>OX326950.1:44521755-46994255 GCA_946800315.1 Misopates orontium
CTTTCTCTCTCTAAGCCAGAGCTTTCTCTCTCTAGACTTTATTGTCTACATTCTTACTAACTTAAGCATCAGAGTGCCTATAACGGGGCCCACCGGCTAGTCTCACGTGCCTTATTTGAGTGCAGGTAATCCCGAACCAAGCCAAGGATTCTTCTGTTCGAGTTCCAGTTGGAGGATTCTTGATCTCACGCGGCGTATCGGAGTAGCATACGAAGATACCCCGCATCAGTGTGTAATAACTTAATCCTTGGATGTCGTATGGTGAAGTTTATTAACGTGAGCATCAATTGTACCGATTTAGATTTTAATGAAGAAATTAACGATTTGATGGTGTTAATAGTTGTGTTGCAAGTGGAAAGTTTATGTGGATTATACAAGTCATGTTCTTTTTATTTTTAATTCATCTCGGTCGCATTTGGAGTTGAAATAAGATAAGGAAAATATGTTATCAGTTTGAGAATTAATTTCAACTTTATCACATTTAAATACTGAAACTGAAAAAAGTGTTTGTACGGATTCCCGAATTGAAATGCTTCTCCTTTTTTTTTTGGGGGGGGGGGGGCATATCTCAAGACAAGCTAAGTATTTCAATTAACATACAATATTCGTGAACATCCATATACCTGTTTCCTATTATATTAATTATTTATAAAATATTTTACTATGGCAACTCTAATCACGCATCTCACTATAATAAACGTGTTATTAAATTTAAATTTGACACTACACGACTGTCATAAAAAATGACTTAATGTATTCTCTTAACCAATATGTCCCAGATTAATTCAAATTTGCTTTTATTTTCATTTCAACATCTTATAACCTACTAATACAATCATTGCACCTACTAATTATGATGTTTATTAAAAAACTAAAAATAGTGCACTGACCTGTTTTTCACTTAACATGCACAGACCTACGAGATATTTTAAACATGTTTTGTAACTTAAAACATTTGAATCGTAATAAAATGAGTAAGTGTTACTAATCTTGGACCGGACCGGCCGGCTCGGAGAGGGCTCTTAAACCGGAATGCCAAAAGGCAAGACCAACCGCGGTGAGCCGACCCCATTCACCGAGTGAACCGGTGGTAAACCGGACCAACAATTTTGCCTAACATTATTTTCATAGGAGCATTACCATGCCGCTCCTAACAAATCTGATTATTAAATACTTATCTTGAGGATTGCATACGAGTGTTTGGTGGTAATTACGATAATTAATGATTTAAGAAATATGGGGGGGGGGGGGGGGGGGGGGGAGATGAGCAGTTTAGGTAAGTTAACAATTAAAGACATTCGAAATGATTAAATTATGCAGAAGGAGGGATTTTTGGTCATTAATGTCTAATACAATTAATAATTTACAATTGAAATTGGAAAGTAATAAAAAAGAATAAATGTAAATGGTGGATACTTATTTCTTTCTTTCTCTAACTAAGTGTACAAAGAGGGAAAAAATCCCCTAATTTTGGATTTCATAAGTCTGTACATACAAATACCTAATAATATATATATAAATTAATCCCCTAATTTTGGATTTCTCTAACTAAGGTATTTGAATGTTATGACCAATATTACCTTTTCATGAAAATTAATATTAATTCAAAATCTTAAAAATTCTACATAATCTGATAATTCTATAAAGTGTTTATGCTTGAGATTATTTAGGTTGTTAACTGTACATATTTATGTTAATTCAGATATGAATATAATTAATTTTTGATTTATTATTCTATTTATTTTAGAATAGTATATAGATATATATATATCAAATATATTTGTTGTCAATGCTTATTGGATATATTACAAAGAAGAACTCTCTCTCTCATCATTAGGGGTTCGACCACTCAAACCCATATCCAGTATTACGATTCAATTTTGAAACATTGTACAAAGGTTCTAAAAAGAGAAAGAAACGAACTCATCTAATTTTGTGTTCATGCAAACCAACAGTCATCTGCATTTAAATTCATTAAAAATTGAAAATCTTATGTATTACAACCCACTCTCACATATGGGCGGGGCCCATACATGTGGAGGCCACATGGCCCCCACACATATACACCCTACTCCTTTAAAACATCAAAACCCTAACATTTCAAAACACAAACCTCCAGTTTTACGTCTCCTCCAAAATTTGCGGCTACTATTAAGTAACAGTGACGTTGATCGGTTGATTTCACAAGATAACTTCTTTGAAATCTGTGGGTGAAGGTATGTTGCTCTAATTTAGTGTTTATGTTTTTTAGCTCTGTTTTAGCAGTGTCTCTTCTGTTTATTTCTTATCTGAAAATGAGTGTTTGTTTTTTAATCTAAACGCATTGGTGCTAAAGTTGCCCTTTGTTGCGTGGTCGGATTGCTTAAGCATTAATTTTAGGTACAAGTTCATCATTACGAAGTAGATCTATTGGTTTTTAAAGATGTTACAGGTTAGTTGATTTTTTATAGAATATGTTATGTAGTTAGGTTCCGCTTGTAGTAAGTTTCAATAATATTAATAGGCTTGTTGTCCTGCAAGTTTATCATTACGAAGTAGATCTATTGGTTTTTAAAGATGTTACAGGTTAGTTGATTTTTTATAGAATATGTTATGTAGTTAGGTTCCGCTTGTAGTAAGTTTCAGTAATATTAATAGGCTTGTTATCCTGCAAGTTTATCATTACGAAGTAGATCTATTGGTTTTTTTAAGATGTTACAGGTTAGTTGATTTTTTATAGAATATGTTATGTAGTTAGGTTGCTTGTAGTTAATTTCAGTAGTATTAGTAGGCTTGTTGTCCACCAAGATATGTTTCTTCTTCTTATAGAAATTCTCTTTGTTGTTCTTCATTTCCATTTCTCATTTTTTCAGTTCACTGTATAAATTCACAAAACATAATGAGTTTGAAATTTTGGGGTGAAAATATTTTGTTCTATTTTTTCTTTCATTTTTATGGCTCTGTGTTATAATACTTTTTAACGAGATAGTTGCCTCTGGTTCCAAATGCATAAGTATTCATTAGATTTATGCTTACTATTAATTATCTAATTAGACAATGCGAACTTAAAACATGGAAGATGCTGGAGAGAAAGAAATGTTGGAAAGCTTGAATGCTCTACGTCAAGAACTGAAAGATGAACAAGAGTACTTCGACAGTATTGTTGAATGTATGGCTGCCAAACAACGCTAGGTCGGTGATGAACTTCACGATGCTCGGAAGGTGTTAATCAATGTAAGTACTTGCCAATTCTTTTGTTTTTCATAGCTCAAAAAATATATATTATCAAGCACCTGTCACATTATCTTTTTCATATTTAAAGCATACAAGTTCTCCACACTTGAGCGTTGCATGTTAAAGTTAATACCATATGCAATATCTGTTGGTCAATTTATTTTTATCAACTAAAACATTTCGATGAAGTCTTGTTTAAGAATTCGATGATGATTATGAAATTCAAAGTACAAAGACAACTTGATTAGTGCCATGTTAAAAATGTCACTGTTGGTTTTGTTTTCTCTACTAATATTTATCAAAATTCTCTACTAGAAAATTCTATCGTATGAAGCTCCTAATGCTTTTTGGTCACTAGTTAAAACTAATACAACAAGAACAACTAAGTCTGTAATAACAGTTAATTAGGTAGACTATATAAACCGAACGAGAATCATGTCTCGAGTCGAGCACGTGAATTCTCCTTCTTCACGCATGTTTTTTTTTTGTTGTTAGCTAACATTAATGTTGAAAAAATATCACCTTGCAGGAATTGAAGGGACGGTCCTCTCAAGCATCTATTGGTGTCAAGATGATGGGCGATTTAGACACTAAACCGTTTGTAGAATGGGCCAAAACAAAATATCCAGAACAAGAAGCACATGTGAGAGCCTTTGAGCTTTGCGCATTGTATAAAGATTACATGTGTGATCCTAGTTGGCACCCTTATAAGATTGTTCGATTTGATGATAATATAGATTACAAGGTATGTTCCCTAAAAAGCGATGAAAAAAATTATTTCCTGTTTTGATAGAGTATACATTTTGACAACAAAATCCTTAAAGTTAACTTGCAAATCCGTACAGCTTTGTCCTTCGGCAGAATTTATCTTGAGTTTCAGCTTTGTCCTTCCTCTCTGAAAGTTTTAAACATTACAAATATGTTCTTATTTTGCTAATTTTTTAAATTTCAGAATTGTCTTGTATAAATTATTCAAATTCTAGGAGGAGTATTAGTAGTTAACCAAATTTTAGAGGCTAACCTCCATATTTAACCAGTCACACATTTTTTCTTTCTTTACAAAAAATGTGTAGACCACCTTGGATGAAGAAGATGAGAAACTCAGAACCCTGAAGTGTGAGCTTGGTGAGGATTGTTATGAAGCCGTCACGACTGCTTTGATAGAGATGGATGAATATAATCCAAGTGGCCGCTATGCTATTCCAGAGTTGTGGAACTTTGAAGATGGTCGACGAGCAACACTCAAAGAAGGTATCTCATACTTACTAAAGTAAAAAGAAACATCGGAACATCATTATCTGAAATGGCTTTTGCATTCCTCCAATGAAACATTGAGTAGTTTTTACTTTAAAGAAGGCTAGTGCCATTATATTTTGTCTTATGTATTTTCTTTTGTTGTCGTTGAACCATGCAAAGTTCTTATAGAAGGTCTACATCTATGGCAGAATTGTTGAGGGAAATAGTGTTTATCAAAACTCTTATTTTGTTGATGATTAGTTGAAGTGTGGTGGAGAGTCGTTATCTTTTATCTTATGTGATGAATTCATATTAATGAGTTGATATATTATGTATTAGGATATTGAATGTTTCACCAACAGTTTTACATGGATATTTATATTTATGCCCCTTGAAGTTCGATCCAATTTCAAGCACTTCTCATAGTGTTTGAATAATTATAGACACTTCTGAAACTGCAATTACATGAAAAAACATTGAATAAGGAAATATTGTTTAAGAATGTCGTAGCTAACCTAAAATATTAATATCCTAAATTTCATCAATTCATAAACTCCAATTTCAAATAATTTTTCTTCTTTATGTATGTATAGGACAACCAAAGTTATGTGATATATGATATAGTTTATTGACAAATTCATAATAGAAAATGAGAATATATTTTGTGAGTCAAATGACTCAATTATAGAGAATTATATTTGCTTGAATATTGATAAGAGCAATTACAAGTATTTATAGATTACCAGAGATTTCCTGGTAGACTTAGTCTAGTAAGGAAGACCAATTCTGGTCAGGAAAACCTAGTCTAGTAAGAAGATCTAGTCTAATAAGGAATACTTAAATTGCATAAAAATAATAATATAAATAATATTAACTATTTTATTCTATCATGCCCCCGCAAGATGGAATGGCTAAGGGACAGACCAATCTTGGAGCATAAATTGGTGAACTGAGCCAACGAGAAGGCTTTGGTGAGTAAGTCACCAAGTTGATCTTCAGAGCGAACATGAGAACCACGTAGGATACCTTGCTGCACATGTTGGCGAATAAAATGATAATCTAGAGCTACATGCTTCATCCGAGAATGGAACACCGGATTTGCACAAAGTTGTGTAGCACCAACGTTGTCACAGTAAATGACTGGTAGACTCGGAATGGAAATACCAAGCTCGGTGAGAAAAGAAAGAAGCCATCGGAGTTCAGCAGCGGTGGAAGCAACCGAGCGATATTCGGCCTCGGTGGAAGACCGAGCCACCGTCCGTTGTTTCTTGGAGCTCCAGGAAACAGGGTTGGAACCCAGAAAAACAATATATGCCCATGTGGATGAGTAGTCATCTTTATCACCCGCCCAATCAGCATTAGAATAAGCATGAAGAGTAAGAGGGCTTCGGGCCCTGAGAAGAATACCCTGATCAAGCGTACCATGCAGATAACGTAAGACACGTTTAGATGCATTTCAGTGGTCAGCACCAGGGGATTGCATGAAGTGGGACAGTTTGTTGACAACAAAGGAGATATCCGGACGAGTGAGAGAAAGGTATTGAAGACCGCCGAGAACACTCCGATAAACACTCGGATCTTGGAGCGGTTCACCACCATCCCGACCAAGAGTAGAGGTAGCAGCAAGAGGGGTTTTGACCGGCCGAGAAGATGTCATCTTGAAGCGGGTTAAGAGGTCAAGAATGTAGCGTCTCTGAGACAAAAAGAGACCACCAGGACGTGGTTGAACCTCAACACCTAGGAAAAAATGCAGAGGATCGAGATCCTTGATGGAAAAGCGGCGGCCAAGGTCCGCAATAACGAAATCCACTTGTGAACTATCACTGCCTGTAACAATAATGACATCAATGTAAACAAGAATATAGACCAAATTACCATCTCGAGAAAAAATAAAGACAGAATGATCCACTTTAGAATTAGAAAACCCAGAGGAGAGTAAAAAATTCTGACGCTCAGTGTACCAAGCACGAGGTGCTTGCTTAAGACCATAAATCACCTTGCACAGGCGACAAACGTGAGAAGGCCGATCACGATCAATAAACCCCGGCGGCTAAGCCATAAAAACATCGTCAAACAGATGACCCTGAAGGAAAGCATTATTGACATCCAACTGGCGAAGGGGCCAGGACTGAGAAACGGTCAGAGAGAGAATAAGCCTGATGGTGGTCGGTTTGATAACTGGGCTAAAAGTCTCATGAAAGTCTACCCCAGGACGTTGATGAAAACCCTTGGCCACCAGGCGGGCCTTATAACGATCCACTGAACCATATGGGTTACATTTGATATGAAACACCCACTTGCAACCCACAACATTCAGAGAAGAAGACGGTGGAACAAGATTCCAAGTACCATTTTGAACAAGCGCCATAAACTCAGTAGACATGGCGTCTCGCCAGCACGGGTGAGCAAAAGCCTGAAAAACACACGTTGGTTCGGTATCCACAGAAGAAGGAATAGAAGCAGAGAAATTGAGTTTTTGGACGGGTTTGGAGATATGATGCATGGAGCGAGTGACTATAGTGCGGGGCAGAGGTGGGGATGGAGTGGCTAAGAAAGGAGCCGAGATGTGAGATGCAGGTGAGCATGCATGGAAGGATGAGAAGGAGCTCGGGAGGCCTGACGGCTGATGAGTGGACCCCAATGGAGAGGCAGAAGGGCCCGCGAGCGTGGATATTAGCGAGCCTACAGGTGCAGGAGAGACTGCGGGCGACGCGGAAGGCCCGGGCGAGGTGATGGGGAAGCCCGGAGGTGCTAACGAGGCCTCAACAATAGGGGTTGGGGCTGGTAGCATAGTATGGGGTGGGTCAGAAGCGGAAAAATGCAGAGAAGGACTAGATGATGGTGGAAGATAGTGTTGCCGAGAGGCAAAGGAAAATATAGACTCGACAAATTGGACATGACGGGAAACATATAGTCGAGATGTGAGAAGATCAAAACAAAAATAAGCACTTTGGGACGGTGCATAACCCAGAAAAACGCATGGGACAGATCGACAAGCAAGTTTGTTAGGTGCACATGGGCGAAGCCATGGATAACAGAGACACCCAAAGACACGTAGTTTAGTATAGTTGGGGTTGTGACCAAGAAGACACTGGTAAGGGAATTTCATAGAGAGAAGGGGAGTAGGCATGCGATTAATAAGATAAGTGGCGGCGAGTGAGGCATATAACCAATAAGAGAGGGGGACAGGTGCATGATAAAGCAAGGTGAGACCAGTTTGAACAATGTGACGATGCTTACGTTCAGATATACCATTGTGCTCAGAAGTATGGGGCGGGGATGTGAGATGAGAAATCCCAGTGGTAGAGAGGTAAGATGCTAAAGCAATATATTCACCACCATTGTCAGAGTACAAGGTTTTAATTTTGTGGTTAAATTGATTTTCAACAAGAGCACGAAATTTAGGAAAGACTTGATAAACATCACTCTTGCGTTTAAGCAGATAAAGCCATGAATAACGAGTAAAGTGGTCAACAAACACAACATAGTATTTAAAACCCTCAATAGAAATAAGTGGAGATGTCCAAACATCGGAATAAATAATTTGAAGAGGATGAGTCGACACAACAGTGGAAATATGAAAAGGGAGTTTATGCATTTTGTTGCATTCACAAGCATTACAATTTGAAGAAGGTGACGCAACATCTACAACGGCTAAATGAAAAGTGGACAAAATATTATTTAGAATTGAGCTAGAAGGATGTCCTAGCCGGCTGTGCCAAGCTGAGGAACAAGCTTTGGCACCAGAAAAAACAAGGAGAGGAGGGTTGTTGGACTTGGTAGACTGTGAAGAAGACCAATGGTAGAGACCATGTTTAGTTTTGCCTTGGACCAGAATTTCCCCTGTACGCGAATCTTTGACACGAAAAGAGGAGGGCGAGAATTCAATAGTGGTGTTATTGTTTTTACAAAATTGAGAGACATGGAGACGGTTATGAAGAGCGGACGGGACACATAGAAGCTGATTAAGAGTAAAGGAACGAGAAGAAGAAGAAAGAATACCAGAACCAATGTGAGTTATTGGCATGCTGGAATCGTTGTCGACAATAACCTCATCTGACCCAGAATAAGGAGCATGAAGAGAAAGATTCTGAAGATCCGGAGTAACGTGATGACTGGCACCGCTATCCATAATCTAATTTCTGGACTCAGGTGTTTTTCCTGAGTAATGAACTCGAGGGGCGTGGGTATTTCCGTTGTTCCAGGGAGACAGATCGCAAGATGACCACGGGGCATCCGACGACTGAGAAGGCGGCTGAGCAAGCTGATTGATCGGTAGGATGCGGAAATTGGGACAGGATTTGGCGGTGTGACCATGAGTGTTACAAGCCTGACAATAACCGAGATAGGGACAAGAGAAGGAGACCGATGCTAGAGAGGCGGGATCGGTAGCCATTGCCTGCGGTGGGGCGGCGGGTTGGGAGAATTAGGGTTAGGATTGTAGGTCACAGGTCAGAGAGACTCATGATACCATATAGAGAATTATATTTGCTTGAATATTGATAAGAGCAATTACAAGTATTTATAGATTACCAGAGGAAATTCCTGGTAGACCTAGTCTAGTAAGGAAGACCAATTCTGGTCAGGAATAGTAAACCTAGTCTAGTAAGAAGATCTAGTCTAATAAGGAATACTTAAATTACATAAAAATAATAATATAAATAATATTAGCTATTTTATTCTATCATCAATAAGGTTTAATTTAATATATAGAAAGAGATGAAAAACTATAATTAAAACATGAATTTTGTGAATCATGATTTTGCCATTTTTTCAAAAATATTTTATAAATACTTTCACGCCAAGTCGAAACACACATTAAATAAACCATGCCACAAGTTATGACTATCCTATAAACTTCATTTGTCTAATGTCTCTCTTTGCCCGAGCGACCAACAACCGAATAATGGCGTGCCTAAGTACACACTTGGCTTAGATTTACCCCACCGTGGCCCTCTGTTCAGTCTTAGAATATGGTTCAATAATGGCGCTGGATGGTAGAACATACAACTGATAAGCCCAACCACTACCAAAAAAAAAAAAGAGACAATGACTTTTTGAGGGACCAAAATTTAGAGGCACACCTAATCCTTCTCTAAATTTTTCTCATTAAGGAGCGATGTTTCACGCCCTTAAATATTCCCTCCCTCCTATTGTTTGGCTCTCAATTTTTTTAGGGGGAGAAATTATGCATTATAGAGGAAAAATTCATCTAAAAAAGTATAGAGAATGACAATCTCTTTATAAAAATAGTCGGTGCATTGATGTCATCATTAAAGATGGATTATTTCTTCTAAAAGTTAGAGAGTGGAGCATTATGGACGGAAATCCCTCCCTATTGAGAGAGAGGGAGTCCCTCCTTCAAACTGAAAACAAATATTTTTTGAAGTTATTGTTAGTTATCAAGACCCCTCTCTAAATTTTGGGAAAAACTATTCGCCCGTAACTATAAATAAAATTGTTACTTTTAAAGTTTTTAGAGACAACAAAATTTCTATCTGTATGGAAGATTATTCGTCTAACAAATGCAGCCGTATTCAGTAGGGACGAAATCTCTTCTTGAAGACTAGGGAGATACTTTTTTGTGATTAAAGGAAGTATTTGGATGAACAATCTCTCCCTAATATTTAGAGAGATTTTTTGTCCATAAACTTGATACGGACATTTAGGGAGCATATTTCTTTCTCTATATATTTGAATTTAACTTAAATGGATGATTACTGATCTAAGTTGAATCAATAGCCACTAATTATTATATAGAGATTGAACAAACTTTATTGACTATTCATCATTTTGAATCAATTATTTTTAGTATAATAAAAATAAAAGTAAAAAGCTTCATTGATTATTTATCCTTATTGATTCAATTTCTCCTATTTTTATAGGAATTGGACTAAATGGAACCAACTCTAGACTTAATTGACTTGTCATATTTATGTAATAATTAGACAATATAAAATTATTTGTTCTTTTATCCTAATTGAAACAATCAATCATACTTATATAGATATCAATTGCTCCATATTGTATATGTACCTGATAACTAGAAATTTATTTAAAACTTGAAATCAATCCAAATAATTTAGTTTATTTTCTTTCAAAAAGTTCAAATAAGTCATTTAAATCTCTTATTTCAATGTGAACGCCCAAAACTAGTCCAACTAAGCCAAAAGAACCCAAAAATTTTGGCTCTGACTTGGACCGACCAAATTTAATTAAATTAACTGAAATTTGAGTACCTTTGATGTTTCATTAAATAATTTCGATTTGTAACTATTTCTCTTGCCACTCAAAAAAGACTAATTTGGCCTAAAATCGTGTGTTTCTCACTATTCGATATTAAATCATTTCCAAATTATTGTGTCTAATACAGCCATATGTAAATCCTTGAATGCTATGCATCAAGAACTAAAGGAGAAAGAAGAAGAACGTGACAAAAATCAAGCTTCGTGCCAAAGAACACAAGAACAATGATATTGGAAAGTTTAATCAAGCAAGTAATCAACAATTTTTTTATTTGTGAGTTCTAAATATCGATGCTACCCACCTATTGGGGGGAGGGGTCAAGTATATGTTGCTTGTGGTAAGGGTGGGTTTTCTTATGCAGAATAAGAATTTCATATCATCAAAATATTTTATAATCAAGCTAATGTCATATATCATACCAATACTAATACCATAGTTGCAACTAACCCCTCAATCTTGTTGGAAACTATTTGAAGTCTGCCATGTTTCTTATCTCTCTTAATAAGTTGAACGGATCAGTTTCCATCGGAACGTAAAATTAAAATATTTTAGTCTGAATCTAGTTCATTGAGAGAAGAGTAACCATAGCAAAATCATGTGTTCCTCAAAATTCAATATCAATACTTAAAAAATCTAAACTATTTTTTTCTGTTCATGTTTTTCTAAACGCGACAATGAAGATACATTTAAATGGAGTCAATTGCCAAAATAACACTATTGAAAAAAATATTTCCCAAACTATCACTCTTTAAAAACTAATTCCCATTCTATCTCTCTTTTTGCCACATGGATATCATCTCTTTATTTCCACATAACAATTATGGAATAACCCACAAGACAAGGGACAAACATATATACTTTCCATGTTGCATATTTTTTTTCTTTTACTTATTAATTGTGAAGAAGCTAATGAACTGGGATGATCTCTTATTTTACGAAGTATGGTACTGATAAATTAAATAATGGTTGAAATAGCTTTTGAGATTTATATGGGAGATCATGCTATTGGAATTCGTTAGGATATTAAATACTTGATAATGAAATTAAGTGTCAAATATTATAATTATTGTCTCGCATTTTTCAACCGAAGGAATATTATTATTTTCTTGATGGCTGATATTAAAACGTCTGATTTATTAAAATGTGATTTTATTTTTTTTATGATATACTTGGTAAATACTTAGCCCATACTTACTTGATAATATTTATCTTAAAAAATAATATTGCTTTATACATTTATAATATAGAAATAAATATTGCTGGTAGGGGTGTATGCGGGCGGGTTTGGGCGGGTTAGCGTTAAAAATGTGACCACACCTACATTTTGCGGGTTACCAATTTGCTAACCCGAGCGGGTTATGTTAAAAACTCAACCATGCGGGTTGCGGGTTAGGCGGGTTGGGCGGGTTGCGGGCGGGTGACGGGTTGGAATTGTTAGAAAAATATAGTAATATTTCGGTATAAAATAAAAACATAATCTACTCTGCGTTCTAAAAAACAACAAAAACAATACCATAATTTAATAAGCATACTTGAACCACAACATAACTTAATTAAAATAACAATATAAGGACGTAAACGAACATCTTATCAACGTAAATTATAAAAATATAATTTAAATCGATTCACAGTTTAAAATATAACTATCAAACAACATAAAATTATCAAAAAAAAAAAACTATATTATAACAATATTATGAACAATACAACTATATAACTTTTAAAAACTTTCTTGCTCACCTCATTCCTCAACAAATATATAAACTATGGGTGTATGCGGGCGGGTTCGGGCGGGTTGTCATTAAAAATGTGACCATACTCAAAATTTGCGGGTTACCAAATTTTCAACCCAAGCGGGTTAAGTTAAAAATTAAACCATGCGTGTTGCGGGTTTTGGCGGGTCGGGTTTCGGCGGATCGGGCGGGTCATGAACACCCCTAATTGCTGGTATAGGTTATGCATTCAAGGGGTATGCTTCATAAAAAAAATTATATTTTATTATTTTCTCCCCTCTTAAGAGATGCATTCATGTTTCACAATTATATTTATTATCTATTCTATATTTATAGATATGAAACAGATTACATCTTTACAAAATATAATTATATAAGTTAAGCTACGCCAAAATTTTCTATTAATATAACATATATAAATGAACTACAATGTGTCAATTAATGCAATAAAATCAAGATAATAATGCATAAAGAAAAAAAAAAGGAAAAAATTTGCAACAAAGAAACAAAAGGGTGCGTAGGTATATATTTCAAATTGACACAACTATACATGGAATGATTTTGATATAAATCTCAAACACTATTTCATATATAGTATCGAAGTACTTCATATATAAAGAAATTATATAAAACTCGTTTAATACACTAAGAATAAAAGTAAATAAAAAAAAAAGAAGGAAATGCCGCACATGAAGAAATATTTATGGTTGCTAATTCTCTTGCCTGATATTCAATAATTTCAATATAGAAGCAAAAGGATGATATCCATGTGGCAAGTTATGTGGCAAAAAGAGAGATAAAATGGGAATTAGTTTCCAAAGGGTGATAGTTTGGGAATTAATTTTTTGAATAGTGTTATTTTGGCAATTGACTCCATTTAAATGTATCTTGATACTTTTTTAATGTGTTTCATTGTAATCTGCCCGCGTGTTTCCCGATATAAAATTCACTACAATGACATATTCATTTCTTTTTGAACTATTAGGCTCCGATTGTTTCCAAGGAAAATAAGGGAAAAGGAAAAAAAAATATTGGAAAAATTTATTTTCCAAGTGATTGGTACCAAGGAAAATTTTGGAAAAGATAGAAAAAGATGGGAAAAGATAGGAAAAGATAGGAAAATCTTTTTTTAATTTTTATCTAACATTTTTACAATTCACAAACTTTGATTTCACTCCAAAAATTATCTAAAACTTATTCTAATTCACATACGGATTTCTTTGTGGAAGCAAATGTAATTAAAGAATATCATCCTCAAAATTTTCAGATTTTCCTCCAATACAAAAGGTGGGAAAATTCAATCATCTTTGAAAAAATTTATAGTTCTCAAAATTTCATATTCCCACCAATTTAGAATCTATATAAACACTTGTGAGATCAATGTTTTCCACCAACACATCTTTTTCAACTCTCAGGTAATACTCCTTTATTTATTTTATATTTTTATTCTAGTTATTTATCATCTTTAATAAATTATTATTGTTTTAATTTAATCTATAATCTTGTTTAATGTTTTAGGTACTATATTTTGTCTTTTTCAGGGCGTCATTTGAATAATAATATTTTTTGAAGGTTCTCTTGATTAAATTTGTTTTGTTTTTTTTTTTTTTTTTGTTTCAAATATATTAATAGTACTTGCAAATTTTAATTATATTAAAATAAATTACTCTTCAAGAAGTTATAAAGGATTTTTCTAAAATAAAAGAATAAAACATAAATTAATTTTAAGATAAAATATAAACTCAATATGAGTTTTATTGAAAGAATTAAGTTTTAAAGAATAATAACAGTTTTTACATTGTTTATTATGATTAGTAAGCAAATTAAGTATAAAGTTTTCCCGAAAAACTAATGGCATGCCAATCACATGGAAAAGAGAGGAAAATTTTATTTTCCATGGAAGTTTTCCTAAAAATCCTCATTTTTCAAATTTTTTTTCCTTTTCCCTCATTTTCCTTGGAAACAATCGGAGCCTTAGCAAAGAACCCTTTGTTTTATGGAATAATCGAATCACTCCCCCTAAAGAAAAAATTACAAATTACTCATTTGTAAAATTTAAAGTGTGGTTCACCATCCCTTGCTAATTGTTCCATGTATGTTTCTTAATAACTAGCATATCCTACTATAAATTATAGAATTAATTACACGAAATACCCTTGTATTATATATTGGGCTATTTCTTCCCCTTTACAACTTTAAATATACCGAAAAACTATGATTTTAGAAGAGAAAAAAAAAAACTATTTTTGAATGTAAAAGCTACCCGTTGCCATTTAAGCATAAATGATTTCTTTTAACTACTGCACCTATATTCAGAAGTTAATAATTGTTAGACCTTGTATTTAGAATTTAGTAACTATTACAACTCTATGAAACACAAAACAACAATTACCTTCATAATTTTTGTAGCATATTAGAATATTCTTTGTGCCTATCAAAATTAGGCATATTGAAAATTAATGAACTAAATAGTTACAAGATTTTCTATGTAAGGTAGGTTAAATAAAATTAATTGATCAAAATATAAAAATATAAGCCTTTAATGATTCAATTATTTACCTTTGCTAAGACTTGTCTTCATATTTGTTAGAATAATGTTGTTACGTTAATTATATCTTAGTATGTATTATTTACTATCATTTTTTTTCTTTTTTAAGCTAATTAACTCTAACTAGAACAATGAGTTTCTATATGATATTGTAAAGCTAAAATAAGGTCAACACTTCATAAATATACATATATAAAAATATATATATAGAAGATAATGTATAAGACTAAAAAAAATTAAGGGTAGTACACTAAATACCCATCTTTTTATATTTCTTGATATTGAAACCAGAATTTTTTATCATTATTTTTCAAACCCTAATTTTCAAATTAAGATGAGATTGAAGGGAAAATAAGACATTTTATTGAACTTAAGGTTACATAGAGATGAACCCACCATATTTGCGTTTTGAAATTCGAAAAAAATAAACTTTGTGGCGAAAAGATTCCACCAAAAAATTGATTAGGGGAGGGGGCATTCGCAACGCTTAGGAATATTGGAAGGAACTTTTTAAAATTTATGTGGAAAGTTGTAGAACAAGGTATACATCCGGAGGTTTGAAGCTTTAAAAAATACTAAAGCTTGTGCCTAGGTTCGATACTCAACCATTCGAGGAAGCACAACTTTTACATCGTCGCAGTATACCCGTTGTGACAATCTACGAAATTCGTTGAGGCATTCTACCAACTCAACTTCCCGCACATGACATCCGTTTCGTTATTCTACGCCACAACTTCCTGGTTGTGGATTGTGTCCCAGAGTATCGCACCTTGGATTCATAATGGCATTCTGGCCCACAACTTCTCCCACCTTGTAATCTGCCACTAAACCGATGCATGCAGACTGCACTTCGGCTTAAACCTTGCGAGTTACCACTTTAAAGGACTTACTTCATCGCTCCGCTTTTTCTTTTTATTTATAAAGTAATTCATATTAGAATTAAGTATAATTTCTCAAACTAAAATTTTGAGTTAAAATAAGTTTAACTTGATGCGTATATAACGACAGTTTTCCAATGTATTTCTTAATAAACAAATCAATTGATCTTAGTAAACCATCATCATATCAAAAACATTGTAGAATCATGTCATAGTCATATATCTCTTTGTCCAGGAAAAAAAGAAAAAAAAAGATATTTGGTCCTAAATATATTATAGATACAAAAATAATCATGACACATTTTATATGATGTAATTTTTGTTATTATCAAGAAAAACATTTACCTCTACACGCAATCGCACAGTCTTGCCACGTCTTGGTTCCTTCACACACTCACCACTACTGTTACATGCAAAACCAACAACACTATTTCACTCTGCATTTTCATTTTCATTTTCAATTTCAAATCTTGAAAACCCTAACATTTTCAAATCCTCCATTTTCCTCTCTGCAGCTACTATTATTTTGTTAAGCCGCTTCAAAATCCATAATGAAGGTACGATGCTCTGTTTTTGTTGAATCTCCTCTGTTTTCTTTTTTATATTACTCCTCTGTTTTTTTATTTTATGTGATGAAAACTAGTGTTTGTTTATTTAAAACCCAAAATAGAGTGGATTTAAAGCTTCATTTTTGTTACTTGCCCTGCATATGCACTCATTTTTTAGCGTTGTTGTTTCTTAATCCATGTGATTTAGAGTTAAAAGCTGCTGCTTTTTTCGTTTTTTGGACTTGATATGCACTTATTTTTAGCGTTGTTATGTTATGTGATATAGGTGGTATGGAGGAGGAGTGGTTTAACTGAAAAAAGGGAGAGTGATGTGTGTGAGTCTGAGTTAGAAGCACGTGTTGGTTCTCGTCGTAAGAGATTGAAGCAAGGGGAGGATCAAATAGCGAATGTTTCGGAAAATAAGAAGCGGAATGTTGACCGGAGGGAGATTTTGCACCAGGCGTATATGGTAGCCCAGGGTGCATGTGAAAGGAGCAGGAAAGACGGGGCAAATCGTTTAGGTAAGTTGTGGAACGACGAAAAATCGCTTTACGTGTGGCCGTGGATGGGAATTGTGGCGAATATTCCTCTCGCGTTGGAGAACGGGCTGTACGCTGAGGAAAGCGGAGTGAAACTTTGGGATGAGCTAATCGAGAAAGGGTTCAATCCTTCGAGGGTTCTGCACTTGCGTAACGATAAGGGTCACACGGGATATGCTGTTGTGGAATTTAGAAATGAGCTACTTGGATTTAGTGATGCCCTGAGGTTCGACAAGGCTTATGAAGCAAATCGTCAGGGGAAATGGGATTATTTTGCAGCTGAAGAAAAGGGAGACAAGCTGTACTGTTGGGTTGCCATGGATGATGATTTTCACTCGGAATATTTTGTTGGGGATCACTTGCGCAAGAATGGCGTTCTGAAGACAATAGCGCAGTATCAAGAGGAAGAGAAGCAGAGAAATAGTGAAATTTTCTCTGATTTGTCTGATGCGATTGAGCTTGAAGATACGCGCATGAGAGAAATTGAGACCAAGTACAACGAAGCTTCCATGTCTTTACGCAAGTTGATAAGCCAAAACGATGAGATGCTCCGAGCTTACAATGAAGGTTCACAGTTCACGTCACCATCGATAATTTTTCTCAACCAATCAATCTTTTTCTCTAATACTTTTAAAAGCTTCTTTTTTCCTTTTTCCATTATAAGATTCATTTTGTCTATAAGATCCACAATGATATTTGTTATCTTTCTTGTCTAATATGGTTGCTAGAGATGAAAATGATCAAGCAGAATTCACGCGGTCATCTTGAAAAGATTTTCCAGGAGCATGAGAGAATCAAAGTGCAGCTGGATGTACAGAGGAACGAGCTTTATAGGCAAGAAATAGAATTAAAGCAACGTGAGGCTCGTAATGAGTTCGAGACACTGAAGCTTTCTTTTGAGCAGCAACAGGTAGTTTTAGTTGTGCATCATTTGGACTTCCAGAATCATTGACTAAATACGTACTCTTTAACCAGCCCCCTAACTTTCACTAATGTAAAGATGAGGACGTGGCTTGGTGGCTAGTAGGTTAATTGGTGCTTCCTGAATACCCAGGAACTAATACAGATTAGCTTTCATTTTCGTTCTGGAATCCCCACTACTAACTTAATTACAGCATGCAGGCTGCATAACTAAGGCGAGAAGTTTAATGATATGGGTTGATTCGTGATACTAATGACATGAATTTTGTAATTTTTCCATGAACTGGTGTTATCTATAAAATATACGGTACACCATATATTTTAGATTTCTGATAAAATCTGAGTTTAATCTAATTCTTAAAGCATCCATGGAGCGCTGAGAGAGAAAAAATATAATTGTTTAACAAATGAAAAAAATGAGCCTGTTCAGGATTTGCCCATTGAATATATATACACACACACACACTATCTTAAACCGGTAGCTAAGTATATGAAAACGTATCTCACCTAACTGATGTGAATGTTCATAACTTTTTAATTGTATGCAATGTTTTATCTTCAAAGATTATCTCCTGATTTTGTTGCGGATTAGTGAATGATCCGATGATGCACGTAAATCCCAACAATTTTCCCCATGGCATGACATTTTTGGTAAAGTTTGATATTCTTCTTATGCTAGAATGAGATAGCTATGTTGGAGCAAGAAAGGGCCAATGCGAAGGGTCTAAGGTTGGCCGAAGATCATAAGGTACCTCTTTTTCTGCATTATAGATAATAAAAGGTTTACTTTTGCGTTTTCATGGATAGTTACCAAATAGCAATTTTCTGGTAGAGGGAGAAAGAAGAACTTTATCGAGAAATTATCAAGTTAGAGAAGAAACTTGATGCAAAGCAAGCGTTGGAGCTGGAGGTACAACGTCTCAGGGGGATGTTGCAAGTTGTAAAGCGCATGACAGATGCTGGAGATGGAAGAGCTCTGGAAAATTTGAATGCTCTCCATCAAGAACTAACAGACAAGGAAAAGGAGTTTGATAATCTTAAAGCACTCAACGAAACACTGATTATCAGAGAACGCGACATCAATGATGAATTACGTGAAGCTCGGAATGAATTAGTCAATGTAAGCACTCAACATTGTATTATTTGTGATTTCATGTCTCAATGCTATCGGTCTATCATAGAAAAAAATGCATCGGGTATTGTTGCTTCTGGTATGGGTGAGTGTTTCTATTTTAGAATAAGAATTCATAGCATCAAAATATTCTAATATCAACCTACTGTGAAACTATCTTTTCACGTTTGACACATACAAGAATGCCTCACTGAAGCATTGCCAAATATGTTAAGGTAATTTGCGTGCAATATCCTCCGGTCAAGTTATTAATGTCTTCTAATAGATCTCATAGTTCGAGGCAGCCCTTTTTATGAATCTGGTGATCAGAGTGATGAAACCCAGTTCAAAGTACAAAACAGACGGTTCCATGCTGGGTTAACAGAATATAGCGAATAACTGTAACGATTTAGTTTTCTCAACTAGAAACAGAGATCATTTGCCATCTAATATTTATCAAAATTTGCTACTTCAAAGAACCTGATATTTTCCTATGAAACTTCTGATGCTTTACTTGTCTCTAGTTAAAAAATGTTTTACTGAAAACCGCTTGCAGGGACTGAAGACACAGTCCTCTCGATCATTGATTGGTGTTAAGTTACTGGGGAAGCTGAACAGTAAAACTTTTCTAGAAGCAGCCAAAAGGAAGTATTCAGAAGAAGAATCGCAGTGGAGAGGTGTGATGCTTTACGAACTGTGGGAAGAGCACATAAGGAATCCCGAATGGCACCCTTTCAGGACTGTTCCAGTTGAAGATGCTATAGGATACAAGGTATATTCACTCAAAGATGATGGAAAATTCATATCCTGCTTTCACAGATATATTTATTACAACAAAAGCATTAAAGTTGATGTGTAGATAACAATAACTTTGTCCTTAAGCAAAATTTATCTAGAATTTTAGCTGCTCTGGGATTTCTACCATGACAGTTTTTTTGCACCCCAATACTTCGAAAGCCATGCTACCCTGATGGGATTCCAAGCTAAATTTTCAGAAAGAATATGCTCACTATTAATGATGGGGATAATTGAATTTCTTCTCCTGATGTTTGTCCAAATTACAGAAACACCTCTACTCTTTGATTAGTTACGAGTAGCCATAGAAATTTGGAGAACATTACAAATAGACCTCCTTGTGGTATTAAAAAAAAAAACCTCTTTTTAAACGTTTTTGAAGCTTCAAGGGTGTTTGTGATTATTCAAACTGTATAAGAGATTCTAAAAAACTGGACCAAACTTTTAGGGCTGCAGATGCAACTATCCCTTGATTATATTCGTGTTAATCCCCATATTAAACCGGTCATGCATGCCTTATTTCCTTACAAAAAAATATGTAGGTCATCATGGACGAAGAAGACAAGAAACTGAGAAAGCTGAGGAATAAGCTCGGTGAAGATTGTTACCAAGCTGTGACAACTGCCCTGATGGAGTTAAATGAATACAATCCCGAAGGCAGATGTCCGATCTCACTGTTGTGGAATCGCAAGTATGAAAGACGAGCAACACTAACAGAAGGAATCTCTCACTTACTGAAACGATGGCGTTCCAAGAAAAAAGAGGCCTCGTCCTAAATGGTCAGGAGGATTTTAACTTAAAACAAGGCTAGTGCCGTAATATTTTGTCTTATGTAATTATCTCTCCTGTGGTTGAAGGAAGCTAAGTTCTTAGAGCAAGTCAGATATGTCATGGTGGATACACTTGGTCACCAGAACTAATAGTTTGTGCACATGGCTGAAAATGGTATTTTGTAGGAAAATCTAATTTTGTTGGTGATTTACTTCACATGCATGGGGCAGTTGTAGTGCAGAGGAGAGAGCTGTTACAATATTTCGTTGGATGTTTATCTGCATTATATCGAATTGTAATGTGAAGGCTTATTCAGTTATTTGCTATAGACAGTCTCATTTGTAAGACTCGGTCAAATGAAAATCTCCCAAAATCTTACAAATGAGATATTTTGTCTTACTAATTATTTCATTCAATAATAAAAAAATAAAAAAAAATGGGTTTTGTAAATAACTAAATAAAATTAATCATGTGTTTGCAAAAAGTCCTTTCTGCAATTCCAAATTATGTGTTTGCAGAAAGTTACATTCTTGAAAAAATCGTTTTTTAAGGACAAACACGTCACATTACGAATCCACAAGTCATTTTGTTGACCAAGAAGATAGAAAAAACCGTGCATTATTTGTGATATATGTGCTATGCAGAGGCCAATAACCTAGAGAATAGAAAATGTTTTTGGCTTAACTTATTACCCTTCCTATAATTGTATTATTCTGTGATGGGGTTATCCTATGGTGGACTTCTATATTGACTTTGCTTTTTGAGCTTTATGCGTTTTGATAATAATTATTATAAATAAATAAATAACCCAATGGCAAATAAACCTTTTTAGTTTTATTTTTAATCATAATGAATACGCAAAGAACCATGCAAAATACTCTTGACTCCTCGTGGTTTCAAAAAGGTTAGATTGCCACATTCTGCATCATGGTTTTACTCATAACGAAATACTCATAATATACATTTTACTCCTTGACCAAATTTAGCTCATCGTTACAGCTTCAATGAGACCTACCTTGGTATTTGATCGATATTTTTGTGTTGAAAGGTAAACAAAAGCAATATAATATATGCGTAAAAGAGAATAGCATTGAAGATTTTCACGCAAAAACGCCATCACAATCTTAATTTCCCACAAGTGAACTACTCGTGTATTAAAAGCATAAAAAATATACAAATGTGTTTTTCCGGAGTAAAATGTCAAACATGACATGACAAAAATATAGAGGTTTTTGCCTTAATCGTTACTTCTCAATACATATATTCCATTTTTTCCTGGATAGAGCGCCGAAGGTGATTAAGACTGCATTCTTAGAATGATGTTCATTATCAGCATACACCAAAAGCAAAAGGATAACAAGAAGCTGAGAAAGCATACTGAATTTGATTTCAGTCTTTTCACAAATCTCTCTTGCATATCATTCTCAATTATCTACTGAAGTTGTTCGGTCCATTAACATTCACAAAGAAATATCTGACAAAATAAAAACAATTACACTACCACAAAACTCACAACCAGGACCACTCAAAATCTTCACAGAGACGAAACGTCATTGCTGAAGAGGATGATAGAGACAACACCCTTCTTTTTTCCGGAGGAATCAGAATAGTGAACCACTGGGAATCTTCTTTGCTTCTCAGACCACTCGTCGATGCCCTCCAAAAGCCCAAATCTGTTCATGGGTGGTTAAGTTATTTATGAGCATCTAAAATTTTCCTTAATTTATTTAGGTGATATATACATTTGCAGCCCCTGAAGGTTGGTTTAATTGCAGAAACCTATCTAAAGCACTAAAACAGGGGGTAATCATGCAATCATTCAAACCTCAGGGAGGAGCTAGAGCTAGAGCTTGTCTGTATTGTGTTTTCAAAGTTCAAGGTGTGATCCGTGATTCTATAGTTTTCAAACAATACAGAGGTTACTGTAAATAGAATAAACCTTAGGGTGAATGAATTGATCTCATATATAAATAGTTGGGCACTTACTCTGTTAATGACAATAATTTAGCAAATGATGATATGAAAATAAACATGCCCATTAACCAGTGCTAGGATACACACGAGGGTCACAATGAATGACTAACCTTCAAGTTTGTGTCCCAACTTCCTGTACATAAGGCGGATCCATCAGCTGACAGTCCCAGACAGCTTATTCGACCACCATGAGAATTTTGAAGAGATCCCAAGTTTAAAACCACCTATTACGAAGAAGTGCGAGTCATAATTTTTTCTAAAGAGGTTGAAATAGGCATCGGATTAAAGAAGAACATCATAGTGCAATGGTGAGTGCAAATTAAATGGACAATCCTTTTAAGTTGCTTATGTGAATTAAGAGAGAATACACTAAGAATATACTATACCTTTGCCAATAAAGTGTCCCACACATAGCAATCACCATTGGTGTAGCCAGCAAAGAGGAGTCGGCCAGAGATGGAAAATGCTATAGAAGTTACATGAGCAGCCTCATTATCGGCGTGTGGTTGACTGTACTCTTGGAGCTGGTGCCCAGTTCCAATATCAAATAGCCTGCAAGTTCCATCATCTGAACCTGTTCCAAATCTATTCCCATCTGGAAAGAACTTAACAGTATTAACATCTCCCTCATGACCATGAAATGTACGAACGGCTCGACTGGCAACACGAGTATCCCACAATCGGGCAGTTTTATCACATGAGCCAGACACAAACATTCTGGAGTTGGACCCATTGATAGAGACACTGAAACCAAAACGCCACATTTAAAGTTCTCACCGACAGGTAAAAGTACACCTATTTGTTTCGTTTTAAGTATGGTGCTTATTACTAACAAAAACTAAATATGTGAGAGAACGTATCCTTCTTCCATAGATAAAGAAACATGATAAACATTAGGGATGATTACATTTACACCCCTTGAAGTTTGGTCTAATTAAACTCTCCCTACTGTTTGAGCAATTACATAGAAACCTCCTGAAAGTTAAAAGAACATACAAATAGACTCCTTTGAAGATTGAATTACAGAAACAGACCTGAAAATCAGCACAATGCCACAGATAGGCACCCTATTCTTTTGTGCTTTTAAAGTTTTACAGGGTGTTCATGTGATAATTCAAACCATAAGGAGTTGGAGAGGGTGGGGGGGGGGGGGAGTCTATAATTAGACCAAACATAAGGGGGCATAGATGCAACCAACATATCAACTGACAAGCTCAAGTATTGAGATATAAAATTTCAAATTTTGAATTAGAATGGTTACCGACATACCATAACACATCAGCAGTATGTCCAGACTGAAACTCGCCTCCAAACACAGACGTCCTGAGGCCAGTGGTTATATCCCATAAAACGCATGTTTGGTCACCGGAAGCAGTTATCAGATGTGTATCTTCATCTGGAACATACTGACACGAAGAGATATAACCCTTATGCCCGCTAAGCATTCTGGATACCGGAAGATTCCCCTCTTTGTCTGTCGGAGAATTAAGGTTAAAGATAGAGCACACACTATCTAGGCCACCACAGGCAACGGATTGCCCACTGGGAGAGAAGGCACAGGTCATGACCCATGCGCAAGGCAGCTTAATGGCATGAGTCTTTTGGCTTGTTAGAGCATTCCACACTATTAATCGGCCATCTTGAGATGCACTCACTATACGATTCTTTTCAGGAGTCCAGTCCAGCGAATACACCTAAAATCATTATGCGAATTACACACCAAAAAAGATACATAAATAAAGGATCCACTAAAAGTACATGTAACCTTTAATTTATGCCAGTAGTAGCAAAACAAGTGAGGAATAAACTATAATATGTCTAAAGTTGTATAGAAGACTTAAAAGTTTTTACTTCTGAACTTAGTGCTTCAACTTTTCCAGATAAAAAACATAAGTCATGTAATGCCAGTTTTCAATGAAAATCATTCCTTTTGAGCCAAATTCCACTAACTGAAGTCTCAAAAAACTTCAGCAAAATGGAAAACAGGACATGTGCATCATACTATACGAAAACAGCCAAGCCCAAAATCCTAATAGTTGGAATCCATCAGAAATTCCTTAATACGTATACTAACTCTACCTCACAACAGCTATTTAAGGCATAACTTAAAATAGCCAGGATATCTTAGCTATCTCCATAATCTCTAAAAAGGCTATTGAGTCCACATAATCACTCAAATTGTTAATTAAACCCAAATCAGACTATCAACACACACACACACACAATCGTGTATCTGTATGTAAACTTCTACGCATTGATCATACTACGATTTAATTTATACAAAACTGCAGCATTCAAATTAAATTAAAAGATGAAATTAAATTATACCTTGCCGGTGTGGCCCTGCAAGGTCCGGCAACAAACCAGATCAGTCGGACCAAAAGTGACCGGAGTTTTCCCCTGAGCACGCGCGTATCCCGCTACTGAACAACAAACAATCACAAACACAATCATCACAAACAAACAAACAAACACAAATTTTCAATCAGATCTAAAACACATTTCATTTCAATTTTCAACCAAACGACAAAATTAGAGCACAATTCGCACCATCGGTGTCGAGAAGAAGAAGACGCTTCTGCTTCAATTTGTCCCTGAGCGCATTAACGGTCTCCGTAGCGGCCAAATGCCGCTCTTTCAGCTCCGCAACTGACATCTCTTCACGCTCCAAAATCGAGGTTCAATAGGTTAATCAGTAGAGACTAGCTTTTTAGCTTCATCTGAGCCCTAATTTGACAGAATTGAGCAAAAATTGGATTTGGAAGCTGAAGAGAGTAGACGAAGACGAATTTTAGAGAGAGAGAGAGAGAGAGAGATGAGAGAGAAAGAGGGGATGTTTGGTTAACGGGCGGAAGGAGCATTGACTGGAGGTGCAAATGGGTCCACTTGAGTTGACGAAAGAAAAATAGCTATTTATTATTTAATGCAGCTATGTATTTATTGTGTATGATGATTTGCTATTCCTATGAAAGTTAGAGACATTCATACACAAAAAAAAAAACAACTCATGTTCATTGTTTTGTTGTTACATTAAAAATTCGTTAGGTTTAGATGTTCATGTTATAGGCGAACTGCCCCCTGAACTTAAAAATCATAAAAAACTGTCCCCTCACCTTCCTAAGTCTTGAAAAGTGCTCTTGGTCTAATTATAGGACGAAATTTTAAAACGTAAACATGAGGTTCATCTTGATTTAAGTAACTACAATTTCAGTATATGTCATTTTTTCTCTTAAGTTTTTGCTATATATATCTTATTTTTAATTTTTGTTTCTTTTGAAAATCCTAACTTTGATAATTGAGAAGAAAAAAGAGAGAATTATATTGAAATTAGAGTTAAATCAGTTCATGTTTGCGTTTCAAAATCAGGCCGACAGGAACTTTTCAAAAGGGATAGATTACAACGAAAAGTTGGTCAGATAACACTTCCACACATTTTATATAGCTTGGGGCTTCCCCAAATCCCAGCGAGAGAGATACTTAGTATTTGCACCTTGGGGCCTCACCAAATCAATTTTCAAAACAGACCCCCAAAGAAATGTAACTATCGTCCAAAACTCAAAAAGAAAAAAAAATAACAATAGTGGATTCTTGATCCTTCAAGATGAATTCTTGATAACTATATCTATCCATATTCCGTACACGTGAGCTTGATGCAGATATAATTTTTGTTTGTATATGGATGATTTCAAAAACATCGATAGAAAATATAATCTACAAAAAAATTCCTTAAAGAGTCCCCGTTAAAATTTGCACGTCACCCCTAAAGCATAATACATTCAAGTATGAAGGAAATGATTAATATCATGTAACTAAAGTTAATTAATAACAGATGGAGATGTTATTATTCGGATCATATCTCCTTTAGAATCATCACTTAGAAAAACATTTTTTTTTTGAGGAAATTAATCCCTTCATTAATTTCAGCAAACGTCACGAATCTACAAGACTTTCTCAAACACGGGCAATCCAAAGCCATCATTGACCATAAAAGTCACCTATAAAGTCATTGTCAGCTGCAACTTAGTGGAGGGAGCTATTTCAGATTCCCTCTACATTATTGATGCTTTGCATGATTGGAATGTTGAAACTTGAAACATAATAACATAAAAGAATTAATTAATACTAACTTCTCGATCATTGCATTTAAACAAAAATTACAGTTGAGACTACACAGTAATTCAGCTCTGAATCAAGACTCAAGATTCAACAGATAGATTTAAAATGATTCTTTGTTCATAAATGATGATTGGCATGAATACAAATGCTGAGGAATCAGAAGCACAAAAAGAAATTTACACGGTAGAAATAACAGCCTTCCAAACTATTACATAAATCTCTCTACTACCACTACAAGGGTTCATTTCATCATACAGACAACAACCAAAAAATTTCCTATTAGAGTTCATGTACGTCCACCATGGCAAGCGCAAGCAGCGTAACCTGCAATAGACGGAAAGCAACGATGTTCATGTATCTGAAATGACAAAATCTTGACAAAATGCATGCCAGAAGAAACCATAAGACATCATGCTATAAATATTTGAGATCATTATGTGTATGTTACTTCAAGTTTGGTCTAATCTATAAAACCTGCACTAAGTTTGAATAAGGAGTTCAAATGACACAGACGAGTTCAGATGACAAATACAACTCAACAACACGGTACTTATCGAGCCTGATAGCGTCTTGCTTCTCACCACATGAAGATAATTAATCAAGTTCACTTTGCATATATAACAAACTTACTAGGATGAACAGTAGTGAATGTGGGGGTCTACTACTAGTCGCAGTTCCACGGACTCCTGCAACAAGATTGATGGAAATGATTAATTGCATAAGCAGCATTAAGAAAAGCACAGTAAAAAAGGGATCTACAAGGTAAATTTGACTGCAATCTAAGTCCTAGCGACCCATATAATTGAGATTTGACAGCAATTGAACATCAGATATAAAAAACTGAGGCATGCACCAACCTGCTGCTCTTGGTGTTGCATTTAGGGGAGTTAGTGAAGTAACTGGAGTCGCAGGAGTTGTAGGAGGTCGAATTATCGGAGCAACTGGAGTTGTTGGAGCAGGAGTCACTGCAGTTGTTGGAAGTGGAGCCGGAGGCGATGCATGAGTCACCGGGGCTGGTGCAGGAGACTATGCAAATCAACCAAAATATAGGAACATGTTAGCAATCTGGCAGTGGGCTAAAATAAACAAAGAGAAATGAAACTTAATGTTACGAATTTCCTTTGGATGCTGTCATCGTAGAATCTACAATTATCTGGTTTTCGCATTCAGTGGTACAACACACTTATATACGATGTTATCTAGATCCTTACTAGAAAAGGAGTTCAACAATCTTGGTCCTAAGAAAAATGATGAAAATATATTTGTCAGATGTCTCACCACTGCGCTCTTTGAAAGACCAGCATCATAAGTCATAGTAAGATCAGGCTTAAAAAGCCCAAAAGATCGCTCTGAACCGGGCCCAGGTTTCAAATCCTCGTCGTAGAGTGCGAAGATATAGGTATCAATAGATTTTCCAGGCATAAGTGGTGTGCCAACCATTGATCTCAAGTGGTTTATCAAGTTGCCGTTGTATGCTTTTGCACTTTCCAGATTTGTGCCATGTTCATTGGGATCTCCCTTGTAAGGCCACCCAGTCTCAGCAATCACAATCTCCACATCATTAAATCCCATTGCTTTCAATGCGGAGTGCACAGCATCAACCTTGGAGCATACATTTTGATATCAGCAAAACTTTCCACAAAAGCAAAAAATTTAATTTTAGCTACGCATTGTGCACAAATAAATCTTGTGGAGCAATACGGCCCCGCTTATAACTGACTAATGGCCCTAGAAAATTGTTCTGGCACACCATACGGGCATTGCTTGTTAATGAAACTTAGAAATAATTAGACTTCTGGTCCTGAAAATTTAGAATAATTACAGAGACCACTCATGAGGTTTGAATACTCATAACACACCCGAACATTACAGCTAGCCTCCCTAAAAGTTTAGATAACACAGAGGCACCGTTACGCTCTTCATACCCATAAGTTGGAGAGAACATTAGAAACAGACTCCTTATTTGTCATGTTATCTCAAGCTTCATAAATACATTAGTAATTTTTTAAAATCCCATATGAGGTTTTTGTAATAAAACATAACTGTAGATCTCATATCCTAATACTCGCACAAGAGCAAAACCAGTAATACTTTAGTTAATCGACTCGTGTAACTTACACTACTAAAGTATTTACCTGTGCATCAAACATGTTCATGTACTTGATGCCGGTTCGAGCATCGACTCGCCCCGCATTTGGTTGGAACAAACAAAAGGCCAAGGTATCAGGCCTCGGATCACTTTGGTATGCAAAGAACGGGTACGGATTGATCATAAAAGGAGATCCATTATCCTTATGGAATTGTAACAACGCTTTCATGGCATCGCCATGTGCAGGATCAAAAGCCCCCGCTGAAGGTGGTTCTGACTGGCCTAACACTGCCATGGAATGCACCGTCGTGACCTTGATTTTGCCGCCAAGCGACGCTGCAATAAGTTTTGAATAGTCAAAATCATAAAACTAATCAACCTTATACTAATATTCATCAATTAATCCCAGTCCTAGAAGGTTGAACAAGCACTAGTAGATACTCCCCATTAAGCTGATTATTCCATTTATGAGAAGAAGTATTAAATCACTTTTTCGATAATTATGATTTTTTCATGTATTTGGCTTTCAAATACAAAGATATACTTACAACTGTTAATATTCTATTAACTTACAATTTTTGACAGGGCTCTAGTGTATCAAATAAAAATAGGACATAAAATGCAATTTATCATTTTTTTTCAAAACATAGAAGTAACATTTGAATTTTTATTCAAAAACAAACATTTCACTCTAACTACAACCTCAATCATATGAATCAAAGATAAATACTATTTACTTCTTTCACATGAGGTCAAATTTGTAATCTTTTCATCAAATATTCCACAAGCTAACTATAAAAACTCATTAGAAAAAATAAAACTCATTTACATGCATTGAGGGCATTTTGGACATTTTGCATAGCGGGCAAGAGCTGAGCCACCAGATTCTGATCGTTCGACGTCACCACCTCATTCCCCACGCTGACCACGATGATGTCACTCGCCGGATAGTACTGCAAGACGTTCGACCCGACCCAATTACCCGCGAACTTCGGGTCGGTCGCGAGCATCGGAATGTCGCCATTCGCGGCGCCGATCACGATTCCGGTGCCGGTGCCGGCGAGCGCCTTTATGATCGCCGGATCCGCGCCGTACAGTCGGACCTTCTCGATGCTCGTCGATTTCAGCAGCCTCGCCGTGGCCTCCGGCGGCGGCAGATTGTCGGCGACTATGCCGTAGTTTATCCCCAAAAAAGGCTCTGCATCTGAAAAAATAAAATGTAATTAATAGTTAGTGTGAAAAAAAATTGATTAAGTTTGTAAATTGTTATTAAAGTTAGGTTTAGTGTGTAATCGGTTAGTTGCACTTGTATGAAAATGGAGGGAAAATAGAGTAATTATTATTACCAAAAATAATTTAAAAAATAAAAAAGTTGAATTTAGATTGAGAAGAAAAAATTAGACTTACTTGAGTAGGAAGACAGTAATGTAAAGCAGAGTGGGAAAATTAATAATAGTATAGAGTAAGTTTTCTGCATATTTGGAGCTAATAATGATCACAGCTAAATTATAAATCTATTACCATTATGTGTGTGTGTGTGTGTGTTATATATAAAATATATGAGTTAAAAGAGGCAGAAGATAGAGAGATAGTAGTGATGAGGTGTGTTAGAAAGTTGAGGAATACTACAAGGGTAAGTTAAGGGGTGGAGTGTTGGTAGCAAATTTGGAGTGTAAAGTTTTGTGCTTTAGAATGTTGAAAAAGTAATAAGACTGATTAATGAAATATGTTGATAGAGGAGAAGGAAAAAGAGAAGTTGAAATATTTAATAATGAATGTGGTATTCCAAATTTGTGTAAGTGGTTCTTGATCAAGAAAATACTGGAAACATATTTATGTGTAGACAGAGTTTGTCTATGTGTAACCAGTAACTCTGTTTTTGAAGTTGATTGAACATGGTTGCACACTTTGACTCCCTTTAAAATGTATTTTACTGAGGTTGTCGTATATATATAGTAGCATTGCGTAGATATTAAGCAAAACAGAAACATTTGTTTTATTAATCAAGAATCTGTATCTTCTCACTACTTCATGTCATTTAATTCTTAGAAACATGACACGTAGAGTTGATATTATGTGAAATACTACAAGTTTTTAAGTCATAGTCCAAGTATATTTTATTGGCACCAAGGAGAAAAAGAAGCCAGTCGATCAATAATTTGATATATTGGTATTACAAGCCTGAAATTTGAAAAGAAAGGAAAAAGCAAGGAACAAGTGTTCCTCCTTTTGTAGACCTACTTTTGTCCCAAAAAAGAAAAGATTAAATTTGAGTGTTGAACCCTTCTTCTTTCAATTAGTTTAATCAATTGATGACCAGGGAAAGTGTACCATTCATTAGGACAAATATGATAACCCGAAAATAAGATACATGGAACAAGAAGCAGGTTGGGACTAAGGGTGAAGCAAACGCCAAAAAAGTGGCACAACTTTCAAGTGATCTCATACGTAGTTCCACTCACATAAATTAATCGTTATGTTAGTTCGATCATTTTTATAATACATGCATATGATTTACCTTTTAATTGGTGCGGTATAAAAACTCGTAAAGATTAAATATATTTTATAAAAAAAAAAACGGGACCAACTTCCAGGTGTAAGATTTATCATTCTTATTTGCCACGTGTAAGGCACACAGCATAGTCCTCAAACATTTGTCCTAAAACCTTAACTTGATCAAAGGTACACATCCAAACATCAAGTTGCAAAATAATTTTGCAATAAAGTAGAAATTTTAAGTCTATTTACTTCTCTTGAAAGGAACTTATTAAAGTAAGAAACTATTACCTAAAATTTGTCAAGCAATACAACATCTCTCAACAAGTTGTAAAAACATAAAGAGTACGAGTAACATGTTACATTTTACTTTCAAACTAAGTAAAGAATCAACTTGAATAAACTAAGCTTCAAGAGTTTGTAATTAATTTAATAGATCAACTCAAAAGTATTAAGTTAAAAAATAAAGCTCTCAAAAGTGCACCATTAGATCACCACCTCTTCTTTTAAGGAGGCCCTTAACTTTTTCTTTAGAGAGTAAGCTACAAAAGCACTTTACTTTTTCCAAATATTCAAACATTAAGAACATATCAGAAAACTTGACTTGTCGTTGTACAAATAAATAATTGAAGACAGCCAATTAATGGGAAACTACCAGGACACACACAGTACAACAATTCTATAAGAGGAAACAATGTATCAAAACTTTCATAGTAGCTGCAATAATCAATCAATAAAGATGAAAAAAAAAAAAAAGTAACCTCAAACTTTTAAAAGAAAAAAAGTAAAACAGCACAAGCACCAATGGTAATGTGAAGGTTCTTCTTCGAGTTGCTTGATTTAGACACTGGAGTTGTCACAAATTGGCCTGTTTTTAATTCGTGAACGTATTGTTGTGGCAAAAGCGTGCTCTCACTGCAAGAAAGTGAACAGATTCAAAGTTCAAACATAAATAGGTGGAGAAAAAAAAGGAGTTTAAAGGTGATTTGGCCTGATACTAATTAGCAAATAGTTCCACATGTATATTTCAATGATATTAAATATTAATAGCAAGCCTCTTCAAAACCAATTCTTAGAGTGAAATATTTATTCTGTTTCTAATTTTGTGACCTTACAATGTTCAATAAATCAAAATTATAAATATCTAAAATATTAATGTATAAAGTAACTGCCTCTGTATCTAACTCTGACTCATAAATGATTTGGGAATAATTACATTAACACCACCGATGTTTGGCTAATTACATAAACTCCCTACTGTTTCAACAATTAGAAAAACATCTGGAAATGGGCTCTCATGAGGTTTTAGTAATTACAGAGAATATAACAAATTAGGGTGTCCATAATTATTCAAACTTTAGAAGAGATTTCTATAGGGGTGGCAAAATGGATCCGGATCCATGGATCCATGATGGATCCGTTGTGGATCCATCGGATCCGATCCACCCCGGATCCACCATGGATCCGAAACCAAGTTGATCCGGTGGATCCAAGGTGGACCTGGATCCAATGTGGATCCGTGCGGATCCAAACGTGGATCCGGGTGGATTTGGGTGGATCCGTGAGTGGATCTGGATGGATCCGTGAGTGGATCCGGATGGATCCACATTTGGATCCGTGTGGATCCATCCAAATCCATGTCTAGATCTAACTCAATTTAAAGCAATTTTTGGTATTTAACTTTTTATTCGCGCCACTATCTCATTGTCTTTATGCATTTGTACACTTTTAAAATATAACTTTGTTTTACTATGAATTTAATTTTTTAATTACGCAAAATAATTTGACAACGTATAACTATTCATTATGAGAAGAAGATCTCGTGCTTTAATTTGGTAACTATCAATTAAAGTTAAAGATATGTACAATTTATGGTTGATTGACATTTTTATTCTCATTATTAAGTTTTATAATTTTGTAATCTTTAACCTCAATTTGTAAAGAGACAAAAATTATTCTCAATCATATATAAAAAGAATCTAAATAATATTTCTAATCCTTAATCAAAAGCTCGAGAAAGTCTTCCAAATTCCAAAACTCAACTTCATTAAAAACATTACAAAAAATAATATTACTTTTGTTATAGAAGTATTCATGATTTCTATATTTTTCTCAAATACATACATATATATTTATACACACACACACACACACATATATATATATATATATATATATATAAATGTTTTATGTGTATACATATATATTTTTAGTAAATACATCTCAAAAGAGCATTGCATATTTTAAAATTAAAAGAAAAAGTTAAATTATGTGAAACAGTAGCTTGCACATTTATATCGTAATGTAGTTGAGTGTTAAATTACAATTTTTTTTTTCTTTCTAAGCGTCCAATATCTTGTTAATTAAGAACTAAGAATAATGATATATATTATTAAATTTAAGGTGGTGGGATAAATTGGTGGATGGGAAAATTGGGTTGAGTAGAGGTTGATTTGGTGGATTAGATGGATCTACCAAGATGGATCCACTTGGATCCGACAATTGGATCCACATGGATCCGACAATGGATCCGCGGTGGATCCACAAATGGATCCGTTCAGATCCATGATTGGATCCAAAAATAGTACTACTTGAATCAGCGGATCCACATAGATCCGGACCCGGTTCCGGTCCAAGTTGAATCCATTTGAGATCCACCCCTATGGATCCGGTTGGATCCAAATCCTAATGGATCGGATCCACATGGATTTAGACTTGGATCCGGTCCGGTTGATCCATTTGCCACCCCTAGATTTCTATAATTAAAACAACTTTAGACGTCGTAAAAATAATTATCACATGTTTTTCCAACTTATGGCAGTAGGTTACAAAGGTGTGACGATATTTTAGTTTCTGTTTGTACTAATGTTATCATGGGTGTTTAACCAATATTGTCTTATGTAATGTATAAACTTAGAAAAAAAAATCATAATTCGCCCGAACATCGACGAGACTCCAACGTAATTCACCTAAAAACCAAAGTATCATCAGATAGCGAATGGTGATTGGTCTATTTTCTTTACAAAGGAACATATGGTATCAATAATCAGATATTTAGCAGTTAGCATCTCTAGTAATCAGATGTAGGGAGCAATTCTTAGATTCAAATTAAAACATAGGGGAACTTTTTAACTAATTGAAGTAACATATATCATTGCATCATCAAAATCTTTTTCGAACAATAAGAAAGATTTTTGTATTTAGACCATGTGAAAGTAATCATCCCTATAAGAAACCAGTTCATCTCTTGAAAGAACGTTCCCTACTGACCTTGAATACTATCCCCATTTTAGTGCACTTGTCCACTGTAATGTTTTTCACTTTACCTGAATATAGATATGTGCTTCTGTCAAGTGTTCCGTGAACCCAACAAGAGGATTTAACTAAAACTGAAAATAATATATACTAGTAAATGAACATGTACCTTGGATATGAAGAACGGAATTCTTGCACCCCAAAGACATGTTTACGTATCTAGAAATAGTTAAAAACTAAGGCACCAACAATCAATTATGGAATGATTCGTCTCGGTAAATATATCAACGCAGTTACAAGCCAGGACATTGCAAATAGAATCAATTGTATCATCCCAGACGCCATCTTATTTATCGATATTAAGTAACTATACATCAACACTTCAACTCTAGCAAGTCCCTCTTCTTACTTATCTAAATTATTATTCTACAAAATAGAATACGGCCCGAGACTCTGGAATCATGCTAGGAAACAGAATATAGCTGTAAGCTAAAGGAAATGGGTTCTGTAATACATTCTCACTCTATTTGCAATATGTACAAATAAGGCTTTAGTGTTAGATGGATATGTACCATGCTAAATGATTTCTCATTAAACAGAAGAGAATGGAGCTCCTATTATCGATTCGACGACAGACAAACGACCAATTTAGAATGGTCATCATTTTCAAGTTTCAATTGCATTTCGCTAGATAAACATTAAGATAGGAAAAGATAAATATCTACAATTCACTTTCAGGAAGTGGCAATGAATTAGTACTATTCATAAACTCCAAAAAGTAAGAAGTCGAAGTTAATACCTTGTTATTGTAAAACTCGGCCATTTGCCAACTTTCTTCAACATATGCAATAGGCATGCTCACACTTGAATAACAATGAAGTACATTGATTATCGAAGAGGAGGAAAAGACAGTGAACTAATTGAACAACCAATGGCACATATTGTTCAAGATTTGTACCGCAGTCGTTTCCGGTATATCATATATGCAATCCATGCAAGCGCAGAAAGACAATCGACGCCAGACTTTAAATGATGGAAATAGTCGGATCTTTTTTCCCTCAGTTAATGCAGAAGATTTTGCTATCACCTCATTCAGTGGCTTAAGAAATTCCACTAGCGCCACCATGACAGGTTTCTGCAGATTTGGTATCAATAGATTTAGCATCACAATACCAAAAAAAAAGAAAGATAAGGACGACACAATACCAAATTCAACATATATACGTAAAACCTTTACAGAAACATACTGGCTAACTGGATTATCTCTTAATAAACATAACAACTAGTTAGGAATGCCACTTTAAGCTAAATGTCTATTCCTTCACTACTTTATCGCGTTATAAGTTTAGAGGAGTCGCGGATACAATGTACAATTTAATCACTGGACTACCAATTCGAATGTTGAAATGACATTGTTCGGTATAATGCCAACCGAGGCATCAGATAATACACACTTCTTCTTACCCATAGATAAGAAAACACTTGTTTTGATGCATATAAGGACTCAATGCATCGAACATGACAAAATACAAATCATAACGCTCATGTTTTAAGTTTGTCCAGTAGTTTAAAGCTGCATTTCAAAAGCAGAACTGAAGCATCAATACAACTAATCAACATAACAACTAATCACAAACAATAATAACAAAAAAACTTTAAAATCCATCGCTATCTCAAAAATAACCAAATTAACCTCAGACTCCTTGATTTTGACAAGAAGCTCCTTCTGCACATTAAATGGTTGCTGAATCCATCACTGCTCACCACAAGTACAACAATTGAAGCGCCATGTATGAGTTTCTTTTTTGAGATAGTGGGTAATCTATACTATTATATAAGAGAACCCCGTTTTTACTCACAAATGGAGAGTTACGTAGGTGTTATACAAAATTAATAGTATGCCCAAAATACCCCTATTTAAATTACTCACAAAAATAAAAAAAGTGGGGATATAAAGGGAATTTTGTTCTTCCCCTATCCAACTATTCAATTTCCCCGAATTGGTGATTACCCACATCCCCACTTTTAGGAGAGATTATTAGGTGCAGCGGCTGTACGATGAGGTGGTGCAGCAAGTCGGTTATTTATATAAATGCATGGTTGGGATGAGGTGTGGAGAAGTTACTTCCCTATAATTTAGGAATAGTATTTAATCTCCACCACATGTTGTACCACGTCATCGTACAGCCGCTGCACCTAATAATTTTTCCACTTTTAGGGGAATGGTTTTTGTAGATTCTTATTTATCTTTTCAAATATAATTTTTTTTTTTTGAGTTTTTAATTTAATCAAGAATATATTTCCTTCTAATTTTCTTAACTTCCCACTCCCCTTCCTAATAGTAAGGCTAAAGCAAATTCAAAAAACAATGAATATTTTGAAAAATAACTACTTCACGGTTTTTTTTCTAGCATTTAAGATATGGATATTTCACTTCCTAGAATCTCTCACTTCCTCTTCATTTATTCTTTTCTCTCTTGGATCGTCTTTATATGCTAATCTATTTTATGATTGATGCCTTCTTCCTTTACTCTTTATCCTCTTATTTTTCTTTAACTTATTTCTAATTCTATTTGCAGGGGATTCTTGGATATGCATCAACATTTTAGAGGAAAATGAGTTTAGATCAAAAATCAAGAAAAGTTGACGTCAAAATTGTAAGTACGATTTTCGTATTGTTCTAAATAAAAAAAAAATGAACATCATGGCTAAAAGTTACACGCGGTCCCGCGTGTTGGATTGCTAGTTTTTAAAAAATGAATAGCCGAAATGAATGAAAATTAGGCATTTGTTGTAAACCGCCTTTCTCAAAGGCGGTTCAGAAAATTGTGAATGTCCCCGAACTTTTTTTTATTTATGAAATCCCCCCAGTTCCTTCCTAGGGTTTACCCCTCATTTGTAATATAGAAATGTGTGTATGAAATTCTATATCTCTTTGTTGTTGTAATCTTTTGTATTTCTTTAGTTTTTTATAATATGTTATCAGCACGAGGAGCTCTTCTTAACAACGAATCCCGATTTCGATTCCAGAAAAAGATTAAGGTAAATAATCTTTACCGTGTCTGATATTTTCATGTTTATTTACTCTTATTATAAATAAGAATGGCTTTGCCCTCGTTTATAATATTACGGTCTTTATAATATATCTGACTATTTACATGGAAAGGCTCTGCCTCCTCCCTGTTATATTATTGTTAAATATTTACATGGAAAGCTTTGTCTCCTCCTTATTACTGCTAATTAATTATGCTAATGGATTCTCCGTCAGAAGATGGTCACTCTCCAAAAAACTCGATATGATTGGACGCACTGTTAATTGCGAGATTTTTAAATCTGTTGCAATATCTAAAATTAGTCAATGATATAAATCATGTGGAGAAACGTTACTAACTGTGATATGTTAGGGAAAAGAAAAACATATTCCACTTTTAATACCACGCATGTGTTCCTGCACACTACAAAACAACTGATTAGGGACATAGATTTTTGTACCTACAGAGCAAAAATTGACCCTATAGAGTCTATAGGGACAAAATTTTCTTTCCCTCAGTCTGTCCCTTTTGAACTCGTCTCAAAATGAGTTTGTCCCTCTGCTAGGGAAAAACAATATGTCCCTCATTAGAGAAAGAATATTATGTCCCTAAAGAAAATTAGGGACAAAAATTTATGTCTCTATATTGACATGCCGCCATTTTTTCTTTTGAATTTTACATAAGCTATAGGGACAGAAATCTCCGTCCCTATAGCTCACGAAATTTATTTTTTATTTTTAAAAAAAGGCGGGCTCGTAGGGACAAACTTTTCTGTCCATTTTCCGAAAATTAAAAAAAAAAATGGGCGCAGAAAATAAAAATAAAAACTTATTTAATATTTTCTGCCAATTAAATAATATAAATGAATAAATCCAAACTTATTAATAAAGAGTGTAGTCATCATTAAAAATAATAAAAAATAACTTAATAACAATAATAGAAAATAACATTAATATATAAGACAACAATAATAATCCAAAAACAATATAACAACAACAATTACAAATACAATAACAATATATTACAAGAAAACCAAAAAATACAAAATAGTAATATAACAATAACTTGAAATAATATAAGCTAACTACAAAGTATAAATTAAAGTACATGCAAGGAAAAAACAAAAAAACTTACTTAAAGTGTAGAAGGAGGAGAATTTTCGTAGGTTTAAAATGAAATGAGAGAGAAGATTTTAACACATAGCACTTTCAGACCATACGGATAGATTTTTTTGTCCCTAAAATATGCGGTAAATCAGGGACAGAAAAATCTGTCCCTATTGATAACTCAGGACATAATTTTTCGTCCCTGAAATTAGCGCTAATTTAGGCACATATTTTCCCTAAATTAAGTGCTAAATCTTGTCCTTGAGCTTAGGGGTGAGCATTGGCGGGTACCCGTCCCGAATGGGTACCCAATGCGGGTACCCGACATGATGGATAGTGAAATATTATTTCCCGATCCCGATCCTGAAATAGGCAGGGACCCGCCGGCGGGTACCCATTTGAAGCAGGTATTTAAGGGGCGGATATTGGGTAACCACTTCATATATGTCCAGCTTTAAGTTGGAAATTTTTACCAGTTTTGGAGACCGAAAACGTGAGAGTTTTTTCCTATGTTTTCCAGCTCTTCAAAGCTAAAAAATAAAGCTCTAAAACTGGAAAAGATTTTGTGAAATGTGGTTGACTTTTTGGGGAGAAATTGAGTTCCTCCGTAAGTATATGTGTGTGTTACAAGATTAGTATCTTCTCTTTCTTTTTTTTTCCCTCTTTATTTAGACCACTAAGTTCAAGATTTATAATGTTTAAGCAAATGTATAATAATACATATAAAAGATGTATAATATTACACATAATATATATAAAATAAAAACAGGTACCCAATAGGGTTCGGGAATTGGGAGGACAATATCCAATCCCGAACCCGGTGTTGAAATGCGGGTACTCGCCTTATGGGTATCCGAACCCACTTTACCCGTCTCGAATGGGAAATACCCAAGGGACGGGTTTGGAAATGGGTACCCGTTTTTTTTGGCCCACCCCTACCTGAGCTATTGATAGGGACAAATTTGTTTGTCCCTAATGTACTAGGCTTTATCTTCTCTCATATTTTCTTCTTATCCAACCTGATGCGGGATATATTCGTCAACCAATTACGATATTCCACCTCAAACTGATCCAAGTCCTCGTAGAGTATAGATCAACTTTGAGTTCGCGAAATCTGCAATCAAACACCGCACGTGAGCTAAGTCGGGGGTCAACCCGGCGTAGACTCTCTAATGCCCAAGTGAGAGAGACGTAGATAAATAACAAGTGATCAAACAATGAACAGTACAATGCTAGAAATGACGTATTGTCCTCCATGTAGGTTCGGGTATTTATAAGTAATTAGCTCTGTCATTCATGGCGGATAATCCGGAAAGAATCTTATTTAACAAGTGGATTGAACTGGGCTGTAGTTGTTCGATCGTCTTAGATGATCAAATAATGACAATCAAGCCGGTCGAACACAAGTTGTTCGACCATTCTGCGTCTAATTGATGCCTAAGTTGATCTTTAGTTGTGCCTATGCCACAGACGATACATGCCATGTGTTATGCTCTAGTTGAGCCTCTGTCACTGAAGACATGTCATGTGTTACATCCAAAATATGGCACATCATTAGTCCCCAATTCAGTGTGTATTTTGTCGAAGATAAGATGCACTGCGAACTTAACTAAATAGAGATACATAAGTTTCATCTCCTTGTCATTTTTCTCAATCAATCGAAGTGCTCCAAGTAATATATAATGTCCCTCATAAGTTTATGTTCCAAATGGCTTTTATAAACTTCAATTCTCTCCATTCAAATGTTACTGGACTCGGTCGAACATGTCTACTTGATCCCAGTGTTTTCAGAACCGGATCGGTCATAGAACCAGTGATCTTACTGGTTACTGGTTTTACTGGTTGAACCGGTTTAACCAGTGGTCCAACCAGTATGATCTATATATATATGATGTGGGGTATTTTCGTCGGGATACGTGTCCGCTCTTCAACACTCCACGTCAGACTGCTTTAGTTCATGCTGCATGCTTAAACAGCTTTTGAGTTCAGAACGTGCACTCAACACCACACGTAAACTAAGCCGGTGCCTCCTCCGGCGAAGGCACTCCGACGCTCAAGTCAGATAGGTCGGAATTTGAGGTATTGTCGTCAAAGACAATAGCTCGAAATTATAGCTCGAAATTACTCAAATAGGTCGAATTAGCACACCTCGAAATGGTATTGAGAACCGTGATGAGGAAACCCGAATAGATCGAATTACCCTCAAATAGCTCGAAATACACTCTATATAGATCGAACAAGAGCTATTGCAATATAGCTCGAATTATTGCTCTATAGCTCGAATTCGATGTATATAGCTCGAAATTAGATGCTAGAAAATAAAAACGTACCTTAGAATGAGGCATGGGACCCCCTTATATAGTAATAAGAGTCCTTATTCAGCTAGAAGTGCAATTCAAGTAGAACTATGACTGAAAATAGGTCGAATTAGAGCTATTTTGAAATAGCTCGAATTGGGCCTTCAAATAGGTCGAATTGGGCCTCAAATAGGTCGAATTTGGGCCAAATAGGTCGAAATAGGCCAAATAGGTCGAATTTGGCCAAATAGGTCGAAATATGCCAAATAGGTCGAAATTCGACCTATTCTTCAGCTTTGCGCAGTCTCACCGTTTTTGTTATATCTCCTTCTCTAGACCTCGGAATCTAGATCCGCTTTTTGATTTGGAAACTAGACTCAAGAGGCTTTCCATAAATATACAACTCATCGAATTTGGAGTTAAATTGATAGCTCGAATGTACTAGTCGAAATACAGCTCCAGACTCTTGACTTTCGTCTTATTCTCCAGCTTTGCGTAGCCTCACCGTTTTTGCTATATCTCCTTCTCTGGACCTTGGAATCTTGATCCTCTTGTTGATCTGGAAACTAGACTTGAGAGGCTTTCCAGGCATATACAATTCATCGAATTCGGAAGTGAATTGATATCTCGAATTCACTAGTCGAAATCCAGCTCGGGATTGACTCTCCAAAACCTCCCTCTGTGAATGATGAATATGACTCCTTTATATACTACTTAGAGTCCTTCCTTAGCTAGAAGTACATTCCAAGTAGGATTATAAGTTCTCCTCCCCTTTATATACCACTTAGAGTCCTTCCTTAGCTAGAAGTTCATTCCAAGTAGAATTATAAGTTGACTTGGGCCATGAATAACTCTAAATTGGGCCTGCACAGGCCTAATTTTGAGTTTTTCTTTGAATTGTAATTTTGCATTAAAAAATAATGGTGCTGACGTGGCATAATAATTCTGAAATATGCTCAGATATTATATCGAATATTATGACGTGGCAGTACCAAAATATGGTACATCAATATATATATATATATATATATATATATATATATATATATATATATATATATATATTTATTGTTTAGTTAATATTTCATTATCAAATAAAAGAATATATATTTTATTTAATTGATTCTTGATTTTTAAATTAAAGAATTCAATTGAGAATAATAGAATCAATATTTTTTGTATAAACATATGTGTAGTATACAAATTAAGGAAAGTCAAAAATTACATGTCAAAGAGAGGATTGTATTTAAAATGTGATTAAAATTATTTAAAAGAAGATATGAATAACCATAACTTGTAAAGCTTTTGAAAAACGCTAAACAATAACCTTAGAATGTAATATTTAAGAAAAAATAAAACAACTAAATAACGCATTTATATAAAAAGAGTTACATATAAGTTATTTTATAATAATATTAAAAATAAAAAAATATAATAACTTTTTAATATAACAAAAGTACACTTTCATTATGTATTGTATATATATTAATATGTACATGTAACCCCGAAGGTGGTGTATCTCAATTGGTTGGAGCATTGGAATCTTGCTAAGAGGTAAAGGGTTCAATTCATTTCTCCTACAAAAAATTCAAATTTTAACATAAAATCTAAAAAATCGGTTCAACCAGTGGTTTGGTTCATTGAATTAACCGGTTTTAAGCGGGGGTTCGATATCTGAGTGGCTCTGTAGTGCCAACCGGACCGAACAAGGCACCGGACACCGGTCAGACCGGCCGGTCCAGTCTGACTTTAAAAACAGTGCTTGATCCAAATAAACCTGTAATATCTTTGGCCATTAAGTTTTATATTTAATAAATGTAATTTGTATTCCATGTCATATGTGGGTCAAGTTAATATCCTATAGTTTAAGAATAGTATTTAATCTCCACCACATGCTGTACCACGTCATCATGCAGCGACTGTACCTAATAATTTTTCCTAGATTTTACTGACAATACTTTAACTTTCAGCAGCCTTGATCGAACATACTCACTGTTCCGAAAGAAAAATTCAATCGAACATAAATATGCCCACATGGCAATTTTGTAATTCTTTACAACCCCTTGTATAGAAATAAGCTTTCATTCCTTCATTTCATCCATTTTAGAGAGAGAAATTATGCTGAATTTCTTACTCCCTTTCGAACAACGCTACTCCTCAATCGAACTCTGGATTTAAGAGCGATAGAACATCCGCCCCTTCATTCCTAATCGATTCTTATCCTTCTTCCTCCTACCTTGATAATTTTGGCTCCTATGTTCGACGAAGTTCTGGTTAATCTTTGAATTTTAGAAGTTTTGTTTGAGATTTGGTAACTTTTTCTCTGTTTTGTTGTAGCTTAGTCAAACTTTATGAATCTAGATCGTTCTTCTTCGCTTTTCAGTTGTCGTTGTTGTAGTCGAATTTTCTCTTGAGCTAAACTGAGCTAAATTGTACTACACAAAATCCTCATATGATTTTGTGCTTATTTTGCTGTGCATGCTAACTGTTCGATCAAAGTCCCGAGTGTATTAAAATCGCTGAACACTTTCTATGACATTGTCCTCTCCAAGCTTAAACATTAGACAGCCTCTAATCGGATAAATTCAATTTGCAGGGAGAACTCGATCGCACATGGTATGCCCATATGGCGTTTTCGTAATTATTTCCAAGCCTCTGCTATAAATAGATTAGAACCCCATCATTTCATTCATTTTAGAACGAGATAATCTGCTGAAACTTGTATAACGGTTCAAACAGTTTTCTCCGGCGATCGAACCCTTGATTTTGGCTTGATCGAACATTTCCTTGTTCGATCCTGAGGTGGACTCTATCTCTTTGCCTCATAATTTTAAAATGTTGCCTTAGTTCGAATGCTTGCCGCTGAATTTATATGTAAAACTTCGAAATTTGAATCGTCTTGAGATAAAAAAAAAATTTACTTGCTACTCTTGAACCGTGTACACCAGTCGTCGGCTCAAAACCTTGTAGTTGATGATAATTATAAGTTTGATGAGCTGAGAAAGTGTTATCTTTGGTGGGACGTGCACAAAATGTTATGAACGCAATAGGCCGACACTTTCTTCTATGTTTGATGGCTTGATGGATTTTATAGAGTGTCACCCGCTAAGTGTTTGAGCATTTGCCTGATAGAGCTCCTCACTTTTCCATTGTTTTCCACCAATTTAAAGTAATCGAACAACTTTGTTTAAATATTATGCTTTCCATTTTTTAACCCTGCTGTGCATATCAAATGTTTGATCAACTTCTTGAGAAAGTTTCATAGTTGTATTGCATAGACATTGTTGCTCATCGACCGGATTCTTCTCCCTTTCCTTGTGAGTGGTTGTTGTTTATGTATGCTTCACCACTTTTTGAAACCAATTTTTTTGATTCTTCTAAGTATATATAATGCTTTATTTTTTTGGGGTGCCGATAAGTAATTCTCTAGTGAAATATTTGATAAGTAAACTTGTTGAATTAATATGTTAGATTTTCGCAGAAGAATAGCTTTCTTCTATTTCTTTCTCCTTGTAATTTCAGTCCTAAGCTTGTTAACCAGACTTTGTATTTGTGGGTTTCAAGTAGCGACCACGACGGACTCACGCAGATATCGTGGTTACAGGAACGAGTATAGAGAGGATTAGGGCAGCAAGTATAGGTACACGCGTGGCTTACCTTACAGACGAGTTGAAGGATTGAGAACCAATATCATTATTCCTAAGGAGCCAGGTCATCTAAGACATCAGGATTTCCACCCTCGTAGACTTGAGATAAATCCTGAAACTCATTCCAGTAACCTCTCTTGCTCTTATTGCCCAATATTTCTCAACTTACAGTTATGTCTCAAGAAAGTAAATCATCCTCTGATTCGTCTTCTGATTCACGTGCTGCTTCTGGTTCCCCTGGGTCCGATTCCCCCGATTCTGATTCCTCTGGCTCTGGTTCCTCTGACTCGTCCTCGGATTCGTCTTCTTCTTCAACTTCGAGACCTCTGAGACCGTTGGGACTAGCGTAGAAGTTGTTGAGGATGGAACTAACCTTTTTGTGGACATTGAAACTAATTCTGATCTTCATGTAGAGCCTGTGAATCCTTTAAGAGACATGTCTGACCCTGATTGTAGTGAAATAGCTCGTGCTCCTCTGAATATGACGCTTCTTACTTATTTTAATTTCGTGGCTTATCACACTTCTTCACCAGATTTTTACCATAGTAAATATTTCATTCCCCCTGACTATGCCATTATAATTCCTGAATCCCATCAAAGGATGCATGAGCCTCCTCCTAGACGTATTATATAGATCAAGCAGACTCCCAAAAGGTCAAGCAAATCAACAAAGTTCAAGCCACAAATGCTCATAATTTTAATAAGTACTCATCATTAGGAAAAAGCTATTCTTACAAATTACAATAGTTATGAGTATTTTTTTTAAGTTTCAATTTAAATTTAATTTTAGATGAATTAAACCGTGAAAAATTTGACATACGAAATTTACTGAACAATGAAATTGAAACAGTTAACTCGTACGACGGGAATTTAGCTCCCACATATCGTAAAAATGATTTATTTTTTTAAAAGTGAAAAAGGTAGAGATCATTACCTACAAATTGATGATCTCTCAGTTGAAGTTTAATAGACAATTTTTCAATTTGACGAAAAATTGAGGGGAATTCCAGATTTTGGGGTTGGGAAGGAGGGATAAAGTCATTTTTCATATCATAACTTGACACGATTTTCATTTTCATTCCTTAATTTGACACTCAAAATTTATATACCATAAGTTGGATACTCCCGTGCCGAAAAAGTACACACCGACATTCCTAAACCCCAAATTTGGGGATTTTGGCCAATTTTAACCAATTTCAACCTTATACCTCGACAATTAGAGTGATTGAGAGTCATTTTCAGATTCTAAGGAAAAGTTTGGCAAACACTGACCTTGGTCTGGAGAATTATGGAGGTGGAGTGTTGACGTGGAGAATTAGTATTATGATTATTAATGTATAGAATATAAGTTAAATTACATAACATTGAAATAGCAAAAGGACCAAATTAACCAAAGAAACAAAGTTATAGGCGTAAAATAAAATACTATTCTTACTTTAGGGAGCAAACCGACATTTAAAAGAATGTATACACATTCAGCTGCGTGTAAGCCTTCTTCACCGTCACTGCCCGAAGCCGACTTCACCCCCTTTTCTTTTATTGTTCCGATCGCATTTAAAAAGAGTACCAAAAAAATCTCAGAGTAGGGCGAAAATGGCCTCGATTTTGGCTCGCAAATCCGTCGCCGCTCTTCGCGCTCGTCATCTCGTAAGCCTTCTCATCGAACTTTTCTCCGTAATTTATTTTTCCTATTTCAGTTTGTGGATTATAACGTGATTTGAGGCTCAGATTATGGTATTAGGCCGAATAGGTTTGATGTAGCCCTAATTTGTTTACTTTGTGTTGAAACAATTGAGATGAAGCTCGCGATTTTCAATTGCACTTGTTCGCGATTTGTTCCTAGGGTTTACACTTGATAGAATCCCCAAATATCTTTTATTGGATTAGGAAATTTCTTATGGATTGTTTTGAGTTGAATTAGTGTTTTTTTTATCTCTGATCTGCTCCTGAGAAATTGGAGAATATCGAGTAGCATTACTCTATTTGAAGTTATTAATATTTAGCTGTTCATAATTGGCGACATTTTGTTGTGGCTTTTGATTTTGGCATCGTGTTGTGGTGTTATCTTTAATTATGTAGCTATATTGGTTGTTTGGTGGATATTTCATTAAGACTTGACTCCGTTTTATGTCGGCGGAACTTAGGCTTTGGCAGGGCAAGGCTTGCAGGGGTCCGGCCGTACTGGGGCTGTATACGGTGAACGCTCGTTTGCCACCAAGCATTCTTTCTCCACCGATAAAGGTTTGCATCATATTTCCCAAGTTTTGTTCTCTATGTACTCCAGTGCGGCAAGATCATTTTACTGATGGGCGTCCTTAATAGTTTGTGTAGTAGTTTATGCAAGCAAATTTTATAGTGGGTATGAAGTATGATGAGTTTGATACTTGTCCTGCCCGGTGCTTTTGGTACTCTAAAACGTTTTGAGCACTCTGACCTTTCATGCTATGATGGTATCTTTGATTGTGTCATCCATACCATTACTTATGCGTGAGGTTCCTGAAAGAATAAAAGGATGGAGAGACGATCACGTGGTGGCTCCTGGGTTGATATATATACTCTTTAAGTTCTCTACTTCAAATGGTTACCTGGAATTTTCACCCCTAATATACTTCTGTGTGAGTGGAGGAAAATCCTTTTCCTCCATCTATTGCATTATCACATGAAGAAAAAAATGTGAAATCACCGGAACTTTTATGAACTGGACAAGTGCCTTTAAAAGGAAACCACTTCTCTTTCATGGTAGTCATGCTATCCTTTTGAATTTTTTTAAGGCTGAAGCTGCTCATCCAATTAGGAAATGTGGTATATAAGTATCAGCGGCCTTAACGTAATACTTCTGACTTGACTCTTTAGTGAGGGTCAATCTTGGGAAATTCCCCATTCTACAGTTAGCTGAGCATGCTCGTTCAACCCATAAAGTTCTTCCATAATATTCAAAATATTTTGCTGAATAATTGCTCAGGATGCTGAAAATAATACTGTTATGTTATCCCTGCATGTCTAAAATGACTTTTATATTGGTGTGTACTATAGATGATGAAGAAAGAGAACAGCTTGCGAAAGAGATGTCGAAAGACTGGAATTCCGGTAATAACCTTTCAAGATCTTTAACCTCATCACTGTATCTAATTTTTTCTGCTGTCAATCAAACGAGCAATCTTAACTTTCTTACATGTAGTTTTTGAACGGAGCATAAAGTATTTGAGATCTTTAACCTCATCACTGTATCTAATTTTTTCTGCTGTCAATCAAATGAGCAATCTTAACTTTCTTACATGTAGTTTTTGAACGGAGCATAAATACTTTATTCCTGACTGAAATGGTTCGGGGTCTGTCACTGACACTCAAGTACTTCTTTGATCAGAAAGTCACGGTATGTTCTGGTTCCTTTCCTACTACTTGTCGTCCTTTGAACACTTTGGTATGGTTGTTTTGAGGGTGCATATATGGGAAGTGGAAGTCAGCCTGGCCAATGCTTTTCCGCAATTACTGATACTGATCAATAGGAAAGTGTCTTAAAAGTATTTCTTTTTGCAGATCAACTATCCTTTTGAGAAGGGTCCTTTGAGTCCTCGTTTTCGTGGAGAACACGCTCTCCGACGGTATCCAACTGGAGAGGAACGCTGCATTGCTTGCAAACTATGTGAGGCTGTAAGGATTCCATCTTAACACTCATATGCTCAATTTCATTTAGCATGCAACTAACTTAGTTCCAATATATCAACGACCCCCCCCCCCCCCCCCCCCAAAAAAAAAAAACACGTAAATAAATAAATAGGAGCTGGTCCTATGTAATGTTGCCCCATTGGAGCATCGGTAGTCGTGTTTAATGTCGAACCTCTGAGTTTGCAGAGTGTAGGGCTTCTTAGGCCTTATGCGGTATCAAACAAACTATACTATTTGATCCCTCTATCAGCCAAAAAATTTGGAATAAAATACATCATCAAGGGAGTTGAGTTTACCACGAATCGATGGACTTATTACTACCCCTTTGACCACTCTATTCGTACTTGGGGCAGGGAAAAATGGACTTTTGTTTTTTATTTCACTAATGGGCATGCTGGATTTGATATAAGGATTGATAGATTAGTAGATTCACACCTGAAGTCTGTCTTTCTACAGATAGTAGTGGGATCTACTCCTATACGGCTCAATTGTTTTATATCTAGTTGAAGACTTCCACTCAAACGAGTACACTTCTGCTATTTCTTCATGTGCAATTAGTGCAATGAATGCTATTAACACAACATGTCCTCTTATTGAAGTTGAAAGTATGTGAGAGATTGTTCGATTATCTTTCTACTGCAGATGTATAACTATTGAGAATTTGGTCATTTTATGAAATTTTTGTTCCTCAGATTTGCCCAGCTCAAGCAATCACCATTGAAGCTGAGGCACGAGAAGATGGGAGCCGAAGGACGACCAGGTATACTTTTATCGTTTCTGTGTGTATGTTTGCTGCCCCCTGGTATTTTGTATCTTACGGGTCTGTATCTTACTATGCAGGTATGATATTGATATGACAAAGTGCATTTACTGTGGGTTTTGCCAAGAAGCATGCCCTGTCGATGCAATTGTTGAAGGGCCCAACTTCGAGTTTGCTACCGAGACTCATGAGGTTCAAACTCATCCATCCTCCATTTCCCTTCACTATTAATTGCAAAACATAAAGCTAAATATATTTGTTTCCATGTAATAGGAACTTCTATACGACAAGGAGAAACTGTTGGAGAACGGTGACCGGTGGGAAACTGAGATTGCAGAGAATCTTCGATCTGAGAGCCTGTACCGTTGAATTGTCTTGAATTGGCATCTAAGAGACATGGACTTAGATGTGGCAGCCTTGTTAAAAATAAAGGGGATGTGATATCTTATGTGTCCCGTTTTGAGTGTAATCCATCTTTTACGACATACATTGAGAAGACAGGAAACTAAATGCTCGCAAGTGCTGGGGATTGCAATATTTTTTCATGCTGTAAACTAAATTTTTCCATTTGAAAACTTTTTGCTGTTTGTAGGCAGCGAAAGTAAATTCTTTGCTTTGTGTTTCTGTTTAGTCATCTGAATAAAACTTGACACTTGTTTTTCTTTCTTTTGTATCCCATATTTTCTCTTTTTCGTCTCCGAATATTGGTTGCTGATTCATCTTAACATATTTTTTGACGTTCGCAAAATGTTGTGTAAAGTTTTGATAAGAGTAATGGTATTGTATAAGAAAGAGGTTTACATAACATTGTAAAAACAGTGCCAATAATTTATCCAGAACCGAAAGAAAATTAAAATGGAATCCCCGAGAGGAGGGAAATAAACTTAGAACTAACACGTCCCTTTGTAAATTCTGTCCAATTATAAAAATTTTCACTGTTTGAATAGTTCCTGAAATACTTTTGAACGTTTAAGAAAACACTATAGGACATTTAAATAAGTGAACCTAATTTCTGAAGTAGATATTATTGATAAACTCTATATTTCTTTGGTATAAGGGGTGTTTGAAAGAAGTTATAAAAGAAGTTTGGTTTCAGTCACTTTAATTACGTGTTTGCAATAATTAATGAGAAGTGAGTTTTAAAATAGAATAGCATTTGGAATTGAAGTTGAGGAGTGTAGATGTAATTAAGTAAAAAGCTATGAATTGATGTTGCAGTTGGTTATAATAAATAAATAAATGTGAAATAAAAAGTAAGTTCGTAATGAGAGAAGTCGCTTAACAAGTTTAATCCAAGTAGCGACTCTTTGAACCCCAAACTTCATCTTCTTCCACAAGGTGGCGGCGCGACTCACCATACCATAACTCTAAGAAATTGCAATGGCAGAAGAAGCTGTGCTAGGTCACCTCGAACACAATGAACAGATATCAGATTCAGGAATATTCGCCCAAGAAAAAGGAATCAACCACGATGAGATCGTCAACATCATCAAGAGCCTCAACGGCTTTCGTCTCGTCGATGCTCAGGTCAATGTTTTTTTTCAATTTAAATGCAGTTAGATCAAGTATCTGTCAATTTGTATTGGGTAAAATTAATTAGGGAAATAGATAGGTTATATCTCGTAATTAATTAAATAGCCCTACTTGAGGAGACAAGTTTCTATACAATTGTTCAAGCTGTATTGGACTAACAACAGTGAGCTGAATATACCTTTGTCTATCGGGGATGTTGCTTGCTGATATAGTTTGCTGTTTGGAATTGCTATAGGATATCAAGAGGGAGAGATGGGTGCTCACTAACGAGGGAAAGATGTATGCTGAAGACGGAGCTCCCGAAATACAACTCTTTTTAGCTGTACCACCACAGGGTATCACACGGGAAGACCTGCAGGTAATTGACGGATCAAAGTTACAAATAACTATGGTTTCTCAATACAAACGGGAATATATGGAGATTCTAGACTACTTGTATGTTATGCATCTCTTACTTATGCACAGAAAAAGGACACCTTTTTCCCCGTTGAAGATCATTTCTTTCATTTATAGCTTTTATGTTTTCATAAGACTTTTAGGATCTATGTGTAGTCGGACCAAATATGATTGTATTGCACCATCTTATGGGTTTACTACACATACACCCTCACAAATTGATCTTCATTAACCTGTGCACTGACTAGTTTTACTCTATATGTCAGCTGGCAAAATTTTTAACTCACCAAAGATTAAGCAGTGCATTATACGAGTTAGTTCACCTCATATTAATCTAAGCATGGTTTAATACTTTTTGGTATTAGATCTAGAATCCTCCTTTTCTATATTCATTCTATTGTTGCTCACTTCTAAAGTTAATTTCAAAAAATAAATTCTCATTAATTATCGAGTCCTCAGTTAATTTAACTCGCCTAGTATATTATTTCTCAACTGCCCAAATAATTGTTACATCTGGTGCATCTAGTATTTCATTGTTTATATATCTCAACAAGTTCTCTTTGTTATTTGATGGGTGTCATTTTAATAACCATAACCTATAAAGCTTGTTACTTCATCACCTCAAACCCATTGCGCCTCATTCTCTTCTTGGTTCTTAACAGCAAATTAATGGATACTGCTTTTGTATGGTCCAGTATTTGCTATCCCACAAGATGGCAGATCTTAGAAAGTTAGTTATTTGTCCTTCTGAACTTCAAGGAATTTTACTATTACTCAAAATTCAAAGGAACAGCCTTAAACATTTGAGAAAAATGATGTTTGATTGTTCCTTAACAATTAATAAATTAACTCTATGTGTACAAGTCATTCATATTTTTTGTTTAGAGACCTCCAGTTACACCCAATTCAAGTACTTGTACATTTGTGTAGAAATTGCGTTCCTTATTGTAATTCTTACTCTATTAACGCTTATTATTAGCTTTGAATACTAGTTATTCTGGAAAGTATGATCACCATACAATTGCAATGCAGCATAGTATAGGTGATGATCGTTTGTTCAATATTGTTTCTGTCAAGTCATTTGAAGCAAAGCAACATATTTTTGTACACACAAAAAAATAGGTCATTATATATTTCATAATAAACTGAACAAATCACTATACTCTTTATATGGGCTTTACAGTGCTTAAGATGTGAAACTAACATGCATTACCTAAACCTTTTAACTTAGTAGAGCTAAAGTTTGACTTCAGTATCTTTATCAGCTGCTAAGTTCTTGTACATGTCAACATCAAAATTTTTAGGTCAACACCCTTTTCTATATTCTTTCAGTTATTATTATTTAGTTACTCTTTCAATCTTGAGCATGCTGGTGAATTTGAAATTCTGAATGCAGAAGAAGATGAAGCCCTCAATTTACCAGATAGGCTGTCAACAAGCCATAAAAAACAAATGGATAGAAATTGGGAAGTCAGGGGTGTCGAGGAAGGTAAATCTCACTAAAATATAGCTTTTAGATCTGTTTACATTTCGGCATACCAATTCTCAAGCAATTTGAAGTTTTGGTGTTTCTTTGTAAGAAAAGAACTTCCCTACTTCGCGGATTTTTTGTTACTCACTCTTTCTTTGTCTATCCCAATAAACTGGGAATTAATGCTTAGTTGTTTGTGTTTTTGTTTGTTCACTGTTTCTTTGCAAACTCTATTCACTCACATGTTCCTGTAAACTAAAAAGAGATAGCAATCACATGTACATATACTTTTATGTTAATATAGGTTGCATTTTAGGCCAATTAATCTTCAACTAAAATGTTACATTTTTATATGGCAAATAACTGGAATGTTACATTTTAATATTCCAAATAACTGGAATGATACATTTTTATATGCCAAATGTCGTTATAAGTTTCTTTTTTTATCTAGAATTATGAACATAAGATGAGAAGTTTATTTCATGGATACTTTATGCGTTACAATACATTGTTAAATCTGTTTAAGGGAAAAGGATTCAGCATTTAGTTATCTAATGACTCAGCATTTAGTTATCTAATGACTCACAAAGTTTATAACACTTACATTTAGCTGCTTTCGCATAGTAAAACTGAATCACTGTTATGTTTAACTTCTATTACTTGTTTTTGATGCTGTCTGAATGTACTAAAACTTATTATGCTGTACTATGTATAAGGTCCTAGCGTAGTTCATGTCATGGGTAGTTTGTCATGGTGCTTTAGCTAGATACATGATTTTCTGGGCTGCAAGGAGTAATTTTCTTCTGACAAAAAGGACAGTTCTTTCCATAAAGATTTATCCTTATTTTTTATTTTGTTTAGGTCCAACACGTTGATGACAAAGTGAGAGATTTGTTGATAAAGATCCAGAATGGCGAGGTGGGTAATAAATTTAGAATGCATGTATGTTTATGAATAATGGTTTATCAGAATGATATTATCGTTTATTTCCACAATATGAAATATTAGAGTTGATATCTTTCACATCAATCTCAAGAGAGCATACCTGATTTTTCGTACAATTTACTGGACATTAGCATCTGTTCATTGCATAAGGAAATGTATCTCTTATCTGAAGTTTTAGAATGATACTTGTAAAGAGATTTTGAGCTATTCACATTTTATTTAATTCATCAAGTTGATTAAAGTTGGTTCTCTCTGAGCATGCATTTTGTTTCCTTATTCTTCATATAGATGTGCAGATAACTAATGAGATTCCTGTCAATATTTTCGTAGACCTAGGAACAGTGACAGATTCCTGTCAATAATTTCTCGTGAAGTTTCTTAAGCAATCTTTATTCTATGCATATATAGTTTCATTGCAGTGAGAAGAGCACTATCAGGGTCTATCAATGTGTTACCTTTGTAGCTTTCTTTTACTTGAGATATATAAACTCTCAATTCTTCCTCCTTCTAAAACTGCAGGCAGTCACTCCTGATGATATCAATGCTCTCAAAAGAAGAAAGCTTATCACTTCCCAGTAATTATCTGCATTTAGTTCTTTTTGTTTTATTATTCAACTATCTTACCTAATGTATAAATATTAACTCTCATGTCTTGAAATGCCACTCTTACTAATTGTGGCTAATTCGAGTCTTCTCTATGATTTGGATCCATTTATTTCTGATACAAGAATATGGAAAGGCTATTCAGTAAAGAAAGGTCCCAAATATGCTCCCAAAAGGAAAAAGGTGGCCACTGATCTGACTCGTGAGAATTTACAAAGGTACCCACATGGTTCATATTACTCTGTACAATGTAGGGTTTTATATTGCCACTAGGAGGCCAACCATTTCATTTTCCTGATACAGATTTCAGAAACATTTTCATCTCTGCTACCATAAATACGACTTCCTGCTAACTTATGCAGCCTCTTGATTACGCGACAATGTTTAATTTACAGTCAATTGCATCATTATGTTTAAAAGGCCTCTTATAACCAAGGCTTTAGGGTAGATTTGCTTTGTTTTGGAAATCTTATATGAAAAAATATTAAGAAATAAAAATGCAAAGGAGCGCACAGAGTTTTCTTCAACTCGCAAAGGTAAATGTGTGGGTACAACGCATGTCATGCCCCTTATAAACAGGTTCATGTCAGTCTTTAGAGGTCATTGCAAAATCTGTATCAGATTCTAATTGTTATGTCGTAGCCATACATGATTTTAGTTTTTACTTTTTACCATCTGATACTCCTTTTTTTTTCTTTACCTGAAGGGGGGATTGGCAGGAGATGGAGTTTAAAGAGTATAACTTCCTCGCAAAGGGCCAACCAACTGAAGGTGGCTGTCTCCACCCATTACTCAAGGCATGGATATAGTAATTCCTTTCTTGATCTATGTCCAGTTTCTTAGGCTTCTTTCTTCACGTTCTAAGTTCACACAACTAACCGCCGCCTGATGACCTGGGTTCCATGTCGTTCTCTATGTTTTGAGGTGTAGGATGAAAGTAATTTGAGATACTATGTTTTAAATCTTGCATCTAATCATCACTGATAGGTGGCTGCCAGGATGCTGATGTCACCAAATTGAGTACCTTATCGTCTGCATATGGTTCAATCGCATAAAGTTTGGTTGCTCTTCTACCTGTTTTTGCTAATTACAGTTGTTCCGTTGTTATGCAGGTTAGGCGCCAGATTCAGATGATATTTCTTCAAATGGGGTAATGCATTATTATATGGGTGAAGATTTATTATGACCGTTTCTGTTGCCGTAGCTCAACTTTTATTCTTGGCATGCAGGTTTGAAGAGATGCCTACAAATAATTTTGTTGAGAGCAGGTATGCATCCTTACACTTCCGGTTCATTTTTAGAATTCATTGTTAGGCTTTGTGTAATACCTAGATTTTAGGTACTTTTAGATAAGTAGGAGCAGTCCATCAGCTTTCATAGATGATGCTCTGGTAAATGCTTCTTTGACTAAATTATGATGGTTTTAAGGGCACTGAGCTATTCCAAGTGCATCTTCTGACATTCTTAAGGCTATGTGTACAGATATCAGTGCTAGTGACCTTAAGAAACTAAATGAAACATAATTGTATCAGGTCCAAGATTGAGTGCTCAACCTGATGTCTAGATTACCAGGAAAGTAGAGTGTTTCACTCCTTTCCACCTAAGTTGCGGGTCTTGAGGATGCTTCTTTACCGACTTGAATGCTTAATTTGAACTGGATGCATGGTACTTCTATATGCAGGCGATTTTCATTTGCATTTGCATTTGCATTTTGCACTATTTCCGTCTTGCAGTTTTTTTTACTCATTCCCCATTAAAAGTTTATCTTGCAAAGAGAAGTCCTGTCTATTCTTATCCTTTCTCGTCCCAATTATTTGCTTTGCTTGCTTCGTTGTCTTGCCATAAGTGTATCTGGTGTGAATTATGGCACTTTTGCTTAAATTTGCAGCTTCTGGAACTTTGATGCACTGTTCCAGCCGCAGCAACACCCAGCTCGTGATTCACATGATACTTTCTTTTTGAAAGGTTTGCTCTATATTTTATCTTAGATCTGCATTCTCATGATCCAAGATATGTATATATTCCCTTATGGTAGTTAATAATTTTCAGAGCCTTCTACTACAAGAAAGCTGCCTGAAGATTATGTTGAGCGGGTGAAAAAAGTTCATGAATTTGGTGGTTATGGATCTAGGGGGTAGGTGATGCATGTTACTCACATTTAGTTAGTGCCATCCTTGATCGTAAGTAACAAGATTTCTTTCTCCTTTAGATATGGGTATGAATGGAAGAGAGAGGAAGCTAACAAGAATCTTCTAAGGACTCACACTACGGCTGTTTCCTCCAGGATGTTGTATGCCCTTGCACAGGTAAGGTTTCTTTACCTATTATCAAGTTGTTTTTGTGCTAGTTGTGCATGAGTGCATCTGCCCACTCCTTTTTGCACTTTTTCAAGCATGATTCATCAAGTATTTTTTTCCTTTCCTCCAAATTTGTTTGCTCTAGTGTGTTTCTCCTCCTCTTCCTCATTTGGCTATGTTTTGATTGTTAATGCAATAGATGATCGGATATTTTTTTTCTTCTGTAGATCATCCTTTTATTCTTATCTCTTACTTTTGCAATTAAAGTACTTTCTACATCCAATTTACCTTTGTATCCTGTTCCATAATAGATGAATAGCAAACTTCTGAAATATTGAGAATTTATTCTTACGGAGGTATACTTTTTGGCAGTTGGGATATTGAGAACGTTACTTTTACTATTATCTATTTTTTGGTAGTTAACTTTTCCTTAATTGTTTTGCTGAATTTTGAAATCTTCAGAACTGTACTTTTACTATTGTAATTTTTTTGGCAGTTTCTTTTTCCTTATTTATATGGTTTAGTATCTTTTTCTTTAAGTGCATGACAAATGGGGAGGGTGCAGATAGGTTGGTAGCTTAATCCTTTATTCCTTCGACGATGCTAGTTTTCAACAAAAAAATTTGATGCGCAGGGACCTTTTGCTCCGAAGAGTTATTATTCAATAGATCGCGTTTTCAGAAACGAAGCTGTGGACCGGACTCACCTTGCAGAGTTCCACCAGATAGAAGGTATCTTTCTTTACAGAAATCCTTGGTTATTGGTTGAATATTACAATTTTGTATGTTGTTAAATGGATTTTCCTTATTTTAAATAGGATACTTTGCTCTCGTCGTTTTTAGTACAATTTCACTTATAGATAACTTCTTTATTTGGTACTCAAAATTTTCTCTGCTCCAAGAAATTGACTTGACATTTTGGTGAATAGGTTTGATATGTGATCGTGGGCTCACACTCGGACACTTAATAGGAGTTCTTCACGACTTCTTTTCTCGTCTAGGTAAAGAAATCAATTTCTATCTAGTCTTGATGCACTGATAAACTGATTGCGCCAACAGCTGAAATTAAGTTTCGAAGATAATGGTGTGAATTAGTGTTTAGCAGATAATCTGCTGCATTTTGGTTTACGGTTTGTCCTGTATAAGGTTCTTCCTCTTTTTGTTGTTTTAGGAATGAGCAAGCTTAAGTTCAAGCCTGCATATAATCCATATACTGAACCCAGCATGGAAATCTTCAGGTATTTAATCAGGGTTTCATTTTCACATAAGTGGAAGGATTTTTACTGTAAAATATATCCTATAACTACATTGTTTTTTACCAGTTATCATGAAGGCCTTCAGAAATGGGTAGAAATCGGAAACTCAGGTATGTTTAGACCTGAAATGTTGCTTCCTATGGGGCTTCCAGAAGATGTTCAGGTCATTGCGTGGGGACTTTCCCTTGAGAGGTTGGCAAATTCGTCTATATGATCAACTATTTATTGTTATGAATGATATTCATAATTTTCTTTTTGTTGTTCAGCGTCTTTCGTAGTTTTTGTTTCCGTTTGCATCGTCACTCTATGCTCTGTTCTCTTCTTATTCCTATTTCTTATTCCCTCCACTCTCTTTTCTCCAGGCCCACAATGATACTCTATGGGATTGATAACATCAGAGATCTCTTCGGCCACAAGGTAATACATCCCTATCTATGTTACCCATTTGAATAAAGGAATAAGTACATGTATAGCCCTTGCTGTTTTGTTTAGTTATCGAGTGCTTGTGAAACTTTAGAAACATGAACGAATAGGAGGCTTATTTGTAATGTAATACTTATCTGAAGTGTTTTAAACTTCAAGTAGTATGTCTGCAACTATCAAACTTTTGAGGGAACTTATTTGATGTTATTAGTTTTAATGGATCTTCAGTAATTAACTAAACAGTCAAAGAAACCGGTTTCTGTAGTTAGATCAAACCTGAAGTAGTGTAAACGTAAAAAGTATATGCCTATTAAATAGTTGGGTTTTGTTATCTTACGTCCTACTTGTCAATTTGCCTGATTCAGTTTTTGGGGTGATGCAGGTGGATCTTGGTCTCATGAAGAGAAACCCATTATGCACCATTGGTCTCTAGCTGTGCTACGAAACATACTCCATTATTGTTACTTTGTAGTGCAGGGAGAAATTTAAATGCCGGGCTCTGGTGACAAATACTCTGATTAGAAATCCCGTTTACATGCATTGATACATGATATAGAGAGTTCATGGAATTACAAACTCTAAATACTAAAATTTCTTGCAGAGGTTAAGCTCTATTTTTCAACGGTGACGAGTGATTTGGGTTTGTATTTGTAATTTGTAATTTATGCTCGTTGAGTCGGAGACTGAGATTATACAAAGCTTTGATTGAAATTGAATTGAACAGGCTCTTTCATGCCTTCGTAATTGTCTAGTTTTCTACTACATTGGAAACAAAATGATGAAGACCCTTATTTAGTAGAAATGATATGATGCGGGCGAAATTTATTTTTCGAAAATTAAAGTCAATAACATATGGTGTCTAAAGATCTTCAGAGCAAATATTCTCTGTTGTATTTTTATTAGCAATTTAGAATTTCTCACTTTGTATAATTTAGTCAATTCGATGCACCATGTCGCTTTAAACTAATTAATTAAAATTTGATTTCTTGTTGCACTTATTTTATGTATGTAGAAATGATAGCAGAGTATTTTCTGTAATCTATCACTAAAAAATTATTTTTCACTTTTACTTCAATAGAAATAAACTATGTTATTCTGCAACGGTCCGAATAGACGTAACGCAAGATTTCAACCCGATGATACGAAACACCGACTTAGTGTACCGCTTAAGCATCAAGCCAGTGGCAAACGCAAATCCCTATATCCTGGGAACGTCACTCAGATTAAACGAGCACGGGAACCCGATCATGGAAACGTACAACAGGCGGCATGCACGAGTCGAGACGTCGTCCCATCTCTCGGCGATTCATCTTCCAATGTCAAAAATAATAGCATGGAACTGTAGAGGCGCGGGACGCCGGGGATTCGTGGCAGAGGCTAGAAATATGATAAGGCGCCACAACCCGATCATCTTCATTGTAATGGAGACACGTTTACAGAAGGAGCGATCTGATAGGATCATACCGAGGCTATCATTTGACGGATTCCATGCCATTGACTCCGTGGGACTCTCTGGAGGAATTTGGGTTCTGTGGGATCGTGCGCGAGTTTCTCTGAATAAGTTCAATTCCTCTCCTAGGACAATCCATCTGGATGCAGTAGTCGCACCACCGCAACACTCTTTTGTCCTCACTGCTGTTTATAACCCTACTTTACCGGCCCTTCAGCATCAGGTATGGGATGAATTAATTAATATTGCTTCGCAAATTAATTCAAATTGGCTTGTGATTGGTGATTTTAATAATATCTTACTTTCGCATGAGAAATTAGGAGGTAGACCTAAATCGAATGCTGCTATGAATCATTTTGCTAACTGTATGGACCGATGTGGGTTACACGACCTAGGATACATAGGACACCATTTTACGTGGACCAACAAACGTTATGGTAGTCACTTTATTTGTGAGCGGTTGGATAGGTGTTTTGGTAATACCCACTGGATAAACGCATATCCCGAGGCTAGAGTTACCCATTTAGTGGCAGTCAAATCGGACCACTCGCCCTTACTCCTGGAGACCCACCCTCAATCTCGAAGACCGTACAGAGCGTTTAGGTATGAAGCAGCATGGGATTTGCACCCTAGTTTCCCCCCTCTGGTGGAACGAGTCTGGACGGAGAACCAAGAGGCCAGACCGACGCGAGACTTCACTGAGCAATGTAGAAGATTTGCCAGTCAAGCTAAACAGTGGCACGCGACGTGCTTCCGAGACCTGAATAACCAGATTGCTCGAGCACAACGTGAATTGGGACAAGTTCAAGCTTCTCTTCACCCCAATGCACCCCTGAATAGTTTTCGTGAAGAAACTAGACTGTGCATCCTCATTTCCCGCCTCCTTATCCAAAAACAAGTTTACTGGGCCCAGAGAGCGAAAACGCAATGGATTAAGGACGGTGACAACAATTCTCGCTACTACCACGCAGTAGCAAGCAAACGTCGGAGGAGAAATTTCATCCAAGGGATCAAATCCAGCTCTGAACAATGGATAACCAACCCTCAGGATATTGTGAACCGCTTCCAGGAACACTTCCAAATGAGGCAAGAGGTGGTAGACCAAGAGGAGTTTTGTTTTGAAAAACTCAATTTGCCGGATGTGAATAGTATAATGGGAAATTCTCTGGTTGGGATTCCCAACCAGGCAGAAATCTGGCAAGCAGTCAAGCAGACCGGTCCCTTAAAATCGCCGGGTCCGGACGGTCTAAATGGGCACTTCTATCAAAGATACTGGAACAATGTTAAACTACCAGTTACGCAATTGATAGAGACGTCATTTGCTTCAGGCCTACTGCCGACAGGTATCAACGATACAAACATCATCCTGATACCGAAGAGAGATAACCCAACTGAAACGACTCACTACAGGCCGATTAGTCTATGCAATGTCAGCTACAAATTCATATCAAAAATCATTGTCAATAGACTTAGGCCGTACATGGACAGACTAATATCCCCCTTTCAAAATGCTTTTGTTCCAGGGAGGCATATTACGGACAACATACTGCTTGCCCACGAATTGATGCACAGTATTAAAACTAAAAGGAAAGGGCGTGTAGGGAGTATGGCTATCAAACTAGACATTGAAAAGGCTTACGACAATATCAGCTGGGATTTCTTAACCAAAACCTTAAAAGCCTATAAGTTTCCAGAACAATTGATAGCCTTGATAATGCAGTGCGTCACTACAGTACGCTTCTCAGTGGTAGCTAATGGCCACAAGTCACAAGTGTGGAACCCAGACAAAGGCCTCAGACAGGGGGACCCTCTGTCACCGTACCTATTCATTCTCTGTATGGACATGTTCATTAGGCTGATTTCCATAGATGCACAAAATAAAGTCCTTGGTGGGTTGCGAGCGAGCAAAAAGGGGCCCCAAATTCCCATTCTCGGATTCGCTGACGATTGCTTCATCTTTTGTGACACTAAACCAACTACTATAGCGAACCTGCAACATAACTTGAATCTGTACTCTAAAGCAGCAGGACAATACGTCAACTGGAATAAATCCAAGGCGCTGGTGTCACCAAACATCCAGCCTCAACAAAGGATGGCCATCCTCGACACTCTTGAACTTCAGGGGATGGAAGATGATGATCAATACCTTGGCCTACCAGTTTGGCCTGGTAGGAACAAACGGGCTAAATTGCAACGGGTTCTGAAAGGAGCTACGGGCCGTATTTCTCAATACTACAACCAGTTTCTTTCTTATGCGGGTCGACAGGTCCTCATCAAATCTACCATCACATCCCTCCCGACATATGCGATGTCAGTTTTCAAAATGCCTACTACTGTGGTTAAGCAATTAGAAATGATTACAAAAAGATTCCTATGGAACTCATCGGCCGCGGGTAGGGCCAAAGGCAAGGTTAATTGGCAGAATGGTCACACTTCCTAAATCTCTAGGAGGACTTGGAATAAGAAGACTAGCCGAACAGAATGAAGCGTTCATGATCAAATTAGGTTGGAGACTACTCACCGAACCAGACACGCTCTGGGCAAAGGTTTATAAAGAAAAATACTACCCCAACGGCCACATCCTGTTGGCCAGAAGCAAATCACACCACAGTTGGGCCTGGAAATCAATCGCTTCAGCCACTCATCACCTCCAAAACGCTATCAGATGGCATATACGTGGAGGTCAATCCGTCAATTTATGGCAAGCTAAGTGGTTGGGGAACTTCATCCTGGCTGATTACGTCCCAAACATTCCCACCCACCTTCAGGAACTAACTGTTGCGGATCTAATTGCTAACCCAACAAGAACTTGGCAATTGCAACAAGTCATGAATTACCTTGCGCAAGATATATTGGAAAGAATACAGGGCACTGAAGTGGGGACTCAGAGTGAGCAAAATATCCTGACTTGTGCCTGGAGTAATAACGGGAAATTTACGGTCGCCAGCGCCTATGAGTACCTGATAACAAAAGACGATCGAGGGTCCGACCCAAAACCACCTTGGCATATCATCTGGAAGCTACGCACCCTCCCAAGAATCCTTCTTCGCTTGGCAACTGTGTCATAATGCATTGTCTACAAATGAATGCCTCCAAGCTCAGAATGTCATTACAAATGCTGAATGTCCGCTATGCCATAATGAACCAGAAACCCAAGAACATTTATTCACCAAATGCGAAACCACTAGAACGGCTCGCCGTAGGTTTTGCCATTTCCTGGATAATAAATCTTTCACGAACCCTCTGCTTTTCATGAAAAAACTGGACAATGAGAGAAGGGCTACATGCATCACTTTCATGTGGACAATCTGGCAAGCCCGCAATAGAAAGGTGTTTCAAGATGAACCTGTTACCTTGGATGGTATCCAGAGGATGATACAGTCCCAAACCCAGAATAACGCTACTTTGTACCCTAACACCAATAGGGGCGAACCGCCAATGTACTCACATACTCTTTAGTGGACTCCTCCACCCATTGGGTATGTACTCCTTAATATAGATGGTTCGGCGATGGGCAATCCAGGTCCAGCGGGTGTAGGAGGAGTTTTCAGAAAAGATGATGGATCTTTCCTTGCAGCTTATTCAGGATACTTAGGCCATACCACTAACAACCAGGCTGAATTTAGAGCTTTAAAAGATGGTTTGCGTATAGCTATAGACATGCATATCTCACATCTGATGATCTATACCGACTCTTTATTTCTCCTCCATTGTTTGAGCAGGACCCAGGCCCCTCCGGCCCACCTGGAGGGGATTCTGCAGGATATATGGATGCTACTTTCTAGTTCACAGCTGTGACGGGGACGTTTTGTTACCGGGAGTTGAACGCAGTGGCTGATCTTTTGGCTAAGCTTGGAGCAGCGAAGAAATCCCATCCGGATGACCTCCAAGCATATGTGGAAAATCAGAACCTAGCGATGTTTAATATTTGGGATTCATGCCCTCAGTGGCTATCCCCCGTTTTGTATCGTGATATGTATTCAGTCACTAGACGTTGTACCCGATCCCCGTACCCCTGTACTAAAACAGTGTGCTTGCTTTAAGTTATAATATTGTGTGTTTTATTTCAAAAAAAAAAAAAATGTATGAAAAGTTAAATATATTATGCTTCTTTCACCATACGTTTGGAAATATCCGTATCGTGAATAACTGATGCACCACTCAAATGGTGGGACGAGTGTTCTTGCTACTACTTAGATTTTATAGAAAATAAGTACTGCTAACAAAATTTGTATAATTTTATTTTTATTTTTTTGAAAAATGTATAAAATTAAATTATAGAGGTAGTAGCAAAAATAACATGTGCTATGAGAAGGCAAACGCCCATGTAAATCGCAAAGATTAAAAGAAAACTATTAGAGATAAATTAATAAAATCCGCCGTGATTAAAAAATAATACAAAGAAAGAGTTTTTTTAATTTGACCTCTCTATTTTGTCTTATAAGAGTTTTTTTGCCTAAAGCCCAGAATAATATATATAAAGGTACTTCTTTCCGACTCTGAGCTTCTCATTCGGAATCTCCGGCGGCCAATTGCCACCAAACCCCAAATCCGCCGCCTATTAGAAGAACACTCTCAATCTCAATTTACTGCTAAAAAAGGTCAGATTCTTAAACTGTTCGACGGAATGTCTCAAACAGTTACACCACTGCTATTGCTTCGTGGGTTATCTTAATTGCCTCTTTTTATATACAATTTCTTGTTTGTTTGCTATACCCAAATGTTACATGTTGCTTTATGTTTCTGTTAATTTCACTGTTTTCGAAAAAATGTCTATCGATGACTGTACTTAGCAAGTTTGAGCAAAAGAAATTCAACATTATTGGATTTATTGAAATTCAAATTTAGCTGTGCGAGGAGTGTAATTCGACATTTTTTGGAAGATTGTATTAGTAGGCTAGTCTTACCAATAAAAGTTTGTATAGTTTTATTCGTCGTGTTTGTATTTGAACCCGGTCTTCTATTCTCACACAGTAAGCAAATATGATGAACATGGCGGCATCGTTGTATAAAAGATTAAGTATCAGGGATCTGATTTCAAGTACACCTGTTTACAGTTCTGCTACTGGTAAGGACGCGCTCTTTTTTTCATGGTAATTATTTGATTTTTGACACGTTACGTTTACTTTGTTAAGTTCATAATATACCAACTGTAACTCTATAGATGTATCTGGAGAGGGGTTGAGCTTAGTTTTCAGACGCTGGGCTACCAAAAAAACAGCAGGATCCACGAAAAATGGCCGTGATTCATTGCCCAAGAATCTCGGGGTCAAAAAATTTGGTGGAGAGGTTAGGATGAAGCCAAGAGTTCCTGTTACTTAGTTCTGCATCTGTCTCTTCTGGAAAACTTCCATTGGATCTCGTCTTTTATCTACTGTTATCTGATATGGTATTTTTTTTTCGCAGCGAGTGATACCTGGAAATATCATTGTACGCCAAAGAGGAACTCGCTTCCACCCTGGAAATTACGTTGGCATAGGGAAAGATCACACACTTTATGCTTTGAAAGAAGGAACTGTCAAGTTTGAGCGCAACAAGCTTACTAAACGCAAGTGGATTCATGTTGAGCCAAAGGAAGGTCATGAAATACATCCAGTTTATGCCAATGTTGCAGCTGCTCCCAAGACGAAGACTTCTGCGTAACTTTGTGTCTCCTATGGAGTTTTATTTTACCGATGCAACTCTATCATGATCCATATTCTGCATTCTCTAATAAGCCGCTGCTTGTTTAATGCTCTGCAAGACATTTTGAACGCTAAAACTAGTTTTGATTTTCCCTGACGATGTATACTGGCATGTGCAACGCATTGTGTTTTGTTTAGGCTAGCAATAGCATTTGATCATTCACTTCTCTGCTGTTGCACCCCTATCTCCCTAATACTAGATTGTCTCTCGTCGTATAGTTAATGGTTTCATATACTTGCAATTTATTAGTTTTCCTTAAATCTCAACACGACCTCACTTGTAGGTCAAATTGAACCTCGTGCGCCATCACGTTAGTTCATAGACAAACTCATGATCAACCTTTTGGGCAAAAGCTCTTATACCATATTTAAGAAAGAAAAAAGAACCATTGACAGTGGAAAGATTGTTGAAAGATTATTTATTGTTCAGAAGTGTCCAAGCTATGTTAAGACAAATCTCAACATAATCTCTCAGTGCTTAATATATTTTTGATGTAATTAATGTTTCTACATTACTTGAAGTTCAGTTTAACTATAGAAACTTTTGATAAAAGTTTGAATAATTACAAACATACATCTAGCACTGCACAAATGTTATAGATCCGGTCTTAGGGGTTTCACTATGATGTTTATGTAAATTTTGAGGCGTCTTTACGAGCTTTAGAGGTCTCTATACGTAGTTTCTCAGAAATTAAGTAAAATCAACTATGCACAGAAATGTACAACATCTGAATTATGTACTCTCTACCAAATCATCCAGTGTTTTTCAAACATACACCTTCGTTTTTATTATCTGACTGTTCAGACATGACACCAGATTCAAATTTCCTGCGTTTTTCTACTGCATCCGTAACTCTCATGTCAAATTCTTCATCACTGCTCGCCAACATGTAACGGAGCTTAAAATTAACCCGGTTTTCAACCATGATTTTATGCCGAGGGATTATTCGCTCTTCAAGAGAATAACTAAAAAACCTGTTACACCAACAAAAACCAAGTATTTATACAATGAAAAAGAGAAAAGTTTATATCTGAAAGCCAACATTTGATACTGGATACCTTGGAAACTCGATGACATCCTGCAAAGGCCGAATCATCATTCTTCTCAAGTAACGGTACTTGGGACGAAGAATTTCTATGTTATAACGGAGCAGCATAGGAAAATCAGAAATCATCTCACCGAGTTGTGGAAGTGAAATCCCGAGTGACAAAAAGTATTTCACGTTGTGATCGAGTTTATTTGCTATACTACATCCCAAGAGCTCTGGTCCTAAAGCTATCACCTTACCGATGTCTTTCTGAGAAACGCCAGCCTTTGTCAGCAGGAAAATGACCTGCCAGAATGCTAATCGTGAGAAAAGCTACAGAAACTGAGGCTCCATGTTCAAATTTAGCATCCAGTGAATTTAAAATTTTCCTTTTTGTAAGAATAATTTTAGGGAGACACTACAGCTCTCTGAGGTTTAGTCCACTTATAGAAAATCTTCTACTGGTTGAATAACTATACGAGCACCTCTTGAAATTTGAGGAAAGAATTACTGAGACTGGGGTTTAAATAAATACAGAGACACTTGACGTTTGAAAAACTTAAAGGGGTGTAGATGTGATCATCCTCCTTTTTTCTAAATGTGAAGGCAATACCAATTAGAAGGTAAGTTTATAAGAAAAGAAAAGAACATACCACAGGTCGGATCTTCTTGTAGAGACTGTATGTCATCAGGGAAGGAAATTTGGCAAGTATACTGCCAATGGCATCATCAGCAACTCCTATATCTCGCAAAAATTGAACCTTCAAAACCAAAATGAAGTTGGCAAGTATTAAATTCAAAATACACCACCCAACAGCATAAAAAAGAAATCATAAAACACCCTCAGGTTTAAGCAGTTTTACTACATAAATATAGGTAAAAGATGTCTGTAATTCAGCTAACAGTTGGCGAGCAATTATGAATAATATGTCTCATAGGGATTATAAGTGTGACGATATCCAATTCCGTACCCTTTTCCCACCAAGGTGAGGCGAGAGGTGGGTTCAGGTGGGGGGTAATTCTTCTAAACAAAGTTGAAGTAAGCAATATCACATTTCTCCTTCATTTATCACAAAATGTGACAGTCGCCCCAGCATACCTTTGGAGCAATGGTGGTCTCTAGATCAATACAGAAAACTATTGGCTTCATAGTAAGGATTCTTCTCATGCCATCTTTAGAAACCCCAAGGTAGTAGAAATACTTCACAAGAGGCTTCCATCTATCTTCAATACTACAAGCCATCAACTGCGGCTTAAATGCTAATAATCTCCCCATATCTTCATTATTGAGGCCAAACTCCTTCAAATATGCTACCTGAATCAAAGTTTGAAGATGGCAAGCTTAGAATTGTAGACAAGTATCACAAAATACTAGAAAGTTAGTGTTGGTAATAGTACTGCCACCCAATAAAGGAATTACCCTCAAATCACATTCAAATTTATCTGTGATTTCAATAAACAAGGGACGGAAAAGATCCCTATTGGTTAGAATTCTCAAAATTATAACTGCTCAAAGATTAAGGATGCATTTTGTAATCCACAAAAAAGGACTTAAAAAAAATTAGATCATTAGAACTCGTTTTGTAACATTTGAATAAGCCATTAATAATTTCAAACCTGCTATACAAATGAAATAAGCTCATTATATAGAAGGTCCATGTGGTATAACAGTAAATTTTGTTGCGTCTCATGCAATACTCGATCTATTTAAAACACTAAAAATCTTAGAGAGTTACAAGACACAGCCCAAAGGTAAATATTACATTTAATCCTTAAACTAATGATAATAATGAGAAAGTATATGAGTTAGGTACCTTTTGGTTCATCTCTTCCATAGAGAGGGAACCAAACACTTTGGGACAGTCAAAAAGCATCGTTCCAAAGTCGTTTTTGTCCATCCCCATACTCAAATAGAAGTCAGTGCGTGACCTCACTTCTTCCATGCTAAAAGACAATATCTGTGGACACCGGCTAACTACATAGCCCATCCAATCCCTACGCACAGCATTGTCTTCCAAATACTCGATAATCTCGTCCAATTCTTCTAAACTGCGTTGGAACACATTTCCGCCAGCTCGTGTCAATGTGACCCCTATAAATCTTCCTTTTATATGGATTGACTTCAGCCATTCTGCCAACTGTCTTATGGAACCAAGATTTCCCCTTGATGAGCATATCAACTTCCCAATTTGTGGGTATGATAGTGAATTGTGTTTCAACCACCTATAGAAAATTGAGACAGTAAGTACAATTTTTTTGCCATTCTATTATTCATATGCACTGCAATATACACCACTTCACACAGGACGATATAGCCGCCAAATTACTAAATGAAGAGGCTTTGAAGTGTGATATTGAACGTGATTCTCATTCGGCTCACATGACCTAGCTCAGTGAATTGCGATTGAAGGCTCATTTGTTTGTTATTTTGCAATATACATCATTTCATTCAATCAATATTCTAAAACACATGTCCAACATAGAATCATATAAATAAGTTCTACCATATCTCCATAAGTAGCTAAATAAAGCTTATTTCTTGCTCACTATTACTAATGTATATAAACTAAAACTCCCATGGCAACACACCAAGTACCTTATGAGAGGCACTACTCCGGATTCCTCAATAAACACTTTCGCACGGGCATTAAACGAAGACCCCGAAAACTCGGGAAACTTCTTCATCGAAGCAGCCTTAATCATCACATAATCCACAAAATCTGACATCTCCACCACCAAATTCTCAGCATAAGTAATCCCAAACTTCCCTTTCCTCATAGCCTCCTTAAGAATCTCCACAGTCACTCTCCTCCTTATCTCAAGCGCCTTCACAAGCATTTCATCATCAACCTCATCTTCATCACAATAAAGATCAGATTTTTCACCTTTCAAAACACTCTGCACGAGTGGCAAAGAAGGGTTCGCGTATATTGAGCCAGGGTATTGTGGGGTCCTTTTAGTTTGCAGTGAAACTTGGAGTAATTTTTCTTTGTCTTGTTTTTGTAATGGGAGGTGTTGTTCTTGAATTTTGACATCTGGGTTTTGTTGATCGAGGTGACGGAGGAGTAGGGCCGCGGACCTGGCGTTGTGGGTGCGGTGAGGGGTGTTTACGGCGTCGTTTTGTCGATAAGAGGAGGAGATGGTGGTGCAGAGGTGATAGTGTGGAAGTTGTGGTGATAGCATTTTTTGAAGTTACGAGGGAATGGATTATGGATAGAAGAACTGGGATTAAATCATATTTGGTGACTCAACTAGTCACGATTTCAATAGTGGTGCCATAATGAGGAAGTCATCAATATTGATGCCCCAATTTGGAAATTTTATCAATTTTGGTGCCTCGGCGCCGGAATTGCGAAAATCTCGCTGGAATCGCTTACGTGGACGTGAACCTGGACAAAATTTGGGGATTTTGACCACGGCCAACGCCACGTGTCCAAAAAGTGCCACATCCTCCGCCACTTAATTGCCACGTAAGCTATTTAAAAAAAAAAAAACCAATCGCGATTTTTAAAAAACGCACAACACTCAAATTAAAAAAACCCACTGCTTATACACACTTCAGACCAAAATTACGTTCAGACACATTTATTAGCGCAGACCCTTAGCTGAAAAAACCCCCAAATTGAAGAAACTTCGAAAACCCTAATTTTTAAAAAACCCCCAAATCGTCGAAGAATTGTTTGAATACGCTCACTATTCTTCGATTTAAACACTCAGACTCACCTGTCGGGTCCTATCATGGGTCGATATTTGAAGAATCGAAGAATTCGGCCTTCGTAAAAAATTCACGTTCCCCCGCCAAATTACGGTATATCCACACATTTGTTGAATTTTTGTATAATGTGTAGTTCTAAGCTTATATTTTATAGTTTTAGTACCCTATTTTGATGCCTGTTTATTAATTTCATAATTTTCACATGTTTGCAGGAGCTTCGAAGCTCCTAGTGACCCTGAAACTTCATTACGGGGGAAAATTTGTTTACAATCCAAGCCTAAGATACGCAGATGGGAGTTTGTGTGTGGTGGATTACGTCGGCCCACTCCATGTAAGTATTGAGGGAATTTTAAAATTATGTGAGGATGTGGGGTTGATTATAGTGAAGGGCCTGTATATTTTGCGAGAGGGTGTTGGATTTAATCTTGTGGAAAATGATGATGAGATAAAGACAGAGTTTCTGTCTAGAATGTCAAGCAACTATGAAAGGGTAATGGATGTCTATGTTAACTGTGTTGATAAAATAGATACATTTGATGAGGTATATGATAGTGATAGTGAGAGTGAGAATGAAAAAGATGATGAAGGTGATGCAAATGCAGATGAAGAGGATGATGATATTGATGATGTACTAGAATATTTTCCTGAAAGTGATGAGGATTTGAAAAGTGACACTGAGAAAGGGAAGGCTGTTAGTAAAAAGGCTGTGGATGATATGCTTCAAGCTTGTTTGGAAGATCACATTGCTGGTGATAAAAACAACACTGGAGCAGGGGATGGTGTGGATGAAACAGGTCCAGTTAGCAATAATGGAGTTGAAAGCTCAGATTATGACACAGAAAGTGATTCAGGTGATGAAAATGTGGTGAACAGCTCTGATGAGTTGATTAGTGAGAGGGGGACTGATTCAGAGGGTGAAGCTGTTAGGTTTCCAGTATTTAGAGAAGCTGATATTTGGGATCCTAAATTCCAGTTGGGCATGAAGTTTCGTTCCAAAAGTCTATTTAGGGAAGCTATTAATTCTCATGCAATTAAGACCATGAGACATATCAAGCTCATCAAGAATGACAAAAGGAGGTTCTATGCCAAGTGCATGGGGATAAAGTGTAAATGGAGGATTAATGCTGTCAATGTACCAGAAGAAGAGGGAGCTTTTAGAATTTGTTATTATCATAACAAGCACAGGTGTTCTAATATATCTAAGGTTAAAAATTTGAAGTCGAAGTGGATTGTTAGGAGGTACATACACAGGTTTAAGAATGATCCCAAGAGAGATGTTAGGGGATTTATGAAAGATGTGAAGCATGACCTGGGGGTAGAGGTCTCTGTGCAGCAGGCTTATAGGGCAAAGATTCATGCATTGAGAATCTTAAATGGAGACTCTAAAGAACAATATGCTGCATTATGGGATTTCACTGAAAAAGTTAAGAGGACCAACCCTAATTCAACTGTGATACTGAGAGTGAATAGGGACTTTGGTAAGTCTGTTTTTGAGAGGTTTTACATGTGTTTGGGGGCCTTGAAGATGGGGTTCAAAGCTGGATGTAGAAGAATAATAGAGGTGGATGGGGCTCACTTGAAAGGGCCTCACAAAGGAGTCTTGCTCACTGCTGTTGGAGTTGATCCCAACAACAACATTTATCCAATTGCTTGGGCTGTTGTTGATGTGGAGGATGGTGATAACTGGTCTTGGTTCTTGTCATTGATAAAGATGGATCTGGATATAAAGACAAATGCAGCATGGACATTTATGTCTGACAAACAGAAAGGATTACTTCAAGCATTTGAGCAGATTTTCCCTGGAGCAGATCACAGGTTTTGTGTCAGGCACTTGCATGGCAATTTCAAAAGGGCTGGTTTTTCTGTTGCCGATTTGAAAGATGCTCTATGAAAGGCTGCTATGTCCACAACTTTTAATCAGTGGGAGTGTAGGATGTATGAGTTGAGGGCTTTGAATGAGGATGCATACAAATGGATTAGTGGGAAGCCTCCACATCAGTGGAGCAAATCACACTTCAGTACACAATCAAAGTGTGATATCTTGCTCAATAATGAATTTGAGGCTTTTAATTCTTGCATTTAGATGCCAGAGACCAACCTATACTGGCAATGTTGCTGTGGTTGATGCAATATGTGATGACTAGATTGCAGATTAATAGAGATAGGGCAAGGGAAAAATGGAAGAGAACTTGGTGCCCCAAAATAAGACAATTGGTGGATAAGATGTTAGGGTCACATGTGCTTCAATGCACACCTTATAAGTCAACTGATGTGGTTTATTCAATCAATTGTAGCAATGGTGATGTTTGGAGGGTGAACATTAAGGATAACAGCTGTGGATGTAGGAAATGGGATTTGACAGGCATCCCATGTATCCATGCTATTAGTGCACTTTCTGCACAAGGATTGGATGTGTGGGACTACATTGACTCCTATTACAGTGTATACAGTTATTTGCAGATGTACAAGCATGCCATCATACCTTTGAATGGTAGGAAGGAGTGGCCAAAGACTAACTTCATGCCACCATTGCCTCCTAATGGTGGCAGGACAGTTGGGAGGCCAGAAACTGTTAGAAGAGTTGAACCTGATGAACAAGTGACTAAGAAGAGGAAATGCAGAGGCAAGCCTTTGATGGTGTCAACTGTTAATCCAAAGAGAGTTAAAAGAACTCAAAAGACTGTGAAGTGTGGGTACTGTGGTGTTCAAGGCCACAATGCTAAGGGGTGTGGTGTGCTAAGAAGAAGGCTGAAATGGGTGGTGGAGGCAGTGAGAGCAACACTCAAGCAATGCATGTTGGATCTGATCAGGGGACACAACAGACTGAGGTGGAATTAAGCACTCCATATCCAACTGCTAACAGTCAATCTACACGAACCAGCATGAGGACAAGGGTTAGACTCAAACTCTGACTATTTTTATCAAATATGTGATGTCTGGTGGATGCATCCACTAATTAATCTTTATGTCACAGCAAAGAGAAGCCAATCACACTCCTATTGGGGTTAGCATCAATGCAAGGAGTGCTGGTCCTCTCACCCATGGAGTACCACAGAGACATGTGAAACAAATCAAAAAAGTAAATTTTTTATTATGAGATAGTATAATTTGGAAGATTAGCATAACATTAAATAATTTATTTGTCTATATATTGTTGCAAATGGTGCATACAGGGAAGGGATGCTGCTCCAACTACTCCAGAAGTTCTGACATAGCAAAGCCAATCAACCAAGCATGTACACTTATTGTTGTTTAAATTGTTGTTTTGTTTTGCTCTTCAGACATATACACTTTTTAACCTCACTCACAGGCTGGAAAGCAGAAGAACTCAACAAGAGGGGGTAACAAAGGGAAAAAGACTACTGCCCCATCAACTCCAATTGTACTTAGTGAGAGCACCCAAGCAAACATAAATGGCAAAAGGTCTGATGCCCCTACTACTCCTGAAGTTATTACTCAAAGCAGTCAATTAAGCAGCAAGGTATTTATGACAAAGGTCAAAGTTTAATGAATGGGCATATATACTAATTCAGTACTAACTCATAGAAGGGTCGGCATAATACCTCTACCACCTGTGCAAACACTCAGGTGAACACGTCCATAACCATGCCAAAGACAGCACAAAATTCATCTGTCTCAATTCAGATGAAGATTAAAACAGAGGTTCACACAAATACCTCACTATATTGTTTTCTGAAATTTAATTATGTATACATATGTTAACTTCCTATTGTTTGTTTTACAGAAAGGGACTGCTCATAACAAAGATGTGAGTGCCTCATATGGCCTGAATTGTACCCTTGACAGCTCAGCATCTTCACAGTTTCAGGTATATTTTAGTGCCTTTCAATATGTTAGGTTAAGCTATTTGAGTGTCCTTGATTGTTGAATAGGGGCAACTCATATGGCCTAAAATATTTTGGTATATTTTATGTTTTTGTCATGTTTAGAGGGGCAACTCAAGTACAGCCCTTCCTGTGGAGATGCAAAGCCATAGTGATCCTAAAAAGGGATCAAAAGTTGGATCATCAGACAAGCTATCTAACTCCATTGGTGGGAGATACAAGGTAAATCATTCCCTCTACTTGTTTACATAATTGTGTAATCTACAATGTTAGTGTGGGTCTTTTAATTAATTAATGATTTTTCAGAATTTTGGATCTAAAACTGCTGTGTCAGCAAGTCAGTATAGCCCACCAAGCTTGCCATCTGGGGCATCTATGCAGGGTTGTCAAATTACACAACAAATCCAGAATGTTAGTGGTGGGGATCACTCAACGTACATGCATGAGATTAATGAGTGTTACAATGCTAATCTGAAGTATGTTGGTCATTTGGTGAAGTCAACAAATCCATTACTGAACTCAAATGTTGTGTTGAGACCTGGTCCATCCATGAGCCAGCAGATTCAGGATGCTAGTGGTCTTAAGTGTTCAAAAGTGGTTCAAAAAATCGTCAATGCAGGGAACACAATGCTACTGAGGGTTGGTGAGTTGACGAAAAAGTCTCAGGGTAGTGGCTCAAAGGGTAAAGATATATCCAAGAGCGTTAGTCATAAGGGATGAGGGATAACAATTTGGTTACATTGTTTTAGTGTAGTTGATTGTTGAACAATTTGTGTTATTTTGGGTACTCTGCCTTATTTTGTGTTATTTAAGTGTTTTATTTTGTGTTATGGAATTATTTCGTTTTGTAAGATTGCACTTAATTGTTTTATATGTTGTTATTGTGTTGCATGCAATATATATTTATTTGGTGTTATTGGATTAACCATTATTTATTTAACATTTAACTAAGTTTTGTGGTTGAAATTGGCATTTTTACTAATTTTGTGGTATCAAAGACAAAAATTCCAAACTTTGGGTCAACATACCCAAATTTTGGGTAAACTTGTCATTTGTATTAATTATGTGGTTTATAAGACAAAAATATTACATTTGGAAGACTATAGCCAAATTCGATTACAAAACTCTTTTATTTTGTGGGTGAACTTGACATTTTGTACAATGTATGGGGTCTAATTGAAAATCTCCCAATTGCAAAAAAGCCCTAATTTTGGGGTTCAACATGACAATTTTGTAAACTATGTGGTGAAAATTCAAAATTCCAAGTTTTTGATCAAAATCCCCAATTACGGAATACGGAAACCCTAATTTGGTAAAAACGACATCGTTCTCTCACAATTTTAGTGCCTTAATTTGTTCCAAAAATCAAATGGTGCCACAATTTGGTAAAAACGACACCGTTATCTCACACGAACTACACATTTTCAACGGCTTAAATCTTCAAAAACCGATTTAAACGTCGCGTTTTTTTTTCTTCGAAAAAGCAACGACACTTTTAAACGATCCATTTTGTCAGAGGCATTAAAACGACGCGCTTCAAAAATCGGGAATTACAAAAACCGATTCAAAATTGAAATTTAAAAACCTAACCCTAACCCTATTTTATCTCACAAAATCGATTTCTATGAAAAAAAGCAAAGTCTTCAGAAACCGTGCGCGATTGTTAGAGAACATGGACCCAAATCCACCCCCTCAGCCTGCTAATTCACACAACGAAAGCGTGGGCAGTAATCCAGTACGTTTTTTTTGTCCTGTTAATTTTTTGAAAGTTAGGGGTTCAAACTTAATGAGTGTTTTTTTAATGTATTGTTTAACTATTGATGCTAAGATGCTTGTTTGTTTCAACTATTTTGTGTTTTTATGATGTGGGTTTTTGTTTGTGAACTCATATGGTGTTTATGAACGTGCATGGTGTTTTTATGATGTGGGTTAAAACTCATATGTGGTTTGTATGATGTGAGTAACTCATATGGTTAGGTGTCTGAAAGTTGTTTGTTTGGTTCGGTGTTGTTTTGGTTTGGTTAGGCTAGACAAATGCAGTGTTTAGGTTGTTAGGTTGTGATGTTATTTTGTTCATTTATGTTATTTTGTTCATTTATTGCCGAATGAAACAATGCCAGCCATATGATTTTTTGTTATTTGTTTAGCCTTGTTTACATGTTCTATCCATTGGCAGCCTTATGATATTTTGTTATTTGTTTAGCCATTGTTGCATTCTTAAGTGTGCATTGTTCAATCTTATAGGGGACTAAGGCTGAGATGGATGAGTTAGATGCATTCTTCGAGTACACAGACGAATGGGGACCGGGAGAAGATGCATGGTTGATCAGAGAACTGGATATACTATCCAAGAGCGTGCCTGTTCTGACTGATGAATTCATGGACTATCTCCCCTATATGTTGGTGTTGAAGAAGAAGGGTAAAGAGCCTCCTACAGAAGAAGAATGCAAGCGCGTACGTGCTCGTATCATCACACTCCGCAAGAGACTTAGCACCTTCCACCTTTATCTCTGTCAGCCTGGGATTGTGTTCAAACACCAGGAACATCAAGTTTGGACGAAGCACGCCTACTGGATGATGCCCAAACCTGTGAGTTTGCACTACATTACAACATTTAATTTCTGTATTCACTTTCATTTATGTATATATTAATATATTCTTTCAATCTATATACAGGAGACTGTGGTGGAAAAACACTTCAGGACACGTGGACTGGATGGCTACGAAGGCATGGTTAACTTCTTCTTGAAGAAACATCCTCCATTTTACCATCCTGAGGAGACATATTTGATTGGGAGAAACAGGCTCGATTGAAGCTGTTGATGGGGATTGTTTTGTGAAGGAGGCTGTTTAGGGGGGAGATTACATGGGGATTGTTTTGTTTTAGGATTGCTATATCTTTGAACACTTTTATTTTGTCCTTTTTTATATTGCTTTATGTTTGTGAGATGTTGAACAATATGTTAGGAATTTGGTATGTGTCCATGTTTATTACATGGTTTTATGTTTATGTATGAAATATGCAGTTAATTTTAATGTTGGTTTTGTGAAATTTTGATGGTTTTATGTTTATTTATGCAATATGCAGTTAATATTAATGTTGGTTTTGTTTAATTGTTATCAACCATACAGGATTAACCACACACTTTAACTACAATCTAAACACTTAATTGCCATTAAACATAATCCCAATCACAATAACAGTTTACATCAAAGTTTACATATTAAAACAAGCACAACATTCCGATTACTTATTCAGACCCTAGAATAAAAAAGAAATACCACCAACAATGTAAGGCTAAACATAAAAAAACAGAGCAACCATGCAACAACACAACATAGCATTGCTGCTCTTGTGACATTGATAGTCTTCAGATACTCCATCAATGGTAGGGGGGCATGGACGTTCACACTTGTGTCCACCATAGAGGACGTTGCAGTATTGCGACTGATTGCGGGCTCCTCCTCGACCAAACTCGCCGCCCTCCTATTAACTGCATGTGGTGCTCGGCTACCAGATTGGGATTGTTCTTGTGTGTGACTAGTGGAGGCAAAGATCAGGTGATGTAAGTGCGAGTAAATTTCTTCGTGCAATGAATCAGCCCATATAAACCAGTTCGAATGTTGCACTTTTGATGGGCATATGTAGTAGTATCGACCTTTAAACATGGCTCGAGTACCTGCCTTGTAATAATTCATCACACCTCTTCCGCATGAACATGGTAGCTGGTAAGGATGCATCCTCTACAATAATTTTTAAATCAATATTAGCAATAACAATAACACTAACACTAACAATTACATTAACATTTAACAAGTACATTAGCATTTAACATTTAAATTATCATCATAATTATCATTAACATAAATTAATATTAACATTAACAGTGGCATTAACATTAGCATTATAATTCATTATCAAAATCATTAAAACACATTATAAAACACAAGAATTTATTATATAACATTAACCGTAATTATTATTAAATTAACCTTAATTCTCTTACACTAACCTTAATTAACTGACATAAACACTAATAAAAATGGCAGAAGTCCCATGTGTCTGCAAAAAGCTCAAAATTTTAACCATGAACTCTAATTAACAACCATTATGAACTCTAAATCACAGCAACCAATAGACAAATCCTTAAACCCTCAAAAAAAAAATTGTAAAATAACTTACAAAATCGTGGCGGGGGATGTCGTAAATCGCCGTATTTATGTCGTCCTAGTGGAGTTCTTAGTCCACAAATTCAGATTCAGCGGCTGGAGGTTGATTTCGAACGAAGTCCCGATTTCAAAAATTAGGGTTTCGTCGCGAGCTGTGAGTTTTTTGGCAGATTTGAATGTGGGTGTATCTGAACGTAATTTTGGTCTGAAGTGTGTATAAGCAGTGGGTTTTTTTTAATTTGAGTGTTGTGCGTTTTTTAAAAATCGCGATTGGTTTTTTTTTTTTTTTTTAAATAGCTTACGTGGCAATTAAGTGGCGGAGGATGTGGCACTTTTTGGACACGTGGCGTTGACCGTGGTCAAAATTTCCAAATTTTGTCCAGGTTCACGTCCACGTAAGCGATTCCGGCGAGATTTTCGCAATTCCGGCGCCGAGGCACCAAAATTGATAAAATTTCCAAATTGGGGCATCAATGTGGATGACTTCCTCATTATGGCACCACTATTGAAATCGTGACTAGTTGAGGCACCAAATATGATTTAATCCCGAAGAAGTGGAGTGTGAAATGAGTTTATGGGATAAAAATCTAAAATAAATATTGGGTCATGAGATGATAAAGATATAATTACAATTTATCTCTTGATATTTTTGATTGATAAAACAGTCACCATAAATTTTAACAAAATTGTTTTAGATAGGCCATTTTTAATTTGGATTATTAGAAGACACTTTTAAAGTTTGAAAGATATTGCAATTCATCCTTGATCGTCATAAATGTATTTTTACAACTCACATCAAAACTCAATTGCGTACGGTTGAAAGAATTTTTTTGCAAAAAATCATATAGAGTGTACCACCATCAAACCACCTCCATCTCGATTTTGTTATCATGTTCGATATTAATATTTATTGACGTTGAGAAGACTTAAATATAAAATATGTTGTTATAGGACTATGTTATGTTGATTGTTTTTTAGTAATATAGTTATTTTTTTCTAGTTTTATGTTGTTTGACATTTGTGTTTTGGACTACAGATTAATATAAATGGTCGTGAATAAAATGCTTGTTTGCAACTCTATATTGTTATTTTAATTAGTTATGTTGTTGTTTAAGTGCTTTTATCAAGTTATGAATTATGATATTGTTTTTGTTATTCTTTAGAATACAAATTAGGTTATGTTTGTAAATTTTATACTGAAATATTGTTTGATTGTGTTCCGACAATCTGAACCCTGCACCCGCTCGTCACAAGTTCGCAACTTCCCCGACCTGCGACCCCGATGATTAAATTATTAACTTCACCTGTCCAATTTAACTAATTGGTAACCCACAAAATTTGAATTATAATAATAATTTTAATAACAACCCTCATAAACCCCTCTTTTCTATTCAAGAGTTCTCATGTGTTTTCACGCCCCCTTGAACCCCGAAAGTGTACAACCCAAGCGGTTGCATGAAACTAATTCTTTAATTGGTGTATATACGATCGATATGAGTGTTGGAAGTTAATGTTTTATAATTTTTAAATCTTTCATCATATCAAACTCTATTTGCACTATGCCATCATGCATTTTTTGCATAAAATAATTTTATAAAGGGATAATATCAGTGACACCCCTGAGGTTTAGTGTAATATCAGTGACACCCCCTGAGGTTTGATTGTTAGGGGGTGTCACTTTTAAAATGACATTTGTACCCTTTAGCTTAATATTAGCTAAAACTTCTCAAAAATAAAAGATATAAGTACCCTTTATTGTTCAAATAGTAAAATCAAATAAGAATATAGTTGGTCATCTTGCATAAATTAAAACGATTTATATGAATTTATATAAAAAAAAAAATTTGTAAGCTATACTATTGATTTATTATATTTTTTTTTTGAACTTTACATTATTCTCTAGCTTGTAGGCTAAGTCACAAGCTATAAGAAAATAGCATGTGTTATTTTGTTTATTGTGTTAAAAGTCCTTTAGTACCAAAAAAAAAAAAAAAAAAAAAAAAACTTATTGCTGGATTTTATTTAAAATCTTAGTTTACAAAATCTCAACTGATGAAAAATCTTATTCTCTTCAAAATTCAATACAAAATCCTTTCTCTTATATTAAAGGTTAAAGAAAAACAGTAAGTATTTCACTCTCTTTAGAAAAGAAAAAAAGTAAGTAATCAAAAGTTTTCATGTAGTTTATAGTCCAAAAAATATCTTCAATCAAGAGGTATTTAAATAGTATAGCGTACAAAAAAATTTATTTATATAAATTCATATAAATCGTTTTAATTTATGCAAGATGACCAACTATATTCTTATTTGATTTTACTATTTGAACAATAAAGGGTACTTGTATCTTTTATTTTTGAGGTGTTTTACCTAATATTAAACTAAAGGGTACAAGTGTCATTTTAAAGTGACACCCCCCCTGAAAATCAAACCTCAGGGGGTGTCACTGATATTATCCCTTTTATAAATTTGTGACCAAAAAGAATAACAGAAAACAAATAGAAATTTATGTACTTATAGGCTGTTGAGTGATTAATGTTTTCTCTAATGCTTTTTCGGGCGAAGAATTAAGCTGTTTATAGTTGTATCCTAGATTTCTTAAGTATCTACTGTGTTGTATTTTTATATTCAAGCCACATAAAAGTAGGGGTCCCATGGTCTAGTGGTTAGGACATTGGACTCTGAATCCAGTAACCCGAGTTCAAATCTCGGTGGGACCTTTTTTATATCTTTTTTTCCCACTTATTTTGAACGGATCCTCTCTTTTGAAAAGATTCTCAATTTTTCATCACCTTTTATATAAATCCACCTGTCTCACTTTAATTCATCAATCATAGAGTCAACGTTGACTCTCCATCCCACTTAATTTTTTGGGGTTCAGCATAAAGATTTGTTCCCACTTCCCACTAATCAAAATTCTCAACTCAACTTTTATTTTAGAATGTGAAAGTTGCAATTTTCCTAGTCAACTTTGCTTTTTACAAAAATCAACAACCAATTTTCCATAACTTAAAAATTATAGATGTAGGTATGTAGGTATCTAACCATAAGGCGAGATGCATTGGAATGGGATTTTCTTCGTCCGTTTAGTTGTTAAGAAAAGTCCAGGTAGAGATGCCTTACTTTTGACAACTGTTATATGACATAGTACATTCATGCAACTATTTTCGAAGACCAATTTGTGAAACTTCTAGTTAGAAAATCGTAAATATCATTTGAAAGATAATAAATATTATCAGAAATTTTATCTATTTGTGAAAAATTCCCTAAATTTTGAGTAAGTTACTATACTAATTAAGTATGAAAAAACATGAAAATAAGAAGTCATGGTTGTCAAACTTCAGGAGTCTCTATTGTTATTAAAACTTACACTGACAACATTTTTCGTTTTAATAGGTAAATCTTTAACTATTCAAATCTATAATTAGACCAAATCCTAAGATTAGTAATTGTAATTATCCTCTAACAAACCATGTTACACATTATGCAAAGACTCGGTATACAAAAGATTTTCAGCAAAACTTGCAGCAAAACAAGAATTCTAACACCAACAAGTTTCAAACTTTTTTGCACAATTCTGCCAAGTTGTCCACTTGTAAGAATAAACCCATCACCACTGTAACAATAATGTAGTTTTGTGCTCTGACACTTCCAAACTTGGAAGAACACATACCCATATGATAATTTACAATTTCACCACAAAGACCATAGAAATTTGTAAACCACAAAAGAAAAATAATTTTGTAGCTTGTTCTCACCTGAAACAAGCCCCCTTTGAACCAAAAACCACAAAGAACAATCCTATCACCTAATTTCTAAACCCTCCCCAACAAAAAATAGCTTTTAAGGTTCCTCAGACCTGTAAATAATGGATATGTCACTGTTCACAAATTGAAAATTTTGATTTCTGAGCTTGAACTTTGTTGAAGGAAGAGTTCTGATGCCCCGGAACTGAGATGAATGTACAGCGGAGCACGCCACATTAACGGCAAAGAATAAAAACCACCACTTTCCATCTAATCCTCGTTTGGTCGCTAGACGTCATTCTCAGGCAAAGGTTCTGGAAATATTTCCTTCGAATGCCGTCTAGTCGAGGATGAATGACCATTCCCGTCTGCATTCAGTCCACTTCCTTGACTTTGAGAACCGGTCGTCCCCGATTGCTTGAAACTCCCAGCCCCCTCCACTTTGTGAGAGGGACCGGCAGGCGCGGCTGCCACATCCGACGAGCTATGCCGCCAGCTGCCAAACAGGGCGGCATTCCATGACCCTCGAGATGATGTGGCTCGGAGCCTCGCAGAACTAGTGTGTTCCTCTCTTACGACTTTAAGAGGATTTTCTAGAGCTTTAAGGATGTACCTCATTAGGGGCCGACGAGTGGGCTTGGGATTGAGGCAAGAACGAGCAACAATTGCCATGGCCCATACTTCTTCTAGGAGGTCCTCGTCTATGATTAATGAGGGGTCGAGGATGTTTGTGACAAGTTCTTTGTCGTATATGCTAATGTAAGGTAATGTGGCTTCCAAATACTCTTTCATGGTGGTGTCGGTAGATGAACTAATGCCGAGTTTGCCTGTTACGAGTTCAAGCAAGACTTTTCCGAAGCAGTATACGTCATATGCGCATGTTGCGTTGGGTACGCCTGGTCATTAAGATAGAAGAACATTTTAGAATAACTTATACAGGAATATATACAACATTTGACCGTCAGTTTGTAGCTTCCAACGAAACAGTGTAATATTATCTCAGACAATACGAGAACCATGCTAAATCAGAGATCATAACATCCATAGAATCGACCAACTATCCTAGCACACGAGCAAAGCAGCAAGATTCATTCATGAATGATGAGGGCTCTGCATCTCTATTGCAATTATTGGAAGAAAAAAAAGAGATACTTCAATGTGCATCATAACTTAGATTTTCCTTCGCAATTATCCTTATATAGCTTTCATGAATTAATTCCCAACATGCCAAATTAACATATATCAAGGATAACATGAATTAATGCTCAGTATTAAAACACTTAAATTTATCTCTCAATTAGTACTCGATTAAACACCTGATTGTTGGTTAAAAAGATTTTCCCATTCCAAGACAACACAAAACAAGCAAATGACTAATGCCTTGAGGTGGAAAGGAGGTGATTTTGTATTATAGCTCAACAGTATAAGTTCCCCCCGCCCAATATGAATACCTGTTAAAATTGAGTCTAAAATTGAAAATTATATAGCAAGATAATAACATAGAGCAAGTCAAAACGAGAAATACCTGAAGAGCCTTGGCTTGATGTCCTGTTCAAAAGAAACAAAAAACAGTCACAACCTCAATAAAAACACTGTTGGTGTTGGTACTATATGATGTGACAATAGAAACTAATAAAATTCACAGCGCTACCAACAAGAAAGATGCCAATTTAGATTGTTCACGATATCATTTTTTTGTGTGTGCTAGCCAAACAATTAGAACATCTGAGAATAAATATATTTAGGGATGTCGAAATCCGCAAGTGGTGAATGTATTATTGTGGCCTTCCTTATATTCAGTGACTAAATGTTTACTAACTTTTACTTCCCTTAAAAGATAAAATTCCAAATAAAAAATATGTTGAGCAGTGTGGATCAGGAAAAGTAATACTCACTGTGGTAACCGGAGCAACCTTGTCATCCTACTTTGATGAATATCACCTTCTTGAGCACAAACCTCACTTAAGCTTCCTAACCTCACTTCATATTTATCGTCCAGGAGTATGCTGCTGGCTTGAACATCCCTTCAGAAATAAAAAAACAAATAATTCATTGTTAGTAGGAGTTTGAGGGCCAAAATGGACGCCTAAACTTTGTTAGTCTGGGGTCTAAACGAGCACAAAATCGTCTCGACAATTAAGAAGTAATAAAGAAGGATGGATGCATTTAGTAGGGTTATAAATGCAGTAAGAACCACATGTAAAATCTCGGAATATGCATTCTTGATAAACTAAAAAGATATTTGAGCCTAAGAAGTCAAAACTATATCCAGTGAGATTCATTAATAAATGATTCTTCACTAGAAAGCTAGAGTTGCTTGTTCCCGAATTACATTCTAGAAACTTTGTCGAGCCATTCCTTTACATTGAACAAAATCAATTGAGGCGTCCATGGTGTCTGCTCATGCATAATTAAAAATATTAATTGCTAGTTTGGCCTATTGAGCAGAAAAATGTTGGTCTTAAATCGGCAAATTTAATCCGTGACCCTATCAGTAGCCTAACATGGTCGAATGTGCTGCTACTATATGAAAGTAAAGCATGAAGCATGTAAATTATGCTTTCTCATTTCCTTTTTTTGCCCCCATTACCAAGTAGCAGTTTTTTGCATTAATATGCAAAATTCCAAGTCTAACAAGTGATAAGCGGAAAGGCAGAAATTAAAACGAAAAGGAAATCTTGCGAGTTCAATGCTACCTGTGGACAAGTGGTGGACTACATTCGTGATGTAGATAAGATAACCCCTCGGCAGCTCCAATTGCAATTTTGAGTCTAGTTATCCAATCAAGTGACTGTAAACTATCATCATCCAAATTTTTTTTCTTGAACAAAGAACTTGAGAGATCCCCATTAGGCATGTGTTTGTACACAAGATATTTCTCATTCTCATTCTCCAAAAAGTGACCAAGGAGAGGGACCAACCGAGGATGTGAAATCTTGCTAAAAAGATCCAACTCTGAAATATATGCTTCTTTCTTCACTGTTGAATTCAAATCTATCTTTTTTATAACTACAGGGATTCCGCCTTCGAGAATTCCACGGAAAAGGTCGCCGGAATGACCATGCTTTAGGAAATTTGCATCATTGAATTCCCCTGTTGCTTGGAGAATTTGCTCATACGTAAAAGAATCTCCCAGAGTTGAAAAGTTCAATGTTTCTCCAGGAGGTGGAGGACTTGCACCGGCTTGAACGGGCCCCACGCTAGTACCTCTTTGATTAGTCGTGCTCCTCTTTCTCTTGCATACAATAATCAATACAACGATAAATACCACAAGTGCAATGAGCCCAAGACCTCCAAATACGGAAGCCAGAATGATAAATAATCTGCGGTTCCTCCTGTTGGAATTTGACGAGGCAGGAGGAGGTTGAGTGACATTCGGCTCTCCGAAATTATCGAATACCAAGTTCCTATCTGCGTAAAACGAGGTACATTCTGTCAAGTTCCTCTGATTTCTCTGATTTTGGAGACAATTCCGACCAAGAGAAGTGATTCCACGTGCATAATCTGGTAATGGACCCTCAAAATAATTGCCAGCCATATCAACAGAACTAAACCTTGTAATTATGGGTGTAAGATTCCCATAAAACGAATTCTGCGAAATATTTAATAGTACACCACTAGCATTAACACTTGGGGTGTTATTAGGGAGCAAACCAGTAAAGTTATTCACAGATGCATCAAGGAATTGTAATGAGGGAATCGACCATAGATCATCCGGAAATTCACCATTAAATGCATTATGAGACAAAGCCAGAAGTTGCAAGTTTCTCAACCCTCTTAAATTCTGAGGCAATGATCCCGACAGCGAATTAAATCCAAAATCGAGATTCACCAAACTTGATAGACTACCGAGTTGGGCGGGTATCGAAGACGACAAATTATTCCTCGAGACATTCAAGATTCGCAACCTGGACAAACTTCCAATCCCAGGAGGAATCTCCCCAGACAAGAAATTCACCGACATATCCAACGAAGTAAGGTTACCAAGATCAGAAAAAGTGTCGGGAATCGACCCCGTGAGTGAATTCCGCGAGAGATCAAGCACGGAAAGCCCAAACAACTGGCCTAAACTCGACGGAAGAATGCCGCTAAGATTGTTATTAGACAAATACAATTCACTTAAGCTACTCAAATTCCCAAGAGTCAATGGAATTTCACCAACAACCAAACACGACCTAAGATCAAGCACTTGGAGCGAGCGAAGCTGCAAACCGAACCACTGCGGGATTGACCCTGGTAACGCAAAATTAGAAGCGTTGAAGGTCGACAAAAGGGTCAAATTCGGAAGGGCATCCACAGAAAATTGAGGGTTTTGACCCCCTCTCCTCGTTCTTCTGAACCCTGAGATATTGATACCAGTAACCCTGCCATTGGAGCATTCGACACCGACCCACGAAGTACAAGGGTCGGTTTTTATAGGCCATTCTCTAGCCCTCAACCCTAATGAAGATCTCAACTGAAGCAAGGCCAATCTTTCTTGCCTAGAATTCAAGAACTGCTGCTGTGCTGTGCAAGTAAACAACAAGAAAAACAAAACTAAACACACATAAATCACCCTGCTCCACTGATCCACCATTGTTTTGCCTCAACTTCATTGAACTTCAACAAAAACCCTCATCACATTCATCAATACAAACCTATATATACACACCAATACTCAGAATTTGTTTCTTGGTGTGTGCATTTGCTGTAACTTGCCTGTAAATAAAAGACACCAATAAATAAAGAATACACACAAACATAAACAAAGAATGACGAAAAAGAAACAAACTTTGTTGTGGGAACTTACCCTTTACGAACAAAGAAGCTCTGATTTTGATTCTTTCTTCAAAATCAAATCTTTTTTGTCGAAAAAATATAAAGGAGTTGTACTTTCTGTTCTGTGTACTAATCTCTTTTTGATTTTCAGTTGACGGAGGAGAGAGAAAGTGGAGAGAGAGAGAGAGAGAGAGATTAAAGAAAAGGCGGTCGGGTCGGGTCGGGTGGGTTCAGTTCCGGGTTCGGGTCAGAGTGAAAGGGAAATTAGTGCGACTCCGGTGGTGGGTTGACCGCCGAAAATGGCGCAGAATACAGCTAGGCTTGAATAGTTGAAACTATTCCTTTGATATTATATTTATATTATATATATTATATATTTAATTTTTATGTTTTTTTGATGAATTTTCAAACGAAGAAAAATAAGTTTAGGTATAAGAGGAATCTGTGAAATTGAATTCGTCTTTGAAGATTTTGGTGGGTTGGTATTATAATATTTATTATTGTTTTGTATTGGGTAAATGTTGGGGGGGGGGGGGGGGGGGGGGGGATGGGATCATGGGAATGATATGTGGGTGATTTTTAATTAGAGTTAATATTTTGTTACGGAGTTAGGCCTAGTGATTTATTATTAGGGATTATTATTTTTATTATGGTGATAATTAAATTTGATTGATTTTTTAAAGGCTGCATGTCTGTCCAAATGTGTTGTTTGGATTTATGTTGTTGACCAATAACCATTCGGTTTGCTTATTGATTATTTATGTTTCATAATAGTGAAATCTATTGATTTATTTAAGAAGAGTAGAATTGTACTAAACTTTGGAAGAATTTAAATGTGCTACTTATAGATATTACTTTAGTGTTTGCTAGAGTTTCATATTTTTTTTTTTTTACTTTGATAACCAATTAAGTGACCTCGTGTTTTAGCAAACAAAATGTAGCACAATTTCATGATTCTACTCTTGTTATAAATAAAAAAAAAACAATAGTAAAATTATACATAGATGTATTGGACTTCGATGTTGTAATTAAATGTTTTGTATGAGCTTTCAAAAAGTATTTCTCATCTTCTAATAGAAAAATAATTTAGAATATCTGAAAACAAACAATTTATTTTACGACTTTCGAGAACTTTTGCTTAAGTCTCTATAAAAGACAAAGAAAAATCTTCCTTCTATGTGTCTATAAAAAGCAAAGAACAAAAAGGTAGGAAACTTTTTTCACCAAAATTCCCAACTTTAACCAAAAGCTTAGTCTATCAGTTTTTTTCTTTGTTAAATATTACTAGCAGTACCTTGAAAATGCAATTTTAAAGTATTACAAGTTTTTATACTGAATTGTGAAATGAACTTGCATAAGTTGTGAATTAGGCAGTTATATATACGCTAAATCATAATTTGATTAATTATTTATGTAAATGATTCGTTTGAATTTGGACATGATAATGTTAATGCACATTGATATTGAGTATCAAATAACTAAAAAAAAAAATGAATAGATCCCGATATTGAGTATCAAATATCAATGTTAATGCACATTGATTTGAGTATCAAATTGTTAATGCACATTATGTAAATCTCGATATGGTTTCGTTGTTAAAATTATTTGAAAATGAGATTGCAAAGGAAGTTGTTGCAGAATAATTGTGTTTATGTGAAGTTCTTTACTATAGCTGGTAAGTGGAAATGTCAATCGAAATCTTTTAAAGAATTGATGTTTGTTCAATTCACACAAAAAAAGATCATATTCATTACTTGTATATAAAGTTACATATTTTATCAGAAGTTAGATGGTCTCAAAGAAAATAATTTCGCTTTTCTAAGTTAATTTAATCTGCAATATAAATCAAAGAAATTGTTGTTGTGAATCCAAGTTTTTGTTACACGTATATTTGAGACTTTGAATATATATATATATATATATATATATATATATATATATATATATATATATATATATATATATATATATATATATATATATATATATATATATATATATATTAAGTATATAAACCATACACACCGATATTTAACGGGTATCCATCATGAATTTTGGGAATTTTCCAAAAAGAGAAAATTGGGGTGAAGTAAGAATATTTTCTCATCTAGACTTAATTTTTTTTTTTCTATTTATGAAAAAATTGACATAGATTAAAGCTTTTTAGTACCTAACAAATAAACCAGAGAGTTATGAGTGTGGAGTTTGACAAAAATCATTTATTGAATAGTTGAGTTTGGTAGCATTTTTATGGAAGGCATCAAAATAAGATCTAAAGTATTAGTATCACCCAATTCTCTCTTTTCGGCTTACCAATCTCTAACTTTCCACAAATGGTTGTTTACTCCTTTATGGATTTCTCTCAAACTAGCTTGTTGAGTTATTCGAACTGCAAAGTTGGTTGTTCATTAAATTTCTGAATTTCGTTTAAATAAAACCATCATTTCACTAAAACGAAAAGTTTCGGTGGTTGGCATATAGATACGTCAATAACAAAACAAGACAAAATGATAATAGATTGATGTGGGGGGGGGGGGGGGGGGGGGGGGGGTTTGTACCAGTAAAATAATTTATGTTGGGACATGGGAGAGCAAAGTATTATTATTATTATAATTAGTTGGCATCAAATATATCATGAAATTAAGGGAATAAGTTTTGATATACATTGTAAAGTTTATTTGGTATCTCTATTGAAACATCTGATAATAATGAGAAAACTGATTATTAATGTTAAAAGTAACATTTCCAATTATATGTTTCAAGTTGTTAAAACGTTAGTAAGTAACCAAGATATTTTGGAAATATTGTACTGCACTTTTCTTTTTTGTTTCCCTGTAACATAAAAATAATTATACATTTTTAATTTTCTTAAACTTTTTTTTTTTCTGGTAGAAAGATATGCAGAACTAAACTGAAATTCATGCTGAAGAGAATAAATAATATAGTTGGTAATTCACCTATATTCATGAAAGGAACGTCCAAATAACAATAGAAGAGAGTTGCATTATTCTTTGATTTTAATTTACAATATTGCTACCTCAATATATAAGTGAGTCAATTATAAAACATTAGATAATTAAGTATAGAAACTAAATCACTGCAATAGCATCATGAGTGACGTAAAATCATGTATATCTTATAAAACACAAAAATGTTTATAGTATAAATTTTAAAATTTAAAATTTTAAACACTATTTGTTTATTCTTTTTATCCTTCGATTTGGTCTGGTCTTTCTTTTAGCAAGACAAGACGTGACAAGTGACTGAGAAAGTAGTTATGTCACGTACTGATCATATGTTTGTTATGCACCTAAGATCATTTCCATCGACTAACAACCATATATTTTTTACTTTGAAATTGCATTATCTATATTTAAACTAAACTGTCATCAGCAATAATATTCCCTCGATTAGATATAAAACTTTTTGTTCGACTTGGCCGAGTCAAACAAATTATATAATTTACAGCACGCTTTCAATAAACTTTTTTAAAATAACTAGAAAACTGTTCTTATGGATAATTTATAGTTCTGAATAAAAATTCGTAATAATATATGGATTTTGCAGCTGACTACTGTGGTGCAGTAGAACAAAGTCAATTAACCACGACGTGAAATATCTATTTTCATACGTGCGCAATACTCGCATCTTCGTAAGATTGACACTAATTTTTATGGATGGAAAATAAAGATAATATGCAGATATATTTCAGAAAATAGAATAATGATCTAAAATCAAACAAATTTTTATGTGTCATGTGCAGTAGGTACATACATTTTCTTTGAAGAAAATTAATAAATACCCATAATGATCATCATAGTCATTATATTTCCTAAGGAAATATACCATCATTCCTAAAGATTAAAACTAATTACAAAAGAGAGTCACGAGAGAACAACTGACCTATTACTTCAAATTAATTTTACTAAGAGATTGGTCTACAAGTTTCTGGATATGTATAGCAAGATGATATTTCTTTTGAGAATTTTGACACTAAAAATCCATTTGATGCGTTATAGGCCAAAAACTCGTTTAAGAAGAAACAACATACGATTTCCAAAAAAAAAAAAGAAGCAACCATAAAAATAAAAAATTAAAGAGGGGGGCATCAAGATACCATTTTAAAATTAAACATACAGAGTCATTTTTGTCTTTCTTTTTTGTTTACATTTTTACTTTTATTTTTGTTTTGTTTTTCCCACATAGATATAGGATGTTTCGGGTCTATTACACATATTTAGATATATATGTGGTTTTTGTCTCTATCTTTTTTCTTATTCCTGTTTATATTAAGAACTTTTTCCTTCTTCTTATTACACATAATTCATAGTTTGATATTAGGTCTTCTTTTGATAGACCAGGACAATGAAATAATAGTAGTAGTTGGAGGGTAACATGTCGAAACATGATTATTTTACCACTTCAGCGTGAAGAAAAAGGATTGCATTATTATTAGTAGTTAGTTTTTGCCATACAGAATTGGTGGGAAGGTGGTCGACTTAAAAGTATTATTATCCTCGAAGCGTAGGTAGGAAATTGTCTCGATGCCAAAAGGTCCAACGTACTACAGATCATGGTATGGTAGCAAACTCATTTAATTCATGGAAATATGACGGATACTACAGTTGCCTCAATAAATATGACCTAACTATTGCCTAGTGGCTAATGGTGAAGAAAAAAAAAATACTCCATTAATCAAATGTTACCTCTGAATAAATAGAAAAATTGGATAATAGATATAGTCGCCAAAACCCCAAATATGTATGAAATTGAACAGGTGCGTGCGCGCTCCCGCACACACACATACATATTGTTTATATAAAAGGTCTTCGGAAATTTATTCCCTACGGTATGGGGGATTGATACTTAATATATATATATATATCTCTTGAGATAGTAGCATATCATGACTCAATTGTATATATTTATAAGTAACAAAAAATATTCTTTTATACGTAAGTGCGTTTTACTCAGAAAATGAGAGAGATCGAAGTTGAAGTTTTACATCTATAAAATAAACATTAGCATCCCTATACATGTTTTTGATTTCTTTTTAATTATTTGCACCATAAAATTAAAAAAGTATATTAAACTATATATGAAACTAGAGCAAAAAATAAAGACATCAATCCATGCGTTCGAGTTGGACCAATGATAAGGGTAGTATAGTTTGTACTTTGAACCAAAATTATTGACGTAGAACGAGAATCTCTGATTCTCTCAGTAGAAAAAAGACATACATAAAACTCGCTATAATTTTTGATCTACTGTTCATATTGAGACCCATAAGATATATCAAAATGAACGTTTTTTTCATGTATTTTGTGGAGTATTACTTATACTCCCACTGTTTTTTTTCCATGTTCTAATATATATTCTATTTTCTGATTAAAAAAAAATAGTATATGGTGCGGCTTTAGTGCAAGAAACGTTATTCAAGGTGGTTTTGGAGAAAGACAGTTTAACTGCGCGTTAAGACTTTAGTATTATTAGGACTTTAATTAACTAAGATTTTTGTTTTAGTATTATTAGGATTTTATTAGTTCTAGATTTTGTTTCCTTTAAGAATATGCTTCGTAATAGGATTCTATTTCGTACTTCAGTTAGGGTTTTGTGAGAACTATATATAGTTCTTATTCTTTTAGTTATCTTTTGATCAAATATTAATAAAATCGGGATTTTGTTTCAATTTATGGATTTCGGTGTTATTTCTACACGTTTGTGTGTCCACGTTTTCGTTCTGCTTGTTTTCATTCTGCTTCAATTATACAAGGTTGCTACAATATACATCAGAAATTCCAAATTATTTCTACTCTTTTTCGGATGCCTCAACTTTGAGAGAAGACAACTGCTGCAAAGAATGTAACTTTGTTGAAAATTTAAGCACAACTTTGAAGAATAATATCTTTGGAGAATGAGACTAACGTCTAAGCACATAAAGGTTCAAGAGAGTCCGAATAAGGTCGGTATTGTAAGGGGATCTTGCTCGTCATAGTTATGTAAGTAGATTGCAACGAATTATTTCATCAGAGAGTGGTTGAAGATAATACATATTAGGATGGCGTTCAAGTTTTCTCTTAGTTTAGTCATTAAATATTTGTTTATAATTAACTTGACTCTTTAGTTATAGTACTAGATTGCTTGAATACACGACTTGTTTTATTTCTCAAGCAGAGAAATGAATTTTCTTTGTTTATTCAATAATGATGAGAATGCTATGAATAGACCTCTCAACCAAATGAAACGAGAATATGCTCGGCTAAGGGGACCAACACCTAAAATTGATCGTAGTACTTGTGGAAGCACTTGTAGATGTACACTTCCAATGACCATGCATGAAGATTCCAATGACTACTCAAAAAGAATGGCAATAAATTGACCACTTTTATCTACACAAGTAGATACGCATTTGATTTTCTCCAAGCTACCTTATCTCTTGGCATCTTTAATAGTGTTAGCGACCATTTGGTGAAAATGCTTTTTGAATTTTCGGAACAGGAAAAGGAAAAAACGACTTTTAAGTGTTTAAATTGCATTTTTTTGCTTTATGGAAAAAGCAGTCATGAGAAGCTTGAAGCAAGAACACTGAACTTTGGATTGCATTTTTCCTTTGGGACAATCACAACACTCACATGAAGAGCTAATGACAAATAGTCTTTGAATAAAGTAAATAGATAAATTATTCTATGTAAGAAAAAGTGGCAAATTACCTTTTTTGTAGTTTTAAAGAGTATCTCATTATGCTTTTAATTTTTTATGTATTTGTTACATAAAATGATCAAAAAAATTATCTTGTTAAATAATATTGACTAGTTCTTCCAATCCATTTCTGGATTAAAATATTGGTGTTTTTGCCTTCTTATTTTTTTGGTAATTTAGGAAAAAGATTTGTTTTTTTTCCCCATTTTTTGACAACTTAACATGCATGCAATTGTCACATACAAGTTTTCTTTCCCAAAATTTCTAACTTTTTTAGAGGAATTGTGAGTTTCCTTTGATTACCTCTAATTTTAAGAAAAAAATGATTAAGGTGGAAATATATACAATCAACTCGATCATTTTACCGGTCTTTTAGAGTTTTTATTGTAACGAAATTTGATACATTTGATATGACATATATAGGCACATGCATAATGAATAGCTAAAGAGACAATATCGATTATTTGCGATTTTCATATTTCGCTAATCATTGTTAGGCAAAAATATTATGTTGCTTCACTTACTTTCAGTACTTGTTCTTGAGTTGCATACTGAATTTAGATAGATTGTATTTGTGTATTTATAAATGCATATGGTTTGATTGCAGAGTTGTACGTCTTTATACATGTATATCTATTCATATGAAGATCCCTGTCGCTAATCATGCGCCAGAACATATGTTATTACATTTAGTATTTTTCAATTAATATATCAAATTAAAAGTAACTTTCAATTAAGTTCAAAGATTCCTTCACCTCCACCATCCAGAGTGTTCAGCACTATTCAGTGCATGTTCTACTAAAATGCAATTTCTTTAGAAATACATGATTTTGAAATAAATCTAGAATTGATCCTAGAGTAGTATACTAAAGCGTGTTTTTTATTTATTCAAAGTGTTAAATAATCTTTTGCAGATAGTACTATCTGAAAATATTCTTTGTTAGTAATTGATATGGCGAAACTAGGGGAAAAAATATAAATTATTTAAATATAAACTTATACAATATTTCATACATATAGTTTTAAATTAAATTTTAATGATTTATACATATCATAAATTTGGTATAAATACATATGTATTGTCGGGAAAAAAATGTAGGCGCACTGAAATGGCCTCAGAAGTGTATGGAATATTCAGCAATCATGTGCTTTCAACCTTTTAAAACACTTTTGAAGAGAAAAAGAAGACTTAAGAAAAATAAGTTATTAATAGGTCAATATGTATGTTGTGAATGGGATACAAGTCTGGGATCATGAACCGCACTCTGTCGTGTCTGTCTATGATTATCCTCTCATTTGTTTCTTTGTAATGAATGAATTAATTAGTAGTTAATGACAGCATGAACTTTTATGCAAATGCCATTATTCTATTAGCTTTTGACAATTATTTGGTTATATATATATATATATATATATATATATATATATATATATATATATATATATATATATATATTAGTAGGTAAGCACACGTGACCAGATTAATAATAATAATTCCTCAGATCTCTTTTGGGTTCTCTGACTCTTTCTCCTTTTGAGTTTTGAGTGAACCTTTTCACCTTTCTCTTTTGATGAAAAAACATATGCAAAAAGGTTTTTTCTCTCTCCTGTCTTAATGTTTTTGTTATTGGCAAGGAGAGAACAATTATTTTAATTATTTGTTAAAAGCAGAAGCTTAAAGAGCCTAAATCATCAATTGGTACGGGTTTAATTTTATCCGCATAAACTTTATCTTAAGTAGTAGCGACCTTTTCAAGTTAATGGACGAGATTTTATAGAATGGTTAATCTTGTTTGAACCTTGGTTTGACAAAGTAAGCAAACTACTTCATAATTTTGCAATCTGAAAATCTAATTTCTGTTGCCAAATAATCGGTCTTACTAGTAGTAGTGGCCATGTAAGATTTCTTTCTATTCTGCATATTTCTTCACTTCAATTTAGGTCAAGGGAACTTGGGTAGAATAATACAACACGTAACTCCAAATTTATTAGAATCACGAATTCACGATTTTTAATTCAAAGTCAAATATAACACATTTAACATTTTTTTCCTTGCACGAAACCATGAAAGGCAAAGCCCATCATATAAATTGTCAACACATAAAACGGAACCGTACTATTCACGATTTAAATTATCACCTCATAAGCTTTGTTAGCAGCTCAATTTCAATGTCATTACATAATGGTCAAAGTCAGCGAAATCTTAGTCATGAATCATTTTTATGTAGTTTACTCGATATTTTATATGGTCACTTCCATTATAAATATAATTTTTGATTCCACTAATACAACTTTAGTTGGTTCACTTATAAATAGTCCCGTTTTAGTGAATTCTGTGATCGTTTTTCTATATTTGTTTATACAATCATGTAATATTGTCTAGCACCGGACCAAACATAACCGATGACTTAACTGGTTATTAGTTTAATGGTTCAACCGATTGTACCACTCACGCAACCGGTATGATATTCTTATTATTTATATATAAGTTATTGAATTTCGTTCATATATAATTATTAGATGAAAAATAATATGATTATGAATAGGTTTATCCAACATTAGATAATATCACTAAAATAAAAGCTGTATATTAATTTGTTCAACTTTAGTTTATAGAATTTTAATTTATAATACATCTTTTTAGTTGATTTTCAATTTTTAAATAAAACAACTCAACTGATTAATTCAATGATTTTTTTTATTTTATATAAATACATATGTGGTATACAAATTAAGAAAAGTTGAAATTGAACATCAAATGAGGATTACATTGAAAGTAAATTTTAAACATTATATTATAAAAAGATAAGCATAACATATATTGTAATTAATAAAGGGTTTTTTTTTTAAAATGGTCTTTGAAAACGTAATATTTGAAAAATAAAACAAAAATTTTATCTCAAAAGAAAACCTAATATTATAATATAGAAGAAGTTTATCTTAATTATGTATTGTATATATTAATATTTTCACATAACAACAAAAAATGTCTAGCTCTAGGGTTCAATCCTTTCCAACACATATTCAAAATTTTAAATAAATACATAAAATCGGTTCAACCAGTTCACCGGTTGAATTGGTTATTGAACAATTTTGGAAGGTTCAAACCGACTTAAAAGGAAACTGGTTCTGAGCCTCCTTTCGAATCGACCAAGTCACCAATTAAACCAGTTGGACCAGCCGGTTCGATCCGATTGTGAAAACATTTACATTGTCACATATTATTTACGTGTTAACAATGTTGTCGAAAAAGAAATAAAAGCGTCCTATATTTTTCAGTATACAAAAGTTAATTTTGTCAAAGAAGAATTAAAAACGTTCTATATTTTACCTATATAAACGTTCTTTTCGTATTATATCAATTGACTACATAACTTAATGAACTAATTTGTTCGATTGCATTCCTTTCTTTTGTTTATAATTTGAGAATAACAATAATCAGTTAAAGCTTCTTTTTCTCTCTCTGTCAAAATTGAAATTTATTATACAAATAATTTTGGGCTGGATTAATTTATTTATCACGTTTATAAATCCTACTGTCACAATATTTTCACTTAGTTCAATGATCAAGATAAACATTTAGATGATTATGTTTCTTTCTCTTTTTTTTTTTTTTTTCTTTTTTTCTCTGACGTTTAGATGGTTATGTTGCCACCTATGAAGTTGTTTCGGAAGCAATCTAAGCGAGGATCTGGTTTTGTACAAATGGATATTATTATTGATATGTTGATACATTGTTCCAAGTTGACAAAATCCTTTACTGAGCTACTAAAAAATATTTTACACTAGTAACAAACTAACCCAACTTAAGTTTGAACTGGTTTCTTCGATTATTCTATTACAGTAGCAATTATTGCAATTTACAAAGGGAATATAAAATCATACACCGAAAGTCCACTAGTGAAAATGAAAGAACTTTATATCGACACACCAGCTACCAATATATAAAACAAAATCTATCTTTTGTACTCTATATAAAATAACCGTTGAAGATATATATAATGCTTTGCAGTTAGATATTTTAATAATCTGAAATATTGTACTTCTGTTCCTACACAAATATTTTGCTGCTTTTTAGTTGGGTCCAATAACTCCAATAAAGACGGAGCGAAGAATTTCATTTTGGGGGAATTTTCTTTAGCATGTATACTTTTAATTCATCACGAAAAATTAAATACTATGCTAAAGAAATAAACAAAACTTGACGACAATCACCTCCCCCTCCACTTTTTCTTTAAAATAGAGGGTCTTGTTTTTGCTTATTTATCTTTCATGGCATCTTTTTCTTCGCTTAACACATATAGCACACACACATTTTTGCTTGTTTTTGTACATGTGTTTTTTCATTAATATGTTCACAAAAGGTTTATTGTCAATATTCCTTACTTGGACAGTTTAGTCGTTTAACAAGCTTAGTGAATGTATACAATTAATATTAATTTTATCTAATTTATTCTTTAACTCCAATGCAATATGTAAAATATTTTCTTTAATTTTAGTCTATAATCTTGTATACACAAACTTTTTCATGCTTGAGTGTCCAAAGAGGTTTTAAAAGATAAACTAAAGTATAATATTTAAAAAATGCACAAGCAATTGTCGGTAGAAATAACTCCTTTTTTTTTTTTTTTTTTTAATTTCTTACATGTACATGCATAAGATATATAATCAAATTTGGGAAGTAGCATATATGTATGAAAAGTCAAGTGAATCAATATGAATTGGTGCACTAAAAGTGAAATTAAGGAAAAAATTACCGCAAAGAAATATGAGATTATAAGAAAAATATATCTATATAAGTTATATATGTATATAACTATATTATATATTTTACTATAAAAGTATATAGATCTTATGTAAATATTATATATGGGGGGAGGGGTGAGGTTGGAGGGGGGGGGGGGGGGGGGGGGTGGTGGTGGTGCAAATAAATCCACGGGTGAGGTGGTAGATCCACGGGTGTGAGGAAATATGAAATTTTATTTGGTAAAGAATTAAGCTAATAGATATTGGGAAAAAATATTGATTGAGAAAGACAATGAGAGATGAATCTTGCCTACACCATGTCTTATTAAACCTTGTCATCATGGTACTGTCATATTATTCTAAAAATATGATATTAAAAGTGTGATATAATTTTCACTTTACATTTTAATTGATAAAATAAATTTTGACCAGAACATCAACATGAACTGATTAAAGGACTGGACACTACTGGAGTTAGCAGAACGTATTAGCAAGCCGAGTTATTTGAGTAGTTGGTGAATACTTTGTTTGATCTTTAGTCTGGGCTTTAGTGGTGGGCTTTATACATCGGATTCACATTTAAATTGGGCTTTAGTATGATAGAAGCCCCAAAAAAAACTCGAAATAGTCAGTGTTTAATTCATTATCTTGTGATTTCCACAGTTCGTTAAAGAGAAAATTCAACATTAGTCCTCTAATTTGGCATCGATTCGGAAATCGTTCTATAATTTGACATCGTATAAATTTGGTCCCCTAACTTGGCCCAAAATTCAATTCCAGTCCTCTGACATCGGAAATTACTAAAACTCTCTGGATTATAGCACGTGAGTGTACACGTGGACCTCAAATTGGGGATTTAGGGCTTGGAGTTGCCACATGTGCAATTTCACACTTGTAGAGACTCCTAAAAAAATTATGTTTTGAGATTTTGCACCCCAAACCACACGTGTGAGACTGTACATGTAGCAATCTAAGCCCTAAATCTCCTAATTACAGTCATGTGACCACTCACGTGCTATAATCTGGCACGTTTTAGTAATTTTCGATGCCGGAGGACGGAAATTGAACTTCATACTAAGTTAGGGAACCAAATTTATGCGATGCCAAATTATAGGACAATTTCTGAATTGAGGCCAAATTAAAGGACTAATGTTGAATTTTTCTCGTTCATTAAACAAAAGTATTTTGTTGCGTAACATGTTCATATTTTGACAAGACAGATTACTAATTTATATGGGGAGATGATATATACAGAGCAAAATCCCTCAATACAGAGCAATTCTTCATCATTTACCACTTTATCCCTTTTAAATTAATTGTATATCTGTTTCCTTTTCTATTACATGTCAATGATTAACAAAATCTTTAGAGACTTAATTAAAGCAATCTTCTTTCATATTTGTGATCATATGAAATATTAAATTAGAAGAAAATCTAGGAGAATGTTCGTAATCCTTTTACTTGTGCGTGATTTATTTGGCAATAATTTTTAGTTCAGTTTAATTAAAAAAAAAAAACTATCAATTCATGAAGCTAAATACATCGGCCTTTTTCCTCCCGTTTAATTCAAATGCGCTTTAAAAAACTTAAATAAGAAAACGAAAAGTGCATAACTATAGCAATGTATAATGCAACATGGACTAATTGCAATACATTGTATTAAGGAGGATACGTCATAATAAATAACACTTAACTAATAAAAAGAACATGAACACAATCACTTTTTTTTAAGAATATCAAGTCCTGAAACATAAACCAAGATTTAAAAAAAACAATAGACATCAAATGAACTAAACTTAATGTATTAATTTTGTTCACAATAACCAAAAGGGAATTTAGTAAAGAAAAAAAACTAATTAATAATTAAGTTCATAATAGCGAGAAAGAGAAAACAAAATATATCATGCATAAGAATAATTTGATAAAAACTTTGATTTGATATTTTGATTTCGGAAAATATCACAAATAGAAAACTTTATATTTGGTTCTTGGTTTCGTTAATGAAAACAGAATTCAAATCATTCATATATGGAAATTAATGATTAATCTACGTTGAGAAAAAAAGGAATTTAAAAAGGAAGATAGATTTGTTTGTTTTCAAATCATTCATATATGGAAATGATTAATATACATTGAGAAAAATAAGGAATTTAAAAAGGAAGATAGATTTGTTTGTTGGATTGAGAAGGGTAAAATAGTAAAGAATGAAAAATTGCTCTGTATTAAGGGATTTTGTCTGTATATATCATCTCCCATTTATATGTTTTTAGATGCGGCGGTGGTTTTAAGAAAAAAAAAAAAAAACAAAACTCAAAGTCTCAAACAATGTATAAGTTATATAACAGAACATTATGCTATATTTTACTACATAACTAAGTTCAATAAAACTAATATATTCATTTGCTGTGGCTTCAAAATAAAAATAAAAAGTTGCAGTAAAGGTACGAATTTTTGATCTATGATTCTTAATAATATGAGAAAGAAATATAGTATACATCAAAAGGGCCGAGTATTATTGGACAGCAAAACACTTTTATAACCCAAAAAAAAAAAAAAAAAAACTAGAAATCTAATAGATGCGTTTTAACTCAATTCGGAAACAAATCAAAAACCAAAAAAAGTTTAAGCCAACGAGGGTTTCACTCATTCATAAATAATACCAGCAAAACCGATGCTTACACACTATAAAAATTAGGGTTTTGAAAATTACTCTCATATTTATTTTAAATCTGCAAAAAAAAAAAAACTCTATCTTTGTTGTTGGTCGAATTATTACTCTGTTACAAGTGAAGAATAGCTGCTGTTCATGTTGTCTTCTCTCGTCAATTATCTAGCTGGGTTCCTTCTTTCTGTTTCTTGTTTCCAGTGTTGGCTATTTTTTTTTTTTAAGCAATTAATTATCATAAATCAAAAAAGTGGAGCTACAATAGGGTAGCCACCATCACAAAATGTGGAGTTAGGGATTATATCGTAAGGAACAAAATCAGAAAAACAATCATCCCTAGCCCAAGCTGCAAGGTTATTGGCAGCTAAGTTACAGTTTCTAGGAGCAAAGCGGAATTTCCAAAGAGGCCATGCTTTCTTAATTAATCTGATCTCATGTATGGCTGCATGGGAACTCCAGTTGATAATATCATCTTTGCTGTTGATCCAATTAATCACATTGCTATTATCAGACTCAAAAATAATTTTCTTCTTCTTGAATTTGCATGCCAAAAGAACTGCTTCAAGTAATGCCAAAGCCTCTGCCATCTCAGCATCAACACATTGAAAGATCTTAGTATGAGCAAAAACAATTGATCCCAATGTGTTTCTCCAAACCGCAGCCGATGATGCATTGTGTGAGATGAAAGAAGCATCATTATTGATTTTCATCCAATGTTTTTCCAGGAGGACTCCAAGATTTTTGACATTTGGGAGCTGATCTAAGCTGTTTCATAAGGCTTTGAGCTCTTCTGTGAATCTCAAACTGATTTTGAACATCTTTAATAATCAGATGGATGTTCTTTTCTTCCTTTCCATGGACAAAATCATTTCTGAGCCTCCAAATGATGGACATAGTGACTGCTGCAAAGAGCAAGATATCCAAGCTATCATCTTGTTTCCAAGAGTTGCTATGCTTACCTTCTGCAAGAAAGAGAAGGAAATCAGTAAGGTTAAAGTCACTACAAAAATTCAGCACTAAGTTCTATTTAGAGGAAAACCAAATGACTTTTGCCACCTTAGGAAAAAGGTGGTCAATAGTTTCAATCTCAATATTACAGAGAGGGCAAGTAAATTGCCAACATTAAAGATAGTATTGAGTTTGGCTCTGGTGGGTAAAGCATTTGACACAGCTTTCCACCAAAGGAGCTTATGCCTATTGTGGATATAGGCTTTCCAAATCAACTTCCACACTCTGGATTTAACACCATTGCACCGAGAATGATTGATAGATAAATAAGCAGATTTAACAGAGAGTTTTCCTGACTGGGAGGGAAACCAGTAAATCTCTTTATGGTCCTGGGAACTAGCAATAGGAATCCTTAAAATCTCCTTAGCTATTTCTGGCAGGAATAAACTGTTGATCAAACTGTGGTTCCAAGAAGTAGAATCAGTGATGATTAAATCCTTCACTTTAGTGCAGATCAGATTAGTATCAGTCATTTGATCCTTATGAGTAGGGATACCATTATGGAAATTAGGGGTCCAAGCTTCTTTCCAGGTGTTCACTTCAGAATTTGCTGTGATTCTGAATCTTGTGCCAATGTTAACCACATCCCTGCATTTAAAAATATCTCTAGCAATCCAAGAGGGGTTAGAAGAAGTTAACTCATGCTAACAAAGTTCTTATTTTTCACATACTTGTCCCTAAAGATATTAATCCAGAGTTTCTTGTCCTTGTTGGCCACACTCCAAGTAAGTTTGGAGACAAGAGCTCTGTTATGATCTTTCATCTTTCTAAAGCCCAAACCAACAAAGTCTTTAGGCAAACAGATAGAATTCCAGCATTTGAAAGGGAGAATATTGTGATTGGCATTTTCCCCCCACCAGAATCTCATCATCAAGCTGTCCATTTTCTTAGTTAAACTAACTAGAAGCAGGAAATTAGCCATTTGGTAAGAGGGGATTGCCTGAACCACAGACTCTAACAGAACAGTTCTGCTAGCTTGAGGAAGGACTTTGCTTTTCCATCCTGCAAGTTTAGAGCGCAACCTGATAATAATACCATCAAAAGCCACTTTTTTCTTGCCAGGCTTACAGAAGTGAATGCCTAAGTGAAGATTGTTATGACTACATTATGATATACCAAGGTCAGTCAACACAAAATGTTTAGAAGTGAAACAATAATTGGAACTGAAAGTGCACAAAAGATTTGCTTTTATTTATCACTTGGCTACCCCATTTCTAAAAAAGATCCAAACATCTATTAATAGCATTAACATCATTTTGGTTATTTCTACAGAAGATAGTAAGATCATCAACATAGAACAAATGAGAGATGATAGAACTAGTTCTAGTCAACTTAATACCACATAATTGATTACCCTTCTCTTCTTTATGAATTAATCTAGACAGAAGCTCAGCATAAATTATGAATAAATAATGAGATAAAGGGTCTCCTTGTCTGATACCCCTCGAAGGTTTAAAGTAACCAAAAGGAGCCCCATTGATCAGCATAGAGAAACTGCAAGAATGGAGGCAATTAGTGATCCAAGTACAAAAATTATCACAAAAGCCAATGTTCTTGAGAATGTAAATGAGAAGGGGCCATTCAACTCTATCATATGCTTTGGATAAATCAACCTTCACAGCAATGAACTTTTTGTTTCCAGATTTGGTTTTAAGGTAGTGCATCATCTCATAATTGAGAATATTATTCTCATGAATAAATCTACCTTGACAGAAAGCAAACTAGTAGGGAAGATAATGTTGTCCATATGGCCCTTAATTCTATCCGCTAAGATCTTAGAAATAACTTTGAAGGTGACATTGCATAAACTGATAGGCCTAAAATTATCCACCTGACAAGGTCTATTAACTTTAGGTATGAGGGCAACAAAGGTATGGTTGAAGTCTTTAGGAATAGAGTGATTCATAAAAAAAGCTTGCACAGCTTTGACAACATCCATACTGTTAGTACCCCAGAAACTTTTGTAGAAGTGAGCAGAATAGCCATCAGGACCAGGACTTTTGTTAGAGTTGAGACTAAAGATGATGTTTTTAATCTCACTAGGAGAAGGAATCCTACAAAGTTGCTGGTTATCATAATCATTGAGCAAATTATGGAACAAACCATTGAGGTCGGGGGGAAAAATGGAGGCAATTAGGATCAAGATCAGAAGTAAATAACTTAGAAAAATAATCTGTAAAACAAGATCCAATACCATGCCAATCAAAACATTTAGAACTTGCTTCATTCTTGATGAATTGGATATGGTTGGATTTGGCTCTGATGATAGTGGAGAGGTGGAAGAACCTTGTGTTGGCATCTCCCTCTCTAGCCCAATGATCTTTGACTTTTTGCTTCCAAATTATCTCCTCTTGCTTGAGGATTAATTCCAGATCCTGTTGGAGCTTTAGTTCCTCTTCCAAGACTTTTGGAGATTGATCACAGTCTTGAAGCTCAAGGATTTTAGCTTGGATAACATTCTTCTTGTTGAATATATCTCCCACAACTTTTCTGTTCCACTTTATCAGCTCCTTCCTAGTATTGTCACCATATCTCATGACTTTATCAATAGGTTGGCCAAGGTAATTAGAACCCCAACCATTATCTACCACTTTGGCACAGTCATCTCTTTCAACCCACATATTTTCAAACCTGAAAGGTTTGATCTTTTTATTCACAGCATTGTCAAAAGACATCAACAGAGGTTTGTGAGGTTTGTGTTCTGATCTTATAGCTGGTAGGTGCAGGATCTCAGCTCTTGGAAAATTTAGGCACCAAGTAGAGTTAGCAACTCCACGGTCAAGTCTCATCTTGATATTAGCAAATCCTTCCCTCTTATTATTCCATGCGAATCTTTTACCTTTGAACCCCAAGTCAATCAGCTCAAGTTTGTCTAATTGATCTTCAAACATATGCCTAGAAGTAGATGCAAAAGGTTTACCCCCTTGTTTCTCTCCTTGATTCAAAATGTCATTGAAGTCTCCCATAAGAAGCCAAGCATTGTCTCTAACTGGTTTAATCTTTTCTAGCTCCTAGCAAAAATCAAACTTCTTCTTAATTTTGCAAGGACTATAAATACCAGTTAAGAAACAAGGCTCATCAAATCTAGGGAAATTAGCAGACAGATGGATAAACCAATGGTTGTCCTTAATAGGATAAACATCATTCCAAGCACAAAAAATACCACCGGACAGACCTATAGGGTCAACAAAAAGAAAATTACGCAGATTAGTAGATTCTAACATACTAATAATATGAGCATAGGAATTAGTTTTAGTTTCACAGATAAAAATAATATCAGGCCTATATTGAATGATGAGGGAGTGAATCGCCCTCACTGTCAAAGGCTTGGCCAAGCCTTGACAGTTCCACGCTAGATATTTCGGTGTACTCATTGATGCTCCCCCTCTGAGGCCGTGATGTTTGGATTTGTGGGTTCTGTTTCCTCAATTTCAGAAATCTAAATAGTGCCCATGTTTCTGTTCCTCTGATTTTTTCTGGAAAACGTACGAATTCTTCTTACAACTATTGTTTCCTCAATAAATTGCTCCTCCCTCTCATTGTTGTCATCTCTGCCCAATTGGATCGTGGATATAACATCTTTTAGAGAGTTAATGTTTTTGCTTATTTGCTCCTCAGAGAGATTGATGTGCAGTTCATGTAGATTTCCAGAGATCATCTTGTTGTCTTCTTCAGACAGAGCTTTGAGTTTTTTACTTTGAAAATCTGTTTCTGTCGTTATTTTCCTTTTGGCGCCCGCCAAATATTGATTTTGCATAAGTAGAAGTGGGCGAATTGGGCCACTCGGCCCAGGAAATTCCTATCAGGATATTTAAGAGGTAAGAAGGAGCTTTGGGCTTTGCTGAATCCAGTAAGCTCAGTTGATGGAATAATATTGGTAGGTGAATGCTCACTAACGATATTAAGGGGCCTCATAAGGCTAATAAAGCCCGACTTTTTATTTATCTCGAAAGGGTTTTGTTTGGGCTTAGTAGTAATATGGGCTTTTTGGATAAGTGTGGGCCCTTCAGGAAAAGAAATATCCAGCTCACTATGGAACATAATTTTTTCAGCCTGTGGGGCCTGTTGAAAAGATTCGACTGTGGTAACCACAGAACGGCTAGTAGTCACATCCTCGCCAACGGTACTCTTAGTTAGGGTCCACCCCTGGTCAAAATTTGACTCTGGTTGCATACTACCCCTTGTGACGTCACTCGATTCACCAGCCACTCCTTCCTGACCGGAATCTTGATCCTCAACCACCGGTTTAATCAAGTCGCTAGAGACCAAAGTTCATAGGACTACTGAATTCGGGCCTAGGACCTATCTTAGCAACAACCGAATTTCCTGGCTGGCGGTTTGAATTTTTCGAAGTGAATTCGATTCTCAGCCATGGCCCAAAAGCTTCAATCAACTGAAGTGGTTCTTGAATTTTGTCACTGTCTTCTTTGTCACACTCCTCGATTTTATGTCCGATGATACCACACAGAAACAAAACGTGCCAAGCCTTTCAAATTTGATGTCACACAGGATTTGGTTTTTCCCCAGAATTTGAATGACAACCTGGTCCACCAAGGTTTTGCTCGTGTGAAGTTCAATTCTAATTCTAACTGATTTCCTCCACCTCTTGTGGTTGCCCAGATCAGCTTTGATAAAAGTACCCACATAATTGCCAATAGCTTCCACCACTTTCTGGGTAATAAAACACACCTGTATGTTGAACGCATGAATCCAGAATTCTGTTTTGATTAGTTCCAGCTGAGTAAAAGCTAGCTCTGGTGACCACCGATTGACAAGGACCAGCTGTCCTATGAAATTCCACGACCCCCTTTCTATAACTTTAGTGGCATCCTCTTTCGAATTGAGGAAAAAACTGTAGATATTGTCTTCCATTTTACGAACAAAAGGCTCGTAATTTAAACCCCAAGCAGCAAGTAGAGTATCTTTCAACCCTAGGAAATTGATGTTTTTTTTGTTTGAGATAATTTTAGTGATGATGGTATAAGAAGTTTCCTCCATTTCTTCTCCCGTATTAGCCATAGGAGAACGAGAAAACAGAACCACTGTCAAGAAAAGAGTAGAGTAGACGACAGAGCAGAGGCGAAACGAAGGAGGTAGAGAAAAAGATGATCAAAAGAGGAGCATAGTGCAAAGAGAACGCAAGAAAACAAAGAAGATAACCACAGAAACTTTCTACCCCAAGGGAGAAAAGAGAGAAATCCTAGAGAGAGAATAGAATAAGATTTGTACCGGTTTATAGATTTCAGTGTTGGCTATTTGTATACACTTATAATTGTAATTTATTATTTTTTTGTTTGGGTACTGTGAGATATGCAATTATAAGTGTTGACGAATTTCCACTATTTTATTTGTTTTATTTTATGCAAACTTCTCCTTTAAACACAAAATCTTTATCCTTTTGATGGCCCATAGGATTAAGTTAAGCTTATTTAGTTTTGTGTGTAAAAAAGAAGAGAGAAAATATTTTATCATATGTTTTTTTTATTATGCTTGAATGAAAAAGTTGCAACATATTTATAACAAACTTATGATATGAAAATCGAATATGATATCCCATATAAATGTAAAAGTAAATGGTAACACTCTCCTTCAAATTGGTGCATAAGGGTCACAAGTGGCCAACCTGTAAAAAAACGTTTAAGATGTAGAGTACTATACTTAAGTCACTTTTTGTGACACAACTTGGAATCTCCATTGCTGCAAATTGTAGCACAATAAAGGTGGCAACACCTTTGGAGACACAACTTGCATATTTGTAATTATAGTTTATTGTTTATGGCAGAAAGCGAACTGAACAAATCAATTGATCCATACTTGACAATATGAATTCTAATCTTCGTCAAAAACACTTACAACTTGTGGTGACAAAATATATGCAACACATCAATCAAAAAATGTTGATTACCTTTAGTCCACAATAGTACAAGTATTTAAAAGATAAGAGTATACACAATAAGGTCAATTAAAGCCTACTACTTATGTCTCTTATCATATGAGTTTTCACATTAATGTAGTGGAGATATTGATTTATAAATCAAGATGTGTCATGTGTTATAATTCTTAGCTGGTTAGGTTGTATTTTCACGTTTACATGGCTAAATTTGATTCATGTGTATAATAAGAAATGGCCCATTAATTCTTGACATCTGATTTGATGCAAAATATATATCACCACTACGATCTTACTTTACACTTTCCAATTTAGTCATTGATTTTAACACACAACATTATTAACCATATGACCATAAAATTTGTTTATTATGATAAACATTCAGTGTTGTAACTACAATGACTTGTATTTAATATGCCGCAATTATGAAGACACCTATGATTCTCTCTTCTTATCGAGTTTTGTGGAATAATCTCTGAACTCGATTGTGAAGTAAATACATTGTAATCCTTGTGATTTCTCTTCTTCTTCTTTTTCTTTTAAAAGCCAAATTCAAATTTAAATAAATAATACTATTCAAGAACTAATAACGAACAAAAAAATTAATTAATGTCAAAAATAAAAGATCACTTATTGCTTGAGACATGACCGAAACACTTCTAACTCGTGCTGTATCCATGATACAGGTTCGTTCTCCATGTCTCATTTCTCGCCTTTTCATCCTCTCTACTTGGCTGCAAATACATGTATAAATAAAAGTTCAATTTACAGAGTATTTATTCATTACAAAAGAAGTTTTTCGTGACTCTCTATATATTTTAAAAATCAACTAAAAAGTCAAAGATGAAATTCAAAAACCAAGAACATCACTACTTCTTAAGGAATCTTCTTGTTTTCACATCGTGCTCATGATAACTGAGCTAACTTACATCAAGAAGATGCTTGAACAATACCAAATGAGCAATTGTAAACCTATAGAGACTCCTGTGGAAAAGAAGTGGGCCTAAGCGTTGATATGGGTCCTAAGACCCCAGAAGGTGTCAGCACCAAATGAGGTAGTTTACGACGCGTGTTACTTTCACCTCCCAAACCATAATAAGTAACAAATATTACCATGCATGCACTATCAGATTAAATTTAACTGCCACCTAATATTTAAATTAGTTTGTTGACATTCATAACTTATGCAACAAATATTGTTTCACCTTATGATAAAAAAAAGTGGAACAACTCTCCTCCCACGGCACAGCAAGGCGCATGAGTCACCGTAATTGGCCCCGACAATGTGTTCTTGTCTAAGAACGGCTACCACTGCTGTCGACCCCGATCTAAGCACGACACTCTAGTCGCCACACGTGCAATGGAAACCCACGACTCTATAGCTGCCGCACATGTTGAGAGCTAACATCCCAGTTAAGGAGAAACAACGATTGAAAAGATTCCCCCACTCTTGTTGAAACTCAAATTCAAAGGCAGTGATTGACCAATTGATGGGATACAATGCACGCATGAGTTCTTCCTTCAAGATTTCATGCTTCTTCTTCTTGCACATTTTGAAACCTAAATATGAATTTAAACAATGTTATTAGAAAAGTAAAGTCGATTAATAAATAGAAATTTACAAGAAGTAACATCTCACAAGACATATGTCAAAATCAATCCAACTTTTCAATATCTGACATTGCTAGAGTTACAACATATGTAGAATTTAATATACATGGCGGTGGATGGTTAGAGTATTTTATTTGTTACCTCGTAATTAAAACATATGACGAGATTCTGATAGTATCACATGAGATGATTCAATATTTTAACACGTAAAGTTTCTTGTGTGCCTCACTTATGATATAATAATTGTGAAGTAATTTATTTATCTCTCTAACCCGCCATCACGACGTACGAAATCTCCGACCCGCATTACTTAGCAAACTTGTAAATATTCTTGCCACACAAATACTGACCCATCCTTTAACACAAGAGATTTAGATTGACTGAGATTTTGTGACACAAGAACCGACCCCTTGTTTTAACACAATAGATTGAACCTTTTAAAGCAATTAATATTTTAAGTGTTTGTATATAGTGTTTCTTTCTTCTTTGACTTATTTCTATAGATAAATAATTAATTAAAACCCTTTTTATGCCTATTTCTAACTAAATAATGAACTAAAATGTGAGTAGGTTAGCAAAACAAAAATTATACGTGAGAGCCTCTATGTCCATCAAAAACTCCAAAGGAATGGATCGGTCGACATCTATCAAGCGGCAGCGAACATAGGTTTGTATAAATGGCTACCGCGTTCTCCATTGTCTTCTGCCTCCCCGCGACCACCATTGCACCAATTGTATACACCACCTCATTGTTATTCGCATCCACCACTTGCGAACCCGAACTTGAGCCCCCACCACAATTATTCTTGAACATCCATGAATAACCATCACCCAGATTTTGTGGCCTCCACGGTTACGTTACCATTGTCAGGACTGCAAGTCCGACACGATTCTAACTCGATTGAGATTGTCAGGACTCCATGTCCAACATGCTTTATTTCCTTGTTTTGCGAAATATTTTAAAGGAAAATTCTAGTTTTATTTATTTACTAAAATATTCACTTGTGTTTTTATGGAAAATATGTTTGGAAAGATTTAACTTGATCTTTTAGAATCTTATCTTATGGAAAGTTAATCTTTATCAAACTCTTGTTTATATCCTTAAGAGATTGTTTCCTTCTGGAGTTCTTTTTCTGTCCTTGGTGTGCAGGATATGAAGATCTTATCAAATGGAAAAGAAACCTTATCAAAGGAAAGAATCTGGATATTTTGGAAAGATCGAGTCCCAACTGGATTGGGAGATTGGCCGTGGATCTCGGGATCTTTCAAGGAGAGCTATCCTATAAATAGTAGAATTCCTAGGAATCAATGTAGAACACTCGTGTATAACGATACTCATCTTTAGGTGTTCATTATTTGTTTATTGCATAGTTTTTATACTTGAATTTATTCAAGAACGTGACAAGTCCACAAGAGTTGAAGGGGGTTCAAAGGAAAATGATTGCACCAATTAGAGGGATTCTATACGTACGTGCTTTGCGCTTGGAGGCTTGATCATAAGAAGATCTGCGGGAGTTGGTCTTACGGGTTCAAACCGAGTAGACGATAAAAGGTTCCTGTTGGTGTCAACATTAGAGGGATTCTATGTGTTGGAGTAAAACCAGTGTTTTTAAAATCAAACCGGGGCTTTGAACAAGCAAGGCACCGGTTCATTAGTTTTACCGGTCAAAACTAATGAACCAACAAGGGACCGTGTCCCGGTCCAGCTGGTTCGACCGGCTGGGCCGGTCCGGTTTTAAAAACACTGAGTAAAACAATAGGTATAATAACTTTTGATGGACGAAAGAGGTTTGAATTCTTGGGCGAAAGCCTCGTGGAGTAGGACGAAGTCCGAACCACGTTAAAAATCTGTTGTCTTATTTTTACTGTTTTACATACCTGTCTAGACTAGGTATCCCGACTAACTGCTTAAAGTAAAAATTAAAAACTTAAAGATCTATCAACCATCATCTGGCGCAAGAACACTCTCGTTGCTCGAGACACATTGTTGTCGGCGCTGGGAAATTGCTATGTTTTAGCTCACTTGGATCCTCTGCCTCATCCTCTCTCTAGATTTCTCCCATTCTAATCAACTTCTTCTTCTAGAACCTATCATTCTTGTATTTGCTTGTGCTAAAATTTAAATCCGAAATGTTGATACTTTTCTTTTCACATCTTAATCGATTATCTAGCACAAAGGGCATACCAGCTCCAACTAATTTTCGGCATACATACAAAAGAATTAAGAAACCACCCATTTGTACTCACTTTGTATTTGTACCAGACGTAAAATTTTGGTTTAGAAGTACCTAAAGTATCGAGATCCGGGATAGGAGAGGTGATACGTAGACATTGAATTTCGTCTATTTGTATCCTCGTACAAAGATACTGACGCTAGCGTTAGGTCGAAAAACTACCCGTTACTTATCTTAATGTGGCGTGTTTCTTGGCTTTTTATTTATTTTTTTGTGCCGTGAAATTTCAGGTGGGGCATTGATGACATATCCCCTGCAGAACTTTTGATATAGCATATTCAACCAAATACATCTCTTTTATGATATTAACACATGTGTAATTTAATAGAGTGTGATGGATAACATAATACTTAACTATTGTATATAGAATTTAGTCATCTCCGTATAACTTGTGCCTGAGAGTCATTATATAAAAGTAACTATGAAGTTAATATCTACATTGATGATATAGTCTTCATAGTATTTTCGTAGGGATTAAAACATGAAACCCCTATACTATGCCCCTGTTGGACTTTGCTCTCTATTCTATTTTTTTGGCAACATGCCTCCTATACTTAAAAAATAAGCAGTTTGCCCCTGAGTCGTTAATCCACGGTCGGTTTTGAATACGTGCCTGCATTTTGACCGTTGAATTTGGCTTCAGGGGCCAAGTGCTTATTTTTCAATACTATAGGGGGCATGCTGCCTAAAAAACAGAATAAGGGGCAAAGCGCAACAGATGACATAGTATAGGGGGTTTGGCGCTTTTATCCCACTTTAATATATATTAGCTGTTAAAAAGGCATAAAGTTTTTTTTTTTTTTTTTTTGACTTTCTATGGTGATACCCGTACAGGTTTAGAGTGAAATGAGGAAAAAGAATTATTGCATGAGACGTAAAAGAATAAAAGAATGAGTGGTGCAAAATGATGGACTTCAACTGCTATTGCTTTAGAACTATGAAAATGCAAAACGGAAATAAGACAAAAATGGCAAATATGACCGAGACAAAGATAACCAAGGTTTCGGTTGGTAGATAATATCAAAGGTGTAATAAACGAATGGAAAATTGAAAGAAAATTTGTAATTCACAATTATCGTAAAAAAGAAGAAGCAAAAAACTTAAAGGAAATCTAAAAAAATTAAAAATAAATGACTTCTCCTAAACAAAATAACTCTTACAACTGAATTTAGAAATGTACACTACTGAGTTTTATATGTTAAATTATCATCACACCCCAAACCAAAGACTATACTCTTTCTTTGATCTAGTCGGAGAAGAGATGCCCAAAAACATTGAGGACGTAGCTACAGTAGATCTAGAAGCACTTATATATGTGCGACTTAATTCACAATATATTGATTCTAATGGGTATAAGGAAATAAGTATGTAAAATAAACTTTACAGACTAATAGGCAGAAATGTGTATAATTATTAAAATGTTGACATATTAAGTGCATCGACATAGCTATTAATGACTAGTCTGAATACAAACGACATACATATATATACTAGGGTTCTTACGAAACAAATATAACGTTAAACACTTATAAAAGCCTCTTCAAGTCAACCATGATGGTGAGAGAAGAGACGCTGCAACCATACTATAGGAGGGGAACACCGCGTGAGGCTCATCACTTTCTAGATTATAGAGAACCCCAGAACCAACACCTGCAGCTTCCGTTTACATCGTCTCTCCATGCACTGTACGAGTGCACGACATGTCATCTTGTTCGACATCAGGTCCCGATATTCCGTCACTCGCAAGTATGATAAACTCGTCCTCTAAGGTCCTTCTCGTGATTATGAGTTCTGGCTCACTTGGCACCGTGGGTTTAAGTACTTGCATATAAATTTGTACAAAGTATTTCTTAGAAACTATGCATATAAATTTGTACAAGTATTTAAAAGACAAGCTGATACACCATATGTTCAATTAAATCCTACTACTTATGTCTCTTATCATATGAGTTTTCACATTAATGTTGTGGAGATTTTGATTCGTAATTCAAGATGTGTCACGTGTTATAATTCGATACTGGTTAGGTTTTATTTTCACATTTACATGACTAAATTTGATTCATGTGTATAATAAGAAGTGAACCATTAATTTTTGACATCTGCTTTGATGCAAAGTGTATATCACCACAACAAACTTACTTTACCATTTAGTTATTGATTTAACACACAACATTATTGACCATATGACCAATTGACCATAAAGTTGGTTATTATAATAATCATTCAGAGTTGTTAGCTACAGTGAATTTAGCATTCACTATGCCGCAATTATTAAGACATCTATAATTCCATCTTCTCACCGAGTTCTATAGAATAATCTCAGAAGTAGATTGTGAATTAAATATATTGCAATTCTTGTGATTTCTCTTGTTCTTCCTTTTTGAGGTCACATTCAAATTGAAGTAAATAATACAAATCAAGAACTAATAACGAGCAAACATTAACTAATGGCAAACACAAAAGATAATCTATTGCTTGTGACAAGGCCAAAACACCTTCAACTCGTGTTGTATCTGTGACGTAAACTCGTCCACCAAATGCCCCAATTCTCATCTTTTCATCCTCTGTACCTGGCTGCAAATACATATATAAATAAAATTTCAATTTATGAAGTATTTATTCATTGCAGAAGAAGTTTTTCGTTACTCTCTATATATTTCAAAATTAACTAAAAAGTCAAACTTGAATTTCGAAAACTAAGAACATCTCTACTCCTTCAGGGATCTTCTAGTGTTCAACACCGTACTGCTAACTGAGTTGTCAGTACCAAATGTGGTAGTTTAAGATATGTGTTACATCGACCTCCAAAACTGTAATAAGTAACAAGCATGTACGATCAATTTAAATTCAATTTTTGAATACTAATTAAATTAGTTTGTTGACATTCATAATCCACGCAACAAATACTTTTTTTTTTTTTACCTTATGATCCAACGAGAGTGGAACAACTCTCCCCTTGCGGCATACCAAGGTGCGTGAGTCGCTGCAATAGGCGACGACAATGTGTTGTTGTGTAAGAATGACCACCACTGCCGTCGACCCTGACCTGAACACGAAACTCTAGTCGTGGAATGTGGAGCGAAAACCCACTGTTCAGCAGCCATCGCACGTGTTGAGCACCAACATCTCAGTCCCGGAGAAACAATGATTGAAAATATTACTCGACTCTTGTTGAAACTCAAATTCAAATGCAGCAACTTACCAAGTGATTGGCCCTATAAAAGTCCTATGAAGACTAAATTATGAAACTAGATATTAACTTCGTAGTTACTTTTACAAAATGACTATAAGGCAAATTTTATACGGAGATTTACTAGATTCTATAAACAACTTAATTATATTATCCATCACACTCTATTAAATTATACATGTCTTAATTCTCATAGAAAAGGATCTATTTGATTGAATGTTCTATATAAAAAGTTCTGAAGGGGATACTACATTAATGCCCCACCTAAAATTTCACAACACGAGAAAATCAAGTAAAAAGCTAAGAAATGCGCCACATTCAGATGAGTAATGGGCAGTTTTTGACCTAACAGTCAGAACATGCAGCTTTTGGCCTAACATGCAGTTTTTGACCTAACGCTAGCTTCAACATCTTTGTATGAGAATACAGATGGACGAAATTCAGTGTCCACATATCAGCACTGTCCCAAATCTCGACACTTTAGACACTCTTAAACCACAATTTTACGCCCGTTACATATACAGACTGAGTACAAATGGGTGGTGTATTAGTTCTTTAGCTTGTATGCCAAACATTAGTTGGAATTGGTACGCTCTTTGTGTTATATATTCGAGTCAACTCGTGAAGAGAAAAGTATCAACGTTGTTGATTTAAATTTTATCACAAGAAAATAAAAGAATACTAGGTTCTAATTGAAGAAGTTGGTTAGAATAGGAGAAGTGTAGAGAGAGGAGGAGGCAGAGGTTCCAAATGAGGTGAAACAGAGCCATTTTCCATCACCGGCAACAATGCATCTCGAGCAACAAGAATGTTCTAGCGCCAGACGATGGAAGCGAAACCGTGGAGGCGCCACAAAATCCAGGTGGTAGTTATTCGTAGACGTTCATGAATAATGGTGGTGAGGACTCGAGTTCGGGTTCGCAAGTGGTGGAAGCAAATAACAATGAGGTGGTGCATACAATTAGTGTAGTGGCTGTGGCGAGGAGGCAGGAGACAATGCAAGACACAATGGTCGTTCATACAAACCCGTGTTGTGCATTGTCTCCTGCCTCCCACCACTTCCACTGCATCAATTGTATGCACCACCTCATTGTTATTCGCATCCACCACTTGCGATCCCGAACTCGAGCCCTCACCACCATTGTTCCTGAACATCCACGAATAACCACCACCCAGATTTTGTGGGGCCTCTACTTTTGCGTTACCATCATCTGACACTAGAACATTCTCGTTGGTTGAGACTCGTTGTTGTCGGCGCTGGAAAATTGCTATGTTTTACCTCAATTGGATCTCTGCCTCATCCTCTCTCCACACTACTCCCATTCTAACCAACTCGTTCTATTAGAAACTAGCATTCTTGTACTTTCTTTTGATAAAATTTAAATCCGCAACGTTAATACTTTTCTCTTCACAACTTGACTCGATTATATAGCACAAAGGTTATACCAATTCCAACTAATTTTTGGCATACTAACAAAAGAATTAACACACCACACGTGTGTACTCACTCTGTATTTGTAACAGACGTAATATTTTGGTTTAAGAGTGTCTATAAAGCATTGGGATTAGGAATAGGAGAGGCGATATATGGAAACTGAACTTCGTCAATTTGTATCATAAAAACAAAGATGCAGACGCTACCGTTAGTCAAAAACTGCTCGTTAGGTGAGAGAAGAGATGCTGCAACCGCACTTTGGAAGGGGAACACGCGTGAGGGTCATCACTTTCCAGATCAGTAAGAACCCCAGAACCAACACCTGCAGCCTCCGTTTTCAGCGGCTTTCTCGTACACTGATGAGTGCATGACATGTCATCTCGTTCGACATCACGTCCCAATATTCCGTCACACCCGAGTATTATAAACTCGTCCTCTAAGGTCTTTCTCGTGATTGTGAGTTTTGGCACACTTGTCACCTCGGGTTTGAGGTACTTGTCTCTTGCCCTTCGAGAAAAAATATACATTTGAAAATATGCATCTAATTTTTTTACAAGTATTTAAAAGACAATCGGATACACCGTAAGTTCAATTAAATCCTACTACTTATGTCTCTTATGATATGAGTTTTCACATTAGTACCATGTGTTTAATTCTAATCTGGTTAGATTGTATTTTCACACTTACATGGCTAAGTTATTCACGTGTATAATAAGAAAGGGATACAAGCGTTAAACCTCTTATACTTTACCCCCTATTCTTTTAATTTTTGCAACTTGCCCCCTATACTATGGATAAATAAACACTTTGCACTCTTAGTCGTTTTTTCACCGTAGGATATGGACACATGTCACCATTTCTTTGCCGTTGGATTTAAACTCAGGGGGCAAAGTGCTCATTTATCCATAGTACAGGGGCAAGTCGCCAAAAATAAAAGGATAGGGGGCATAACGCAATCGGGGCATAGTATAGGGGGTTTAATGCTTTCATCCCAATAAGAAATGATCCATTAATCTTTGACATCTAATTTGATGCAAAGTATATATCACGACCACAAAAAGGTTACTTTAAACTTTCCATTTAGTCATTGATTTTAACACACAATATTATAGACCATATGACCATTAAATTTGGTTATTATGATAAACATTCAAAATTGTAGGTATAGTGAATTTAGTATTCACTATGCCGCAATTATGAAGACACATATAATTCCCTCTTCCCTCCGAGTTTTGTGGAATAATATCATAACTAGATTGTAAATTAAATACATTGAAATCCTTGTGATTTCTCTTGTTCTTATTTTTTTAAAGCCAAATTTAAATTTAAGTAAATAATACTATTCAAAAACTAGTTACGAGCGAAAGCACTAACTAATGGCAAAAATTAAAGATCACCTATTGCTTGAGACACGGCCAAAACAACCTCAACTCGTGCTTATCCGTGATATAAACTCGTTCTCCACATCTCTCAATTCTTGCCTTTAGATCCTCTCTACCTGGCTGCAAATACATATATAAATGAAACTTCAATTTAATTGTTCATTAGAGAAGAAGTTTTTCGTTACTTTCTATATATTTTCAAAATTAACTAACTAGTCAAACTTGGATTTCAAAAACCAAGTACATCACTACTCCTTAAGGGATATTCTAGTGTTCAACATCGTACTTATGATATCTGAGCTGTCAGTACCTAATGAGGTACACGTGTTACTTCAGCTCCCAAACTATAATAAGTAACAAGTATTACCAGTCATGCACTATCAAGTTAAATTTAATTTCCACCTAATAATTAAATTAGTTTGTTGACATTCATAACCCATGCAAAAAATATTGTTTTACCTTATGATTGAAACAGAATGGAATAACTCTCCCACTGCAGCATAGCAGAGCGCATGAATCACTGTAATTGGCCACGAAAATGTGTTTTTGTGTAAGGACGACCACACTACTTCCGTCAACCCCGACGTGAACACGACACTTAGGTCGCCGAATGTGCAACGAGAACCCACAGTTCCTCAGCCACTGCACGTGTTGAGATGAACATCTCGGTCCCGGAGAAACAATGATTGAAAAGATTACTCCACTCTTGTCAAAACTCAAATTCAAAATCAGTGACTAACCAATTGCTAGGATACCGTGCAAGCCTGAGCTGTTCTTCCAAGATTTCACGCATCTTCTTCTTGCACATCGTTGAAACCTACATATGAGTTTATAATTTCACATGATGTATAGAAATTTGAAAAGTAAAGTTGATCAATAAATAGAAGTTCGCATGAAGTAACATTTCACGTGATATATGTCAAAATCTGACATCGCTAGTGTTACAACATACGTATAGTTTCTTTCTTCTTTGACTTATTTCTATAGATAAATAATTAATTAGCACCCTTTTTATGACTCTTTCTAACTAAATAACTAACAAAAGATGTGATTAGGTTAACAGCAAAACAAAAAGTATATGTGGGATCCTCCATGTCCATCGAAAACTCCAACGTAATGGATCTGCCAACATCTGTTAAGCGGCAAAGAAAATAGGTCTGTATGAATGGCCAGCTGTCCTCCATTGTCTGCTGCCTCCCTGCCACCGCCACTGCACCAATTATATGCACCACCTCATTATTATTCGCATCCACCATGCGAACCGAACTCGAGCCCGCACCACCATGATTCCTCAACATCCATGAATAAACACCACCCGGATTTTGTGGGGCGTCCAAGGTTGCTTTACCATCATCTGGTGCTAGAACGTTTTCATTGCTCGAGACGCGCTGTTGCCGATGCTACAAAATTTCTCTGTTTCGCCTCATTTGGATCCTCTGCCTCCTTCTCGCTTTACACTTCTCCCATTCTAACCTACTTCTTGTATTAAAACCTAGCATTCTTGTATTTTCTTTTGAGAAAAATTTAAATCAGCAATGTTGATACTTTTCTCTTCACAACTCGACTCGTTATATAGCATAAAGGTCATAGCAATTCCAACTAATTTTTGGCATACAAACAAAAGAAAACTGCCAATTAGGTCGAAAGCTGCCCGTTAGGTCGAGAACTGCCCGTTAGGTTGCAAGCTTCCCTTTCTGCCGTTAGGTCCAAAACTGCCCGTTACTCATCTTAATGTGGAGCGTTTCTTGGATTTTTACTTGATTATCTCGTGACGTTAAATTTTAGGTGGGGCATTGATAACATATGTTAGATTTTATTTTGCAGGATACTTGTGTTCTTAACTTATGAAGACGTAATGTAATACCCTGATTTTTTTAACACTTATAATTGAATATAGAAATTTCTTAATTGTAAAATTGTGATTTTATGAATATAGGTAACTTGAGTTTCTTTCTTTTTTTTTTTTTTTGGTTTCTTTTTTCTTTTCTCGAGAGTTTAGGCCAATTATAGGAGATAAATTATAGAAATCATGAGTTATTGATAAATCACTTAGAGTTTTTAACTAATAAATATTCTTGTTTAGTCTTAAAAGGCCCGTAACAGAAGGCCCATAAGCTGCTAAGTTAATATAATTATCAAACATTAGTAAAAAAAAAAATATAAGATTGAGGTTTTTTTTTTACTTAATCTCGAATAGGTCCTCTTTTCTTGTTTTTCTTCTTCTCGTTTCTCCATAGGCGTCGTTCCCGTATTTCAATAACAGGTAATGTTTGCTTGCTATATTTCTCAATCTACATGATTCCTTATCACTTTGCATAATACACACCACCATGATTATATTATAAGTGCTTTCATTAGAGATAGAAATGCATTATGCCATGTCACCAATGAATAATGAAGTGCTGTACACCCTTCCATGTTCTCTACAACTTTAGGCTTAGGAATCTTAATTGATTATAGAAGGAAATGCAAAATATGCCCACTAACTTTGGTGATTTGACACTTTTGCCCAATGTCTTTTCGGGCCGGACTTTTACCCTGTAGGTATCGACTTTCGCTGCAAAATATGCCCAATCGGGCTTTAAACATGATTTTTGCCTACGTGGATGCCAAATGGCTAAAACGTCAATCCACGTGGAAAAATGCATTTGCCACGCTTTTTTTTCACATTCAAAAACGTTTTACCAAAAGTTATAGGGCATTTTTGCAATTTTGTTAAAATAACTTAAATAAATTCAAAAAATTATTTTGAAAATATATCTCCAAATTATATTTAACAAATTAAAATTCAAAAAAGAAACTATAAATTTAACAAATTAATTTTTTTAATTATCGACTTCAGATTATTAAACCAAAATTTATGTCTCGACTGCCTGATAGTTTAAGAGAACCAGAAGCAGAGATATATATGATATAAGTTTTTCGTTGAAGAATATTAATGGAAGAAACATAAGAAATAAAGTTTATATATGGACAAAAACGAAAAAGACTAAGCAAATAATACAATCTAATCTATTTAACGAAAAATTATTAGGTGCAGCGGCTGTACGATGACGTGGTACAGCATGTGGTGGAGATTAAATACTATTCCTAAATTATAGGGAAGTAACTTCTCCACACCTCATCCCAACCATGCATTTATATAAATAACCGACTTGCTGCACCACCTCATCGTACAGCCGCTGCACCTAATAATCTCTCCTATTTAACACACACGAACCATATAGCTGAGTACATATGAGCTACATTAGCAAGCAATTTGTATAATGTTATTATAATTAATAGTACTAATTGCAGTGGAACTGTGGAGGCGTTGTGGTTTGGCAGATTACAGTGGCGGGTGTAGAAGATGACCTAATCTCTTTTTTATTTTAATTTGTTTCTCAATCAATAGATTAATTTTAAATCAATTGATTCAACCTTAATTCTAAATTATTAAAACATGCTTATAAAATTAGATTTAAGATTTAATTCATTCTAAAGAATACATGTGAGTTATTCATTTTCATTATCAAAATAAAATCTACTATATTAAGAATATAATGATTGTAGTTGAGATTTTACGGAAAACACTTTTGAAATTATCTCAAAATTCCTTTCTTAAAAAATTTATTTTGAAAATAATTTTTTGAATTTATTTAAGTTATTTTAACAAAATTGCAAAAATGCCCTATAACTTTTGGTAAAAATGTTTTTGAATGTGAAAAAATACGCGTGGCAATGCGTTTTTCCATGTGGATTGAAGTTTTAGCCATTTAGCATCCACGTAGGCAAAAAGCCCGTTTAAAGCCCGATTGGGCATATCTTGCGGCGAAAGTCGATACCTACAAGGTAAAAGTCCGGCCCGAAAAGATATTGGACAAAAGTACCAAATCGCCAAAGTTAATGGACATATTTTGCATTTCCTCCTTGATTATAATATTATATAAAATTATGAATTTAAGAATTGGGTTGTGGCCATGCATATATATTTTAAGAGTAGCCTTACTTAATCATTTATTTTGGTCTTTCTTATAAACTTTAGCCTGGAGTTGTTGTCATTTGAGAATCTGGAGTAATTTTGCTTATAATGAAACCAAAGCGGAATTGCTGTAATTTACTTCCAATTAGCGGAGAGGTGATTTAGTAATTCTAAAAATATTGTAAGGTATATATGGTGATATTAAGATATGCTTGTTTATTTTAAGAACTAATCCCACTCTAGAATGTGAAAAAAATCTATCTTGATTATTATATTACTTGAATTTTAAAAGTTTGATGCAAGTAGATTTTTATCTTTACCATTACTAAAATAAGATATAAATTTCATGCAGTAGAATTTGGTCATGGCAAAGTAGTTATTTGAGTTGTTGTTACTTAGAGTATGGATAATTTTGCTTAATTAGGTGGCTTGGACTATCTTGATTTATGGTAGATTTACTTATATGAATTGTTGAGTAGTAATTATAGTTGGATATTTCTTTTGGCTAAATAGGTAATCGGAATTCCAGACTAGATCTTGATGGTATATTGTTGTTGTGGTCGCCAATAAGGTGAGTGCTTCAATATAAACTCTATTGTTTTTAGATCTGGAAGGAATTTGTGTGTGACTGTGTAATTATAACTATTGTATTATATGTTTGAGAAACGTAAATGAATCAGGCATTGTTGTCCATGAAATATTTTTGAAGAAAAGATTTTATCTGCGTTGGTTGTCATTCATGTCTTTAATAGACTTTCTGCTTATTGAATAGAATGTTGCATTTTATTAGTTTTGTACTAAAAGTAAAGCAAGTATTGAGCTTTGATGAACTCAAATGACTATATATGATGGATCCGATTGGGTTGGGTAAGCACAGGGTGCCACTGGGCAGCAGAGGGCTCGCTGGTGGAAATTTGTGTTCCCCTTGCCCCTTCCCCTTTAGACATTGCAGGAGGTTCGTTAGTGTCTTTTGGGATCAATTGATATGCATGTACCATAGCATGCTGATTTGTTTTCAAGGTAGCTCCTTGGACGGGGCGATAAGAGAAATTTGTATATGGCAATAAGGAGGGAGGATATTGACATTGAAATTGAACTGGAAATTGATATCTTAAATGACCGACATTTTGTTTATTGCATATTGTCAACCGTTGTGTGTGAACTTGTACTGTGATGTGCCTCTGAATTTAAATTTTTTTGCTTTTAAAGAAAATTACTACACCTCACACACTACGAGAACTCACTTAGATTTTTATCTCACAAAAAAATGTTTTTCTTTTCTTCCTTCCTTTCAGACCTACGTGTCAACGCGGATGAGACTTTGGTGGTGTTCTGGTGAGTGAGAGCTGGTGAACTTGGGCTATGTTTATAGTGTGACTTTTTTTTTTAGTTTTGAGTTAGATTCTTTGTCATACTTTAGTAGAGAATGTTGAATTTTGTAAGAATCTTATCGAGGCAGTTTTTTTTTTTTTTTGGTCGTTGTAGAGATGTTTGGTATTGTATTCAGTTTTTTTATTCCAATTGGTTGTCTCTGTTTGGGCTTGAAAAGTTGGGGCTGTTACACGTAACATCAATTTTATCGGTATAAACCGTAACTTGAAAAGTAGACAAAATAAAATCAATTAATTTTTTTTTTTCTGTATGAAACAGAGTTCAAATCTTTTCATTGAACAATTTGAAAAATAGATTGGTTTATTTACTTTGAAACCATCTTCTGAACTTAATTAATAGATTGATTATTGTGATAGAAAAGTAAAATAGTAAATAAACAAACAGGTTTTTACTTGGTTCAGACAAATGTCCTAATCTATGAGGCTTCCCACCTAACACTCTAGACTTCTTTAGATCTACTAAACTAAAACATACGAAGTATTAACTCTTCCTAAAAACATGGAACTCTAAACTAAATAATCTATTAATTAAATATGAATGCTAACTAATAGATAAACGAAAGATAAATAAAATACTATTAACTTAATAAATATAATTTCCTAAGCAATATAAGCCCTTACCATTACACAAAAGATATACATAATCTCATAGAATATTCGGATAAGGAAACAACCTAATCATATTCAAATTAGGCAAGGATATTATTTATGTAGTGTTCTAAGAATCCTACTTAAACAACCATAACTAATATTCCTAGTATATCTTTTCTACCTTAAATCGTTGTGGGATATTTTTTTTTTGAAAGGCAAAGTAAAATTAATCAAAAAAGGAGCAGAGTACCAGATATATTCTGTGAAAAAGTTATAGCAGTTATCCTCCAATACACACAAGAGGCAATCGAAACCAATCAACAAATGAAAAATTGAAATTGGTGGAGTTTGCTTTAATCCACCATCATGCTCTAGCTTTAATTTGATCAATCAGCGTATCAACGTCCCCGGAGTCCTCCCCAAAAATAATTCAGTTTCGAAAACTCCAAATTGACCAAACGTCACGAACCAAATGCATCTCCATTCCGTTTGGCCACTAAGTCCGGGGTATATTTCCATATTCTGCCCAAAATTAGCGGCTGCACCCTTATTGATGGCCGTCGATATCCCGAACCAGTTGTATATCTTCATCCAGACTCTATAAGAAACAAAATGTGTATAAAATAAATGCTCAACATCTTCCCTTTCAGAACACCAAAGAACACATTCCTTTATTCCATTAAGATTTTCTGCTCCTCTTCGAATCAGATTAACGTTCATGGCAAATTTATTCAGTATCACCTTCCATGCAAATGCTTTCATCTTAAAAGGCGCATGAGAGTTCCAAAAACACCTGAAGAACTCCAACTTTTCTGGATTAGTTTCCTCTTGAGATAACGCGTAAGCTGACTTTATTGAATACATCCCCGAAGCATCGTGTCTTCAAACCCATTTATCTGTGATACCTTCACAGATTGTGACCGCTTGAAGTAGATACTCAAGATCGCTTAATAGCTGATTCTCCCACTGGAATAAAGGATGTCTCCACTCCCAAATCCACCTCCATTCGTTTGTCAATCCATTCACCCTACTCCGCCACCTTTGCCCTTTTATTCTTTGCAACTAAAAATAACCTGTAAAATCTATCTTTAAGTGTAGTTTCTTCACACCACAAGTCCAGCCAAAACAGAGTGTGTCTCCCATTCCCCAACTTCCTCCATCCCCCTCTACGAAGCAATCATCATCTTGTGATGAAACATTCAGCTTACATAAATCTCTCCCCCAAATCGAGGATTGAGAATTCCTTGAGAATGCTTCGACTAAACTGCCTCCTGACTCCATTCCACCATATTTAGAGAGAATGATTTTTCTCCATAATGCATCATTTTTCACTAAGAGCCTCCACCTCCACTTACCCAGCAAACCTAAGTTAAAATTTTCCACGTTTCTCAAATTAATTCCGCCGTTCTCCTTTGATTTGCATAAAGTTTCCCATTTCACCCACGCAATTTTTCTATTGTTATCATCGCCAACCCACAGAAAAAGATCTATAAATCTTAATCAGATTGTTGAGAACCACTTTCATTACCTTAAAAATGAGAATATATAAATAGGAATTGATGTGAGAACCGAATTGAGAAAAACGATACGACCTCCGAATGAAATGTCATCCGGCCTCCAATTCTGGATCTTCCTAGAGATTGCATTAACACTATTACCCAAGACCTCCTCTGGGGTGTCTCCCATTCCCCAACTTCCTGCATACCCCTCTAGCGAACCAATCATCATCTTGTGATGAAGCATTCAGCTTACATAAGCCTCTACACCAAATGGAGGATTGAGAATTCCTTGAGAATGCTTCGACTAAATTGCCTCCTGACTCCATTTCACCGTATTTAGAGGGAATGATTTTTCTCCACAATGCATCATCTTTCACAAAGAGCCTCCACCTCCACTTACCCAGCAAAGCTAAGTTAAAATTTTCCACGTATCTTAAATTAACTCCACCGTTCTCCTTTGATTTGCATAAAGTTTGTTGACAGTTAGATTAGTTAAGGGTAGTTTAGTCTTTTCAATTATTCTGTTGTAACCGTTAGTTAACAGCTAAGCTCGGTTAGTTAGTTAGTTAACTGCTCAGTGTATATATATGTAATCTCTCTCTCATTTTCAGTTGTACGATTTAATCATATGAAATGAAGTCTTCTTCTTCATGTTAATTCTCTGAATATCAACATGGTATCAATCGCTAGTTTTTGATCCAAATTGCTTCCGCTTTTCAATTTTTTGGTGATTTTGTTGCAAATCACGGCTCGCGATCGGATTCTGCTCCGATTAATCAGTTTAATTTTTGAAATTGACTTGTTTTTTTCCGATCGATTTTGCTTGATTTTGACCTAATTACTTCATATTGTGATCGGAATGTCAAATCCTACTGTTTTTCCTCAATCTGGTGATCGTCCTGTTAATGGTGCTCTGCAATTACAAGGTTCTGATAATCTAGGAATGAACCTCACTACAATTCCTCTTACTGGTATACAGAACTACTTACCTTGGAGCATATCTGTGAAGATTGCTCTTGGAGCTAAACGTAAACTTGGCTTCATTACTGGTTTATTGAAGAAACCTTATCCTGATGTTGTTGATTGTGAAGATTGGATGAGGGTGGATTGCATGGTCACCTCATGGATATTGAATTCGATATCTAAAGACTTGGTTGATGCTTTTCTGTATGCAGATTCTTCAGCTGCACTTTGGTCTCAACTGGAGACTCACTATGGATTGAACAATGGACCGTTGCTATACCAACTCTAACGTGAAATTGCCTCTATTTCACAAGGTACAATCTTCTGTGTCTTAGTACTATACAAAGTTAAAAAGATTGTGGGATGAATTAGGATGTTTGGTGCCAGTTATTGCTTGTCATTGCGAAGCAGCTTCGTTCTGCACTTGTAATATTGCACAACATTCTTTGGATGTGAACTCCCTTAGTAAGCTGATGCAGTTTTTAATGGGTTTGAATGACAAATTTGATGTTGTACGCAGCCAAATATTAGGTGTTGAACCACTACCATTAGTTGAGAAAGCTTATGCCATGATTTTAAGAGTTGAAAAACAGAAAGAGGTACATTTGTCTATGACTGATCCTATTGAGCATTCTGCTATGTTGGCTAAGCATACCCCTGCTACTTCTCAGTTGTATTCTCAAAAGGATAACAAGAAACGAAATGATGATAGATTATGTGAGTTTTGTAAGATGAAAGGACACACTAAAAAGACTTGTTTCAAGTTAGTTGGAATCCCAGATTGGTATAAAGAGTTGAAAGACAAGAGGGGTCAATCTGTTTCCAGAAACTTTGCTAACAATGTTGACAAATCTTCTGAGTTTGAGGGTACTCAAGGACATGGTTATTCTGATTCACAGCCTCCTAAGGCTTCTATGGATGGTATGCAGGCTGGATTTATGCGCATGATGAAGCAAATGTTCACTCCAAAAAAACATTATGGCTCTTACTTCTCAGGATGCAGGCAGAGTGAACTTTGCTCATTTTGGTGATTTTGCGGGTACAAATCTCAAACCTTCTCTCATGCATTCACTTAAACCTAGTGCTTGGATTGTTGACACAGGGGCCTCCAATCATGTGGTTATTGATATTAAATCCTTTGCTCAATTTTCTCCCACTACTCACTTCACTCCTCTTTTTTTACCTGATGGATCTGTCAAACCTGTTCAAAATGTTGGTTTGGTCCATTTAACTCCTAAAATTTACCTTCATGGTGCTCTTCATGTTCCAGATTTTCAGTTCAATTTACTCTCGATTGCAAAACTGTGCAAAGCACTTGGGGTCAAGTTATCATTCTTTCCCTCTCATTGTGTTTTGCAGGACCTACAGACTGATGTTGTTTTAGATGTGGGATCCATGCTTGGCACTCTATATGTTTTAGATCCTCTTCATTGTTCTTTACATGATGTTTCTGCTGCTTCTCACAATAAACAATGTACCAATCTATCTTCTATTCATGTTAATTCTGCTATAGTTTGTGATAAGGACTTAGTTTTGTTGCATTCTAGATATGGTCATGCTTCATTTCATGCTTTGAAACATTTACCAATGTTATCAAATAAAACTCTCTCTTTTGATTCTGCTCCAGCTTGTGATGTTTGTCATAAATCCAAACAATCTAGATCAGGGGCGGAGGCAGGATTTAGAAAGAGGGGGGGCGAAATTGTGCTAAAAACATTTACCTGAAACGACTCGTCGAATTTCTCAAGTAAATATATTGAAAGTTATCATCAAAATAACAATAATAGACTCAAAAAATGTCTAACTTTAAAACCATAATAATACACTGAATAAATAAAGTCAAATATTTACATAGCAACAAGACGAATCGTCTCTAACCTAACTTTACTTAGACTCTTTAAACAGCGATCTACGATTTTTCATATCATCAAACTCATCAATTATTGAATCAACATTAAAACTCTGAGCAATTTCTTTCTCAATATGCATAATCAAACTACTAGCTACGAAATCATCCTCCATTTTATTCCGCAATCTTGTCTTCACAATCTTCATTGCTGAAAATGCACGTTCAGATGTAGTTGTAGAAACAGCAAGAACTAAAACAAGTCGAATCAACCTATCTATGAGCCAGTAGATCTTTGACTTCCCGGTCTTTGACAATACCTGACACAACTTTGAAATCGTTGAAACATTCTGAAGACTAGTATTCTTTCGAACATCAACTTCAAAAAGCTCCAATTGGTACTTGAGATCTAACTTTTCCTGATTTGTAAAATCACCAGGATAAAACTTCTCAACAAGAGTGCAAATATTTGTTATGTCAAACAGTCTATAACCATCTCTTGGGTCTAAAGCTGAACTCAACATAAGTAACTCCATGGCATCTTCGTTAAATCTATACTTCATCTCATGTAGAATGTTATCAATCGTTCCAGTAAAAATGTCAATCCGAAAGTGGTGCTCGAGTGTAACTGGATTACCTTTCCTAGCACGCCCTCCACTTGATAGACGAGGACTATTCATGTCAGGTATATCTATATCATGTTTCTCCCAAAACGTCTTGACCGTTTCACATAATGGATCCCATCCAACTTCTCTGATTTTCTGAATAACTTCTTTTGTATTTGCTACTGCATCCATTGCATTTAATATATCTTGAGGTTTACACTGCAACATCATACAAAGATCATTTGTCCTTCCCAATAATTCTATCAGAAAATGCAAGATAAACACGAATTCAAATGACATCATTATATCAAAAGCTCCATCAGCTGGAGCTCTAGAGGATAAGGCACTTCTATCATTTATGATCTCACGCAATACTAGAAGAGTAGAATCAAAAAATTCAAGTAAATTATGGAGGGATTTCAAATGAGAACTCCATCTAGTATCACATGCACGTTGTATGGTGCCAATTTGGTTTTTTCCTCTTCATGTTTCAAGCTCATTACTTGAAATCAATTCTTCTATTCAGATAGACTTTGCAAGACGCAATTGATCATGGCGCTTTGTAGAAGAATCAACCACATTGATGATAAGATTTAAATGTTACAAGAAATGCTCAACAGGGATCACACTTTGAGTTGTTGCCACTAATATCAATTGCAACCGATGAGCAAAACAATGGATATAGTATGCATATGGACACTCATTCAAAAACAAAGCTTGTAACCCATTCCACTCTCCTCGCATGTTACTAGCACCATCGTATCCTTGTCCTCGAATATTTTGTATGCAAAGTTGATGATGACAAAGAACGCCGCATATTTTTGTCTTCAAAGTAGATGCTTTAGTGTCCTCAACATGAACTATGTCAAAGAATCTTTCTCGAACAAATCCATCTTTATCAACAAACCTCAAAATAATTGCCATTTGTTCTCTTTTTGATTCATCTCTAGTTCATCAACTATGATACAAAACTTTTCAACACCAATTTCTTCTCGGATAAATCTCTGAATTCTGCTACCATAAAGTGATAAGATCTCTTTTTGAATCGTGGGAGAAGTATAAGAAGCATATTGAGGAGCATTTTTCAAAACAGATGAAGCTACTTCATCATTATAAGAAGCAGTATGCTTTACAAGCTCCAGAAAATTACCACGGTTTTGTTAGTCAAACCGTTCATCGTGACCCCTAAATGCAATAGCCTGAAACACACAAAATTTTACAACGTCCACTGAAACTCTAAGTCTTAACCAATTCTTTGCCACTAACTCTGCAGATTGTTTCTCCATAATCTTGTCAATATGTTGCAATGAGTTCATCATATCCTGACCTTTTTTTACCGCAACTTTATGTGAAGAGTTAGGAGCATAACCTTCATGTGTCAAAAAAGCACAATTTTTACCCTCATTCACTTTTTTCCATGATTGAAACCCACCAACAACAAAAGCATTTGACCCGAAAACTGTTGATGGCTTTGCAAACAGAAAACACGGAAGACAAAATGCAGCATTCATTGAAAGAGAATATTCTAACCAATCAGTAAATAGCTTGTACCAAGAACTAAGGAACTTTCTTCCATGTCTATCAATAAGCTCACTAGATTTTAGTGGATTAACTTGATATGGGTCAAACCTTAAATAAGCTCGTCGAATTTGATCTCTCTTATCGACATCATAATCCCATGCGACAGAATTAGCACATTTAGTAGCAACGACTTATTAAAAACTTTAAACACCTCCGGACTTCAAGATCTTCTCGCCCAAAATAAGTCAACGATCTCCCCCATACTACTTTCACCCCCATTTTGGTTGAAGAGAGTTGGAACTTCTACTTTAATACTTCTAAAGAGAAAAATTTGAAAGACCAGGTGAAGAAGTCAAAAAAGTAGAAAATAAATGAGAGGGAATATGAAAATAAGGAGTAAGTGAGGCAAGCATTTATTCTAAAATAAGCCAGATGAAAGAAGGTAAGTAATCCCATGGAAAACACTAGGCCAAGAATGATTCAAGTAAAGAGAAAAATCAATCAAACAATCTTCCCTTTTTCTTTTGTTTCTTTTTAAATTGTATTACATCTAATATACACAAATTTTGAAATTTGAAGAGATTTTATGAGTAAGAGATATGAATGATTATCCTCACAAGATGTAAAACAAGCAAAGGATTAAACAATTCAAATTGTGTCAACTTTTGCATGTAAAGATGAAATAATGAGATGAAAATTTTGGATCAATAACCTAATTCAAAAGATATGTAAATGAAGTAGAGAATATTAAGTCACACAACCAAGTAAGCCTTTAAATTTTTTCCACGCATTAAATCATACGCCAAATATTGGTAGCTTTTACTCTCACTTTATTCAATGAATGGTAGCTCTTTCCAATTTAGTAGACGCGTATGATATGAAACTGAACACATTCAAATTTGAGTTATGGTAGCTTTTTACAATCAACGAATTTTTTCTTTGGCTAATTCATGCTTATGTTTTTGTATGTGTCTATTTTTGATGTATACATGCTTCTATTTTTGCACGCTATGCAACAACTTTTTCTTTTGAGATGTGAAATATTCAGCATCATATCATGAGTCAAAAACATACGTGCTGAATTTGTCTAGTTTGAACAAGAGACAAATCATACACAAGACAAGACAGCGGTTATAACAATCAAGAGAAAAAAAAAGATTATGATAAAAAAGAATTTCACCCGCGTCTTTTTTAATAAAGAAGGATGATCAACTCAAATTTGAAAACGTGAAACTACGCTCATGCATCAAATGACATTTTAAGTGAATCAAAATAGTCATCAATGCAAACAACATATCTAATCAAGATCATCAAAGAATTCAAACTCACATTATTTTGAAACAAACAATAAGAAACCCTTCTGGAAAATATCATCATAAAAAATTCTCGAACAAACAAAATCATCTCAACTAAATATTCCATTGGCATCAACTCACAGTTCATAAGTTGGGGCTGTCAGAACACCGAATTAAATTGTCTTAGGGTTAGTTGTGATTGGGTATCGCCATGTTGCAACTGACAGACTTTCAAATAGTTATCGGCACATCTTCTGTTTTGCATAACACAAATCCCCTTTTCATTTTTAACAAATACAACCATTGTGGTCAAAGCATGCAGACCAATTATATCACATAATTGACTAATACTAATCTAATTTTTTGCTTCTAGTTGTCACATCGTGCTCATATCATTAAGTTATTAGTACCAAATGAGGTAGTTTAAGACTGTCACTTTAATCTTCAAAACTATAGTAGGTAAAAGTATTAACATCAAATGCACTATCAAATTAAATTAATTAATACCGAACTAACTAAATTAATCCATTGGCCTTCACAACCCATGCAACAAATATTTGCTACCTTATTATCGAGGGAATGTTGAACGACTCTCACCCCAGGCCATAGCACGACGTGTGTGTCGCTGCAATTGGTCACGACGATGTGTTCTTGCACAAGAACGTCCACAACCGCCGTCAACCACGACGTGAACACGGCACTCTGGTCACCGCACCTGAAGAAAAAACTCACAGTTTTGTAGCCGCGACAAGTCTTGAGCGTCAACATCTCAGTCCTCGAGAAAGAACTATTGAAAACATTCCTCCACTCTTGTTGAAAATGAAAATTCAAATGCAGCGGCTGATATCGTGCACGTGTGAGTTCTTCCTCCAAGATTTCATGCATCTTCCTTTGGCACATTGTTGAAAGCTTCATAGAATTTAAACCATGTTATACAATATTAAAGTAGACTAATAAATATAAATTTACAAGAAGTAACATTTTCACATGATATGCGTCAAAATCAGTCCAATTTCTCAGTATCGCATGTGCAGAATTTATTCTATATGGTGGTGGACGATTACAATATTTAATTGTTTACCATAAAGTTAATACACATGGGAAAAATCGGATAGTATCACATTAGTCTATTCACCATTTTGACACATAAAATTTCTTGTATGTCACACATATAACTATTATTTGTGAAGTAAAATATAAATACACACACACACACACACACACACACACACACACACACACACATATATATATATATATATATATATATATATATATATATATATAACCACCAATAATGGTGTACGAATATTCCAACTCACATTATGTAGCAAACTCGTAAATATACCAACCACACAACCATCCTTTGACAAAAAAGATTTAGATTGATTAATCGATTGTGAGACAAGAATAACGCCATGTTTTTACACATATTATTGGAATTTTGAAAGAACTTATTTTCGGACTGTTTATATAATGTGTTTCTTTATTTTTTGACTTATATCCATAGATTATTTATTGATTAACGCTCTTTTTTTTTTGACTAACTAATTAACAAAAAATGTGAGTAGGTTAAGAGCAAACAAAACGTTTACCTGAGAGCCTCTATGTCAATCAAACACTCGATAAGTAAAGGATCGAACATTATCTATTGAATGGCAGCGAAGAGAGGTTTTTATGAACAGGCGCCACGCCCTCTATTGTCCGTTGCCCCCTTGTCACTGCCAGCTCACCAATTGTATGCACCACGTCGTTTTTATTCGCATCCACCACATGCGAAGCCTAACTTGAGCCCAACCCACCATTATTCCCAAACATCCATGATTAACCATCACGGGGATTTCGGGGGGCCTCCACAACAGTGTTGCTACCGTCCAGCACCAGAACACTCTCGTTGCTCGAGACACGCTATTTTTTGTTGCCCAAAATTGCTCAATTTGCCTCGTTGGATCCTCTTTGGCCTCCTCTATCTACACTTCTCCCATTCTAACCAACATGTTCTATTAAAACGTAGCATTCTTGTATTTTGCTGTGACAAAATATAAATCGGCAATGTTGATAATTTTATTTTCACAACTTGTATCAATTATATAGCACAAAGGGCATACCAATTCCAACTAATTTTTGGCATTAAAACAAAAGAATTAACACAACACCCATGTCTACTTACTCAGTATTTGTGACGAACGTAAACTTTTGGTTTAAGAGTGTATAAAGTGTCGATATTCGGGAGAGGAAAGGTGATTCATGGAATTCTTCCGAATCTCGATACTTTCGACACTCCTAAACAAAAATTTTACGTCCGAGTGAGTACACATGGGTGGTGTGTTATTTCTTTTGTTTGCCTGCCAAAAACTAGTTGGAACCGGTAAGCCCTTTGTGCTATATAATCGAGTCAAATTGTGAAGAGAAAAATATCAACAATGTGGATTTATATTTTATCACAACAAATACATGAATGCTAGGTTCTAATAGAACAAGTTGGTTAGAATGGGGGAAGGTTAGAAAGAGGTGGCAAAAGAGGATTTTAATGAGGCAAAATGGAGCTATATTTGGGTGCCAAAAACAATGTATCTCGAGCAGCGAGATTGTTTTGGTGCCGGACGATGGTAGAACTTTTGTGGTGGCCCCCAAAATCCCGTTCGTGGTTGTTCATGAGTGTTTTTGAATGATGGTGGGGAATAATCCCGTCTATTTTTATGCTAATGCCAGCATTAGGTCGAAAGTCGCTGGTTCTGCCCGTTAGGTCAACATCTTAATGTGGCGCATTTCTTGGCTTTGTACATGATTTTGTTGTGCAGTGAAATATTAGGTGGGGCATTGATAACACATCTCATGTAGAATTTTCGGTAAAGCACATACAATCATATAAATCTTTTTTAATTGAACTAATACATGTATAATCTTATAGAGGGTGGTGGATAATTAAATACTTAAAAAATTATATATCTAATCTACGTATAAATTTTGCCTCAGGGTGTTTGTGTAAAAATTAACTATGAAGTTAATATCTAGCTTGATCATTAAGTCGCAAACTCGTAAATATACCAACCACACAACCATCCTTTGACAAAAAAGATTTAGATTGATTAATCGATTGTGAGACAAGAATAACCCCTTGTTTTTACACAAATGATAGGAATTTTAAAAGAATTTAATTTCTAGAGTGTTTACATAATGTGTTTCTTTATTTTTTGACTTATACCCATAGATTATTTATTAATTAGCACTCACTTTTTCTTTCTCGTTTTGACTAACTAATTAACAACAAATGTGAGTAGGATAAGAGCAAACAAAAAGTTTACCTGAGAGCCTCCCTGTCAATCAAACACTCGAAAGTAAAGGGTCGACCGTCCTTTATTGAACGGCGACGAAAATATGTTTTTATGAACAGGCGTAGCGTCCTCTATTGTTCGCTGCCTCCTCGCCACTGCTAGGCCACCAATCGTATGCACCACGTCATTTTTACTCGCATCCACCACATGCAAACCCGAACTCGAGCCCAACCCACCATTATTCCCAAACATCCATGATTAACCACCATAGGGATTTTGGGGGGCCTTCACAACAGTGTTACCACCGTCCAGCACCAGAACACTCTCGTTGCTCGAGACATGCTATTTTTGTTGCCCAAAATTGCTCAATTTTGCCTCCTTGGATTCCTATTTGGCCTCCTCTCTCTACACTTCTCCCATTCTAACCAACATGTTCTATTAAAACTTAGCATTCTTGTATTTTGTTGTGACAAACTAGAAATCGGCAATGTTGATAATTTTATTTTCACAAATTGACCCAATTATATAGCACAAAGGGCGTACAAATTCCAACAAATTTTTCTCATACAAACAAAAGAATTAACATACACCCATGTCTACTTGGTATTTGTGACGAACGTAGAGTTTTGGTTTAAGAGTGTCTAAAGTGTCGAGATTTGGGAGGATTCTATGAATCACCTCTTCTCTCCCGAATCTCGACACTTTAGACACTCTTAAACCAAAACTCTACGTTCGTCACAAATACCGAGTAAGTAGACATGGGTGGTAGTTAATTCTTTTGTTTGTATGCTAATTTTTTTTGGAATTGGTACGCCCTTTGTGCTATATACTCCTCTTGCTCGACGCATTCCTATTAATGAAGTCCAACTTCATGATGATTCTTATGCGGGTACGGGGGTTATTGAGTTTTTGGAAGGAAGAGGGTTTCTTGAATCCACTCGCAGATTCTGAGTCGGGACACGTACCAAGACTCCTACTCACAAACGTTCCCGATCAACTGCTGCTGCCTCAGAATCTGCTCCAATCGAGGTCTCTAACACCGATTCCAGCACCGCTCGCAAACAGCAGAAACGGCCAGCAAAGTCCTCGTCTGATGAGGCAAACCAGTCGGGCGACCAGTCGACCTCTGATGAAGGCAGTCACGCCCAGTCTGACGAAGAAGCTGAAAGAGGTTACGCCGTCCCTCCCCGTGTTCTACCGTCCGATGAGCCTTCCAGGGTGAAAAATGCTATGTCCAACAGGTTCTACACCGCCAATGCCAAAATCAGGTATACTCCTCTTGCTCGACGCATTCCTATTAATGAAGTCCAACTTCATGATGATTCTTATGCGGGTACGGGGGTTATTGAGTTTTTGGAAGGGAGAAGGTTTCTTGAATCCACTCGCAGAGTGCAACCGTTTGTAACCCAGATTGTGCACGAGTTCTATGCCAATCTGGATACTTAACTAGGCATTCCAGGCTCGACCAAGGAACATTCAGCATACGTAAGAAAATACATCTTCCAGATTAGTCCTCAGATCCTGAATAATGGTGTCCATGAGGGTTTTCGAATAATGGTGTGGAATAATCCCGTCCATTTTTATTCTTGTACAAATATGCTAATGCCAGCGTTAGGTCGAAAGTTGCTGGTTCTGCCCGTTAGGTCAAAAACTACCTGTTACTCATCTTAATGTGGCGCATTTCTTAGCTTTGTACATGATTTTTTCGTGCAATGAAATTTTAGCTGTGGCATTGATAACATATCTCATGTAGAATTTTCAGTAAAGCACATAAAATCATATAAATCTTTTTTAATGGAACTAATACATGTATAATCTTATAGAGGGTGGTGGATAATAAAATACTTAAAAATTGTATATATAATCTGCGCATAAGTTTTGCGTTAGGGTGTTTATGTAAAAAATAACTGTGAAGTTAATATCTAGCTTGATCATCAAGTGGCCAACTCGTAAATATACCAACCACACAACCATCCTTTGACAAAAAAGATTTAGATTGATTAATCGATTGTAAGACAAGAATAACCCCTTGTTTTTACACAAATGATTGGAATTTTAAAATAATTTAATTTCTGGAATGTTTATATAATGTGTTTCTTTATTTTTTGACGTATACCCATAGATTATTTATTAATTAGCACTCTTTTTTTTCCTCGTTTTGACTAACTAATTAACAAAAAAAATTGAGTAGGTTCAGAGCAAACAAAAAGTTTACCTGAGAGCCTCGCTGTCAATCAAACACTCGAAAGTAAAGGATCGACCGTCACATATTGAATGGCAACGAAAATAGGTTTTTATGAATAGGATTCGCGTCCTCTATTGTCCGCTGCCTCGCCGCTGCTAGCTCACCAATTTTATGCACCACATCATTTTTATTCGCATCCAACACATGCAAACCCGAACTTGAGCCCAACCCACCATTATTCCCAAACATCCATGATTAACCACCACCGGTCTTTGGGGGGCCTCCAGAACAGTGTTACCACCATCTAGAACCAGAACACTCGTTGCTCGAGACATGCTATTTTTGTTGCCCAAAATGGCTCAATTTTGTCTCCTTGGATGCCTCTTTGGCCTCCTCTCTCTACACTTCTCCCATTCTAACCAACATGTTGTATTCAAACCTAGCATCCTTGTACTTTGTTGTGACAAAATATAAATCGACAATGTTGATAATCTTATTTTCACAACTTGACCCTATTAAATAGCACTAAGGGCGTACCGATTCCAACAATTTTTTGCATACAAACAAAAGAATTAACCTACCACCCATGTCTACTTACTCGGTATTTGTGACGAACGTAAATTTTTGGTTTAAAAGTGTTTAAAGTGTCGAGATTCGGGAGAGGAGGGGTGATTCCTCGAATTCTCCCGAATCTCGATACTTTAGACACTCTTAAACCAAAAGTTTACGTCCGTTACAAATACAGAGTGAGTACACATGGGTGGTGTGTTGATTCTTTTGTTTGTCTGCCAAAAAAATAGTTGGAAGAGGTAAGCCCTTTGTGCTATATAATCGAGTAAATTGTCAAGAGAAAAATAACAACAATGCGGATTTATATTTTATCACAACAAATACAAGAATGCTAGGTTTTAATAGAACAAGTTGGTTAGAATGGGAGCAGTTTAGAAAGAGGAGGCAAAAGAGGATTTTAATGAGGCAAAATGGAGCTATTTTTGGGCGCTAAAAACAATGTATCTCGAGCAGCGAGAGTGTTCTGGTGCCGGACGATGGTAGCACTTTTGTGGTGGCCCCAAATATCCCGTTCGTGGTTGTTCATGAGTGTTTCAGAATAATGGTGGGGAATAATCCCGTCCATTTTTATTCTCGTACAAATATGCTAATGCCAACGTTAGGCCGAAAGCAGGTCGTTCTGCCCATAATGTCAAAAACTGTCCGCTACGCATCTTAATGTGGCGCATTTCTTGGCTTTGTACAAGATTTTGTCGTGCAGTGAAATTTTAGGTGGGGCATTGATAACATATCTCCTGTAGAATTTTCGGTATAGCACATACAATCATACAAATCTTTTTGAATGGAACTAGTATATGTATAATCTTATAGAGTTTTGTGGATAATAAAATAGTTAAAAACTGTATATATAATCTACGCATAATTTTTGCCTTGGGGTCTTTATGTAAAACAAACAACCATGAAGTTAATATCTAGTTTGATCATTAAGTGGCGAACTCGTAAATATACCACCACACAACCATCCTTTTACAAAAAGATTTAGATTGATTTATTGATTCTGAGACAAGAACAACCCCTTGTTTTAACACAAATGATTGGTATTTTATAAGCATTTAAATTTTGGAGTGTTTATATAATGTGTTTCTTTCTTTTTTGACATATATCCATAGATAATTTATTAATTAAAAGCATTTAGTTTTGTTTCCCTCGTTTTGACTAACTAATTGACAAAAAATGTGAGTAGGTTAAGAGCAAACAAAAAGTTCACCTGAGAGCCTCCATGTCAATTAAACACTCGAAAGTAAAGGATCGGCCTTCATCTATTGAATGGCAAGGAAGATACATTTTTAGGAACAGGCGTCGCGTCCTCTATTGTCCGCTGCCTCCTCTCCAGTGCTAGGTCACCAACTGTATGCACCACGTCATTTTTATTCGCATCTACCACATGCATACCCGAAATCGAGCCCAACCCACCATTATTCCCAAACATCCACGACTAACCACCACCGAGATTTCGGGGGGCCTCCACAGCAGTATTACCACCGTCCAGCACCAGAACACTCTCGTTGCTCGAGACATGCTATTTTTGTTGCCTAAAATTGCTCAGTTTTGCCTCCTCGGATTCCTCTTTGGCCTCCTCTCTCTACACTTCTCCCATTCTAATTAACACGTACTATTAAAACCTAGCATTCTTCTATTTTGTTGTGATAAAATTTAAATTGGCAATGTTGATAATTTTCTCTTCACAACTTGTCTCAATTATATAGCACAAATGGCGTACCAATTCCAACGAATTTTTGGCATACAAACAAAAGAATTAACAAACCACTCATGTCTACTTACTCGATATTTGTGACGAACGTAAAGTTTTGGTTTAAGAGTGTCTAACGGGAGAGGAGATGTTATTCATAGAATTCTCCCAAATCTCGATACTTTTGACTGATGGCCAACCATTGTTGACCATTCAACATTCAACAATGGTGGGTGGATGGAATTGATGAGATGATGGGCAAATTGTAGGGGCTTCTTGGCTGAAGAAAACAGGCAGTCAAAAGTGCAATTAAGGGCCTATATGTAATTTACATAATAGGCCCTTCAAGTTACATAAAATAGCTTTTGCCTCCCCAAAAATCCTCCTATAAATAGAGATCAAATCTCATTGTTTTCATCATCCCAAAACAAACAATTCTCTCTTAGCTTTCTTGTATATTTAGAGTGTTAAGTGAGTGTTTAGTGTGAGAGTACAAAATAGAGAGTTTGTGAGATTTTACTACGGTAAAAATCTGAGAGTTGTAATTCCTATTTTACCTCATAGTGAAGTTCTTCTACCTTGCCCGTGGTTTTTTACCTCAAAGTAATTTGGGGTTTTCCACGTAAATCTGTGAGTTATTTATATTCTCGTTTCAAATTATTAGCCGTGTTTACGCTCTAATCCGGGTTTATTTTATAACAAGTGGTATCAGAGCCTCGGTTCACTTCCGGGGCCTGAAATATTATTTTGGAGGTATCGTGCTGAAATTATTTGCAGTAACGGTGGTTCGTGATAGAAGCAATGACGGCAAAATTTGAGATAGAAAAATTCAACGGGAGCAATTTCTCGCTTTGGAAATTGAAGATCAAAGCCATCTTGAGAAAAGATGGTTGTCTCGCTGCGATCGGTGAAAGACCGGTGGAACTCACAGATGACGCAAAATGGAATGATATGGACGGCAATGCTATTGCAAATCTCCACCTGGCGTTGGCGGATGGAGTGTTGTCAAGCATAGAGGAAAAGAAGACGGCGAAGGAGATCTGGGATCATCTCAACAAAATGTACGAATCCAAGTCACTCCACAACAAGATTTTCCTTAAAAGGAAATTGTACATGTTGAGGATGTCGGAATCAACCTCGGTAACGGATCATATTAACGTTTTGAATAATTTATTTTCGCAACTCACTTCTATGGGTCATAAAATAGAGTCTGCAGAACGTGCTGAAATCCTACTACAGAGTTTGCCAGATTCATATGATCAACTTGTCATCAATTTAACAAATAATATTCTTATGGATTATTTGGTCTTTGAGGAAATTGTAGCCGCAGTTCTTGAAGAAGAAAATCGGCGCAAGAACAAAGAGGATAGGGAGGCAGGCTCTCAACAAGCAAGTGCCTTGGCGGTGACAAGGGGAAGATCAACAGAACGTGGTGCAAGTGGGAGTCAGAAGAAAGGTAGATCCAAGTCAAGGTTCAACGGCGGTTGTTGGGAATGTGGTAAGAAGGGTCACAAAAAGAAGGACTGTTGGGATCTAAAGAAGAAAGATTCTGAACCTCAGGCAAACGCCGCTAGCGCTTCAGATGATGGGAATGCTATGTGCTGTGAAGCTGCAACAGCACTTCGAGGTATGAAAGGCTTTGATGATATATGGCTTATTGATTCTGGAGCTAGCTATCACATGACTCACAGAAGGGAATGGTTTCACCATTATACACCTGTCTCTGGAGGATCTGTGTATAGCTACAGCGATCATGCTTTGAAGGTTATTGGCATCGGAACAATCAAACTGAAGATGCATGACGGGATTGTTCGAACCATTGAAGAGGTTCGACACGTGGAGGGCTTGCGGAAAAATCTGTTGTCTTTTGGACAACTGGCTGATCTTGGCTACAAAATGGAGTCGCAAGGCAAGATCATGAAAATTATCAAAGGCGCGCTTGTACATATGAAAGGCGACAAAACTGCTGGAAATCTGTACGTGCTACAGGGGGAGACTTTGCAAGAAGGAGAAGCATCAGTAGCTTCGTCAGAGTCAGCTGAGAAATCATCAATGATTTGGCACCAGCGACTCGGACATATGTCGGAACAAGGCATGAGGGTCCTTGCTGAAAAGAAACTACTCCCTGGACTCACGAAGGTATCATTATCTTTCTGTGAGCACTGTGTTGTTAGCAAACAACATCGTTTGAAATTTAGCAGTTCAAATTCTAGAAGTAAAGCTATTCTAGAATTAATTCACTCTGACGTGTGGCAAGCACCGGTTCGATCCCTGGGAGGTGCACTGTATTTTGTGTCTTTTATAGATGACTATTCCAGGAGATGTTGGGTGTACGCGATCAAGAGGAAGGCAGATGTATTTTCAGAGTTCAAAATGTTCAAAGCGCGAGTCGAACTTGAATCTGGAAAGAAGATCAAGTGTTTAAGGTCGGATAATGGAGGAGAATATACTGGCAATGAATTCGATGACTTCTGTAAACAGGCTGGTATTAAGAGACAGTTTACCACGGCGTACACTCCTCAGCAGAATGGAGTGGCAGAGCGGATGAACAGAACCTTGTTGGATAGAACAAGAGCAATGTTACAAACTGCGGGTCTAGACAAATCGTTCTGGGCGGAAGCAGTCAGTACTGCCTGTTATGTGGTGAATCGATCTCCCTCAACAGCACTGGACTCGAAGACACCGATGGAGATGTGGACAGGTAAACCAGTTGATTATTCTAATCTCCATATATTCGGAAGTCCCGCTTATGTTATGTTTAATACTCAAGAGACAACGAAGCTGGACCCAAAATCCAGAAAGTGTTTGTTCTTAGGGTATGCTGAAGGAGTGAAGGGGTATCGCTTGTGGGACCCCACTGCCCACAAGATTGTGATAAGCAGGGATGTTATCTTCGCAGAAGATAAGAAAGAGGATGATAGCAGTTCAAAGGAAAGCTCAGAAACTACAACAGTACCAGTCAAGAAGGATTCTGAGCAGGATGGTCCTTCTGAACCAGAGCACGAACCGGAGGAGACAACGGAGTCTGAAGTTCCTGAAACGCGACAATCAATGCGTGTCAGGAGACAACCAGGCTGGCACTCAGACTATATTATGGAGAACAATGCTGCATACTGTCTTCTAACCGAGGATGGAGAGCCATCAACTCTTCAGGAGGCTAAGAATAGCTCAGATGCGGCTCAGTGGATGGCAGCAATGCAGGAAGAAATGGAAGCTCTTCATAAGAATAAGACATGGGAACTTGTGTCTCTACCAAAAGGCCGGAAACCCATTGGCAACAAATGGGTGTTCAAGATCAAGCGGAACAGTGATGACCAAGTGGAAAGGTATCGTGCAAGATTGGTGGTGAAAGGATATGCTCAAAAGGAAGGTATTGATTTTAATGAAATATTTTCTCCAGTAGTTCGACTGACAACTGTTCGAGTAGTTCTAGCTATGTGTGCTACATTCGATTTACATCTTGAACAATTAGATGTAAAGACAGCATTTCTTCATGGAGAACTTGATGAAGAAATTTATATGCTCCAACCAGAAGGATTCAAAGAAGAAGGAAAAGAGAACTTAGTTTGCAGGTTGACCAAATCTCTGTACGGTCTAAAACAGGCGCCAAGGTGTTGGTACAGGAGATTTGATTCATTCATAACGAGTCTTGGATACAGCAGACTCAACGCAGATCCGTGTGCCTACTACAAGAGATCTGGTGAAGATGACTTTGTCATCTTGTTGCTGTACGTTGACGACATGTTGGTGTCAGGCCCCAACAAAGCTCGCATTCAAGAATTGAAGGCTCAACTGGCTAGGGAATTTGAAATGAAGGACTTGGGACCAGCAAACAAGATTCTAGGGATGCAGATTTACCGAGACAGAAACAGCAGGAAGATTTGGCTTTCTCAAAAGAACTACCTGTCAAAGATCTTGCGGCGCTTCAATATGCAAGATTGTAAGCCAATCTCTACCCCGCTTTCTGTTAGTTTCAAATTATCCTCAAGTATGTGTCCTAGCAGTGAAGCAGAGAGGAAGGAAATGTCTCGAGTACCATATGCATCACCAGTGGGAAGCTTAATGTTCGCTATGATATGTACAAGACCAGACATTGCACATGCAGTGGGAGTGATTAGTCGATACATGGCGAATCCTTGAAAAGAGCATTGGAGTGCAGTGAAGAGGGTTCTCAGATACATCAAGGGAACCTGTGATGCTGCATTATGTTACGAAGGATCGAATTTTACAGTTATTGGATATGTTGATTCTGACTATGCAGGTGATCTTGACAAAAGCAAGTCCACAACAGGATATGTGTTCACTCTTGCTGGAGGGGCAGTAAGCTGGGTTTCAAAGTTACAGTCAGTTGTTGCTACATCAACAACGGAGGCTGAATACGTGGCAGCTACGCAAGCCAGTAAAGAGGCGATTTGGTTGAAGATGGTTCTGGAGGAACTCGGGCACAATCTAGAGGCAATATCTCTATTTTGTGACAATCAGAGTGCGTTGCATCTAGCAAGAAATCCGGCGTTTCATTCAAAATCGAAACATATTCGAGTCCAGTATCACTTTGTTCGAGAGAAGGTCGAAGAAGGTACGGTGGATATGCAGAAGATTCACAGTAAGGATAACATAGCTGATTTCATGACAAAGAGTGTTGATGTTGATAAGTTCATCAAGTGTCGATCCTCGTGTGGCCTCGGAGAAACGTAAGCAACATGAAATGGCGAGATAGAAGAATGGTGTGAAGATATGATTAATCACTAATCAAATCTTCAAGTGGGAGATTGATGGCCAACCATTGTTGACCATTCAACATTCAACAATGGTGGGTGGATGGAATTGATGAGATGATGGGCAAATTGTAGGGGCTTCTCGGCTGAAGAAAACAGGCAGTCAAAAGTGCAATTAAGGGCCTATATGTAATTTACATAATAGGCCCTTCAAGTTACATAAAATAGCTTTTGCCTCCCCAAAAATCCTCCTATAAATAGAGATCAAATCTCATTGTTTTCATCATCCCAAAACAAACAATTCTCTCTTAGCTTTCTTGTATATTTAGAGTGTTAAGTGAGTGTTTAGTGTGAGAGTACAAAATAGAGAGTTTGTGAGATTTTACTACGGTAAAAATCTGAGAGTTGTAATTCCTATTTTACCTCATAGTGAAGTTCTTCTACCTTGCCCGTGGTTTTTTACCTCAAAGTAATTTGGGGTTTTCCACGTAAATCTGTGAGTTATTTATATTCTCGTTTCAAATTATTAGCCGTGTTTACGCTCTAATCCGGGTTTATTTTATAACATTGACACCCTTAAACCAAAATTTTACGTCCGTTACAAATAAAGAGTGAGTACACACGGGTGGTGTGTTAATTTATTTGCTTGTATGCCAAAAAATTAGTTGGAATTGGTAAGCCATATGTGCTATATAATCGAGTTCAATTGTGAAGAGAAAAATATAACCAATGCGGATTTATATTTTATCACATCAAATACACAAAAGCTAGGTTTTAATAGAACAAGTTGGTTAGAACAGGAGAAGTTTAGAAGAGGAGGCAAAAGAGGTTTATAATGAGGCAAAATGGAGCTATTTTTGAGCTCCAAAAAAATGTATCTCGAGTAAGGAGAGTGTTCTGGTGCCAGACAGTGGTAGCACTTTTGTGGTGACCCCCATAATTCCGTTCGCGGTTGTTCATTAGTGTTTCGTAATAATGGTGGGGAATAATCCCGTCCATTTTTAATCTTGTAGAAATATGCTGATGCGATCGTTAGGTTGAAAGCTGCTTGTTCTTCTCGTTAGGTCAAAAAGTGCCCGTTACGCATCTTACTGTGGCGCATTTCTTGGCTTTGTACATGATTTTGTCGTGCAGTGAAATTTTGGGTGGGGGACTGATAACATATCTCCTGTAGAATTTTTGGTGTAACACATAGAATCCAAGGTGTTAATGGAACTAATACATGTATAATCTTATAGAGTGCGGTGGATAATAAAATACTTAAAAATTGTATATATAATCTACGTATAAATTGTTCCGTAGGGTCTTTATGTAAAAAATAACTATGAAGTTAATATCTAGTTTGATCATTAAGTCTGCATAGGATTTTTATATATCAAACGTGAAAAAAGTATAAGGTTTTAATTTTATTTTTTAACTTTAAATGTTGATAATCAGATTGGTTCAAAAAGTGAAATAAGGAAAAAGTATTATTCAAAAATTCGAAGTAAGGAAATAATAAAATGAGTGGTATGGAGGAAAGGACTTTGATTAGTATTGCTAGTAAAACTATGAAGATGTAAAACGGAAGAAAGACGATATATAAGGAAAAAAGATAAAAGTGCTAATTATGACAGAAAAAAAAGATATAACGTACTATGAAAATATCTATGGTTAGTTTCAGTTTTTTTTTTTTTACTTTTAGTATTTGATAAGAAAAGATGTAAATAAAAACTTCTGTTTATGATGTATTTATTCATTGGAAAAGAACTTTTTTGCTTCTCTATATATTGTCAAATTTAATAAAAAGTCAAACTAGGATTTCAAAAACAAAGAATGAATCTACTCCTTAAATAATCTTCTTGTTGTCACATCGTACTCATAATAATTAAGTTATCAGTACCAAATGAGGTAGTTTAAGACAATCATTTTCATCTTCTAAACTATAGTAAGTAAAAGTATTACCATCCATGTGCTATCAATTTAAATTTAATTTTTACCCAACTAACTAATTTAATCCATTGGCCTTCATAACCCATGCAACAAATATTTGTTACCTTATGATTGAAGAGTTGAACGACTGTCTCCCCATAGCATAGCACGGAGCGTATGCCACCGCAATTGGCCACAACGATGTGTTCTTGCGCAAGAACGTCCACAACCACCATCGAGCCCGACCTGAATAACAATTTCTGGTTGTTGCACCTGATGCAAAAACTTACTGTATGCAGCCGCTGCATGTGTTGAGCGCCAACATCTCACTCCTCGAGAAACAACGACTGTAAATTAACATTTCTCACTTTTGTTCAAACTCAAGTTCAAATGTAGCGGCTGACCAATTGATGGGATACCGTGCACGCATGAGTTCTTCTCCAAGATTTCATCCATCTTCTTCTTGTACATCGCTGAAACCTGCATATGAATTTAAATCATGTTATACAAAATTAAAGTAGCCTAATAAATATAAATTTACAAGAATTAACCTTTAACATGATATGTGTAAAAAGTAGTACAATTTCTTAGTATCTTATGACATGTGCAGAATTTCATATATATGGTGGTGGACGGTAAGAGTATTTAATTGTTTACCTTACAATTAATACACATGGCAAAAATCTAATATTATGACACGAGTCTATTCACCATTTTGACACATAAAATTTCTTGTGTGTAACGCATATAATTAATATTTGTGTGGTAAAATTTATATATATATATACATGTCTAACCACCCAACACGGTGTACGAAGATTCCAACCCACATTACCAATTGTCACACAAGAATTGACCACTTGTTTAACACAAAAGATTTGAATTTTAAAATAAGAAATTAATTTTTGGAGTGTTTATAAAATGTGTTTCATTCTTTTTTGACTTATATCCATAGATTATTTATTAATTAATGCACGGTTTTTTTTTTTTGACTCTTTTTGACTAACTTATTGACAAAAAATTCGAGTAGGTTAAGAGCAAACAAAAAAGTTTACCTGAGAGCTTCCATGTCTATCAGAAACTTCAAAGTGATGGATCGGCCTTCATCTATTGAACAACGGCAAACATAGGTTTATATGAACAGCCACAACGTCCTCCAGTGTCTGCAGCCTCCTCGCCACCGCCAGCTCACCAACTGTGTGCACAACGTCATTTTTATTCGCATCCATCACATGCAAACCCGAACTTGAGCCCTACTCACCATTATGCCCACACATCTATGAATAACCACCATCGTGATTTTGGGGGACCTCCACAACATTGTTACCACCGTCCAGCACCAGAACGCTCTCGTTGCACAAGACATGTTGTTATTGGCGCCCAAAACAGCTCCATGTAACTTCTTTGGCCTGCTCGATCTAAACTGGTCCCATTCTAATTAGCACGTACTATTAAAACCTAGCATTCTTGCTTTTTGTTGTGATAAATTTTATATCGGCAATGTTGATATTTTTCTCCTCACAACTCGTCTCAATTATATAGCATAAAGGGCGTACCAATTCCAACTAATTTTTGGCATACAAACAAAAGAATTAAAACACCACTCATGTCTACTTACTCGATATTTGTGACGAACATAGAGCTTTGGTTTAAGAGTGTCTAAAGTGACCAAATTCGGGAGAGGAGAGGTTACTCTGGAATTCTCCCGAATCTCGATACTTCTGACACTCTTAAACCAAAATTTTTCGTCCGCTACAAATAAAGAGTGACTACACATGGGTGGTGTGTTAACTCTTTTGTTTGTATGCCAAAAAATTAGTTGGAATGGGTAAGCCCTTTGTGCTATATAATCGAATCAAATTGTGAAGAGAAAAATATCAACAATGCGGATTTATATTTTATCATATCAAATACACAAAAGCTAGGTTTGAATAGAAGAAGTTGGTTTGAACCGCAGAAGTCTAGAAAGAGGAGGCAAAAGAGGATTTTAATGAGGCAAAATGGAGCTATTTTTGAGCTCCGAAAAAAATGTATCTCGAGTGATGAGAGTGTTCTGGTGCCGGACGGTGGTAGCACTTTTGTGGTGACCCCCGAAATCCCGTTTGTGGTTGTTCATGAGTGTTTTGGAATAATGGTGTGGAATCATCCCGGCCATTTTTATTCTCGTGAAATATGCTGATGCGAGCGTTAGGTTGAAAGCTGCCCGTTCTGCCCGTTAGGTCAAAAACTGCCCGTTACGCATCTTAATGTGGCGCTTTTCTCGGCTTTGTACATGATTTTGTCGTGCAATGAAATTTTGGGTGGGGCATTGATAACATATCTCCTGTACAATTAAAGAAATCTTTGTTAATGGAACTAGTAAATGAATAATTTTATAGTGTGGTGGATAATAAAATACTTAAAAATTGTATATATAATCTACGTATAAATTGTGCCTTAGGATCTTTATGTAAAAAATAACTATGAAGTTAATATCTAGTTTGATCATTAAGTCTGCATAGAATTTTTCTATATCAAACCTGAAAAAAGTATAAAGTTCTAATTTTGTTTTTTAACTTTAAATGTTGACAATCAGATTGGTTCAGAAAGTGAAATAAGGAAAAAGTATTATTGTAAAAGTTAGAAGTAAGGAAGTAATAAAATGAGCGGGACGGAGGAATGGACTACGATTGGTATTGCTAGTATAACTATGAAGATGTAAAACGGAAGAAAGACGATATATAAGGAAAAAAGATAAAAGTGCTAATTATGACAGAAAAAAAAGATATAACGTACTATGAAAATATCTATGGTTAGTTTCAGTTTTTTTTTTTACTTTTAGTATTTGATAAGAAAAGATGTAAATAAAAACTTCTGTTTATGATGTATTTATTCATTGGAAAAGAACTTTTTTGCTTCTCTATATATTGTCAAATTTAATAAAAGGTCAAACTAGGATTTCAAAAACAAAGAATGAATCTACTCCTTAAATAATCTTCTTGTTGTCACATCGTACTCATAATAATTAAGTTATCAGTACCAAATGAGGTAGTTTAAGACAATCATTTTCATCTTCTAAACTATAGTAAGTAAAAGTATTACCATCCATGTGCTATCAATTTAAATTTAATTTTTACCCAACTAACTAATTTAATCCATTGGCCTTCATAACCCATGCAACAAATATTTGTTACCTTATGATTGAAGAGTTGAACGACTGTCTCCCCATAGCATAGCACGGAGCGTATGCCACCGCAATTGGCCACAACGATGTGTTCTTGCGCAAGAACGTCCACAACCACCATCGAGCCCGACCTGAATAACAATTTCTGGTTGTTGCACCTGATGCAAAAACATACTGTATGCAGCCGCTGCATGTGTTGAGCGCCAACATCTCACTCCTCGAGAAACAACGACTGTAAATTAACATTTCTCACTTTAGTTCAAACTCAAGTTCAAATGTAGCGGCTGACCAATTGATGGGATACCGTGCACGCATGAGTTCTTCTCCAAGATTTCATCCATCTTCTTCTTGTACATCGCTGAAACCTGCATATGAATTTAAATCATGTTATACAAAATTAAAGTAGCCTAATAAATATAAATTTACAAGAATTAACCTTTAACATGATATGTGTAAAAAGTAGTACAATTTCTTAGTATCTTATGACGTGCAGAATTTCATATATATGGGGGTGGACGGTAAGAGTATTTAATTGTTTACCTTACAATTAATACACATGGCAAAAATCTAATATTATGACATGAGTCTATTCACCATTTTGACACATAAAATTTCTTGTGTGTAACGCATATAATTAATATTTGTGTGGTAAAATTTATATATATATATACATGTCTAACCACCCAACACGGTGTACGAAGATTCCAACCCACATTACCAATTGTCACACAAGAATTGACCCCTTGTTTAACACAAAAGATTTGAATTTTAAAATAAGAAATTAATTTTTGGAGTGTTTATAAAATGTGTTTCATTCTTTTTTGACTTATATCCATAGATTATTTATTAATTAATGCACGTTTTTTTTTTTTTTGACTCTTTTTGACTAACTTATTGACAAAAATTTCGAGTAGGTTAAGAGCAAACAAAAAATTTACCTGAGAGCTTCCATGTCTATCAGAAACTTCAAAGTGATGGATCGGCCTTCATCTATTGAACAACGGCAAACATAGGTTTATATGGACAGCCACAGCGTCCTCCAGTGTCTGCAGCCTCCTCGCCACCGCCAGCTCACCAACTGTGTGCACAACGTCATTTTTATTCGCATCCATCACATGCAAACCCGAACTTGAGCCCTACTCACCATTATGCCCACACAATTATGAATAACCACCATCGTGATTTTGGGGGACCTCCACAACATTGTTACCACCGTCCAGCACCAGAACGCTCTCGTTGCATAAGACATGTTGTTATTGGCGCCCAAAACAGCTCCATGTAACTTCTTTGGCCTGCTCGATCTAAACTGGTCCCATTCTAATTAGCACGTACTATTAAAACCTAGCATTCTTGCTTTTTGTTGTGATAAATTTTATATCGGCAATGTTGATATTTTTCTCCTCACAACTCGTCTCAATTATATAGCATAAAGGGCGTACCAATTTCAACTAATTTTTGGCATACAAACAAAAGAATTAAAACACCACTCATGTCTACTTACTCGATATTTGTGACGAACATAGAGCTTTGGTTTAAGAGTGTCTAAAGTGACCAAATTCGGGACAGGAGAGGTTACTCTGGAATTCTCCCGAATCTCGATACTTCTGACACTCTTAAACCAAAATTTTTCGTCCGCTACAAATAAAGAGTGACTACACATGGGTGGTGTGTTAACTCTTTTGTTTGTATGCCAAAAAATTAGTTGGAATGGGTAAGCCCTTTGTGCTATATAATCGAATCAAATTGTGAAGAGAAAAATATCAACAATGCGGATTTATATTTTATCATATCAAATACACAAAAGCTAGGTTTGAATAGAAGAAGTTGGTTTGAACCGCAGAAGTCTAGAAAGAGGAGGCAAAAGAGGATTTTAATGAGGCAAAATGGAGCTATTTTTGAGCTCCGAAAAAAATGTTGTTAGGACCGCAAAGTCCGACAGGTTTCAAACTCGGTTGAAAAGTCAGGACTGCCAGGTCCAACTAGATTTTATTTCCTTGTTTGCAAAATTATTTTAAAGGAAAATTTCAGTTTTATAGACTTTGATTTATTTACTTATTTATTCACACGGTTTTATGGTATTTATCCTGTTATTAGACGCGTGAATATTTAGGTGAGTTTGGAAAGATTTAACTTGATCTTATAGTATCTTATCTTATGGAAAGTTAATCTTTATCAAACTCTTTCCTATATCCTTTAGTAATCTATTCCTTGTGGAGTTCTTCTTTGTCTTTGATGTGCAGAATATATGAAGATCATGAAGATCTTATCAATCGGAAACAAAGACGTAGCAAAAGGAAGAATCGCCTTATCATGGAAAGATTCGGATATATTTGGAAAGATCCTGTCTCGACTGGATATGGAGACTAGCCGAGATTCAAGGATATCTTTCTAGGAGAGCTATCCTATAAATAGTAGAAATCCTAGGAATCAATGTAGAACACTCGTGTAACAAAATATACATCTTTAGGTGTTCTCTTTTATTTTGATTTCTTAGTTTTCGCCCTCTTGAGTTACATCAAGAACGTGAGAAGCCGACAAGAGTTGAAGGGAGTTCAACGGGAAAGGATTGCTCCAGTTAGAGGGATCTATACGTACGTGCAGTTCGCTTGGAAGCATTCTCATAAGAAGATCATTACGGGAGTCTTGGTCTTACGGGTCAAACGGAGTAGACGCGAAAAAGGTTCCGGTGGTATCAACATTAGAGGGATTCAGTGTTAGAATAAAACCAGTTGGTGTAATAACTTTTGTCCGTTGAAAGAAGTTTGATTCAGGCGAAAGCCTCGTGGATGTAGGACATAGTCCGAACCACGTTAAAATCTGCTGTCTTACTTTACTGTCTTACTTACCTGTCTTACTTATCTGTCTAGACTAGGTACCGCAACTACTGCTAAAACGTAAAGTATTAGACTCTAAGATCTATCAATTGGCATCAAGAGCCTATCACCTACTTACATTGGTGAGATTCTGGTTTTATTTAGATCTTGCAGATTTGATGGCACAAAACGTTGAGGGATCATCATCATCAAAGCCGCCGCTCTTAAACGAATTTAACTATTCATACTGGAAGGTCCGAATGACAGCTTTCATCAAAAGGGAAAATCAGAAAGCGTGGAAAAGCATCCTCAAAGGATGGTCTCCACCACTAGACAAAGATGGAAAGTCGAAGCTAGAGCTCGACTGGTCGGACGCAGAAGATCTCGACGCGAGCCACAACTCCATTGCAATCAATGCAATTTTAAATGGAGTCGACCTAAATCAGTTCAAACTGATCTCCAAGTGTGAATCGGCCAAAGATGCATGGAACGCCCTCCGCGTTGCCCATGAAGGTACCCCATCCGTGAAAAGATCCAAAAGACAAATCCTTGGTACACGGTTTGAGGAACTTAAAATGGAGGATCATGAAACAATAGCTCAATACAATGCTAAACTTAGAGACATTGCTAATGAAGCCTTCCTCCTCGGTGATGAGTACAGTGAGTCCAAACTTGTTCAGAAAACTCTTCGAACTTTACCCTCAAGATTCGATATGAAAATTGAGGCGATTGAAGAAGTAAGAGACGTGGAAAACTTGTCACTTGAAGAGCTCATGGGTGCCCTCTCAACTTTCGAGTTGAAAAAGAATTTGAATGGAGTCACTTCGAAAGGTGTTGCACTTAAAGCTGAAATCAAAGACAAACCTCAAAGTGACGACAAGGAAGAGTTCGAGAAATCTGTCGCGTTTCTCTCCAAAGGACTCCGAAAGTTTTCCAAGTGGAAAAACAAAGGTACGAACACTTTCCCTTCTAACTCTGATAATTCATTAAAATCTTCCGCTGCTAATGATCTTAGCTACAAAAGAAGAGGAAAAGGTGTTCAATGCAGGGAATGCCAAGGCTATGGTCACATACAAACTGATTGTGCAAATCTTCTCCCGAAGAATAAAGATAAAGCCATGGTGTGCACCTGGAGTGATGAAGAGTCATCTGAAAGTGAAGATGAAACAGGAGAAAAAGCCAATATTGCACTCTCCTCTGTCATCAGACCTGACTCATCACCTGTCGCGACTGACCAGGACAACTCTGAAACTGCTTCTGAGATTAAATCGATTACATCCATATGCAGTGATAACGAGTTAGATTGTTGCATTGATGAATCTGAAGAAAGAACATTTTTTGCATTTTCTTCTATCCTTAATCATGACTCACCACCTGTCTTGACTACTCAGGAAAACAGCGAAGATACTGAGGACGATAATTCCCCTGATCCATTTCGGGAAATCAGAATCCTTAGAAATATTTTGTTTTCAGAGATACGCAAGAACGTTGATCTAAATAGACAAGTCATGGCCCTCAGAAATAATGTACAAAACATAAAAGAATCTATCACTATTTTTGAGGATTTGGAATCACACTTCCAAGATGTTCTTAAGGTTCTCAATAAGACTGTCACGGACAATCAAAACAAAGTTTCTGATCAAAGTCCTAGTCCCATTTTTAATCATGCTGGTCTTGGTTACCACCCACCGATCGGTCTAAGCAGGGCTATTCCTAGTATATCTGATATGGATAATGATAGCTTAGCACGTGATCCTAATTTCACACAGCCTCATGTTTTTTGCAGGTCCAGTCAACCGAACAGGCCCAGTCCCGTTTGGTGGTCACGACGGATGCGCAAGTCAAGCAAAGCCTGTTATCATTGTGGTGGTCAAGGACATATTCGTTCATGCTGTCCTGACTTACAACAGAACTCATCAAGGAACACAGCAAAGGAACCTGTTGGACCACGAGTCCCGACATCTCGGAAGACTCCACGAAAGGCAGTGTCTAAAGACTCCGATGAAGATTCTGAACCAACGAATCACATAAGGGTGAAATGTTCTAATCATAAAAACATTCATTTTGCATTTTCTTTTGTTGAAAACGTCTCACCTGATTGTTGGCATCTTGACAGTGCTTGCTCACATCACATGACAGGGAACAAAAACCTTTTGACCAACTATGTTTCTGGTCCAAGCGGAACAGTTCATTTCAGTAATGGTAAAAAGGGTCAAGTGGTTGCAAAAGGAACACTCATTCTTAGCGGGTGTCCTATACTTAATGATGTGTTCCATGTTGATGGACTTGAGCATAATTTGATTAGCATAAGCCAACTATGCGATCAAAAGTTGGTTGTCACGTTTACACAAGATGAATGTCATGTATTTGATAACCAAAGGTTTTGTATTTTTTCAGGAATTCGGACTGCTGAAAATTGCTATACCCTAACGCAGTCACGACTCCCTTTAGAACAGTTCACAAACTCTATCTCAAACAGATCTATCTCTCCGTTTGTTAGTGAACTAATTTGTTTTCGTGGTTCGCAGGTCAGTCAAGGAGCCAACAGATTGGTCATAGATCAATCCAAGTGCGTTCAATATAATATCAAGGACCTTGATCTTGATACTGCAGAACAGTCGATGATTCCTGTCGCAACTCCTACATGGGTTGTCAATGAAACAAGAGGCAACTTCATAGACCTCAGTTTCTTCACTTTTGGAACAGGAAGTCATCTCTACCTAACTATGCATAATCGTGTCATATTTGATATTGGTTGGGTTGATCACATGCTTAAGAATTTTGTTTTTGTGCAAAGTAATGTGTTGATCTTTAGTAACCAAAATTGCGCTATTATCATTGCTCGTAATCATGTCAAGCACTTATGCACACAGCACACGGATATATGGCACCATCTCATATGTGATTTAGGTGATAATGAATGTGCTGTCATTAAGCATGTCGCGACTGCAAGACAAACTGCTGTTATTTTTATGAAGAAAATTGTTTCACAAAGCTTTGAGACCCTCAGAAAGTCTCTCGGCATTTGTCTCCACTAAGTGCTGGTCGCGTGCCCGATTTAACTGAGATGTTTTTATTTGTTGGACTAACTGTCATGACTTACTTGCAGACCTATTGGACAGCCGGTTCTAGAGCGTACTTAGAACTGCATTGATACACAGTGCACATTATTCCCTCAGTTAAATCAGTGAAATCGAAGGATTTTGCAACGGGCAATTTTTGTTTGTTTTGTTTTTATTTTGTTTTTATAATCTCTTTGACATGGACATTGTCCACTTTTGCTACCTCATCACTTTAAAAACAGAAGAATTGAGCTGAAAAGAAAAGTATGAGTGATCAAAAGAGTTGTGAAAAGAAAAGAACAAAGAGAGCATGAGCCAAAAGAAAAAGTGCTTCAAAAGAAAAATATATGGAGGAAAAAGCTGCCTAAACTCAATGAATATGTGTGAAAGCATTCAATTCATATTTCACGGTCATCACAAAATTGAAAAGAGCTACCATATTCTATATAAAGTTATGTGCGAAAGCTACCTCTATGCAAAAGGCTCAAAGTGTGTGTACAAGGTGCAATTGTATTGTTTGAAAAGAGATATCTTGCAAAACGATTTTTGCCCCTTTCAAATTCTCTTCCCTTTCATTTTTTTATCATATGAGAATTCACACACACACATTTTAATGTATTCATCTGGTTCATGAGTATGCTTCAGTCTCGACCTGTTTTATACTCAGTATTATAGTCTGTCATGACAGGGTGTCTCGACATCCACTTACACCAGTTGAATCGGTCCTCGGTAAGTTATGTGAGTAATTTGCTGAGTTACTTTCTTTTTGTTTCTTTTAATTTGTGTTTTAATTTGTTTTAATTTTATTAAACAGGTGCTTTTTATTTTATTTTGTCTTTAAAACGCGATATGTTTAATTTCGGCACGAATTTGTTTCCCGCCTATGCTTTGCCGCGTTTTAAATTTCGTAGAGATTGAGTTTCATATCTTGTTGGAATCTTTCCTAGATGAGTCTTGGTAAGAGTCCTATCTCTTATGGGAAGTTGTGGATAATGATTATAAAAGATATGACATTGATTTGATTACATCTATTTATATATCTTTCCTTTGTATCATATCTCACGCCATCCTACTATCTCTCTCGTGTGTTCATATTTTTTTTGGTGTGTGGATTTTTGTTTATGTCTTGTTTCTCACCTACATTTATGAAGAAAATATTTAACATGGTGAAAACTAAGTCATCAGGTGAATCGTCTCAGTCGACCCCGCCAGTCGACCCTGACAGTGCATCCACCACGGGCAACGAGTTGTCCCAAGTCTTGCAGCCAAAGCCGCTCAAAATCCGAATTCCGCCGGACTTTGTTCCACCGCCATCTGCCACGGCACCACCGCAAGACACCACACCACCACCACCGGCAACAGAGTCACCACCCCGTGCCACTCCACCTCAGGCACGTGAGTTCTCTCCTCCTTTGGACGACTCGCACTCTGTTCCCATGCCGGACGACGCTTCGCCGTCACCTGCACCTGTTCCTGCATCCTCTCGCTGCCACACCGCCGCGGCTAAAGGGAAGCAGAAGGCGCAACCTCCTAAGCGCACTCCATCTGCTCGCGAAAAGTCAAAACCTGTTGCAGAGGGTGTCGCAAGCCGAGTCGGGACACGCAAGAAAGTTCCTGTATCCAAACGTCCCCGATCCGCTCCTGCTGCCTCAGACTCTGCTCCAATCGAGGTCTCTGACTCAGATTCCAGCCCTGTCCGCAAACAGCAGAAACGCTCAGCTCAGTCCTTGTCTGATAAGGACAACCAGTCAGGCGACCAGTCGGCCTCTGAGGAAGGCAGTCACGACCAGGCTGAAGAAGAAGCTGAAGGAGATTTTGCAGTCCCTCTCCGTGTTCCACCGTCCGATGAGCCTTTCAGGGTGAAAAAGGCATTTTCCGACAGGTTCTACACATCTCAAGCCAAACTCAGGTATACTCGTCTCACTGATCGCATTCCTGTTCGTGAAGTTCAACTTCATGATGATTCTTATGAGGGTACGGGGGTTATTGAATTTTTGGAAGGGAGAGGGTTTCTTGAATCCACTTGCAGGGTACAACCGTTTGTAACCCAGATTGTGCATGAGTTTTACGCCAATCTGGATACTCAATTAGGCGTTCCAGGCTCAGCCAAGGAACATTCAGTATTTGTCCGGAAGTTCATCTTCAAGATCAGTCCGCAAATTCTGAACATGCAGTTGGGTTCTCCTGACGTACAAACCGGTCGCGACTCCGAGTTGGAAATGGAGGCAGATATGGATGCAGTCGCTTCAACCATAACTGGCCAACCCATGAAGTGGCCAAAGAATGGAAATCTACAGCGAGGTTCCCTTCTTCCATGGTATGGTCTGATCTATGGAATTATGGTAAGAAATTGGTACCCTATGTCTCATACTTCTACCGTAAGTCCATTAACTGCTTCTATCTTATTCCGTATTGGTTCGAATGCTCCCATTAATCTTGGGGAACTGGTCTTTGAGCGTTTACAACTTGAAGCATACGACCACAAGGTAAAGATGACCTTAGGCTATCCATCATTGGTCTATCGCTTGCTCACATCTCAAATGGATATCCAGGTCTCTAAGGACAAGATGACGAGCCGCCCTAGGCCTTATCATGCCCCGATTCACCTTGTTCAAGCTCTACTTGGTTCTCCGATCCGGCGCTCTGTCCCAACTGCCAGGGATAACGAAGCTGGACCGTCTGTTCCCCAGGGCAGTCTCGACAACCTTCAGTCGCAACTTGCCCAGGTCATTACACTGTTGCAGTCCATGAACGAGTCACTTGCCCAATTAGCGGCAAAGCCTTGACTAGTTCTGGCAAAATGGGGGAATAAACAGAATATGTAGAATGGGGGAGTCTTGAAGAATGGGGGAGATTTCTACTGGCTGCTGCAGTTTTATCTTGTTATTTATTTTATTTTGTTTTGTTTTTATTCCGCTTAAGAACAATGTTTTAACTGCTTATTTCATTAAGTTGTTTTGCGGAGTGTTGCACCGCTGTTGCAACACATTTTTATTGCTGTCGAGACTCGTTAGTTGATTTATGTGCCTATCTCTTACTAACTTGTTTTATTTCAGCATGTCTACATTTTCCTTGGGATTTAAAAGTGTTTTTGCCAAACAAGTCAATTGGGGGAGATTGTTAGGACCGCAAAGTCCGACAGGTTTCAAACTCGGTTGAACAGTCAGGACTGCCAGGTCCAACTAGATTTTATTTCCTTGTTTGCAAAATTATTTTAAAGGAAAATTTTGGTTTTATTTACTTTGATTTATTTACTTATTTATTCACACGGATTTATGGTATTTATCCTGTTATTAGACGCGTGAATATTTAGGTGAGTTTGGAAAGATTTAACTTGATCTTATAGTATCTTATCTTATGGAAAGTTAATCTTTATCAAACTCTTTCCTATATCCTTTAGTAATCTATTCCTTGTGGAGTTCTTCTTTGTCTTTGATGTGCAGAATATATGAAGATCTTATAAATCGGAAACAAAGACGTAGCAAAAGGAAGAATCGCCTTATCATGGAAAGATTCGGATATATTTGGAAGATCCTGTCTCGACTGGATATGGAGACTAGCCGAGATTCAAGGATATCTTTCAGGAGAGCTATCCTATAAATAGTAGAAATCCTAGGAATCAATGTAGAACACTCGTGTAACAAAATATACATCTTTAGGTGTTCTCTTTTATTTTGATTTCTTAGTTTTCGCCCTCTTGAGTTACATCAAGAACGTGAGAAGCCGACAAGAGTTGAAGGGAGTTCAACGGGAAAGGATTGCGCCAGTTAGAGGGATCTATACGTACGTGCAGTTCGCTTGGAAGCATTCTCATAAGAAGATCATTACGGGAGTCTTGGTCTTACGGGTCAAACGGAGTAGACGCGAAAAAGGTTCCGGTGGTATCAACATTAGAGGGATTCGGTGTTAGAATAAAACCAGTTGGTGTAATAAATTTTGTCCGTTGAAAGAAGTTTGATTCAGGCGAAATCCTCGTGGATGTAGGACATAGTCCGAACCACGTTAAAATCTGCTGTCTTACTTTACTGTCTTACTTACCTGTCTTACTTATCTGTCTAGACTAGGTACCGCAACTACTGCTAAAACGTAAAGTATTAGACTCTAAGATCTATCAATTGGCATCAAGAGCCTATCACCTACTTACATTGGTGAGATTCTGGTTTTATTTAGATCTTGCAGATTTGATGGCACAAAACGTTGAGGGATCATCATCATCAAAGCCGCCGCTCTTAAACGAATTTAACTATTCATACTGGAAGGTCCGCATGACAGCTTTCATCAAAAAGGAAAATAAGAAAGCGTGGAAAAGCATCCTCAAAGGATGGTCTCCACCACTAGACAAAGATGGAAAGCCGAAGCTAGAGCTCGACTGGTCGGACGCAGAAGATCTCGACGCGAGCCACAACTCCATTGCAATCAATGCAATTTTAAATGGAGTCGACCTAAATCAGTTCAAACTGATCTCCAAGTGTGAATCGGCCAAAGATGCATGGAACGCCCTCCGCGTTGCCCATGAAGGTACCCCATCCGTGAAAAGATCCAAAAGACAAATCCTTGGTACACGGTTTGAGGAACTTAAAATGGAGGATCATGAAACAATAGCTCAATACAATGCTAAACTTAGAGACATTGCTAATGAAGCCTTCCTCCTCGGTGATGAGTACAATGAGTCCAAACTTGTTCAGAAAACTCCTCGAACTTTACCCTCAAGATTCGATATGAAAATTGAGGCGATTGAAAAAGTAAGAGACGTGGAAAACTTGTCACTTGAAGAGCTCATGGGTGCCTTCTCAACTTTCGAGTTGAAAAAGAATTTGAATGGAGTCACTTCGAAAGGTGTTGCACTTAAAGCTGAAATCAAAGACAAACCTCAAAGTGACGACAAGGACGAGTTCGAGAAATCTGTTGCGTTTCTCTCCAAAGGACTCCGAAAGTTTTCCAAGTGGAAAAACAAAGGTACGAACACTTTCCCTTCTAACTCTGATAATTCATTAAAATCTTCCGCTGCTAATGATCTTAGCTACAAAAGAAGAGGAAAAGGTGTTCAATGCAGGGAATGCCAAGGCTATAGTATTAGACTCTAAGATCTATCAAATGTATCTCGAGTGATGAGAGTGTTCTGGTGCCGGCGGTGGTAGCACTTTTGTGGTGACCCCCAAAATCCCGTTTGTGGTTGTTCATGAGTGTTTTGGAATAATGGTGTGGAATCATCCCGGCCATTTTTATTCTCGTAGAAATATGCTGATGCGAGCGTTAGGTTGAAAGCTGCCCGTTCTGCCCGTTAGGTCAAAAACTGCCCGTTACGCATCTTAATGTGGCGCTTTTCTCGGCTTTGTACATGATTTTGTCGTGCAATGAAATTTTGGGTGGGGCATTGATAACATATCTCCTGTACAATTAAAGAAATCTTTGTTAATGGAACTAGTAAATGAATAAATTTATAGAGTGTGGTGGATAATAAAATACTTAAAAATTGTATATATAATCTACGTATAAATTGTGCCTTAGGATCTTTATGTAAAAAATAACTATGAAGTTAATATCTAGTTTGATCATTAAGTCTGCATAGAATTTTTCTATATCAAACCTGAAAAAAGTATAAAGTTCTAATTTTGTTTTTTAACTTTAAATGTTGACAATCAGATTGGTTCAGAAAGTGAAATAAGGAAAAAGTATTATTGTAAAAGTTAGAAGGAAGTAATAAAATGAGCGGGACGGAGGAATGGACTACGATTGGTATTTGCTAGTATAACTATGAAGATGTAAAACGGAAGAAAGACGATATATAAGGAAAAAAGATAAAAGTGCTAATTATGACAGAAAAAAAAGATATAACGTACTATGAAAATATCTATGGTTAGTTTCAGTTTTTTTTTTTACTTTTAGTATTTGATAAGAAAAGATGTAAATAAAAACTTCTGTTTATGACGTATTTATTCATTGGAAAAGAACTTTTTTGCTTCTCTATATATTGTCAAATTTAATAAAAGGTCAAACTAGGATTTCAAAAACAAAGAATGAATTAAATAATCTTCTTGTTGTCACATCGTACTCATAATAATTAAGTTATCAGTAACAAATGAGGTAGTTTAAGACAATCATTTTCATCTTCTAAACTATACTAAGTAAAAGTATTACCATCCATGTGCTATCAATTTAAATTTAATTTTTACCCAACTAACTAATTTAATACATTGGCCTTCATAACCCATGCAACAAATATTTGTTACCTTATGATTGAAGAGTTGAACGACTGTCTCCCCATAGCATAGCACGGAGCGTATGTCACCGCAATTGGCCACAACGATTTGTTCTTGCGCAAGAACGTCCACAACCACCATCGAGCCCGACCTGAACAACAATCTCTGGTTGTTGCACCATGCAAAAACTTACAGTATGCAGCCGCTGCATGTGTTGAGCGCTAACATCTCAGTCCTCGAGAAACAATGACTGTAAATTAACATTTCTCACTTTTGTTCAAACTTAAGTTCAAATGTAGCGGCTGACCAATTGATGGGATACCGTGCACGCATGAGTTCTTCTCCAAGATTTCATGCATCTTCTTCTTGTACATTGCTGAAACCTGCATATGAATTTAAACCATGTTATATAAAATTAAAGTAGCCTAATAAATATAAATTTACAAGAATTAACCTTTCACATGATATGTGTAAAAAGTAGTCCAATTTCTTAGTATCTTATGACATGTGCAGAATTTAATATATATGGTGGTGGACGGTAAGAGTATTTAATTGTTTACCTTACAATTAATACACATGGCAAAAATCTGATAGTATGACATGAGTGTATTCACCATTTTGACACATAAAATTTCTTGTGCGTAACGCATATAATTAATATTTTTGTGGTAAAATTTATAATTTTATATATATATATATATATATACATGTCTAACCACCCAACACGGTGTACGAAGATTCCAACCCACATTACCAATTGTCACACAAGAATTGACCCCTTGTTTAACACAAAAGATTTGAATTTTAAAAGAAATTAATTTTTGGAGTGTTTATAAAATGTGTTTCATTCTTTTTTGACTTATATCCATAGATTATTTATTAATTAATGCACGTTTTTTTTTTCTGACTCTTTTTGACTAACTAATTGACAAAAAATTCGAGTAGGTTAAAAGCAAACAAAAAAGTTTACCTGAGAGCTTCCATGTCTATCAGAAACTTCAAAGTGATGGATCGGCCTTCATCTATTGAACAACGGCAAACATAGGTTTATATGAACAGCCACAGCGTTCTCCGGTGTCCGCAGCCTCCTCGCCACCGCCAGCTCACCAACTGTGTGCACAACGTCATTTTTATTCGCTTCCACCACATGCAAACCCGAACTTGAGCCCTACTCACCATTATGCCCAAACATCTATGAATAATCACCATCGGGATTTTGGGGGGCCTCCACAAGCACCAGAACACTCTCGTTGCACAAGACATGTTGTTTTTGGCGCCCAAAACTGCTCCATTTAACCTCTTTGGCCTCCTCTATCTAAACTGTCCCATTCTAATTAGCACGTACGTACTATTAAAACCTAGCATTATTGCTTTTTGTTGTGATAAATTTTAAATCTGCAATGTTGATATTTTTCTCCTCGCAACTCGTCTCAATTATATAGCATAAAGGGCGTACCAATTCCAACTAATTTTTGGCATACAAACAAAAGAATTAACACACCACTCATGTCTACTTACTCGATATTTGTGACGAACATAGAGTTTTGGTTTAAGAGTGTCTAAAGTGACCAAATTCGGGAGAGGAGAGCTTATTCTGGAATTCTCCCGAATCTCGATACTTCTGACACTCTTAAACAAAAAAAATTCGTCCGTTACAAATAAAGAGTAAGTACACATGGGTTGGGTGTTAATTCTTTTGTTTGTATGCCAAAAAATTAGTTGCAATGGGTAAGCCCTTTGTGCTATATAATCCAGTCAAATTGTGAAGAGAAAAATATCAACAGTGCGGATTTATATTTTGTCACATCAAATACACAAAAGCTAGGTTTGAATAGAAGAAGTTGGTTTGAACCGGAGAAGTCTAGAAAGAGGAGGCAAAAGAGGATTTTAATGAGGCAAAATGGAGCTATTTTTGAGCTTCGAAAAAAATGTATCTCGAGTGATGAGAGTGTTCTAGTGCCGGACGGTGGTAGCACTTTTGTGGTGACCCCCGAAATCCCGTTTGTGGTTGTTCATGAGTGTTTTGGAATAATGGTGTGGAATCATTCCGGCCATTTTTATTCTCGTAGAAATATGCTGATGCGAGCGTTAGGTTGAAAGCTGCCCGTTAGGTCAAAAACTGCCCATTACGCATCTTAATGTGGCGCTTTTCTCGGCTTTCTACATGATTTTGTCATGCAATGAAATTTTGGGTGGGGCATTGATAACATATCTCCTGTACAATTAAAGAAATCTTTGTTAATGGAACTAGTAAATGAATAATTTTATAGAGTGTGGTGGATAGTAAAATACTTAAAAATTGTATATATAATCTACGTATAACTTGTGCCTTAGGATCTTTATGTAAAAAATAACTATGAAGTTAATATCTAGTTTGATCATTAAGTCTGCATAGAATTTTTATATATCAAACCTGAAAAAAGTATAAGGTTCTAACTTTATTTTTTAACTTTAAATGTTGACAATCAGATTGGTTCAAAATGTGAAATACGGAAAAAGTATTATTGCAAAAATTTGAAGTAAGGAAATAATAAAATGAGCGGGACGGCGGAATGGACTACGATTGGTATTGCTAGTAAAACTATGAAGATGTAAAACAGAAGAAAGACGATTAATAAGGAAAAAAGATAAAAGTGCTAATTATAACAGAAAAAAAAGAAGATATAACGTACTATTAAAAGATCTATGGTTAATTTCAATTTTTTTTTACTTTTAGTATTTGATAAGAAAAGATGTAAAATAAAAACTTCTATTTATGAAGTATTTATTCATTGGAAAAGAACTTTTTTGCTTCTCTATATATTCTCAAATTTAAATAAAAAGTCAAACTAGGATTTCAAAAACAAAGAATGAATCTACTCCTTAAATAATCTTCTTGTTGTCACATCGTACTCATAATAATTAAGTTATCAGTAACAAAAGAGGTAGTTTAAGACTATCATTTTCATCTTCTAAACTATAGTAAGTAAAAGTATTACCATCCATGTGCTATCAAATTAAATCTAATTTTTACCCAACTAAATAAATTAATCCATTGGCCTTCATAACCCATGCAACAAATATTTGTTACCTTATGATTGAAGCAGAGTTGAACGACTGTCTCCCAATAGCATAGCACGGAGCGTATGTCACCGCAATTGGCCACAACGATGTGTTCTTGCGCAAGAACGTCCAGAACCACCGTCGAGCCCGACCTGATCAACAATCTCTGGTTGTCGCACCTGATGAAAAAACTTATAGTATGCAGCCACTGCATGTGTTGAGCGCCAACATCTCAGTCCTCGAGAAACAACGATTGTAAACATTCCTCACTCTTGTTCAAACTCAAGTTCAAATGAAGCGGCTGACCAATTGATGGATACCGTGCACGCATGAGTTTTTCGCCAAGATTTCATGCATCTTCTTCTTGCACATCGCTGAAACCTGCATATGAATTTAAACCATGTTATACAAAATTCAAGTAGCCTAATAAATATAAATTTACAAGAATTAACCTTTCACATGATATGTGTAAAAAGTAGTCCAATTTCTTAGTATGTTATGCCATGTGCAGAATTTAATATATATGGTGGTGAACGGTAAGAGTATTTAATTGTTTACCTTGCAATTAATACACATGGCAAAAATCTGATAGTATGACATGAGTTTATTCACCATTTTGACACATAAAATTTCTTGTGTGTCGCGCATATAATTAATATTTGTGTGGTAAAATTTTATCTGTTTACCTTATTTATAGTCTTTGTTGTGTTTTACATATTCATAGTTTTACTAGCAATACAAACCGAAGTCCATTCCTACGAACCACTCATTTTATTATTTCTTTACTTCGAATTTTCGCAATAATACTTTTTCCTTATTTCACTTTTGAACCAATATGATTATCAACATTTAAAGTTAAAAAATAAAATTAGAACCTTATACTTTTTTCATGTTTGATATATAAAAATCCTATGCAGACTTAATGATCAAACTAGATATTAACTTCATATTTACTTTTTTACATAAAGACCCTAAGGCACAATTTATACGTAGATTATATATACATTTTTTTAGTATTTTATTATCCACCACACTCTATAAGATTATAGATGTATTAGTTCCATTAACAAAGATTTCTTTGATTGTATGTGCTATACCAAAATTTCTACAGGAGATATGTTATCAATGCCCCACCCAAAATTTCACTGTACGACTAAATCATGTACAAAGCCAAGAAATGCGCCACATTAAGATGCGTAACAGGCAGGTTTTGACCTAACGGGCAGAACGGGCAGCTTTCAACCTAACACTCGCATCAGCATATTTCTACGAGGATAAAAACGAACGGGATATTCCCCACTATTATTCCAAAACACTCATGAACAACCATGAACGGGATTTTGGGGTTCACCACAAAAATGCTACCACCGTCCGGCACCAGAACACTCCATCACTCAAGATACATTTTTTTTGGAGCTCAAAAATAGCTCCATTTCGCCTCATTAAAATCTTCTTTTGCCTCCTCTTTCTAGACTTCTCCGGTTGTAACCAACTTGTTCTATTAAAACCTAGGTTTTGTGTATTTGATGTGATAAAATATAAATCCGCATTGTTGATATTTTTTCTCTTCACAATTTGACTCGTTTATATAGCACAAAGGGCTTCCCAATTCCAACTAATTTTTTGGCATACAAAAAAAAGTTTTTACACACCACCCATGTGTAGTCACTCTTTATTTGTAACGGAATTTTTTTGTTTAAGAGTGTCAAAAGTATCGAGATTCGGGAGAATTTCATGAATAACCTCTCCTCTCCCGATTCTGGACACTTTAGACACTCTTAAACTGAAACTTTACGTTCGTCACAAATATCGAGTAAGTAGACATGAGTGGTGTGCTAATTCTTTTGTTTGTATGCCAAAAGTTAGTTGGAATTGGTACGCCCTTTATGCTATATAATTGAGACAAGTTGTTAAGAGAAAAATATCAACATTGCTGATTTAAATTACATCACAACAAAATAAAGGAATGCTAGGTTTTAATAGTACTTGTTAATTAGAATGGGACAGTGTAGAGAGAGGAGGCCAAAGAGGTTAAATGGAGCAAATTTGGGTGCCATAAATAACATGTCTTGTGCAACGAGAGTGTTCTGGTGCTGGACGGTGGTAATAATATTGTGGAGGCCCCCCAAAATCCTGATGGTGGTTATTCATGGTTGTTAGGGCATAATGGTGAGTAGGGCTCAAGTTCAGGTTTCATGTGGTGGATGCGAATAAAAATGACGTTGTGCACACAGTTGGTGAGCTGGCGGTGGTGGGGAGGCTGCGGACACTGGCGGACGCTGTGACTGTCCATATAAACCTATGTTTGTCGTTGTTCAATAGATGAAGGCCGATTCATCACTTTGGAGTTTCTGTTAGACATGGAAGCTCTCAGGTAAACTTTTAGTTTGCTCTTGACCTACTCACATTTTTTGTCAATTAGTTAGTCAAAAAGAGTAAAAAAACGTGCATTAATTAATAAATAATCTATGGATATAAGTCAAAAAAGAATGAAACACATTTTATAAACACTCCAAAAATTAATTGCTTTTAAAATTCCAATCTTATGTGTTAAAACAAGGGGTCAATTCTTGTGTGACAATTGGTAATGTGGGTTGGAATCTTTGTACACCGTGATGGGTGGTTAGACATGTATATATATATATATATATATATATATATATATATATATATATATATATATATATATATATATATATATAGATATATATTTGGCATACAAACAAGCACCACTCATGTCTACTTACTCGACATCTAAGAGTGTCTAAAGTGTCCAGATTAGGGAGAGGAGAGGTTATTCATGGAATTCTCCCGAATCTCAATACTTTTGACACTCTTAAACCAAAATTTTACGTCCGTTACAAATAAAGAGTGAGTACACATGGGTGGTGTGTTAATTCTTTTGTTTGTATGCCAAAAAATTAGTTGGAATTGGTAAGCCCTTTGTGCTATATAATCGAGTCAAATTGTGAAGAGAAAAATATCAACAATGCGGATTTATATTTTATCACATCAAATACACAAAAGCTACGTCTTAATAGAACAATTTGGTTAGAACCGGAGAAGTCTAGAAAGAGGGGGCAAAAGAGGATTACGAATTAAGTGATCAGTACCAAATGAGGTAGTTTAAGACTATCACTTTTATCTTCTAAACTATAGTAAGTAATAGTATTCCCATCCATGTGGTATCAAATTAAGTTTAATTTTACCCAACTAACTAAATTAATCCATTGGCCTTCGTAACCCATGCAACGAATATTTGTTACCTTATGATTGAAAGAGAGTTGAACGAGTGTTTGCCCAGAGCGTTGCACGGAGCGTATGTCACCGCAATTGGCCACATTGATGTGTTCTCGCGCATGAACGTCCACAACCGTCGTCAACCTTGACCTAAACACGGCACTCTGGTCGCCGCACCAGATGAAATAACTTACAGTATGCAGCCGTTGCATGTGTTGAGCGCCAACATCTCAGTCCTCGAGAGACAATGATTGTAAACATTCTTCACTCATGTTAAAACTCAAGTTCAAATGCACCGGCTGACCAAGGGATGGGATATCGTGCACGCATGAGTTCTTCCTCCAAGATTTCATGCATCTTCTTCTTGCACATCGTTGAAACTACGTATGAAATTAAACCATGTTATACAAATTAAAGTAGACTTATGAATATAAATTTAGAATAAGTAACCTTTCACATGATATGTGTCCAAATTAGTCCAATTACTCAGTATATGACATTGCTAGAGTCACGACATGTGCATAAGTTATTATTTATGGTGGTGGATAGTTAGAGTATTTAATTTCTTACCTTACAATTAATACACATGGCGAAAATCTGATAGTATCACCTTATAGTCTATTCACCATTTTGACATAAAAAAAATTCTTGTATGTCACACATATAATTTATATTTGTGAAGTAAAGTAAAAATACATGTATATATACATATATATATACACACATATATTATTTATTAAAATCTTACCACCATCATGGTGTACGAAGATTACACCCCATGTTACGGAAGAGTTCCACAAATCACCTCTCTTCTCCCGAATCTCGATACTTTAGACGCTCTTAAACAAAAAATTTACGTCTGTTACAAATTTAGAGTGAGTACACGTTGGTGGTGTGTTAATTCTTTTGTTTGTGTGCCAAAGCTTACTTGAAAAGTGTACGCCCTTTATGCTATACAATCAAGTCAAGTTGTGAAGAGAAATATATCAACATTACGGATTTATATTTTATCACAGGATACCCCAAAGCCACCTAGACAACCCAAATGAAATGGGCTGCCGGAAGTTTGGCAACCCAACAGTTACATCAAATCTTAAGTGTTGTATGTTGTTGTATTTGTAGGACGTGTTTGCTTTGCCCTATTACCACCAATTAATAATATATTGGGTAGGTATACATATATATTTGATTTGCAAAACTTGTAATTAATTGTCCTGATGTGGCGCTGATTTGGATTTCAATCTTCCAATTACATATTGCACCCCTCCCAGCAACAAGGATAATTGGTGACAAGCATGATGCGCAATTACACCCATGGCCTCATTGAAAAATTGAACAATTGAGACCACAAGTTTTCATTTCTTGGTGATTTCTCATCACATTTTGGGGGAAAGATCAGAAGCCTAACTTTTCGAAAGCCAAATCCTTCTGCAATGGCGATTTTATATTTCCAAGTGAAAGATTTCCTACTTCTCCTTTGTTTTTCAAATTTTTTTATTGTAAAAGATCTAGTATTACAAGTGTGTTATTTCCATTTGCATAGTTATTGTTCTTGAATTGACGGTGTTGCAACCACAGTTTATGTGAAGACGAGAAAAAACTTTGAAATGAGAAGGACTCTTTGATATGGACGAACCTTTTCAATATGGGGAAAAATAATGAATGCTTCATAGATTTATTATTGATGGAAATCAGGAGTTCGTGTTTCGAAAACTCTCAGGGGGCGAGTTGACAGCAATAGTGATGAAAATCAAGAATTCAATTTAGATTAGGAGTCTTGTTATTATTTTCTACTTTGTTTAGGATTCTAGTTTACTTCCTAGACATGTTTATTCCAGAGTTATTTTACTACTTTTGTTAGGATTCCTAGTTTTGGTAGGTTTTATTCACTTAGCCTATAAATATAGGCTAGGATTTTATTGTTGAACAAGTGTGATGATTATTGATTATTGACTGTTGTTTCCAATTTTCTCTATAAATTCTTTCTTCTCTTCTCTCTTTGCTCTTATTTTTCTGATTATACTCTTCTCCTATCTTAATCATCAATTATTCTTCTATCTCTGATGTAGGACAAGAACCCCTGATTTTGGGCGTTTTCGCAATAGGAAAAAGCCTGCAAAAAAACCGTCATATCTTTTGATCCAGTGCTCCGTTTTTGGCTCATAAGATATCAAATTAATTTGAGTTTTCTACAACTCTACGCGAGGTTAAGGTCTAAATTCGGTCATTTAAGGACAAAATTATGTCATTTTTTTATATTTTTCCTATTTTGTTTAGGACTCTTTTTATTTATTTCCTTATTTCAAATTACGGTTTCTTAGAGACTATAAATACTTTGTTTCTTACTATTTTGCAGCATCTTTTCATCATTACTAATAAGAAAAGGGATTTTATTCCAATTTCTGGTGGGGTCCAGTTTATTCCTGGTGAGTTTCAATGTTTTTCCGTCGATTACACAAGGGGTGTACAAGAACCGCCCCATCTGCCTCGACCCACCAAAACCCGACCCACCAAACCCACACTCGCCATGGTTTATTTTATGACTTCACCCGCACGGGTTGATAAATGGCAACCCGCAAAATTTGGGTATGGTCATAAATTTAAATACAACCCACCCGAACCCGTCCGCATACAACCTTAATTTGTATATTTGTATAGGAATGAAGGGAACAAAGGAAGTTTTTGAAAGTCATATAATTGTATGTTCATAATATTGTTATAGTATAGTATATGTTTTGTTAATTTTGGTGTTCTTTGATAGTTGTATTTTGGATTGTGAATCGATTTAAATCGTAGTTTTATAATTTATGCGGATAAAATATTCGTTTACATCCTTATATTGTTATTTTAATTAAGTTATGTCGTGGTTTAAGTGATTTGTGAAGTTATGATATATTATTATTGTTTTTAAAACTCAAATTAGGTTATGTTTTTGTTTTTATATCAAAATATTACTATATTTTTTCTCACAATTTTAACCCGCCATCCGCCCGCAACCTGCCTAACCCGCACAACCCGCAACCCACATGGTTTCATTATTAACTTTACCTGCACGGGTTGAAAAGTTGGTAACCCGCTAACTTTGGGTATGGTCATTTTTTCTTTGTGACAACCAGCCCAAATCCACCCGCGTACACCCCTTGATTACACGTTGGTGTGTTGATTGCACGCTTCCGTTCTGCGTCAATCTCTCTTCTCATAATTCCCTAATCTCTATCAAAATAGAGATCAGGGAATTATGAGAAGCGAGATAGAAGAATAACAGAAGATTAAGATAGGAGAAGAGTAGAATTAGAAGAAGAACAAGAACAAGAATAGAAGATTAGAAGAGAATTTACGAGACAAGAAAACATAAATAAGGGAGAAAATTGTAAACAACAATCAGTAATCAATAATCATCAAACTTTGTTCGACAATAAAATCCTAGCCTTCTATTTATAGGCTAAGAAAATAAAATCTACCAAAACTAGGACTCCTAACAAAAGTAATAAAATAACTCTGGAATAAATAAGACTAGAAAATAAACTAGAATCCTAATCAAACTAGAAAATAATAACTAGACTCCTAATTTAAATTGAACTGTTGATTTCCAACATTCTACCCGACTTGAAAAAACTCGCCCCTGGAGAGTTTGTGAAACACCAACTCTTGATTCTTCAATTTGAATTCAGAAGCAGTAGACTTAAGACGGCCTTTCCAACAAACAAGATAGTTATGGTATGGATCAACATGAATGGCATCACTTTCCTCCAAGAATCTAGGTGGTGCACGAACCCCTTAGGCACTAAGCTTGAAGAAGTTGTGAAACCCCCTGAAACACTAGCAGAAAAATAAGTAGGTCCCAAGGACCACCAAGCAAGATATGAGCTACTTGTTGGATCTTGAGTACAATGTTGTTGGATTCTTAATCCAACGTTGGGCTGATACGTAAAATAATTATATATTGCAACATGTCATTAAGAAAAGCCCAATAAAAGTGATCAACTAAGGTTCAGATTAAATGGGATAATGTGTCTTGAAGGGTGTGGGCCTTTTGATGGGTAGAGACCAAGGAATAATTTTATTTCTATGATGGGCTGAAATAAAGTTATTAGATATATCAGGGTTTTCTTGGTATCATATATAATAGGTGGTCATGGTCCCCGGGTCCCACAATTTACTTTTCTACACTATATCCCGTCAGTAGTCTAGAGCTTGGGAGGAACTAAAAGGACTCTCAAGAAAACAAAGGTTTTGTGTTGATCTGGAAGACCCGCCACAAATCTAGTTCAATCAATCACACTGCTATGGACTCAGGTATGTTTTGCTGTAGTACTATATGATCTTGATAGTTTAACACGAATTACATAAGGTTTATGTGTGATGGATTTCACCTGTATGTTTAGTTGGTTATTACAAGTGGTATCAGAGCCGCTTTGTGTTGAATTATCGAGATATTATGCGTGATTGACTGTGATTATTCTCAAATTTGATTCGGTATTGTTGAAATTGAATTTGAGTTGAAACGGTTGGGTTGTCTTTTACGATTATAGATTTTCTGATGCGATATTACGGTTTAGTATTAAGCATGAATTATTTGTTTTCGTGAAAATTATGATTCGGTTCTACGCATGAATTATTGTATTTGGTAGAAACTATATTCGTTGATCTTGAACGGAAAAGGATTCGTGAAAAGTCGGATTAACTTTCGACGATTTGGTAAACGGGGGATCGTAAAGATTTGTCTCGTGAGGATCCCGTGGTTTCCGACCACGGCGGAGGCTATAGCAGCGGCGTTTCCGCCACCGCTGCTACAAATCGGAAAATTTTTTGTTTTTTTTCTAAAATCAGTTTTCTTTAAAAAAAAAAAAAAAAAAGGAGCCGGCGATTTTCCCATCGCCGGCAACAGTCACCGTCGCCGCTGAAAGGCAGCAACGGGAAAGAAAGCAGTGAGCGATATCAGATATGCGCACTGCATAAAGGTGCAGGCGACGGGAAAGTCGCCTCCTAGGGGCCGAATCCCCTGGGTTGCTGGTACATGGGCCATTTTTTGGCCCATGAGAGGAAAGCTGCGGGCTTAGCCCGCAGCAGTTGAGGTTTTGTGCTGTGGGCTGCTCATAGCCCACAACAACAGTTAAAATTTTTATTAAAGCTGTGGGCCGAACGGCCCCAACATTTAGTTTAGGGGCTGTTTGGCCCATATTTTAACAAAAAAATATATATATTTTTTAAAGTGGCAGTTCAATTTTTTCGGATACAGGGCTGGAGCAGGATCCCGGGTCTGGTTTGACCCGGTCCAGTCCCGACTGGGTCAGCAGTCAATAGTCAGCGGTCATCCTTGACAGTTGATTAAAATTTTTTTTTTTTCTTTTTACAGAAACAGTTTATGGGATACTGTTTGTGCATTTTAAATTCACGGAATGGATCAGTTTATATATTTTGAAATTAGTTAAGTGCAACAACATGTCGCCAAAGTGACATTTCTTGTTGAAATTAACTTTATTTCAGAGTATAAACGGTTATATATGTGTGTGACTTATGTGAATGTCCATCGGCCCAAAGGAAGATCGATGTTTAACAGAATTGCATGCATACTTATAGTAATAAACATGTGGTAACTTTTCCAGTTTTGCATGTAAACATATTATCGGCCCAAAGGAAGGTTTGTGTTTGACATGCGTTTATAATATCAATGTTTGATTACTATGACAAGATACCTTTTACAAGTTAATATTTTGTCCAAAGATAGAATGTTAATGGTGTGTTTGGTGTTTTGAGATGGGATTTACCAGTTTTAAATTTATTATGCTTTAAAGACTTATGTGAGCTTGTTTTGGTGTTTGCTTTTATGATTCAGCTAATGCTCCTGCTAATATTACTGCCAACATTAATTCCATTCATATGCTAAATGGCTCCAACTTCAAGTCATGGAAGGACAACTTGTTGATTGTTCTTGGCGTCATTGATCTTGACCTTGCTTTAAGGACTAACTCTCCTCCACCTCTTACGAATAAGAGTACCTCTGATGAGAAGAGGGATACATAAAGGTGGGAGAGATCAGATCGCATGTGTATGATGATCATGAAGAGAGCCATTCCAGAAGCATTTAGAGGCACTATGTCTGAGCAGATTACTACTGCTAAAGAGTTCTTGGAGGATATTGCGAAAAGGTTTGTCAAGAATGAAAAGTCTGAAATTGGTACACTCTTGACAAGCTTGATCTCAATGAAGTATAAAGGCAAAGGCAATATCAGGGAGTACATACTGGAGATGTCTCATCTTGTTTCAAAGTTGAAAGGACTTAAGCTTGAACTCTCTGAGGACTTGCTAGTTCATCTGGTTTTGATATCTCAGTTTAAGGTGAGCTATAACTTCCAGAAAGAGACTTGGTCTCTGAATGAGCTCATCTAACACTGTGTTTAGGAAGAGGAAAGGCTTAAGCAAGATAGAACAGAAAGTGCTCACTTTGTCTCCAACTCCAAGGACAAAGGAAAGAAAAGGAAAAATGATAAGGAAGCTGCAGTTACAGCACCTGCAATGAAACAACAAAAGAAACCCGATGATAAGGATGGAAAGGGTTGTTTCTTCTATGGTGTTGAAGGGCATAAGAAGAAGCAATGCACCAACTATCATGCTTGGCTTGCCAAGAAAGGTATGCTTCTTAATCTCGTTTGTTCTGAGGTTAATTTAACTTCGGTACCTAGACACAAATGGTGGTTAGATTCTGGTGCAACAACTCACATCAGTGTTTCTATGCAGGGATGTCTATGCAGCCGAAAGCCAAATGATGGTGAAAGACACATCTACGTAGGCAACGGCAAGACGGCTGAAGTTGAGGCAATAGGGAAATTTAGATTATTATTAAAGACTGGATCGTATTTGGATCATAATGAGACTTTCGTTGTACCGTCTTTTAGACAAAACTTGATTTCTATTTTTTTGTTGGACAAATCTGGTTATCATTGTTCTTTTGGGAATGGAAAATTTAGTTTGTTTCATGATTCAAATTTGGTTGGTTCTAGTTCTTTGATCGAATATGATAATCTTTATTTAGTTGATACAATTGTCTCATTTAATGAATCCCTACATTCGAGTACTCGAGGTCCCAAAAGAAAATTAACTCAAGAGAATTCAACTGCGTTATGGCACAAGAGATTGGGTCATATCTCATGTGAGGACCGCGCTCCACGAGTCACAATCCGATCCGAGTTGGTCCGATGTTGGCCACCTAACAAACCCAACTCAGACCGAACTGTATCTCATAGAAAGGGGTCTCACTGACCAGGATCAAAACCATAGCATTATAATAAAATAATTTTACTTTAAATACAGCGGAAGTCTTTGGAATACAAATACATTTTACAATTTTAAAATGATGTAAATACAAAATCAAAACAATTTTTGCAAAGTTTCCAAAAGCGGACTTGTCGATCATTCGTTCCATCCGTGCTACTATACCAATCTTACTCTGAGAAAGGGACATATAGAACAAAAGAGGAGTAAGTCTTTAATGACTTAGTGAAATTCTTAGATCATGAAAATAATCAAACAGCAAATCAGAACAAAATGAACAAGAATGACCAGAATAATTACATATGCATCATTGAACTGAAATTATCGGTTTAACGATAATACTGGAATATTCAGAATAACGAGAAATGAACTTGTGCAATTACATATAACAGATCCAACCTTAACTCCCAAAATTCAACCGTATACCTCCCTACGAGGAGCTACCTCGCAACAGAACAGAAGACATGCTCGAGTACATGTCAATCTAACACGCGGGTCACAACCAACTCCTGGCTGCAAGCGGCGCTTAGAAAAAATGGGTATTAAGTTGAAATACTTAAACTGACAGCCATTTGTTGCCCAGCAGTAAATCTTCTCAATCCCTGGGCCCAACTTCCCAAAGGCGTCCCAATGGGTGAAATAGAATTATCAGGTGAGCTAGTAAGTCGGACAATATTTGTTGCTCGTTTTTTAGCTACATAGGCCGAACATAGTTCGTTGCTCGTTGCACAATTCAAGAATCGATAGGGTGATCATGGTACCAGGATAATTATGATTATGAAAAAAATTCCCGATTATAAATTAAATGAGATTTGATTTAACAATAAGCAAGAAAACTGATTATGTAAAGAATTAACGATTATCAATATAAAAGCATTAAAATGGTGATAGAATGTTGCTCGGGATTCGAAACAAAGAATCACAATTGTTATGTCCAAGTTTCTCAGGGCCGGATGCCAAATAGGGTTTTGAACAAATTAGAAATCAAACCTCACCTTTTACTGTATGGGAAGTTCTTGATAAACGTCGATAATTGTCGAACCTTAGATAAATCAAAAAGATATAATCAATTGTTTGCTCATAAATTTACAAAAATAAACATATATTTTCAATATTTATCAGATTTAAAGAAGTTCAATTAAATATCTAATTATTGTTAGTTTTGGATAAATCCAACATTTACCTATTTTAACTTTAACTGTGACGTAAAAATATAATTAATGAGAGTTCCCATTTCAAAGTAACAAGTTGAAGACTAAATCAGTTACGAAATTATTATTAAAATCTCCAATTCTAATTTATTAACAACATATTTGATATTAATATATACATATGCATCAATGCATATTTAAACCCGTTTTAAAACAATATTTCTTAACAAAATTCTTGTAAATTACTTATTACATAATAATCTCAAATCAAAAGTTTTACCATGATCTTAACATTGAACAAATATCTCAGTATGCCCTTGAATAAAATTACATCACATATATAACTTTGGTAAAAACCATTTTTCTTATAATTATTAGTATTAAATAACATAATATTGCATATATCACTAATAACAATTAAAATAAATTGTAAACATGTAGATCTAATTAAAATTAATATTTCCAGAATACTTATTATGCTAATAGACTAGATTAGATGGTTAGATCACAAGACAAACACAATACTTTACTTAAAGTTAAAGAAATTGAAAGATCAACCGTGAAATAAACTATATGTAATCTTAATGTTGCAAAATCCATGAAAAATATTAAACACGATTCTAAATTATGATCAACTGATCTAACATCATTATTAGTACGTAATGAGTCCGTATTAATGATCAATTTCATGATTTGGCTAGCTTTTGCAACATAAATTAGTTAAACAAAAGGTTAATGCAAATCTGAGGTTAAAACTGTAGCAGTCTCAGATTCACCTTTGATCAGACTTTCAAACGACATGATAGTCTGAAATTGGTTGAGGGGTTCAATCTTAAACATCATGGAGAGTATGTAGTTTCAAAATCAGATCAATAGGACAACGTTTGGTATTTTAAATAAATCATGAAAGATATGAGCTGTTTTCGGATTTTCTGGACAGTGGTACGTATTCCTCATTTTTAGACCCCTCAAACGACTTTGGTTGAAGAATGTTTCTAAACATAAAAGTTATCTTACACAATAACCAGTATGTGGTAAACATTTCAGAGAAATACTCAAAGTTTTGATATGGTTTTCGTACTTCCAAATTTCTGTACCGAAACTGGCAGTTTTGACAAGACTCGGTTTTGAGGACTTTTAGGGACTATAAAGAAGGCTTAAAGGACTGAAACAATTTTTTTAGAAATCTAAACATCAAGGGAAAGAACTTTTCAGAAGAAAAGAAAAGAAGATTCGGAGAGAGATAGATGTGTGAAAATTGTTGAAGAGAGCCTCCCTTTTATTGGTAAAAATGGGAGACAAAGGATTAATTACCATACCCTACTCATTTTTATTTTAATCCAAACCAGGCCACCTTAATTATGAAGATGTTTCCATGCCTTATCTGATAGGATTTTATAAGAATAAAATATTAGAAATGTCTACCATAAAAGACAAAGCAAAGTTACTTTTTCACAAAGGTAAATGTAAATATGTGAAGATTTACCATTGTAAATGAATGCTTGGATATTTTGAAACTACAAGGGACCACTTTGAAAGTTTTGATAACTCATTTGGTCTTAAAGGAAATATTTGTGGTCAATCATAAATTATTCAAAAGGTGATGGACTAAATTGTAACTTTTTCAAATCTTTTGGGGCCAAAATCATATTTTCAAAAAGTTCAAGGACTAAAATTAAAATTCGAAAATACTTTTATTTTCTTCTAATTTCAGGGGCGTTACATCTCCAAAAGGAGAATAGAGGGACTTGTGTCAAGACGAAATTCTCGACACCTTAGATTACACAGATTTTGATATTTGTGTTAATTGCATAAAGGGAAAGCAAGCCAATAAAAGGAGATTTGAAGCCAACAGGAGTACAGGCGTCTTAGAACTTATACATACAGATATTTGTAGGCTATTTCCTGTTGCCACATAGAATGGTCAACGATATGTACGTTCGTAGACGATTTTTCTAGATATGGCTACATTTATCTCATTCATGAAAAGTCACAGTCATTGGATGTGTTCAAGAGTTTTAAGGGTGAAGTTGAGAACCAACTCAACAAAAGAATAAAAATCATTAGATCTGATCGTGGTGGTGAATACTATGGTAGATATGATGGTTCAGGTGAACAACGTTCAGGACCGTTTGCTAAGTACCTAGAGGAATGCGGTATTGTCCCTCAGTACACTATGCCGGGCTCGCCCACTATGAATCGTGTTGCTGAGAGACGAAACAAAACGCTTAAGAATATGGTGAGAAGTATGATCAGTCATTCCACCTTACCTGAATCACTCTGGGGCGAAGCACTTAAGACTGCAGCATATATCCTTAACAGGGTACCAACTATAGTGACAACCAAAACCCCTTATGAACTTTGGACAGGTAAAAAACCCAGTCTGAAGCACTTGCACATTTTGGGGATGTCCAGCTGAGGCAAGGCCTTATAAGCCTAATGAAAAGAAACTGGACTCCAGAACAATCAGTTGTTATTTTGTTGGATACGCTGAAAGATCCAGGGGGTACAAGTTTTATGATCCCACAACCAGATTATTTTTCGAGACAGAAATTGCGAGATTCTTTGAGGATGGTGAGTTTGCGGGGGGAGATACAGTAAGGAACGTTGTCTTTGAAGAGGAATGTGTTAATATTCCCGTGGATGTCATTGGCATTGATCAGGGACCTGTTCTTGATCATGTTAATGACATAATAGATCAAGACAATGTCGAAGAAACTCCCCTTCAAGATGTTCCAGAGGAACAAACTCAAGCACCTCAAGAACTCGTGCCATTAAGAAGATCCACTAGAGAGAGGAAAAGTGCAATGCCAGATGATTACATTGCATTTCTCCAAGAAAATGAGGTAGACATTGGAGTGATGGACGGTGATCCAATCAACGTTCATCAAGCCATGGAAAGTTTTAACTCTCAAAAGTGGGTTGATGCCATGATTGAAGAGATTAAGTCCATGAAAGACAATGAAGTGTGGGATCTTATCCCGTTGCCTCAAGGAGTGAAACCCATTGGTTGCAAATGGATATTTAATACCAAAAGGGATTCAAAAGGCAATGTGGAAAGGTACAAGGCTCGTCTTGTTGCAAAGGGATTTACACAGAAAGAAGGCATTGATTATAAAGAGACTTTCTCTCCAGTTTCTTCGAAAGACTCTTTCATGATTATAATGGCATTGGTAGCGCATTTTGATCTTGAGCTACATTAGATGGACGTAAAAATAGCGTTTCTTAATGGTGACATTGAGGAGACGATTTATATGGTGCAACCAGAAAACATTGTATCCAAAGATGCAGAGAATATGGTTTGCAGACTTAAGAAATCCATCTATGGTCTCAAGCAAGCATCTCGACAATGGTATTTTAAATTTCATCAAGTGATCATCTCTTTTGGTTTTGAGATGAATTTGGCCGATGATTGTATATACCATAAGTTCTGTGGGAGTAAACATATATTTCTAGTTTTGTATGTTGATGACATTCTGCTTGGCAGCAATGATATAGGCTTATTGCACGAAACCGATAAATTTCTAGATAAGAACTTTGAGATGAAAGATCTTGGTGAATCATCTTTTGTGTTAGGAATCCAAATACATCGAGATCGTTCTTAGGGTATCCTTGGATTATCACAAAAGAGCTATATCGAGAAAGTTCTTAAAAGATATGGTATGCAGGATTGTAAACCAACAAATACCCCAGTAGCTAAAGGAGATAAATTCAGTCTCTGTCAGTGCCCTAAAAATGATTTTGAGCAAATGGAAATGAAGAATATTCCCCATGCTTCAGCAGTAGGGAGTTTGATGTATGCTCAGGTCTGTTCGCGTCCAGATATCGTGTACATTACAGGAATGTTGGGTAGATACTTAAGCAATCTGGGAGCAGACCACTGGACAGCAGTCAAAAGGGTCTTGCAGTACTTGCAGAGAACAAAAGGGAACATGCTCACATATCAGAGGTTGGATAAGCTTGAGATCGTTGGGTATACCGACTCTGACTTTGCAGGATGCCAGGATAGTATGAAATCTACGTCAGGCTATATATATCTATTGGCCGAAGGAGCTGTCTCTTGGAAGAGTGCTAAGCAATCTCTTACAGCATCTTCCACCATGGCAGTAGAGTTCATAGCATGCTATGAGGCATCCAACCACGGAGTATGGCTGCGAAACTTTGTCACGGGACTGCGAATTGTAGAGAGCATTGAAAGGCCTCTGAAGTTATTTTGTGATAATAAATCTGCAGTTTCATATTCCAACAACAACAAGAGCTCGACAAAGTCGAAGCACATAGACATCAAGTTCCTTGTTGCTAAAGAAAGAGTTCAGAGTAATCAGCTGTCTATAGAGCACATCCGCACAAACTCCATGATTGCGAATCCGTTAAGTAAGGGAGTGCCACCCAATGTGTTTAATGAGCACACAGCTCGTATGGGTGTCATATCAGTTGAAGATATTCAGTTTTAGTGGGAGTTTGTAATTTAGTTGCTTTCAGATATAGACATTTTTCATTTATTATGGTTTAAAGTTTTTAAGTTATTTCTCCAGAAATAATGTTTTGTTATTTGTACTCTGTTTTCGGTTCAAGTTTGATCTCACTAAGGTGGACCAGTTGGAAACAGGCATGTTAAGATCACGTTACATGAAGTTTTCACGCTACTCATCCACAGCATGATCTATGTCATTCAATTATATTGACATATGTGACTGTTGATAGGTCGATTTACGATATATGTGACAAAGGCCGCTTCAATCCTATGTTGGTAAAATTGATGGACGAGATTGGCTGTAGATACATAAGGCAATGACAGTAAGTGCACAATTTGGTTAGTTTCTGCAAGATATAATTATAAAGTTATGCATATAGACCAAGTGGGAGATTGTTGGATCTTGAGTCCAATGTTGTTGGATCCTTAATCCAACGTTGGGCTGATATGTAAAATAATTATCTATTGCAACATGTCATTAAGAAAAGCCCAATAAAAGTGATCACCTAAGGTTCAGATTAAATGGGCTAATGTGTCTTGAAGGGTGTGGGCCTTTTGATGGGTAAAGACTAAGAATAATTTTATTTCTATGATGGGCTGAAATAAAGTTATTAGAGATATCAGGGTTTTCTTGGTATCATATATAATAGGTGGTCATGGTCCCCGGGTCACACAATTTACTTTTCTACATTATATCCCGTCAGTAGTCTAGAACTTGGGAGGAACTAAAAGGACTCTCAAGAAAACAAAGGTTTTGTGTTGATCTGGAAGACCCGCCACAAATCTAGTTCAATCAATCACACTGCTATGGACTCATGTATGTTTTGTTGTAGTATTATATGATCTTAATAGTTTAACACGAATTACATAAGGTTTATGTGTGATTGATTTCATCTGTATGTTTAGTTGGTTATTACACTACTTCCATGGGCAACACATCAAACCGGATATTTTCTTTATAAGTACCAAGTTGAAGAGGAAATTGACACCTTCAGAGATAGTCAAAGTAGTGTTGTCAACCCAAGCTACTTTAACATGAGATGAATAAGGCTCAGGCTTGAAGTTGAAATATTTGACAATAGACTTAGAGTGAACATTAACGAACTACCACTATCTATGACTAACCGAAGGACCTTTTGATCACATTTAACCTTAGTCTCAAAGATAGAAGTACGCTTACATGAATCTGAATCCACTAAAGGAGCGAAAAAGACATCTCACGACATTAAGTTTATGTTCTCTCCCTTCATGTTCATCACCCTCCAAAGTTGGTTCCTCGTCTACTAGATCGACAATTACCTCTCCATCTTCTTCATTGGTCCTCGTTTCTACAAATAGTGCACGATATGGACAACGAGAGGCTATATGACCTCTTTCAGGACATTTATGGCACACTGCAGAGGAATAAGATGGTAAACCATGATTGGTCGTTGGTGGTGTAAAAGAAATTTCTCTGTTAGGCAGTTGAAAAGTAGGCGGTTGAAAAGAAACAGACTTGTTGAACTTAGTCTCTCCAGCTTGAGAAAATACCCTGTGTGTGTAGAGGAAAACTTGTGGTACTTCTCAATTTCCAATGCATTTTGATAGGCATCAAGCAAAGTTTCAAGTGCATGTAAATCCACATCCCTCTTAAACTCTCTCTCAAACCATTGATGAATCTAGTAACAGTAACCAAATGTTCTTCTCTCACATTGCACCTAAGTCTCTAGTCTTCAAATCGATAAAAATATTTAGCCACACTAAAAGACATTTGTTCCAACTTCAATAAATCATTCAACATTTGTTTCCTATGGAAATAAGGTAAATATTTTTCTTTAAACTCATGTTTCATCTCTTCCCATAAAGTGATACGTGGTTCCCGCCAGTATTTCTCAACAGGACCAATTAACTTCGGTTTTGCAAATCAAATTGTATGAATGTCGCTCATGCCGTAAAATTCCAAATAATCCTCTAAGAAATCCGGACAATCAAAAAACACAGTAAGATTATGCTTTCCATCAAACTCGGGAACGGCTACCTTCATTTTCATAGTAATGTCATCATCTAGAGATGGGTGCATAAATTAGTCAGTGTCATGAGTGTTAGATGTTTGAACCTGACAAACACCCATCCCTAGGATTAGCCCATTGTGAAAAATAAGAAAATAAAAGGATAAAAACGATTAAAAATAACAACATATGGATTTAACAGGGAAACTCTTAAACCGGAGAAAAACCACGGGACCGAGCGAAATAATACTATATAGAAAATTGTGACAATTACATAGTTTTCCCTTATCCTCGTCCCAAACGACACCCACCGACCTTTTACATTAGAAATACTCATTAATCTACACCTTACACAAGTATATAAATATACTACATAGGAGTTAAGAATATTGTCTAATCACTCACATTTTGGTGTGTTCAATCTTATAATGACTCTACCGTATACATAGACATTCCCCAACACTAAATCATGTTGCACCATACAACTCCATTAATTTACTTGACCAATCCTTTAATTATTCAACACTCTTTAAGCTGACTACATAATTGGTCTCTTCTCGGTTGAATGACCCTTACACCACCACATGCATATTAATGCATGGACATGCCATAATATATGGCATCCTTGACCAACAATGTCTAGGTGGATGATATCCCAGATTCGGGTTCATATTATTCACATGACTAGAACTCCCCATAGATATATGTGCATGAGGTATACAAGTGTTCGTAAGATTCTTTAAGAATTATTAGATTGACACTGAGATACGTGATCATCTAACTTACTTTCTGTCGATGTCAGTTTCTTTTGAAACTCTTCTCTTAACGATTGGATTTCCAATAGTATCCTATTACAGATTCCTCCAATTTTTGATCCGATGACATTGACCTAGTGATGGACATGCAAAACTTGCCAACAAAATATAAAAAGTTCACAATTCAATAATAGAATTAACTTTATCGACAAATTCGAGTCAACCAAGTTTCGGTTGTAATCCAGGCGATTCACGTCCTCGACAGTTTAGGCTTTGACTGCTCCAACAACACTTGTATTCAACATTTAATTTCAAATTAAGCTCAGTAAGTATTGAAATTAAGCTTAAACTAAAATTAAAGATAAAATTAGGGTATCCGCAAATCCTCGATGGTGTAAAATGGTAGGTGACTATAGACGGGGATGTACGTTGCCTATGGGTGGTGGCGTGAGAAGATTTGTTGTCAATCAGCAGCGACGGTCGAGCTTGCGGACTTGACTAGAATGGTGAAGGAGCGACGACGCTCGCAATATTGGGTTTTCGGGAGGTGACAACGCTATTGCGCGCCTAGCGAGGGAGATGGTAGCAGTGTTGATGGCGGCGGCGGACAGATAGTGGAGCGATTGTGTTTGCAAACTTTGTGTGCGGGTGTGTGTTGCGCACGCTCCTGGTTTCAAATTTTCTTTTTCTTATTTTGCCAGATTTTATGTATTTTCTTTTTTGGCTTTCTTTTTTTGTTTTATAAAAAAAGCTTGCAAAACTGAAGTGAATGCATAATTGTGAAGAACAAAAAATAATAATGCAACGGAGATTAACAGGATACTTATGGCTCTGGTGTCAAATTGATAGAAATATGGAATTTAATTGAAGGGAGATTAGAGAATTAGAGTTAAGAGATCAGACTAGAATTAGAAGAATAAGAACAAGAATAGAAGAGAATTTAGGAGAAAATAATCATCAAACTTGTTCAACAATAAAATTATATCCCTCTATTTATAGGCTAAAAACAAATAAAACATACCAAAATTAGAACTCTAACAAAAGTAATGAAATAACTTCTTTGAGATAAACAGTTAGGGCATAAAATAGAATCCTAACCAAAGAAATAATTACTAGACTCTAATCTAAATTTAACTCTTAATTTCCATCAATTATTTATGTGAAAATTTTAGAATTGAAACAGGCCATGCTTACTTCAATTTTCCATAAGAAATTGAGCCATCTCTTTCACAATTATCAAACTACAACAACCACTATAACGAACTTTTGAAAAATCATTAGTTTACTCCATTCCACATTTCCACATGCATCAACTTCTGTAAACACAGATTCTTTGTACATGGGATATAAGACCAACACTAACAGCAACGACCAAAAAACCACAAAATCAAGTTTAACACTTGAACAACACAATCCTCAAATCATAATTAACACTTCAATAACAAAACTACTAAACACATATCTAATCTTAATTCCTCCAATTCCCTTCCGGTGCACCACCACTCCTATTGTATCCACCGCGATCACCGCCATAACCGCCACCACCACGACCTCCACCGTACCCACCACCACCGCCGCCATTATATCCTCCTCCACCGTTATACCCCCCGTCTCGACGACCTCCATATCCACCACCATTATATCCCCCGCCCTCACGACGACCGCCATATCCACCACCACCACCACCACTATTATATCCACCTCCACCTCCACGAGGTCCACGAAAACCTCCACCACCTCCGCTCCCACGCGACTGAGCCTCGTTAACCGTAATGTTCCTCCCGTCGAGCTCCTGACCGTTCATTCCTTCGATAGCGTCCCTCATCGACTGCTCACTCTTAAACGTCACGAATCCGAATCCTCTAGACCGTCCAGTCTCCCGATCGTTAATGATCTGATCCAAATGAAACAAAATCAGATCTAATTCATAAATATAATCGGATAAATTCGATCTTCGGCCCTTTCGTTGAGAAAAAGAGGAAGATAGAACGTACCGTTCCATGTGTAAATTAGTAACATGAGTAGTAACATGAGTAGTAACACAGTAACAGTAACAGTAGTAACGATTATCTTAGTAACAGAGGAGGATCAGATCAGAAGACGATCGGGTTAATTCGGATCTGTGCGACAAACGGACCTTCGATTCGAGAACCTCGCCGAATTGAGAGAACGCGTGCTCTAGTACTTGGTCGGTGGTGGCCCACGCCAATCCACCGACGAAGCATCTAAATTCAACATCTGCTGACGCCATTATTAGATTTTAATTAATATATATGTATTTGTTTTCTTTTTTAACTTACTCTAATAAATATAATATAATTTGAAAGATGAGATTTGGATTGAAATAACAATAGCTGAAGAGAAGTTTTTAAGAAGTGATGGATGTGAGGAAAGGTGACTAAATAGGTGGTGGAGTTTGAATTTTTAGTGGCGTTTGTTACGGAAACTAACCGTGGTTGAGAAAGAGATTGGGACTTGTTTGGCTCACATTGTAAAATTTATTCCCTTTATCTCTGAATTATTATTTATTCCTACACACGTGGAGACCGTAGGTAAATTTTGTTGGAGTACTGAATTAATTTGAGTGTAATGCGGTATGTGCTATTAAGGGGAACCCCACACCAATATCCCATAATATCGATGTGGGATCCAAGTAATTTGCATTAGGATCATAAGATTCCATCACGCTACGCAGCTCAAGCACCTACGTTGGTTGATTTTGCGCTAACTAGTCCCGGGCGAACACTACAATTCCGATGTCATCACGCTGCACGGGTGGCTTTCCGCTAGCTGGCACCGGGCGAATACTACAATTTGGATGTCACCACCCACACCGCATGATTTCAACTGGGAGTGAGTAGTGGATAGCTCTGATACCAATGATATGACTTTTGAAGAACCCAACATCAAAAGCTAGCTATTAAGGTGGAAGAGCCAAAAGTCATATAAAACCCTATACCAATATCTCATAATATCGATGTGGGATCCAAGTAACTTGCATTAGAATAAATTTAATTTAATTTTAAATGTCCTGCGCTAGTCATTAGCATAAGTTTTAAATCAAGACAATTTACGGAAGAAGATTAATTAGTAGTTACATTTAGAAATATTTATCCAAATAACAGGTTAGAAATTGAGAGATTTTAGGGCGTATGGATTTCTATTTATTTTGTTGACGTGGAAGTTTTGTGAAGAGAGAGAAAAGTGGAAATCCCTTGAAAAGCTGATTTTATCCTCTTGATCAGTTTGGTGATGGATGGAAATAGAGGTACTTTAGGAAAATTATTGATTTGGTACAACAACGGCAAAATATGTTAGGGTGAAAACTTTGTTTTTAATATACTAATAGATGTTAGGACCAATTTGTTATGTTGTATTCCATGTTTTGACTTTGATTTGTATAATTAGGTATCATTAATAGATGATATTTCCTAATATACTTGTATTAGCTAAAGCTTGCTATAAGTTTAACTTTAAAATTAAAAATTAATTAATTTGTTGAAGTCACAAAATTATATATTATGAACATTCTTTTTACATTTTTATTTTTGAACTAGCTAGGTTAATGTTTCATATCATAATTATAGTTTTAAGATAATAATTAGTTTCATTTTCCGAAATATATTTGAGTTTCTTTGTTTATTTTTGCCTATGTGAGCCATTGAGATTCACCTTAAATTTTAACTTTTATAGTCATAAGTGAAATTTAATTTTGTTACATTATTTTTATTGTTACCTAAGTCTGAGTTGTTATTTCGGTCGTTATAGATGCAAAGAAATTTCTCAAAAATTGTAATTTTGTGGTTTGTTCATTTATTTGTTTATTTTTGTTTGTAAGAAAGTAAGCATGGCATGTTTCAGTTCTAAAAAAATTCATAATAATAAAGCTATCAAGAATTCATCTTTTTCCCCATACTAAAAAAATTCACCATATCAAAGAGTCATTTTCATTTCAAAGTTTTTCCTAGTCTTCACATAAATTGCGGTTGCAACACCTTAACAATAACTATGTAAATGCAAATAACACTTGTAATACTAGATCATCTACAATAAAAAATTTGAAAAACGGAGAAGTAAGAAATCTTTTACTTAGAAAAATAAAATCGCCATGGCAGAAGGCTTTCGAAAATTTAGGTTTCTAATGTTTTCCCCAAAAATGTGATGAAAAATCATCAGTATTGAAAACTTTGCTTCTCAACTATTCAATTTTTCAACGAGGACATGGGTGTATTTTGGCATCATGCTAGCTACTCACGCAATTATTCTTGTTGCTGGGACTGGGAGGGGTAGCAATATGTAATTGGAGGACTAAACTCCACATAGCGCCACATAAGGATAATTAATTACAAGTTCTGCTAACCAGTGTTTTTAGAACCGAACAGGTCATCTTATTGGTTACTGGTTAAATCGGTTGAACCGGTCGAACCATTGGTTCAACCGGTAAACCAGTAAACACGACATAACCTTTTTTTTATATAATTTATATGTAATATATATTTTTAAAATTCAAACTCTACATGTTATATAAGTAGATTTTATCACAACTACATGTTTAATGTCAATTAATCATACTAGACCATAACATTAACACTTCAAATAATCTCACCAAAACATAATTAAAATATAATTTCATAAAACATTTTAATCCTAGATATATAACCAAAGCATATAATTAAATCATATTAAACAAAATACTGAAACTTGGTAAATTTATTAGAATAAATACTATCTACATTATATACACATGGTTCATAATTTATACATTTTAAAATAGTGAAATATTGATGAACAAAGGTGACGTGGTTTTTGTTGCATTTAAAAAGCCCATAGCTATTTGTGAACATGTGCAGGATCATGTATATTATATACTATTGATTTATTTTTTAAAAAACAAAAAGCGGGTACCTTGGCAACCAAACCCTAAAATTTCTTCTACTTTAAGTTTAATCCGCCGTTCAATTAGATCCCTCTCCATATTTTTCTTCTTCAATTTTATTCTCAAACTATTTCTTTGTTGTTTAGTTTAGAACATTTGCTAACCTCATCCTCTTCTTCTTCTTGAATCTTCTTCTCAAACTCTCTTATTTGTCAGTTATTTCTTGCATTTTTTTCAATTTCATCTTAATCCTAAACAAAATACAGAGAGTTCGATCGTTTGATTCAATTCAAATTTAGGAATTTGTGGGGGAACAGTGTGGCAATAGTTTTTTTATTTCTGAAGAGAAAAAAAGAAAGGGCACTGGGTCGAACCGCCCAAAACAGGTTTACTGGTTACCGATTTTGGGCTAGTTTTAACCGGTTCACACCGGTTATGTGTGAGGCTGGTTTTGCATGACCAACCGGACCGGAGAAAGGGCCGATCATCGGTCGAACCGGTCGACCGACCGGTCCGATTCGGTTTTAACAACACTGCTGCTAACCAAGTATGTATACTTACCCAGTATGTTGTTAATTGGTGGTAATATGCAAAGATAACGCGTCCTACAATTACAACAACATACAACACTTAAGATTTGATGTAACTATTGGGTTGCCTAACTTTCGCAAGCCCATTGTATTTGGATTATCTAGGTGGCTTTGGGGGTATCATTTTTTGACAGCGCAGCCCGTCTTCATCGTGGGCCAGCCCAACTAAGGTGCAAGGCTTGCCTATTTGGGATGTAACTTTTTTTACAGCCTTCTTCTTTGTGGGCTAGCCCAGCTTGAGTGTTGGGCATGTGAATTAGACAGACCAGTCTTGGTGTTGGTGAGCTCCTTAGCCTTCTGAGCTGCGTGTGGTTGACCAGTTCCGGTGGCCTGCTTTTGTGAGTGAGTTGCCATTTTGTCGATAGCACATATTTTCGTCAGTAGCTTGAATTCTTCACAGAACCACAACATGCATATGTTTTGGTGAAAATTAAGGAGGCGTTGTGGACTACAATATAAAATGATTAATTATAAATAATAACACCAATGATATACACAAGAAACTAACTGCTCAATTTTTATCACGAATGCAACTTCAGACATTATCATTAGAAAGTACCGTACAATTTAGTGGATGATAGATCTGAGCATATATGAAATATATCGCGATCTTCATTGTTGTATTCATATATACGTGTATATCCTAAATGGTAACAAATAAGTAAATCTTTCACATGATTTCACCACCCTTAAATGATATTTCTGGCACCTTTATATCATACACAACTCTTTCGACTTGGTATGTGCTATTAGGGAGATCACGAATATTAGGAATTCTTCCTTATCTTAGTCGCAAGATTTGTTCGTATCTTTCCTATTCTTATCTTACCATAGTTAGAGATTCCTTTTGTAATTATATATAGTTCCTTGTTGTAATTATTCATTTGTGCAATCAATATACAAAGTTTATTCATTCTCTACATGGTATCAAGATAGCCACGAATATCTCACAATTATGTGAAATTATTACACTTTAGCCCCTGTTTAGTGAATTAATTGCAAGTTAGTCTGTGCTTTTGTGAAATTATTGGAAATTAGTCCGTGTTTTATGCAAAAGGTTTTAATTTAATGTTACCCATTTCTAAAAGATTCTAAAAATTGCGAACACCTTTAGGTTTGGAAAACCTTTAGAAACGGCTTTGCCGTTTCTAAAGGTTTTGGCAATTTTTCAAAATTGTTCGAAAACTTTTGGCGAAATTTAATAATTTTTGGAGATCTTTTAGAAACGGAAAAGCTGTTTCTAAAGGTTTTGGCAGCTGAAACTTTTAGAAACGGGCCGCCACCTTTAGAAACGGGCCGCCCGTTTGTAGTATTAGTATTACAAACGGGCGACCCGTTTGTAATACTAAAATGATTATTACAAACGGGGACGTCGTTTGTAATAATCTGCGGTTATTACAAACGGGCTTTTGCCCGTTTGTAAAAGGGCCGTTTCTGAAGCCCTTTTTTTCTTGTAGTGTTCCTTATCTTAGTTGCAAGATTTGTTCATATCTTTCCTATTCTTATCTTACCATAGTTAGAGATTCCTTTTGTAATTTTATATAGTTCCTTATTGTAATTATTCATTAGTGCAATCAATATACAAAGTTTATTCATTCTCTACATGTGCATGACATAGTTAGTTAAAATCAATAAATCTAGCGGGCATCTTATTTTATGTTAAAACTTTAAAGATACTGAATAAATTGTACCAATAAATAGCATCAACCCCATTGAATCAATGATCAATGTGATCATCTATACATAAAAGAGTGAACAAGTCTATCTATTCTAGAATAAACCAAAATAAGGAACAAACACGCCAAAAATCAAGAAAAAATGGACACTTTATTGGAAAAGGTTAGCGATATATGTCGCTATTTCCCATCAGATTCTGAACACTTGAATCGATGTAATATGTACAATAAATTTTCTAAAGGGTGTCGTTGACACTAGTAGAACTTCAGGAAAAAAAAAAATTGACATACCTTTCAGATGTTAGTTATATTGTTTCAATATCATATAGTCCGGATAATGAAATTTTAAATCATGAACTTCTTAATCAATTCAGGAAGGACAAGCTAGTTTAAAATTATGTTTGGGGCAAGCCCATGTCACGAACAAGCAGTTTCAGCCCTGTCGAGGACTTATATTATGGGCACCATCCTTTTGGAAACAAACATTTCGGGCTAGAAGAAGGCACAGTATGCCTTATTCCAAAGGGCCTAGGGGCTACGAGAAAAAAATTGTTCTTTTTTGTGTTTTGATTGCATAAATGAGTGAAAATTAACCCGAATTTGGGACCAAATCAACATCAAGAATTCAAGATTTTAAGTGTTATTATAATTGTTCAATGATCTTTTACATGATGATCTGTCTCACTAGCTATCTCTTTATTTTTTTTGTTTCTTTTTCTTGAGACACAACCAAAGGTACCCTAAGTCCCTAAGCTCACCTCTAGCATCCACAAAGCTGCCCTAATGAAAGTTGGATTTTAAGTCAAATTCGGTAATGTTTTCTCCTTACTAGTTATATTTCTATGTAACCCGATAGGACAATAGTCATTACATGAGAAAGGTAAATATTATTATATATTTGTCAATGTTCCTAATTACTTTTTTTTTTCTAATGCAAGTTTGCACAACTCGAGACTACTTGAAATTTATAACCATTTTGTTTTTTGTACAACGACGCTTGTATTTATAACAAATCTAAAATAGACTCAATTATTTATTGGTTTGAAACTCAAGTTTTGAATAATGACAGAAGCAGTCAGCAAATTTGAATTGCACATCAGATGAAAAGAATCTACATTATAATCAATGTTCAAGTCGAAAAAAGCAAAAGAAAACATGAAATTATTGATTATCTATGCTGACAATACTTCTTTTCGGATCATCTCAATGAATATATGTTGCCAGAATCTCTTTATTATCTGGTTAATTTGAATATCACAGAACCAGTTACTTATTCCTTTGAAAGTACCACATAGTTTCAACCTCAACATTATTTTCGATGTTGTTATGTTTGTGACTCAATCTCAAGACACTTCAAAAGTTGTTTTGCACTCAATCGAAATTTTAGAGTGCTTTTTAATCCACCAAATAATGGTCTAACAAAGGCTATAAATTTTATTCCAAGTAATTCAATTGGATGTCTTGTGGGAGAAAAAACTGGTACTTGGAACTTGATCTTACCTACTACTGAGCTGACATACAATAATTTCACAAATAAGTCTAGAGTAAGAGCCGTCATGAGATTGTCTATTGGGATAGCCACTTTGCCATTTTAATCATCTGGTGCAATTCTAATCAATCATAAGCTTGTTAAATTTGTTGGATCTTTTGCACAACATACTCATGATTTGCATGCTGATATTCGATAGGAAAATGCAAAAAGCAATGCATATTTAAATTTTGTTGTTGATGTACATTGTGGAAGCTAGAGATCAATGTATGAGATTATGTAAGTGTTCGAATTTGTCATGAAAGATTTTTAAAATATTTCTTCTAAAGCTTCCAGTAAATGCTTGAAGACCTTTCGTATATTAACGTCTGGGTTTTAATGCATAGTTGTTAGACTTGCCTCATAAACTAATTATTGGTCTTATTTCGATATTGGGGATTCGAATCCTTACCAAGGTACTTTTGAACCTCCTATGTTCATCATGAAAGAACCAAACACTTAAAAATTGAATGTCATTTTGTAGAGAACAAGTTCACCAAAAGCTGCTGAAAATCATTCATGTTGCAAGTGATCATCAGGTAGCCAACATACTTACAAAGCCCCTTGCATCTTAGTCATTTCATTCCATGGTTTCCAAGCCTGGCATCATCGACATTCCTGCCAAACATGGGTGGATGTTAAGCTACACAAAACAGATATAAGGCGCATTTTATTTAACACGTTTTTGTGTATTTAAATTTAAATTTTATTAGTTAGGAATTAGCCATTGGAACTTTTGTACTTCCATAATAGCTTTCTTCATGTAGACTAGATTTCACTTTTCTGATTCATAAACTTGAGATGGAGACTAACTCTTGTGATCTTCAATCTTTCAACTCCTGTATTCTTTGATTCAACCAATTCAATTCATTCATTTTAATAAAACTCGATAGTCGTTTAGCGTCTAAAGAGTGTCAACATATTTGAGATGCCTGTCATTTTTACCTTCACAGCCTCCATATTTTACGTCAAAATAAAACCAAAGGAGATTCTTTTCGATTTTGCACAAAATAATTAACTTCTAGAACCAAGATTTTAACAAAACGAGGTAAATATAAATAGAACAAGATATTCGTTCCTAAAAATGTTCCTTCGCGACTTGTTATAAGGTCCACTCTTATATGATAGATACATTCACGTATCTATTAAAAAAGATTCAAAAGACGAGGTTCTAATATCTATTTAGAAAAATTGTACTTTCTATTCATAGACGAGCCTCAATATTTTCGACCAATGAATTCCTCGAAGCGTTGTTGATGTAACTCTCAACTAATCAATTATTAGACGAGCTGGAATATTGATTAGCATGGCGGGAGCCTGTGTAAAATTAGGCGTATATATGTCAAAATAATTATGTTCATGTCGCAATCCATAGTGATATCAGCAGATTTTTCCATACTACAACGGGAAGCATGACTTAAATTTGACAGTGGAAATATCCATCTAATAAACACACTAGATATGTGTTTGATTCAACATTACGATTCCTTTTCATAAAGTATTATTATGCTATAGAATTTTAGTTGTTGTGGTTGGTCAAGCAGCGCGTTTATTGAACCATATATGCATACATGCGTATCAGGTTTTCATTCTATGTACAAATTTCCTAGCGTTTGAGAATCTGTAAATGGATCCTTATCAAAAGTTGTAGTAATATACACCCAAATATAGAACCCATTATTCCCCTAATTAATGATGGGAGTCCTCTCGAAGGGTAAGGAATAGTACTTTTTCATAAGTATTATTTATGTGTAGGGAGAAACTTATTTAACGTGTAAGTAGTAATTACTAAAAATATGAATTAATTTGTATTTGAGAAAAGAAAAAAAGAAAACATGATAATTATAAATGACATAACACGAAAAAAATAAATAGATATGGCGGCACATTAGTTATACAATGTGATACAACTACCAAAAGAACAAAGAACAACTTCATACATCAAGAAGGTAAACCTTATCTTCCACAATCTTTTTTCAAGATTTTATCCGAAGAATCAAACGAAATGAAAGGGAAATTGACCAGAAATGTGACATTATTTGTACCTTGTGATAAGCCAAAATGTATCCCAATGCAAAGGAATTCTGGGACACAATTGATTATACTTGCCCATAACTTGCATGATATGACTATGTCAGCAAGAATATCACGGTACATATTAATCATACACCGTGAGAAAAGAAGAAAAAATTATCTGCTGCGCTCTCAGAGCTCAGATAATTATCAAGTCGCGACATATTTAAAAAAGTAAAAAAAAATATATATAAGTCTAGAGTAGTCGAACTGCTCTGCTTGAAAACTCCGATAAAATTATAATAGGATTATTCCTTGAACCAAAAAATTACAAATTAGGCTCTTAACTTAAACCGGATACAACTTATGAACTATAAATAAACAATCGAGTCACGTGGACCACCTTAAGAACAACTCACACATTTTTTCACATTGAACAAAATTTTGGGGCTAAAGAATCATATAAAACAGTGTATGACAAACATGCATTATCGTGGCATTAAAAACATTTTAATTCCAACTTTCTTGGCATTAAATACTGGATATATATATATATATATATATATATATGAAGAGAAAACAGACACGGAGAATTAATTACGAGGTGGTAACAATAAAAAGAGAAAATATCTAAGTTTCGAGGTAACAAAAGATCGTGATAACGAAATCTGTGGCAGTAAAAAAAAAAAAAAAAAACAGGAGAATAATTTATAAGATTCTACTTTGCAATGAATGGAATGGAAGACTTGTTGATGAGAATAGAAGATCAATCAGTTAATGTGCTGCCATCTCTTTCTTATTACTTAAAAACAGGGAAAATATTCGGGTAAGTGTCTAATGTGAGGTTGGGGTGTTGAACTTTTTATGGACTAGAAAACTAAGACAATGATTGTACGGATGACAGCTATTAAGCTACTGGGAATGTTAGTTAAGGACAAATATTGCTCAGACAGCCCCCCTCCCTCATTTATCAACCTCGTTGCACGTTATTATAGGACTTCACGAATAACTAATCAACTGTTTTGGGTCTAAAAATAAAGCCACTCGATTGATTTATCTTTACTAATGACTAACTATTTATTTAGCCATATATGTTTAGATAATGTTTTTGAATATTCTCCCGCAAAAGCAAACGAAAAACTCATTTCTTATCGTTTTTCCTTTAAGACTCAGTTTGATTCTCAAAATGGGGGAAAAGAAAAAAAATAGGAGAAAATATTATTTTCCAAGTGTTGTTGGATAACACAAGAAATTTTTCAGGAAAAGAAAGGAAGTTTTCGGAAAAGATATGAAAATCTTTTCTTAACTTAAAAGATAAAAAAGATCATGAAATCTTTCATAATCTTATCTTCATATTCTTTTCTAAAAAATAGGAGGGGTAATTTAAAAAAGATTAAGATATTTCTGTTTCTTAGTATGTTGTGTCCTTACTTAATATGTGGGCAAATTTCTCAAATTTGTATTTTTGCACCATTAAACTGAAGACTCAATTTTTATTATTGTTGTATTATATAATAACTATTTTCCTCTTATTCTTCCATGTATTATGATATTCTTTCATCTTGAATGTATTAGTTTAAAAAAATGTATTTCAAAAATGTCATTAATTATTTTAATGGTGTAGAGAATTTACCAAAAAAAAAGAAATATTGAAAAAAATTAATAGTGTAATGGAATGTAGTTTAAAATGTTCACATGATTTAAGTTTTTAAAATAAAATAATAAATATTAAATTTGAAAGTTACTCTTTGCACAAAATATTTAGTGTAACCATGTTCCTGGAAAATCTATAATGATGCCAAACACATGGAAAACAAAGAAAAAAATTATTTTCCGAAGAATTTTTCCTTGGAATCTTATCTTCGACCATTTTTCCTCATTTATTTTCCCTTTCTCCCATTTTCTCGGGATCCGAACTAAGCTTAAGATTATCTATATACAATCCCCTCGCGAAATAAATCTAAATCAAGTCTATAAATGTTGTGACAATTGTTTCACATGTCACAATGTTTCCAAAAGCTGTTATATTAGATACATGATTATAATTGTAGCTAGCTACGAATTTTAACGCATCAAAACTATAGCCATAGAATTTACCGATATCTAGATAAGTATTTACGACATAATATATATCACCATCATGCTACCACAATTTTCACCACAACAAGTAGCCAACTAGTCACGGTGACAGCTTGAGAATGGATGAATGAACCATTTGCCTACTTTTTTCCTTGGCGTGACATGGTAAATCTAGGGTTAATATGTCTCAAGTAATAAGTCCTGGTGTGATTTATGGTAGAAGAAGTCGAATTAGGAAGCTGATGTAACTGTTAATCTAATTTTCGTCCTATTTGATTGACAACAAGAATTTGCTCACGCTTGCCATGCAAAATAGATAAAGAAAACAAAAGCATAGAGTTTTTGTATTTAAATATTTAGAATGGATAACTACAATATTAGGAGTATATACATGCGTCACAATAAAAAGAGTTCGGGATATCATGCAAACATTCAAAATTATATAGACAGGGTCAGTAAGTACTAAAGTGCCCTACCATTAAATATTTGACTTATTCACATAAACTTATCAGGTTAAAATAAACTTATTGACTTATTGACAGTTACACCATTAGAGGAATTCGACTTGTTGACATAAACTTATCAGGTTAAAATAATTATACTAAATAACCTCTTGACAGGTAAAAGTATACAAAAGTAAAAATACTCAAGTAGACTCCGTAAAGGTTCGAATAATTACGAAAAAAATCTTTAAATATTAAAGAATACTATAAACGTACAAATACTCCATGTAATGTTTTAAAACTGTCAATGGTGTCATCCGCAATTATTCAAATCTTAAGGCATTCTTTTGTAGTTAAAACAAACTTTAGGGGTGTACCTACATGCAGCTATCCCTTTAATTAAATGTTTCATGGTAGATTCAAAATTCCACTACTTATTGGCTATTGCATGTATTTTGCGCACGACCACTCGTTTAACGTCCTTTATTTCACAGTGTAGAAAAGATGCGAGTTTCCGAAATGACACTCGTTTAAAGAGTTCAATGGTCAATATGACATCGAAACGTCATGTAAAAACATACAAACAAGCGGCTAAATTTCAGAGAGTGTCTACCTCTTTTTTCTCAAAACAGTACTTAGCATATATTTTTCTTAACTGAACTTTTGTTGAAAGAGCACAACAATTCCTTCCACATAGGTACTTTATCATTTTGGCCCCCCTTTTGAAAACTCTTGATCGAGTAAGGCCCCTCTTGATTTCTATGAAAGATCACACCTTTTTGTTTTCTTTAACTGTTTCATTTGTTGTCTATAATGTTCTTTGGTGAACAAGAAAGTTATAATACTATGGTTATAAGAACCTTTGAATCTTGAAGCGAGCCAGTGTAAAAGTGCACTCATGATAATGTCAAGGAAGTAGCAATATTACCTCCATTACTTTATAATATATGTATGATATTTTATACGTCATTTATAGGCAAGTGCATTACACTTATTATGGCTAAACTAAATTAAAGCTGATCTTTTATACGTGTTTAAAGACAATTATGCCTTTATAGTAAAAATTAATAAACGCGTTATCCACATATCCATCTCTGAAAAAATAGAGTAGCCAAATTATGCAGTCAATAAAGATATCGTAAGTATAAGGTTATGAACAGAAATAATGAAATTATTAATGAGAGGCAGTGCCCAATTAGCAAAATCAAGCGAGGGTTTTCTTCCCAAAAAAAGAAAAAAGGAAGAAAATAAAGTACCTAACAGGCGTAATACACTGTGCTTATACAAAGTATCATTCTTGTACTCTTCAAACTAAGTAGCTTCATTTGAAAATAGTTATCTATGATGAGTTTATGTTTAGTTATATATTACACTAGTTTAAATGAATGATATTATCCAACCTAATGGTAGGCAAGAATTGCGATATATTCATAAGAGCATGTAGATCCTACTCCATAGTCTATAGTTATATGCTTGCTTGTTTTTGAAGGAGAAACCTACCGGATATGAATAATTAGGCGGTTTAAAGAAAGTAACCATACGTGAACAATTATTGATATCACGAATTAAGTACGAAAGAAGGAATTTAAATTCTAATAAAAGAAAAATTAGAGTTTGCATGGCTAGGTTCCATGCTTTCTCTCAGTTACATTAATATGATGAAATTAATAACACGTATTTCCCGAACTGTGTTGAACAAATACAGAAGGTTGATATGATTAGTTACCAAACTTTAATAAGTTCATGAAAAGTAACGATTCACATACATTTAAAGATTCTCTATCTTTCAATGTCTTGCTTTAGTTGTGGCTCTTAACGAGACAAATCATTAATTAAAGTGTTTGCAAGTTCATTAGCCAACTGGCATGACATACCCCACCCCACCCCTCCCTCCTAACTTGGAGCCTATAAAAAGACAGCATTCCCCTCTTCTTTTACTCATTATACTTAGCCCTAATTGACTAGTGGTTCTCTATTTTAAGGTTCTCTTTTCACTTATTTTTATTTTTATTCCATACAAGATTTTTTGATTTGATATAAGTTTATCAATAAAAACGAAGTATCATTCACTCTTGAACTACTTTTCATAAATAATATTTAGTATTAATGGCTTCTACTCGTGGTTCTGGCCGCCCTTGGTCCGCCAAGGAGAACAAAGCCTTCGAAAGAGCATTGGCGGTTTACGACAAAGACACCCCAGACCGTTGGGCTAACGTGGCTAGGGCCGTGGAGGGACGAACACCGGAAGAAGTGAAGAAACACTATGAAATTCTAGTGGAGGATATTAAGTATATTGAGAGTGGGAAAGTGCCCTTCCCCAACTACAGGACCACCGGTGGTAACATGAAAAATGATGAGAAAAGGTAGTATACAATGAATTTCTAATTATAGTCCCTCAAGTGGTCGACCTATAGTGTAGGGTTTATACGTCAATAGCCCTTTTCTACTAATTCAACTCATTTCTCCAGCCTAATTTAGTTATATATATATGCATGCAAATATTAAAACTTCCAACTTTTCCTAGAGTTATAACATAGAAGAGGTAGCTTGCTACAACGTCAATGTGACTCTCTCTGGTGGGGGACCTTCTAGGATACACGAACGTAGTTATCAGAACCTAATTATTTTCTAAAATGAACTCTCGTATTTTTTAGAGTATGTTGCTATTTAGAGAAGTTTCTTTACTTTAATAGGCAGTTTAAAAGCCTCGGTGTTGTATGAGGTTTAACCACAGATCCAGATGAAATTGAACGAATTCTGACCAAATCCAAGAAAATAAAATTGATTTTCACTAAAACGAACCGTTGGAACAATGAATGCGTAGTATTCCCATCCTCCCTATGTTATTATATCTTAGTACTAGTCTATTTTCCTTGCTACTAAATTCATCTAGTGTAACACTTTTTGTTGGCTTTCATCAGAACAAAGAAATCTAATCTTCACAATCAAATCTAATCATATGTACATCATTTATATACCTCTTCATGCTCCACATAAACCTGTGTTTCTTTCCATAGAACAAAATGTTAGAGATGCTTGTTTCTTTATATAATATACACCATTCTTTGAATTTCGTAATATATTTGAGATGTAAGCCTTTCGAAACAAAGTTTTAATTAAAAGATATTACATATGTAACACTTTGTGAGCTGTAAATGTTAAAACTAACTGGAATTTCATCAGTATAAATTAACAGAATGATTATTGTTTCCGTACATGCAGGTTCAGGAATCTAAAAATTCGGTAAGCTATCGTTGGGACGAGCACGAAATAATTCAAGATGGTTGCTAGTAATTTGAGAATCACATTCTTCCACAATACTGCCATGCAATTTAGTCTACTTATTTACGCAATATAGATCTATTTGTATATGTAATTTCCCTTTAATTTCGTCTGAATCTATGTGATGCCTAATGTAGGAGGAAGCTTTTGGATTCCTACCCGTTTGTAATTTTTCAGATAATAAACGAAGCAATCTGTATTTTCTACCATAACTGCAAATTTCTAACATCGAAAATAAAAAAGAAAAAAGAATCCGTTAGATTGATATCAAGTGCCGCAAGTTAAAAATACAGAAAATTGAAAAAGAGATGAAGTAGGACTTAGAGTGAACAAGGGCAGCACGGATCTGAAAATTCATTTTTAACCGCAAGTCTATATTATGAGAGGTGATATGTGTAGTGTATTTTAGGGATAGGGTAATGATTCGATAGTTTTAAAAGCCGGATCAAACCAAGTTGGTAGATTCGGTAATTACCTTGCTTAGCTTGGTACATTTGAAATATGAATCAGTTTTTTGTCATACTACTTTTGAACCTTATTTTAATAAATATAAAAAAAAATAAAAATATACAATATAACACCAATAGATTCAAGTTTAAAGTGTTAAAACTCTTTGACCAACAAGGCAAGACAAATATTTTCAATCCTTTCAATATGTAGGAATGGTTTCTACTTCCTATAGACCGCAGAAGGAGGCTTTAAACCGTCAAACGTGTTTTTCCTTTGTGAGAAGTGAAGAGGTGGTGCAAAGTTCTAGAGGAAACAAGTGTTTTTTTTTTTTTTTTTTTGTGTGTGTGTGTGAAGAGAACTACCTCACCCATCAGACGTGTATTTTTTTTTTTTTTTGGTCTTTGTTGATTAGTTTAAAATCTTAAGGTGTCATTTCATGATTTTTACTTACTACAAAATAATAATTAAAAAAAACTAATATATTAGAAAATTAGTATTCCATACGATTCAGCAATACCGACTTCGTGTATCGATTACATAATCAAATAAAGATTCGATATTTGCTACGTGATCATTTTTCGGATCAATTGAATTGATTCGACAAACTATTCGTATTGTTGATTCGGTTGATTCTTATCGCTGATTCGCTTTATCTTCCTCACTGATATATGTAAAGCAAAATTCCTAAACTTAAAGCAATATTCCCATTACTCTATAGTTTACCCTTTTCAAACTATAACTAAATCATATTCTTCAATTTCCTTCATTTATCTCAAAAAAGAAAAGTTTTTCTTTTATTTATTCGTATCTAGAACCATAAGAAATAGAAATCTTAAATGACAAATATTCTATATCTTATTCAAAAATACAACATCAAGATATTCCTCAATATAACTTTCAAATATAGATTTTATTTATCTAATATCAATAAAAAATATATTGCATTATATTTTATTCCTAAAAGTATAGATATACAGATTCAACAACGTTATTTATTCAAATTATTTGTAACTTTATTCGATGCTGCTGAGCACAGTATTGTTAATAAGTTATATGTTCAATAAGGTTTCTTAAACTCTCAAAGTATTGCGTCCAAACTTACTTTTATATTCTTTATATTTTATCCACTAAAAGTTATATCATTACTGCAAAAATGTATATATCAATACTTCCATAATATGGTAGTATTATTGCAAGTTCACATTAACTTTCAATATTCATATTCTCACGCAAGTCTTCACATGAAATGCTATTAACAATTTCTAATTTGTTATTTTTCATTGATACAATTTTATTTTTCTCGTTTGTAGAGAATTCTTACTTAATTTCTTACTCGCACGAGAGATGAGACATGCACTTGTTTTATCATTAATGCATTTTCAAATTCTTTTATCTATATACAGTTTTTCTTTTAATATAATTGGGTTGTACTTTAGATTTTTGAAGGTCAATTAAGCTACCACACTTTGTATGATATATTACAACATATATTATAAAGAAAGCTAATCTTTATCACTAGGAAAGAAGAAGATTGATTTCAATATCGATTCCATTGATGTTTTTTTTTGGTCACCAGAATTTTTACTTACGTACTACTTACAGTCGGGTGTAATTGAAAGAAAGAAAAACATATTACGCTATTTTTAGGAATTTAGCTCTACCTATCAATTTACTCTGTCAACACATGTATATATATATATATATATATATATATTAAAATACAAACACAACCAAACAAAATTTGTTACTTTCCACATTGGCTTCGTCAGTGTTTAAATTCTTACCTAGATTGGGATGTGACGTAGATCTTCATATGATTTGAAAGTTATTGTAATAGATACTAGCTTGGGATAACCATAATCTCATTGCAAATATGTTCGGGTGGTCCCTATCCTTGCTAATATTTCATTAACAATTCGGATGTTCCCTATCCTTGAAAATATATAGGCAGCTCAGTACTATAACCCTTCACTAAGGGGTCCGTGGCTTGACAAATATACGGGCTGACTTGATAAAATATGACCAGCCCAGATCTAGTGGGTTATATTATAATCTATCCACTATCCTCCTTGAGCCGATTGGGTAATCCGGATCGGCCCACAGGAGGGTCAAATTATAGTATATGGATTTATAAAACGACCCTATAATCCGACCCACAGCATGTTGTACCCTGGCCGTATTCTACTCATCTGGATTTAACGGGCCATCAAATGACGTTTAGTCCAATACTAATTGATCATTTACTGGAATTAGGAGACCATTTGTCTATTTAACTTGAACAAAATTGTTAGTCATTATATCATTCCAATTATCATATCACATACAAAGACTTCTTTCGAGTATGAATTTCTTGTAGCTAGTTAGGTTGCATTTTCTACATCTGCACCCTTACGGCCGTACAGCTCATCATCAAGAACGACAACCTAGTTGCTGATCTTGGGGCATAAAATCAAAAACATATCCAAATTGGTTAGGATTTAAGCCACAAATTAGAAAATGGCAATGTTCAACTATTTTGTGTAGATTTGATACAGAAAAGAGTATGACTTAAGCTGCACAACGTGCATTGGCATCGTGCAGACAACGTGGTTCGGGAGTTGATTCTGTTTGATTAACAACTTGCACAAGAGTCCAAACTAGTAACTAAAAACCATCTCCACCGAAAATTCAAGAGACGCATCTAACAATTTCTCAGGTATGGTTCTAAAAATGCCAATAATTCTCATTTGAGTTCCTGGCAAGAGATGCCACACATAAAATGCTTGCATGAACAAGTAATATGAATCAAAGTATTCGTACGACGTCATAACATGAGCCTGCATCTACTGTTCTCTGAATTATTTACCAAATTACATGACAACTATGATTCATAAGCTCATTCTGAAGCTTTCGCAAAGCAGCTAAAAACTTGGCACATGTTACTCGGCCAATGTTGTTCGAAGAGGGAGAGAGCTTTCCACTTCCTTAGCCTCCGAATTCCTTTCTGCAACGACTTTTGACATGCCAAACATCTGAAGAATACACATAAATCCATAATCAGAAACTCTGCGCAAACTATACGAGGAAAAGTCACACGTGTATTGTTAAAAAACTAGAAGAGAACCTTCTTGATAGTCTTCTGGAAGCATGTTTTGTGTTCGTCCATAGATGCATGAATGAACTCGTCAATGTGATCCTTCAGATCTTCAATGAAAGTTGCCTCTTCATTCTTCTTCTTTCGACACGAAGCCATCGCTGGATTCGGAGATCCAGATGAAGGAACCTTATCAATTGTGCTTTTATCAGTCGCCATAATTGATTATTACCTGATTAACAATATCACTTTATTGTGCTGAGATATCACAATCCTGCTCAAATTTGACAAAAAACAATTGTGGAAATTTAATTGTATGGATAAATATCGACAAGTTACGTTATCCTAATGTCGTCTTTTCAGTGTAAATGCAAGACGCAAAATGAGACGAGAATGAGAAGAAAAATGAAAATCTCAATTTCACTCGTCTTTGTCCATATATATGAAAACTGTTCGATAAGACAAGGAAAATAAACAAATCAAATTGCTCATAAAAAATTGCATATGAATTAATATAGAAACTTACGTTAACACGGGATTGAAGAGGAGTTTTCTTCTAAAGCTACAAACTTATCTGAAACTTGTGTTATTATATAAGATGAAAACTGAAAATTGGTAAATTTGTTCACTTCTACGAGCACATGAAATAAAGCATCTCAAATAAGTTGTTATTTGACACGTGGCACCAAACTATAGGGTAATAGAAAGAGCATGTAACAAAAGATACAATGGATGATGAAGCCCGTGATTCTAGTTATTTCTTGGGGAACAAGGTAATGCCCCTAAACCATCTTGAGATTGGATGTAATATTACTATGTGCAGGCCCACATCTGAATTTCAATATGACATAACTCTTTAAAATCCTGAATTTTGTTATCTTTCTTCCCAAAGAACAAAAGTTTAACAGGCATTTTGCGTGATATCAAACCAAAAACTACAAATTATTTGACCGAGAAATCATATATTATATTCATTAAATAATTCATCATGTATTTGATTTAGGATTTAATGAAAAACTATAGCACATGTATTTTTGTGTTTTGCGAACCGATAAGGCATGAAAAGGATTTTGGTTTTAATGCACAATAAAAATATTATGAGCATATATGATGTTGTAGTAAGATAGACTATGTTGTTTTTTGGGTAAGTCTCAAAGTGTTACTAAAAATCTGTATCAATCTCTTGTTATCGAATATTCTATACCAAAACCCCTTGTGTTACTCAAAACTTGTACTGAACTCTGTGTTCAGGGGCGGAGCCACTCACAAGGCTTGGGTGGACTCCGGTCCGGGGTCAATTTTTGGCCCAAAAAGTCTAAGTATATATATGTGTTTATATATAGCCCAGTCTATAATTGTTTGTTGTATTAATAAGGCCCAACTATCTTAAGTATAACATGAAAGTGATTCTTGTGCCTATATCTCCAACAATATATATCCCCAAAAAATATACCAACGTCAAATCCTCACTAGGATTCCTCACAGGCAACACAGATGAATTTTGCGAAGAGTTTGCAGGAGCAGTAACAAATCTGACAAAAATCGAATCGATTAATCAAAAAAATGATCAATCACAGAGAAATCAACCAATCAAAGGCGATCAATTGCAGAACATAATCAATTGATCCGAAAAAAGTGACGATCAATTGCAGAATAACAAAAAATTGCAGCGGAAAAGTGAATCGAAAAACCTAAAATTCGAATGGTACCATATTAACAATAACAATTCATCATTCAAATCAGAATGTGCTACGATCAATCGCAACGATAAACGAATCTAAAATATTGAATTAACCGAACGATTAAGATACAAAATTGTTTGATGAATTGAACGATTGAAGAGAAAATATTAAGAGACCAATATTGAGAGAGCTATTATTATCTAATACATTCTGCAAAACTTAATTGTGTAAATATGTGTGCGAGTGAGGTATATATAGAGGAGAAAATAAATAGAACTATCCAGAAGAGGAAAGGAAAACAGCCGACGGCTCTAACCGCTCCAACGACTATGTGAAAACTTGCCGAAAATAGAAAATTGAATATTTTCTATTTTGTAGTTTAACATAGACCAATTTAGTGGGGATTAAAATCCGATAAAGAGAAAAACCGTTACAAGACGAAAATTCGTAGTCTTGTAATGATGAAATAATTCTCTACTTAAATGAGTGTTATGGCATTTTAAATTTTTGAAGCCTATAAAAGAAGCTCCATAGGATAAAGAGAAAGATTTTCAAGCACAAATCATTTTCTTCATAACATTTCATACAAAAGTTTTCTGCAAATATCACTATGTTCGATTTGCAAATATCACTATGTTCGACTTAGAGGAGTAGCTTGAGCTTCAATGCCGTTCTTTGCGAGCAATGTTGTGGAGAGTTGTGTCAGTTATGTGAACTTGTGGATAGATTTTATGAGAGAGATTTGATGTTATCAAATATATACCATTTTTATATCTCTTTCTCTCACGTAACTGTTCCCACGGGAAGTCTCGACACCATTCAGCCGCAACTTCTCCAATTTATTCAACTTCCGGAGTCCATGAACGAGTCTCTTGCTCAATTGGCTGACAAGTCTTGACTGGTTCTGGCAAAATGGGGGAGTAGATTTTGGAAGCATGGGGGAGCAAAGAGATTGGGGGAGATAGGCTGCATGTTTATTTGTTATGTTTTTATTTCTGTTTATGAACATTGCCCTTAGTTTTTTAAGTTGTTTTTCGTACGTTGCACTGTTGTTGCAACAAGTTTTTATGACTGTCTAGACTGGTTATTTTGCTTTAGTTGTTTATCTGTTTTTGTTTCTAACCTATTTTATGCAACTATTTGAATTTTCCTTAGTTTAAAATGTTTTGCCAAAACAAGTCAATTGGGGAAGATTGTTAGGACCGTGAGTTCGTATGTTTTAATTTACGTGTTTTGGGAAATTATTTAAAGGAAAATTAATTATTTTTATTTTATTGACCAAATATTTTCTTAAGTTTGTATGGGAAATATCACCTAAAAGGAATGGGAGTATTTTGGTAAGTTTGGAAGGATTGGGAAAAGATTTAGTTTTATCTTGAAAATCTTATCTTTTGGAAAGAAAATCTTTATCTATCTTTTGTTTATATCCTTAAGTGATTGCTTCTTTTTGAGAGTCTATTTCGTTGCTTGTTGTGCAGAAATATAAGATGGCGAGATCCTATCAAAAGGAAAGAGTCCGGATATTTTGGGAAGATAGAGTCCCGACAAGAGTAGGAGACTGCCAGCGGAAGACTTGAAGTGGCATCCGCCACTAGAGGCTCAGATTAAATGTAATATGGACGGTTGTGCGCTCGGGACGCCAGGGATTGGCGGTGCAGGGGGTATATTTAGAAATGCTAGGGGTTTTCCGCATGGTTGCTTTGTTGTTAGATTGTAGCAGGCGTTTCCTTTTGAAGCTGAGATTTGTGTTGTTATGTTGGCTATTTTGAAACCACGCAAGTTTCATTGGCGTTACCTTTATCTTGAGAGTGACTCGATATACGTGGTTAACTTGCTGGGTTCAATATCGGATAAAGTTCCATGAAAATTTCGAGGCAGATGGTTGGCATGCTTGAGTTACATCAACGACATTCACTTTCAAGTGTCTCATATTTTACGGAAGGGGAACAAAGCCGTTGATGCTTTAGCAAACTATGGTGCGACTCACCCAGGGGATCATTGGTGGAATGCTTGTCCATCGTTTAGTTTTGATTTTGTTAATAATGACTCTTGTAACAGGGAGAACTTTCAATTTTGTTGACCTTTCGATTTGACGTTGTTTTGTTTCACGTTTTATTTTTATTTTCAATAATATTTGAGGCTTGCAATCGTCCGGTTTCTGAGGGTGCCAACCTAGTTGGGATGTTCGGTAGCTAGTCGAAAGCATTTCTCCATCTTTGATAAGGAAAAAGAAAATAGTGATATGATGCTTTCCTATTCAATTTTGTTAATTACACACGGGTAAAACATCCACAAGGTGTATGAAAAATGAAAATTTTAGATGCAAGATCCGACTGACAAGTTTTCAATAGAGAATAATTGTTTGCAAGGTGGACACTTATATGTCATTTTAAAATGTCCCCTCTCTCTCTCTCTCTCTCTCGCTCACACACACACACACACGCACAGAGATACACAAATTTAGCGTGACAGCAGTCATCTTCATGCATGTACAATTTTCAGATCCAAAAATATCTCATATTTTGCGAACCAACTCAACTCGGATGTTTCGATACCTCTTTCATTCTTAACTGCCTCCTATGTTTGTTGGTATTACTTTTCACGTATAAATTAGACTCTAAATTCATCTATTTTCTTTAGAAAAATTATAAATATTTTGAGATAGTCAAGTATTATAGCATTAGAGCTGTTAATTCTCCAATGGAAATGCAAATGGCAGATAGGAAAAGATTGCTAAAGGATTTGGTGGTAGTGTACCTTCCCGTGAAATCACTTTTGCGATTTAGGTGTGTCTCGAAAAATTTGCAGCGTTTGATAAAAAGTCCAACATTTATCAACAATCACTTCCTGCAGCGGCGAAACAAAGGTAGCATGCTATTGGTAAGACGCTATTTAACTACAGAAAGCGATGATGTGTTGTCTTTTTGTAATATAAATTCATCAGAATTAGAGGAGGTGTTACCAAGTTTATCCATTCCAATCTTGAAAGATTTAAAATACAAATACGACAAATCGTACTTTCCACCGAGTGTCCACCTTTTGGGCCCTTGCAAAGGGCTAGTTTGCATAGCTAGTGATGGCGATTTCATTCTCTGCAATCCGGCATTACGAGAATTTAAGCAACTTTCAAAATGTCCCTTTTCCTGTCCAGAGGATCATGAACAATGGATCAAGGGTGTGGGATTTGGTAACTCGCATATGGGTGATTTCAAGGTTGTCCTTATACGAAATACGAATCACGAAAGATATTATGCCGAAGCATACAACCTTAGAGTCCATTTGTACAGTTCAAGAACCGATTCCTGGAGAGAAGTCGACAATGAAGGCATATCAATGATTTATCTCACGCACTTTCCTGGTTCGGAAGTTTTCTTTAATGGTGTTTGTCATTGGAATGCATCAAGTACTGTTTTCCAAAATTTTGAAGATATTATACTTTCTTTTAACATTAGCACCGAGGATTTCACACAACTAGATTACCCCGACTGTTTGAAGGTACCATATCAAAATGATACGTGTCTTACCATTCTACATGAGTGTCTTGTCCTTCTTTATTATAGACGTTTCGCTGGTGAAATAGAAATGATTGAACCGTGTCCTATAGAGGTTTGGATGATGAAACAGTATGGTGTAAAGGAGTCGTGGACAAAACAACTTGTTATACGACCTTACCTAGTCGTACGCCCACTATCATCGTGGAGGCAGTGTGAGTGGCTACTAGTGGAAACGGGTGATGGTCAATTAGCATCTTGTGCTTTACATACCAATGAAACTAAGATGTTTCAAATCTATGGAGTACAGAACACTTTGCGTGCTCTGATTTACAAGGATAGCTTAATCAATGTAAACAAGGTAACTAAGTTGAGCCTTATATTAACATGCATTCATGCTACATGAATTTATATAGCATGGTTGTTCTTTAGTATATTTGTCTCTAAAGTTTTCTTACATTGTGCAGCTGACGGAGGAAGAAGCACTAAGCGAAGAAAATAGTGCTGAATAATTCATGCTAGAATTAAGGCTTCTTGATTTTCAAAGAGCAATGTGAAGATGTGGTACTCTTGACCATTCCTGAATCAAGTCTTTTAATACTTGTATGTCCTTGGGCCATCTTAATAAGTATCTCGTTTAAACTTATCTCTCTAGTGTGCCAACCACCCTCTAATCAAAATTGAAAAACTTTTAATACTAGTCCCAAAGGCACTTTAAATTTATGCCCTAGCACACAAGGATAACTTCAAGAGCTTTTATTAATTAAGAACTTGTGTAGCATACACTACTAACCAGACTCTTGTGGGTTTGTTATTTGTTTTTTTTTTTTTTATTATTAACAATATTTAATGGTGAATAATTTGATAAAGCTGGTTAACTGAGCCCATGACATTTTGTTAAATATTTCTTCAAGTTTCACTACTTTCAAATATCCTGAACTCATCAAGGATATCAATTCGTTCATGCAAGCTATGGACTATAAATTCATTGCCTAGAGTTTTAGATACCGTAAGACTCTTGTTATCAACTAAAGCTTTCATTCTAATGCAAAACACGTTATCAGTACATAAAAGCCTACACGATGCAACACATCCCATTAACTCAATGTTTTCTCTTCTATAGAATAGCTTATTTGTCTTGTAGCGAAGATTTCTCAAATACTATTTGCCTACTACATAAACTGATAATATTTTTCGAGACTGTTTTATGCAATTCATCTGTTTTGTTCACAAACTAGCAAAATGTAAGTATGAGATGAAATAAATTAATATTCAGAATTCAGTGTACACGTTAACGTTGGGGATATTTTGGTAAATAACGTACTCGTTTTATCAAAGTATTGGAGGAGATAATGCAGTGATAGTTTGAAGAGTTTTTGAAAAAGGGAGTTGTATATAAATTTGCTAGTTGGAGTTTGTAGGACTTGTGTTGAAGTAAGGAAATAAATTGATTCGTTAAAGTCGATCGAAATAGTAGTATATAAGGCTGAAGAATTGATGTGAGTTTTCTTTGGTTCAATTAGATACTAAGGATGTTTTTGATCTAAAATATGAAGAGCTTAGAAATCAAAGGCCCTGTTCGGATGTAGTCTCACGTGCTTGGTTCCCTCAAATATTATTTGAATGTTTTGAAGATTGTTTTGAAAAATGTGCAAAACATTTGAAATATAGTTTTGATATATAATTTCAAAATAATGTAGTGTATGTTTAAAACAATTGAAGAATGATTTGGATATAATTTAAGTGTTTAGTTTTAGGGAGATAAATACGTATACATGCATCAATTAATATAAGAAGAGATGTGTAGAAATAATATAATAAAAGTAATCCTTGTTTGATAATTAAAAACATTAAACATGATTGTTTGATGAAATGGAGATTTATTAATTGTGAAATATAGGTTTATAGGCATCAAATTATTATAGGTAAGATGACCAATTTGATTAGTTGGGCCAAAATATGTCAATATGAAAACTCTGAAATGGGTTCCAAATTAAATTGGGTCGATGAAACTTTGAAACCTTTGAGCCACAAAGGATCCAAACAGGGCAAAAAGGTTTATGTTACAAATGAGATTTGATGATTTATAAGTTAGATGATATTGTGATGGAGTTAGAGCAGAAAAGGTAAGCATGACTTAATCCTCTTCAAGGCAATTAAGATAAGAATTTGGGAACATAGATTATATTATGAAGGGGGGTTGTAATGCCCAGAAATTGGAAAAAAAGTTCAGTTTTTACATTTCAAATTTTGAAATATGAACTTGACCACCAAAAAGTTTACAAAGATTTAATTAGTCCGACATTTCAAAAAAAATTTTCAATAAAAGATGGACACCCGGCCGATTTATAAAGATTTAATTTAGTCTGACATTTCAATTTGTTGGAGATAATTTGGTAAAGTCTAAATAAGTTTAATTATTTCAAGTTTGATTTTTAAAGAGCTTGAATACTTTTGAAAGATATGTATCCCATTATAGTTCAATATAGAGAAAAAAAATATTAGCACCATGGTAATAAAGAATATTTATCGTAACAAAATTTTATAATGCGTTCATTTCATAGTGATGTACAGAATTGGGCCTAAACACTTATAAAACCGAGCTCTATCAGAAATCACAATTCAGGAGCAAACACTTCAAAAATTCAACTTTCATAGTACATCTTCAAGTTTTGACATAAATACTTTTCAAGATGGACATTCCGTTTGTAAAATTTTTTGGATGTTTCCGTCCCTAAGGAGCGAGTTTTTACTAACTGAAAATTCCCTTTTGTCATACGTGGTCTCTAATGAGCGTCTTTGTAGTAGGGTTGGTAAGGTAGGGTACATAGGTAGGGTTTGACTTGTTAGGGTCTTATTCGAATCTCAGACCCTACTTGAACCTTGTGAAAAATATTTCTAGGGTTCGTACTAAGTGTTTTTAAAACCGGCCCGGACCGGCCGGTCAAACCGGTTCGACCGGTGTCCGGGCCGGTAAGGGGTTAAAAACGAGTCAGGTTTCAAACCGGAAAAAACCGGTGCAAACCGATCCAAACCGGAACTGGTGGACCGGTTTTGGACGGTTTGAACCGGTGGCTAAATAATAATAAAAAAACTGAAATTACACAAAAGCCCCAAATTAAACTGCCTCAACTCTCAAATCTCAAATTCCCAATTTGCAAGCCTCTGTTTCTCTCATCCCGTTTATCCCATTTTCTCAAATTGAAAAAAATTGAAAACCCTAACCCTTCCGCCTCAATCATCGCCACCGCTGTCGCCGTAGGAATCAAGTCGTGCATCACCTTCAGCGGGCCTTGTGCCTCTTTTTGTTAAGGTGCGGGAATCTCTGTTGTTAATACGTTTAGCATCGTAAAAAACTATGGGGAAGGAGTCTCCTAAATAATGTCTACTATTGCATATTTTGGAGTAGTTTTGATAATCTGATGGATATACGCCTTAGAATTTTGTTGCTTTTTTTCTTTGGGTGGTTTGGGGCGGTGCAGGTTTGGTCACTGTGCAAATAATTATACCGGTTCGACCACTGGTTAAATTGGTTCGACCAGTAAAACCAGTAACCAGTGAGGTTGCCGGTTCGATGACCGATTTGGTTATGAAAACACTATTCGTACTAGAGTAATATCCTACCCTTTGACAATCCTATCTAATAAAAGTATTGAGTAAAGCAAGGTCTTCATAACCACACCAGATAGGTAGTCAAACCAGTTTAACCGGTGAACATTTTTTTTTTTTTTTTATTTCGTTTGCCATACAAAATTAAACCCCCTAAAAGCTTGTCCAAATCTGCACCACAGTGTCCTGTTTGGCCCAACAACCCATTTTACGATAAAACAAAGAACAAAATCTGAATTTTTTTGTTTCAAATTTCAGCAGTTATATCCATAGAAACTCAACAAATCAAAGACTCTTTCTCCTCTTCTTTGATATTTTGCTTGGTGTGATTTTATTTGATATGATCTAGAGATTGTGTATTTGGACTTTATATATTTTGGTGATCCTGAAATTGAGATCATTTATGTGGTTTCATTTGGTCTGCATTTGGCAGATAACGTATTGGTGTGGTCTTTGATGTATCATTTGATGTTGCAGTTCTGAAATTTTGCATATCCTTGATATGATTGTTTAAACTTTTAAGTTAATATGTTATTATTTGAAATAAAACTGTGATTATATATATATATATATATATATATATATATATATATATATATATATATATATATATATATATATATATATATATATATATGTGTGTGTGTGTGTGTGTTTGTGTGTGTGTGTGTGTGTGTGTGTGTCTCATATAACATATGAATAGTTTGAAAATATTAACAACAATACATGATTTAAATTACTATAGAAAAATATGTTCTGTTGATTGTGAATTCAAGTTCAACACGTTCAATCAATAAAATCTGTAACCACTAAGACTACCCATTCGATGCTTGACCCGATTCCAAAAACAACAAATAAAATATCGTACAAAATATTAGATTACCATGATAAAACCGAGTTTGATTTTTTTCCTAAATTTAATTATTAAATTATATAATCATATCTATCCTTTAGAATTCTCCATGTCTAAGTATAGACAACATGCACAAACTTTCAGATATTTTTCAGATTCTAAAATATCTCTTTTATTTTATTGAACCTGATACTCACAAGTTCTTGTATTCTCTCCTTTACGTTACCTTCCTCGAGTTTAACACTGAATTAGTTTTCACTGCTTCACTATTTGTTTCTTCTCATTATTCTGCTAGCCAAGACATAAATGACGGAAAGAGGACGAGTGTCGCAGGATGTGGTATGTAAAGCATTGTTACAATTGCCAGTGAAATCACTCGTGCGGTTTATGTGCGTCTTGAAATTATGGTGCGCCCAGATTAAAAGCCCTGCCATCATCGGCAAACACTTCCTCAAACAACAGAAAAATTGTACGAAGCTTCTTCACAAGACAATGACGTGTTGTGTATCTGAAATTTTAATTCTCTCAACATTACTTCTTCAAATCTTTCTATTCTTTTTGGAGGATCTTCGGTATAATTATGGCCAAACATAACTCCCCCAATTCTTCCATGTATTAGGCCCTTGCCACGGGCTCATGTGCGTGGCATTAGACGATTGTATAATTTTTTGCAGTCCGGCATTAAGAGAATTCAAGTGGATTCCACGCTGTCCATTTGTCTGCAAAAAGGATTACAAGATGAAAACTTTGATTTTGGATTTAGTATTACTTGTACTGATGATTTCAAGGTTGTTTTTATACGGAATACCTATCCTGAAGATGAGCCTGAAGAAGATTTTCGCATGATAATCCATTTGTACAATTCAAACACAAATTCTTGGAAGCTTCTTAATGACAATGGGGCATTGAGTCCATATGTCATTCATAGTCCCTGTTTAGAATTGTTTTTTAATGGCTTATATCATTGGAATCCAGATAGTAGTGGCATGATATATTGTCAAGATAAAATTCTATATTTTGACTTAAGCATAGAAGTGTTCTCCCAAATGGAGTATCCTGATTGTTTAAAAATAATTGATGAAAATGACTTTGTCTTATGGTGCTGAATGACTTTCTTGCGTTGGTTCGACTCCGGGAATATATGGCTCAGCCACATCTCATAGAAGCTTGGATTATGAAGGAAAATGTTGTAGAAGAAAATTAGACTTGAATTTGAATATTCATTGAGCAACGGTGATCAACACATAGACTTTGTTTTATTGGTTCTACAAAGACTGCTTATTGTAGTTGGTTGCTAATGAATACAGAGGTTCTACCTTTTACATAGACATTAGTGTATCTCCTTTACAATCTCTACAATGGTTTATTCTTACAATCATATCTCATCTTGACTTGGTTCATATATTTTTCCACAGATATAGCATTACAGAATATGCCTAAGGATTTGGTTGATGAATGTAAATGCTCCGTATCAATTTATCCATAATCTGATCAAGACATATAGAGTGCATGAATGATGTAGGACAAGAACCCCCGAATATTGGAAGTTTTTGCAGTAGAAAAAGGCCTCCACAAAAACCGCCATATCTGTTGATCCAATGCTCCGTTTTGGTCCCATAAGATTATAAATCGAACGTCTTTGAGTTTCCTACAACCATCACGAGATTCAGGCCCAAAATCGGACGTTTAGGGCAGCCGAGAAGAATTGCAGTTTTATGTTGCTTTAATTGAAGAATTTTACTTTTACAATAATTCTGTTTCTTTTTCGTATTAGGGTTTTCTTTTAGTACTCTAAATACTTTGTTTCTTATTATTTTGCAGTATCTTTTGATCATTATTAGTAAAAAAAAAGGGGATTTTATTCCAATTCCTGGTTGATTCCAGTTTATTCCTGGTGGGTTCATGTTTTTTCGTCAATTATACGTTGGTGTGTCGATTGCACATTTCCGTTCTGCATCAAGTGGTATCAAAGAGAGGGTTTTCCTTGTTCAGATGGCTAGGAGATCCATGAATGATGAATTTTTCGATGGCGTTGGTCAAAGGAGTTTGGGCAACGTGGAGGATTTAAGACAAGGTTTCAGACATGATTTGAGACATGGTTTTGCAGGAGTGGAGACCGCTTTTCAAAAATGTCTCAACACTCTAAATAGCCTAAACAACCAAATCACCAACCAATTTTATGTGATACGGAAAATAATAAATTTTGAGCCGATATCCCATCGTTCTATGGGAAGTTGCAAATTGAAGATTTCTTGGATTGGACTTCCGATGTTGAACAATTTTTTGAATTTGCCGAATATCATGAAGATTGAAAAGTAAAATTGGTGGCTTATAAACTAAGAGGTTTTGCTGCCGCTTGTTGAGAAAAAAAGAATATCTATAGGAGAAGTAGAGGCAAAACACCAATAGAATCTTGGAGGAGAATGTAGCGGATGATGATGAATCAATTTTTACCACCTGATTATGAGCAACATACTTTCTAGAGCTACCACGATTGTTTCAAGTTCAATCGATCCGATGGTGATTTCAAAATCTAGGATAAGATCTCACAAAAGTTGTCAACTTGGTACAGGAGGAGAATGAGGATAACTTTGAGCAAGGTAACACATGCGAGAATTCTAATGAAACTTTTGATGATTATGCTGATGAAAATTCGAATGGTAATTTAAATGAAGATTTAGATGAATATTCAGAGGGATTAAAAGTTGAGTCAATCAATTATCCCGTGTTATCTTTGATGAAATTTGGAAGTGAGTTAGATACACATATTGAGGCATCCAAAGAAGTCATCGAGGTTAAGTTGATTGCAAAGCAAGAGTTGAGGTAAAAGGAATGAGAAGCACAAGAAAGAAGAAAAAATGGCGAGACATCAAAATTGGTTCAAAGGAAGAGACCAAGGGATGATTTTTCTTAGGAACGAGAGCTCATATCCAAATATAAACTCGAGGTCGAGTTTTTTTGAAGTGGGAGGGACTGATGTAGGACAAGAACCCCCGAATATTGGAAATTTTCGCAGTAAAAAAAGGCCTGCACAAAAACCGCCATATCTTTTGATCCAATGCTCCGTTTTAGGCCCATAACTTATCAAATCGAACGTCTTTTAGTTTCATACATCTAATCTTAGAGGCAGGCCGAAAATCGGACGTTTAGGGCAGCCGAGAAGAATTGCAGTTTTGTGTCGCTTTAATTGAAATTTTTTACTTTTACTAGAATTTTATTTCCTTTTTCGTATTAAGGTTTTCTTTTAGTACTATAAATACTTTGTTTCTTATTATTTTGCAGTATCTTGTGATCATTATTAATAATAAAGAGGGATTTTATTCAAATTTCTGGTGGATTCCAGTTTATTCTGGTGGATTCCAGTGTTTTTTCGTTGATTACACGTTTCTGTTCCGCATCAATGAAATAGAGAATATTCCCACAAGCTTGAATATGATTTTGCTGATCATCAAGATTTATTTCCATGTAGATTTTGCTACCCGGTGTCTCTATTTGTATGTTGTTTAATACCCTCCCTCAACTGTGACGGGACTAGACGCACAGTTTGGTGCGAAACAAATTGTAAGAGAGCTTTTGACAGTGGCTTCATAAAGATATGGGCAAGTTGGCGAGGTGGTATGAACATAGCGAGTGACTAAACGGTCGAGCACCACTTGCTCTCGCACAAAGTGATAGTCTAACTCAATATGTTTGGTTTGGCTATGGAAAACAGGATTAACTGTCGTATATAAGGCACTCATATTATCACAAAACAGAACATGAGGACTATTGAGCAGAACACAGAGATCACGAAGACAGTGGTATGTGCCATGGAATAGTATTCAGCCTCGGTGCTCGAGCGTGAGACAGTGTTCTGCTTCTTTGCACACCATGAGATAATAATAGAGTCGAGAAATGTGTAATAGCCAGTAGTGGATCGTCGAGTTGTTCGGCAACCAGCCCAATCTGCATTAGAGAAAACACAAAGATCGTGTGCAGATTGTGATTGAAACATGAGACCGAAGAAAATGACATCTTTCACATAACGTAGGATTGTACAGACCATTTTAAGATGAGTCTAGGTCGGAGAATGCATATACTGGGAAACGTAATTCACACTAAAGGCAAGGTTTGGTCTAGTGAGAGTTGAATAGTGCAAGGCACCTACCACACTACGAAATAACTAGGATCAGCCAAAGGTGAACGATTAGTTAGACCACGTGATAAGGACTCTATAGGGGTATTCGTGGGTTGGCAATCAAACATTTGCGAGAGTTCCAGAATTGTTAATGCATACTCAGTTTGTGATAAATGTAAACCCCCATTAGTTTCGTTTACTTCAATACCAAGAAAATGATGAATAGGCCGAAGGTCTTTCGTAACAAACTCACTACCAAGACTACCAATGAATGTCTCGATGAGCTTGGTGCTTGATTCAGTGATAAGCATATCATCTACATAAAGAACTAAGATTAGCATAGCATGATCACAGTGAAGAATAAATAGTGAACGATCAGCCAAACTACAACTAAAACCTTTTTGCAACAAGAACTGGTTGAATCAATCAAACCAAGCCAGGGCGCTTGACCGTATAAAGCACACGAGGTTTGCAAACATGATGGGGACAGTGAGGATTCTGCATACCGAGGGGTTTTTCAATGAAATGTTTTCAGAGATAAGTCCTTGAAAAAATGCATTTTTAACATCAAGTTGGCGAATGGACCATCCTTGAACGAGTGCAACAACAATAACCATTCTAATTGTACTTGGTTTGATAATTGTAGAATAAATTTCTATATAATCAAGTCCATCTACCTGGAGACATCCCTTTGCAACAAGACGTTCTTTAAGACAATCTAGAGTGCTATCTGATTTCAGCTTAGTCTTATACACCCATTTGCAGCCGATAACATTCATAGATGAAATCCGAGGTAACAATGTCTAAGTATGATTTTGATGAAGCACGTCAAGTTCTTCTTTCATAGCTTGATGCCACCCTTTGTGAGAAAGAGCAGCACGAATATTCTTGGCTCACGTGGAACATATTGAGTATTAATTGATAGAGCATATTTAGGGTTCGACTTGAGAATTTCCATTTTCGAGCGAGTGGTCATTGGGTGAGATGGTTTGAAGTCTTGTGACAAGGGCATGATAGAGTGTGTACTCATTTCATTTGTATTACTTAGTGTTGGTTCGACATTAGCACGAGGTGTGACTTCATATACGTCATTTGGTGGAAGAACGCTGAACCTTATAGATGTAGAGTGATTAAGTTGGTTTTAGACAGCTGTATTAGACTCAAATTCAGATTCAGAATCATTAAGACGTGGAGATGCAGCTGAGGAGTTGAGCTAATGGTGCTTGACTCATGTGAATGTACTGAGTTTACATCTACTTGTATAGGCTAGATATTCGAGCAAATAGCAAATTACCTCCCTGTGAGTTCAGAAATTGGAAAATTACCTCCCTATATAAGGAGGTGAAGTCCACTTACTCAAACTTGAGAGTTGGGACAGTTTTTTTATGCAAAAAAAGACTTTTATATCCTTTTTTTCTCAACAAATATGTATATCTTTGGTTTAATACTTTAGTTTGTTAAAAAAGATGCAAAAACAAAAGCTAAAATTTAAAAATACGTTAAGATTTCATAATTTGTATGTTTTATAATATTTTTTTATATTTTTACTCATGATTTTTCAAAGAAAGGTTAGAATCCAATTTGAAATTACAGAAAATAAATCACTAAAAACAACGAAGACATTTTGGTTATTAAATATAAGAAATACACTAAACATTTTACAGGGGGTGGTATACCAATTTTTAAAATCACGGGGAGGAAATTTGCCTATTTATTTTTCACAGGGACGTAATTTGTCAATTTAGTATAACACAAGGAGGTGAATTACCAAAAACCCTTTGTAGAATTTTAAGGCTCGGTAATAAGAGGCGGGGGTGGCGAGCCACAACATAATATTTTTTGTATTTGTCCATGTTTGGGGGATGTGAGTACATAGATTTATACGGAAAAGTGGACTCATGAAAGATGACATGTCGTGAGATTAGGATTTTTTGACTTCATGTGTAGAAGCATTTGTAACCTTTATGTTGATCACTATAGCCTACAAAAACACAAAGCACAATTTTAGGATCGAATTTATTATTTTTTGTATCCCATGTATGATAGATCTTTAAGTCTTATTCTTTACGTTTTAAGCAGTAGTTGTGATACCTAGTCTAGACAGGTATATAAGACAATAAAGTAAGACATCAGATTTTTAACGTGGTTTGGACTATGTCCTACATCCACGAGACTTTCGCCTGAGACAAACTTCTTTCAACGGACAAAAGTTATTACACCTAATGGTTTTACTCTAACACCGAATCCTTCTAATGTTGATACCATCGGAACCTTTTGCGCGTCTACTCCGTTTGACCCGTAAGACCAAAACTCCCGTAGTGATCTTCTTATGAGCAAGCTTCTAAGCGAACTGCACGTACGTATAGATCCCTCTAACTGGCGCAATCCTTTCCCGTTGAACACCCTTCAACTCTCGTTAGCTTGTCACGTTCTTGAATTGAATCAAGAGATGAAAACTAACAAATCAAAATAAAACGGAACACCTAATAATGTATATTTTGTTACACGAGTGTTTTGCATTGATTCCTAGGATTTCTACTATTTATAGGATAGCTCCCCTTGAAAGATCTCTAGAATCTCGGCCAGTCTCCATATCCAGTCGAGACAGAATCTTTCCAAATATATCCGAATCTTTCCATTGATAAGGCGTCTTTTCCTTTCATAAGTCTTTGTATCCGTTTGGTAAGATCTTCATGATCTTCGTGAATCTGCACACCAAAGACGAAAAAGAACTCCACAAGGAATAGATTAGTTAAGGATATAAACAAAGAGTTTGATAAAGATTAACTTTCCATAAGATAAGATTCTATAAGATCAAGTTAAATCTTTACAAACTTACCCAAATATTCACTCGCTTTAAACAAGATAATTACCATATAATCAAGAGCGGATATTTCAGTAAATAAATCAAACTAAAATAAAACCAGAATTTTCCTTTAAAATAATTTTGCAAACAAGGAAATAAATCGAGTTGGACCTGGCAGTCCTGACTGTTCAATCAAGTTCAAATCGTATTGGACTTGCGGTCCTAACAATGTATAAGGAAAGCATTTTGATCCAAAAACTTGTAAAGATGAGTAAACATGATGTGTTCCATGCAATTTATGATATAGAGTGTCAAATTTTAATGTTGAACTAGGTAAACGATTTAGCAAATAAACCATGGTATTAAATGCTCAACCCATAATTTTAGTGGTATACAAGAATGAAATAGCATTGTCATACCTAGCTCACGAATAATACAATGACGTCGTTCAACTATGCCAGTTTGTTCTGGTGTACACGAACATGAAACTTGATGAACTATACCTTCTTTTTGGAAATGAGTTGCCAATTTATTGTTTATGAACTCGCCACCTCCATCGGAGTGAAAAATCTTAATTTTTTATGATATTGTCTTTCAGCATATTTTTCAAAAGCAAGAAACGCATTGACGAATTCATGGTTATACTTAAGAGGAATTATCCAAGTATACCGAGAATAATCATCAACGAGGCATGCATAATATCGAAATTTTCCAATTGAAAGCACAGGCGATGGTCCCCATAAATCACAGTGTATTTTATCAAATATAGCAGTACTAGAATTCAAAGAAGCATTAAAAGATAACTTGCTTAATTTCCCAAACTGACAACTATCACAAAAGTGTTGGTTTTATTCGATCCTACAATGTCTATAAAACCTTGAGTTCTATGTAAATTAAGGGAAGATACTTGAGGATGTCAGAGACGTTGATGCCATGTATCTGCCGAGGCAGAGTGGAATCTACACGAAAAATATGCTTTTGGAGAGTCTTGAATAACATAAAGATCACCTTTGTGATGTCCCATGATTAATACATGTTCTGTATCCCTGTCCTTTACAATAAAACCAGAATTGTTAAATTCAAAATATACAGGAAATTGATCTGTTAATTGACTAACGGACAAGCAAAACATTAGTCAAGTGTAATTGAGCCTTTTTTTCCTTAATTTTTGAATCACCTACACCTTTAATGGGACTCGATGAGCCATCACCTATTATAACATGATCAACACTCGAATATTGGCGTAGATTTTACCTATCATGTGTTGTGAAGCACCCGTATCGGTAGTCCATTTGGTATCGACTATAGTAGTGTCAAGAGTCAGGGCTGCTAGAGCTTGAGGGAGCTCTTTTCTTCTTTCCTTATCAAGTAAGTATCACCAACAAATTTTTGCAATATGACCTTTCTTGTTTCAATGTTGGCAAGTTTCATTTTCATACACTGCTCTCCCTTCTGGTGTCATTCTCTTACAGCCGGGTGGTGGAGGATGGCGTCTATTTCCTCCTTCGTTAGGCCTGCCTTGATATCCATTAAATCATACTTGAATTTGAATATTCATTGAGCAATGATGATCAACACACATACTTTGTTTTTTTGCTTCTACAAAGACTGCTTATTGTAGTTGGTGTAGTTGGTTACTAATGAATACATAGGTTGTACCTTTTATAGAGAAATTAGTGTATCTCCTTTACAATCTCTATTAATGATTTATTCTTACAATCATATCACATCTTGACTTGGTTCATATATTTTTCCATAGATATAGCATTACTGAATATGTCTCGGGATTTGGTTGATGAATGTAAATGCTCTGTATCAATTTATCCGAAACAGAGAATATTCCCACAAGCTTGAATATGATTTTGCTGATCCTCAAGATTTATTTTCATGTACATTTATCTGCTCGACGTTGCTATTTGTATGCTGTTTAATAGTGTAAAGGAGTATTGCACCAAGAAATTTGTAATAGGTCCTTATCTAGTCTTGTTCTGGAAAAATTGTTCACTAAATTCAAATGACATTGAGAGATTTCATCTTCAAGGGGCTGAGCAGACCTTGCGAGCTTTAGTTTGCAAGGAGAGTTTAATTAGCTTAAATCAGGTAATGAACTTCTACCAAAAGTTAAAACAAGCTTGTCAATTAGAATTAGTTTGATTATCACTTGTACGATATTCCTTCTTTTACGTACAAAACATATGAATTTTGCAGTTTTGTTTGTTGTGCAGCTTCTTGAAGAAAAAGCAGAACTATGCCAAGGTGCACCAGTAATTCAAATCTTATAAGTGTACTTCCTAATTTTGTTTAGAACTTTTGGTTTAAAATCAAGAAATGAAACCTGAATGATTGATTCTGCTGATTATCCCTAGATTATTTTAGATATTTCTAGTTATTCTGAAGCGTAAATCACATTAAACCCCCCAACCTATACCCTATTTTACAAATTCCCACCTAACCTATTATCTTTTACATCTAAACCCCCAACCTATGGAAAAATGTGCGAGCTGCCCCCTCAACCCAAATCCAACCGTTGGATTTGGCCACATTTCTACATTCCTATCTGTTGGATTTAGCTTCAGGGGGCAGTTTGCACATTTTTCAATAGGTTGGGGAGTTAGATGCAAAAAAATAAAAGTTAGGTGGTAACTTGTAAAAAGGGGTATAAGTTGGGGGGTTTGATGCATTTTACCCTATTCTTAACACAATTTATATTTCATTTTTATTTCCCCCTAAATCTGTTACCATACACATCAAAGTATCATGGTCAACTTTAACTAGCAACTCTTTTAATTCTAAAGCTTTAACAATGGAATTGAGACTTTTAAGAAGTAACTTTTATATCTATGATATTCGTTTTTTCTTGTCGAGGATACATAAACCACTATTCGGGCCGTCATATCCTATAGACTACGATTTTGTGACTTCATGACCAGAATGATATTCATATTTTCAATTTGGAGCTCCTCAACATATTATGTTACAAGTTATAACCTTTAGTTACGTTTGCTTCTTTGTTTCTTTTAAGATTTTGTCATCAGTCATGATTTCTGCCGTGGTCTATGTTTGTTCATTTCCCGAAACATCGTGTTATATAAGTGATGGCTAAATTTAATGGAGGCCATAAACCTACAGATAAATTGCTGATCAATAATGCATACAATTTTACTAAGGACGGTTGTAGCAAGCAGAAATCATAGAAAATAATCAAACACGCGAATTCACACAGAATATCAAGAAATGAAGAACTTATTGGTTCACAAAGAATAACGAGAAATCGGCGGAAGCTGAGATAAAACTGCAGTAAAATTTTATTTAATCTAAAAGGACATGAATAATAATGAGAACGAACTATTTATATAACTCTTACAAATACCTTAATAAAAAAAAAAAAAGAACCCTAATAAATACAAGTGTAGAAATATTAAAATAAATAAAATCCTTCTATAAACATAAAACTGCCATTTTAACTCTAAACTCTTTGAACTTTAGCTAAAATCATGTTGGCATGAAAATAAAAATTCGATTAATATTGACTTTTAAGTTTTAACTAATATTGAATAGTAAAATCTCTGTCTTTCTATAATGCACAGGATGACAAAATTCGAGTCTATGACTCTACCTGCGTAGAATGATTCTATGTGTATATGCTTCCCGGTAGAAGGTTTTAGATATTCCAATAAAATATTGTACTTCTCATATGACCCAAAAATTATAAACTGAACTATTTGTGCCTCACTTGGGTTGTCCCTTCCTTGAAACATATTAAATATTTAAAAAATATTCGTGAAGCAATCCCTACATATTATCAGGCGCTCAACTGTTAAGAAATATTGGAGAGATTATTAGGTGTAGCGGCTGTACGATGAGGTGGTGCAGCAAGTCGGTTATTTATATAAATGCATGGTTGGGATGAGATGTGGAGAAGTTACTTTCCTATAATTTAGGAATAGTATTTAATCTCCACCACATGCTGTACCACGTCATCGTACAGCCGCTGCACCTAATAATTTTTCGAAATGAGAGATTATTAGGTGCAGCGGCTGTACGATGAGGTGGTGCAGCAAGTCGGTTATTTATATAAATGCATGGTTGTGATGAGGTGTGGAGAAGTTACTTTCCTATAATTTAGAAATAGTATTTAATCTCCACCACATGCTGTACCACGTCATCGTACAGCCGCTGCACCTAATAATTTTTCCTCCCATTGACATGGGATCTCTCTCTCTCTCCATATTACCATTTTAGCCATTATTTTATTTTTCCTACATTTTCTTTTCAGAAGGAAATGGATTTAAGTAGAACTTCTAATTATACTTAATAATTTTTTCAATTATACGCACATAATAACAACGATTATTGTCCATTCTTGTCACGGGGAAAAAAAATGTCGGCTGGTAGCTTGCTGTCAGAGGAAGTGTACAGTGAGATTCTTGTATGCTTTCCAGTAAAATCGTTGGTGCGATTCAAATGTGTCTCAAAATCATGGCTTGTTTTCATGGAAAGCCGTACATTTGCCAACAGGCACCTTCTCAAATGTCGGAGAAACGATAGTGTGCTTCTTGTGACAAGCTATTTGCCTCCACCGGAAAACAAAGACGTGTTGTCTTTCCACAATCTGAATTCTCCACAATTGAACAAGAATACGCTAAATCTATGCATTCCCTTCTTGAACCAAATAAGTACATATCTCCCTCGGCGTGTCAACTTATTAGGCCCCAACAAAGGGCTTGTATTCTTATGATTTATTAATTCTTTGCAATCCAGCGTTACAAGAATTCAAGTGCCTTCCAATGCCTTTTGCTTGTCCAAAAGGTTACACCGACAGTGTTTTAGGACAGGGATTTGGTTGTACGTGTACCGATGATTTTAAGATTGTCGTGATAAGGCGTATAGCCTCACATGATAGATATATACATGACAGGGGAAATTACTTCATTGTTCATTTGTACAATTCCAGTACAAAATCCTGGAGAAACATTAGTGGGGATGTGGTGGTAGTTAAGAATCTCATTTTCTATCCTTTTTCTGAGCTATTCTTCAACGGCGTTTGTCACTGGAATGCAAACTCTATGGGTGTCTCTACTCCTGATATCATGCTTACATTCAACGTAAACACTGATGTGTTTGGACATTTGGAGTATCCTAATTGCTTGGACTTACATGGGTATTTATTGTTTCTCATTGTTGTAAATAATTGCCTTTCCATGGTTAGATGTAAGGGGTGGATGACACAGCCACAAACTATTGACATTTGGGTGATGAAAGACTACGGCGTTAGGGATTCCTGGACGAAGACATTCGTAATAGGGCCATACGAAGTCCTAAGCTCGTTTATGCTATGGAGGAATGATGAATGGTTACTCGTAGAAAGCACATGTGGTCAATTGGCAAGTTGTGCACTTAACACAAATGAAATTAAGAAATTTGAAATCTATGGAGTCGAAAGAACCTTGTTGAGTCTAGTTTACAAGGAGAGCTTGATCAGTTTAAGTCAGGTATATTAGTTCCACACAATGCAGAATGCTATTATATGATAACTCTTTCATTAACGATCACATGTGAATGAATTTTCTTAATGCTCTAAATAATTTATGCTGTCTAATGTCTATATATATGTTCAGCCACTAAATGTTAAATTCCAATTGTTTGTTTATTCTGCAAACCTATAGAGAAAAGCCATAATGTCAAAAAAAAAATAAAAAATTGCAACAACTATGGAAATTTTGGAGAAGCTATTCTTGCTAGTACCCTAATACGAAGATAAAAAACGTATTATAACCTTTTATTTCATGATTTTGATGTACATGAATTAATCTTCAGTTATGTGGAAGTTGATACTGAAATGAAAATTATTGAGCTTGCCTCAACTAACTACTACTGAAGAACTGAAGTCTGGAGTCGGTTAGATTGGTATGCCAGGGGACCCTTTCTTGCTTTCTCCGATTCTATTTCATTGGGTCATCATGTAACCTTTCTTTTTGTTAACTACTTATTATTCTCATGAGTTATACTTATGATGCCGTTCTATTTTGAAGAATAGATTGATGAGGCCGTGACGTTATATACATGCTGAATGACGTCCTTTTCATGAACAAATTTGCGTACTATTACAAATTTGCTCAATTAGTAAACATTTGCCCATTATAGACAGACATTTTGTACGTAAAAGTCTTTGACCTTTCACAAAATGATAGTCTGTTAATTGTAAAAATGTTTGGATTTTTACATATGAGTAGCCCGTCTTTAAAAAGATTATTACAAACAAAATATCCGTTAATAATATTTACTTATTAGTGACGGACACTTTGTCTCTTATACTTTTGAAAGCCTTTGACTTTCCTGCGCGCCCTTCGACATTCCCGCTATTAGATGGAGCAGCAATTGCAATAGCTGAAAACTCTTACAAATGATTGCACCATTTCTAATAGTTGGCACCAAATATTACTAGTGCGGACAACTTGTCACTAGTAACCTAACATATTACGAACAGACTTTCTTTTGTAATACTCATACAAATAGATTATTCGTTTGTAGAAATACTTTTAGAAACAGACTATTTGTCTGTAAAAGTGACGATTATAAAGTACCAGAGGCACTTTTGCAATTTCTCCTCCTCTTTAGAAAGCGATTCTTCCTCTCTCTGGAGTATTTTATCGGTTTCAACTCACGGTAAGTTTTAAGTTATCATTTAAATTATGTCTTCTAACGTTATTTACCATTTATAAGATGTATATACAGTACTTTTTTTTTTGTTATTTAACCGATTATATCGTCCTTTAAGATGTTTTGTCTGTCAAAATAAGTATTTTATCGTTTAAATTATGTCTTTTATGTCACATACCATTTCCATCCAAAGATATGTTAGATGAATTAAACATAAAACTATCTATATTAATTACATTAATTAATAAAAAGCAAGACAAAAAGGTAACCAGTTCAGCGTAGTCTTATAATTGTTGATCATCACATTCATATTGAGCGCTTAGATCAGAGTAATTACGGGCCTAATTATAATGTAGGAATCAACTAGCAGATAAGCAGGCATGGAACCCGAAAGCTATGGCAGTCAATACAAAGCAAGTACCAGCCTAAAGTTTTTCTAAAAAGGGAAACAGCAAAATCTCTACAATTTGGATTTTGAGGTGTTACCGCATCACTGAGTATATATTTTTGGAGAAATATTTGAAATTGGTAATTACACCAATTGTCTTTGAATAAATTGGTATTGAGACTATTAACATTTACAATCACAATTCATCATTCAAATCAGAATGTGCTACGATCAATCACAACAATAAACGAATCTAAAATATTGAATTAACCGAACGATTAAGATACAAAGATTGTTTGATGAGTCGAATGATTAAGAGATTATATCGAGAGAGCAATATTGAGAGAGCTATTCTTATCTAATCTATTCTGCAGAACTTAATTGTGTAAATTTGTGTGCGAATGAGGTATATATAGAGGAGAAAATAAATAGAACTTTCAGAAGCGGAAAGGAAAAACGGCCAACGGCTCTAACCGCTCCAACGACTAATGAAAACTCGTTGAAAATAGAAAATTGAATATTTTCTATTTTGTAGTTTAATAACACCCCCCCCCCCCCCCCCCAAGATGGGAGTGTATGTTAATAAATCATGGCGTTGAAAGTTGGAAGTGGTAGAGGTTCGGTGAAGATATTAGCTACTTGATGTTCTTTGCCAATGTGAAAGATATTGAGATGATGATTCTGCACCTTTTCCCGCACAAAGTGGCAGTTGATTTAAATATATTTTATGTGGTCATGCTGCGCAGGGTTTTTAGCAATACAATAGCCTCCTTTGTTTTCGGTAAAAAGGAGAGGAATTTTGTCTTGTTAAGGTGTAACTCTGTTAAAAGTTGTTGAAGTCAAATGATCTCACAGGTTGTAGTAGCCAAGGCCTTGTACTCTGCTTATGTGGAGGATCTGCTGACTGTGACCTGCTTCTTAGCTTTCCATGATATTAAAGAATCACCTAGGTATATAACAATTCCAGTTGTCCCTCTTCGTGTCTCTAGACAAGATGCTCAATCACTGTCACAAAAAAGCTTTAAGTGAGTAGAAGTAGATGATGGATAAAATAAACCATTACCTGGTGTGCTTCTGATGTAGCGTAGCACTTTATAAGCAGCTTCAAGATGTTTCTGTGTTGGTTTGGACATAAATTGTGCCAGAGATTGAATACTGTAATTGAGATCAGGTCTAGTGATGGTGAGATATAGTAATCTTCCGACTAATCTCCTATAAGATAGAAGCATCAGGCAGGAGATCTGAATCTGAGTTCACAAGTTTAACCTTGGGATCCATAGGGAGAGAACTAGGCTTGCAATCCAGATATCCATACTCAGTCAAGATATCTAAGGCATACTTGCATTGACAAAGAGAAATATCCTTTTTACTTTGAGCAATTTCAATGCCAAGTATATATTTTAAAACACCAAGATCCTTGATAGTTAACCTGCTGTCTAACTCAGCCTTTATGTTATGAATTTCTCGCATGTCATTTCTTGTGAGTATAATGCCATCCAAATACAAACATAAGGCAGTGAATTTGTCACCAATCTTCTTGATAAAGAGGGAGGAATCAGATGTTGTTTGTTCATAACCAGAAGACAGTAAAGCTTCAGATTTATGGAACCATTGTCTGGATGCTTGTTTTAAACAATACAAGCTTTTCTTTAATAGGCATACCCTTCTTTCATCACCTTTACAATAACCTGGAGGTGGCCTCATGTATATCTTTCCATCAAGGTTTCCATGTAGAAAGGCATTATTCACATATAAAAGATGTAAATGCCAACCTATATAAGCTGCTAATGCAAGTAGTGTTCTAACTGTAGTGAGCTTAGCAACTGGAGAAAAGGTGTCAAAATAGTCCAAACCCTCCTCTTGTGTGTAACCCTTTGCTACCAGTCTTGGTTTATACCTCTCAACACTTCCATCTGACTTATACTTGATTTTATAAACCCGCTTGCACCAATACAATGCTGTGAGGGTGGTAAATCAGTAAGGTCCCAGGTTTGTGTCTTTTCAAGTGCTTCTAATTATTTGTTCATAGCTGCTCTCCATTCAGGGACCTTATTTGCTTGAGTGAAAGACTTTGGTTCAGTGATCTGAGAAATTTGAGCAGTGAAGATCTTGTGAACATTACTCAGTTTGTCAATTGCCAAATAGTCTGTAATAGGATATTTCTTACCTGGTAAAGGATTATGTAAACCTGCAAGGTTAGCTTCAGGTAAGGAATAATCATAAACTTGCAAGTATGATGGTGCAGTTGTAGATCTAGCTGATCTTTGAAGAGGAACTTCAACATCCACCACTGGAGCTGAAGCTAAATCACTTAGTAATTCACCAGGTACTTGGATTAAAGGAGAGTGATTTGTTTGTAATCCATATTCTACTGTATAAAAATCATCTGGTTTTGCATTGTTATCCATATCAGGAGTAGGAGTATTCTGATAATTATTTGCTGCTTCAGAGTCTGAATTATGATCATGAATAGCACCACCAACACCAGGAAGTTGAGCAACAAGTGTAGGAGATTTGTGTAAACTGAAAAAGAGTCAGTACAGTACAGATGGATTTGGGTTGAGAAATATCAGTTGTGTGGCTATTAGAAATCTGAGAAGAAGTCTTGAACGGAAATATATCTTCATAAAATACAACATTGAGAGATATAAAAACTCTTCTAGTATTTAGATCAAGCAGAAGATACCCTTTTGTACAATGAGGATAACAAACAAAAACACATTTTGTAACTCTTGAATCAAATTTATTCCTTTGAGCATTAAGTATAGAAGCAAAGGCAAGACAATGTTAAGAATGATAATCACGAGATTTGTTAAAAAAGCATTTCATAAGGTGTCTTATTCTGCAAGGTTAAAGAGGGCAATCTGTTAATAAGAAAAGCAGCAGTGGTGATACAGTGGCTCCAGTAATCCAAAGGCAAATTAGACTGGAATCTAAGAGAGCGAGCAACTTGCAACAGGTGTTGGTGTTTGCATTCTACCAAGCCATTTTGCTGGAGAATCTCTACACAACTTGTTTGATAGATAATACCAAGACTATCATGGAAATCTTGAAGTAAAAATTCAGTTCCATTATCTGATCTAATGACTTTAATCATAACTGAAAACTGAGTTAGAAGAAGTTGGTAAAATATTTGCAGATGAAATTTAACATCAGATTTGTGTTTCATCATGAAAACCCAAGTACAACGACTATAGTCATTAACCAGAGTAAGAAAAAATCTAAAACCATCATAAGAAGTAGTAGAGAAAGGGCCTCAAACATCATCATGCAAAATATCAAAAACGCAAGTAGTAGCAGAAACACTAGTAGGAAAAGGCAACTTCTTTTTCTTGGACAAATGGAAAGTGTCACAGTGAAGTCCTTTATTACGTTTGGCTACTTGTAAATCAGAAATAGCAGAAATTTTAGGATATGAAGGATGTCCTAGTCTGAGATGCAAAACAGAATAAGAAGTATGAACAACATTACAATGAGTTTTACAATCAAAAGACCTTTCAGTAGTCAAAGTATAGAGATTGTTGTTCAATCTAACAGAACCAATCATCGTATGTGTGATTTGGTCCTGCAAAACACACATAGAAGCAGAAAAATAAAGAGATAATGAAGATGAGGTCAACAACTTAGATACAGAAAGTAAATTATGAGTGAAAGAGGGAACATATAAGACATTAGCCAAGATAAGATCTGGATAAAGCATAACACTACCCTTAGATTGGCCATGGTTTTCCTGCCATTAAGAAAATGAATAAGTGTACTAACAAGTGATGGAGTTCCTATGAAAAGATCTAGAGAACATATCATGTGGTCTGTAGCACCGATATCTAAAATCCATGCAATACAAGAAGAAGACGAAGAAGACTGAACATTAAAAAGCATAGATTCAGAAATACCAGTTGTTGCAGTAGCAACAAAGTGAGATGAATCTGAAGGAGCAGCAGGAGGGACAAAGCCCTGTGCTTCAGAATAAGCCATGAACTTCTTGAAAAGGTCCTGATGTGTAAGGACTGAAGCAGGTGCATGATTATGAGGAGCAACATCCTGATATGTCGCAGAAGAACCATTCACAGCAGCAGAGTTAGTAATATGATTATTATTAAACCTCTTGACTGGTTCTGGCAAAATGGGGGAGTAGATTTTGGAAGCATGGGGGAGCAAAGAGATTGGGGGAGATAGGCTGCATGTTTATTTGTTATGTTTTTATTTCTGTTTATGAACATTGCCCTTAGTTTTTTAAGTTGTTTTTCGTACGTTGCACTGTTGTTGCAACAAGTTTTTATGACTGTCAAGACTGGTTATTTTGCTTTAGTTGTTTATCTATTTTTGTTTCTAACCTATTTTATGCAACTATTTGAATTTTCCTTAGTTTAAAATGTTTTGCCAAAACAAGTCAATTGGGGAAGATTGTTAGGACCGTGAGTTCGTATGTTTTTAGGTGTTTTGGGAAATTATTTAAAGGAAAATTATTTTTATTTTATTGACCATATATTTTCTTAAGTTTGTATGGGAAACATCACCTAAAAGGAATGGGAGTATTTTGGTAAGTTTGGAAGGATTGGGAAAAGATTTAGTTTTATCTTGAAAATCTTATCTTTTGGAAAGAAAATCTTTATCTATCTTTTGTTTATATCCTTAAGTGATTGCTTCTTTTTGAGAGTCTATTTCGTTGCTTGTTGTGCAGAAATATAAGATAGCGAGATCCTATCAAAAGGAAAGAGTCCGGATATTTTGGGAAGATAGAGTCCCGACAAGAGTAGGAGACTGCTAGCGGAAGACTTATCTTCTAAGGAGTGTTATCCTATAAATAGTAGAATTCTAAGGAATAGACTTAGAACACTTGTGTAAAATGCATATTCATATCCTGTGTTCAACGCTGTTTTTGTATTCGGAAGTTTTAATTCTTTGTTGATTGAAGAATCATCGTGGAAAGCCGGTCAAGAGTTGAAGGGTATTCAACGGGAAAGTAGCTCACTAGTTGAAGGGAGTTCAACGAAACGTGTTCTATGCTTGGAGGCTTGTTCACTAAAAGATCTACGGGAGTTGATCTTATTGGGATTCAATGGAAGTATTGTGATAAAAGTATTCTAGTGGTCTTTAGCAATAGATGGTGTCTAGTTGTTAAAGTAAAAGTCCAGTAGTTGTAATACTTTTTTATCATAAGAAAGAGGTTTGAGTTCTTGGGCGAAAGCTTCGTGGAGTGGGACGAAGTCCGAACCACGTTAAATATGCGAGTCTACTTTACTGTTTTTATTACTATCACGACTAGTTGTTTTAAAACGTAAACATTGTAAACTTAAGATCTATCAGAATTCATCATAACTTATCGGTATGTATTTAATGTCTTTATTTACGTAGTGCTTCTCTCTAGTTATCTAAAGTAAGGAAAAGTAACCTTACCTTGTTATCGAATTATACGCGTTGGATTTATCTCTAGTCTTAGTTCATTATCTTAAAGTCTATTGTATAATTCATGTAACTACAAAAAAACGGGCATTAGAAACGGCCAAATCTGTTTCTAATACCCAAAAATCCATTTCTAAAGATCAATAGAGACAGGCATGTCGTTTCTATTGTTGGTCACTACCGCCATAGTCACTAATGACTATTAGAGACGGGAAAACTTACCTTCACTACTTTTAGAAACGGCCTGGCCGTATCTAAAACCGTAAACCTATTACAAACGGCTTGCCCGTTTCTAATAAGTGACAAATACTACAAACGGGCAAGCCGTTTGTAAAAACTGATGACCTTTACCAATGGACAAGCCATATTTAAAAAGTGAAATTCCAAAATTACCCCTAGACAATTACAAACGGTAAACCTGTTTTTAAAAAAACAAAATTCCAAAATTAAACGGGAAACCCTTGTTTAAAAGATTGCATGTATTAGAGATGGACTGCCCGTCTCTAATACTTGAAGCGTATTAGGGCAGCCCGTTTGCACGTATTAGAGACGGGCTAGCCGTCTCTAGTAATGTCAGAAAAAATTAAAAAAAGAATTGGTAGAAAATCTGCCAATATTATAAATCATTAACAATATTAATTTGGTGATTAATATTGACACATTTTTGTGACAACTACTCTTAATTACCAGCATTATGTTTTTCTTAACAATGATAACATGGTATAAGTTATGCATGAGTGTTATTATGTTATAATAAATATAATCTAAACTTTTATTGACGAAATAAAAAAGCAATACACAATAAGTAATAAACTACATCTATAATAACCTTATAATATCTTACTATAAAAATAAGAGAATTATAAACTTATATACATATAATTAAGAATAGAAAGGAAGAGGAGAGAATTTGATAGAGAGATGTATGTGCTTGATGTTTGAGAAAATGAACGAGAGGAGAAGTATTTGTAGATGAAAGTGAGATTATTAGAAACGGATTTCCCGATTCTAATACGTTTGAAAAAAATTTGAAATCTCGCCAAAACCTTTAGAAATAGATTTAGTGTTTCTAAGAATTTTTGCAATTTTTGAATTTCCCTCCCTTACTTTTTCGCACTTTTTAAAATACCCGCTCTTATCATTAGAAACGACAAATCCGTCTCTAAAAGTTTTCATGAAAAATCAAAAATTTTAACTTTTTTTTACAAACGGAAATGCCATTTCTAAAACTATAAAAACTTTTAGAAACGGGCCGCCCGTTCTTAAAAGCTTTTACAAACAGATTGGCCGTTTCTAAAACTATAAATTCTTTTAGAAACTGGAAAGCCGTTTGTAAATATCCCATGCATCTATAAATACCAGATCCAACCTTCCACTCAGTCAATTCATCTCAATGTGCAGGTGCGTTTCAAATGCTAGTTCATAATTTATATTATTCATTTTTATTAATATTTTTTATATGATCATGTTTTAGTTATTTTTCACTTAGATCAAAATCACATTGTCATCGCATTGAAGAGTCTCGGAATTGGCTTACCTGCATCAACTCTGAATTTCTTATTGACGGTATGTTGTATATTTGATCGTAAACTAGATTAGTTTATTTAGTTTTCGAGCATATATATAAGCGCAATGTATTCACATGAAGATAGAAGTTGGGTGTATGATATGAAATGCGATAATGGTGACTTGAAATAACATTTCACATACGGTGTTCAAAATTTTTTGGATTTTGCTTGATGTCAAATAGATTATCATGATCTGCGGAATAATCCTAGATGTCCTTGTTAGAAATGCGACAGCAGAAAGTTTTTGCACTCCGATCAAATTTCAATTCACTTCTGTAGATGGGAATTTGTCCCTCAGTACTATAAGTGGGTAGCACATGGTTAAACTAGTCCTGTTTTTCATCCATCGACATCCGGGGTAGGACATACCTCAAACAAAACCATATTAGATGATATTGAGTGTGAAGAAAAAAAATCCTTTTAGTGACTTGTTATATGCAATTGAAGAGGAACCTAATGCTGAGGCTAGAAAGTTTTATGAATTGCTAAGGCAATCAGAGATGCGCTTGCAAAGTGATAAAGGTAAGCCTGTGTTACAGTGGGTGACAGAATTTCTTGCCGTCCATAACGTTCATATTGTTAGTGCATCCGCGTGCAATAAATTTTTACAGCGGGCCAAGGATGGCCTTAGTCTGGAAGATGAGAGTCGGTTCCCTAATAAGGTATACGGGTTGAAAAAGCTGATGTCTAGTTTGGGTCTTGGGTACAAAACTTTTGACGTTTACTATAGAGATTTTGAAAATAGTGAATATACTGAATGTCGTGAATGCAGCGAGGCGAGGTATGCCATGGGGGAAAAATAAACCAATCGCGCATAAAAAGTTTTGGTACTTCCCTATAATAGCTCGCCTTCAGAGACTATACATGTCTCCAACCATTCTGAGCATATGACTTGACATTTGAAATGCAGTGGTTCGAATGATCAAATGATTCATCTAGCATCAGGAGAAGCATGAAAACACTCTGACAGGGTACACCTAGAGTTTGCGTCTGAACCTCAAAACATTCGACTTGGACTCTGTAGCGATGGATTTACTCAATTTGGTAGAAGCATTTTCTGGGACCTTCTGTATTGTTCAACTAACTTAATACGCCATAACCTTGATGTCATGCATTGTGAGAAGAATTTTTTTGACAACATCAAAAACACTATGATGGATCACTCTGATAAGTCGAAAGATAACTTTAATGCAAGATGAGACTTACAAATCCTGACCACACGAAAAGATTTGTTCTTGAAGCAAGGTGCGAATGGAAAAGTCTATAAGCAGAAGGCAACATACTATCTCAATAGAGATCAGAAAAGGCTAGTTCTTGAGTGGTTGAGAGGTCTTCATTTTCGAGATGGGTATGCTTCTAACATCTCAAGGTGTGTTCAGATTCCGCAACTCAAACTTGCGCAAATGAAGAGTCATGATTGTCACGTGTTCATGCGGCGGCTAATACCAACTACATTTTAAGATTTTCTCCCTGATGCTGTTTGGGGTCCACTAGCTGAAATTAGTCTATTCTTCCGAACTCTATGTTCGACTGAGATCAGAAGGTCAGATATGGAAAAACTAGAGAGCTTGATAGTAGAGACGATGTACAAGTTGCAGAAGATATTTCCCCTAGCGTTTTTTGACTCCATGGAGCACTTAGCCATTCACCTACTGTACGAGGCAAAAGTGGGAGGTCCTCTGCAGTATCTTTAGATGTATCCATTTGAGAGGTAACATTTAATTTTAATTGAATTAAATTATAGTATGTGATTATTTTGCGTACTAACTCTTAATTGTTGATGTGTAGGCGAATGTACGAGTTGAAAAGATCAGTAGGCAATATAGCCCATGTGGAAGGATCCATATGCCAAGTGTTTTTGTTGTCTGAAATGACACACATCGTCTCACTATATTTCGATCCTAGAGTCAAAACTAGATACAGTTGGCTGAATAGAAATGAGACTGCACTGAACAATGACTACAATGGACAACTCGAAATCTTTCATAAGCAAGGCAAACCAATAGGGTTAGGTCAGCAGCACCGGTACCGCACCGAATCAGAATACGATTTGATTGAGTTATATACAATCTTAAACTGAGTTATATACAATCTTAAACTGCCCAGAAGTCCACGGATGGGTCATGTATGTTCTAATGTTAGATTATTTACATCTCCTAAAATTGTGTATTTTATCAATATATCTCTAATCTTTAAAACCTATCAACAATATGTGTAGATTATTTCAACAGCAAAGTAAACAGAATGCTGAGTTCGTTAGCTGGTTCAAGAACACTGTTGAATCTGAATATTACAAAGTCGACCCCCAACTTAATGCGTTGGTTCTGGGGCCATCTACAATGGCTAAGATATACAAGGGGTACAAAGTCAATGGGTTTAAATTTCACACAGAGTCTCATAGTATCAAGAATACCACAGTGAAAAGTGGCGTGTGTGTGAAGCAAAATCTTGGTGCCTTGAGGACACAAATTTATGTGGCATGATTCAGGATATATTGGAGGTTGGTTACTGGGGACACGGGATGCAGCAAACCATTGGGTATTTCAAGTGTGATTCGTATGACATGCCCCGTTCTAGCCCGTTCTACACTCGTTATTGGCTAGTAGACATCAATCCTTGTTTGAGACTGCAAACCAATGAACCTTTCATATTTGCAAACCAGTCTCAACATGTTTACTATACGCCATATCCATGAGTGACCCATTTCATAGCTCATAGGGGTGGTGGGCCGTGTGCACTACTCGAGCAAGATATGTCATCGACACTACTTCACTGCACGAAGAGGGCGAGAGTGAAAATAAAGATACCACTGATGAGACCGAAATACTACAAGACGCCAAACCCACTCGAGCAGTCGACATTGCTGATTATGGCCACAATTACAATGAACACGTAGCAGTTGATGATATTGAAATACAACTAGTTGAGCCGGTTGATAACAAAGACTTCGATGAGGATCCATAGTAGTTTATAGTTTTGATTACTTGTAACCGATTGCACATTTTTTAAAATATTATTGTTGACGCTTACTTTTATTACCTTGTGATTCATATATTTACCTTCACCAAAATTTCAGCAGTTAATTTGATGACCCCAATAGAATTTACAAAATGAATTTCCATAAATATTCCATCACACATAAATAAAGCAGTAATAGTTAATTACATCCCCAAAAATAAATAAAAAATAACTAAGCGCCTCCAACCCCATCTTCATCCTCCCTCTCCTCACTGGCAAGGTCATCATCATCGCCATGATCCTCCTCCTCTTTGAGGTCGTCATCTAATTGTCACTGTGTATGCACGGGCGGGTGTCTGTCAATCTGGAGCCCTACACCGGTGGGTAACCCTCCATCTGAAGCCATCCCTCTAGCCATGGCCACTCGCGCATTCTCCACCTAAAATGCATCATATATGGCAGCAATGTCCAACATCTCGTCCTCCCCCTGATTGACCCTTAAATCCACAGCGTGTCCATGAGACGTTGATCGGCTTGGCTGAGTAGAAGGCCCCGGGGTGAATGGATCTGAATGAGTAGAAGGCCCAGGGGCAATTGGGTTCGGCTGCTGCTGGAACTGCTGAAAGGCTGCCATCTCCTGAGTAAGCTGCGTAATCTGCTGCTGCATTGCGAGAAACTAAGATCTAAGCTCAATGTTCGCTCTAACATACAAAGCGATGGAAACACACGCCTTCTTGGGCTCCTTGCGAACCGGAACACCAATTGCCTCGTAATCCAAGTCTCAAACGAGTCCCTTCACTCTACTCTTGTATGACCCTCCCACTGCTCTCGCCCAGATCGAATAGTCAAAAAGGGCCACATAGACCGGTCAGTACGGTAAAACTCCATGCAATCCTAGATATACCTCTCTTGTGTTCGAAATTGATACTTAGCTAAAATCATTAAGACTATCGAGGTTAAAACGTACAAAATAAAAATTCACGTAAATAATCTTATCTCCTTGTTGATAAACTCCATCCTTCCATCAACAGTCCTCATTGTCCTCGTTGCCAGCCACGAGTCAAGGTACAAAACCGGTGTATCCAGGGTTACAGCTTGGTCAATTAATATACATTTCAAAAAATTAACCAAAAATGATAAGCATAAATCTCTTTATGACCCTCCAATACACAAGAACTAATATTTTTTTATGCCTTCCTCCTCTGATGATGCTGAGTGCTTCTAGATCCTCCGCGGTAGTTGCGGTTCTGCCCCTTTGCCTTATTGGCCTTCGCTTGATTTGACTTCTTATTTGTCTCCTCCAACTCCAAATAGTGAATGTAATGTGGAAGAAGTCGGCGGGGAATCCAATAGGGGTTATCTGCAAAACGGGGATCGTCCTTTCTCTTACTGTAGAACGTCTTTGCCCTCTTGATCTCGCTCGACAACCGACGTCGCGCTATATACTCAAACCCCTCAAAGATCGCATCGGTCTGCTCGGGATCCCACTGGTAAATGTACTACATAAACAACAATAATTATAGAAATTAGATTTCTACATACACTACTCAAATTAACTTTTTTATTATAATATGAAACTCAAAAGATTCCACTTACCCGAAAACGATCGCAAAACTATACTATGTTCTCCTCTGAAATATCCTGATACGACGGCCACGAAGCCGCCAACATGGTCTTGATCGTCTATGTACCAATCGATTACGATCATCCCAAACGCCCAACTCATCCCTCGATATCCATATTCGATCATCTGGCCAAGCGGCATGAGGATCTGCCCAGGCCATTCCTCGTACAGCTCGCCTTGGTCGTCTAGGCCCAACTACAACCTCGTTATGCACATGAACGAACGGGCTTGCCAGATCCGGAGCCGCTAAACCTGGGCCTGCTTGTGCACTGGCCGCATGCGAAGGGGAAGTCGGGGTAATGTCCACGGCTGTGGGTTAGACACGGACTGCTCCCTGTGAAAATGGCGACAATCCCTGCATGTCAGCACTCCGCAGCCTGTGCGATATACGCGAGCCTACAGGTGTGCCAATGAATCCATCCTGCGAGCCAACTGGGAATTGAACACTTGCACTCCGTGGCTTAGGGGGACCACGGTACCAAACGGTACAGTACTGGGAGGCCCCGTTGCAATAGCATCGTAAGTGGTCGAGGTGGAGGGGTCGACCCCGTCAGCGTCCGGTACCACAAGGTTGCCACAGAGGAGGCCGAACCTATGCGCTCAACAACATGAGATACATGACTAAGTGGTGGTGGCGACGCTGCTCCTCGAATAGCCTGGCCAGCCTGAATTCTAGGTATATGGGCATGAACTTGGCCAAAGCATGGCATAAAAATAATTTGTTCCCATTGATGATGACCGCGGCAAAAACATATTTTGTTGCCACGGTGAACGGCCCAGATCTTGTATTTGGAACGATCTGGGCCGCTGATCATGGCAACAAAATATTTGTTTGCCACGTGATGCGGTCAGGCATTAATTGTGGCAAACAAATATTTTGTTGCCATAATCAGCGGCCCAGATCGCTCATAGGAGATGATCTGGGCCGTTGATTATGGCAACAAAATATTTGTTTGCCACAATTAATGCCTGACCGCATTACGTGGCAAACAAATATTTTGTTGCCATGATCAGCGGCTCAGATCATCTCCTAGGAAAGATCTGGGCCATTGATCATTAGTTTTAGTAAAAATAAGGAAATATTGTTATAATAATTAGAAGAAATTAAGAAAATGATGAAAATTGCATAATTAAATTTGTAGTTAAATTAATTGTCATGATTATATTAGTAATTAACACTTTTATGAGAATTATTGCATAATTAGTTATAAAGTTATAAATTTCAAAGTAATTAGATTAAATTTAATTAGTTAATTAAGTTTAGCTAGATAAATCATGTTTATATATATGTATACATGTTATATGTTGTTTATTAACAATTAATTGTGTTGTTATATAACAAATGGCAGATCGACGAGAGATCGTTCCCTCGCAACAGGGGAAAGGCAAAGGCAAAAACAAAGCAGTCGCGGGCCAATCAAATGTTGCTTCTAGACAGCCGCCGGTCACTGCCCCGTATACTATGCCCCAACATAGGATTATGGTCAGTATGAGGGAGAACCCCGACAGAACGTCGCAAGAAGGAAGGATCCCCGCGTATAACATGTTTGGGAACGGGCCATTTACTGCCATGTTGCAGTCACAGGCGAGTGTAGCAAACACGAACCCCCTAGCTACTACTGCACAATTTTATGGCACGGTCAACCAGAGTCAGGGGATGGTAGATCAGACAGCCGGCCAATTACATCTTCAGCAATCCACTCCGATGCAGGTGGGCCAACGACAGCGGCCAGATAGATCAGCTTCACCTAATTTATCGGCTTCAGGAGTTCCTGGAGGTAGTCTAGCAGTTTCTGGCGGGGGTCCGGCTTCGGGATCACAGGGTGTAGCTTCGACCGGCACCGTCAGTGCATTACGGCGTGATACAGAGGGGGTTCATCTAGGGGATGACGTGGAGTTAGGGGGTGATGGAGCGGATGGTCCAGTGGGGCCTGAGGAGGCGGGTGCTGCGTGTGGCGGCGTAGAGGTAGATGATGTCGTGTATCGAGGCGGGACTATCTCGGAGCAACCCCCCCACACCCATTACAGAGGCGAAGGATTTCCGTCAACCCTTTAACAGGGGCAATAATTGGCAGTGACAAACTGGTTAGCACAATTAGTGCCAATTTGAAGGCGAATATGCATGGACCATACCTCACGTATGGTAAATTTTCCGACGCTGATCGGCAGGCAGCCTGGGACAAATTTGTGGTATTTATAGTTTGTTAAAATTACATTAAATATAATTTCTATTACATGCATTGTTACTATATTATAGTTAACTGCGTGTGATCTGTTATTGAATTTCAGGCGACCTACCAGTGGAGTGAGGCGGACGCTCCAAGAATACGTAGAGCGTACCATAGCATTTTCTTCTAAGAGATACGAGTCGGAAGTGCATCGCGCAAAGTCCTATTTGCTGGAGAAGTGTGCGGGGTCGTCTAGGGTTCACAATTATTGGATGCCCAGGGAATATGTCCCGTTTTTCATTCGCCACTGGGAGTCAACCGAGGCACAGGCACGGAGTGAAATTGCAAAGGCGAATAAGGCCAAGTTACCGGATCCGACATGGTTTGGCGGGTCGAGGAGTATAGAGAAAGTAAAAGAAAAAATGGTAAGTTTTTAATTTTTGTATAATATCTATTAATGTTTATTTACTTTTAACTTAGCGATCTAACTCCTACTATTGTGTGATTTGTCAGGTTGCAGACACGGGGGGGGACTCAAACACGGTCAAGCACCATGATGCCTGGAAGGCAGAAAAGTCGAAAACACTTCAGAACGGACAAGAGCGTTGGACGAGCGAGAAGGACAAGAGGGCGTGGGTACGTAATCTCAAGATTGAATTAAAGTTTCAGTTTTAAACATTCATTAGTGCCATATGAAACTTGAGATATTGACTTTTGTATAAATAATTTTTGAAAAAGGAAAAATATGTTGCGGCTCTAGTAGCTGACTATCAGGGCGAAGAGTGGCCCCGACTGGATGTGGAACGGTGGTCGGAAGCGGTAGGGAAAAGAAGCGGGAAGAGGGTCCCAGGTAATAACCGTGTTATCTGTAATTGTTGTGATATTGTATATCACTGGATCGTTATTGCTTGAAGTCTGATACGAGATTCTTTTTTATGATTTTTAGGTGTTCCGACGCACGGGGATCCAGAGTACGCAGGGTTCGATGTCAGAAAATACCCAAAATACAAGGACAACAGTTGGGCATCAACGAGCAGCAACTGCAGCGACCCTAAAGACGCAAAAATCGAGCAGTTGAAGGCAGAGGCAGTCAAGAGGGACAAGCGACTAGACCTATTGGAGAGAATGCTGCTTAGAACTATGACCCAAGTTTTCCCTGGCCAGTCGAGTGCTGATATTGCGCAGCCTATGTTTCCTAATCAGCATGTCTTGTTGAATATGTTCAATGAGCAGCACATGGTTACGGGTCCAGAAGGGACTTACACTCCTCAGCCGCCACAAACAGGGACTACACAGGTTAATCAGGAGGGGAGTCAACCCCCCGACGAAGGAGATGGCGCCGATCCAAATGACTTTAACCTATTTTGATTGAATTTAGTTGGACAATTATTTACTTTTGATTGTACTGTTTAAATGTGTTACTTTTGGACAATTATTTACTTTTGTTTGTACTGTTTAAATGTGTTACTTTTGAGTTATCAGGATGTAATGTCAACCCCCCCTCGTAGATATCGTACCAGTCACACTTGAACAATACAATGCTTTTCAATTCACCACTACCCCAGTATTCCAATTCTATAATTTCCTGCAGCATGCCATAGTAGATCAGATCATCTGCTCCCCCAACATTTCCCCTCAGATATACGCCACTATTCATCGTCTTTCTGTCCCTCCCATACTCCTCAGTGTGAAAACGGAAACCGTTAATCTTAAACGCCTTGAATGTTTTTACTTTTAAAAGTGGGCTGTGGGCAAGAGCCCGAATGCGTTGGTCAACCGTGTAGCGTCCGGACTTGACAGTGTTTTTGAACCAATCCACGAAATAAGTGTTGCGCCTAACCTGAATCAGGTGATCCGACAAACCGACACACATCTCACGTACAAACAACCTGCCACATATAAATAACTTAGCGCATATAAATACTTAAATTACACATGTAAAGATCAGATCTTATAATAACCGATCATAATATAAGAGTTACCTTAGCCATGGTTCGACCTCAGTGCAGTTAAGAAGGACGTATAACTCAGCGGCCTTGAGCTCTGCAAGTGTTAAATTGCGTGATCGGTTTCGTCTCCCCATCGGTTTTCCTATATTTTGAAAGACGGACAACTCGTCGCCCACATTTAGAGGCCTCTCTACCTCATTTCTATTCAGGCGGTTATGACGTGTTTCTACTCCCGATCCGAAATAAACCGCACAAAAGTTAGTAATTTCCCGCGTAATGTTGGCCTTCACAATCGACCCTTCTATTCTCGCTTTATTACCCGTCGATCTCTTTAAAACTAGCATGCACCTGGTACGAAACAAATACAGTTTATTAAATATATTAAACTAACTATACATATAGAAATGAGTAGTAAAATGAAAATTGATACCTCTCAAACGGGTACATCCACCTATATTGAACGGGTCCGCCGACCTTCGCTTCCCACGGTAGATGAATCGCTAAATGCTCCATCGAATCAAAGAAAGCTGGAGGAAATATTTTTTCTAACTTGCACATCGTCTCCACTATTGATATCTCGAGCGTGGCCATATCGGACTTTCGAACTTGAGGGGCGCTTAAAGCTCTAAAAAAGTTGCTAACCTCCACTAATGGACCCCAAACACTATCCGGTAATAAGTCACGAAATGCAATTGGCAACAATCTTTGCATGAATACGTGACAGTCATGACTTTTCATCCCAACTAGTTTAAGTTGGTCCATATGAACACATCGAGAAATGTTAGAAGCATACCCATCAGGGAACCGCAAGCCCCGCAACCATTCACACACCAATCTCTTTTGCTCTTTATCCAAGCAGTACTTGGCTTTTTTCTTTAGAACTCTACCACCTCGACCCTCACGCAAAAACAACTCTCGTCGGCTCGTTAACAACTGCAAGTCTTTTCTCGCATTCAAGTTGTCCTTAGTCTTCTCTGGATCATCCATCACCGTGTTTTTTATATTATCGAAGAAGTTCTTTTCGCAGTGCATCACGTCTAAGTTGTGACGTATCAGGTTAGTGCACCAATATGGTAATTCCCAGAATATACTTCTCCGGTTCCAATTGTGCTCTTTTCCAAAACCTTCGATTATGTGATTTTTGTTGCCGAACGGAATATATGGCAAGAACTCTACATGTTGTAGCATCTCTTCACCGGATCTTCTCAAGAAGGGCAAATCCACTTCTGTCTTGCCTTTCAGGAAATCAGTGGTGTTGTCCCTGAAAGGATGGTCGACTGGCAGGAAACGTCGATGACAATCAAAAAAACAGTTTTTTCTCCCATGCTTCAGCTGAAAAGCTTTAGTCCCCTCCATACAATATGGACATGACAACCGCCCATGAGTACTCCACTGCGATAACATGCCATACCCTGGAAAATCTGTGATGGTCCACATAACAGCTGCACGCATAATAAAATTTTGCCTCTTATAGCTGTCGTATGTCTCAACCCCGACTTCCCACAGTGATTTGAGTTCATCAATCAACGGTCGAAGCAGGACATCTATGTTCTTCCCCGGGCTTTTGGGACCAGATATCAACAAACTCAGAAAGATGTATTCTTGCCTCATGCAAATATCAGGCGGAAGATTATACGGCGTGACGAAGACAGGCCAACAAGAGTATGGAACGGCAGAGTTCGTAAACGGGTTGAATCCATCAGTGCAAATGCCAAGTCTAACATTGCGCGGCTCAGAAGCAAAATTTGGGTGTGTTGTATCAAAGGATTTCCAAGCTTCTCCAGATGCAGGATGGATCATTTGATCGCTATCTCTCCGACATTTCAAATGCCACGTCATGTGTTCTGCATTCACGCGAGACATGTAAAGTCGTTGCAGACGTGGCGTCAACGGGAGGTACCACAACTTCTTGCGACCAACCAATTTTGCTCTGTTATGTGAATTCAGCCTCTCTTCGAACCTGTCTTCGTTGCATTCAGGACACACTGTATACTTACTATCTTCGTACTCGCCATAAAATAAAAAGCAATTGTTAACGCAGACGTCAAATGTTTGGTAGCCCATCCCCAATCGGTTCATATATATCTGCATGCTATACATACTGTCGGGCATCCTCTGTCGATCTTCAGGACTCAGCCATTGGCGCATAAGTTGAATGTTCTTTTCACACGCCACATTAGGGATGGAGTGGAGTACCTTGTTATTGAGAAATTCAGCAACCCATCCCAATATTGTGTTTCCTTCACCCGCTCGTATGGGCTCCTCGGCCTCACGCAACATCCGGAAAAATGCTTCTGCCTCCCTATTCGGTTGCTCGTTTCCAATCTCAAACTCATTTATATTTTCAAACCGGCCAGCAAATGCATCTTCGACCATCTCTCTTTGTCGACCTCTTGCGTTATGTCCAGACGACGACTCTCCCATGTTTGTATCATACCCCATACTTATATCAAACCCCTCGTCGGGCCTTTGAATTTCACCATGTCTAGTCCATACGTAGTAATGAGGCAAAAATCCATTCTTGTAAAGATGAAACTGAATGCCATCTCTACTCCCAAATTTCCTGTTATTACATCTAGTGCAAGGACACCTAGCTTTCTCATCCCGTAATAATTCTGTTTGAATAAACGCGTGATCTAAAAAAATTCCCACGCCGGCTTCAAAAATAGGATTCAAATAACCATCATCTCCACCAGTATTTAATCTTTCATACATCCAACTTCGGTCTTTGTTGTTATACATTTTATAACCCTATTACAAACGCCAAAAACTATCATCAGTAAACAATCACATGTGGGGTTTGTTTATTATTAGAAAAGAAACAATAAATATATTATCACTACAACATTTATTTACATGGTGCAAAGATATTCAACACTTTATTATAACAGTTAACATTAACTAAAAAACAATTTATAAATATACAAAACACAACAACACTAATGATACCACAATAAAGTCAACCATTGTATTACAATAATTTAATTGCATGCTAACACTTAATTTTTTTTTAATAAATAGATATTCGTATTTTAGCAAGTAATCAAACCAACAAAACACATTAAATGTATTAACATTACCTGCTAATTGCCTTGAATTGTAAACAGAGTCTAAGCAAATTTTAGGAGAGTTTGTTGGAACAATTTTTTTGGAGTTTTTGGGGATGAAAACGGGAAAAAATGGAAGAAGATGGGTGAAATTTAGGGAAGAAGATAAGATATATGTGATGTAAGAGCCATATCTATATAGCTACAAAAAAATTTGTCACCATAGATTTTAATGGTAACAGAGTTGTTTGTTCCTAGGCATGGAGAAAGAAATTTCTGTTACCATTGCATTAAAGACTGTGGGAACAAAATATTCTGTTACCATATCTGAATATGATAAAAGAATATTCTGTTCCCATACAAGCACAATCCGTGTGATGCAATGGCAACAAAATATTTGGATGCCAACGAGAGCACAATCCATGTGATGCAATGGCAACAAATTTTTTGTTTCCCACAATTTCATATCTATAAAATCACCCCATTTTTTCACAAACTTCATCTCTTCATCTCCTCTCTCCACCTCTAAAATCCGAAAATCCTATCCCTATCCCTCTTTCTCTCTTTTTTTTTTTTGTATTATATTACTTATATAATTTTTTGGGTGATTTTATAATGTATTTTATATATATATATATATATATATATATATATATATATATATATATATATATATATATATATATATATATATATATATATATATATATATATATAATTAAGTATGTTTAACATATATAATATATATATATATATATATAACATTTATGTATATATTTGTGTGTGTTGGTATATATATTATTAATTGTATATATACATTTATATAAATAATGCATGTTATACACATCTATATATTATATATATGCTAATACATATAAAATGATTTTTATTATAAACATGAGTTATATATATAATATAGAAAATATATTTTGTTTCTTTACAAAATGTTAAACAGAATTTATTGGACATAAAATTATATATATGTATGTATATATATATATATATATATATATATATATATATATATATATATATATATATATATATATATAAGTGGAGGGGAAAATCCCCACAAAATTTAAAAAAATCAAATTTTTTACCAAAAGTGGCGGTAAAACTGCCACCATTTTTTTAAAAAAATTTCGGAATCATGGTGACAAATTAATTCGTCATTACGCTTTTTACAAAAAACAAAATTTAAAGTATGTGGAAACAAAATATTTTGTTGCCACGCTTTAAAAAAAAAAAAGAAAAAATACGCACCATGGACCAAACGTGGTGACAAAATATTTTGTTACCACTATTTCTAAAAAAAATAAAACCAAAATAGCGTGGGAACAAAATAATTTGTCATCACCGTTGGAGCACGTGTTTTTTTTTTTTTTTTTTTGAACAAGCGCACGTGTTTTTTTTTATTATTAGATTTCTTTTACACTCTGACAATATTAATGCATGGCTACAAATTAAACTTACCCCACGTCATGGTTACAAACAGTTTTGTTCCCATGTTGCTGACAGATTTTCTCTTTCCCACTGTGGGGTGAAATTGCTTTGTTGTCACGTGGTAACAATTTATTTTGTTCCCATGCGTGGTTAGGATTTGTTTTGTCACCATTGCTGACATAACTTTTTGCCAACAAGCCTTATAGTCACAAAACTTTGTTACAAAATATTTTGTTCCCATTGATCTATACTTACAAATTTCACATCAATCCCAAATAAATATTTTGTGGCCAATGCTCTATATTCTTGTAGTGTATGCTAGTTGACCAAATTAATTATATACATGAGAATACAGTAAAAGAAAAATTAGAATTTGGCAAATTTAATGGTTCTTTGATTTGTATAGTTGAAGCTGCCATATAAAGCCCAAAAGCCAAAGAGATGAGCAAAAAGCGCAGCAAAATTATGTGTGAGTGCTTCCTTTACTATTCAATTTCCATTATATATTATGAGATATTTTGTAATTTATTGCAAAAAAAAACAAGGGAAAAAAAAGGGTAATGCTCCTATCATACGTAATTGGTATTTTAACATAAAAACTGATACCATGTAATATAACGTATAGATTGATAAAGGTTACTCGATCCTAGGCCTGTCAAGGGTAGGGTAAGACCCTTACCCTTACCCATACCCTGTTAGGACCCTCTCAATTTTATTTTCAAAGACCCTGACCCTACCCAGACCCCTACCCTATTCGGACCCTAAATATACAGACCCTAACCCTACCCTGGTCGAAGGGTCGGGTCCAGCCAGACCCTTTCTTTTTTTTTTTCTTCATAAAGAGGCGCCGCTGCTGCGCCTTTATGTAAGTTTGTTGTAATTGCATAAATACCCCCACTTAATTTAAATAATTACAAATCACCCCTTCATTAATTAAACTAATATTATGTTTTAAAAATTACAGCACTGCTCCTGTAAGTTTGTTGTAATTACATAAATACCCCCGCACAATTCAAATAATTGCAAAATCACCGCCTTCACTAATCTAAATATTGATATCATGTTTTAGAATAATTACAGCATCACATCCTGAAGTTTGTGTAATTGCATAAATACCCCGCACAATTTAAAATAATTGCAAAATCACCCCCCAAAGATAAACAATAGAGTGTGGCTCAATTCAACGAGTATAAGAAATCATAATCACCGAGACAACCTGTAATTAACAGCAAAACTAGGGTTTTTGACCTCAAACGCACATTATCGTAAAACTAGGGTTTTTGACCAACAGATTAAGCTGATAAAAACTTACATAGCTTGAGCATTGATGAACCCTAGGTTCGATTTGGGAGTGTTTCTAGATTTTGGTCTCAAATAGCTGAATTTATGAGACGTGCGAACCCTAATTTTGTTTTCTGATTTGGGAATTAGGGGGAGGCGGGGAGGCGGAGAGAGAGAAACAGAATAGATATTTTGGGTGCGGGGAGAGAGAAAGATTGTGTGAGTGAAATTTGGGGTCAAAAATAAAATATTGAATAGTTATGGACTTACCCTATGAGACCCGGTGCAGACGCGGTGCGAATTGGGTCCGAATTTAGACCCGGACCCTAATTTGCAGGGTAAGGGTCTAGACCCTTATTAGACCCTGTAGAGAGGGTATGGGTCTAGACCCTATATTTAATTTCAGGATAGGGTAAGGGTCTTACCCTACCCTTGATAGGCCTACTCGATCCCATCCCAAAATGGAGTCACCTATAGAGTTAACGGAGTACCAAAGTATCTCCAATTTCTTCAGTAAAATTGGTGAGATTTATTGATGGACTCTTTGCACTTTCGAGCAGTATGCAAAACTGAAACTAAAATCCAGAACAACAAAAATATTTTAAAGTCACGCCTAAATGAAACGACTAACATTAATAGTTCATTCCTTGACAAAAAGAACATTTTACAATTCTGATTTCAAGCTTATGATGACAGTTTCAAAATTACGGAATACGGAAAGTCTAAACTAATATATATAAGTGGATACTAATTACTATATCTTTTGATTTCTACATTTCTTTTTTAACGTTATGTTGTCCACAATTTCTTGATTTCATGTTTTGAAGGTATTGGTCCGTTGACGGTTGGTACAGTTGTATCTACCATTTCCAAACCTCCACCCAACTCCATTCCGTTCAATTTCCAGATCCATCTATCTATTCATTCCAATAATTTAATGGAATAGTTACATATACATCCCTGAAACTTGATTAAACTATAGGACTTCCTCTATAGTTTGAATAATTACAAGAAGCCTCCTAAATAATAAATATATATTAGGGTAACTCGCATTAAACTCCCTAGGGTGTAATTGGCAAAATATACCCAAATCTATGAAAAAGGAGAAATTAACATGCCCCTCAACATATTCAAAAATGTGGAAGACACATTTCTATATTTTCATCAATTAGATTTGACAGTAACGGGAAGTTTTCACGTTTTTTCACCTTTCTCTTTCTTTATAGGTTTGGGAGCACTTCACATAACACTCTATAATTTTGAGAGTTGCGCGATGATTTCTTTACAGTTAGTCATATTTTATAGGAGGATTTTGTAATTATTCCAAGCCATAAGGGATATAGATGTAATGATTTCTAATTATCATCCTTCATAAATATACGATACCCTAATGCTCATTTCTCTCAAATCTTGCGCTTATAATTTAAACACAAAACTACTACTTTTACCATCACATCATGGAGAGCAAACGATCCAGTTCCTCCACCCCAATACTACAAACTGATAAACTACTAAAGTATCTGAAAATAACCATCAATTATCTGATGAACCATTACTTAATCATCTGCTTTGTACCACTCCTTACAATCACGTTCAATCATTTATCAAAACTGAAATACGAAGACTTCCACAACCTTTACCTCCAGTTACAGTGTAATCTCCCCACCGTCGTGTCGTTTTCGGGGTTACTCGGTTTTGGCCTCATTGTCTATTACATGACCCGACCACGACCAGTTTTTCTCGTGGATTACGCCTGTTACCGCCCACCGGAGCATCTCCAGGTGAAGTTCGATCAGTTCATGGAGCACTCACGGCTCACGGGTGATTTCAGTGAGTCATCGCTCGAGTTTCAGCGTAGGATCTTGGAGCGTTCGGGTCTTGGAGAGGAAACCTACTTGCCTGAAGCTATGCACCAAATTCCGCCTGTGCCGTCTATGGCCGCGGCTCGTGAGGAAGCTGAGCAGGTAATTATATTGTCCTCGCGCATGTCCTAGGTCAAATTTTATTTGTTAAGAAAAAAAAAATGAAACAGCAAGGGAGAAAGAACAATAATACATAAATTTACCAGTTTATATACATAGACAGAAGGCGGATCGAGGCATTTTAATCAGGGGAGCTAATTTAATATATAGACATATATTAAAAAAAAATGTCAAATTGCAAATAGAAGACGTTTTTAACTTCATGGTCAATAAATAAATAAATAAACAAGTTTATACACATGAGACCCATAAAAAGAGTGATAATTCATCAAATTTTTTCCAATTTTTTTATACTTATTACACCATTTATCAATCTTCTTGACTTACAACATGGATACCTACTTTTATTTTATTAATATATATATATATATATATATATAGATATACATATATATATATATATATATATATATATATATATATATGTTTTAGGTATGCATCACCTCGAAGTTTTCTTGATTAATCCCTATTATTTGTGTTCTTTAGTCACAAATATACTAATAGCACATTTAAATTGTAAAATAAGTTACATCAAACTAGCATAACTTTTAACCCAAAATTGTAGTGTCCAAGAAAAGCTTCTAAAATAAAAATATTATCCGTCCTTATCAAACATTTTAAAAATCTACAAAAAGCAGCTTTCTATTTCCTCGCAGGTTATGTTTGGGGCGCTGGACAATCTCTTCACCGCCACAGGAGTCAACCCCTCAGAGATCGGAATTCTTGTCGTAAACTGCAGTCTCTTCAACCCAACCCCCTCCCTCTCCTCCATGATCGTCAATAAATACAGACTACGAACAAACATAAAAAGCTTCAATCTCGGCGGAATGGGTTGCAGCGCCGGAGTGATCGCCATTGATTTAGCAAAGGACATGCTCCAACTCCACCGGAACACCTACGCCATTGTCGTGAGCACCGAAAACATCACTCAAAACTGGTACGTACTTGATGAAACAGAAGCAAGATTTTTTTTTTTTTTAACTCAAACAAAGACTAAAGTAAGAAAGAGTTAGGAACTTCGGAAGAATTATTTTATCATAGTTATAGATGTAATTAGTTGCTGATCCAAAAAAAAAATAAAAAAATAAAAAATAGTTGGATGTAAGTTGAGCCGAAATAACTGTCACTACTCTGAGCAACACTAATTATTGAATTCCCAACATGATTTTAGGTTTCATTGACCTAAATATTTTATTTTAGTTGGTGAAGTCTCGTTGTTAAATAACGTCGTATACTGTTGCTTAGATTTTTTGTGGTGCTACGACACAACATTTTAATTAAACATCACTACTCCTACTATCTCATGCATTCAAGTCTTAACTTCATTGCATGAGTTACACATTGTACCCAAGACTAAATGTACTTGCATTACATAACAACATAAATTTATTTTCTCATCAGGTACTTTGGCAACAAAAAATCGATGCTCATCCCCAACTGCCTCTTTCGAGTAGGTTGCGCCGCTATTCTCTTATCCAACCGCCACTCAGACAAATCCAAATCTAAATACAAAATCACCCACGTTGTCAGAACGCATCAAGGACCAAACGACACCGCATTCAAATGCGTCTATCAAGAACAAGACGAAAAAGGAAAAACCGGCGTTTCCCTCTCTAAAGACCTCATGTCCATCGCTGGAGACGCATTGAAAACAAACATTACAACGCTCGGCCCTCTCGTTCTCCCAATAAACGAACAGTTTCTCTTTTTCGCAACGCTAATTGCGAGAAAACTAATAAACCCTAAAATCAAACCCTACATTCCAGATTTCAAGCTAGCGTTCGATCATTTCTGCATACACGCCGGAGGGAGAGGCGTGATTGATGAACTGGAAAAGAACTTGCGTCTTGAGGCGGTTCACGTGGAGCCTTCGCGAATGACTTTGCACAGGTTTGGAAATACTTCGTCCAGTTCGATTTGGTATGAGTTAGCTTATAGTGAGGCTAAGGGGAGGATTCGAAGAGGGGATCGAGTGTGGCAGATTGCATTCGGGAGTGGATTTAAGTGTAATAGTGCAGTGTGGGAAGCGTTGAGGAATGTGAAGGCGTCGGAGAATAGTCCGTGGCTTGATTGCATTGATAGGTACCCGGTTGAGATTGTATGCTGAACTTTTAATTTAAACGTAGTGTGCCTTTTTCTTTGTTCTTATGTTTGCTTTTTTTTCTTTTTTTCAAATGAGAAGTTGTGATTGGCTGCTCATTTGCTTGGTGGTTGTAATATAATCCATGTTGAGTTTAATTACATGTTTTTCCTTTTTATTTGCACCTCTAGCTTATTTTCCTAATACTTACTCAAGACAGTATTCTTATATGTCAATTTTTACAACAAATTAATTGTTTATATCATAGATATGTTTAATTTGTTTTTTTATTATATAAAATTGGCAAGTTGCTATATATATATATATATGTGTGTGTATATGACAAGTTTTTGCGTCCTTTTGAAATCGTCGACGTACAATACAAGAAAAGCGCTCATAAGGGACGAAATATTGCATAAGGGGTAAACTCTCTTCCGGAAAAACATCGTCGTTAACCAACAAACGGATCCCTCTTAAAAGTATTTTGTTCATTGTCAATGGACAGTTCTTTGGTAAGGGGAGGTCCAATTGTTATTAACGGCCACTTTCTTTGTAAAAAAAATACGAAGCGAGCTCCCTTTGTAAAAGTTGAAACCTACAGTTTTAGAAAGAAAGAAAAAACAAATACGGTTAATTGCCACAAACCTTACAATCTATACGGTGCCATGGGATAAATGTTGCCTTTCAATTGTTGACGGGGGCGTTGGTCTGAAAAATCTGGTGAATCTTAATAAGGCACTCATTGCAAAACTTTGCTGGAAATTCCTCACACATGATTCATTTCCCACTACCTTGATGAAGCAACGGCTTTTTGATGATACAGGCTCATTACGGAGAAATCGCATCACCTCTTCCATTTGGTGCTCTCTACGACGTAGTTGGAATCTCATTACGAAAATTATTCGGTGGTCCATCCACGTGTGTGGCAGATCAGATAGGTATCAATCCAAACACTCGACACACTCTTAAAGATAAAGATTCTGATTGTTATCATGAAAATCAATGGCATCTCCCAGAACAGATTCCTAGTGATGTTGGCACCGAAATTCAGAGATACCATTTTGTTGATGAAGAGAAGGACGTTTGTAGTTGGTCGTTGAGCTCAAATGGTGAATTCCAAGTTTGTAGTGCATACAACAAATTATGCTCTACCTCGACTTCAGTTGAACCGTGGCAGAAATTTTTCTGGAAAGAGTTTCTACCCTCGTCTAGGTCCATTGTTTGTTGGCGTGCAGCGCTTGGTTACCTCCCAACTGAGGATGTTTTGATGAGGAAAGGTTTCAGCTTTGCCTCAATATGCATATTATGTGGCTCGAGCGCAGAGTCAATAGCCCATCTTTTTGTCTAGTGCCCGTTCGTCGCTAGTGTTTGTACTGCAATTTAGGGAGTTTGTAGGCATTGTATTAATACCACAAGCTCACTTATATTGTTGTTCACAGACGCTGCCGACGCCCGATTTAGCTCACAAGTGCATGCTCTGTGGGTCTCGGTCGTGGTTGATTATGTGTGGCTTATATGGAAAACTCGCAACCAGTGTATTTTTGAAGATGTTCCTCTAGACATTACATCTTTCCTAAGACAAATTTTTTGTCTGATCAAAGAAGTTGAGTTTTTTAGAATTGGTTCGTCATAGAGAGTGAAAGATTTGAGAATTTTAAGGATGTTTGAGATGTCACTCTTACCCCGTAGAGCACCTAGAATCATCTCGGTTTCGTGGAACCCTCCGTTGGAGATGTGATGAAGTGTAACACTGATGGTTATTCTTTTGGCACTCCAGGTTCTGGTGGAGCTGGAGGCATTTTTAGGAATTATCGGGGATTTCTTGAGGGGTTGTTTTCGGTTCATCTCGATACAGTTTTTACTTTTGAAGCTGAGCTATGGGCGGTTATTGAGGCGATTACTAAGGCAATGGAGTTTAAAGTGACTCTACTTATGTGGTTAACTTGCTCAATTCCAAATCTCACAAAGTACCGTGGAGGCTGCGCTCGAGATGGTTAACTTGTTTACGGTATATAAGTGGGATACATTTTCAAGCTTCACACATCTATCGTGAAGGGAACAAGGTGGCGGATGTACATGCCAAATATGGAGCAGATCATGAAGGCGAACATTGGTGGACTTCATCTCCTCAATTTGCTTCGGCTTTTGTCAATAATTATATTTTTAACAAGGAGAACTATAGATTTTTCTAGGTCTCTGGGCTTTCTGTTGATGTATTAACTCTTTCTTTCTTTTAATGCAACTCGAGCCTCAGGTCAGTCGGGTCTCCATCTTTCAATTAAAAAAAATGAAAATTGGCGATATGCCCCAATGTATTGATTTTGCTCCCTGATGTCCAACATCAAACAAAAATGCAGACATGTGACCCAAAATGAACAATTGCAATCATTCAGGGGGGAAGTTGTACAAAATCAATATGTTTGGAGACATATTGCACATTTTTCTAGGTTAGAATGTAAAGTGCAAAAGACCCCATAGGTTGGGGGCTTTGTTGTACATAACCCAAAAAACTTAATTCGGTCTAACTCTTTAGAAATCGACATTTACTCCTAAAATTTTGCCAACGTACATTCCATATGTAAGAATTTGAGACTTGTACCACCTGACTATATGAACGGATCGTTTTTTTGTAAAAGTAAAACTTTGACCACCTCAATTATTATGAATTGGTAGTTTGTTTGTAATAAGCCTTCACTTCTGGAGATTTTAAGGGGCTATAATAAAGATAGACAAAGCTTGCTTATTATATTCAAAATGCCCGTGTGTAAAGACATTTTGTGGAGTCAAATTCCGCTCGTAAGAATCTTTCAGAATACTTTTAATAAAGAATAGTCCGTCAGTAATAAGTTTGGTTGAATAAGAATGGCCGAATTGCAAAGTTTTATTTCTTATACCACTTTTTAGCAACTTTTCATTGTTTTTTTTCCTTCTATTCCTTTTGCTTTTCAACCCAAGGGAGTCTCATTTTACTGTTTAAATTATGTTTTTGTTCATTGTCGCAGTATTTCTGTTTTACTTTAAGGTTTTTGTCAATTGTTGTGAAAGTTATTTAGTTTGTTTTTGCGATACTTTACTATTGAAATTACGTTTTGCACTTGTTAATTTCTTATCATATGCCCTTTAATTATTTGATAATTGTTTTGAAGTTAAAAATGTCAAATATTTCTTGTTGAGACTATGTTTAACTTGTATGTTTAGTGGTTTTATCAATTGACATGACGTTAGGCATGATTTGAAAAGGGTGAATATTAATAGTTTTAGATTATGTTGTTTTATTATTTGTGGTTGTATGTTTTTTGTGTCTATTGTAGGTTAAGGCGATGGCGTATAATCCTCTTCTAAATCATAATGATAATGCATCGACTAGGACTAGAATGCGATGGTGGGAGTCTCAGTAACCATCCTACAATACATTCTATCTTGGTAGGAGAACCTCGATCACTCATCGATGAATCGAATTCGGTGGGTCAGCCTCTTTTTTGATTCCCCCCCTCTAAGGTTTTTATGCATCCAGGGTGACCTCATGGACCCAACATGGGCCCATACCAATCCAACGCTAGATTTCTCTACCCCGATCATCTTTCCCAGATGTTGACTATGTCAGGGCACATCCTTGAGGTATTTCGTCGTCGGTGGCGTATCACGCTCTTGTACCATCACCATGTTATCATTAGCATCAATATCATCTAGTTCCCCACCTCTAAGGTATCGTGTATCTTACAGCCTTAACGAATTTGACATTCCGAGGCTACCATCACATGCAGAGGTGGGTTAGTCTTTCCAGGTAGCGCATCCCTTGATTCCAACGCCGTATTTAGAGGCAGGCCCAACAGTTGAGACGGCTAGCTCGATGTAAATGGCAATCGCAGATCAACCTCCAATAGATATCACTAATTGCATACATATACCCTTGAAAGCTAAAGGGCATTGCCAAGAGGATAGACAAATAGTTTGCATCATCAGCAAGATAGTGAAGTCATTACATATCATAGATGTTGATTATGATGGTGGACATACTTGAATTTCGATATTGTCTCCAAGTACTCAAAATTTCACTCATTGCACGCATGTCTCTTTATATTACAATTAATGAATATATATTAACTATTTTTACAAATAATTGATCTATTGGTGGATTTTGGAGCAGGCTGATAGGATTTAGAATACTTGCGGCTTAGAGAAGTTTGAATAGGTTAATGTTTTCACGATAGATGAGTTGTTCTTGTTATTTTACCACAATTAAGCGGTGAGAAGATCAGACTGTGGATAAAAATTTGAGTGCCCAGATTTCCATAGCCATGAATCCCGCTTATTGGTTTTGATTTTAACATTTTCGAGAAATTGTTCATGCTTTGAATGAGCTGAAGTTTCTTGTTGAACATCTCTCTCCTCCATCAAAATTATATCTCACATTCCTTCCCTTCATTCGTCAATACCTGCAGAAGTATAGTCTTTGTCAACTAAAACTAAACACAATCGCTTGAAAAGATCTTTCAACTTTTCATTCCTGGACAAGAAATCGTGCCAGAAACTTATATTCCATCAACGAGTGCTCTCTCTAATACAAGACTGAACTAGTAGTGATTTATTCCAATATAGGTAGGAGATAGGATGTCTTTCCACCAAATAGATGCTTCATGTTTTTCCTGGGTTAAAATTGTCGCTCAATCTATCAACTTCTCCAGCTTTTCAAGAATTAATATTCTTTACAAGGAAAGTTTATCAATTAGAATTCATAGCGTATCTTCAAGATTGCATATAATTAGCTTTCCATTGTTATCTATTGTAATTAGCTTTCCATAGTTATGCATTGTAATTAGTTCCTAGTTTAGTGGCAAGATTGTGGCTATATCTCTTGTATATATTTACCATTCGATTGATCATATGAAAGTAAGGAAATATATTCTTTTATGGTATCAAGTCTTCTTCTTCGACCCTCTCATTCAGAGTTTTCCTATTCTCCTCTTCTCCCATGGCTGCCCGACCAAAGTTCCATCCCGCCCTTGCCGTCAACAACATCAAAACTTTCATTCCCATCACACTTGAGATGGAGAAAGTTCAATACTCGACTTGGGCTGAACTTTTTAAGATTCATTGCTGCGTCTATCAAGTGATCAATCACATCATTCCTTCTGCCTCTTCTTCCGACTCTACCGAGATCGCTCCGCCGTCTCCCAACTCTGCCGAGCCCGCTCCGCCGGCCGATCTTTGGTCACGATTAGACGTTGTGGTTCTTCAATGGATCTATGGCACCATATCTAGCGACCTCTTGCACACCATCATTGAACCAAACGCTACTGCTCAACAAACATGGGAACGCTTGGAAAACGTCTTCAATGATAACAAACATCAATGCGCCGTCTACTTGGAGGAAAAATTCAAAGACGTGAAAATTGATGATTTTCCAAATGCTTCCGCATTCTGCCAAGAATTGAAAATGATTGCTGATCAGTTGACCAATGTTGGAGCACCCGTATCCAACAATAGGTTAGTTCTTCAACTAATCGCGGGTTTAAATGAAAATTACATGGTGTCGCTACAATTTTATAGCAAAGTAACCCGCTGCCTCTTTTTTATGAGGCTCGTTTGAGACTCATCCTTGATGAAACCCGCAAGGCCAAGCGGGCTTCCATCTCTGCCATTACTGCCGATGCGGCACTTCTCAACACCAGTGGACCTTCTGAGGATGGCTCTCAAACTCACTCATCCTCCACCCGTGGCAATTCAAGTCAAAACCGGGGGAGGGGCAGAAATAGTAGGGGTCGAAACAACAGCCGCGGTCGTGGCGACCGTGGTGGTCATAACCCCAACAACGGCGGTCCACAACAGCAAGTTTCTTGGCCGCCTTCGCCGTGGTCGCCTTATCCTCCTTGGACCACGTGGGGACAGCAACCTTGGAATCCTCCTCCATGTCCATACCCCACCACAAACTGGGCTCGACCTCCTTCTCGTCAACCTGGTTTACTCGGCCCCAGACCCCAAGCTTTCAACACTCAAGTTCAGCCTCCATCTTACGCTCCTACAGACATTGAAACAGCGATGCATACAATGTCACTCAATGCCCCCGATGAACAATGGTATATGGACACGGGTGCCACATCGCACATGACGAGTTCTCCTGGTAATCTCTCGTCCTATCTTAATTTAAGTAATTTAAATCGTACTATCATTGTAGGCAGCGGTCAAACCATTCCTGTTCTTGGTTCTGGACATTCTAAATTTTCTCCGCCTCACCCTCCTTTACATTTAAATAATGTCTTACATGCTCCGCACCTTATTAAAAATCTTGTTTCTGTTCGTCGTTTTACTACTGATAATCATGTATCAATTGAATTTGATCCATTTGGTTTCTATGTGAAGGATCTTCAAACAGGGACACCACTAATGAGATGTGATAGCGTTGGCGAACTTTATCCCGTCTCCTCTCCTATATCTTCCCCAGCAAAATCTCACTCTACCTTTGCTGCACTTTCACCTAACTTGTGGCACAATCGCCTTGGGCACCCTGGCCCGAATATTTTACGTACTTTGAACAAAAATAATTCTATCATTTGTTCTCGTCTTTCCAATTTTTTTTGTGATGCTTGTGTGTTTGGGAAGCATATTAAACTGCCATTTTCTTCTTCTTTGTCTAGTACTATGATGCCTTTTGATATTTTGCATATTGATTTATGGACTTCGCCAATTTTAAGTTCTACTGGACATAGCTATTATTTTATTTTTAGATGATTTCTCAAACTTTCTCTGGACTTTTCCAATTGGTAAAAAATCTGAAGTGTACTCTATCTTTTCCTCTTTTCATACACTTATTCAAACTCAATTTGGTCACAAAATAAAAAGTCTACAATGTGATAACGGTCGTGAATTTGACAACACTCAGTTTAAATTATTTTGTCAACAACATGGCCTTCTTTTCCGTTTCTCATGTCCTCATACATCCTCACAAAATAGAAAAGCTAAAAGAACAGTTCGAACAATAAACAATCTTATTCGTAATTTATTGGCGCAAGCTTCTCTTTCCCTTTCTTTTTGGCATTACGCCTTAGAAATGGCGACATACATCTTAAATATAATTCCTCATAAATCTCTCCAATACACGACCCCTACCTTCATCCTTTATAATCGCCACCCATCTTGTACACATCTTCGCACATTTGGTTGTCTTTGTTTTCCATTATTTCCATCCACTAAAATAAATAAACTCCAACCTCGTTCTTCACCATGCGTTTTTCTGGGGTATCCCTCAAATCATAGGGGTTACAAATGTTATGATTTACAAAGTCGCAAAATTATAATATCTCGCCATGTCATGTTTAATGAAAATAATTTTCCTTTCTCAAACTTAAATATTCGGCCCTTTTGTACAACAGATTTTTCAGCAGATTCTCCCCCCTTAAATCCTCTCCTTGTCAACAACTTATATTCGCCATCACCTACTCCAGGCATACAACCGCAGCCCCCTCCCACTCCTCTCACTAATATCACCAACTCACCAGCATTATCCTCAGATCGACAGCAGCAAATCCTACCGAAGTCTGCCTCACCTTTGGCTCCTTCCCCTCTTCCTACAACCAGTTCATCTCGCGGCATGACCACTCGCTCGATGCTCGGTATCTTCAAACCAAAAATTCCTATCAATCTTTATGTTCTTGATACACCCTCCCCACTTCCTCGCAATCCAACCTTAGCTCTGTCTGATCCAAATTGGAAGGCTGCAATGATAGACGAATTTAATGCTTTAATTAAGAATAAGACGTGGAAACTAGTTCCTCGTCCTCCCGATGTTAATGTCATTCGTTCCATGTGGATTTTTAGGCATAAAAAGAAATCTGACGGTTCTTTTGAGCGTTATAAAGCTCGTCTTGTAGGTGACGACAGGTCTCAACAAGTGGGCATTGACTGTGATGAAACTTTCAGTCCGGTGGTGAAACCGACAACTATTCGCATTGTTCTTAGTCTTGCTTTATCTCGATCTTGGCCAATTTATCAATAAGATGTAAAGAATGCTTTTCTGCATGGGGATCTCCATGAAACCGTTTATATGCATCAACCTATGGGATTTCGAGATTCTGCTCATCCGGATCACATATGTCTTTTAAAGAAATCCTTATACGGCTTGAAGCAAGCTCCCCATGCCTGGTATAAACGGTTTGCTGATTTTGTTTCATCTATTGGTTTCTCACATAGCAAGACTGATCATTCATTGTTTATTTATCGCACCCGTACTGAAATGGCATATCTTCTGTTGTATGTTGATGATATTATACTCACCACTTCTTCTGAGGCTCTTCGTCATTCTATTATGCATACTCTTGCTAATGAATTTGCGATGAAGGATTTGGGACCTCTCAGTTATTTTTTGGGCATTGCCGTCACACGCCATGAAAATGGTATATTTTTAAGTCAACGCAAATATGCCGAAGAAATTATTGAACGTGCGGGTATGAATCACTGCAAATCTTCTCCAACTCCAGTCGACACTAAGTCCAAACTTAGCTCGACCTCTGGCGCCCCTTACGCCAATCCTACTCAGTAGCGGAGTCTTGCAGGGGCTTTGCAATATCTTACATTCACTCGCCCTGACATCTCTTACGCGGTTCAACAAGTTTGCTTACACATGCATGATCCGCAGGACGACCACATGGCTGCACTCAAGCGTATACTCCGCTATATTCATGGCACTCTTCATTTTGGCTTACATTTATATAAATTCGCTACTTCTGATCTCATTTCATACACGGACGTCGATTGGGGTGGGTGTCCTGACACTCGTCGCTTGACCTCTGGATATTGTGTTTTCTTGGGCGACAATCTTATTTCTTGGTCTTCAAAGAGGCAGCCAACTATTTCTCGTTCCAGTGCTGAAGCAGAATATCGGGGAGTTGCCAACGTGGTTTCTGAATCTTGTTGGTTGCGAAACCTTCTTTTGGAATTACATTGTCCAGTCTCTAAAGCTACTCTCATCTATTGTGACAATGTTAGTGCCATATATCTTTACGGAAATCCAGTTCAACATCAACGAACAAAGCACATTGAAATGGATATTCATTTTGTTCGTGAGAAAGTCGCTCGTGGCCAAGTTCGAGTACATCATGTTCCATCCCGCCATCAAATTGCGGATGTCTTCACCAAGGGTCTTCCTCGAGTCCTTTTTGAGGATTTTCATGCCAGTCTCAGCGTACGTGAACCTCCCGCTTCAACTGAGGGGGTGTCATAGCGTATCTTCAAGATTGCATATAATTAGCTTTCCATAGTTATGCATTGTAATTAGTTCCTAGTTTAGTACCAAGATTGTGGCTATATCTCTTGTATATATTTACCATACGATTGATCATATGAAAGTAAGGAAATATATTCTTTAAAGAATCTCCATTTTCATTATTTTCAATTATGATTTATTAAATCATTCTACATTCCTAATATCTAAGTCCTCTTGGTCTTTGTTTTATAGGTTTATTCCACTTAACTCATATAATATTTATAGAATATTAGTCACCATCCGATGCCAGAGTTCCTTGAATGTTAGTCAACGGTGTAAAAACTTCTTTGGAGCTCTATAGAAGGAAAGATAAGAAACTGAAATGTCTTCCAAAAATACTTCATGAGTACAACATGACATTTGAAAGAGACATGCTTATTTTTTTATCCCTAAAGTTGTCGCACAGAATCCACCATCGGCTACCAACAGACTGACCTTTTCCAGATTCAAGTCCACCTAGGTACAGAGATATATAAATGGTATACTTACAATTCAAGACCTCAATGCATGCACTACCGAACAAAAATATCGGAGTTAATGCTAATCAAGTTGATTTTACTAAATTTTACCTTAAGCCCTAATGTGATTTAGGAATCCTTAAGAATGGATTTCATAATCTAAGTGGTATGTTGGTCATTTTCTCTAAACAAAAATGTACCATCCATATAGTTGATTTGAGTTCTTTATTATTAATCTTGCATGACTTGTTTAAAGAAAAGTTAATTCCTAGGATACAATAATGATTAGAAAAAGAGATAGCATGTCTTCGTGCCTCATTCCATGTGTATTGGGTATTCGTTAGTCGATTTTTATTAACTAGCACTGAGAACACAGACAAATGTAGTCATTCTCTAATGTAATTACTATATTTATAACAAAATTCTATTCAATTCTTTAAAATAGTTGAATTTGAGTTAAAAATTAATAAATTACCTTTTCCATGATAATAACTAGGGAGAATTACACAAACACCCCCTGAGATATGGGCTAATTACACAGACACCCCCTCATGTTTGGGAAATTACACAAACACCCCCTGTGATAAAAAAAAATTTCGCAATTTGTTATGTTTTGCTGAATTTAAATTTCCGTCTCTCGTTTATATTGTAAAATCAATGAAAAATAAAATAAAATTGCTAAAACGATAGAAAATAAGTCTCATTTATTCTGTTTTAGAAAATAAAAAAACATTAAAAATAAGGTATATTTCGAAAGATTTTGTAAGTTAGTCATCACATCATTATTGAAATTATGATCCAACACCATAAGTGTGTATATTCGATTAAAAAAACACACTACAAAGGGTGTTTGTGTAATGAGATGCATACTATAGGGGGTGTTTGTGTAATTTCTCAAACATGAGGGGGTGTCTGTGTAATTAGCCCATACCTCAGGGGTGTTTGTGTAATGAGATGCATACTATAGGGGGTGTTTGTGTAATTTCTCAAACATGAGGGGGTGTCTGTGTAATTAGCCCATACCTCAGGGGGTGTTTGCGAAGAAAGGGAATTTTTAAGGAATACATAATTGATGGATGAGACATTTCAGAATTAATGTGGCATATGTCTAATTAATTGGAAGTTATTTAAGTAGAGAGAAATGGGAATCTAGCTTCGTATCCATTTGTCAGCTCCAATGACATTTGTAGCTTTATTCTTGATATTTCAGCCAAAGTGATCAGCAACCTTCATGAATTCAACAAAAAAATTTCCTCAATGAACTCTTAATATAAGTTCCTTATTCTCAAACAAGAAGTCACAACAAATTGTAATCCTATTTTTCTACCTCTGTCGGTGGCGCTGCCTTAGCTCCTCCTAGGATTTTACTTTTATGAGATGTTATTTGTTTGAATAGTTAATTTTCAACGTTGTGGGACACAATACCGTTCACACTAATTATCCGTGAAAGTATTGAACAATTGATAATTAATTAAATTGGCTATGTCTAGAATATCGAGAAAACTATTACACTAACAAAAGTAAGTTTAGCATCAAATATTAGTGATAAATTCTAGAGGGTAAAGTGGGGTTAGAGCCCTGTATTAACGAACTTAACAAATGGAACGCTCTATTCCCGAGCTCGAAGGTTGTTTACTCGTATGCAGCTAAGTTGGTATATATTTTGGGTTAGGGTTCGATCACCTCTTTTTTCATTAGCCCTCTATTAGAGCATGATAGGGGGTATTCACAGATGTATGGAAGCGTCCAGGTGTCATCCATATGCTATGTGTCGTATTCGACATGGCATTCAAGGGAGACAGGTATCAAGTCCGACAATGCTTTCACGACCTGACGAGGGTTGTCTAGTAGAGCTAGTTTGACCTTCGTGTCTTCACGTGGGTTCACCTGATGTTGTACGGCATGTATCGTGTGAGACGCCTCAAGTTCCCGTGCCTTTATTGCCTGGATAACATTGTCTTTAGTTCTTGTGTCGCCTACTGGAGGGGCTCTTTCGTCTTTAACCCGCATTGGAGGGGACTTGGATCTGGTCTCAGGCCTACTTGGATCCTGAGCCTCTAATCCTCTAGGACTACAAGCTTCGAGCCTTCAATTCTACATGACTCGTGCCGCTTAGGTTGTCTACTTCGAGCCCTCTAAAGCTATGACCTTTGAGCCCCTGAGAGCTACAAAGCCTAGAGTCTCTAAAGTTTAATGCTTGGGGCCCTCTTTCTACGGGCTTCGACCCCTTTTGTTCAAGAAATTAAGTGCAATTAGATCGAATAGGTTATTTACCTCATCAATTAGCAATATCACGTAATGAAATTAAGCCAACTAACAAAGATTATAAATAAATAAATTTATATGTATAATTTATTTATAATTAGTGTTAGTTATTTATTGAACTATTAAGAACAAACTGCTTGATGGTTGTTATAAGAATTAGCACAAGTGTCATAGACTGAACAACTAAAAGAATTTGAGCAGACTAAATTAAATTTCTTCGTAATTTTTGGTATTTGATATTGAATTGAAAATGTACATTATAGACAGCTTCATAATTAGCATAGATATCATAAATATATATACTCATAATTAATACAGATTATGTTATGCTAATATCATTTATCAATCGAACCAGTGGTTCTATCAGTTGTTTTTTGGAATAGAATTCCAACCAAGGTAAATCTGGTTGTTAGAGGAGTTTTGCAAGCTAACGATTCTGTGGAATGTGACTTATGTCACAATGCTACTGAAAACACTAGACATCTTTTCTTTGAATGTAATTCATCTTACCATATTTAGATGCTTATATTCAAGTGGTTAGGTGTCTCTACAGCTTTGCCGAATAATCCTTTGGATCAGTTCTGTACCTTTTCTGACATGAGGCCAAAAGACATTTCGTAGCAAATCTGGAATGGAATGTGGCGTTTTATTTTGTGGTCGATTTGGTCTATGCGTAACAAAGTTGTATTCCAAGACGAAGAGGTGTGTGTGGATAGTGTAGTGGAATTGATCAAGGTTAGTTCTCGGTCTTGGATCAAAGTTTACGTTAAAAGTTGTAACTACTCTTTTATTGATAGGTTTACTTGTCCAAGGCATTGTAAAGTTTAACGTTTGAGAGGTGGAGGTGCGTGTGGCTGATTTATTTTTGACTTCTGTGTTTTGTAACTTTGGGAGAGTTTGATAAGGTAAGTGTGGATGGACTGGTTTTCATGTAAGGGATTTAAGCACCCCTTGCGCTTTTTTTTTTCAGTTTATTGGCTGTTAAAAAAAAAAAAAAAAAAAAAAAAAAAAAAAAAAAAAAAACCTAATTTTTAACCGGTAAAACTACCGATTCACTGTCTGCAGGTCCAATTCCAAAAACATTGTTCTCAATATTTAGTTTGTTTCATATATGTCTCAGCGTGGGCGTATATATATTTTCTTCTTTTTTTTTATCACTTTTGTGTGTTATAACATGCCATACATGTATATGTTCAAGTGCAAATATAATAAAATATTTAAATGTTACAATTACTTATACGGACCCTATGTACGTATCTTGAGACTATTATTTTATGACATTTATATATACTGATGTAGGACAAGAACTCGCTAATTCTGGATATTTTCGCAGTAGAAAAAGACTGCACGAAAATCTCCATAACTTTTGGTCCAGTGCTCCATTTTGGGCTCACAAGATATCAAATCCGTCATTGGGTTTCCTTCAACACTTCGCGAGGTTTAGACCCAAAATAGGATGGCTTAGGCAGCTGCGCAGCCTTACAGTTCGTGTCGTTTTTTCCTAAGAATTTTCTTGTTTTTCCTAATTTATTTACGACCCTTTTATTTAATTCGTTATTTTTAATTAGGGTTTCTTAGAGACTATAAATACATTGTTTATTCTTATTTTTTAGCATCTTTTGACCAATTATTAATAAATTAGGAATTTTATTCTAATTTCTGGTAGATTCCAATTTATTCTTGGTGGATTCCAGTGTTTTTCCGTATTGCACGTTTCCGTTCTGCTTCATATACATATGTGGAATAAAACAATCATCTTAGCTTATCTTGAGAGTAACACTATTCTACAACATTTATATATACATATATGAAATAAAACAATTATCTTGCAGGGCGAGACGGTCCAGATAAATCCAGTGTAGGTCATTTTGTAGGCCTTCAGTACTTTGGGGCCTTACTGGTTCAATCAATTACCGAAAGTCCGTCCACCAAAGACATATCTCCTGATAGTATGGTCCATTGTTCTTTGACTGATTGTCTACTTATCTACTCTATTTTACAGAGATATGAATGTACTAAACTATTTTTTTGCACTATATACATAAATGGTTATTAGTTATATAATAAATTAATTTTCTTAAGGAAATACCATCTTAGTTATACAATTACATGTTTTATATAGTACTAAAAAATTGTATATAGTACAGGGTTGTACTAAAGAAGGGTTGTACGTTACTATATAAAGAGGACTGATTATTTTTGTACGAGTAATATCATATATGTACTTTTATAGTATAGTTTTAAGTTTTTTTTCTAGTTATAACAAGTAACACTACTGAATAAATAAGTAAAACGCAGTGACTGTTTAACCATTAATTAACCATCTGCACGTTAAAATGTAAACACAAAAGTATCATGTTCACCCCTTAAACCCTACGTAAGACACTAAGGGTAATGACATGCACGCAAGCTTCAGTTGCAGAATAAGGGACGTTTTGTTTCTAGTGAGACAACTGCAAAAGAGTACAAAATTTATATTATTTCTGCAATCCTCGTATTGTTTTCACGCGAAGTTTAAGCCGAAGGTGATTGATGAAAGCAATTACATCTGGAGAATCTTTAGGAGCCTGAGCAAACAAAAATTGTATATAGTAAGCAACAATTTATTTAAATTAGCTACCAATTAAAGTTGAAATTACAAAAGACTCTATCATATGTCAAGAAATAATATTTATTTAGGCGAAGATATTAATCAATGCTAAAAAATCGAATTACCTATAGATATATTAATAACTTAATCCACACCTTATTTTATCAAAACTAATTGAATTAACTTCAAAGGATATATGATGTTACTTCAAGAAGTAATTCCTTCTATATCAGACAAATGAATCTGACAGGTAACCAGATACGCCAAACAGGTATACTGAGTGTGATTTGACCAGAGCTTGGGTAAAAATATCCCCCGAAAGTGAAAATTGTATCACGTCCCTTTTCTCTGTGAAGAGTAGGTAAGATTTTTCCTTCCAAAGGTATCTAAATTTGTAATTTTTTTAATCTTCTAATTCGCATTTACTCCTTGCATTCTATTAAAACGATCATATAACCAATACAAAACAACCAATTAGAAATTTGTTTTTCGCCAACATTATGCAATGCATATTATTAATGTAAACTGTTCTTTGATTTATTAAAAAGAAGTTATTAATGATTCATTTGTTACTAATATAAGTTAGTTTTTTTTTTTTTTATCGGCAAAGAAAATGTATTATTATGAAGGAAATAAAACATTGAAGTTTGATCCGAGGTGGATCATTAATTTACACCACACAACACAAAGGGAGGTTCGACCACTCGTTAGTGCAGATGAAATAACCAGCATTTCATATGAAAAAGGGTGTTGATATATACAGAGCAATTGTCCTCCACACAGAGCAATTTGAATTCTATTCCAACAATACCCTTAAAAAGATTTGCTCAATTTTATGTAACTGTGATTTGTTATCTATGATCATATCAATTAGCACACTCTACTTTAAGTTTATTCCCAAAATAAATATCTACTTCCTTTAGATCTTTCCAATATCACATTACTCTATCAATTTGATACTCAAATTTGGATCTTTTGTATGTCTCCTAAATTTCTTTACATAATCTTTTTCTTTTATTATTTTATTTCTAAATACTTGTTTCCTGAAATTTAAATAAATTATTAAATAATATTATGATTGGGACAAAATGCTACATTTATCTATCTACAATTAATATTTTTATTGAGAAGTATTTTCTTGATTTTGATTTATCTTTAAACGGTATTAAATGACTTTAGAAATTATATTTTCCAATTTAATAACTCTTTACTCAAACTTTAAGGTCAAATATAAGAAAATTTGGTCTTAAAAGGAAATTTATTTAATCTTTAGAATTCTTTAGTATATCTCAAAGTTTGAGCACAAGTTATCAAATTAAATAAATCAACCGCTAAATTCCTTCGATACGAATGAAAAAAAATTATTTTCGTCCAAAAATCTCTTAATATAAATATCACAGATAAATAAATTATAAAAATTTATGCCATTGTAACTTTACTTAATAATTAATGAGAACTTTGAGATAAAATAGCAGCAATATTATGGATTTTATGCAAGCAAAAATTGTTACGTGCGTATAAAAGATTTACAAAAGATCATAAAATAAATAAATATTGTACAATTGGAAAGATTTGGAAGTAAATATTTGGCCGAGAATAAATTTGGATATCTGACTGTGCTATTGGAAAGAGAAAAACAATGATATAAGACAAGTAAAAAAATTTTAGGGCAAAGGTGGAAAATAACTCTAATTGCTCTGTCTATATTAATAGGCTATGAAAAATGCCAAATTTTAAGAAAAATAGGTGGAGAAATAAAAAGTAAACATAATCTCCAGATAATACTTAAAGATAATCTTCATGATCAGTTAATTATTAGTCCTGAACACAAGACATGCACACTTACATAAACTTGATATATCCACCTAAGAATTTTTATTTTTTTTGTTGGATAAATAAAGAGATACACATATGAAGCTTTCTTCTAGGAGATATTGCATAACAGTTACATATGTCGTTCCTCTGCATGCATGAGACATAGATAACCGAATCCAAAAATTCCCAAACAATTCATCAAGAAACACCATTTCAAATCTTTTGTTTTATCATGATGTGTGTCACCATCAGATTACATTACACATGAATATATATCTCAACAAATTAACATGGGATGAAAAAAAACATGTAAAGATTATTTTAGTACGAAATATTACCACCTATTTTGCTTCATTTAGATTGGTCTTTTTCATAGTTGGGAATGGGCACGTGGCCAGATTCTATTCGGCAGAGGTCCTCGATCAGGATCTCGTAGTGCCTCATGACTTCCTCCGCCGATTTTCCACCGCCAACCGCTCGAGCGACGTTGAGCCACCGGTCCGGCGTGTCCCGGTCGAACCGGGCTAGTGCTTTCTCGAATTGTTTGTTCTCTTCGGCCGTCCACGAACCGGGCTTATTACGTGAACTCATAAATGAACTTGAAGCCATTAATAATTTAATTTTAATTATTCCTCAAAACTCGAAAGAAGCTTCAGATTATGCATGCAGGCCTACGTATATATAGTGAGAGGGGTGCACAGGTGCGGAACCTCTATTTGGGTAAAATTGAAGGATATGATGAGTTGTACAAGGAGGGGTTAATTGGTTGCATTTTTTACGTGTTATTCCTATCTAGGATAAGTTTATGAAAAATATTGTAATATTAGCAGGATATTTGGAAATCTTTAAATTAAAATGACTCATTAATGATGATGAAGGTTTAAGTGTTTTTTAGAGACTTGAATTGAGTTAAGATTAAACGAAATCAGTTTTGTCTAGATTTTAATTGTTAGCTATATTTTTGTCGACTTTCATACGACACTACACGTACACATAGAAACATAATTATGGACACAAAAAATGTGAGTTTTTTTCAAGAGTTAAAATTATCTCGCAGGGTGACCCAACTGGTTGTCAAAGAGGTGGAATTCTTTCCCCTTAGTGCAGTTTGATTTTATATTTTTTTAGTTTGTATCTGTCATTAATTTTCCAATGTAATTTGTGTATTTAGCATTGTTTATAGGTTAATACGCCTAGCCGGTGGATTGTTGTGTGTGCCATAAAAAGAGTTGTCGCAAATTCAAGATAGATAAAGAGAGAGATTTGTGAAATTAAGAGTACATTTGTCATTCCTATAAGAAATGTGTGGATTAAATTCTTAAACGTAGTTAATCATGAGAGTTGAACTCCACCCATGCTCAACCGTTAACAGATTGGATTGTGCCCAAACTTAATATTGAAATATTCTTTCCTACGCTCACGGAAAAGATTTACAAATTTCATGGTGGCGAAGCTTGTGGTCATAATAATTATAAATGCATAAAAAATTTGTGACTACAATTATCTTATACACTTCGTGTCACAAATTCTTGAATGGTGTGACAAAGTAAACCTTAAAACTCAAGACCACTATACTTTGATTCTGTAAAAATTACTCAAAAACATATGAAGGTTTTATACAACTTTTGAAAATTAAGTAGGACGGAAACCAGGGTCATACCCTATGAATATGGTGATGATTAAGTAGGATAAGAACGCCAGTGAAGAGATTTTTTGTATCGATATTACGTAAAAGGAAATAGTACTGGCAACAAAGGATAAGTTATCCCATAAAATTACCCGAAAAAAGAAGACAAGAGATAAGCATCCCAAGTTTGATATGGTTAGCTATCCATATAGTGTTTGGTCGTTTAATCACGAGACAGCCCTGTCAGTTATCTCTACTGTTATAGATATCTATGCAATAGTACAATGCTGATAAGGAAAGACGAGAAACGAATTGCTAAATGTGTTTTAAAAACTTACCCAAAAGAACTGGGAATTTATATGAGAAAATTAGTTAGAAAAATGTTTACACTTTTTCCCCCGGAAGATGCGTGGTTTATTGCATTATAAATCATGTAACGAGACTAAGTACAATTCGATAATGTAATAAATTATGAAATGTCTAGCTAACTGACTATATAACGTTAGACTAAAATCTGGAACTATACACATTTTCTGTAAAAGCTTAAGAACTCAAAATAAATACATATCAGCAACGGTTGAAGAGTTTGAAATTGATAGAGCCTTCCAATTACTTTAAGAGTTTTCTCAGTGTAACTAAAGTTTAGTACTCTTGTGCTTTTGGGGATCCTGATCTCGACTATTTATAGTCTGTCACATCCTATCGAGGTAGCGAGTTCATATTCTTAAACTGAAGAGTTGTGGGATACGGTGGGTATACAACAGATTAAAATGGTCAATAGTGAAAGCATGAGGTCAATCCAAGGGGCACGTATGCCCCTTGAGTGAACTTTATTTACTTTTATTTACATATAAGCATTCTCAGAATTTATGTGTGGATTCACGATCAAGTTCGATTACTGTTACTTGTTCTCCCCAGTCAAATCGGACAGCAATTTTACATGATTCTAAAGGACTATAATCAAGTAAATATATAGCAAAGACCAATGTTTCGAAAAGTGCAGAGCATAAGGGAGACATATCACGTATTGAGAGGCGAGGTCTGAATTCATATGCACGGGCCAAAACCCCACGAATTTTAGTATTTAATTTGAGATTATCTATAATAATAACAATACTGAAAATAACTATAAAATAGAAGAGTTAAAATAATCTTCCAATATGTCAAAGAATTACTAATTAAGACAGAAAATACAAATAGCATAAAAAATAAATTATTCACACTTTATTTCACTACATGCTCTCTCAATTCTTTATTTCACTACATGCTCTCTCACTTTAATATTTTTTTTGACTCTCAATAATATTCAACATATTGTGAAACTATATAATAGTTACAAAGGAAATATATAGAATATAAAGTAAATGCTTATCAAACAACTAAAACCATTGATAGATCTTAAAGTCAAATATTTTAATTTTTAAGCAGTAAGTCGTGTTACCTAGTTTAGACAGGTAAAGAGACAGTAAAAATAAAAACAACATATTTAACGTGGTTCAGACTCCGTCCTACATTCACGAGGCTTTCGCCCAAGAATTCAAACCTCTTTCACTGATCAAAAGCTGTTACAACTACTGGTTGCTTTACTCAAACACTTAGACTCCCTCTAATGTCGGATACCAATAGAATACTTTTATCGCTACTCCGTTTGAACCCGTAAGATCAACTCTCGTAGATCTTCTTATGACCAAGCTTCCAAGCGGCAATGCACGTACATATAGACTCCCTCTAACTGGTGCAATTCTTTCCCGCTGAACTCCCTTCAACTCTTGTTCGGCTTGTCACGTAACAGTGTTTAATTATACAAAGTAAAATCTAATAAAACTTAATCAACGAACACTCTAATATTCTAAAAGATATAAACGTGTGTTCTAAGTTCTAGACTTAGATATTCTACTATTTATAGGATAGCTCTCCTTAGAAGATAAGTCTTGCGCATGAAGTCTCCTACTCCAGTCGGGACTCGTATCTTCCAAAAATATCCGAAATCTTTCCTTTTGATAAGGTCTTGAGTTCTTCATTATCTGCACACAAGGAAACGGTAAACAGTACTCCCAATTGGAAGCTGTTAGATCGGATATAGATAGAAAAAAGATATAGATTAACTTTCCAAGATATTCAAGATATACCAAAATCTAATCATATTCTTTCACAACTTACCAAAAACTCATTTCCTTATAGAATTCTATTCCCATGCAAACTCAATGAATTATATGGTAACTAAAATAAAATAAATACAAGTAATTTTCTATAAAATATATTTCCAAATTAAAACTCGTAAATTAAATCATACGGACACACGACCCCAACAAGCACATTGGATAATGAATTAAATAATACCATTGACTTTCAAAAAAAAAAAAAAAAAAAGAGTTTGAGGATAAAAATCAGAAGATTCTAATAAGAATGTAACGCGCGTATTGCTGGAAAGTATAATGGTTACTGTTACCAATTAATATTATATTTCATAGGAATATTTTGAATGAATAGCCACAAAATAATAAATAAAATAAAAATCTTTCTTTCTTGTGCTCGGGCTTTTGCCTTTTATGTTCGGGGCTTACCAGTCAAATTAAATAGTGTACGCGTCAGAAAGGTTGCTAATTCATCTTTGGGCCTAAGTCATCCGGAGATAGCTGGGGGTGCATTTCTAAAGTATGGGCAAAACTTCCGAGGTTTTAAAAACTCAATTTCTAATTCTAATCCTACCTAAATCACATATAATTTTAGTGCAAAAAGACTAAACTAATAACGTTGCTATTCTTTTCCTCTTTTCAGTTATAAAAAAGAAAAAAAAGAGCTATCAAGTATATTCTCATAATATATTCGAATATATAAGAAGTTTATCAAGAACTTAATGATTCAGCAAATTAAAACTTAAAAACTTATAATCCACAGCCATATCATTACCAAATCAGCCAGAAAAAAGAAAAGACTATTATGTTATGTGCTGCTTATAATATTAACGAAAAATATGTGAAAAAATATCTACTAATTAAGAATAGTTCATTGCTGATTTAGCGTTTAACTCAACAACAATTAATTGGCCGACGATACTCAATTCAACGCCTACTACCAACTATTACTGAAGTCTACTTCTCAATCAGAGCGCTCATGAGATAGCCAAATGAAAGATATATTCTCCTTATTACTTTTTCACTGCGAAGTAAATATAAATTAAAAGATTGATTTTGCATGGTTTTGTCTTTGGTGAATAAGCGAAGGCATATCTTGGAAATTGCTCTGACTCCAAGTCTTTGCAATGTCATGTAGTAGTAGAATCTTTTACGTGCCCTGATATATATATATGGCAGTATATGAAGGTGCATGGCTGGATTGAACTGATGAATCTCTGACATATTTTATTTTGGATACTGTTTTAATATAAAAGTGTTTTAAATCAAAAATGTTGTTTGAAGTTGAACTCGGGTTTCGATCATTGGAATTGCAGCTTCTGAATGTTTCGTTTTCTCTGGATACTACAGTCCGAGTTACCTAATATCAAACCCAAACCATACAACATTCATATATGTATATTTATATATTTATATTGCATATCATTTGTCTTATTCACGATAAGTTAAAATAATTATATATTGGTTCTAACAGTTGTCACCTATTTTTAAACATTAAAAGAGTGTGTTTTCCGTTTGCCCTTCTTCTTAGTAGTAATGCAAAAAAAAAAAAAACATGAATTTATCTATTGACGAAATACATAACTGAAAGTACAATATTTAAATTGCAGAAACATAAATAAATATCAATCAGAAAATATGTAAAAAGAAAAGAGAAACATAAATAAATCTCAATCAAAAAATATGTTAAAAAGAAAAGAGAAGTCGAGGCTTGTAATTTACAGTTCCTTATAAAATAGATTCACCATCTTTAAGGTGCTGAGAATACGTGAGCAAGATACAACGTCAACGAGTAATTTATTAACACGAAAAAGTGAGTGTCGGTGAACTCGAACTACGTCTTTTCTCTACCACCACAACTACAGACTCGAAAACAATTTTATTAAACTGCGCAAGAAATTTTTGTGGGTATTGTTTTGATGTTTAAAACCCCGAGTTTTTAATTTCGTTAAGTTAGTTTTATTTTAATGCTATTATCAAAAGCTTTGGAATTTTTATTTTTGTTTTTATTTTCAGACTAGATTCGAGGTACCACCTGGAAAACGAAAGTTTTTTCTTGAAGACTATCAACAAAAAATAGAAAAGTTGGAAAAGTCACTTGAAGACCGCAAACATTGATCCACGTGCATCAATTGAACGACAAATATGGTTAAAATACATGAGACAGTTAACGCAAATCAATATACGATAATACATGGACATTGGTCGACTGATAAAACAATTGTCACTACAAGAAATGTAGCAATGGGGTCAAAAAAATTACTCACCATTGCTATATTATCAGTGAGCATTGATAAATGGCTACAGAAAGTTTTGTAACCAGCTTTTGTTACTATTGGCCTTGTAGGCATAAAGTTATGTCAGCAATGGCTACAAATTAATTAGTCACCAACAATGGTGTCAAGAAAATCAATCACCATGTAGGGTCAAAATAATATGTAGCCATGACGCTGTGTTGCATTTGTAGCCATACAATTAGAATAAAAGAAAATCAAAAATTAAAAAAAAAAGGGTGACGTCCGATTATTTTGACGCCACCCTTTTTCTTTTCTTTTGTACCGTAGTGAGTGAATAATCACTCACCACGGTTTTTTATTTTATTTTTTAAAAAAAATGTGATGAGTGATTACTCACCATGGTTTTTTAATTTTTTTTTTTCAAAACCGTGGTGACTGATTATTCAGTCACCACATTTCCGAAAATTTAAAAAAAAAAAATTGGTGGGGCCAATACCGCCACTTTTTTGCCAAAATTTTAATTTTCTCAATTTGGTGGGCTTTTTCCCTCCACTTTATTATATATATACATATATAATTAATAATATACCAACACACACAAATATATATATATATATATATATATATATATATATATATATATATATATATATAAACATGATATATATATAGTATATATATATGTTTAAAAGTATAATTATATATATATAAACACACAAATCAATATATAAATATATTATATAAACACCCAAACAATACATAACTAATATAACACCCAAAAAAAAAGAGTGATAGAGGAGAGGATTTTTCAGATTTTAGAGTGAGATTTTCATATTTTTTTGAGGGAGAGGAGATGATTTTCGGATTTTTTGAGGGAGATGGGAGGATTTTCGGATTTTTTGAGGGAGAGAGGAGGATTTTCAGATTTTTGAAGGAGAGGAGATGAAGAGATGAAGTTTGTGAAAATGGGGTATATTTATAGATATATGAAATTGTGGTGACAGATTTTTTGACCCCATTACTATCAAAAGGATTGTGCCCATAATGGGATCAAAAAAATCTGACACCATTGGTATCACATGGATTATGCTTTTGTGGGGTCAAAAAAGTCAGTCACCATTTGTGAACATGGTGACTGATTTTTTTAACCTCACAAACTTTAAAGCAATGGTGACTGATTTTTTGGATGCCATGAACGAAAGGCCCATATCGTGCCATTCGGCACGATCTGGCCCATTAAACCATGGTGATTGATCTTCTTGACACCATTATTTTAAAGCAATGGTGAGTGATTTTCTTGACCTCACACCTAGAAACAAATAAATCTGTCACCATTATAATGATTAGTGTTAATTAGAATTTTAATTTTGCATGCATGTCTTAATAATTTGTTATTAGATAACTAATGTGTAATTAGGACCACATCATGTGTACTCATTCTATAATTAGTAGTAGTTAGGATAATTTCATTTTAATTAAGATAGTTTTAGTAAAAGTGTTGGATTTTGTTTTAAAAATTAAGAAAAGTTAAGAAATATAATGGAATTTAGGATAAAACTAAAATTTAGGATAACATAGGAAAATTAGATTTGTAGTTTAATTAAATGGCATGATTGCATTAGTAATTAACACTTTGATGACAGTTATTGTATAATTAGTAATTAAACTATAAATTTCATAGTACTTTGAGTAAAATTAATTAGTAATTAAGTTTAGCAAGGTATAAATCATGATTATATATGTGTACTCATTCTATAATTAGTAGTAATTATGAGAATTTCATTTTAATTAGGATAGTTTTAGTAAAAGTGTTGGATTATGTTTTAAAAATTAGGAAAAGTTAAGAAATATATTGGAATTTAGGATAAAACTAAAATTTAGGATAACATAGGAAAATTAGATTTGTAGTTTAATTAAATGGCATGATTACATTAGTAATTAACACTTTGATGACAATTATTGTAAATTAGTAATTAAACTATAAATTTCATAGTAATTTGACTAAAATTAATTAGTAATTAAGTTTAGCAAGGTAAGTCATGATTATATATGTGTACTCATTCTATAATTAGTAGTAATTAGGAGAATTTCATTTTAATTAGGATAGTTTTATTAAAAGTGTTGGATTTTATTTTAAAAATTAAATTTATGTTAATTAGATTTATCATTTCGATTTCAACGAGTAATGCATGTGTTTTTATTGAACTGAGGATGAGACTACAAGAGCACTAGCTAATTACTCGTGTATTAAACTATACTTTGTTACTTGGATTAATTCAAAAATGTCACACTTCATGAGGTCATTGTTGAATCGTTTTATTTTTAATTGGACTTTTTCCACCTGAAGATGACAACATCGATGATGACCCTAATTATGTTAATTAGATTTATCATTTCGATTTCAACGTGTAATGCATGTATTTTTATTGAACTGAAGATGAGACGATTGTGTGAACTTGTGGACTATTTTTTGTATTTACCAGAAACATCTATTTTAAAACTAAGACGATAGAAATAACTATTCGACAAAAACTTAATTAATAATTTAATTTAAGACTACTGAAAACGATAATAACTAAAAAGTTACAAACTTAAACATTACAAAAAAAACTAAAAATAAATGTTCAACTAATTATATCAAGGGCCGAATGGGAAATCAGTGGGATCGTGGCCATCTCTGCTATCCGGGGGTGAGGCTCGGGCTGATTATCCTGCGTAATATCCCTGTCTCTGGCGGCATAGGAGTGTAAGTCTCATGTGTCTGCATCTGCGCGCGCTGCTCGTTGAACTGACTAAACATGGCATGCTGATCGGAAAATGTAAGCTGCATAGGCTGACTCGTCCCACCCTGGAAGAATCCAGATTTTACTTGCTGCATGAACTGCTAGAACTCATCCTGTCGCGCCTTCTGGGTTTGTAACTCTTCCTCCAAATAGGCGATTCGTTTGTCTCTAGAATCGTTGCAGTTGCTGCTCGTTGACGCCCAGCTGTTGTCCTTTCATTTTGGATTCTTTCGAACATCGAACCCCGCGTACTCTGGTTCCCCATGCGTCGGATCACCTAAAAATCAGGACATGTACATTTATCAAGTTTCAAACATTAAGAGTTGATGCAAATATATAGTGCGTCGGAACATTTAAACAGACGAATATTTAATTACCAGGCATCATGTTCCTGTTTGGGCCCCCTATCACATCCGACCACAGATTCGGATCCAATGTAGGGTACTGATTCACTCTGATATGACGCTGCTAGTCCCGGAACATATTTATCCTTTTAATAAAATTAAATATACGAAGTCAATATTTTCATTTAGTAAAAATGAATATTTAAAACGATCACTTTAATTGATCGTTGAAATTACTTACATGCGCCATCTGATCCTTCTGGCTCGTCCACTGCTCTCGTCCGTCCTTAAGCTTTTTGCACTTTCCCGCCTTCCCTGCGTCATGGTGCTTCACATCATCTGGGTTCCCTCCGTTTTCTTCCACCTGATAAATCACACACAGAAGTATCGGTTAGATGACTAAGTTAAAGATAAATAAACACTAATAGATAATTATACATATATTAAAGACATACCAGTTTTTCCTTCACTCCGTCTATGCTCCTCGACCCGCCAAACCACGTCGGTTTGGGGTTATTGGCCTTGTTCGCCCTTGCAATCGCACTCCGTCTCCTGGCCTTCTCAGACTCCCAGTGACGAATGTAAGCTCTAAGGTATTCCTCGTGAAACCAATAGTTCTGAATCCTTTTCGGCGGACCTGAAGTGCTCCTGCTTTCCTCTCAATACTTCTTAGCACGATGCACTTCAGAACTGAATCTCTTGGAACAAATGTTGTGGTACGTTCAGTTGATCCTTAAAGCGTCCCCGTCACTCCACTGATACGTCGCCTAAAATTCAAGAATCGATAACAAGTCGTTAATATAGTTAATATAGTAACAATGCATATAATTTTATATTATAGTTCATGAAATTATGGCAAAGTGTACATAACACAAATCTATCCCAAGTCGTCTGACGATCGTTTGCCGAAATATTACAGTACGTGAGGTACGATACATTACAATGCGCCTTCAGATTCGCGCTGATCGTGCTAACCAACCTAGTACTGCCCCTAATCGCCACATTGCTAGGGTTGATATAAAGCCTCGTCCTCAGGCGACGGTCTACGGGGGGATACTTAGGAAGAGTCCCCCCGCGATACACAACACCGTCAACCTCCATCTGAACCCCTCCTCGCCACCATCACCGGCACCTGCCTCCTCGTTCCCCACTGGACCATCCGCACCATCACCCCCTGATCCACATCATCCCCCAAATGGACTCCCTCTGTATCTCGCCGTAAAGCACTCACGGAGCATATCGAACCTACACCCGCTGATCCCGATAAATGACCATCGGCATCTGATATTAGGCTACCTCCAGAAGCTCCTGATGTCGAATAGAGAGGTGAAACCAATCTATTCGCCTGGGGTCGTCCGCCCGAACTATGGAACGACATGAACTGTCATGGATCTAATTGGCCGTCTGGCTGACCTAAGTTCCCCTGCACCCCGACCGTGAGGTCTGCCATCCCTGCATCCCGCCTGCGTGGGCCGACATCCCGTGCATCGTGTTGGATGCCCCCTGTAACAGTTCGCGAACAACATTTGGCGGCGTCTGCATCAAGTTAGTATATGCCCCTGCTGCAATATGGGTATACGCTCCAACCCTTCCGTCCCGCGACCTACTATTGGGGTTACCCCTCATCGCCGTAAGCACCCTATTATTTGGCATGGTACACGGTGCAATGATCAATGGATGTCTAGATGATGCGGCGTCCGATTTTGTCTTGCCTTTGCCCTTGCCTTCCCCTTTTGCGAGGGATCAATCTGTCGTTTATCTGCCATTTGTTATACATTAACACAAATAATTGTTAATAAACATCATATATTACATTTGACGCTCCAATAAAAATATACACATGATTACTAATTATGTAATAACAGTCATAAAATTTTTAATTACTAATATGATCATGACATTTTATTTAACTACAAATTTAATTTTGCTATTTTATGCTAAATATTAAGTTTTTCCTAAATTCCATAATATTTCTTGAATTTTCCTAATTTTTATAACGAAATTCCAACACTTTTACTAAAACTGTCCAAACTACAACTAATTATAGAATGAGTACACATATATAATAATGTTTCACCTAGCTAAACTTAATTACTAATTAATTTTAATCAAATTACTATGAATTTGATAATTTTATTACTAATTATACATAATTGTCATAAAAGTCTTAATTATTAATATAATCATGAGGCATTTTTTTAAACTACAAATCTAATTTTCCTATGTTATCCTAAATTTGAGTTTATCCTAAATTCCATAAAATTGCTTAACTTTTCTTATTTTTAAAACAAAATTCCAACACTTTTACTAACACTATCCTAATTAAAATGAAATTCTCCTAATTATTACTAATTATAGAATGACTACACATATAGAATCATGATTTACCTACCTAAACTTAATTACTAATTAATTTTACTCAAATTACTATGAAATCTATAGTTTAATTACCAATTATACAATAATAGTCATCAAAGTCTTAATTACTAATATAAGCATGTCATTTAATTTAACTACAAATTTAATTTTGCTATTTTATGCTAAATTAATATTTTTTCCTAAATTCCATAATATTCCTTTACTTTTTCTAATTTTTATAACAAAATTCCATCACTTTTACTAAAACTATCCTAATTAAAGTGAAATTCTCCTAATTACTACTAATTATGAAATGAGTACACATAATGTGGTCCTAATTACACTTTAATTATCTAATAGCAAATAATTAAGACGTGCTTGCATGCTTAACATTCAAATTAACACTAATAATTGCATAAACAAATATAAAATGCTAAATATTTAATAAAAAATAAAAAACAAGCTAATATCCAATAAATCCTATATTTTGCTAACAATACTCATAAACACAAAAATATCAACATATAAAATGCATACAACTAATTAGAAGAATAAATAGAAAAAATTAAGAAATCCAAAACATACAATACAACCATAGAAAATCGATTTTTGTTTTGCATAATAGTGTTCTCCAAACATTATACAAGAACATACCTTAATTAATTGTTGAATGTGGAGAGGATTTGAGTGGATATAAAATAAAATTAAGGTTTTGTGTAGGGCCGAGCTTGGAGAAGGTGGAGAAGAAGAAAATGGGACAAAAAGAAAGAAAAAGAGGAAAAGAAGACAAAAAAATTAAAAAAATAAATAAATCAAAACCGTGGCATCCAATTTTTTGGATGCCACAATTTTGTGGACCACATGGCATCCGAAATTCGGATGCCATCCCCCTTTTTTTTTATTTTTTTTATTCTTTGTTGTGGCATCTGATTTTTCGGATGCCATCATGCTGTCAGATTCGTCTGACAGCATGATGGCATCCGAAAAATCGGATGCCACCCCCTATTTTAAATTTTGTTTTTTCTTTGTTTTATTAAAATTAAGGGTCTAGATCATGCATTTTTGCATGATTCGAACCGTTAAATCGTGGTGTCCGATTATTTTGACACCACGATTTAAATCAGTGGGGTCAAATTATTTTGACCCCATTTATTTTGTAGGGCTACAAATTATTTTGTCACCATTGTGTCCAATGGTGACTGATTATTTTCACCCCATACTTGGTGAGCAATTATTTTCTCACCATTGATGGCTACAAATTTTTTGGACTCCATTGATTTAAATTCAGTTGCTACATGGCTACAGATTTTAATCACTCGCCATATTTTTGACACCATTGCCTTGTATTCTAGTAGTGTGTATGGACTTTCCAATTTTTGTCTTATTAATTTAGTTTTATTTATATATTCTTGTTCATCATTATTTGTTCATTCATTTCTAGAAAATAAGTAAGAAGAACCAAGAAACTCGAGACACACTAAAGTTTCCTCATCACATGGGCCAGAAAAGTATTGCAGTGAAGAAAGAGATAATAGTAAATTTCTTGTATATATATATATATATATATATATATATATATATATATATATATATATATATATATATATATATATATATATATATATATATATATATATATATTGTTTGGGTTTTGAATCTAATAGCATAACCAGATTACGACAGAACATTATTATGTGCACCTTATCTGCAAGTTTTTAGACTGTTGATCCATGTTCTTCTTCTGTTGCATTTGAACAAACAAAACATCAGACCCGCCAGCTTTAGCATAATCCTCTTCATCCGCAAACTCTTCTTTTTATTGCACAAGCAAACATTTCTCACTCCCACCTCTAGCACTACCCATATACCACCACACCTCACTCTAAATGAACTCTGACTATTGAAAAAAAAAACACTTCATTTTTCTGTTTTTTATTCCTACAAGAGCTCGTGATCGGGTATATAGACACCTCCGTACACTTCATTTTCTATTTTACTTTCTGCATAACTTTTTTTTTAAAATCAAACTAACTTTCAGTAAATTCATTACATGCCATTTGTGTAGAAAGCAACTTGGGAACATCCCACAAGGTATGAGAAATTTAAAGAGTGTTTTTATGACTCTGATGGTGTGCCTAGAATTGATGTAGTAAGAGAACCAATTGTAAGTATAGTTAGTACAATGAAACAACTATTTTTATTTTTGATATAATATTTAAGCATTGGAAAAATAAATTCCTAACCATATCTTATTCTCATGGTCGTAGAAACATATGGAAGAGCTAGCTGCCCAACATCCTTCGAATTCAAATAACAGTGAAGTTATTTACCATTTCGATGATGAATTTGCCCAGGTAATAGGCAAGGACAAGCATGGACAAGTGCGCATGTATGGGACTGAAGTATCAGCGTCAGATGTTCATGGTGAAAAATCAAGTCGCGCCACACTTCTTAGGCAGAATGCGGAATATAAAGAAACACTTAATGCATTAAACACAAAGGTAGAATAAGTGACCGCATATATTTACAAGCGACCACACTTCAATGAACGACATGATTTTGTTAGCGGTCAAGATGCATCTCCAAATGGACTATGCAATTCACAGAGTCCTCCATGTTCATTCATGAATGATTATCGTTCTTCCTCACCAATCTCTCCTCGGATGCATATAAGGGTAAACTTCTCAATTGTATTTATACATTAATAAATTATTCTAAGTTATGATGGTTGAGCTTTAACTTGCTATTGAACACGGGACTCGTAGGTTGGTTTTTATGTTGTTCTAAAAGGCCTTGGAAACAGTAATGAAGTTATTGCATATTGTATGATCAATGAGATGAGTAATGTCAGAGTAAATGGCATGGATTTGGGTCCCTGAGATTCAGTCCCAAGTAAAAAAGGATGCCAGATTGCTTTACCCCCACGGTCTCTTGCGGACAATTGGAGATGCTCTTAGAGCATCCGTTGCTTGGCCTTTGTCTTTGGTACTTTCTTATTCCCTTTTACAATTGATAAATGGACAAATTTGATGTTTTTCTTTTAATGTTTTACATGTTGGAACTATGTATTTCTATATTGGCATGTGTTGATGTGATAGATAACACCAATCTCAAAATCTGATGTTCGTCATAATGTTGTGTTGTTTAAATAATGAAGAGATTCCTCACTTTTACAATTTTGTTGTTGTTGATTTTGTGTCTTAAAGAAATAGGAAAAGATATGGTCCCATTACTGTACTCGTATATTTGTTTTTGCTTGACGTAAGTTTAATGTACTAATGTTAAAACTCTATTATTTATTAATAATGAAAATTGTGATTATTTTCAAGTGTTCATAAAATTCTCTACTTTGTGTGCAGCTTGCTATAGATGACGATTACTGATGCGACTTGAAATATGTTAGGAAGAGCCAGTGAGGATCAAGAATCAACCATCACAACTTGGATAGCATTAGTTATTCTAAAACTAGTGGATTCTATGTGAACTTTTCATGAATTGCCATGTGGCTTTGTTATTTTACTCTTCCCGTAAACTTTACTTCTTTTGTTGGTCGTTGGAATGATTTTGCTACTAATTGAAATAAAATGTCATTATTTTTGTGAAGGCTCGTGTGTTAAGTATTCTCTTAAGCTTTTTATCTAGTTGTATTATGATAATTTTCATATTAACTGAATAAAATATTTTTTCTGTAAGAAGTAAAAAAAATTGCTATATATTCTTTGGAGACACTTACATATGTTGACATAGTACGTTTACATGACGCAATTAAATGTCCCAATATAATTCATTCATTTAAAATGAACTTTAGGGACATTTTTATTTGTCATATAAGTAAAATTTTCGTTCACAAATAAGTGTCAAAACAACAACTATATTGCCAAAATCTAGATCTATGGGCAGCGGAGCCAGGAAATTGATTTGGAGGGGGGGGGGGGGGGGGAGGGGGGGCGAACTTACTTTTCCCTTTATAATTTTATAAATGTTTTTTCGTTACTACTTATTTTCTTAATTCATTTGAAATATAATAAATTTACGTAAAAGCATAAGTACCTTAAGAAGCTTAAAATGTAATGAAATTAATGGAGATATTATATACTCTCCTAGGAATTTTATGTTATTTATATTCACTTAGACATCTATAATTATGTCGCATAATACTGAATTATAACTGCGTTAATGTAAAAATTTTGAATAACTTTTTAAACTTGTATAACTAATGCAATATTTGAGAGTATATCTTTAATTTTAATCTATAATTTTATTTCCACAAATACTAGTAAAAAAAATACACATTTTTGTAAAGATGTTAAAAAAAAGTCAAACTATCTTAAGAATGAAATGTACATTAAAATGTTATATTGTATAATTACCCTTCATTTTATTTACTACATGAAAAGAGTAGAAGAGAATTTAAAAAAAAAAAAAAAAGAGGGAAATACAACAATAATTAGTATGGAATTAAGGAACAAACTTATATGTTTAAAAAAGAGAATTAGAAAATTGATATAAAAATCCCAGAATAAACTTATATGTATAGATATGGTGGATTACAACTAGAATTTGAGGTGCAATTAATATCAAAGATAAAAACTAAGAACTAATAATAAATCTATAGTACTAACATAATATATAATATATAATATAATATTCATATAAGCTACATATACTATTAAGGGGTGGGGTGGGAGCTGGGGGGTGGGGGGCCCTCCCCTTGGCTCCGCCCCTGTCTATGGGGACACATATACGTGTCTATAAAACTCACTTATGGAACACATACATTTGTCCTTAGAGCAAAAGATATTGAGACACTTAAAATGTGTCCCATGGGACGTGATTAAACGAGACAAAAATTTTATGTGTCTCAAGAACTTTGAGCGTCCCCATATGTAGATGTCGAGACACTTGTTTGTGTCCCAATATGGGTTTTTTGTTGTAGTGAAGTTTTTCACAGTTATGTTATCTGTTTGAAATCAAGATGTTGAGACCTCTAGCCAACTAGGTTGGATTTCCTTTGTATTAACCGTATTACAATTGACTTGAGTCTCATTCCTTTATATGTTTTATCAACTTGATGTCTACTATTTGGTTAGTGGATATGCGATGTTTTGGACCCCACGTAATCTATCGTGATAAATTCAGGTGATATCAATTGTCTCACGTTGTTGTGTCAACGACGTATATGTCTCGACTTACCATTGTACAAAAAATCTTGTGCCCTCCAAATAGTAGATTGGTTATGACAATAGATGTGTATTGCAGACACTGGTTTTGACCAATCAAGGATATCCTCTAAGAAGTTTTAATGTAGCCATCCAACCTCTTCACTGCATTTGTTCAATTTCATGAGACAACTGCACTACTTAAAGTGAATACATATCACTTATGTCTTTTGACTCTTGGATATCACATATCCAAATATATCCTTCAAATGCAGCAGGATATCTGGTGCAATGCAATCCATAATTACGAGTATAACTCAAGTACCTCAGTACTTCTATAATCGCTTTCTAGTTGTAACTTCCTGAATTACTCGTAAATCTACTCAGGCTGCTTATAGTGTTGGAAACCTTTGGTCTTATGCAACCCATCAAGTAAGGAAAAACAAACTTTACCCACCATTACCCCAAATAATGGTAGGGGACTGGGTATATCGGAGTGACGAGTCAATGTGAGTTTATTTCTAAAACAATTGCAATAAACAAATCTCTAAATTGGGGCCACGTGGGTGGTCACATGCGTGAATCCAGTCAAATTAATTAATTTCCGTCGTCAGAGGACTGAAATTGAGTTTTTTTGTCAAGTTACAAAACTAATTTTATGTGATGCCAAGTTAGAAGACCAATTGCGAATTAGAGCTAAATTAGAGGACTAAACTTGAAATTTTCTCTTAAATGTTAACCGGCGTGTTTTTTTTTTTTTTTTTTTTACTTGACATAGTCCGAACAGCTCTACTTGTTTTCTTTTTAACTGGGTACTTCCATATTCTAATATAATAGAAGGCCATGAAAGTGAAATTATTGAAAAATCAAACCAACACGAATCAGTATAATTGTTTTCCAATTAGTTACATATTGTCAAAAAAAAAAATTGATTAAAGAAATTTCATCCATATAGACACTCCTTTGAACTTATATGATACCTAAGCAATTTGAAATTATGAGACAAATAACTTTAAAATAAATTTTGCAATAATCTTGTTTTCATATATATAAATAGCTCGAAGTAAACTGTCTTTATCTTCTTGAGATGAATATTTTTATTTAAATTTGTTCCTGAAAAGTACCTAAATTGTTTTATCTGATAAAAATACAATCAAGGGATTTTAATTGAATTTTAAATTAAAATGCAATTTGGAGCCAACACGGTAATTGAATTTTTGTTGCATTGTTTTGAGAAAATTTCATGTTCCGTCCTCTAACTTGGCTTCAATTTACAATTAGTATTCTAACTTGGCATCACATAAAAGAGATAAAATCATTTATCATATTATAACTTGGCACGATTTTCATTTTCATACCTTAATCTGACACTCATCAATTTGCATATAATAAGTTGATCATTTTGTTCATATTTGGTACTCCGATGCCGGAAAATTAACGAATCAACTTTTCTTATTTAGCATATTTTTAAATCACTGTTAGTAACGATTCTCCCTTTCGGAAAAATTCTGTTAGCTTCATAATTAGTATAAATAACTGATCTTACCTGTATCATTCATTTCCTCCTCATTTGTAAACAATACAGAGAATATTTCCTACCCTCTCAATTGTTAATATAACATTTTGATGTCCTTTGAATCGCAATTCAAATTGCTTTCAATAATAAAGTCATGTCAATACAGAAAGAAGACATATGGACACATCCTCTAATGGATCAGTTTCTTGTGACAAACTCCGTATAAAATTTTAATTTGGTAGACATCATCTTTAAACACATTGGTATGGCTTTCATATATTTTATGTTAACATGCAATAATTCATAAATTTCATACTTTAATAGAACCCGTCTTTCTGCTATTGGATCTGTTTAAAATTAACGAGACAAAAAGATTTGGCATAAATGTTAAATAGCTGGATGCTTATTTTGGTTTCCTTCACAGCTGGTATAACTAAAAGGAATTGTGCTTCAGTATTAATTCTGGTGCCTACTTGTCAAAAGCTGTTTCTATCGTTCATTTTCTTCTTTATAAATTGATACTTTAAGTAGGACTTTAATTGCTCTAAGCTAAAAGGGTGGTTATTGAATATAAAAGAAGTCAAGAAAAATCATTATCTACCTTCATCTCTGGATGAGAGTTAGAAAAACCTTTGATCACATTCATGATGTTTCCAATGGATAAATAACTTTTATACATTTTTTATTTATTTTTTACAAAAAAACTATTAAAATTTGACAATCCACACGAGTACACATTAATTATATATATTTTCCGATACAGACATAAATGGTTACACTTGGTTATAGTCGTTAATTTAAGAGCTAATGGCAATATAACTTTGTATTTTATACGTAATAGACAAAAAAAACAAAAAAAGAAAAACATGATTTTTCTTAGTATATATTAGTAGCACACTGGACTCCCCTAGCTTTATCTATTTTTCATGTTGTTTTTTTAATATTTTTAAATGGTCGCAGTCAAAATTAGCATTTTTTTTATTAAAGAATTCGCCTTAGCACTTTCTATATTGTTACGTTAACAATTTTATTTTTTTTAAGTGTAAGAATTAAAAGTCTTTTTCTCCGTAAAAAATCAAAGAACTCTCGTACTTTTTTTCTAGTGTACTTCAATCAATCCCATATAAAATGTCGTAATTTGCCACCAATATAACACACAGAAGTTTATATCACCACTTTTGTTTTCTTCACATAACTGCTACCTTTTCCGCTAACCGTTGAATCTCAGTTTAAACTGTACTTGCAATCAGTTTACTCGAGACTGTGTTGAATGTTTTAAAAAAACATTATGACACAGTCAGTATGAGAGTTGATAACTTTTATTTTAGGTTCTTATCTCAAGTCTGCAAATTAATTGTTTTAACACCCAATAAAGTGAAACTATATATACAACTAATACAAGATTGAGGTTGAAATATTTATCTCAAAAACCAAATTGGCTTCATGCACCGGCTGACTTACAAAACATAGTGAGATTTAATACATGATTTAACATATAATTTGTGTAATAAATCAAAATCCTAAGTATTTTTATTAACGTCTCAAATTTCTGAATAAATGTCAGGCTGACACCTATATTAATTATTCATTCATAACGTACATTTGAAACACTAGAAACTTCATTTGGAGCATTACTATTAAAGAAGTAATATTAAATCAAGATTTATGTGATGCTTCCCATGACTCACTTTTCTTAGTAAGATATGCTTGTCTCAGTAATGGACCCCTAAATATGAAAAAGTGGCCCTAAGTTTCTTATCCCCAGCTGCAAAGAAGATGTGAGGCCTATTTTAGGTTTATCATTGCTAACAACAATTAGTGTGGGCGTGTGTGTCTATATTGTGTCTCTCTCTGTATATTACATACATATATGTACTCTTGTGTGTACGTATACGATGAAGTACGAAAAAGGGAAGAGTTAATGACCTAATATTAGCAATTTGACGTCAAGATTAGTCTAATTTTGACCATTAAATCAACAGAGTTAAAATCCAATTCCTCGGTTGAACCCCTTTGTAATGCCAATTCCTCAGTTGGGCTTCCATTAACTAAGATTGAAGTTGTCGTTGTTGTGATGCATTTACAAATCCAATTGTCACAAAATCCCATGTTCCCCAACTATGTCTTTACTCTATCACCAAGCAAACTACTGATTTAAAAAGACTTCGAGAAGAAAATATGAATGCATTGTATTTATTATGCTAAAAGTCTAAGGAGATGGACTCCTAGACTAATGTATTGGGATTAGGAATGGAAACAATTGTTAAAAGAATTACTGCCTAATTATGTTAATTATATTAACCAGTCAACATATTATCCGCATTATTTTTCCTGGAGATAATTGCTTAATACATATTTTGTGATGTTTACCATGTTATGCTACGCAATTTATAGCACAACAATGAAGACCAAAAAGTGCAAACGAAGGCCATGCAAGGGCAAGCCTAATAAACCAAAATGTACCAATATAGGGCAAGCCTAATAAACCAAAATGTACCAATATTCTAACACGCTCCACTAAATATATAACGAATTTGTACATTTGAATACTTCAAATTGTTGATAGATTTTCAATACGGGTACAATTTGGAAACCCATTTTTCATATCAAGTTTTGAATATCTCACAAGTTTAAGTAGCATACTTTGATAGTCAAGATTTCTAATTCATCCATAAGTTTTTTTGGCATATAGTATATCGATTCAGGACCCTCGGGAAGGAGAGCACGTTCTCATCTTAATGTTTTAAAAAAAGTAAATGAGGCGAATCTGTTGCAGGGTTTCTAAAGTATTAAATATGTATTATGATCAAAATAGTGGTATACTAGTACATATACTTGATGAGCTAAAATTAGGAATAGTTTTATAATTTTGAATAAAATTTAATAAATAAGAATGTTATCCTCTCTCTCTCTCTCTCTCTATATATATATATATATATATATATATCTCTCTCTCTCTCTCTCTCTCTCTCTCTCTCTCTCTCTCTCTCTCTCTCTCTCTCTCTATATATATATATATATATATATATATATATATATATATATATATATATATATATATATATATATATATATATATATACTAGAGTAAAGTTAAACTACAAGAAAACGAAGACCGCATCTATTTGAATCTTAGTCTCAGTGTATACATGTGTTTTTGAACGATAAGGAAATTGGTTATGTTTACAAAAGGATACATGCTAATGAATTACATTTAAAGAAATTCACAATAAAAATTAACGTGGATGTGCATAATTTTTGTAATTTTCTCTTTAGCGTATCACGACAACAAGGCTTATTGAACTCTCTTTTGTCCATTCTTCAATCCTTAACAATGGAAATGATAGCATCACTTCCTTAACATTAGTTAGATGTCGTTGTCACACCAGTTCAGATCTTCGGAGCCTTTACAAAAAATAAAAGTGAAAAGATAATGGCGCACTAATGATATGTTTATATATAATTGAAATCTTGTGATTCTAGATCTTGTTAATATAAAAACTTGTGACGAAAGATATATATATATATATATATATATATATATATATATATATATATATATATATATATATATATATATATATATATATTATTTTTAATAAGCATTTGAAGTAAATGTTTAAAGATTGGGAACATTGCAAAACTAAGGGAAGTCTGTGAACAATATTTAAGACTTAATGTATTTATTATAATTTGCATGTTAAAATCGAGATAGAATCTAAAGCACCACTTCTATTGGTGGATATAGGAGAGGACACAACTGGTAGTGACCACTAAAATCTCCTTCATGTCAAAGAAACCATTGAACAACAACAGATATCTAGATATCTGATATCACCTATCCCCAAATAAAGAAGGCACGTCAAATTTGGGTCACACATATATGATTGGAAATGATGAAAAGTTCCTTGTGAATTAAGAGAGTAAGGTTAGATATATACCATAGATAATTCCAAGTCACACTGATTACATAATTAAACTATTAGTACTTTTTTGCCCTTAGCTTTTTATATATGATATGGAAAGCCTAATTTCAGAATACCAGATAATAATCAATAACATGATACGAACTATTGGCATCAAGGTCGATAAAATGAGTTTCGAACACTCAAACTAACCAATTCAAAGCGTTAGCAAAAAATTTACGATGAGTATACAATGTGGAATGGAGTATTCCTTATGCTCCATGCTTCTTCGTTATTAATAAATTCTTTTTTTCGATAAAAAAAACGAGTAATAAGAGAATTATATAAAAATAATATTATCTTATATATTATCACAAATTATACGAATTCAGTGGTAGTATAGAGAATGACAAAAGTAAATTGTGATAGATTAGTCATTTATCTTTAGATAATTTTGTAGTTTTAGTTCTTTTTCTTTTATGAATTGCAAATCTAGTTTTTTATTTTTAATTTTTAACAATTTGTGTCATTTTTTCATTTACTTTGATAAAATGAATTAAATCTTCAACCTATCAAGTCTTATTTTTTAACTAAAACTTAAAAAACAAAACAAAAACTCCAGAAGAAAATATAGAGAGAAAAATATAAATAATTGCTTGTTTGATGACTAAAAATATTTTTTAAAAAAATGAAGGACTAAAATTTAAGAAAAGAAGGTGTAATTTTTAGCTAAAAATTAAGATAAAAGATTATATGCAAGAAAAAAAGGAATGAAAATTGCAGAGAGAGAGAGAGAGAGAGACTAAAGTAATAATAATGAGTAACTATTTCAAGCAATGTGTAAAAAAAGTGAAAAAAGAAATTCAATAAAGTTAGAGGATAATTTTGCATGTCGCCCTACAAAGTAATGAGTAACAATTTCAAGCAATGTTTACGTGCAGTTCTTCTCATTTCTTTTCCTTTGCTACAACATGCTTCAATTAGGACCGTAAAGGAATAAGCATGCACAATAATTAAGCATGAAAAAAAAATTATTAAAATAAAAATTTTAGTGCCTATGGATACATACATATATACATATATAAATATATATACATATAAATATATACATATATACATACATATATATATATATATATATATATATATATATATATATATATATCTCTTTCCTTTTTCGAGTTAGTTATATATCCCGCATTGGAAGGGAAAGACCAGCTGTCACAAAGGTCTCACTGCTTGGCTTTAGATTGTGGGGGCGTGACTGTAGCCAATAGAAATTCGATTACATCAATCGCTAACTAAGCAGCTTATAACACTACTAAATGGACCATTTTGAATTCAAGTTGGTCCAAATCTTTTAATTCTTGTAACCTCCCATGCATTATGTAGCTTATGTGATGGAGGAAACCCTTTTATGAACTTTTGTAACATTTTTGATTAGTAATATACTCCTTTCTTTACGTCAAAACAAAAAAAAAAAAAAAAAAAAAAAAAAAAAAAAAAAACCTAACTCGCATCTCCAATAAAATTGGAAAGAAATAAGAGAAATTATTGGTTTTAACACATAATTTGAATATTGTTATGGTAATATAACATGTGAACTACACATAATGTAAATAAACTTGATTACTACATTTATATTCATTTAAATTTAGTAAAGTTACGGTATATCAATTGAAGAACGGTCTAATAACAAAAGATTTCTCTATAATTTGGATAATATATAAGAGAATGAGTCTGAAGTTTAATGAAACGAAAAAGAAGGTGTCTAATTATTAGTAAAATAAAAAGGGTATAACATAAAATTATTTCTAAACTTTATGACCTGTCTTTATTACTATATTAGAAGACTCCATCTATAACATTTTTGTAAATTATAAAGTGCCTTTTGTTATTATTCAAAACCTAGTGAATAATCTCTAATAAGAATAAGTTCATGGATAATATTGGAATATGGGTCACAAGTCGTCCATGTGGGTTGACTTGACCCATTTATTGTGAATTAGGAAGTGAGTAGTTTCTCCACTTTAGAATAGAGAAGCTTATTCATTTTCCATCAACAATAATTACGTAGTTATCCCAATAAATTACGTAGAATAAGGCATCTGAAACGCAACATTTGTACTAATTGTGAAATAACATCAACAAGAAAAACAAACTATGGGTAGCCCGGTCCGGTGAATAAGCCCACCATAAGTGGGGTCTATGGTACGGGCGGACCACAAGAATTACAAACAAAATTTTATAACATCCTTTGATCAATTCAGTTAACTTATTGTCTACATTAAAGTTGCTAATCATTATTGATAGTGATCTCAAGTTAGTTTTAATTTTATTGTATTGATTTTCTAATGATAGAAGACAAAAAAATAAAATTTCTCAACAACACATAGCCTCCTTTATGTTTAAACATACAATGATTATTTTCATGAAAAAATATTGATCAGCTTTTTCCTATAACAAACCATAACTTTTCAAAATAAAAATAAAAGAACAGAGTACTGTCACTATGATAATCAAGACAGGAAAAACAAACTCATTCTAATTAGAGGCATTTTCCCAATGTAACATTAAAAACAAATAACATCATGTTAGCACTTAGCATTACTAACCTTTCTACAACTTTAGAAAATAGAGTATGTTATCTATTTTAGTTAAAATTGCCATTATTTTTACTGAAAGCATATATATTCTTAAGCTATGACATTAAATTATAAGAAAATTACACAAACGCCTCCTTAGGTATGGGCTAATTATATGTACACCTCCTTATTTCTATACAATTACACAAACACCCTTTGTAATAAAAAATTTGTTTTAAATCTGTTACATTTTGTTGATTGTATATTTGCGCCCCTTATATATTCAGTATAATAAAATAAAAAACAAACCAAACTTACTAAAGAAATAGAAAATAAGTCGCATTTACGATCTATTCGAAAAATATGTAAAAGCATGGAAAATAGAGGATATTCTCGATAGTTTTAGTATGTTATTTGCCACACCATTTTGTCTATTACGAGATAACGATGTAAGCTTGTCTGTCCAATTAGACTAACATTACAAATGTCGTATTGTAATAACATACATAATACAGAGTGAATTTGTTTAATTTCTCAAACATGAAGGTTGTACCTGTAATTAGTGCATACCTCAGGGGTATTTTTGTAATTCTCCCTTAAATTAATATCGTGTTTGATGATGGGAGTGATCCTCACTGTAAATGGTGGTTGTGAAATAAACAGTGTTTGAAAATGAAATGAAATCTACAATAGGTGGTGTTTGTCTCGTGAATACGATTTTGCAGAATAGGGCAATGCACTGTAAGTGGACAGTTTGATTCTCTAGACAAATTCTCATAGGACAAAATGCCAATTTGGTCAAAATTATTACTTTACATTATAACAGAAAAATATTAAAAAGATAAAGTTTGTTACATAATACTATGCTATTAATGACGAGTATACAAAAGAGAAAAAATAAGATGGCCTCTCCATTAATGGTAACAAGTAACAACGACCATAAAACATAAAGTGAGCATCAAAAAAGTTATATAGATTTGATAAATTAAATGTTTTAGGCACCGCCACGGCGACTTATATTCCCTGACTATTTTGTGCCAAAGCTAATGGTTTACTAATTCGGGCATATTATCTTATTTTTACTTTTTGATTGGTATTTGTTTTGCCTTTTATTCACAAATACAATTCATGATTTATCCAGAAAAAGAAAATCAGGACTTGATTTCTCGGAGTTTATACGTGGATCAACTATCTGAAAATTATCAACTATCTGAAAATTAGGCCAAGCGTACGTAAAACCAGAGATAATTAAAAATAAAAATTTTAGTGTTGAAACTAATATTTTTCTTTTATCACATAACCAGAAGTCATAAAGGAAACTAATACACAATCACTATCGTTTGACTTTTGAGATTGAGCAGCGGATCATCCCACATTCCCACTTGATTCGTTGATCTATCACCAAATTTAGAGCCCATTTTCATTTGTTACACATTGGAGTTTGGTTAAACGTGCAGGCAAAAGGAGGAGTATATAACAGATAATAATATTTTTAAAGATTCCCGCTAAAAGGATATGCAAAAATCATTATAACTTTGGACTTATGATCCGTTTTGGCCTATAAAATATCAAAGTGAACGTCCTTGTGTTTTCCACAACATGACTCGAGTTTTGGGCCCAACATCGGATGTTTAAGGCAGATGAGCAGCCTTACAATTTTATGTTGCTTTATTTTAGAGATTTTCTTATTTTCTCTATTTTATTTAAGACTCTATTTTATTTATTTATTTATTCGTATTAGGGTCTTTCAAACTATAAATACTTTGTTTCTTAATATTTTCAGCATCTTTTGATCAACTATTATTGCAATAGCGATTTTATTCCAATTTTCTGGTGGATTCCAGTTATCTTTCAGTGATTACACGTTGGTGAGTCGATTGCACGTTTCCGTTCTGCGTCAATTTTGTTCGAGAGCTTCTTCTCAGACCAAATTAATAGTTTGTTAAATTATGTATAAAGATTTTTAAGATCAACATGAAAGTCATCAAATTTCATATTGTATTTTTCACACTTACAAAAACAACTCTACCTTATTGGTAGTAAAGTAATATTGATATTAACATTAATCAACTCCAGCCGTTCCTTTTAGGCCGTGCAAAGTAATTTAACTAATGTTGATCACCATATTTTGGATTGTTCATTTGACAACCTTTGCTCCACGCAGATTGTCAAATATACTAGCTCTCAAGTCATGTTCATGTTGTTTCGCGAAAAAAAAAAAAAAAAGAAGAAGAAGAAGAAAAAATCATGTTCATGTTTCTAAATTCACAAACTTACATTGTCACGCGCTTATATTGACACATGTTTAAAGTGCCACAAGCTTGCAAAGTTACGAGTTTATATCCTCATAGGGTTACAATGTCACAAGATTGCAGGCCTTTGGTGTTGGACTTTGACTCATTGAGACTGATCTTACCTATCGACTCGCTAATACACTATTCTAAATATACCCTCTGTAAATGTTTAGATGTACATTACTCTCACGTCTCTCTTCATGTTGTCATAACTTTCTCTATATGTACTTCACTATCTCTCACACTCTCACTTATTTAAGTATTCGAGAGTCTTAGTTTGTGACCGACCGACAAATTTAACTTTCTTGTTTGGTGTAGATTATTCAAATCAAGTTGAGAACTCATTCATACAAATACCAACAACTGAAGATTTTCCGATATAGCGTGAAGTATCCACGGCGAAATGTATTCAAAATTGTTTCTAGATACATTGATATATCAAACAAATGTTATAAAATATAAGTAGTAATGGTCTCTAAGTCCCAATGTATTAAATTATCAAAACAAAAAAAAATGAAGTCCCAACATATAATTACCTCAAAGGACCAAATAAACCTAAAATTGGGTCCACTCCAACTGTGTGAGTGTGTGTGAGCCCTGGGACAAGCCCACGTGGCTGGACATGTTGTACGAGGCCCACTTACCGGGATTTCTGATTATGGTCACATCGTTGCCATCTCTCTTTGCCCACTTTCATTTCCCTCTCCACGGCCCCGCTCTGTCCGGCCATTTGTCTAATATTCCGGCACCTCTTTTTCAGACTTTCCGGCAACTTTTTTTGTTTCACTTTTTCCCCTAGCATTGGGCCAAAAAAAATATACGGACTAAGTTTTCAATTCGGTGCACTGATTTAATGTGAGACTTCCTTAAATAAGAAGCTACACTGTAATAATATGTACGATTAGCCATAATTTATTGCTACATGAAAGATTATGAATTCATTGCAGTATATGTAACAATTGTCGTCTTACCCCTTTTGGGCTGAGTTTTAAGTGGATGTTTGCCCCAAAAAAAAAAAAAGTACTTTCTTTTTTTGTTTTGCAAAAAACTGCTTTAGTTACTAACTTAAGGAAAATATTATCTTTAAAATATCTAAAATAATCTTCTTTTCTAAGGCGATAAACAAAAATATAAATAACTCAAACAAACGCTTAATAGTACTTACTTGATCTGATTATTCATTAAATATTTTTTTACAAACGTTTGCAAACACCACATAAATATTCTTTAATTAAATTTCGGACATGTTAATTTTGTAGAGTGTTTGATTTATACATTGGATTTTATAATTGGGCTTTGAATATCGAGCAACTTGAGGCTGTATGCAATTTCGGATTAATATTTTGGTAATACAAAATCAATTTGCAATTCTAAATTTGTACGGTCATATCCTTAAATTTTGCATCGATTTAAAACTTAAATGAAAAAGGTACAATCTTTAATAGCATTACTTTCATATGACTAGTCAGTGCCCTTTGAAGAAGTTGCATTGATTTGAAAACGAAGTCTGCTGTTTCTATAAATATATGTTACGGGACAAATTATTTTTATCCCATATTTTTGCATTTCTATCTTCTGATTCTCAAAAAGCTTTGTTGTAATCTAGAGGTTCAAATACTTAATTATATTTAGTAGGGGAAATATTACTTTGAGGACATTAACGCCGCATTCGTATATTTATGTTGCATTTTTCTCTAACATTAACGCCGCATTCGTATTACATATATATTATGTACATTAAAGAATAAATATTTTTGCAAGCAACTCCTTGAGACTTGGTGAAAAGGCTAGGCCACTAACTATATTGTAAAGAGAAGTACTTTCTCAAACTTATAGGTCCAGTAACTCATCTTTTGTGGGCATATGCATTGAATTCTACATTACTTGAGACTGCGACAATTTTTTTTTGGTATTAGAGACTCTTAAACCCTTATACTTTCAGAAAAAGAGATGACAATCCATGTGTAGTATGTTAACCCTATGAAGTACCTATATAAATAAGAAACTGTGAGTGAACAAATGTTTATACATATGTGTGTATATATATTCACATATTATGTGAGACTATTTTCAGTTTTTCACCTTTACAATCTAAAATATATAAAAAGATCAGGAGTAAAGCAATGCGTCATTCTTAAAAACATTACAGAAGAATTATTTGATTTTTTTAACAAGAAAACATATGCCTAATGAATATAATATGAGAGAGAATCTCTATTAGCTCTCAAGATTAACTATGAAAGCAATGAGAAAGTAAATTTGAATTATAAACCAAGAATAAACAAATGATTACTTTATATAAATTACGCATGTAAATCCAAAAATAATGCAAAAAAAGGACAGACATGTTTGGTAAGTGAGATTGAGATGAACTCCGCATGGCTCGTGGTCATATCATATAAGCTTTAAATCCAGTCTTGTACCTAATGATGCGTCATTTCTTGTATCGTTATTAAACTTAGAATCAGTGCACTTCATATGTAGTTAGATTCGTATATATAATAGAATATGTTCCTAAAAAGTTAATAACATAAAATTTTATTTTAGGGTAAAAAACTGAACCCATCAATCTACGGAGTGTTTCTCATCGTTCTCTGAACTTTAAAAATGAGAAAACACCTTTAACCTATTGAAAGATATGCAAATTCACCACAAAGATCAAAAACTAAACAGACAGATACGTGTTCAAGTCAAACAGTAGACCAACAACTACACAAAATTAAATAAGTTGAGAAGTTATTTTCTCTTTTTCGTAGTTAAGGGAACGAATAGTAAATAACTCATAAGTTGGGGGATTCGAAGTTTTTCACCTTATATTATAATCGCCGTGAATTTCAAAAAGTACAAATTCAATGCCATCATATAAGTTAACACACAAGACTAAGATAAAAGAATTTAAATGCTTTAAAATTAATTTTTTTTATATAAAAGAATAAGGTTATAAAAGTACCATATTGCCCTAAACTCTCTTTTCTCTTCTCATCACACATATAAAACCCAAACCTTAGCCACTGTCTTTCCTCCACGGATCACACAAAACACTTATTAATGCAGACATCATTCATTGCTATGTTTGCTTCATAAAACAAAGAAAATAAATAAATAAAATAAAAACATATCTTGCACTTGAAGCTTTCTCATTCATCTCATACAAACAAATTCTAACAAAATGTTCGGAGATAGTGCATTTTCGTTCGGACAGTGTGATCAAGGCCTCGGAGAAATGCTGGTGGGTCGGGCAGTGAAACCGGACCCGGTTACGGAAAACGGGTCGAATAATGATGATGAATTTGGGAGTGTTTTGAATTATGGGAGTGTAAACGGGTTGAGTGATGGTGCTCTGCCTATTAGCTTTGCTTCCGTAACAGAGAGTTTCAAAAAGAGAAAAGCTGATGAGACACAAAATCTCAAGGTAATTAATTAAATGTTCTAACAAGTACAGATTATTTTTATTTTGGTTAAGTTATGTCCTTTAATTAATTGTTTTTCATTATGTTTGAACTTATTATAGTAGGATTAAAAAATTAAACTAACGAGTGCTAGTAAATAAAGTAAATAAATCTTACTTGTAAGTTATACAGAATAATTGAAATATTTTCAATGTGAGCTCGCGATTCGTACGTAGTTGTTTAATGTTTTTTAATAAATTAGATACAAAAATGCTTACATTTATGACTTTAATGAACCCCTAACTATAGTAGGTGATTTTATATCCATTTTGTTTATTTTACATGGAGCTTTGTAATTACTTAGAGAGTGACTAATTGCTATAACATATGTTACAATGTTTAAAATGTAACTATAGTAATTAAAAGAATGCAGATTGCTTTCAAAATTGTGATATCAAGAAAGTTTAATTCCATATATTTTTTCAGGTGAACTCGGAAGAAAATTACCGTGACAAAAAAATGAAAGAAGTAGCAGAAGATGAGAGGTCTAAGATCACGGAACAAAATATCAACGGCAAGAACAACAAGAGCACCACCAAAAAGAAAGGCCCTTCGGCGGATAATTCAAAGGGTTCCGACGGCCCAAAAACCGACTACATTCACGTTCGAGCTCGTCGTGGTCAAGCCACTGATAGCCACAGCTTGGCTGAAAGAGTAAGACACGTACCCTGTCTAAGCTATATATATATGAAAAAACTTAAAAGGATGACTCTGTAAATATTATTATAGTTAGATCTAAGTTTAAGGGTGTAAAATATAATTATTCCTTGTCGTGTGACAGGTAAGAAGGGAAAAGATAAGTGAGAGAATGAGGTACTTGCAGGATTTGGTTCCGGGTTGTAATCAGATAATTGGAAAAGCTGGTATGCTCGACGAAATAATCAACTATGTTCAATCTCTTCAAACACAAGTGGAGGTAATTAAAATTAAAAAGACATAAACCATAACCTTTTTTGTTTGTCAGTTATTGAACTTGTAAAAAGAATTGACATTTATTAATTAATTCGTATATAATCTTATCGTTAACTAGTTAATTAAGTAATGGTATCTTGACAGTTCTTATCTATGAAACTTTCTACCGTCAACCCTGGGCTGGATTTTGACCCTGAAAAGTACTTATTATCTAAAGAGGTAATGAAAATGTTTAATGTTGTAAACATATGAGAAATGAGCTATGCTAAGGACCTTGACAATTTATGCACATTGTAGATGTTTCCGGCTCGTAGATATGTTCCGGACAACATTAGTCCGACTCACTTTCCATTTGTTACAATTGGACAAGGAATCTCGCATTCTGACTTTGAGATGGGCATAAAACCTCGGAACACAATCAACGCCCATGCACCCATCCCAGTTGATTCGTCTTGTTTGAACGTGAGTTCTGTTTTTCCTGAATGATTATACTTAATCTCCGTGAGATTTGGTCTAATTATAAAAATTCAATTGACTTTTAGACTTTAGTAATCACATATCTCATATTTGGTTTGAGCTCTAATTTATATTGAATTGTCATCTCATGTCCAAACTCAAACTTGTATAGAGAATTGGCATTTATTAACTTATGTATGTTCTCCAACATTTTGATCAAGTTTCATCTTCATCAAATTATTCTCATAAAACAACTTCTCATGCAGCAATTTCATCACTTACCATGGGATGCTGAGTTACAAAATCTTTATAGCATGGAATTCCAACAGGGGAGATCACCATTGTTTACTACTCAGCCTATAACTGGTATAGAAACTTGTCTTATTAAACACTGAGCACTATTTCTCATTTCTTCACAAATTGAGCAAAGTTCATGATAACTCTATCATGAGAGGACCATGAAGCCTCGAAAGTTGCAAAATTTACTTTTTTTCATTTCTTCTGAATATAATTTTTATTTTCCGTACTTGTAATCATTGATTTCCTCAAAATATCTAAAAGCCGCACAAAACATGTCAAGTACATATATGTGACAAGAGATATCATTTTTAGAGTAAAAACAACAAAGGTACCAAGATAATTGACACATCAGTTCACGGGTGAAGATTGTAAACAATTTAAGATCCTTTTTACAAACACTTCCATGTTATAAAGTCTGATTTTTTATTACAAAACAATAGGGAAATGTAATACAATAAAACTAGGCAGTTGCTCGTTTGGTATCTTTCTTTTTCTGTATTCCCCTTAAAAGTGACTTGATGATCCAGTCCATGTGAACTTTCTATGTCACCACCACGGTACAAAAGTTTTGCTTTAAGTTCACACTTTTTGCACATCTAATTCTTGCTGACCGATTTTTGCATCCACTTTTTTTCTTTTTCTTTTTCTTTTTTAAAATTTATATATGTTTTTTTTTCGTTGACCAGATATCTAATTGTATATGCATTTGTTAGCACTCGGGGCCTTATTTGATAGTTGACAATGTTATTTTCCTAATTATATTCATATTTTTCAAAGAATAATAGCAAATTATCATCTTATGTTATGCCCGAGGCACGTTACTCCATGTGTAAAATTAAGAAGTTACAAATTAATCTCTCAGATCAGGGTATTTTGTCGTTACATACCAACACACACAAAAAAAAAAAATAACAGAATGGTTATTTGTCATTACAAAAAAATGTTATTATATTTAATTTAATATAATTTCACTTATTAACTCATATATTTAAAATTTCATACACTTAATTTTTGCAGATTGTACCGAAGCAGGCCATGTGAAGCTAGAGAAGTGAACCACGACACTACTTATAACAAAAGCCTTGAACCAGTCCAATACACATGTTACTGATTCTAGTCCTTTTCCCTTTCGAGAAAACGACATATCGTATATATTTATGTACATCTTGAGAGCTGAAATATAAGCATTGATATATAATTAAGTAGTATTAGCAGTGAGAGGTATTGAGAAGTACTAGTTAATTGATTTCGGTCTTCCTCTATTGATGTAAATCCTTAGGCTATATATATGTATTGTGATCCGTCAAAGACTTATATATAATGATGTTTGTGAGTATTGTAATTCAATTTGTAGCGTATAGATAAGTTTGTGATAATTCAGTGTCCGCTATAAAATATTTAAAAATGAACTTATACTAGCAGGAGAACCGTTGGTGTTGTAAAGTCTTCTATGCCAAAATTATATGTTAATTGTTGTGCCATTGGTAGATTTCGGCCATGTAGAATAATTGTAAGCTAAATATTTAGATTCTTTTTTCTTTAATCATACACCAACCTGTGCATTAAATTTCCAACACAAGTTATATATTCTCAAGTGTTATAAATTTAACTGTGGCTTAAAGAGTGTCAAAAGAATTAGACTAATCTATAGTGGAGAGCCGACTTGATGTATTTCACCCAGCTTGACATACAAATGCATTAGTAGAGTCCAAGATTGTGCATGTGGATTATAATTTATCCATTAAGATTGTGGGATTTAATATAATCATAAGACAGACTTGGTTATATAATTTACAAATCGTATATCTTTTGCAAGTCATCTCTTACTCATGTTGACACGAAATCCAAAGTCGACAGATATCGTCGGCAATATTCTGTGCTCGGATCCAACTTTGTTTCGTTCTCTGGCTGGGGCTTTTTAGTAGCTTATCTTTACCCGTTCGGACATTTCTTGTGTTATTCAGCAAATTTTCCTTCACATGACCCTCGTGTGACACATTCAGACGCTTAAGCGCGTCTTGCACTATGTTTAGGGAACTCTCACTCTCTGCATGCACCTTTATCCGTCCTCTGTCTCGGGTCTCAAGGCTTATCTGGATGTTGATTGAGGCAGCTACCCTGACACCCGCTGCTCCACTTCAGGTTATTGTGTGTTTTTGGGTGACAACTTGGTTTCCTGGTCACTTAAACGTCAACCCACTTTATCTCGATCTAGCGTCGAGTATGAGTATCGAGGTGCCGCTAATGTTGTTTCTAATCCTACTGGCTGTGCAACCTTTTACTAGAACTACACTGTCCGATCTCTAGTTCCACTCTTGTCTATTGTGATAATGTTCGTGCTATCTATCTTTCTGGGAATCCTGTTAAGCATCAGAGCACTAAACAAATTGAGATGGACATTCACTTTGCTCATGAAAAAGTTGCCCGAGGTCAAGTTCGATTTCTTCAAGTTCCTTTTCGGTATCAAATTGCAGATATCTTCACCAAGGGACTTCCTCGTCTTCTGTTTGACGACTTTCAAGATAGACTCACTTATGTTCACCTCTCATTTCCACTGTGGGGGTCTAGTAGAGGTTGTATAAGATTACATATCTTTTGTACTTGTTGTAAATAACGTTGTGAATATTTTTTACACATCAATAGAGAGTTAAGGAAGACTTTATCATACAATTATCACATTCCAATGCTGGAAAAATTGAAGAGAAACTCGGTAGATCAAAGGTGTTGATGTCGGAGTTGTGGCTTAGGTTAAAAGGAATTATGAAAGAGTGTGTGATCTGTACGATTTTTTATTTACGGGGTTCTGGTCCAACTTTTGTGTTGAGAAGTATGTCCTGAGTATTTCTTGCACTCCTAAAATTTAAAAAAGAATTATTTGATCGATCAAAAAAAATTATCACATTCCGATGCAATCAAAAAGATTTACCGCGAGACTGATGAATTCGAGAGATCTATCAACTCTAGAATTGGAGTTAATCTTTTGGCCAATAATATCAATATTATAGCAGTAGCAAACAAGTACACGATGAATTAGTTTAGCATACAGAAAAGGGATTTCTAATATTAATTATGCATAAGGGTCATCGTATCATAAAGAAGGGTTTTTGGCAATTTACACCCCTATATTATGTTAAATTGACAAATTATCTCCCTGTAAAAAATAAATATACAAATTACTTGTAATATCAAAAATTGGCAATTACTTACTTATGTAGGATCGTAGCTCACTTGTCAAACTTGAAAGTGAGAATAGTTTTTTGGGCGAAAAAAGGCAATTAGATCCCTTTTTCTTAAAAACATACGTAGATATACTGGTTTACTACTTTAGATTATTTAAAAATTGTGAAATAGAAAATAAAATGTGAAATAAGTTATGATTCCATGATAAATATGTTTTATAATATTTTTTATACTTTTTTATAATTTTTTTCAAGAAGCTATAATTAAATCTTAAATTATAAAAAAATATTAGAAATAATAACAGTTTTTTGGTCATTAAATATAAAAAATACACTAAAAAAGTTACAAGAATGTGGTGTGCAACTTTTTGATATCACAATAAGGTAATTTACCTATTTATTTTCCACAGGGGTAATTTGCCAATTTGGCATATCACAGAAAAGTAAATTGTCGAAACCTCCATAAGAAATGCACGAGTTAATCCCCGGAATTAGACTAGAAAGCGCAGTAAGAATAAGATAGTTTAAAGATTTTAAACATTTTTATCGAAAAAAACAACATGTCTCTATATATGTTTTGCTCAATGAAAAATAAAATTTAAAATATTCTCATGTTCTTGCAATAATTATTTTATAAAGTTTTTAAAACACTTTCGAATTATTTTCAAAAAGATCTTTGAAAAGTTAACATTATTTAACGTGTCGGAGTATATCAAATCTGAAACTTTTATCAATGAAAACTAGACGAGGCAACTGGTAAGTGTTCATTAACATGCGACTTATTTCATCCCTCAAAATCAGAGAATGAAAGGCGAATTCACTTTGACTTTACTCTCTGCTCTTTCTTTCTTTTTTCTTTTCCTTTTTCTGCAGTATCGATGTAAGGTTGTGGGGTAGTTACTGTTCAGTGACATTAACAACTCTTAAGAGCTAGCTCTCTTTTTCCCATAGGGTGAAAAGCCAACGCTTGAGACTTCATCCATTTCTATTCAATTTGTTAACAGAAAATATTTGGCATATCATTTACTTGTAAGAAAAAAGAATACCGAGTATATATATATATATATATATATATATATATATATATATATATATATATATATATATGCATATAGCTAGCTTTCTTGTGATTTTGAAAGAATAACTTATAAGTTTCCCCTTTTCTATATACATATAGCTAGCTTTCTTGTGATTTTGAAAGAATAACTTATAAGTTTCCCCTTTTCTATATATATATATATATATTAACAATAACATATAAAGATGAAAATACTCTTTGTAATGGGATTTTGTCCATTTGTTATGTAATATAGACACATCACTTCTTATAAAAAAAAAAATAGCCATATGTTATGTTAAGTAAGACACATTACTCCGTCATATAAAAAAAAAAGACAAATCACCCATTGTTGATGGTAAAGAGTTGCAAACTACCCCTTAATTAACACTTGCATATGAAAAGAGATATTTAGTAACGTATAAAGATATAGATAAGGTAATATGTCTATTTAACATAAGACAATGGATAATTTGATTATTATTTTTGGGGGAGGAAAGTGCTTGTTTTAATATAATACATTGGGGTGATTTTGATTTGTCCATTTATTTTATATAATGAGGTTATCCGCTTATTTCATAAAACACAAGGACGTTGTCCCAAAAAATCCTTTTATTAAATTAGTAAACTAACGATGTTAATAGCCAATAATTCATGGAACTGTAATTCGTTTTTTGTTTCGTTAAAAACAAACTCCGCCCAATGGGGTATTTCGGCCCTTTAATGACTATTCACATTTTACCAACAACACTCTTTTTGGGGATTTAAGGGAAACAAATCTCGACGGAAATTCCATCTATAAGCCTAACCTTCTAAGGATAAATTAGTGTTATATATAAACAAAATTCGAAACAGGTAACAAGATAAATTTGACATAGCCTACCTACCTCGAAATGGACAAGATGAAAGAAATGAAAGCACTAGCTAGTATAACCAGGTCAATTGTTTTGTTTTTTTTTTTCTTCAAAAAGAAAAAGGTCAATTTTTTTTCGCCAACCATCTTAATTTCCCCATTTCTCATAAACTACTCTAGTCAAATAGAACGTATATTTGTTTTGATCTCCGAGAGGAAATCGATTTCTATCTCAAATAGAAATGATTTTACACACTTGTGCGAAAATGAGCATCCTGTCATAGTAAAAGTAAAACTATATGGAGAATAATTAGCTATTATGTTCACCGCAAAATTAGTTAAAACACTTCAACCAAATGACATAAATATTAAATGCAGAAATCATTAAATTTATGCTAATGCGTCCAAGAATGCCTAAAGATTACATATTTGGTATAGAGTGGCCTAATAGAAAACTAAGCTAATTTCTACTCAACCCAAATTAATCGACATATATATGGATCCTCTTTATTACATAGTTGGTCCATACCAAACACCCACCCCACCCCAGCCCACCCGACACGACACACATTGAATGTTATACATTTGATAACAGATAATAAAGCAATAAGTTCCGTAGGCAGAGTTCCATTAATGAGTAAATGATTAAAGAAGGTGCAACAATTGTTTGTACCTTGATAATTAAGTGGGGTACTATATATTATCAAGACTTTAGTCAGTTCATGTCTGATTATTATCAAATTATATTCATTAATACCGTGACTATTTCCCAATCATTCATTTGTTTGGTTGACCTAACTTGCATTATCTCTATACGAATGAAAAAAACACGCCTCGATTTTTGTTAGCAAATTATGTATGGTGAAAGAGAATTTTGCCCGTTTCAGAACTTTATCCTAAAATTTTCTGAAAAGAAAAAGTTATGAAAACGAGTTGTGCATATTCACGTTCATATATGGGTCCACTAATCTGATCATAAACTTTTCATTTAGCTTTTTAAATTTCGTTTCTCAGTTTTGACATAGACAGAGTGTACTTTTCCAACAAACAGAAACTAAAAGCTCTAAGATTTTATTGGCTGAGTTGACTCGGTTCCAGCACAAAAGCTTGTTTATATTATATGGCAGAATTTATCATGCTTAATAGATGGGAATGTTTCCGCCATGGATCGAAGTTTCGTTCCCACGGTGTGTTTCAGTGTATTAAATATTAAAAACTTTTCGCAATGGAATGTTTTCGCCATGGATCAAAGTTTCGTGCTCATGGTGTGTTTCGGTGTGTTAAATATTAGAAACTTTTCGCAATGTTTCGAGAGTTTTTCGGTATGTTACGAAAAATTCGTAAAAATTGTTGTTGCGAAAGACTAGAAAATACTTGTATGTTTTGTGTCCTTAAAGTAAAAAACGGAAACGTTTCCGTACTTTTTGTGGAAAAAAAAAAAGAAACTTTGATCCATGGTTTCCGCAATCGGATTAAGATAATAATTTTTTAAAAAAAATCAGGGGTGTTTTTATTTATTCAAATAATAAAATGTGTTATCGTAATCAAATTAAATTTTATATGAGTAAATATAGTTATCCGTTGTTTAAGTGATACTCATCCACTGAACGTGTTTCCATTTGTCAATATAATTACCATAAGTACTTTACATGCAACCAACATTAATTGAACGGTTTTTTCCTTTTTTATTCTCGTGCATTAGTCTATACAAAAGGTGTTTTCCTTAAGGTTTCATACACATGAGAATTACATAGCATTCGTAATCTTCTTTTCGAATTAGTTGTCGTTTGTTATAGAGTAAAAAAAAAAAAGAAATTGAGTTAACTGAAGCTGCTCTTTCTTGGTTAATAAAATCACTCAACTTGTTTTTTGGAAGACAATACCTCACGTTATCTCCAACAACAACAAAGAGAGCTAATATATTTTAAAGAAACTGTGATGTACAAGCCTCAGCTGATCTGTACGTTATAACTAGGCAATTTAGGTAAATAGTAAATTTTATATTGTAATCTATACTAATATTGTTGTTTGTTTCATTTTTTATGCTATATTATCAAAAACAAACGAAAAATCTATTCAACATTTTCCTAAAATTCTTTAATATTTTCGTAGGATCATATTTTAATATTGAGTGAAGCCTTTTCAAAATAGGGATAATACACTTTACATTTAATGATATTTTCTTTAATTACATAAACTTTCCCAACATGTAATCTTAATAATTGTTTTAAAAAATAATCCAGATATACCTCCTATTTTTATATTTAAAAAAAGAATTGGCGTATCACTATAACTAATCAAGCTAGCTTTACCAAATATAACTTGAATTGGACCATGTTAATTGGGTGTAGATAGTATTATCCCTAAAAAGTATGGTACCCAACCGACTCCTTTTGAAAACTACTCAACCAAAAATAGTAACTGACCTTCTGTCTTACAAGTTACAACGTAACACATGTTTTATCTTTATTACACATGTAACAATGAACATATTTAATTAAATATTAGGTCTGCTATTTTCTTTCATATAGGAATCGGAATTACACTATAGTATAAATACTAAAAAAAAGAAAAAACAAGGAGGGAGGGGGACTAGGCCAAGGCCTCTTGAATATTGTTGGACCTTTACTAAAACAAAAATGAAAACAACCACGTCATCGAATACATTAAGTCCGAAAAGGAAGCCCAAAGCCTACTACAGTTTAAATTAGTTCAACCAGTTGAGCCTCTTTGATTATGGGCTTTTACATCTTAATTCGAGGCCTATGTGGCTATGTCAGCAGAAATATAGTAGTATACAGAGCCATCAACACGATAGTTCTTTAAGTTAGCACTTATGTAGAACTAGTGTTGTAAATCTTTTATCGATAAGTATATCATAATGTGTATAGTAGTGAGGAAGTAGTCCTATAAGTTATAATATGTTTCAAAATTGGTCCATGGCCAATATTTTGGTAATTTTGGTCAAAAATTTCATATTTTTTAATATTTTATTTTATTAAAAACACAAGCACAAAGTCACATTTTGTAGGGAGAAATGAATAAAAGAAAAGGGAAGAAAATGATCATATCTCATGAAATTTTCAGCCAAGATTGCCAAACAAATAGTGAAAGGACCAATTTTAAAATATATTATAATTTATAGGACTAAAATTATCGATAAAAAACTTACATGACTAATTCTACAAGTGTCAACTTGGAGAACCATTTTTACAAAACTCCCTTATTAAATTAACACAATATTAGTATAATTTATTATATAGGGAGAATTACACAAACACCCCATGAGGTTTGGGCCACTCCTTATTTTAGAAATTACACACACCCCCTATGGTTAAATCTCATTCGGATTTAGTCAGATTTTGCTGAATGAAAATTTTCGCCTCTCATTTATCTTATATAATACATGAAAAATAAACCAAAATTTCTAACAAAAATAAAAATAAGTCTCGCTTATTCTGTTCTAGAAAATGAAAAAGTATAAAAAAAAACAATGTATATTTTCGAAAGATTTTGTAATTATTGTCACATCATTTCTGGCGTTATGACTAACACCAGAGGCTTGTTTGTTCCGTTAAAAAAACCGCTAAATAAGGTGTTTGTATAATGAGATGCATACTACAGGGGTGTTTGTAATTTCTCAAACATGAGGAGTGTCTCCGTAATTAACCCATACCTTAGGGGGTGTTTGTTTGTGTAATTCTCCCTATTATATAAACACCCCCCCCCCCCCCCCCCACCCCACCCCACTCTCAAGAAGCTCAATGACAGAATTCAAGAGCAAAATACTTATAATCGGAGTTACAGGCAACCTCGGATTCGAACTCGCGAATGCCAGCCTGACAGCATCGCATCAAACATTCGGACTTGTCAGAGACCCCACCAAATCCAACAAGCTTCACTCGCTCCAAAGTGCTGGCCTCACTATTCTCAAAGCACGTACTAACACAAATTCTTTTCCCGTTGTTGTTTAATTAATTAATTTGTGATTATAGAGTTTTATTTTTCTTGATATAATTAGGGATCAATTGAAGATGAATTGAGTTTGCTGGAAGCCCTTAAAAAAGTGGATGTCGTCATTTGTGCGGTTTCTTCAAAGCAAGTGCATCTTCAGAAGCTGCTCGTTGAAGCTATTAAAAAAGCCGGTTGCATTAAGGTCGTAAATTGTAAAGATTATATTTTTTTAGTTGGTTATAACCATACTATGTCACTGTCACTTTAATTACCAAATACTGCTTTGGAATCTAAAGAAAATAGCAAATCACGCACTGCCAATTTTATTTTTGCATTAATGCTTATTGTAACCTATAAGTTTCAATGCATACAATACATACAGATCAATTTGAAGCAATAGGGGGTATATAATATTACACAGGAAGATAAATGTTAAAAACATAGAGCGATATTCGCCAATTAGTACGACTGCAGATGTGAGTTTTGCAATTTATCCGTTGTTAATTTGTCTATTATCTGTGTGTTTGACCTTACATTTTAGGACAATTGGTAGTTGCCGAGTGCTTGTTGTCGTTAATATAGTAGTTATTCCATGCGATACTATGTGAGTTTTAATCATACAACGTATTATAGTTCTGAGGATTGATTTTGAGTTTAGCCTGATCTGATTTAATGGCTAGTTGGGATTGGCAGAGGTTCTTTCCATCGGAATTTGGACTGGATCCTGACAAAACACGAGTTTCGGATTTGGACCACAACTTCTATTCAAGGAAAACTGAAATTAGGCGTCTTGTTGAAGCTGAAGGCATTCCTTATACTTATATCTGCTGCAACTTCTATATGAGCTACTTACTTCCATCCCTCGTTCAACCTCACCTTAAAACCCCGCCCAGAGACAAAGTCACTATATTTGGAGATGGAGAGGTTAAAGGTATCGTAACTAACACCAGCTTCAGTCAGTTTATTTCGTGGAATGCCAGCTCTAGCTACTTAACTGTCCTACCGCCCTTTCGGTGTTAGTTGCATTTATAGAATTAAATATACAGCCGCTAATGTTTGGTTTGACGATAAACCTCTGCAAAGTTTTGAATAATTACAAGGATACGCTTTGAGGTTTGAACAAACATTAGACATAGTTCTCACTTCAAAGGTATCTGTAATGTTTGTTCTTTGTAAGCTTTAGGGAATTCCTCCGTAACTAAACCGATCTTTTAGTTTTTTATTATTTTTCACATTTATACACATTGCAGCACCAAAGTTTCAGGTAATTTTGGTTTCTCATTAGTACAACGACGAAGCACTTTTCTTGGAAATAAGAGTTAATTTTGCTGTTCTATTTGTATGTCATATACAGGTGTCTTTGTGAAGGAAAGTGATGTTGCTGCCTTTACAATTAGTACGGTGGATGACCCGCGTTTATTGAATAAGGTGCTATATTTGAGGCCACCTGGAAACACTCTTTCCATGAATGAGCTTGTTGATCTTTGGGAGAAAAAAATTGAGAAAAGTCTTGAGAGAATCTACGTCTCAGGGGAAGAGCTTCTTCAGAAAATTCATGGTATTTAGATTGAATGGAAGTGTTGTTTATCGTGTTTATTGTTTGTATTTCTGTTCTATTCAATAAAATTGTTTGCTTTATTTAAGAGAAATCTACGGCTTACATTTTCAAGAACCTAGTTATAATTTTACGAAGAAGTTGTGTAACATTTTAGCATTGCATTTTCAGAAACTCCTTATCCAGACAATATGAAGATGGTTTTCATATACTCAGTCTTTGTAAAGGGAGATCAGATATATTTCGATATAAAGTCATCAAACGGTGAGGAAGGGACGGAGCTTTACCCACATATCAAATACACAACGATAAGCGAGTACTTGGATACCTTGTTATAAGGTTTATGTCGACTTTGTATTTTTCCCTTTCACAGTTTTTCACCTTGAGTTTTCAACAATTGCTGTTCTCGGCGTTAAACTCCGTATTCCCTTGAATTTAATGTATGCTGCATCCGTTAATCGATATTTTGTTTATTATGGATAATCTTGCTTACACCAAGTACATGAGAAAATCACAGCTTTCTCAGTTTTCTGAGGTTATTATATAAAACAAATACTGACAGACTTGATCTCGGAATTCTTGCTATGGCATGGTTCAGGTAGGATTTTCTATTTATCTCCAGAATAATTCGTGTGGATGATAGTAATACTAAGTTCTTTATCTACCATTTTCCTCCCATCTGACTGGCTTTCGAATTTTCAAACTAGTTGGAGACTAAACTTCGATCGTTGGGGGCTTATTGGAGGAGAACAGAACCAAGAACCACTTTTTGGCCAACTCTCCTGCTCTTCCCGTCGACTGGACTCTAATGACGACGCCAAATTGTGAGTGGTGGAATGTTCTACTACCGTCATTGCTTTGTATGGTTGAAACAGTCTCTCTCACGCCAGAGGGAAGTACTTCTTCAGGATTCCGATAGCCTAGTAGACCATAGATTGAACAATTTGCATTATAATGAAATTATCTTTGTTTTTAACTATAATGTTAGTTGTAGCGTTTAATTTTCAATGGGGTTCATTGCAATAAGCTGATGCTTATATGGATAATGTATGGATTAATGCCTGAATGGTGCTAGTTTGTTTATATCAAATTTAAGATGATTATCATTAAGTAATACATATAACTCTTATATTACTGAATATGCTATAGAGTCATTTTCCCTCCGTGATAAGGTAAGGACTAAAGCCACTATAGTATTATTCAAAGGAGGGTTCAAGTTCATGCTGATAAATGGCTTAAAAACAGAATATCAACATTTTTTTTTAATTCATTAGAATTTCATGGGTTGATTTTTTCTATTCCCATTATAGCGTGTTTGTGCAATAGAGTGCTGCAGTCAGTTTGATTATTGGTCTAAACAAGTTAAGATGAGGTGTTGATAGTTAATATACTATAATTAAAAAAGGGATAAAAGCGTCAAACTCCCTATCCTATACCCCTTGTTACACTTTGCCCCCTAAATTTTTTTTTTTTTGGCAACAAGCCCCTATACTATGGATAAATAAGCACTTTGCCCCCTGAGTCCAAATCCAACGGTAAAAAGTGTTGACACGTATTCAAATCCAATGGTGAAAAAGCGACTCAGGGGGCAAAGTGTTTATTTATCCATAGTACAGGGGGCTTGTTGCCAAAAAAGATAGTTCAGAGGGCAAATCGCTACACCCCATATAGTATAGGGGGTTTGACGCTTTTATCCCATTAAAAAATATTCACACTGGACCACGTTGAAATGACCATGAAGGCAACAATCATACTTGTATACTTCAAATGACTTATTTAGGGAACGTTATCTCAATTTTCTTTTTCGGTATATGAGACGCCTGTTACTGTAAACTCGTTATAAAAATGAGTTACTAATTCACTTTTCAAACCACCTAATGAAACATGATAACTACTCACTAAGAAACTATTATGGACATTTGTTTTTACATTGTTGCTTATTTGGTGAAATAAACGGGTGTATAACTCGTTTCCTCCAAAATATGTCCCAATTATTAATTATAATGCATCACATTACATTATCTTTTAACTGTTTTGGAAGCATTACTTAAACCTGTCATTCTTAGCCAACTACTACTTGAAAACCATTGAAGTAATATTTTCTATTTGGTGTTGTTACATAATATATCATTCTCAGGTAATTAATTTCTCCAATCCTCTTACACATTACAGCACAGAACTAATATGCAGGCAACATTCATCACCACAAAGAATGACAATCGCACTAATAATCAAAGACAACAGAAAAACCAACTAATGTGTAGTCCTGCTGCAATGTATCTATAACAAACTGAAACTTTTACTCTTCTTTGCATCAACAGTTTGCTGCCATTTTTAAATAACAGCAAACAACTGAACTCTGTTAACAATTCCATATTCAAGGTCTGTCTTTCAATGTAAATTCAAATACCACATGGCTCAAAGATTTCTTCTTTCTATTCCCAAGCTCAAAATCGTATCGATTGGTGAAGTAATAAATAGGCAAAGGTTAATCACCTCGGGAGCTGCTGGCACCACCGGCAGGTTTCTTGCCACGGTATGTCTGTTACAAAACAAGAACCATCACTTTAGACTGATTAGAGTTGTCTCAACTACAACCAGACAACAAAGATGCTAAAGGATTGATGATTGCCTTATGGATAATTGCATTAACACTCTAAGGTCCAGTCTAATTACAATAAACCTCTCCACAAAAACATCTCTTAAAGATTAAACAAATATTATAGGATCTTCTGAGGTTAAATAATTACAGAGACACCCCCTAGCGAAGTATGAAAAACATTGAGGCCATATCTTCATGTTTCTAAAGCTTCAGAAGGTGTAGTGAATCTGTAATTACTCAAATCATAGGGAAGATTTCTTAAATTATGTCAAACCTCATAGGTATTATCCCTTGCTTTTATCGCAAGAACTAGTCTATTAACTTTCCTCTACTTACCTGCTTTCCAATGTTGAATGGAAGATATTTGTACTTGATCATATGCATAATTTGACGCTTCATGGTCAGTCCAAAAAGAACAAGCCAGTAGCACAACAGTATAGGCCAAAACACGGGAACATCGAATATGGAGAAGAAGGTCATAACAAATGCTACACAGAAAGCTTTTGTTACAGCATACCTGGAACCAGAAAAACAAGACTAATTATCAGTATCTTAGATTGGACACTACTCGTTGAAGTTCATTAATGTTAGACACAAAAAGAGGTAGATACTGCAAACTTGACTGTGCCCAATAAATATCAAGCTATAGATAGTAACAGCTCAGACCATTTATATCAATTACGGAGATGGCGTACACATACTTAATATATTGACACCCAAAAACACAATTGGCTAAAAGCATCTGATGTCAATTCGTAGTAAATAGATTAAAAGCAGAAACAAGGATTCTACTTGATATAATACAAAATTATTGCCCTTGGGAGATATCATGGGTACATTGATGAAGAAACAAACGTAAGGCCAATGGTATTTCATCCAAACATTTCAGATTCCTGATCACCTAAATCCAGTAAAGACTTTCTTTTCCTGATCTAAAATACTAACAAACAGTTCACAGCAAGCCATTTGACACTAATCAAATGCAATAAATACCGGATGATGCAAAATGACAAAAGGAAGATAACGACAAAGGACTAGATAAAATCAACGGAGAGCTGCTATAAATGCAGTACCATAAGTACCCGAAGCTACAAAAAGACATGGATATGAGTTCTTTTGGCATTATGGGCGCGATTATGCCCAAAAAGGGAGACTAAATGTCGACAAGATGCAGTTAATCAGACTTGCTCTTAATAGATTAAATCACAGTAATCCTCCCAATAATTACAAGTAATAAAGTGAACAAACTTATGTCGTATTCACACTTCTCGGAAATGTCAAGAAACAATAAAATCAAGGATGCCAGGAATTTGGGATGATCCAAATAGCCCACAGAAGTCTCTTAAGAGATCTTCAACACATTATTACTAATAATTCATATTAAGTTTGATAGTGGTAGACCCATAGCAGCTCAAGCAATCAGCAGATTTGGAAATAGCTTTCCATCTCTTTTCAGGTCGGTTTACGGTTTAGGAAAGATGTTTGACTTAACAAGTTATTTTAAATCACGAGTAGATTACTTCAATAAGAAGGGAAAACATGCCAAAATCGCTAGAGGTATCAATATTTAGAATATCTAAGATATAAAACCTCATAAAGAAAGATAAGGACAAGGATTTAAAGAAGAATATAACAATCACCAGAATTTGAATTCAGGAAGACGACGAATAAAAGGCTTGAACTCGTCAGAGCCCTTAGTAGGCAGCATCGGTCCGTCAGTCCGTTCAAGCTCCGGGTCAACGAGCGGTGACAAAAACCCAATGAGCAAATTCAGAATGTAGATCCCCAAACCATAGGTCACGATGTAGAATCCTTGAAGATAGTAACAGCGCAGTGCGTAAACAAACACTAACACAGCAGTTCCAATCCACCTATGAAGAGAATGTGGGGTAGATTTATCTAAATAGTACTGAAAGAGTCTCGACGCTTCATCCTTCCGTTGGTTCAGTGCTGCAGCTGCTGTCGACGAATCATCACCCCCAACTCCTTCCATGAAAAATCACTACAGTATGCAAAAAGTCCAGCATAAAACTTTAATCAGGTGAACCAAACTAAAGATTGCTAAATCAGATTAGCAAATAAAAATGCACACGTTTTTTGTCTTCTCTTTTCAAATTGAGATGAAAAACGCAAAACAGCTGAGTGAGCAAATCCTCGATTAAGTGACACCAAACCCTAGTTTTAATCGCTTTGCGAATGCCCATAACCGACACGGACACAAACGCACACCTCTATTTGATCATTCAAACTAAAATGCAGCTGAATAAAACATGAACTAGTATAAAACGATAGCACATTTTTCGTCATTACGCAAAACTCAACCTCAAATTCAACTCTTTCGATCTGAGGTCAATTATTACACTCTAGACTGATTACATGTATCAAACCCCCAAAAAATCTCTAACTAATTGCATTTTATACTTATTTTCTCGATTAAAAACACAAAAAAGATAACAAATTCGACCAAAGTGCAAAAAATAACCTAAAACTGGTACTATAGAATACAACCAGACGATCCGATTCATCAAACAACAAACAATCGTCATCTGAAAACCTAGTACTTAATGAAACATTGCACAAACATATTTGTTACGAATAAACCATCAATCCACAAACAAAATGTTCAATAGTTTTTGTAACAAAATAGCTGTTGATATTAGATTTTACCTTCAGCGACAAAACCAGTAGGTGACTGAGTCCAAAGAGTGTGGAGAAGAAGGTTTTTTTCAGATAGCAACAAAATATTTTGAAAATTTATTGAAAACAAAGATACGCCAACTACTACCTATTCTAAAGGGCATTTTCGTCATTTTCATGACTGATAAGAATGAAGTCAACTGTTTGAGTTAAATGATGTGTAAGTGTAATCCTTTTTTGGATAAATTTATTGCGCTTTAAATTTCTGATTTGTTGACCTCAAACTTATTTCATGTTTCATCATTAAATTCGATTTGTAACTTCAAGGATTATTCTTAGAAGAATTGAGCATCAAAGGGGTGAAAATGGAGAGATTAATAAGTGCACCTCAGCCAACTCGGTTATTGATATAAATATATGGTTGTATAGGGTGACGGGAATTTAATGTCCTATAATTTAGGAAATACTTATCGTCACAATCATTTATTGCACCATGTCATCATGTATCGTGAAAATAACGTGTTTACCGTAAAAATGATACTCAATTTCGACTTTTGTATATTTGAAAATTCAAAAATCTTGTGATACTGTCGAATAGTTACTATGTATACGTGTTTAAATTAAATATTTTTCCAACTTGTTGCTAGTAGATAATGATGATGATGTGCAGTTCAATGGTAAAACATTTTACATTAACTTAAAACTCATCTTGAATCAACAAAAGATTGAAAATAACTTGTCGTTAGTCAAACCTCTAACATTATTAGTATTCTTGTTGAAATTAGAATGTATTGTTTAGAATTTTTTTAGTGTGTTCGCGTATAAACAATATGCATCTATCGTAATCAAAATATCAAATATGATCTGTGAAGTTTAGAGTGGGCACGAGGTTGACATCAGTCCAATTAGGACCCATCATCGTGGGCCTAAATTCTTAAGTTGTCAGTTAGCAAGTAAGCTCAAAATTAGCGCACAAAGCCCTGGCCTTAGGTTTGGGAGAATTATTTCGCGCAATTTTCATGTAGAATTAGTACAAATGAGGTTATTCTTTATAGTTTTTAAAACGATCGATCGGTCGAACTGGTTCGACCGGTGTTCGGACCCTTGTCCGGTCTGGTTAGACTATCAAAACCAGTCAGCATTCCAACCGGATTGAACCGCTAAAAATCGATCCAAGGAGTGGATGGACTTTCTCAGTTCTTACACGAAATTGCTGAACTTTAGTCAAAATGATATATCAGTCTTTACACAAAAAATCATGGAAGATTTTAAATGGTGATTATAACACTTCTTGTTATAGTTGAGTTGTTCAAGGAAAGTTTCTGTGAATTGGTTGAACGGCGTTCATCATTTTATTCAAGTCAATATATAATATGTATAATGCAAATCATAAACTAAATAAGTACTAATCACAATATTCTATTAGCTTAAATAAGGTAAGAATATATTATATCTTAAGAATAATATATACAAAATAATTAATTAACTAATTAAGATTGTGCAAATCAATCGTCTCTTGTGGCACCATTGTTGCCCACTTTTGAACTTAAGTCCATATTTCTTTAACAAAGACCAAAAGAATAGCTATATAAAAAATAAAATAAAAAAATTAACATACTAATTAGGTATCATCTTTTGAATAACTAACAATAAAACCAAAGTTCAAAATGGTAATTTTAATGTTGTTACATATCATAAGACAACATTGGACGTATTACTATTTTTTTACATTAATTTTCAATGTGATAAATAAAAAGTTATAGAAATTATAATTGATTTGTATTATGGATTTTGTGCAGTAGTTTGATGTTCAAAGTTAAATTATTGCGAATTGTGATGACATGTATATTTCTTTTTATGAAATTATAGATACTTTGAAAATTTAAGAAAATTATAGTGTTGGATATTGATATCGGTTCGACCAGTAAAATCTGTAACCAGTGAGGTTGCCGGTTCGATGACCGATTCGGTTCTGAAAAACATTGGTTGGCATAGCATGCCATTGGATTAAGTTTTAATAATGTTAAAATTTATTAGATTTCTTGCACTATAAACCATGAGCAAAAATAATTATTCATTAGGTTAGACGTAAATCATTTTAAGAATCCATGACTACATATAGTAAACTTGGATTTGTTTTCATAGTAGAATCCAAAAAAAAATATATATCTTGTGGGAGAGAAAATACATGTCTTCTTTTTGTGTTTTTGGAAAAGTCATATCAAAATTTAAAATAGTATTATCGTTTCTAAATATATTAACTAGCGAAGATATCAATGTATCATTTTTGCAAATAGGAATTATTTATGTTTTTCCTTTTCTTAAAAATTGCACACTACTTCTCTATTCATTTTTGTACCTATTGTTATGTGTAATAATCAAATAGTACTCTCACTGTTTCTAATGATTTACATTTTTTTACTTGTGAACGTAATTCTCTATTCTTTTTATGTATGTATATATATATATATATATATATATATATATATATATATATATATACATAAAAAAGTTATATTTATCTTTTTTCGAACAATTATTCTTCTCATCCTATTTTCCCACGAAGAAATGATATTCCTGCATTTAGGGAGTATTGCCCCCACATTTAGGAGGCGTTTGATTCTAGAATTGTTTTATCACAATTACCATCATATAAATTACAATTAGGATTAATTATCTCATAGAAGCCTTTAATTTATCGGTTTTTTTCATTTGGTTGACTAGTTTAGTTATTTTTAAAAAGCCGAATCTAAATTGCTACTCAATTTGATGCCATATATTAAAACCCCCGATAACCAGTAAATTACCAATTATTTATATCCCTGTCATATATATAAAATTTTGATACATTTTCTTCATTGCAGACTTTCAGCCGATGAATCTTTCTCCCTCAATCCAGAACTTCGAATTTCATGCTCAAGTTCTGGGTTTTTTGGTTCGAGTTTGAAGGCAAATAACTAGGATTAACATAATCTTTCAATTGTTGTATGTTGTGAAGGAGATTGTTATGTGTTCTTAAAGTGCATTGTTGGAATTAGTGTGATTTTTATACATAGAAGTTCACCTCTTTATGGATTGCTGTTAAGCAATTTTTGTGTGTGGACCAGTGTAAATCTTGCCTTTTAGAAGTTAAATAATCAATTATTTTATGCAGTTAAATAAACTGTTGTGTGTTATTAAACTGTATTATTTTAGTTAGTGTGATTTTAATACTTAGAAGTTCACATTTCTCTTTACAGATTGTTGTAAGGCAAATCTTAGTGTGGTATGGTATTTCATTGTTCAAATTAGTGTTAATTATTTTATGCTGTTAAGCAAACTAAATCCTTCATCGAAAATGTTTATTTTATATGAAATATGAACTGTTTTGTATGGTAATATGAACTAATTTTCATGTGTAGGAAACTGAGAACGAGAAATACTTTAGAATTTGTATGAATGGACTGATGTATACAACAGCTGAAAATGTATACAACTTTGGTGTGTTATGATGGAATTGTTAACTGGTAAGCTTGCGCGCGGTTAGTGGAGAGTCTAACTAGCCAAGTGGGTGTAGAGCAGCAATATGCAGCAAATTAAATTGGACAAAATTCTTGATTTCTCTGTTAGTTAGTAAGAATATCAGTTGTTGCTGAGTGTGCTGAAGGTAGCTTTGGCTTGGACTAAAGTATGTCCCCAGGTCCGAGGCCAAATATGAAAAGCGTGCTTCGAATGCAAGGTGATGCAGATTTTAGTGAGATGAAAAATCAACAGCTTATACAGAAAATATATTATGGTGCATATCTGTTATTGGTGAAGACTGGAATTTTTACATTTACAACTGGATAGGAATATCAAAGTTTCTATATGGTTCTCTTCTACTGAAGTAATAAAGCACTAGCATTACTTCAGAGTTGTATGTACATGTATATGTGAAACCAAGTCACCTGGAAAATGTATGAATTTCTGTTGAATGAGAAAAAAATCTATTCTTTCAGCCCATTTCGTATTCGTAAGTCTGATCAGTTTCATTGTCATTAGGTTGAAAAGAAAAATTATAATCAGTGAGCTTGACAAAGATGTTATGACCTTTATAAAAAAGATGGCTACTATGATTATGGAAAACAAACTCATTACAGTAATATAACACATTACAATATGGTACTGTCTTGAGGCATTAGCCCCTTCTTATCATGCAACAAGTCAATACACCACTAGAGCTTGAATCCAAATGCTAAAGAAAAAACAAAAAGTTGGCAGATCAGCACCATATATAACCAAATTTACCTGGAACAAATGCACACTAGCATCAGCTGAACAATCAATGTCATGATTATATTAAAAACGATGCATACTTAAACAGTGACCAGTTACAACTCCAATATTAAGCATATACTGAACCTCTCGTGAAAATTAAGCCACAAAGTTCAACTTGGTATAAATAGAGCTATTAAACAGATTGTAACTTAAAAGGGCATTCATATCCTCATTCTTATTTTGGAAAAAAGAAAAAACCAACTCTTGCCAACTCTAAATCAGACGATAAAGCTACCTAAATCATCAAACTTACAAATGTGCAGCAATATAAATGTTAGAGACTTCTAGAAATGTAAAGAACTCTAGTGAATGTTAAGAATCAACTTTGTTATATAAGGCTTAGCGTAAGAACAGAGAAGAAATGCCAAGGACATAGATCAAACCGATTGTATAGCATTGGCAAAAACTATTCCACCACATGTAGCATAGACAATCAGCTGCAGAGATAAACTTTATCTAACGCACCGAGACATCCCTACGTTTTAAATTATAATACAAATCACCTTCTTTCTTTATTAACAAGTTTTAACTTAAACCATTTCCATGGTTCCTCACAGTTACCATTCGCAACTGAGATTGGTGTGGGTTTGACATAAAACATTGGACAAATCTTCAAGGTTGCAATCAGTGTCTTGTGTAAATATTTGCTTCTGCCCAGACCTATTCCAATTGAACCTAATTGTCTTGTTATTGTCGTGGTGCGCCAGATTTTAAGAAACATCAATACTTGTTCACGTACAGTGACAAACTTCCTCACCCCTCAGGCCACCTCTCGTCTTACGTACGTAATAGACACAATTTCCTAAAACAATTCGTATCCATTCTCATATTAACAATACAGTTTACGTCAGTTATTGAGATCATCTTATCCATGTTCATCAATTTTTTTAATCAAACCTCGCAAAGTCTTTGCTTCCCTCGAAAATTTCACTGTAACGAAACAATTACAACAATTAGAATAACAACTTACAAAGGAAAATTAAAAAAGAGAACCAGGTTTGATATTCGACCTAAAACTCACTAAACAAAAATCCCCCTAATTCAACCGAGAATGATTCGTGATCTTCCCCAATATAAAGAAACAAAGGAATATCATGTAAAGATGGGTGCAAAACGTGGGAGAGTCATATATAATCTGGACTCACATTATTTTGTTATTTAATCTTATGATTCAAACCCAGCGCCAACTATTACATTGTCATACTTTTTCGTCCTTTTTGCTCTTTAAGCCAATTTTAATTTTGTCAAATTCGTTTTTGAACGTTTTAGTGGGGAGAATGTATGCAAAACACCCTTATGTTATTTTCACTTGAACTTCTCTGCTGTAATGAAAATCTTATACCAAATCTTTACTCCATCTCTTTCAACATATAGTGCATATATTGTGTATTAAATTCACGACGATTGAGATTGATTTTACAATTTTACTTTTAAAACATTATCAGATGGCTGATAAACAGGAGCACCTTCAATTTGTTTATACTGTCAAGTGAAAATAACATAAGAGATGTTTTCATTTTGCAATTAGATAAGAGAGCACAAGGGAAGCTGGGTCTAGACAGTATAGACTTAAATTTGTTTCTATTCTTTATTTTAGTGATGATCACTCAAAGATAACATAAATACCTAAATTTTGAGCATGTTGGCGTAAATGATGTTTTCATTTTGCAATTAGATAAAACAACATGATTGTGCATAATTTGGCATATTTGGCTCGTCTACTATAATGGATTGGACAATCCATATTTTGAGTTATATGTAAATATATTTTGTGATATGAGATTTTCGCTTCTTGCCCCTACGGCCCTACCAATTAATCCTATGAATGACTTTATTTATAAAAAAATGTATATACTGTTCGGCTTTTATAAAATATTATATGCAATTTTTGTATGAAATTTAGCGACATCTTTTTGGCATTCTATTATCTCACAATCACATATAATGACTTTTTCTTGACTAAAGAAAGAGAAAGCCTAGGCATTGTTACCACATATATTTTGTGATACGAATAGTTGTTATACATTAAGTTAATTATATCACTAGAAGACCACCCAAATCACAGTATTTACATGATAATAACAATAATAACTTTTACGTTAAGTCAACTACATTATAATGATTGAAAGATGAAATACTACCCAAAAGAAAAGTAGCCATATACATTTTAAATTGGAAAAAAGAAAAAGAATCGTTTTCTCTTTAGAATATTGCAGGAAATGATGTCTCGATTTTATGAAACTTCCGAACGCTATATTGACTAAATTGATTGGTGTATTAGCTAGAAAATCAGTCTCACACGTCGTGAGTGCAACATACTATTTATCAAAATAGACAAACACGTGAAGTTAATACATCAAATTTCAAACATCAAAAGAGAAAACAAAAACTTCATGCAAGTTCAAGAAAACATGAGGTAGTTGTGATTTCCCCACTTTTAGAATACCGACCACAATCATCATAATCATATTATCCAAATCCAATCATAAGTTTGCAATAATTGGTCTCCCACAAATATATAATGACGTGTCAAAAAAGAAACCACATCTATACATTTGTGGTAGAGCAAGCAAATTCGTGGCTATTTTCTTCGCCAAAACAAAGCATTAATCTATTATTTCGGATGAGCCGTCGTTATTATGTTAATCTGAAATCAATTTATTTTCTTTTTGATAATTGTACTATTCTGAAATCTTAAAACTAAATTAACTTTGTAGTAACATTTGACTTAATCTTTTCACTAACGGCTCTCACCTAAGTCGTAGGTTCCTAAACGGTTTGTCTTGAAATTGGCGCCTTAATTTGTGACTCATAAGCGTAACTTAGTTGGATGGATAACGTATTAAAAGATATTTTTGTCTCTCGGAAAAGTGCCAATCATTATGTATCTTATTTCATGGGAAAAGAAAAAGCAAATCATGTCTCCCATTCTTTATTTATCAACGGGTAATTTATTAAGATATCATGAAATAAAAAAGAAAACTTAATTATTTATTTATTGATTGCACATTGCTGAATATATAATTGAATTATTCTCCCACTTGAAATGGAAGCATAAGGCCAACATGCAAAACAAAAAAGGCTTGGCTATTATAATTGAGCATATATTAATTTTACAGTTATTGTTGAGAGCCACACACACCTTCAACTTGCTCCTCATAATCTCATTCTCATTCTCATCATCATACATTTATACTATTTCAGCTTCAAAGCAGTGGTTTATTTTGTTTGCGAGGTCTGTTGACTGTATTTCGTATTCGTGTTTATGTTAATTATACAGTGAATTGGATCTTTCTGCTGAAAAAATAAAATGGAGATTTTGTTGTTAATTAGCGCTAAGTAATGATCGGATTTTTATTTTTCCTAATTGGAGGTTTTGTGTTTGTTTTTCTCAATTTTTGATGATTGATGAGAGTTTTAGGTTCAAAATGTGGTTAATATTCGACTGAGATCAATTAGTAATTTAGTATCGACTACTTAATTAGTTAGTGTTTGACACTCGTAAACACGCTTCGTCTTGCTAGATTGTCCCACGTTAGGCATCCGGAGCTAACGTTATATTCGTTGCTCGACATTATCAAGCATTAAGAGCTGAAGTTGGTAAAAGTAGTGAATCGTGACGAGTTGCTACGGTTATTTTTATGGCTTTCAGGTTTCGATGGAGTTATTAAGTGATGCAATATATCCTTGGTCAACTATAGTAAGCAGGCTGTCGTGTGTAGGATATGGAAGCAGTTGTGTTTCGTCATTCTTTGCTTTATGCAGGGTACTCGGTCCAAGTTCTTACTAGACCATGTGTAGATCTGTCTTACGTGGAATTTGAAAATATCACCAATCAGCAATCCAGGATCGGTGCGTCTAGGTTGTGGTTTACCATAGACATGAGTGCCTAAATCGAGTGATATGTGCTTGCAAATTATTGTGGAGATGCAATTTGCACTAGCCAATATGATACTGATATATGAAGTTTAATAATTTGTTCATTTAGTTGAGTGATGCTAACATGGTAAGTGGTAAATTTCGAATATGATTCGAAACGAGTTTGTCTATATATAATGAGTATCTTCTTATTCTTTGATTAGCAGTTTTCAATGCTTTTGAATATATGCACAAACTCATTATATGTCTACTACTGTTATTTCATTTTCTGTTGCATGTAATGTTCAATTATTTATGTGTGTTGTTTTGCTGGTTAGGCTAAAATTGCTTAAATCGTGATGAAACTCTGACGGTATACGTGCAAGTAAGTCCAAGTCATCATGTCTGAACAAACTGGGTATTCAGTTAGCGATACCAAAGAGAGTGGTAGACGATCTCACCGTTCTGCCTGGTTGGCTCATTGGATTAAAACAGACCGTGATACTGCAGCAGAACCACATAGTTATAGTGCTTCTGCAAATGAGGAATTTGATTACGCTAGTAGGAAAGGATTGGAAGTTCCTAAGTCTGCCAAAGGAGTTGGAGGAGTCGAAATAAAAGATTTGAGTAATATGAATGACAGTCTCGGAATGAGTTCAAAAGGTTTGGGAAATGAAGGCAGGCTTACTTCTCTTTTCAAGCCTTGTCAAGACACTGATGGCATGCAAGCATTAAGGCCTACGTTTGATCTCAACCTAGACCATGGTGAAGCTGTGTTCGGTAAGAGTGGAATCCGGTTTCCTTCTGTGATAGATAAGGTCCCATCTACAAATGGAAATTTCTCAGAAGGATGTAATTATCTGGGTGAAGGCACTTCAAAAGGTCCTTTGAAGTGGATGAAAACTCAGTCCGCCGAATATGTTAACAGCTTTCCAGCGCCAAAGCCTTTGCAAGAGAAGTTTGTTGAATCATCATCAATTGTTGTACCGTATAAATTTAACTATGGTAAGTACGACATTGACAAAGGAAAAGATGCAGTTTCGTCATTGATGAGTAGAAGCGGCACCTGTTCTAACAATCCATTGCCTCGTTCTAATATCAGAATGTTAGAGCAGGAACACCAAGATACTTCGATGAATGTATGTTTCAGGGAAATCAAGTCATCTTTGTTGTTTGATGCTCCGTCCACGAGCAGCCGTCACCTGTCACAATTTGGTCTAGAGTGGTGCCAGAAGATGAAGAAGTGTTCTCTTATACTTCTCAACAGTCAGAGCATAGCATCAGAAAAAACCAAGTCAAAGAAATCACATCATGATCAGTACTCGATTCAGAAATTTCCTAATTTTGTTAATGATGTGGAGACAATGAGAATGTGCACTGTGTTGGATTCTGTAGAAGGAACTCATGGAGATTGTCCGAGGTTTTCCCAGACAACTCATAGTCTATTAATCACTAAAAATGCTGGTGTCGATGTGTCGAAAGAAACTGGTAATTTTGGAAGCTCAAGAGTGTTCACCAATATTAATGGAAATACATCCAGTGATCCTCATAGCTTGCCACCAGTTTCTGGTCAAGGCGTGAGATTTGAGGCTCTTAGTAGTTCCCCCGATCTCGAAAGGAAAGGAGATGATAGAGATGTTAAAACTTCTAAACTTAAAATAAATGATGAGTCTTCAGCAGAGACCAACACCATGGACCTTCAATTTATTAAAGAGAAGATTCTCCATGCTGGTAATTTTTGACTTTGCAGCGTGGCTCTATCTCCATTTCTTATTTATGCATAAACATACATATATTTATATGTTTTGACGTATTGTTGGTACAACTGGAATGCTATAAAATTGCAGTTGTGAAATTTATTTTGATCTTGGTATGTGTTTTGCGATAAATGCTTAGTTGCCTTTCTGTTATGGGGAGAATTGTAATCAAAATATTGTCTTTATTAATCTGTTCGTCTTTTCTCTGCTGCAGGTACGAATTCCTCGTCAAGTAAGGTACTTTTTCTAATATTGTACTCTTAACGGATATGTGGAAAATAATGTCAGTCTATGAGTCTCTGTAATTATCAAATACTCTGCTATACATTCTCCTACAGTCTCCCAGTTTGTTAGACATTTATATATATATATATATATACATAAATTTAGACAGGCTGGTTAATTGTGCACTAAGCACTTTATGATACACTCTAGTCCTAGGAAAAGGCTTCACTCCTCCTGAAAGCTCATCTAATAAAGTGTTAAACTATTAGGAACTCATGATAGTTATCTCAAACACTTCCACCTGTTTTCACTTTGATAAATTTGTGATTGTAATATTTATATATCAGTTTTGATTGTTAATAATATAATTTACTGAACACTGATAGCTTCAACATTTTAGTAATTACTTGACACAAATTCTATCTAGACTCTAGAGGTTAGCACAACTGTTTTAGAGGACATTCTGGTTTTGACCTGGTAACTAATAATTCCATAATGTGTTAAATGATTTGGGAGAGCCCATCGTGTAGCTCAATTTTGTGCAAGCCTTTTTCAGTTCCAGCAAACTGGGAGCCTATTCACTATTTGCAAACACTCGTGATTAAGTTTGAAACTGAACCAGTACTTTGTGAGGTTGTAAACAAATGTATTAGTGAGTGAACTCAGAAGAAGGAGAAGCGTTTGGCTGGTTAAGCATGTCTATTACCAAGGATTCTACGCAGCCATTTTAACTGCTATTTTGTTCTGTTCAATGAGCGTAATGTGTACTATACTGTAGCGCACTTACTCATTCAGCATCCCTTATCTAACAACTATCATCACTTGTGTGCTGCAGGCCTTCAATATGGTGTCGATGTCACCAGCTCCTGATGTCAAAAGCTTGGATCGTCCTGTCTTGCCAGCTCTAGAAAGTTTGTCAGAGAATTCGTCAAGAACTCTTAGTTTGGAAATGGACGTGCTCCTGGCAAGTGCTGAGCAGCAGCCTAAACGAAAGTTCAACCTATGCCTGGATGGTTCTAAGGAAGCAGATCTGAGCAGCAGATGGGTAAAGCGTCTGAAGGTGAGCTCTTCAAAGTCCTCTGCTCAAAGCACAGAGAGCTCAAGTTTGGCTGGAAACTCGTCTTATGAAAAAATGAGCAAGTATTTTAGCAGAATTATGAAAGAAGGCATTGCAACTTCAGCAACAAAACCTACGGAGCATCATGATAAAGAATCAATGCTGTCGAGTAAGAGTAGGCGCTTATCAAAAGAAGACGAGGACGTCTCAGTGCACCGGACAAAGAAGGATGAGGAGTTATTGTATTCACATGCTTGGATACAAAGATGGCTTACCAATGAATCGAGAACCACTCTGAAGAAGGCTGAAATAGTGCCGGTTTGTCAGCCACTAAGTGCAACTTCGGCGCTGGAGGTTGTCCAAAATAAGCAATTTCCCAGCATTGCAGCTATGGCCTTGATGGGAAAGGTTATGGGTGGGTTTCAACAGTGTGAGCTGCAGAAGAAGGGGTCTTTCACTGTTTGGAAAACAAAGACTTTCTGAAATCACTCATGCGTGTGTTTGCTGCATCAGTCTCAAGATATTGCAGTCGAAGCATTGGTTTACATCAGTAAGTGTTCCATATGTTTGGCATTCAAGTTTTGCCGTGGCTTGCTAGTGATTCATATCTTTTCTCTATCCGAGCTTATGAGAACATGCAACTATATTAGCAGCTTGTATCTATGTAAAAAAGATTCTACACATAACTGTGTATACACCCCAAGAGGTTTGGTCTAATTACGTAAACTCTCCTAAAGTTTGAATGATTACAGACACCCCCCACCCCCGAAAGCTTTGAAAACAAACTAGGGGGTCGATCTCTAATATTTCTCAAACTTAAAGGAGTGCCTGAATAACTATCAAACCCAGGGGAGTTTATCTCCATTGTTTCTTTAACTTTCAAAGGAAGTTTTCATATTCATTCAAACAATAAAGTTCTGTAATTGGACCAAGCTTCAGGGGTTGTAATGTAGTTATCCAAAGATTCTAAGCTACAACACTCGTGCTCTTGGCATGCATTGTGTGCACATTTTCGTGTGCACGAAAGAGACACACACAAAATGCAAACCAAGATCATAAGTCGTCTAGTAGCATAGAATTTTTTTTTCACGTAAGTGTATGTGGGAGAAGCATTCTAGTTACATTGGCAGCAAATAATGGGAAGTTGGCGCATGGCAATGTAGACGAATAAGGTTTGAGGACAACAGGGGCGCAATGATGCTCGTCTCGCTAGCTCATCCTTGTCTCTGCGTGGAAGCATTCTGGTCATGCCTCCTAACTAAAATTAGGCTGCTTCTTTGGTTCTTCCCATGCTTTGATTTTTCCTCTGAACCCATTTTGATATTTTTCTGTTATATGGTTGGATGAATATGAAGTTCCGTTTTTGATGATTGGGTAGATTTGTCTGAAACTACAAAAGTTATGGCTAGCGAGTTGTTTCGGGTCTTGCTTATTTTCAGTTTTTCTCTTAAGGTATGTCTTAACATTTGAAAAATCATCAAATTGCTACAAGATTTTGTCTTTCATGAGAGTTTTTAATAATTTTACCAAGTGTCAATTTTTTCTTGATGAGCAGATGTAACTGAAGGGCATTGTTGCAGCTTAAGTTTAATTTTAAGGAGGTGAGTGTTAGGCTTAGGACTTATTTTCCTTGGTCACCATTATATGACTTTCTTTGTCTTTTTTTTTTTTTTTTTTTGGAAAAACCTCTATACTGTGATGATTGGCATCCAAAAATACTGTTACTTAAAGAATTACATCCCTTATTGCTAAAAGAAAGAAAATTAAAAAAAATTACATCGTTTTGCTTTATTTTATTTTATTTTTATTTGGGGTCCACTAAAAGCCCCATCATATAATATTCTTGACTGCAACTATTTGACAAACAGAAATTACCAAGATTTTCTTGAGCTTTCCTAATGAAATGAGGTTTTCTGTCCTTCAAAATATTTAGGCAAGCAATATTGCGTCAAAAATTTTAGAGCCTCAAAAATTTTAGAGCCAGAGAAAATTTTAGAAGACCTCTAATTTGCCCTTTTTAATTTAAGAATATAAAATTTAAATTTCTATATCTCATTCTTCATTTGGGAATACAAATGAAGAAACTCTCATATTTTTAAATTATTATTTTTCTCTAAAGTAAATTATTCATATGGGAAAAAGTATAAATTAGAGCTTGGCAAGGTTTTTTCATATGGTAATATTTTTTTCTTACCCTTTCGAAGATAATTAATTACTTCGTAATACTTGATTCTTTTGTGTTGGTATGTACAGGGGTTTAGGAGTTAGAATGAAACAGAATTAACTATTATTGATCCATTTTGTAGGACACAATTTTTTGAATAAACCTTAAATATCAATTTCACTTGGCTAATACTTGAGATTCAAACTTCACATATAATATGAAGAGATAAATGATTGGGGCTTGACTACATTTATGAAGATATTGGCGAAAATTAATGTATTAAAAAAACTATCTTAATTATGTTATCTTATTAGTTAGATTAAGAAATTATATGGTTGCGATTCAAAAGATGAATATATGTAAGGTAGACATGATACATGCTAATATATGATATTGCTTGAACCGTCATTAAATTTCAATTTTTTGTCTTCTTCTCTAAAATCAATCGTGGTATGGGACATATTACATCTTTTCTCAGATGTAGGGGTGGCGCTGGTAGGGTAACTATCGCGTTCGGAAAATAATTGCAGGTACCTATATATTTGGTAATGCGAAAAAATATTCCGTTTTCGAACTCGATTTTGTCCAGTACACGTAATATGATACTCGATTTGTTTTTTATCTAATTTTTTAAAAGAGTTTTTAGATTTTCAATATATTTTTTTTTTCTCAATTTCCTAAATCAAACCATATCCCTTTTCAAATAATAAGCAGGAGACGTGAAAGCTCTTTTATTTTCAAATTGAAAAAAGTGGGCAATGAGCTCACTCCTCTTTATTTTCTTTTTCAAAATTATTGCTATATTTTTCATTTATCATATCAATTGTCCTCATGTTATGTACTGTTATTTCACAAACTAGTTACATTTTGCCCTTGCCACTCTGCCTTCTGACCCTCTCCAATTTCTACGATAAATTATTTTAGGCAGCCTTATATGATTATTTCACTATCGACCTTATGGGGCACTAATCACTGATTAATCTCAGATCCATCATGCATTTACACCAACAGTTGCATCGTATTCACCACGTCAACTTTAATTGTTGCATAAAATGATTTATCGCTATTACGAGACACTGCACCGTGTAGTAATTAAATTGAAGACATAAGCCCAAATGGCTAACAGAAGATCCAACTAAATCCATGGATCAAAGTTTCTTTTCTTTTCCTCGAAAACTACAGAAACGTTTACAATTTTGACTTTGTAGAAAAGAAACATACAATATTTTCTACATTTATTGTGCGCACATTTTTTACAAAAATTCCGAAACATATCGAAAAGATCTAGAAACATCGCGAAAAGTTTCTAATATTTAGAACACCGAAACATACTGTCAAAACGAAACTTTGATCCATGACTAAATCTACCTATCTGGGCCTCAAAGTTACAGTTATAAAAATCATATCGAGCCCATCATGCTAGCGCCCATCAGCAGCATAAAACCCAATTTAAAGCTCAACTACTTCATTCATGACATTTTATTACGTGTTTCACAATATTAATCAAGTTTATATATTGGTCAGCCCTGACCATATCCATATCGCCGACAAATTATCCATCTTCTTCCAACAAATCAGGACCAGCCGACTATTATTAATTTTTCTTGCTCAAAGTGACTATTATTAAATTGTGGTATTAAAAGAAGCCTACGTAGTCTATCCACATCATTGCAGACAATAATCAACTCAGTAAAATTATATGATTTTCTAACAACTAGTGAAAGTTGACTTTCTAAGTTTATAAATTTAAGTTAGCTAGCATTACACGTGTCTTTTACTGTTTTATGACAATTTTTAGATGGATAAGTGTACTTAATTATAAGAATCACATCAACGGATAGCTATAAATAATCCCACCTCATGTGATTTTAAACTCAAACATCACCGGAAAAACTATTTACTCGTCTCCTATGGCCGGAATATTCTCCCTCCGGAGAATCTACCTCATCATCTACAACTGGACACTCTTCCTAGGTTGGCTTCAAGTGTTGTGCCTCACCGTTAAGACCCTAAAAAACTCCGGTCCCCATTCCGTATACGACACCGTTCACAAGCCACTCACCCTCGCACAATCGGCCGCGGTGCTCGAGATTCTCCACAGTGTACTCGGCATCATTCGATCTCCTCCAATCGCCACCATTCCGCAAATTGGTTCTAGACTATACGTAACATGGGGCATCCTCTATAGTTTTCGCCAAATCCACTCACATTTCTTGATTGTACCATTAATCATCAGTTGGTCGATCACGGAAACTATCCGATACTCGTTCTTTGCACTGAAGGAGGCGTTTAGATTTGCGCCCTGGTGGTTGGTGTGGATGAGGTACCATGCACTCACTTGCCATAATCTAAAATGTTTCAACTTATAGAGACGGTCACATTTATTATTTTATATACTTTTGTCGATCCTAAAAAACTTATTTCATTTACTATGGAACTTCGCAATCATATGATAACCACATTTCGTAAATTAAATACAGTAACTTCTCAATATCTCATTTGTCAGCACTAACAATCCAATTGGCTTAAACAATTTGGTTTATAAGTAAAATAATATTGTTAAGCCTAGTACGTGAACTTTGTATTTATAAGTGGGGTGACAATGTAATTTTAAATTAAACCCTCTTTTTCGGCATTAGTTTTAATACTATGTTAAAATTTAGGTTATGGAGAAAATTGATTGTTATAGTTATTATTATTATTATTATTATTATTATTATTATTATCATCAATTTACTTATTTATCTTACTATTTTCAACAGGTACAGTACGTTTCTGGTGTTGTACCCGGCAGGAATTGTGAGCGAGGTTGGCCTGATTTACAACGCGTTGCCGTATTTGAGAAAATCTGAGAGTTACAGTTTGATTAAATTAATGTCGGATAAGTGGAATTTGTCGTTTATTTTGTATTATAATGCTCTATTGATTCTAGGATTTTATGTTCCCGGGTTTCCTCATTTGTATGGATATATGTTGGGGCAGAGGAAGAAAGCTCTTGCTAGAGTTAAAAATTAATGAAAATATTGTTGTGATAATCTGTAAAAATGGTAAGTAATAATTAATAAATCTATAATTCATTGGAGGCTTTCGTTTTGCTATATAGTTTTCTTCGCTTCATGGACACGATAAATTGTTCCTTTGGTTTTATAGAATTGGGATTATATTTTATACTATACTTTTAACAAATTGGTTATATTTTTTTATGAAAGTATAACTTTAATATTAATATTCTAGATTCTTCTGTCGCATTTGCTTGTCATGCTTTAATCACGTCTTCCTAATTTGTGTATTAGAGTAAATAAATGAGTTGAGATATAAATAAATAAGCTAGTGTTGAACTTGAACCTTTTTTAGCGCCGACTGCTCTCATTTTAATGGGTTGGAGCCTTGGAGGCTTGGAGTCACACTTGGTTTGTTGAAAATTGATAGCTAAGCCTAAGTCATATATTCATTGACAGTTCATTCAAATTAACTGTGAGGATAAGGGTTAGGGCGGCTGGCCTATCACGTTTTTTCTTTCTTTTTTTGAATTGCAACCGTGAAAAAAAAAACAAATTTGTAAATTAGGGCGATCCATTTTTCTAATCCATACAATTTGGAAATCATTCAATTACCAAAAACATTAATGTCTTTTATTGTTTGTATGCTATGATGCACAGACACGGACACGTGGACATGTATACGACACGATACGGATACGGTGACACGAAATTTTTAATATTAAAGGACACGTCACGGCCGCGATACAATTGTATTTTTATATTAAAATATATAAAACATCATCAAAATCTGCACAAATAGCATTCTTACATTCAAATATAAAATCAAACCAGACATATTTAAACTCAAAACTGAGTAACCAATTACTAAAGTTCAAATAAAATATTTATTAAAATTTAAGTAATAAATTCCGAGTATTAAATACAAAATGGCTTACACAAATCAAATGACAAAACAAAGTGTTATACGATACTCAAACAAAATTTTTAAATCGAATTTTAGTGGCACGACTTGAAGAAATTTATGTTCGTACTTGTTTGCACATAATAGAATGAAGACAAATGAAATGGGCTTCTTTGTGGGATTTAATTGGAAAACAAAAAAGAGATATTTTATGTTTTTTAACTACTTAATTATTCAAATTTTAAAGTTTATGTTTGACTATTGTAATATTTTTATCTACATAATTTAAAAGATTTAATTTTAACCACAAATAAAAGTTGAAACTTAGAATACCAATCCAAAACGTGTTGAGGCGTGTCAGACACGTACGTGTCAGACACTGTGTTCCTTTTATTTTATTTTTATTTTTATTAAAACACGCCACGTGGCATGTTCAACACGTGTTGAAGGCATGTCAGTCATGTCGGTGTCCAACACGTGTTCAACACAACATTAAGAGATTTCTTGAGGTGCCGGTGCCTCATAGTTTGTATGTTATACTCGTCATATAATAAAGATGTTATTGTCTTCTGTAACAGAATTTAGCAGGCGTTACTCTAACGAGGTGTGTCTATAATTTATCAAACCATATAGAAAGTTTGTCATTATACTACACCTCGAAGGGCATAGCTGCAAATATTCCGAACGATAAAAAGTTCGGCAACTTATGTTCTAGATGAGGGTCAACGAACAACTTAGTTTTTGTAATTCGAGTATTATAACCATGATGATCAGTATCCTAGATGAGGGTCAATGAACAACGTAGTTTTTGTAATTCTTTTCAATTTGTTATATTTTTTTATAATTTGGTGTACCCACTAATTGTCTCCATGATTTGACGACAAAAGAAGTTTCCATCCATAAGATAAGTTATTTAACAATAACAATAGTAAACTTTTACACTCCACATACAGATATTCTAATTGACGAAAGCTTTCACTGATTGTAAACGCAAACGAATTTTTTCCCCTAATTTCAAAATATATTGGCTTTATAGGTCGACTCGACTCTTTTCTCACACAATCCACCAACTTGAATTAGTTGTTAATGAGGCCTTCAAAATTATTCCTCCGCATCACCACGTCTATTGCGGTTAATTCTTATAAATTACTAAAGAATAAGGACTTAAACATCAATTGCCTTCATAAACTTAAGGTAGCCTAACTAATTGATATCAATTTCGTTTCCCCTATGGCTGCTGCAGAAAATTCAGGCTGTTCTAAAAATTTACACAACTCTTCTGAATCAGAGCATAGTTTTTGCGTATCTGGCCGCGAGGTTCCTGTCTATGAAATGTGAATAGATAGATGACAATCAAAATGTAGCAGTTCAAACTGGCTTGCTTCTATTTCCAATATAATCGGATGCACACATCTTTGACACTCCAGAATGCTCAACCATTTACAAACACCACAACATTTGCTTCATTCCTTATTGAAAAATGATTCATACATCAGGCTTTCAAGGGATGGGTATAGAGATTCCATTAATACCAGTCGAATCTAAACTTGGGTTGTTCCAACATAGAAGCATTTGGCTCAGAACGAAGCATCTAACGAAACATGATGGTTAAAACTCATTACATTTCAGATATGCCTTTGTTAAGATAATTAAAGATAATAAGCTCATATAAACTAGATATCATCAACAAGCTTGCTAGAAAAATATAGATCAGTATTTCAGGCACAACATGCATAAATATTTCAGGCACAAAATTGAAACTATTAAAAGAAACAGAGTTCCGAATTGACAAAATCCATTTCAAGTTCCCTCAACAGAGTAAAAAAGAACACCTAGGTGTTGGTGGCCCTTGTGTATATCTGCTGGCTCGAATGAGCTGAAACCATTCTGATTGAGCCTCTGGCCATCAGATCCCTAATTGCCTTCCTGGCCAATGATCCGTTGATCTATACATACATAGAACAAAAGGACTGCAAATTAGAAACTAATTTGAAAGAACTCGGGTCAGTAAAAGTAAAGAGCAGAATCTATCAGCATATCATCAACAAAAAGGGTGTGCATGAATAAATTTGCCCCAACAAAAATATAATCATGCAAAACGAGAATGAGACTATCTATAAGTTAAGCATTACATCTCATGCTGCTATAAGAAGAAGTGAACTACACACAAAAAACCAATAAATATTAGGATCAAACCCATCAAAAACAACAAGAGAACAATTCTACTACAGCATCACATAAGAGAACAATCTCCGAAGAACGTAACCATCCAACCACAATGACCAAGATCAATAACACTTCCAACGCCCTGAATAGAAACTAATCAAGTAAACAACTTAACTGTAACAAATGTGAAAAACAAAATGTATAAACGATAAAAATATTGACAATTTCAGGATATAGACATGCTTGCAAAATTAAGCGTAATCAAGAACAATAATAAATAAACTACATTAAGAATACACCGAATTTCACCATCCATGTCAATTAATCCATCACAATATGCATTAAACAGACTCATCTCAAAAAACAAAACAAAACCAACTATCTTAGGGAATTGATCTCCAACAACCAAAAGCAACGTAATTCATGATATCGAACCACACTCTCGATAACAATCAACTAAAACCTAGCTGAAAGCAATCCCCATTATACAATAAACGAATATTAAAAAAAACACAACAGATGATAAAAATTTACCCTGAGACGATCGGAGAGAACAGAGGGAGTGATGAGCTTGTACTTAGGCGCCTCAGTGAGAAGCTTATCGTACGTCGCCTTGTCGAAAAGCACCATGTTGTTCACCTTCTCCTTTTGCTTTCCCTTGCTCCACTTCTGCAATTTTATCACCGCACAATTTTCGCAAATTCAGTTAGCTTTCAATTCAACAAACACACACACACACAAAATTAACATCATATATCAAAATCAACAGAATCAGTCAATTAACTTAGTTTTTCAAATTCGACACACGAACAAAAATACATCAGCTATTAAAATCACCACGATCACAGTTCACAAACCTTCTTCTTCTGCTTGCCGCCGCCGGATTTGGCCGGCTTAGATGACGGAGGAGGAGCCTTCTCCTTCTTCGGTGCCTGAATTCAACAAAAAGTGACGAATTTAAGCGATTTTGAGTCACATTTTAGGGTTTGCTAAAGTGAGATTGAGTGTGTACCATTGTCGATGCGGAGAGTACAAGTCGCTGAGCTGAGCGCCGCCGCGGAGGAGATGGTGCAGAAGAGGTGAATTGCGACGATAACTGTTGTTCATCTTAAAATTAGGGTTTTATATTTCATGATTAGGGTTTTTTTCAATTGGGCTTTGTTTTGGTCCTTTTTTAGATAGAAACCCACAAAGCCCAGCCCAGATATTGTGTTCTTTTATATTACTTTAATATATGAAAATATCACAAATGTAATTTAATGAAGTTTCTGTTTGGTAGTTTTGTAAAAGGGAAAACAAAATTGGAGTAGTATTATTGTTAAAAGTATAGGGAGTACTTTCTTTGAACTAATACTATGAGTTTTTACTCAATAATTGAAGTGTGCAATCTATAACATATTGCCACACCCTCTTGAGAATCATGTTTCCTTTTTTTTTTTTTTTTTTTTTAAATATTAGATTAGAATCTATAATTCAATCATCAATTTAATTAGTTTGAATTAAGCTAAATAGGAAAAGAACAACAACAACAACAAAAAAAAAAACTCATATGATGATCTTGTTTCAGCTAATAATTGGGCTCGTCCACGCCCAAAACATCATTGTTGTTTATTGTGCTTCTTTTAACTAATTCGGCTCATTAAGCGAAATGAAACTATTCGTGAGGAGAAGCTATGGACCATAAGTCTATAATAAGAACTAAAAAGTAAGTGCATGAAGATTATAGGAGAATGAATAAGAGAGCACAAGGGAAGCTGGGTCTAGACAGTATAGACTTAAATTTGTTTCTATTCTTTATTTTAATGATGATCACTCAAAGATAACTGATGTAAATTAATATATGTTTCAAAGTATATAAAAGAAAGGTTTGGTATGTAAAGGCCCACAAGTTAAGTGATAACACTTAACATTTAATATCCATGTGCCTTTTTATATTAACCAAACTTAGGAAAAGAGAAAATGCAAAATGCACTCATGTATTGTTCTTTGGCGGTACAATTTTCAGGTAAACTGTTTTCTTTATTTTTCTTCTTTTTGGTTGGGGACCATGATACGAATGTTTAACTTTACACAATTCAGTAGTAGATTTTTTTCATGCATAATTAGAGGTAAAACTAGTTAGTAAAGACTTTGCAAGGTGAAAATAGTTCCATGTTTATATATTGTTAGTAAAGAAGCAAGTATTGAACATGGTCGGTGAAATTGAAGAGATATATTCTATAAATCTGAAGACATGTGTTGTTGTGATTTACTTTTTAGAAAATTTGCAAACTAAATGTCGATCTAAAAATGTTACGGAAAGAAAAGCCAAGGGATATATTTCTTGCATGTAAAATATGAATTTCATAAATATAGTGGAAATATAACTAAATTTAATTCTATTCTTTTTATCCAATTTATATATGATGTCGCCATTATTAATTATTTCTACAATATGTTAAAACTAAATTATTATGTTCATCTTAGAAAAGAATCAAAGAAGGCAAAAGTTACACATGAGATGGTTTTGAATTTAAAACTACATGGATACAAACTAATGATATTTGGGTAATACATACTATTGAGGGGCAAATATAAAAATAATCTTTTAAATGATTTTACATTGCATACGTTTAAAACTACATTCAGGAAAAACACTCATTGTTTTTAGTGAAAATGAGTCGTAGATATGTTTTCTTTAGTTTATTGATAGTAATATTACGAAAGTACTAGAAATTTATTAATATAAACACTCGTACAATTACCTAATCAAATCAAGACTGGCGCATGAGTTGGGTGGGAATGGGATAGGGTGTGGTACGTGAGATGAGTGGATGGAGTAAGGTGGGCAGAGAGAGTGGCCATGGAATGAGTAGGGTAGGGTAGAGTAGATTTGAGATTTAATTGGTAGATAAATGGATCCATAGTAGATCCGTGGTGGATCTGCGATGGATCACGGCTTGACTTGAAAACTAATAGTTGTAGATTGGCGAATCCACTTGAACCCAGACCTGGATCCAGTTTATATTGAACTTGAATCCACTTTGAAACCAACCCAATGGATGAGCATAAAATCAAATACTCAATAGGCATAGAATCATAGTCACAGAACGCTAAAAATGTAAATGATAGCTTTAAGTATAACTTTTTATCTCGACATTGACTAAATAAAGTGAAACGCTGTTCAAAATGAACACAGGCAATTTTAAATCACATTTTTCTGCTTTAATTTGTTCATCCATTCCTATTTAAAATGACAACTAACACTCGTTAAAAGCATGAATAGATGCTTTGCAACTTCCTATACGAAAAGATGCTTAAAATTAATAAATAATTAAGGTTCCAAAAGGTCAAAAGAAACTAAAGAGAGTATAGAGGAAAAGTGGGATCTGACTCAAAATCTTCTTGATCCGCCGTGTTACAACTTACAACTTGGGCATCTCCCATAAGTATGTTACTTTATGTTAGATAATAATGGGTCGTACTTACATTTTGCTTATCAAAACAATTATAAGTTTTCTGACTGTGTGTGATCATGTTAATACAAAACTTATGTGTTTAAAATATATTTATTGCCCTAGGAGAATCGTATTTCTTACAAAGCGTGTCTTAGTGGATTAGATGACAATTCTTTTGAATAAAAAAAATGAAAACTAAGGTGGTGTTTGCAAACTCTTTTTCAAAAGCACAAGCTCATAATTTAAGTTAAAGCTGTAAAATCGTGCTTAAGCATAAGTTGAGGGTGTTTGCAAAATAATCTAAAAGCTCACCATAAGTGGAGGGTGTTTGAAAAAAAATCTAAAAGCTCCTAAAAACTTGGTAAATAATAATTATATTTATTGAAAATAACCGCCACAATCTAAAAGCAGGGAAATAACAACTTCTAGATTGTGGGCATTTTTAGCTTAAAAAAAGTGCTTGTGTGATTTTAGATTGTTAACCAAACGCTCTAAAAGTGATTATTTAAGGTAGAAAGCTGATTATAGCTTTTTTTAAGAGTTTAAAAACACCACCTAAATACTCACGGATACATCCTAAGAAGTCAACTAACTAAACCAACTAGGTTTCGTTTGATGATAGTATCCTTATCTCTTCCAAAGCTTTCTTAGTTCACGGATACATCCTAAGAAGTCAACTAACTAAACCAACTAGGTTTCGTTTGATGATAGTATCCTTATCTCTTCCAAAGCTTTCTTAGAAGCACAAAAGTTGCTTTAAATCTAAAAAGTGTGAATAATTTAAGATCAGTTCAAAACACTTTCAATACTAATTCTCTCAATTGATTAATTTGATATTACAATGAGCATCGACCAATACTAGTGGTCATATAGTGAGGTAAAATATTCCTTTGGTCCCATTAAACAGGAGAAGAAACTTTCGCAATAGTATTGTTACTAAAATATTAATGTAATATCATTTATTTTCACACTATACTGAGTTTCTAAAATTTTACTTGTAACTAATGTGTGTGAGTTTTTTGACAGAGAAGGAAATATTATTGATTTACTTTGCCATTTCGCTAACACTATATTGCTAATTTTGATATTTGTCCGTGCAATCGAAAATGAATTCTAAAAAATATAATATGGTTTGTGATTTACAGATTTAGAATCAGTAGAATTAGTTTGCTTTCGGAAAAGCGTGTGTCCCGTTTAAGGCTGTATTAATTGGATAATAACCCAAACAATGTATTTCGTGGAGCCCATAGACCAAGCACGTTTGTAGTTTAAAGCCGCCTCATAAAGCCCAATAATTGTCAATTTGGCTATAAAGGTGGGACCAACTTTTATCATATAATTTAATTAGTCCTCTTTGTTTAGTGAGCTTATAGTGCTCTTTCAGCATCTCAAACCTTGTAGTCTTGTACAACATTTGTTGAGCTTTTATAATTTGACACTTTTGGATTGTGTATTTTAGCACCTTGCATTCACAAATTATAAAATAGGTACATTGCATTTCTAAATTGCAAAAAGTTGACAGTTTGCATTGAAATGTGTGTTTTTGGATGAAATCAACAAGTTAGGGGATAATATTTCTTTTTAAATTTTCATGTAATTGTTTAGCAGACACCTCGAAAAAATATTTTTCAATTTAAAAAAATTAGATGTTTTCATTTGGCCGACAATATCTCTGCGCCCAAAACAAAGAAATTAAAACCGCTAATAATGATTTCAGCCACGACACTTACATTTATGCAAACTGAACTAGGACAACATCAATAGCGGAAGAAAACGATTGCCACTTCCAGCTTAAACCAAAGTCGAATTAGGGCTATTTAAGAATTCTAAATCTGTTGTTTAGATGAGATATCTTGAAACCATCGAGAACCACATTGTCAAAGTGTGTATAACTTTAACATTTTTTTGATTTTTGACTCTTTTCCATTAGGAATTACCACCACGACATTACCAATATATTTATATAGGAGGTGAGAAATCTACAAAGCAAGAAATGGTTAGAGAATTTACCGCGTTGTTGCAAGAAACAATTGTCATTTTGACCATGGGATCTCTATTTGATTTCACTTTACCATTTTAAATTTTTCGTCACAAAGTTAATCACAATAGAGTTGATGTTTTCTTTGCTTTTTGATCATGCCCTAGTTCATTTTGCAGAAACTTAGGGGGTGGGGGAGGGGGGCTGGTGTTTCAAAATAGTGATTCTAAAATTTTGCATCTTTTGGCCCTGAAACGTGTTTCACAACTTAAAAACGTTTTCTTAAAAAAAATGTTGATCCCGATGTGCAATCTGTCAAAGAAAAATAAAATTAAAAAGACAAAACTATAATAGCTTGTATTCACTGAAGAACACATTGGAATGTAAAGTATTGGATTTTTGCAATCTGATCGGGCAAATATGAGCGTATTCAGGAATTCAATATGGGGAGAGCTAACCTAATAATTTTTTTAAAGATAAAATATTTAATGTCAAATTTAATATAAAAGTAGATAAAAAAATGATTCATGCTTAAATTAAACAAAGGTTACAACAAATACAAGCAATAGAAGTAGTACAAAAATTCTAATAGAACAAGTAAGACACATTCTTTAATATTAAAAGTTATCAACAAACAAAAGAAAAGCAAATAACGGGACACATGTAAAACCCATGGTAAGTGTAACAATAATCATTGCATACTAAATGAAAAAAGGGGAAGTAAATTTATCTAATAACACTTTTCATGCATAATTTGAGTACTTTTTGTTCGTAATAAATGAATTATACGTTGAATCTGAATCTAAAGTTTTTGTAGTTTTGAAAATTAACAGGGACTTTTAAGAGTTTTGTGTCCAACTCTTATTTAAATATGAGTTTGGAATCTTTAATAATTTTAGACTTTATTATTATTTTTCTATGTGTAATTAATTAATACATAATGTAGTTCTTTTTTTTTTATGTATTCTTAACATATAGGATAAGTCCAAAAATCTTTGTGGGGGGGGGGGGGGGGGGGGGGTGTCTCTATACATACCCCCTGCGCGCAAATTACCTATTTTTATAATTTTATGTTGCAAAGTACCTAATGGCTCAGTTTGGAGGGCGAAGTGCCAAAATCTCTAATTTGTGTGACCTTTGGTATTATTATAGGGCTTCAATCTGTAAAAGTTATTAAATAAAATATTATTTATTTTATTCACAATATCATGTTAATGTTCACAACCAATTAATTTATGTTAGAATTCAATAGTGATACACCTTAATAAAAGAGACATGTAAGACATGAACTACTTTTTAGGAGCTGGTTTTTTTTTTTTTTGTTAACAAACTTTTATATTTGAGAAACCGGATTTTATGGGTCTCTTTTTTTATGCATAATTTTATGGGTCTTAATGACACACAATACAGACGTTCACAAACTTCAATATTGTGGAGTCTATTATGAACATCAATAATATATATTTATATATATACTAGGATAAAGACACGTGCCTAGCACGTGCTTTAATCTCAGATGATGTAGTTGAACTTTTTCTTAAAAAAAGTAGGCAATTGTTTTGCCTAGACAATTTTTACAAGTAGACCATCTCATGAATAAAAACAATAATTAAACAATATTCATCCATAGTATATTTCACAATATGCAATATGAAACTATTATAAGTAGTAGTGGTCAAAAGCAAACTCCGGTGATCCAAAAATTATAAATTGAATGTCAAATGATAAAGTCAAAATATTGATATTGGGATTAAAAACAACAAAATTCTTGAGTAAATATTTTATGTATTTAATAGTTTTTCCTCCAAGCACTATGAAAAAATAAATTTAGATGGAGTGAATACGCTTGTCCCTGTTGTCAAGAAAAGAATACACTTAAACCTCACCTCACCCCTCTCCCTCCCTCTCTCTCTTAGACGTGTCCAAAAAGAATAGCAACAAAGACATCACATAAGTTTGACATAAATATATAAACAAATTTTTCTTGTATTTATTCATATTGGAGATTACGATTTTTTAGTTAGGCAAAACACCAAGAGCATGAATGTAATTATTGACAAATAGAGCATATGGAAAAATGATTATAAACTCTTTCGATAAGAAAATATGATCACTTTTTTTAATCTGACCTTAAACTCCTAATAACTTATTTAAATTAATCAAAATTCTCTTCAGTTTTCTCTCTGTTATTTCTTTTTGAGTATTTTTTTCCTTCCACTTTTACCAGCAACAGTAGCCGCACCTCACGCCCAAATTTAAATGGAGTCAAAACCGTCATTTCATCTTGCCAGCATATTAATTACATAAAATGGGACTGCAGTAACTTACATAAATTAATTCCGTGTAGATAGATAACAAAGTGGGGTCCACCAACTTAAAAAATCAACACTAATTGACAAAATTGAATTGGAAATATATGAATTAAGAGGGGTAATATTGGGAGATGAAAGATTAACGAAAAAACTCACCATTCTTATTATAATATATATATATATATATATACAACCACATTTATATATATCATATACAATAAATGGAAAAGAGGTTGAACGTCCTTCATTCCTGCAAGTATAAAAGTGACTCACAAATTGTTATCCAAGGTGCATGCTGATTCTTTTGAAGGTTTGAAGGAGAGTAAAAGAAGGAAACATAGGCATACTATTTCTATTTTTTTTTAATTTTTTTATTGAGAAATGAGGCCCTCAATTAAAAAGTTGTATCTAGTGAATTTTTAAATATGCCGTAATAACAGGTCAAGTAGCACAAAGCCACAAAATACTTGTTAAAGAACTAAAAATGCAAAATGAATTTGAATTATCTCTAGTGAAAGTTAAGTACTGTTACTAATTAAAGTTTGTTAATCTACCATTTATAATGTGAATTGTCAAAAGTTTCAATAATAGTACGATAGATGCTCATTGCCGCGATATATATAGATAAAAGATGTGAGACAAAGGGCATTGCTAAAAGTACAGAGCCCATTGAATAGGAGTAATTTCGCCTATACATCACGTGCTTAGATTGGATGTATAATCAAAAAATCGGGGCTTGGAATGTAACTTCAATATATTTAATGGCGAAAATGCAATGTATGTGAAAAATGTCATCCATTTAGTTTCTGCACAAGTGTGAATTTTTTGTTAATTCAAATACAATGGCATGAGATAAATACCCATGGGCAAGAAATCTGAAATCCAACCAATTTTAGTTGTATTAAATCAAATAGATAGTAGTTTTAAAACATAAACGGGGTACTACCTTTCTGGATATTAGATTTAAGCTTTGTGATAAACTCAGAATTGCAAATTATAGATTTAAACTTTGTGAAGGTATTTTGCAGTAGACTTTCCTTTACCAAAGTAAGAATGGGTTCAAAACCATAATTGAAAATTACTTTTAAGAGGGCCCTAACTGAAAATAATACAAAAGCAAAAAGTTATTGCCACGTCGGAAACATCAACCACTATAATTGGTGGATCAGTGTGCAAGAATTCAAGAAGGTCAAAACTAAGCAACGTGGCAATTTCTTAGTTAGTAAGGAAGTACAACATGACCCTACAAGAACTGAAAATTACATATCCACCCCTCAAAGACTCAAAGTCTCAAACAAACAAACACCACAAAATTGAAGGAAAAGGGAAAAAAGGAGGCGAAAAGAAATCAAGAAACTTGGAAGATGTTTTCCACGCACGCATTAGGCGTAATAAAAAAAGAGGTGTCAAATCAAGTAATTTTTCATTTTTCTTATTACTATAATTCCGTGGCACGCGGGCCCGCGTGCAAGGTTTTTTTGGACTGAGAGCGACATTTATAATACTTTTGGGTTTATTTTAAGAATTTGCAATTATCTAAGGACTAAAATGCAAATTACTTTTTAAACTAAAATGATCATTTATAATATTTTTAAATATTATTGAAATTCTTCAAAAATTTGAGGGGCTAAAGTTCAATTTACTATGTTGGTCCATCGATCCAAAGTTTTGGCTTTTATATAGTATAGATGATCGATTATGATCATTGATATTATTATCACCATCATTATTATTTATAAATTGAATATAAGCAACTGCTTTGGGACTATATCATTTTGAGTAATGTAATTGACGTCATTTTATTTTGAAATCCTGTTCCAATCATTTTGTTAAGTCACCACAAAGGAATTCTACCATATTAATTTACTTATATATAATTAAGTGCACCCATTGCCTAGATTTATATAAGAACCTAACTCTATTTTATCCAATATATATTACAATTTATAGATTGTGTGAGGATCGCGCCCCACGAGTCACAATCCGATCCGAGTTAGTCCGGTGTTGGCCACCTAACAAACTCAACTCAGAACGAACTGTATCTCATAGGAAGGGGTCTCACTGACCAGGATCAAAACTATAGCATTATAATAAAATAATTTTACTTTAAATACAGCAGAAGTATTTGGAATACAAATACATTTTACAAAAATGATATAAATACAAAATTCAAACACTTAACAATTTTTGCAAAGTTTCCAATCAACGGACTTGTCGATCATTCGTTCCATCCGTGCTGCTATACCAATCTTACTCTGAGAAAGGGACATATAGAATAAAAGAGACGTAAGTCTTTAATGACTTAGTGAGATTCTTAGAACACGACAATAATCAAACAGTAAATCAGAACAAAACGAACAAGAATGACCAGAATAGTTACATCTGCATCATTGAACTGAAATTATCGATTTTAACGATAATACATGAGTATTCAGATGAACGGGAAAATGAATTTGTGCAATTGCATATAACAAATCCAACCTTAACTCCAAAATTCAACCGTATACCTCCCTACGAGGAGCTACCCCGCAACAGAACAGAAGACATGCTCGAGTACATGCCAGTCTAACACGCGGGTCACAGCCAACTCCTGACTGCAAGCGGCGCTTAAACAGAATGGGTATTAATCAGAATTACTTAAACCAACAGCCCTTTGCTGCTCAGCAGTAAATCTTTTCAATCCCTGGGCCCAACTTCCCAGAGGCGTCCCAATGGGTGAAACATAATTATCAGATGAGCTAGTAATCCGGACAATATCCGTTGCTCGTTTTGAGCTACATAGACCGAACATAGTTTGTTGCTCGTTGCACAATTCAAGAATTAATTGGATGATCATGATATCAGGTTAATTATGGTTATGAACAAAAGTGTGATTATGCCTCAAATGATAGGTTTAATTTAACAATAGGTAAGAAAGTTGATTATGTAAAGAATTAACAATGTTAAATAAAAGCATTAAAATGGTGATAGAATGTTGCTCGTGATTCGAAACAAAGAACCACAATTGTTATGTCCAAGTTTCTCAAGGCCAGATGCCAAACGGGGTTTTGAACAAATCAGAAATCAAACCTCACCTTTTACCGTACGGCAAAATTCTTGATTAACGTCGATAATTGCAGAACCTTAAATAAATCAAAAAGATATAATCAATTGTTTGCTTATAAATTTACAACAATAAACATATATTTTCAATACTTATCATATTTAAAGAAGTTTAGTTAAATATCTAATTATTGTTAATTTGGGACAAATTCCACATTTACCTATTTTAACATTAACTATGACGTAAAAATATAAATAATGAGATTTACCATTTCAAAGTAACAAGTTGAAGACTAACTCAATTTACAAAATTATTATTAAAGTCTCCATTTCTAATTTATTAACAACATATTTGATATTAATATATACATATGCATCAATGCATATTTAAACCCCTTTTAAAACAATATTTGTTAACAAAATTCTTGTAAATTACTTATTATATAATAATCTCAAATCAAAAGTTTTTCCATGATGTTTACATTGAACAAATACTTCAGTAAGCCCTTGAATAAAATTCTATCACATATATAACTTTGGCAAAAACTATTTTTCTTATAGTTATTAGTATAAAGTTACACAATATTGCATATATCACTAATAACAATTAAAATAAATTGTAAACATGTAGATCTAATAAAAATTAATATTTTCAGAATACTTATCATGCTAATAAACTAGATTAGATGGTTAGATCATAAGATAGACACAATACTTCAATTAAAGTTAAAGAAATTGAAAGATCAACCGTAAAACAAACTACATGTCTTCTAAATGTTGCAAAATCCATGAAAATTATTAAACATGATTGTAAATTATGATCAACTGATCCAACATCATTATTATTATGTAATGAATCCATATTAATGATCAATTTCATGATTTGTGTAGCTTTTGCAACATATATTGGTTAATCAAAATGTTTATGCAAATATAAGGCAGAAAACTGTAGCAATCTTAGATTCACCTTCAATCGGACTTTCAAACGATATGATAATCTAAAATTGGTTAAGGGGTTCAATCTTAAACATCCTGGAGAGTTTGTAGTTTCAAAATCAGATCAATAGGACAAGGTTTGGTATTTTAAATAAATCATGAAAGATATGAGCTGTTTTTGAATTTTCTGGACAGTGGTACGTATTTCTAATTTTTAGACCCTCAAACGACTTTGTTTGAAGAAGGTTTCTGAACATGAAAGTTAGCTTACCCAATAACCAGTATGTGGTAAAAACTTCAGAGAAAGACTCGAAGTTTGGATATGGTGTTCGGACTTCTAAAGTTTCTGTACCGAAACTGACAGTTTTGATAGATTTCGGTTTTGAGGATTCTTAAGAACTATGAAGAAGGATTAAAGGCTGAAACAATTTTTATGGTAAGCTAGACATTAAGCAGAGAAACTTTGCAGATGGAAATGAGAAGAAACTCGGAGAGGATAAGTGTAGAAAAATTGTTGAAAATTGTGGACATTATATGGACAAGAATTGGAGACATGGAGTAAATAGGTATACCCCATTTTTGTCTAACTTGAATATTTTATTTTATCTTGAATAAGAGGTATTAGCTATCTCCAGCTATATGGTCTGTTATATAGCTGTAAATGAAATATTAAAAATAAAATTTTAATATTATTTTATGCATATATCACTTTACGTAAAAACTTGAGGTAATTTAGGTTTAAATCAAACTTTTACCACATGGTCGATAAATTCAAAAATATTTCAATGCAAAAGAGATTTGAAATCAATGTTCTAAGACCAAGAAAACCTTATGATGAAAAGCTTTAACCTTTATTTAATTTATAAGCGGTCAAGAACCAATAGATGACTATATCGTAAAATAAAAGCGATAAGTTCATTAAAAATCAAACATAGGATAATTATACAAATTAGAACATATCATAATCAATTTGAAACAAATATAGTGTCTACAAAACGTTTATGGCTGATTCGAAATAATCTTGGACTAAATTGTAATTTTTTCAAAACTTTAGGGGTCAAAATCGTATTTTCAAAAAGTTCAAGGACTAAAGTGAAAATTAAAAATTACTTTTATTTTCTTCCAATTTTCAGTAGCGTTACAGATTGGCCAAAGTACTAGTTTTTTACATTAGAAAGGATAATATGCTAATATCTTTTTAACTGAAACTTTCGGCTTTTCTCGTCTAAGAAGAATGATTTCTCATATTAACATAACACAAGATTAAATTGTCAAAATCCATTTACTTTGGCTTGTAATGAATAAACAATTCTTACGCATATGGATGGGTTGCTACTTTAATATCTTTTTAGTAGATGCACCTATCAGGCCAAAGTAGGTTATTTCAAGACGATGTTAATTATTATCGTTTTAATAAGATGATATTGATTTTTATCCATAAAAAGAAGGTGATTTCAAATATTTGCGAGAGTTACACACTTGCATAAAATGAAGTATTATGTATGAATATACTATACAGTTTTTGTAAGTTCTTCTAAAAAAGTAGAAATTTATAATTTAAGTTAAAATTCTAAAACTATATTTTTTTTCTTCCTCGTTTAGGTAACTGTCATGACTGTACCTTGGGGGACTTTGGTGTGCTGGCTGAGTTAATTTCTTAAAGCTCGAAAAAAGAAAATTAATTCCCTTTCTATTAGTGTAACACTCTAGTTCTTATATTGTTTTTATAAGAAAAAAATAAGTTATTTTCTTAGATTAGTAAAAATGACTTTGAATTTAATAATAAGAATTGGATATAAACTCTTATTTTTAAGTGCTAATCATTTTTTTTCTTCCCTTCCTAAACAAAGCACACCATATAAAAGAAATAAACAAACAAACTATTTCCATCACTCAAATTCTTATTTCTCTCAAAGTTCGTCCAAAAACTATATTTCCACCATTGACTTAAGGTAAGAATCTTAGTTCAACTTTTTTGCTTTAATTCATATTTTAACTCCATGATTTATTTAAAATAGTACACATTAGTTTGTCTTTGTGAATATTTCTGTATGTTTATGCACGTGTGTATAACCTCTACGCAAAATTTTAATTAATTTAACTGATCACCGATTAGTGCCGGAATATCCTACCAAAAATATGTGTTGAGTGTAATTAAGTAATTATTCAAGTAATTCTTGATTCTCTTTCATAACAACACTTGTAAAACTATAGTCGGGAGAAGAACGCTGGTTAACCTTGATCCATATAGCTGGAGGTACCACGTATATTCCAAGCCCCTCCAGTTTTTCCTTATTTGGGCCACCACCAGCTTGACCCATAGGTGAGAATTTAATCTTGGCCAATCTTTTTAGTTCGAATCATAGCTCACAATAAGTGTTATACATATAAAGACAACGATTAACTATTAAGCTGAAATTCATAAATATTTTGTAAAAAACTAAAAATAAAAAAATGGAAATTTACGTAAATATTCTCTGAATCTAGGTTCACCCACACTTCTCATTCTTCACTATTTATTGTTATATAAGTTGCTTGAAAGCCGTCCGTGTGAGCAGCATTGACGTCGGAGTCTTTAGATCCTTCGATCTGTAAAATACATAAATTTTTACTTTTCATAGATAGTATAGTTAATAAACAAATAGTTTCAATTACAAAATCATTCTTACCAACAACTATGTCGCTCTTTCAACAACTTTAGAGCTCCCAACATATGTTTTGTTTGGACCCATTTTGCTATTTAGCTTAGCTATTTCTAAGCGCCTCCGAAAATCTTCATCTCTGTTCCAATAATATACCAGAAAAAAGGTTCATCACTCATCCACGACGGTTTATCTCTGATTTTTAGATACTGCTGTTTAATTTTATACATTATAGTTTTAAATCTTAGTGTACAAGTAGCAAAAAATATTTTTCGCAGACGATCACTTTGAACGTCATCCCGGATATAGGTTCGCTGTAAAAAAAATTCTAAGATTAAATTTCAATTAATATAAGAAATATTCAATTACTTAATTTATATAAATACAGAAAACATATTCCATTTGATTCCTTGTCGTCACCTGGAACATTTGTCCACATTGTATATGTTCCATTGCACAAGAGCTTGATGATTGCAACCAGTCGATACTACACCTCTTCTTTCTAATGGCATGTGTTGTCAAAGACACAACTTTTCTATCATTTGTATCATCTAAAACTTGATCATCCCTAGTTACCCCCGACCCTCTTTTGATGTCCTGCAAGATCCCTCAGGTTTTTCCTCAATAGACATACGTCGTGAAGATGTAGAAGATCACTTGGCAATGAAATTGGTTCAGAACCTATTATTGGAGGAGCATTATACCCCATAGCCTAAGTTATATTTTTGTGTGCCGCAAACGTAAAATCATTGTACAAAATATAGTCGACTCAACATTCATGAAGAAATTGTTCACTTGAATTTCTAATGCTTTGTGAAATTTGTCGTGAGTTACCAACTTTAGAGTTGTTGGATCTGCTCCTACCACATTGATACCTATAAATAATTTTTTCACACTACTAGTTAATATGCTTTTACTACTCTTATTCCTACCACTTTTACAGCTTTCTTTAGAACGATCTCTCATTTTTGTTAAGATTTTATGCAATAAAGCTAGAGAAACTAGAACAAGTTACTTGTATTAAAAATGAATGATAACAAATATATTTATAAAGAAGATTGGTCCTAAAGTTATGTTTTAAATTGGAGACTGCATCAACGCTTTGCAATTATTTTGTTGATCCTGTATTTGAGACTGCTATAGCAGTCTCCAATACATACTAGAGACCGCTACTTTAGTCTCCGATACACATTGGAGTCTACTATAGTAGTCTCCAACAAAATGCACATCAGCCTTATTATAAGGTTGATGCACATATATAATGCAGCCATAACAAGCAACGATGTAGGCTGCTGTAGTGAACAGCTGCCTAGCTGCACAGCCTAAGTGTCTTTGTAATTAACAAGAAGTCGTATCTATTTTAGATACAAAAAGTCTGTATCTTAAGTATTACCGATTTTTAAATAAATCTTGTTTTTCTTTATATGTTTATGAGTTTCATATCAGTACGAAGTTCTGTATCTTAATTGGATAGATTGTGTTTGTCTCTGATTTTGGACACAAAGTCATCACTATCGATTTAGGTACGGTCTATACTGTATCTATCTTTGAATACAAATGTTTTTGTCTCTGTTTTAGGTAGAGGCGTTTATTCATGTACCTAATATCAATAGGGACTTGCTCGGTGGGGACTAATGCTAGATACATATTATTTGTACCTAAGGGCCTATAGAGACAAAATTTCACTAATTATGTACAAGTATCTCCTTACCTAATTGGCATTTTTCTTGTAGTGCCATGATTATATCATCAAATTTCAATGAGATAAAAACATCAAACCCCCTATACTATACCCCCTATCGTACATTGCCCCCCCCCCCCCCCCCCCCCTATCTTTTCCTTTTTGCAACTTGCCTTTTATACTAAAAAACAAATAAGCACTTTGTCTCTGATAGGGTTTTCGTCCAATTTTCAACAGAATTCGAAACGTTAATACGTGACTTTATCATGATTCAACCTAATCTTTTTTCTTTAATTTTTTGTTTACTTTCTTAATTTTTCAGAATTTAGGTTTGAAAATTAAGAAAATATAACAAAAAATTAAAGTGAAAAGATGGCAATTTATTGAATTTGAGTTTAAATCGTTATGAACTCCCATTTTCACGTTTCAAATTCCGACGAAAATTCGCCGGTATCCGTTTAGGGGGCAACTTTTTTTTTTACCAGTCAATAGATCATGTGGCGACGTGCTTATTTATCCATAATACATGGGACAAGTTGAAAAAAAAAAAAAAAAAAAAAAGAGGAAAGAGGGAGGGGGCAACAAAGGTATAATATAAGAGGTTTGATACTTTTATGCCATTTCAATTTAAATTTTAACCCGTTGATTTTGGACGAGGTCATTGTAATTCTTTCCGACATCATAAGAGGGTTTTATAATTATACCAAACCCCAGGGCCGTGGTGTAGCTGTAATTATCCTTACTTAAATTATGTACTAACATTTCTTTCAATTATTTAACATGCACATCCACTACGATATTTTATATTTTTTAATACCACAATTTGTTAATAATATATAAACCTTATAACTAGAAAAATAAAAAAAATAAAATCCCGTCTAATGAACATTACAAAAGTCCTCCATCTATCCAAAGAAAAAGTCACGAGTGGTAGACCGCCCACACCCCACCTGATAAAGTACGTAAAAAAGAAAAAGCTCATTCGAATATTTTTTTCTCATCCTATAAATACCAATACTCCTCCACGCCATTGCCACGCCAAAAGCCAAAACCAGATAACACAAATTAAAAGAAAAAAAACTATTTCATGATTCATTTTCTCCTTAAAATACAACATCTTTGTACTACTCCATACAACCCTCAATCTGCACAATGTTCCTCATAATTCACCTTCACTCTCTGTTCAAATTCAGGGCTCAATTCAAAATCTCAATCCACTTCTCTTTCGAGTGAAAATCCAAGAAACAAAAAAAAAAAAAAAAAAAAAAAAATCTGTTCTTGGATATTATGATGGATTCATTTAAGTCCGACGAAGCGAACGCCACCGTTTCAAAATTCAGCAAAATCACGATCCTGTTCCGGTTCGTGGAGGTGTTGTTTTTTCTGACCATGATCATCAGTTTGTTCACTCGTCAGTTCCCTTTTTCTTTCAAGCCGTTCGTCGAATATTTTCGAAAGATCTCATTGACTGTAATTAGTCCCAAATTCGTTTTTGTGCTAGGGAACGCGATTGTTGTTGTTCTGTTCTTGATACCCGGGCGATTTAGCTCCGCTACTAAAACTAAAAGCGAAAAAAGCCCCGATCTTTACGAGCAATATGTCGAGAAATGTAACGAATATGAGCAAACTATCTACGTCAAAGAAGAGAAACAGAGTAACAAGATATGCAGGAGCTTTTCCGAGAACATTCTTGAGACGGCGCGCCATCGCGTGCCTCGACGTGAGCTGAAGCGGAGCATGACGGAGGGTTGTCGGAACATGAGCAGCGAGGAGTTCCGCGACACGGTGGAGGCGTTCATTGCGAGGAGGCAGAAGTTTTTAAGGGAAGAAGAAGAGATTTCAGTGGTTTCATCTTTTGAAACTTGACATGCATGGTGTTGTAAATAATTAATATTATTTTTCTAGTTTTAGTATTTTTACTTTTTACCTATGGTGGTGAAGAGGTAAAAAGGATGGCAACTTTATGGTTAAAGGCTTAGTATGATTGGGACTAGATGGGTACGGTAACATATATGTATGTAATTTTAAGCCATGTATGTGGCACGGGGTTCTTAAGTTTTTCTTGGATTTTTTGTTAGTTTGGATAATGCATGCTCATAATTAATATTCACACTTCGATGATGAAAATCATTCGGATTGAATTGATTCATGATAAATTATAAAGATATATTTGAAAAAAAATTAGCATTTTTAGGGGCACTTAATATGTTTGGGCCAAGGACTAATCGTGAATTTGAGCACGTTATCTTTTATCTCAAATCTTTATTTACATGTATGTAAACCTTCGTTCAAAACGGAAAAGTTTTGACCCTTGATACGCAATTTTGTATAATTTTGAGTATGAAGCTACTTCGAACTAAAATAACCAATAAATAGCGTTGGGTCACTAGTAACAGCAAGTTCGTTCTAGACGTGGTATCAAATGGTCTGAGAGTAATTGTTTGTCCATAAAAAATCACGTTTGGTTCGTGTGATAAAGAAACATAACTCCGCTTATCTTCTTTTATCTCACGTTTGATTAACGGGATAAAATGCTCGAGGAAGCTATGATATAACCAAATTAATTAATCCAGGCACTGTTTAGTTGAGTATTGGTGAGATTATATTAAGATTATATTAATTAATTAATAGTCTAACTTAATCTCCTAGCTCCCTAAGAATATATTAAGAAAAGAATGAACATTTTTAGGAGGCACTTAATATGTTTGGGTTAAGAACAAATCGTGGATTGAGGATGTTATGGTCTGCTTATTGACAAACTTGTGAGTTTGAATTACTTCTTAACCCCCCTTGAACAATAGTTAAGAGCTAGTTGATTAGATGCGTGCGTTTGATGTTGTGAATCTTAAAGAGTACTTTAATCTCAAAGTATAATTTGTGTGTGTGTGTGTGTGTGTGACCCTTCGCTCAAAAAGTTTTGAGCCTTGATACGTAACTCTCTTTAATTTTGGATGTGAAGCTACTTGATACTAAAAAATCCAACAAATAGTATTGTTGGCTTCAAAAAAAAAAAAAACAAATAGTATTATTTTATTGGTAGCTGTAAGTTCGTTTGAGACGTATTTTGTCAAATGGTTCTTATAAAGAATAATTATTAGCAAACAACTCATTAGACAATACATTATGACAACGTTTGGTTTGTATGATAAAGAGAGATGACTCTGCTTGTCTATCTTTATATCATGTTAGATTAACGAGATTAAAAACTCGAGCAAACATATGATATAACCAAATTTATTATTGTATTATACTGTAATTGATTGCTGATGAGATTAATTGATCTAACCTTTTCCATAAGCTTATATATCTAAAGCAACTCTAAAGCACACATATATAAGTATATATATATTATATATATACATAATGTTATATGATGTTTAACTATATATATATTTTTTTAATATAAGTTTGGCATTTTAGCGCGCGCACACACAAACACACTTATATATATATATATATATATATATATATATATATATATATATATATATGAATAATTTCAATTGCGTGAAATATAATATGCATATTTAAGAATGTTTTAATTATTTTTAGCATGTATATGTGCATAAATGTATCATAGATTTTATTATATAATTAATTTTTATATTTTTGCTATATGAAAGCTACACATACAATTACTAACACATTTGTACATACTTGGGCAATGCATTCTTATTATTTTATCTATTTTTTAGTAAATAGGATGTTGATAAAGAGGAACACTATCAACATTATCGTTTTCTCATGCGTATGATTCTTCAAACCAAACAAAATATGAAAATATAATAAGAAATAGTACCATTAAACTTATTTTTATCACTCTCTTTTTTTGGGTAATTTCTAATTGCTGTATCACTCTTGCATCTAGCTTTACTTTAGCGGTTGGAAATCAAATGTCTTTTATTAGAACAAGTGGGCTAACAATTGAGAAAGGAATGCAAAATTAGTTGTAATTTTCTCACTGACATAAATAAAAAAATTATCCTCCCTAGCCATATTATTGAAGATGATTTACGGTAAATCCAGTGGGTACCTTCAGTTTTATTGGGGCCTGGGGGTCAATAATTTGATAGGTCTTTTCGTATTACCAAATTTAGAGGAGACATGGACTAAAAGCTGTGGACCTTCATCAGAATAATTGTTTCAAAAATGAGATAAAAGCCACCGCATTCGACAAATCTCACAACTTTATGCTGCTGAAACAGTAGACGGATTAAGACATTGCAACACATAGAATTAAATCAAGAGGGTTAATTAACTTTCTGGATAATTATGAAAATGGAAAGTTTCGTGGAAAAGAATGAGTCGTGTTAGTTATAGTTTTTATTCTATGTGCATAAATGTTGTCGTATTAATTTTTCAAACAAAAAAACAAAGCACAAAACCCACAAACAAACGTGAAGTGTCTATATAAACATTTAAAATTAATTGTTGTTCTTTAATTAGGTGTATTTCCCGTTATAAGATAACAAAATATGTATGTTTTGCGTCGAGTTTAAATTATAGACTTTGTAATTAAAATATTGGCATATTACTCAAAATATTCATTAGTTGCATATATGATATGATATGATTGTCGTCATAAGTTCTAATATATATATATGCAAAACTTATAATGGCCACAATTTCTACCACAAATTTATTTTCAGGAGCAACTATATCCGTCCATATAGGCTTTAAATGTAAAAGAAACAAGTATAAAGCTATCAATGCAAAGTGAGTAATTAAAAGTGACATTTCCTAATACAGAGAGGCAGTTTTAAGTGGATCCAGGGCTGGCTTTCAAATTGAAATTACGTTCTAATCTCATAAACCTTTTGTGTTGCCTCATAAAAATAAAAATATTTTGTGACAGGGTAATATATAGGGTACCTGATATTCCTTTGTCACCTCAAATATTTACGCGTTAGTGTCAGATTCGCAAACCGTACGCATGCAAATTATGTGAAGTAAAAATTTACTTAGACCAAATTTCAATACTCAACGCCTCACACGTTGCGACTTTTATCTTATAAAATAGAGAGCCAAACGAATTATACTCCATAATTAGCGGAAAAACTAACCATGAAAGATGAATGAGAGTTTTTGATAAATTAATCCGTGTGATATATGGTGAAAAATGAAAATGCAATTCACCTACGTGGAAAAGAAAGTATCAATATTTACCTCTTTATATCAAGGACATGATCAATGAAAATGCAAAAAAAATATTAATTCTGTTAGTTTTCATTAACAAGATACTACATACAAAGATAGTTTGTACTAGACATGATGGGTGGTTTTTATAATTTATTCATACTTCAGAGATAGTTTGCTCCCCAAAAGATTCTAACTTAAGCATCTTTAAAATATGAGTATAACTTGTATCATGTGGGTTTTTGTTGTTCGTTCTCCCTGAACGAAATCCCGGGCAATTTAAAAAAAAAAGTTTATTATACACCCTAACCCCATCCCATAAAAAAAGGTAGCACCAAAGAAAGGAAAGAGTGAGATGGTGGTTTTTGTTGTTCTCGCGAAGGGAAGATCATTCTCTTGGCGAATGAAGTAGGTCAACCTCTTTTTGGCTTAGGCCAAAAACTTTTTGTCGCTAGTCGAGCTTTCTAAAAAAAAATGATACGAGAACGTATTCTCTTATCTAAGCCGAAAGAAACCAATGTATAATTTTATTACTTCACAACTGAATTTATTTTCAATAAAATAACTTATTTAGTGTGACTGTAATATATTATAAACTTCACCGAACACCCGTGAGAATATTTATGGCAAGCTCATCATTCATCAAGTAGGCATACTTCGTTCAGTGGGTCAATAATTTGATTGGTCTTCTTGTCTGTACTACCAAATTTGGAGGATACATGGACTAAAGAGCGTAGACCTTTATCAGAAAAATTGTTCATAAATGAGGTAAAAAAGCTGAAAAGTTCAGGTTGCTAGGAAATTTATGATACAATTAATGTACATTACCGTGAAGTCCAAATCAATTTATGTTTTTTCTATCAATTTTTTGAGCCGCAAAATAGTTGGTATTGAAAAGATTATAAACTTATTTAATTACAGTGATCAATTCAATGTATTAAGGCGTATTGATAATTTTGAAGATAGAATTTCTCATGGAATGATAAATCGTATTAGTTCTCTTGTTCATTGTGGAAGTATGCTTTGATGTCGTAAAACTAAATCTGGATTTCCCGTCACCAAAAGTAAGCACAAAACTTACAACCCACAAGAAGAAACATAAGTAGCATTGTAATCAAAAGTAGGGAATAGGGATATCTACATCTACCTCTCAGGGTGTATTTGTCTAATTACAGACATTCTCTCGAATGTTCAAAATTTGGATGATTAGAAAAAGATCGACATCTTAAAACTTTAAAAAGCTAAATAAATAAAGAGCCAAGTGCAGTGTCTTTTTTCTTTTTTGAAAAAATGTTTATGTGCTATTCAATTTTATTTTCATAATGTTTTTAACACATGAATCTCTCCAAAAAAGAAAGATCGGTCTTGGAAATGATAGAAAAAAAAAAAAGGAAATTTTTTTTCCAAATCTTTCTAGTCGAATTCTTCATATTCCCTCTTAAACAGTATGTGAAAATAATTCAACAAGTTATTTTTTTTTACATTCTCAAAACTTTCAGTCCCTAGCTTGGTGGAGTACTTGTTACTAAGTTTATTTTTTTGCAAGTATTTTTAACATATGATTTGATGCATTTCATAGATATTTCTTTTATATATTTCAGTTGCACCAAGTAATAATTCTATTTGACAGTGTAATTATTTTTTCTCTTCTATTTATTAAATTTGTATTATTTATGTTCTTTTGATACAAATGTGTTAATAGCACATGTAAACTTTAAGTATTAAGTTAGCTTCACATTTTCGATCTATATTACTTTTTGTTTGATTAATAATTTAATTTATTTACTATAAATTGATATCATGGCAAACATTGGTATGTTGATTTATCGCATGGTGAGCATCTTACTTGTTATGTTATGATATTTTTCTTACTGATTATATTTGTTTGTCCTTTCAGTTGCATAAGATAAAGACCTTTCTTTAGTCTCAATGTATATTTTGATAATACTTGTGTGAATTTTGAAAAAAAATTAAATGTAGTTATCATAGTATTTTTCTTTTTGGACTAAAATTATTAAATAAAAAAAATTTGTATACCGAGAACTTCAGCGGAGCCAAGGGGGGGGGGCATATGGGGGCCGCCGCCCCCCCCAGCTCCAGCCACCCAGCCTATATATACATGTATATATTATGATAATTATATATTATATATTGTATAAAGTCTAATAACATTATATTATATTATCATATACAACACAACAAATTTAATCTAAAATATTCTAAACTAAAATCTGAATTTATACCCCTAAGTCTGTTTTGTATCTTTTAATTCATTAAATTCTCTAATTTCATAAGTTTTGTTCAATGGCTTGTTGTACATGATTTTAAATTTAATCTTAATCTCCTTACACTCTTCTCAATTTTTGAACATCTTATGTATATATTTATGTAGTTTTATTTTATAAATTTTTAGCTAAAATTGTGTCACTTTAGAGTTTCTTTTATGAAAAAAATAATTTAATCTTTGTTTTGTAAGGTATTAGTATTTTTATGATAATTTAACATTTTAAAAATAATTAATAATAGAAATATTTGTATTTACAAAAAAAATCTCAACTGAATTTCGCCCCCCTAACTTAAATTCCTGGCTCCGCCCTTGCTTCAATAATAAATTTTTTAATCAATTCAATGGAGTGTCTTTTAAATACTTTTACCATATACTCTAAGGTTTAAAGTATAATCATGATACAAGAAGAAACTAGAATATTTCTTATAATTATATCAAACTTCAAATGAGGTTTACTTTAAATAAGTAATTGATGTCTTTCAGCATGCTTTAAGCGTAAAAAATAAAGGAAGCAAGAACAAAGTCACCAACGAAAAATAGGTTTAAAGTGCTATTTCCTAATACAGAGAAGCAACTTTAAGTGGATTAACGACTGGTTTTCAAGTGGAAATCACGTTCTCATCTCAATGATCTCATACACCTTTGTGTCACCTCAAATCTCATTGAAACAAATTGTGTAAGATTTATATATATGGTGATCATTTACATAAGTTCTCAAATTCATATGAGCACTTAGGCGTCAATATCAGATGAGCGAGTCACATGTAATTATGTGATGCAAAAATATATTTACTTGAAGTTGAATACTCAACTTTTCAAACTACGTGACTTAATCATTAACAGCGAGATATGCCTGTGCTTCATTTAAAAGAACTATATAAATCACAAAAAATAAAAGGGATTCTTACACTAATTAATATCTGTAATATGATGCAAAATAAAATTAGCATTTATGTGGAAGAGCATTTTACCTCATTCTTTATTATTATACGGCAGAAATCACAATATAATCTCTATATGTGTTACGCTAACATTTACTTGAAATTTGAACTATTCTTTTTTTTATTAAAAAGAGGCTTTACCTTTTTTTTTTTTTTAAATGTAATACCAAATTGCATTCCCTGAGCTATAATTCTTATTTGTTCATTACTAAAAGAAAAAGGAGAAGGACAAGCGTGACTTATGTGGTACAAGAAAATATTATAAAAACAATTGTTTTGTAAAATATAAATTGAATAGTGATGGCGTCGCAAATTTCCTGAGGGGGGTCTGATGCGCGTCACCGTTTTGTTCGAACGTCAATCCCGACCTCGGATCAGGCTTTGAGTCGGGCGGAGTCGTTGGCGATGCTTCGTCCCTGCGGCAAACATGGGTGTGTGCGTGATTTATGGCTGGACCCGGATATATTTCGAAGCTGCACTACGTATCTCCGAGGGAAATCAAACCAACATAGTTCTTGTGTTGTGTGCTACTATAGCTAAGAATGTACTCCCTTAGTGTAGAAGAGGGGGGGGGGGGGGGGGGGAGGGGAGAAACTAGCTTTAGTGGAGGGGTAGAACTTAACTTTAGGAGAGTATTTGGCTTGTGTTGCTTGGTGTCTTAAGATGGGGGGTAGAGGCCTCCTTATATAGGAGCTCTCCCATGTTGCATGAGGGACAAGTGGGAGAGGGGGTGAGATAAGTGGTAAGAGGGGTGATGGGTGGAGGCTTAAGGTGAAGACACATGGGGGTAGTGTGGAGGCTTGTAGTGTAGACAAGTGTTGAAGGGTTAAAGTGACAAGTAGGGGGGTAAGGTGGAAGGCTTTAGTGTACAAGTGGTGAATTGTGGTGAAGACACATGGTGAGAGTTAGCATAATTAAATTAAGTAGTGTAATTAAGCATAGTTTATGCGATAAAATACGTACCGAGGGGCCGTCTAGTGAACCATGGTGCGAGCGTATTTCTCGTGAGAAATATGTGTCATCAAATAGGACATAAAATTACTTGTAATTTGGCAAGTTCTAAAGCATTCTATACAAATATATTTTAATAATTAACATTCATTGCATTTGGGGTCAAACAAATAAAAACCCCGTATTTATTGCATTGCACTAACCCCTTTCCTTTCCCAAGTGTTCTTCAATAATTCTAAACATTGCATTTATAACTAACAACCAACAAGTTTTGATAAGTTTTGATAATAAAACAAACAATTATATAAAACAAAAGAAGAGAGAGCTGGCAGTGGCGGGATCGGCGGGGTTAAGAGGAGGGGCGGCGACGACGAATGGGAAGGGCGGCGACGGCACAAGCCAATCCCTCTTCTTCTTCTTCTTCTTCTAAGTTTTTTCTCGGTTTTTCTTTGTGTGTGCTGCTCTTGAAATTAGGGCTGAAAACGTTGGGGGAGAAATTTCCCTTTTTTTCTTTTTTTAAATAGACTGGTTCGATAACCGGTCCGGTTTACCCATGTGCCCTGGTTGAACCAGAAAATCGGCGGGCGAACTCGACAGAGGGAAAACCGTTTCAAAGGGTGCCTCTGGATCGGCACGACTTCGATGCAGCAATATATTGCCATTATACACAACAAAAGAGTTTCATGGTATTTGGTCTCTTTCAAGTCTCAACGTAAATAGGAGTTCTAGGTGGATCTATATGTTAGTTTGAGTTTTCAGAGTGAGTCTACCTACTAATTTTCTAATACAAAGAGTTTTTTAGTAAAATTAAAATACTAATAGATGCTTACCGCAGTTTAATTCCTTATGACCGTGTAACAGCCCAAAATCTACCCCGTGAGGCTACCATATTTAAAAATTTTAAATTATCTAAAAATATTCTTCATCTTGTATTAGTATTATTATTTTATTTATCTATTCGTAAATATTTGCTTAACATTCCTAGTCTCTAATAATAAAACATATAATTTCAAAGAATTCACAATTATACTTGATGTACCACACGTCATAATATTCGATAAAATACCACGAGCGTATTTCGGAATATATTATGCCACGTCAGCACCATTATTTTCTAATGCAAAATTACAATTCAATGCAAACTCAAATTAGACCCATGCAGACCCAATTTTGAGTTGTTTCAAGGTCCAATCCAACTTATATTTCAACCTATGGGCCCAAGCCCATCAAAATGTCTATAAATACCCCAAGACACAACATAAAAAGGAGAGGAGAAGTTCTCAAGAGTGAATTTTGAGCTACTATTTCAAGTTGTTGTTTCAACCTATGAATTTAACTCCGAATTCAATGAATTTTATATTCATGGAAAGCCTCTGAATTCTAGTTTTCAAATCAAAAATCGGATTGAGATTCCAAGATCTAGAGAATGAGATATAACAAAAACGGTGAGACTGCACAAAGCTGAAGAACAAGTCAAAATTCGACATGTTTGGTCTCAATTCGACTTGTTTGGCTCCAATTCGACTTGATGGCCCAAATTCGAGTAATTGAAGTCCAATTCGAGTTATTCTAGGCCTGTTAGAGCTATTTGAGCAGTCATTTCGAGTTATTTCAAAATAACTCTAATTCGAGTTGTTTCAACTCCTATTTGTACTCTAACTACAATTCTAGCTAATTAAGGACTCTTAATATTATATAAGGAGGCCTAAATCATCATTATCAGGTACGTTTTCTTTATTTTAGGCATCCGTCTCAAGTTATATAGTCGAATTTGAGTTGTTTGGCAAGCTTTTCGACTTGACAGAATAGCTCTAATTCGAGATATATTTACAAGCATCTCGAGTTGTTTGAAGATCTTCATTTCGACTTATTGTGAACTCTTCATTTCGACTTGTTTTGCTGCATTTCAACTTATCATTTCGACTTGTTGCCTTGCACAACAAGATCTCACATTCCGACCCATCTGACTTGAGCGTCGGAGTGCCTTCACTAGAAAGGCACCGACTTAGTTTATGTGTAGTGTTGAGTGCAGGTTCCAAACTCAAAAGCTGCTTAAGGAGACTGAAGCAGTCTGACGTGGAGTGTTGTCAGGAGGACACGTATCCAGACGAAAATACCCCACATCAATATTCATAAAAAAGTATATATGTAATATTACTTTTACTACGTGGTCTAGGCATAATAATAACTCTAAAATTTAGATTAATATTAATTACACAATTTTTTTTAACTGTAGTAACTTTCCTGAAAAACTAGTGTACTACCCTACACATGAAAAACAAAGACATCTTTTATTTTTAAAAAAAGATTATATCGCAATATAGCCCTTCCCATCCACAAGCGTGATGCACTCACATCTTAAGTGAAATTTGAACTATTCTTGTTAAAAAAAAAAAAAAAAAAAAAACACGTCTATACAATTTTTAAAGTATTTTTTTGAGCTAATGGCAAAATCCTACCACGAGTTGTAGCTTTTTTTGTGAATTACACCACAATTTGTAATTGCGAGCAACAGAATGAGGAGCATTCTCACCGATAAAGCTCTCTCATTATTGAGAAAACGCTCTTAAAACAAAATCAGGAAACTCTGACGCCAGAATGACTATTTATTTCGACATTCGCCGGCACCGATGTCTGAGGAGTATTCACTTGTGATGCTCTTTGCCTCAAATGATCAAAACCACCCTATCTTCCACGCCGACGACATGGAAGTTCCTCGCGGCTGAGGGAAAAAATTCTACTGCCGCGCTTCTAAAGGAAGTTCGTGCTGCTGCACTTTTTATTTCTATTTTGAATAGTAGAAACGTTTTCATAACAAAAATGGAGCAACTTGCAAAAATGTTACAATTCGTGGTGGGTATCTTACTTGTAATTACAATTCATGGTGTAATCCACAAAAAACTTACAATTCGTGATATCATTTTGCTATTAGCTCTATATTTTTATTCTAAAAAAACCAAGTCTTTACAAGTTTTTGGCAAAAAATAATTCAAGTAGATTTGACTTGTGTTGTATTTCTTCCATTCAACTCCCAACCAAAATTTGCAGAGCATCAAATCAATTTCGTCAACAGATTTTCAGGAAGTTTAATAAGGATATTGCCAACAAAACAACCTCAGATACATATTATGAAGAACTCAAGAATGCAGCAAATGATCAACATTCAAAATCCTTAACCTGTCGATTTGCCGGAATCATAAATAACAATTACAATAATTTCAAAGACCCTCAAAAAACTTCAAGTGGTCTTCAAATGTCTCACCATGTCGGATCTTCGACACTGATCCATCATCTTCAACCTAAAAAATTTGCTCAATTTCAGTATATGCTTAAGGGCTAAAATCGTATTTACACTCTCTGGGGTAGGTCTTATTACAAAAACCTCCATTTGTACATAGAAACACCATTTGAAATCTAGAAAACTTTGTAGAAAGAATCCATTTTCTAACAGTTTGAAGACAGAATCCGAGTCCCAGTTATTTTCATGTTTTAAAAGCTCGAGGACGTTCTCTATAATTATTCAAAATATTAAAGTGTAAGCAATTTTACCAATTCCTTAAGTGGGTGCATATGTAATATCTCTATACTTGGATTCACACATTTTATAATGAAACAAATATATATGTCAATGGAGAAGTAATTCAAGAATAAATACGAACCCAGTACTCTGGTGGGCGCATTTTGAGGTTGTATGTTGAAGCCATACTCATGCAGTATGCACCAGCATCGTGTACTACCAATCCAGTGCCCTAAATGCCAGAGCTTGAATCAGTAAAAACGAATTGATATTGTCATTGAACGTATTATTGACGAATGGAATAAAATATTTACCTTAGAAGGCGTCGGTAGTTCTCTATCCTTACCCAAGAAATCCGCAGATTCACAAACGGGACCCACCACATCAAAAGTCGAAACCTCGGTATCTGGAGTTGAAGGTGAAACTAATTCTATGTGCTGTAATAACAAGTGAAATGGTAATAAGTAGCTGGGATTATTTTTTCTAAAAACAAAGTCCACTATTTTGCAATGAGTTATACAAGTCATGGCCAAGTTACAAACTGAAAACTTCATTAGAAGTTCATGGTAGCATTGCAGAACATGTAGGGAGATTATGATGAAAGTTATGCCTGAAATGAAGAAAAGGGGTATTTACGTCTAGATCCTTATCTCCCAAAAAGTTTGAATAATTGAGGAGACACCTCTTGAAACTTGAAAAAACATTATAGATAAGGGGTCCATCTGTAATGTTTTCTCAAATCTAAGGGGGTGTTTATAATTATTCAAACCTCAGTGGGGCAAATGAAGGACAATTTTATAACATTGGGGGCAGGGCGTTTCTATATTCATTCAGACCTTATAAGGGGTTGCTCTAAATGAGACCAAATGGGTCTAAATGCAATTATCTCTAAAGAAAAGTGAAAATATATAGGAAAAATCATATGCAACAGATTTAGTTGGCAGAACAAGAAGAGTAGAACTCACTTGGTAGGCTCCGTACAAACTCGGACGAATAAGTTCAGCCATGCTGCCATCAATTACAATAAAGTTCTTTGTCCCATTGGTTTTGACTCCAGTTACTCGATTAACAAAGCAGCATGTATTTGCAATAAGTGATCTACCAGGTTCAATTATGAGATTGAGATCCCGCGAAAGAACCAATTCCCTGACCTACAAAAGTCATCGAGAAACAATGTTAATAAAATTTTCAACCTTACCTGCTACACTTATGCAACTAACCAGCAAAACTAGCAGGAACCACAAAAGATTCTTTGATGACAGCTTGTAAGCTCCAGGGACCTTCATAGTGTAGCTAGGATTTTGCTTAATAGTTGATAACTTGATTCGTTGTTCACAAAGATTTGGTGTTGGGCTGAAGCCGCTTATTTTTTATTACTAACCGAATGGATATGTCATAGCACGGTGTCATATAGATGTTAAAGATTGTTACTATTTATTGGTTTCTCGTGGTATAGTGCCGTCGCTAAGTAATTTCTTAAGTTCATTGATTACCATGCATTTAGAAAATGGCAGTAAGAAGATTTTCTCATGGACAAAAGTATACATGAATGACGTGAAGAATTGTGTACTTGTATTAGTACAAGAGACTGAAACAGGGGTATAATTTGAATATTTGTTTACTTACAGTATCAATAAGGTCTCTAGGAGTAGGAAGGACAGCCCCAGTGTGATAATAATCAATCCCCAATCCACCTCCAATGTTTAAGTAACTGATCTCAAAGCCTTGAGCACGAATCTCGTCTATGTAGTTCACCATCAAGACTGCAGCATCTCTGAAAATGTCTACCTGAAAATTTTATAATTCTTATTAAATAGTAAAAAATAATATCCACATAAGGGAAAAAATTCAAGCAAAACATGCAGATTACTGATGGCAGTAAGTGTAAGCATGCCTGCTAGATCATGGAATGCCGATGGACCAAAAAATGAATCTGATATCCAAATTTTCTTCAACAAAAAAGGTTGTCTACAAATTGGCTATGAATTAACAATGTTTTTCAAGTATTCTTTTTTTTTTTTTCAGTTTTATAAGACTTAGAAAACAGTAAGAACCTGATGAAACATTACACAAAGTAAAGAAAGCCTTGAAGCTGCAGCTACTTTGTACCTAAAGTGCAACAGAACGTTCTTTTCCTTTTTTTACATTCCCCAAGATTAAAGGTCACTGAAACTCAGCATCACAAAGCTAAAATATTTTTTCAGGTCATAAAGAGATCTTGCAACGACAAATAAGTTCTCATCTACTTTAATGCCAAAATAAGTACTCATAACAATTGCAAACAAGATAGACAACAAAATAATCCTAGTGCGCTATAGAAATACCTTTGTAATGGTAGATCCGAGATGACAGTGAGCCCCAACAAGCTTCAGTTCTGTAGGGTGTGCCTTAACAGCATCTAAAAACCACTGCAGCTTCTCGTTTCTGATACCAAACTTGGAATTTTTATTTCCAGTGGCCACATAAGGATGAACCTATTTACACAAGTACTAAATGTTAATTGTAAAGTGCACGGAAAAATTTGGTGCTTGTACAATTTTCTTCCTATAGGAAAAACAGCAATCAACACAGGTAATGTATCAGAGTATTAGTATTATGTACACCCAAAATAAATCTTCACAAGGATTTATTTCTGTCTTGAGTTGAAATACTGCTTTCAACAATCATATTCTAAGAAACTCCTTTATAGGGTGATAACAAAAACAGATTAAAGTTTTACTTTGAATGTATATTTTGACATATTAAATATTATAAACTTTTAGTGAACTTTTCGAGTAATAAACAGAAAAATTTCTATATTTTCGATAGAAAATGTTAAGAGAATTTAATCCATGCAAATAAGCAAGAAACAGATACAGACACAGTGTGGAGGAGACAGAAATCTTAGATAGAAATCAATAAGCTCATACGATCAAGTACCAACTCAACCATTACATATATTCAGCAATTTTGGAAATTTAATCTTGATATCATACTTTGTTTCTGATGTTCAACTGAATGAATGTGAATACCTGGGGATCAACATCCGGGTTGATACGTAAAAGCACGTTAACCCTCTTCCCAGAAATTCTTGCAGCGGCCACAATGTTTTCCAAATCAAATTCACTGTCAATATTGACAAAAACACCTGCTTCGGCTGCCAAGACTAGATCCTCCAATATCTTTCCATTTCCATTGAATACACACCTGAAAATGAAATAAAGATGTATCTACAATCAAGAGAAACAGAAAAGTTGGCTGTGTTTTATAATACGCAAAAGGGCTTATTATTAAATTTGTAAATCATTTTGTTGCATTTGGATAAGCCCTTGATAATTTCAAAGCCCACTATAAAACACATAAGACAAGCTTATCTATTGTAGGAGGCTGATAGCTCTTTGAACAATAAGACATGATGTACCTCTCCTAATACTTGATTGAATAAAGATAACAACTTAACGAGAGGTAGAAAATAGAACATATATCTATAATTAAGAAAGCAGCATATTATATTATGCCCATACGACAAGTATGCATGAAAAACACACGAGCAACCACATTTCTTTCTTCAGACCATTTCCAGCCTACTAAGTAAACTTCCTTTTTCCTATCGTCAATTAGCTAAGGTCCAAAATGGATTCTTTAAGAAGAATCACCCAGTATTGCATGAAGGGAAACAGTCAGCTCATTAAAATGTTTCAAAATGCAGACATTCTCAAGCTTCATGACACTATCTTATTCCAAAAGTTTGCTTATTTTAACAAAGCAAGTTAGCACCGTCTCTATAAAACCCGAGAATTTCTCAACTTTGATATCCTAATCAGTCTCCAAGACTCCATCTTTTCTCTTGAAAATCATCGCAATCAAAACGAGTCAGTTGAATCATCAAAAACCCAATACCGGGACATGATGCAAGTTTTCCTTATGCCTCTATTCTTCACCATTCCTCACACACACAAAGCAACATGCTTACTCCTATTTCTCAAATCAGCCATTCTCTTCAATCAGACCACAAACGATCACGTAGCAAAAACTTATTAAACACTAGCTAAATGACACAATGTAGCATTATAAGCATATGAAATAAGATAAACATACAAGCAATTAATCGATATTTCAGAAATTTAAAATCTTGAACACTAACAATACCTCGTAGGATCAAAACCAGCACTCAAAAAACAGCCATTTTCTTTGATTAAGCACCAAATGATCACATGGCAAATTCTTACGAACACTAGCTAAACGACACAATGTAGCATTACAAGCATATGAATAAGATACAAATAGACGCAATTTATTTCGAAAATTTAAAATCTTGAACACTAATAATACCTCGTAGGATCAAAACCAGCACTCAGAGCCAACTTAAGCTCATTCCCACTAACCAAAACAGCCCCACACCCCAATCCCCGCAGATGCTCCAGAATCTTCAGATTATTATTCGCCTTAATCGCGTACCCGATAATCGCCCCCCTCAGCCCCTCCAACGCCTCCTTATACGCCTCCACGTTCCGCGTAATCTGCGGTTTGCTGTACAGATAAAAGGGCCTCTTCTCAACAACCTCCATCACCTCTTCGACCTTAACTCCCTCACATAACAAAAACCCATCTCCAGATTTCTTGAAGCAGTGCTGAAACTGCTGGGTTTTGATTGGTTCTGAGGTTTTGGACAGAACTGCCCTCGGAAAACGGGCTCGAAGAGGGATTGAAGTCCTTGAAATGGGGCTGAGCTTCAGGGGCAGAACGGGAAATTGTTTGAGGGTTTTTGAAGGGAGGGTTTGAGAGAGAAGGTTCGTAGCAGCCGCCATTGTTGGGAGCCAAGAACAGAAAATTTTTCAGCTGACTTTAAAAGGACTAAAATCAACAAAACCTTTTTGTGGGTTACTAAGTTTTGAAATTTGTTCTTACATGTGACTGAATAGCCAATTGCGCCTAGGTTTTACTAGGGTGCTGCTACAGAATCTGCGCGTTTTAAGATTTAAATATTGTGATGTTTTCATATTTTGGTATTTAGAAGTTTATTATTGGCAATATCCTTTAGTTGGAGATTTGTTTCAAAAATAAGAGTTGGAAGCAATTTCCTTTCATTTTGAAGCTTGAAAGAAAATGAAAGGTTATTAGTTGTTTCTAATAACTAATATGTAATGGTTTTTCTAAAAGAGTATTTTTGTAATTATTTAAATATTACTAACGAACTTTACACTTAGACTAAATTCGCGATTGGCACAAGTATAATTTTCTTTTTATTTAGTATTCATGAGATATGTTTATAGTAAGGACAAATTGTGGCGAACCCCTGACCTATTGTGTCTTTTGCGCTTTACCCCATAACTTATGAAAATGTGTGACATGCCACACAACCTATTGATTTTTGTGTGATTTTCCTCCTGGGTGTTGATCAACCATTCCACGTGTCTGAGTTTTTGTCTGTTAGATTTGGCACTATAGGGCAAATCGATCAAAAATCAATAGATTGGGGTTACATATCACACATTTTTATAGATTAACAGGAACAATGCAAAATCACTCATAGATTGGAGGATTTGCCGCAATTTTCCTTTGTAAAGCTTACCTATGTTTCGAGTCAATGAGTTGTTGCCAGTTGAACCTCCAATCCAATCACAATCCACATAAAATTATTCAAACATTTCTAAATATTTTACTTTTGGAGGATGATTTGAGAGTGTAATTTCGCCAACATCATCAAATATTTTTCTAAGATGAAATTATTTTTGTTTGCAATAGGGTAGTGTTGACAATCAGAACTTAGAATGAATCCTTTAGAATGATTTGAATATTTTGTATTCCATACGAGTTGGGAGTACTATATTGGGAGTATAAGTATATGATAATTGTATTTAACCAATCATTCAATAATGTTGTGTGATTTATTTAGGGTGATTCTAATGTTTTACAAACGCATGTGGGGCTTTGCTCTAGGCGAATTTAGGCATAAAAACGCCCTAATGTGGTGCACCTTCCTAAGACGTATGCCCATAATTTGGGGTGTAAGACCTAAGTGCAAAATGTAAATACCAAGGCAAAAGGTGGAAAAGAAAAAGAAAAATTATTTTGTTTGCTGTTTTTATGACTATTTATTATCTTGCCTATAAAACTTCTTATTTGGTATTACTGATCCTTATATTGAATAATACTTTACATTCTTATTACAACTGATATTATATTTTTGAAAGTCACTTCTTTTTATGAATTTTAATAATATATCTAATTTATTATTCATAGTTGTGGATATTTTCTTAGCTGATTGGATAAGAAAGTCTGCCTTACATTTTCTTTTAGTTGTTATATTGTTTTATGATATGTGGAATATTTGCAAGGGTAAAAAAATTATATCAAACTCAAATTGTGTGGATAGAGTAAGTGAATTATTTTTGCTTTATGTTATTTGGAGTTTTGTATTATTTCATTTGGGCTTATGTCTCGCCTCTAAGACATAAAATGCATTACCTGTGCCTCACGCCTTGTATAATATTGGGTGATTCTAGCTTATAATAACTCTATTTTGTAGCCATTACGCTAGCACGTATATTTGATTAATATATGAAGGTAAGAATTTTTAGTTTAATTATTCTCATGTAAACACGAATAGTATCATGTTTCATCTTTTTTTAAGGAAATAAATCGAGACTTCACTTGAAACTTAAAAGTAAAAAGCGCCTAAAATTTAAGAGTAGTGGATTGCATGGCGCACATAATCCCTCCCCAATGTCTCGGTCTATCTCATTCTCTCTCATACACATACACACTTACATTTAGATTCCGTTAGTTAATAAAAAAAAATATCCAAAAAAGATCATGCGATAATTGACCAAGTCATAAAGTGAAAGCAACAAAATATCTCCTTCATCAAATTTTCACTACAAGTATCTAATCATTTTATGTATTTTGAAATAAAATCTAGGGTATCATTGGTTGATTTGTAGAAACAACGGCAATGAATGAATAATGGAAAGCCGTTGATCCATGTTGTACACAACCACAAACTTTTTTAAGAAAATTCAACATTTAAGATTTTTTTATCTCTCATATTCTTTCTCGGAGCACCACTAATGTAAATATATCCTCCTTTTTTTCCTCTCTTTTTGTCTTTGGGTATTTCTCTCTCTCTCTCTCTCTCTCTCTCTCTCTCTCCCTCTCCCTCTCCCCCTCTCTCTCTCTCACTCGCTTCACCCCAAGACATAGCTCGATATTATTTTTTTGGGTAATAAGTTTTTTCTTATTATTTCTATTGGGTTATCTCCTAAATGTTGGAACTTCAGAATTTTTTCATTTGAATAAGGTTGTATATTTTGCTCATTTGTGCAATATGGATTCAACTTCGGAACTTGAAGGGTTTTATTTGAGCGATAAGATTTTTATTATGATTCTGTATCGCTGTCATCATGCTTGTTGGTTGTGTATTTTGAGGTGTATGAGTATTTCACTTCTCATTTTATACATGAATTTGTCAAATTTGTTGTATCATTTTCTTTTTTATCTTAGGATATGAAAAGTAAAATTTGAAGTTTAGTTTGGTAAAGCAAACATGAAGGGGGCCGGGTTTATTTCAATTTTTGCAGGAATGCGTTAATATAGTTGTGCTCTTGCTATCTTTAATTTGAATGAAAATGTCGGTGTTATTTGTTTTTTTTAAATGACATTTTGGCTTGTGCAATACTTTTTTAGATATAAAGATTTTATGTTTTTGTATTATAAAAACATCTGATTTAGCTCTTGTAAAAAGGTGGAGGCGATCTGCAGGTACACGACACCTGCAGTCGTGTGCCTTTAACGTGATTAAAATTTACGAAGTAGAGTCGAGAGAGACAAGATGTCAGGACCTCTAGAAAACCCAGTCACGCCAACGCCAACGCCAACACCAACACCAACACCAAGTAAGTTCTTCATATTCTTCGTAATATCATTTAATCATTACATAGTTAATCATAACCTTTTATCAAAAGTTTTAAAGCGCCTAACTAACATAAAGAAATGTTCTATCTTAAGAACCTAAATTATTTTGCTTGAAATCTCAATAATTTGTATGGACAGTGAACTTAATGTCAAATTTTCAATCTCGGAGGAAGTTGTATCTAAACAAATTTTTTATAGGTGTTGAGAAAAGTGATATTGAAATCTCAGAAGACGAGAGACAAACAAGGCTTGGTTCTCTTAAAAAGAAAGCAATCAATGCCTCTACAAAATTCAGGCACTCATTGACTAGAAGAAGCAGACGGAATAGTAGAGTTATGTCTGTTGTATTTGAGGATGAGCATGATGCTGAGGAACTAAAAGTTGTGGATGCTCTCCGCCAGGCTCTTATCCTAGAAGAGTTGCTTCCTGCGAAACACGATGACTATCATATGTTATTAAGGTAATTTTGTTTCCCATTTTTGTTCCATAATCTTTGCAATTTTTTGTTGTTTACGAGCGACTTGAACAACTTTATTTTTCGTGTTAGTAGATTGAACAACTAACATACAAGTGGAATATGGTAAACTAATTTTTTAGTTCTGTAGTAGGCTTCTAAGGTTTGATGAGACAATGTAAGACGTGCAGGGTGAAAATTAAATCTTATAAATGTTATCAATATTTATCGTTTGAGTTGATTGAGTATATGTATCCATTATTTTATGTTGGAGATACACTAAAGACGATTTATTCTCCACACTTGTAATAGTTTGTTGCATTGAAATACATCATAAAATTTGACGACCATTTTGGGTCATCGGTCATTGTACTTTTCTAATATTTTTAAACAGTAGAGGTGGTAAGAGAAATTTTTGGAACATGAATAAAAATTTAGCTTTACTTAAATAAGATTCATGAAAATTTGGCAAACACTTGTAAATTCAACCATGAAAAAAAACTAATGGCTATTTATATTGTTTTTTTATTATGACAGGTTTTTGAAAGCCAGAAAATTTGAAATTGAAAAAACAAAGCAAATGTGGGGTGATATGCTTGAATGGAGGAAAGAATTTGGCGCTGACACTATTATGGAGGTACTCTTAATCGTAATACAATTCAAACACACTTGTCCAATAAATTGAATATACTACAGGCTTAACATGTATATATTTTCTATCCCCATAAATATCTTTTAGGATTTCGATTTCAAGGAGAGAGATCAGGTCTATAAACACTATCCACAAGGGCATCATGGTGTTGACAAAGAAGGCAGACCTGTTTATATTGAAAGACTTGGTTTAGTTGATGCAGCAAAACTCATGGAAGTCACGACAATGGATCGTTATCTTAAATACCATGTTCAGGAGTTTGAGAGAACCTTCATTGATAAGTTTCCTGCCTGCTCCATTGCAGCCAAAAAACACGTTGATCAGAGCACAACTATTTTGGATGTCCAAGGAGTGGTACGTTACTTTGTCTATAACTGCCGAGTATATTGTATAATATAAACTTTCGTGGGTGAGTATCTGGAAAGCTGAAAGGAGATAGCTTGTCATATTCAAAAAAATAGTTTTTTGCTAATATAATAGTGGTCTACTTACTATTTTATAGAAATAAAAACCAATATTAGAAGCTCATACCACTTATAGAACAAAGTTGGTCTACAAAAAATGACCTTGTTTTTGTTTCAGGGATTGAAAAGTTTTAACAAGGCTGCCAGAGATCTTCTTCAAGTCCTACAAAAAATTGATGGTGATAATTACCCTGAGGTACTTGTCATTTTCTTATTCTTCAACTCGTACTTCGTTTATCTTTTTCCATTAGGTAATATATTGAAATCACGGTGAATGATGGTCGTCATTTTCTTTTTCCATTCAGACCCTTTGCCGCATGTTCATCATTAATGCAGGATCTGGGTTCAGGCTCTTGTGGAGCACCGTTAAGTCATTTCTTGACCCTAAAACCACTGCCAAAATTAATGTAAGTAACATTTAGAATCACCTATAAATTATATATATATATATATATATATATATATATATATATATATATATATATATATATATATATACATATTAAATTTTTGCCGAAGTCATGTTGATATATTTCTTTTCATTTTCTTCTCTAAATCAGGTTTTGGGTAACAAATACCAGAGCAAGCTACTTGAGATTATTGATGCAAGGTAAATATTACCGTAAAAGTTCAAATATTTGAGATTTGATTTTTGTAGGGAACAAAGCTTAAAGCATGAAGAAAATCCTAACATGATAGTATATGTTCCTTTGGCTTGAACCAGTGAGCTGCCAGAATTCTTGGGTGGTACGTGCACTTGTGCAGAAAAGGGTGGTTGTATGATTTCCGACAAAGGTCCTTGGAATGATCCGGATATTATGAAGGTAATTTATATTCATCTAAAGCCATGAAACTTCAGATACCACTTATCTCAATTTCAAATTATATTTCTTTCATTAATAAGAACCATACACTATGCAAGAATCTTGAAATAAAATATTTTGTCTGCAAGATGGTTCGGAATGGTGAACATAAATGCTCAAACAAAATTATAATTCCAGCAGTGGATGACAAGACCATGTCAGAGGACGACAATGTCGTTAAGGTAGGCAGTCTTGCAAATGCCTAGTTTCATATCTAAAATTTCATAAATCTTAAATAGAGAGATAACAGTATTAAGGATTTTTCATTTTTATGCTATCAATTTGACCACCATGCTCTGGTATGTAGAATGTGAAGAAGAACACTTCTTTCAACTCGATGAATTCACCTGCAGGTACTAAGGACTTCCCACGACTCTCTCCCGTTCATGAAGTAAGTTTTTATGTCATAACATGTAGCCAGATTTGAAAAAGATAATTCTTTCTTAATGCTAATATGTCTATTTGCTATATAATATTGAAAAATTGATTCCAATATCAAATTAAGATTCTTGATAACTCGTTTTTTTTTTTAAGTATGAATATCTAAAGAGGTTCTAAATAAGTGAAAATATTTTCTCCTTAGGTAAACAGAAACAATTCCAATGCATATAAGACTAACGATTTAGCTTTGGTGGACAAGCCCGTTACTGCAACTTGGCCTAAATCGCAAAAGAGCAACAACTTTACTCGTTCAAAAGGTACATAATTATCATTCTTTTAGTCACCAAAGAATCACATGTTGATATCCACATAGATATGAATACGTAGAATTTTTGAATCTATGAGGTGTATGGTAGACTTCGTGGCTGACAATTCTCATGTATAAAATTATGGCTATAACTATATTATGTATTTAATATCATCATTTTCATATGGTGGCAAAATTGTACCCACAAGATTTGTGAACTTCCTCTGGATTAAAACTTGATATCAAAATAACTTACTTATCTTAAACCCATATTCGATTTCTACAGCTACACCAGCTGATTATTTGGCTGTGCAAAAAGCTTGCAAGCCATCCGAAGGGCTTAACAACCAAATCTTCACGGGAGTAATGACCTTTGTAATGGGAGTTGTTACTATGGTTCGAATGACACGTAACATGCCAAAAAAGCTAACAGATGCCACACTCTATTCTAGCTCACTTCAAGGTGACACGACAACCAAAGTTCAAGGTCGACCCTACCAATCGTCTGAAACTGCCATTTCCACCGCTGATTACATGATCATGATGAAACGCATGAACGAACTCGAGGATAAGGTGAGTGTTCTCAGCCGAAAGCCAAAAACTATGCCCCCCGAAAAGGAGGACTTACTGAATAGTGCGTTAAATCGGGTTGACGCATTGGAACAAGAACTAGCAGCAACCAAAAAGGTACGAATATTCTATCAGTTATTACATTTATTCAGGAGAACTCATGCTATAATGATTCAAACATTAAAGCTCCCTTTATTGCTCGACTAAAAGTCTTTACAAGAAGAATATTGGTAACATTTTTTTAATAGTTTCACCTATATAATCTCTCAAGCAAAGTGCAACAATTCTTAACAAGCTTTTTTATGTATGAACTAGTTTTAATTCTTGTCTCATTGCATAGGTCGGTCTTCAGTAACTAATTAGTTTCGATCACATATATCGGATATTTAATAAAGTTTGACCCAACATATCTCTCCAACAATGTGAGATAAATTATTTTTAGTAATATTTTGATTCTTCTCGTGAGCAGGCGCTCGATGATTCTCTTGGTCGACAAGAGGAGCTTGTGGCGTACGTTGAGAGGAAAAAGAAAAAGAAGAAGTTCTTTGCATTCTAAATGCAAAAACCGTAACAGTCTGTAATTTTGTTTCATTCTTGTAGGGGTTAGTATTTTTATTTTTTTAAAACCCACAAAAAATTCCATCATCTGGTCTAATCTTCAAACAGATTTTCTGAGTTGTTTTTACAATCTTTTGTAAATTACTTTGTTTAATGTTTGTAGAATATCTTGCGTTTGGAGTGTTGTACCAAAACAAAAGCAACCGTTGGCAGTATAACCAATCCACATGTATGGTTAAATATTATTGTAGTCCCTCAATTGTAAGTAATTATATGTACTCCAGTTATTTCCAAACGTACTACTTGTACATAGATATTTATGGATTCACACATATATGTACTCCAGTTATCAAATTTATAGAGGTACTACTTGTACATAGATATTTATGGATTCACACACATGCATAAACACCTTATATATTGTGGAGAGAGAAAGAGACAGAGAGATACAAAGACAGGGTAATCATGATGATAAGGGTAATATCAATTAGTGTGATAAAGATGAGATAAGAATGACGTGTGTGGTGTAAAAGAACAGTGACTGGATCGTATAAACGAAGGGTAAGAACACACTATTCTTGAACTGAGTGTTCGTACGAAGCGTACCTCGATTGAACTAAGCAAAGTGTTTGCAGAAATCCTCTCTCTAGAATGTAGAAATGTAATCTGTTTTCCTTGGTGAAATGATCCGTACAACCGTAGTATATATAGGCTGCCGAGCTTGACGAGTAGCGTCTTATGATTGGCCGTCGGACACGACTCGTATTAATGCTACCCACGAGGGACGTCATTTAAGACTTACACACCACGTGGGTCGTATTCAATTTGTGCCCATTGAAGAGCGTGATCATTGAAGATCGTAGCCATGGAAGTTAGTGATCATTGAAGATCGTGACCATGGAAGTTAGTGATCATTGAAGTTCCGTCAGACCTGTCAGACTCCTGGGTCGTAATTAATGCCTGACTGACCGCCGCCGTCAGTTCTGACACTGATCAATGCTCTGCCATTCACGTGGTTGTTCGATCGTAGTATTTAAGCTATACGACCCTAAATCCCCGAAGATGACTTATTACGTTCGACCCGTGCCTGGTTCGAGGGGATCGTACATCGTAACTCTAGGTTTTACGGTCGTAAATTCTCGACCATTATCACATGATAATCGAGGTTTGCCTACTACATACTACAATGGCTCATTACTTAGTTACTTAAACCTACTATAATAGTTATTACTGACAATCTTGCTCTCTTACCCCTTACAAACTCGTGTGCACAACTGTTTAAATAAAGTTTCTCATTCCAAAAACAACTTGTATTACAAAGTCGTCTTTCTTTCATGAAGTGAATTGGTTGACCAAAATATGTCAGTGCACAACATACAGCAACATCATCAAGTTAACTTCACCAGTAGGAAAAGAATATTATAATAACTAAGCCCTTAATGCAAAGTAACTGGGCTACATCAATCTTAAAAATGAGAATAAGCTGATACCGAAGTAATATATATCAACGCAGTGAACATGGTGGTATGCATCTCTACTTTCATTGAGAAGAAAGTGAGAAAAACCAACAACAACTTAAAAATTAATCGAGATCTTGTCATAAGTTTAAATATTAGCTTAGAAAATGGAAACAAATCAAATACTAAAACTACTAATCCATAATCAACATGAAGTTACTATAGATAATGTATGAATAGATCAAATATTACAAATTAAAAACATATGAGAGAATAGAAAAAGGATGACAAATAATTAGAACACACATCTTGTTTTTAAAACTCTTATATAGTGACACAGAACGGAGTCAAATGTGACAACTCTTATTTTTAAAGATGACAAATAATGAGTCAAAGATATAATAGTCTGACTAACGCAAATGATAAATTTTAATTAGTGAAAAAAGTTAGATAAGTACTACATATAAGGTCCTAATCTCCATGGAAACTCTACGACAAGAAGAATGTAAATCTGGAGTAGTGTGAAAAGAGTAATTGTGAAATTCAAGAGGCCAAAACTAGCATATAAAAGGACCAAAAGGAAGCATAACGATGGATTTTTGGCTAAATTTGCTTCTGGAACATGGCAAAGCAATGAGTATCATTGGTTGGCGATTTCCAACCAAATTAGGCTTCTGATTAGTCAGAAATAGACACTAACAACTTATCATGGTGTCCTAGTCTAAAATGCATAAATAAGACGCCACAAGAGATTGCCACAACTTTCTATAGAGCAATCTTCCTCCATATATCAACAACTTTCAATTTCCCTGTCACTTTAAGGACATTTAAATAAAGGTCACGAATTAAACATGGTGATCATGAAAGTTTTAGCAGTAACTTTGCCACCAAACAACAACAAAGATATTTTTCTAAGATCAATACTATGAAATCCATGTAATGACTTATTAGATTTCTGTGGGAGAAAAGTTTACATCAATTGGATATCAATTATTGGACATTTTCGCGTCTATCATATGCATTTTATGATTGGACACCTTTCTTCCAATACCATTAGATGAGTAAGTCAAATGTATCAAGTTATGATTAGTTGAAGGAGCCTGATGACCACTCTGCATTTGTCGATTTTAACCAATGAGCCACCTTCATCACCGCGTGATCATCTTCTTACATTCTCCACATTTGACCTTCAACCGCCAGTAGAGATCCTATAGCAAATCTAAAACGATTTTCAAGCCTTTATATTGTCCTATTGAGTTTCGCATATATAGCCATCAATAACCTCATACAAAATACATAGTAAAAGATCAATATACAATCTATTAACAGAATATAGATACTCAACATGCAAGAAGACATCTGCCCAATGTTATATTCTCTTGGAGTTGCAATTGAGGCATAAACATATGCTCTAAATATTTATCCGAGTCAGATCATTTACTTATAAAGAATGAGAGCCTAACTTAGGCAAGAATTTTTTTCCTCCAAAAAAAAGAGAAATTTAGCTGAGAATCTAGCACTAAAATATGAAGGCGAAATGTTATTTGTTTTCACCCAATCAAAAGCCTATCTCTTCAATCAAACTCAAGCCCAGTTACAGGTGAAAACATAGACAAAAATTTGAATCAAAACTAGGATGAGATTGAATTTTTTATTCAACGTGAACAACCACAATGCTTCTCAAGAACTAAAGGTAAGAATAAAGACATATGCCATTCTGTAAAGATAGAATAATGGAAGAAATCATGGAGAATATTTTTGTTTTTGAGGGTTGGATAAATATAGCAGTTTTTCTCCCTGAACCATTACTCAATTTCCGTCCACGTTCATTTATTACTGAGTTGTCATCATCCAAATTTATATCCTTAACTTTCTGCTGATTGAGAGTTTCCTCGTGTTGTTGATTTATTTCCTTAATTACTTTCTTTTAATTGAGAGTCTTCTTGTCGTTGATTTATTTCCTTAATAAACGTATCCATGTTATTGAGATAATCTAATGGTTTTTATGAACCTAGGGAACATTTTGGTAATGCAATACAAAAATCATTTTCCTTTAATTCTAAAGGAGGTTCCAATGGAAAAAAATATAGTAGAACTTGCCAGAAGTATAAGACTCTTTATATACTTTCATCGCTAGAAAAACAAAGACTATTCAAGAGGTATTACGATGTTTAACTCAAATGAATGCCATGAAAAGAAACAATTCACGTAAACCTAAAGTAAGAGGAAACAAAAACCTACACAAAGATTGGAAAATGACTCTCACATTTATTTGGAGGTTTATCCATTTTATCAGAAAAACCCAATGTTTAACTCAAATGAATGCCATGAAAAGAAACAATTCACGTAAACCTAAAGTAAGAGGAAACAAAAACCTACACAAAGATTGGAAAATGACTCTCACATTTATTTGGAGGTTTATCCATTTTATCGGAAAAACCCAAGATTATAACCTCTTAGTACGAGAGAATGAAGCACTCCAACCGAGTAAAACGTTTCTATAACACACGAGATACAAGTGTAGTATATGGTAGTTTGGTCACTAGAGCTTGGCCTAAAGAACCTCTCTCTGAGACTTCAATTCTCGACCTCATCATCTGCAAAACTGACATTCAAATTCAAGGATTGACTATCTAGATATGCTAGAATGGTTAAATTCTCTAGCGCAATGTATCTTGGATAGCTAGAAAGATCGACATTCTTCTGAAACCTAAGTGCCTAGAGGTGCCAACATAATTGCATGTTATCTCAAAATGCTTCATTGGCTAACTATCAACCTTAGACTCCAACGGATGCAGCTTAGGGGACACTCGTGCTTGGTCCCAGAATTTGACCTCGACTAGGACAACCTAGACATAGTATCCGCCATACTGAAAATCTGAAAGTAACAAGTTTTAACTAATTTTGGAATGAGAAATGTGGGAAATTTGTAAGAGAATACATGAATGAGTCGTTCTCCAAACCCTTAACCATCTAAAACCTCAATGTTTCTATCATCTTCCGGTAAAATTCCCCTTATTTCTTTTAAACCCTATCAAGCCCATTCTCCTCCAACCCCTGATCTAAGCCCAAGAGGAGCCCAACCTCTTTCACCCCTAGCCCAGTCTCACATAGCCCAAATACAACAACTCAAAACCAACGAGACGCCTATTCTAATGCCCAACCTCTGAACCCAACCAAGACTACCCCAGCCCATAACCCAACCCATGTCAAATCCAAACCACTGTTAACATCCCCATCAAGCCCAGTTTCAAAAAATCCCTCGTCCAACCCTATCTCTGAAATTCCTAGACTCATTTCCACTCCCAAACCTGAAGATTGCCCCTCCTCCCTTCATACTCAAACCCTTCACGATTATAGCAACATTGTGTACTATTGCAACATCCCGCAGGAGAATCCGGATCCATGAAGATTCACTTAATCCCATTCACAGGAGTCCTAACTATGATAACGGAAAATTGCACAAAACTCTCACAGGCGAAAAACCTCCAGCCTTAACCAGCTCCTCCAACGTTTCTTTGGAGCTAGACCTCAGTGATCTTGAAAAAAGAATTTGTTGCCAACATAGGAGACCCCTCAATTGAAGAAGGTTCGAAAGAATAGTCTAGCTATGATCATCCTCGCTTGGAATTGCCAGGAGTTTGCCAAGCCCCAACAAATCCAAGCACTTAGAACACTGCTCCTCAACTTTTGATCAGATATTGTCTTTCTCTCGGAGATAAAAACCTCCAAATTATCTATTCTCTACTCTACTTTAAATCTGGCCTCTTTTGTTAACAACTTCATTGTCCCTCCTGTCGGCAACATCGGTGGACTCTGTATTTCCGAACCCAATTTACCAGGCTAAGTATTACTCAATCTAGTAGCTTTATGATCAATACCATCATCAAGTGTGACTCCAATTTAGATTGGAAACTCACGAGCATATATTGTATGCCGTATTCAGCTGCCAAAGTGGAATTTGGGAACATTTTGGATACTCTAGCCTTTAACACTATGATGTCGTGGTCTATCATCAACAACTTCAACAATATTTGCAACCAGCCAGATTAAATAGGGGGTCGCTAGTGAGAGCCACGCCCCACGAGTCATAATCTGATCCGAGTTGGTCCGGTGTTGGTCACCTAACAAACCCAACTCAGAACGAACTGCAGCTCATAGGAGGGGTCTCACTGACCAGGATCAAAACTATAGCATTATCAATAATTTTTCTTTAAACAAAGCGGAAGTCTTTGGAATACAAATAAATTTTACAATTTCAAAATGTAACATTGCTCTTTTGTAAGTTCATCTAAGCACACTCTGTGCAATGATCTCACTTTTTGGCCTTGGGTTTGCAGGATATGATTTCACGTGAAATAATACCAAGAAGGTGTCCACAATATCCAACAACGTATTGATATACCCCGTGGTGTTTGTTGTTCCCATCAGCTCAAGTTAGACACCTTACATCGATTGCTTCTGACCACTGTCCCATTATTCTCATGACTTAGGTGGTGTTTGCAAATGCTTATAAAAGGAGCTTGTTCACTACTTTTGCTTAAAGTCACTTTAAGTGACTTTTAATAAAAAGTCGGGAGTGTTTGCAAATCTTTTTAAAAAGCTACTTAAATCATTAATTAGGCGTTCGCAAAAATTAATGAGAAGTAACTTTTCTATTTAAAGACCTTTAAAAAATAACATAATTACAAAATCAGTTGAGGAAGCACCCCTGGGCATGCTTTTGTGGCTTGTGCTTTTTCTGACTTTTTTTTAGACAACAAGAAGCAAAAGTCAGCATTCGAAACACTAAAAATGTGCTTTTGCGGCTGTAAAAGCCAACAAGCTCCTTTTATAAGCATTTGCAAACACTACCTTAGAATCACAAGCTAAAAGGCATAAGCTCTCCAGGTCTCAATTAATGTGGCCATCTGATTCCTCTTGTGCATCTATTATTGATAATGTTTGGTTTTATTCTCTGTCGGTCCTCTCTTATTTGTTGCACACCAAAACTTCTTCTGCGAAAGATTCTTTACTTGATTGGAATAGGAATTGTTTTGGTAACATTCACAGAAAGATCAAACAGATTTCCAAAGACTTAGCTAATATCCAATATGGCCCCCAAACTTTTGCTAACATCAAAAAGAGAAATTCTCTTCAAATCTCTCTTGATATTTGGCACTGTCGTCTTAATTTTTTTTGGCGTCAACAGTCTAGTCCTAAATGGCTGAAGATGGAGATGCAAATACAAAGTATTTCCATCTTAAGTCCATTTTGCATCACCGTCATAATCAAATTGATTTTATTGGTAACTCGTTGGGCAGCTGTGTTTCTAATTGAGAGGACATTGGTAAAGCTTTTCATAATTATTTTTCAAATCTTTTTACTAGTAAACATTATGTCACTACTCCCATGTATGCCCCTAATCTAAACAACCTCTTTCATTCGGTCATTGATAGTGCTGACAATGATTTCCTATGTTCTATACTGACCCCTGAGGAGATTAAAAAAGCTCGTTTCTATCAGGGCTCCAAAAAGAGCCCTGGCCCAGATGGTTTCCCTACCATCTTTTCCAAATGTATGTGGTTACTATTCACACTATTACAAATGTGTTCCAAAATTATTGCTAATCGACTTAAAATTTATCTGAACCGTTTTATCTCTATCTTGCAATCTACATTCATTACGGGTAGGCACATTAATGATAATAGCATCATCTCCAATGAGCTCATGAATTATATTCATCATTGCAAAGGCATGAATGGTTATATGGGTATGAAACTTGATGTGGTCAAAGCTTTCGATAGAGTTGAATAGAATCTTTTGTCTCTCATTTTGAATCTTCTCAGTTTTGACAAAAAAACGTTAACTCGATTTATTATTTCATTTTCTCATCCTCTTTCTCTATTATGATTAATGGTGCTATTTTTGGTTTTCTTGAACCTTCTAGAGGTATTAGACAGGGCGACCCCCTTTCTCCTTATATCTTTGTCATTTACTCTGAGCTTCTCTCTCACATCATTTTCAACCAGGAAAATATGGGCAATTTTAAAGGCATTAAGGTCTCTAGAACCAGCCACTCAATTTTTCACCCTATGTATGCTGATGACCTTGTGATTTTTTGAGAAACCCTCTATGTATAATGCAAAAGTGATTATGGATTGTTTAAACCTATTATGCAGTTGGTCCAATAGCTCATTAATAGTTCCAAATCCTTCATTCATTTAAGCCTAAGTTACTCAAGGGGTAGCGTTGGAAAAATTTGAATGTTGCTCATATCAATCTTAGGTTGACAAGTGGGTGATGTAACAAAAGTTAGCGTAATGCTCTCTTCATTGCGAAGCAACTCATAGGTGTTATCAAAATCATGGACATCAACCTCAATCTTCTTAGGAATATCACAACTATCATATATATATAAGTGTATATTGCTTTTATGGTCATGCTTGGGTAGGGAATTTTTCTCAAAGTTCCTTAATTCACTTTCTCGTGATGCAGATATGGGTGGCGCAGTGTAACGCCCCTGAAATTTGGAAGAAAATAAAAGTAATTTCGACCTTTAACTTTAGTCCTTGAACTTTTTGAAAATATGATTTTGACCCCAAAAGATTTGAAAAGTTACAATTTAGTCCTTCCCCTTTTGAAAAATTTATGATTGACCGCAAATACTTTCTTTAAGACCAAATGAGTTATCAAAACTTTCAAAGTGGGCCCTTGTAGTTTCAAAATATCCAAGCATTCATTTACAATGGTAAATCTTCACATATTTACATTTACAATTGTGAAAAGGTAATTTTGCTTTGTCTTTTATGCTAGATATTTCTAATATTTTATTCTTAGAAAATCGTATCAGATAAGGCCTGAAAGCATCTTCATAATTAGGGTGGCCTAGCTTGGATTAAAATAAAAATGAGTAGGTATGGTAATTAATCATTGTCTCCCAATTTTCACCTATAAAAAGGAGGCTCTCTTCAACAATTTTCTCACACCTCTCTTCTCCAAATCTTCTCTTCTTTTCTTCTGCAAAGTTCTTATTCTTGATGTTTAGATTCTTAGAAAAATTAGTTCAGTCCTTTAAGCCTTCTTTATAGTCCTGGAAAATCCTCAAAACCGAGTTTGGTCAAAACTGCCAGCTTTGGTACAGAAACTTTAGAAGTCCGAAAACCATATCCAAACTTTGAGTCTTTCTCTGAACTTTTTACCACATACTGGTTATTGTGTAAGCTAACTTTTATGTTCAGAAACCTTCTTCAACCAAAGTCGTTTGAGGGGTCTACAAATTAGAAATACGTACCACTGTCCAGAAAATTCGAAAACAGCTCCCATCTTTCATGATTTATTTAAAATACCTAACCTTGTCCTATTGATCTGATTGTGAAACTACATACTCTCCATGATGTTGAAGATTGAACCCTTCAACCAATTTCAGATTACCATGTCGTTTGAAAGTCCGATTAAAGGTGAATCCGAGACTGCTACAGTTTTAACCTCAGATTTGCATTAACCTTTTGTTTAACTAAATTATGTTGCTAAAGCTATCTAAACCATGAAGTTGATCATTAATACAGACTCATTACACACTAACAATGATGTTGGATCAGTTGATCTTAATTTAGAATCGTGTTTAATATTTTTCATGGATTTTGCAACATTTAGAATTACATGTAGTTTATTTTACGGTTGATCTTTCACTTTCTTTAACTTTAAGTGAAGTATTGTATTTATCTTATGCAATAACCATCTAATCTAGTTTATTAGAATAATAAGTATTCTGGAAATGTTAATTTTAATTAGATCTACATGTTTACAATTTATTTTAATTGTTATTATTGATATATGCAATATTATGTTATTTAATACTAATAATTATAAGAAAAATAGTTTTTACCAAAGTTATATATGTGATGTAATTTTATTCAAGGGCATACTGAGATATTTGTTCAATGTTAATATCATGGTAAAACTTTTGATTTAATATTATTATGTAATAAGTAATTTACATGAATTTTGTTAAGAATAATTGTTTTAAAAAGAGTTAAATATGCATTGAAAATATATATGTTTGTTAATATGAAATATGTTATTAATAAATTAGAAATTGAGATTCTAATAATAATTTTGTAAATTGATTTAGTCTTCAACTTGTTACTTTGAAATGGTAAATCTCATTATTTATAATTTTACGTCATGGTTAAAGTTAAAATAGGTAAATGTTGGATTTATCCAAAATTAACAAGAATTAGATATTTAATTGAACTTCTTTAAATATGATAAATATTGAAAGTATATATTATTGTTGTAAATTTATGAGCAAACAATTGATTATATCTTTTTGATTTATGTAAGGATTCTGCAATTATCGACATTAATCAAGAATTTCCCATACGGTAAAAGTTGAGGTTTGATTTCTGATTTGTTGAAAACCCTGTTTGGCATCCGGCCCTGAGAAATTTGGACATAACAATTGTGATTCTTTGTTTCGAATCACGAGCAACACTCTATCACCATTTTAATGCTTTTATATTGATAATCGTTAATTCTTTACATAATCAGCTTTCTTACCTATTGTTAAGTTAAACCGATCATTTGATTCATAATCACACATTTCTTCATAACCATAATTAACCTGATATCATGATCACCATATCGATTCTTGAATTGTGCAACGAGCAACGAACTATGTTCGGCCTATGTAGCTCAAAAACGAGCAACGGATATTGTCCGGCTTACTAGCTCATCTGATAATTCTGTTTCACCCATTGGGACGCCTTTGGGAAGTTGGGCCCAGGGATTGAGAAGATTTACTGCTGGGCAGCAAAGGGCTGTCAGTTTAAGTATTTCAACTTAATACACATTCTGTCTAAGCGCCGCTTGCAGCCAGGAGTTGGTTGTGACCCGCGTGTTAGATTGACATGTACTCGAGCATGTCTTCTGTTCTGTTGCGAGGTAGCTCCTCGTAGGGAGGTATACGGTTGAATTTGAGAGTTAAAGTTGGATCTGTTATATGTAATTGCACAAGTTCATTTTCTCGTTATTCTGGATATTCCAGTATTATCGTTAAACCGATAATTTCAGTTCAATGATGCAGATGTAATTATTCTTGTCATTCTTGTTCGTTTTGTTCTGATTTACTGTTTGATTATTGTCAAGATCTAAGAATTTTAAAGACTTACTCCTCTTTTGTTCTATATGTCCTTTTCTCAGAGTAAGATTGGTATAGCAGCACGGATGGAACGAATGATCGACAAGTCCGCTTTTGGAAACTTTGCAAAAATTGTTAAGTGTTTGATTTTGTATTTACATCATTTTAAAATTGTAAAATGTATTTGTATTCCAAAGACTTCCGATGTATTTAAAGTAAAGATATTTTATAGTGCTATGGTTTTGATCCTGGTCAGTGAGACCCCTCCCTATGAGCTACAGTTCGGTCTGAGTTGAGTTTGTTAGGTGGCCAACACCGGATCAACTCGGATCGGATTGTGACTCGTGGGGCGCAGTCCTCACACGCAGCAAGGTCTTCATGTTGCTGGCATTAAGATGAGAGACTGATGGTGGTTGTGGTTGGGGACGAGCGTTGGAAGCTGGGGGAAGATATCGCTTATTGGAGTTTCACGACTTGTGACCTGAACCGGCGACAAACTGACATGAATCAAATAGAGTTGAAATAGAATGTCGGCGGGGGCGTTGATCTGTTTGGCCAACGATCGTGGTGGTGGTTGCAAACGACGGTGATGGGGTGTCGGTGTGGTAATTCAATGACTGTGGTGGGAATTTGACTATGCACCTGCTAGTGTGTGTTTGTGCATGTTTTCCTCATGAATTCACTCTTTTTGTGTTTTTTTTCTTGTTTTGAATTTTTGAAAGAAAAAAATAAACTGAACAGAATATCTTAAAGAACGAAACTGAATAATACAGTGGAAAAATAAAGGGATACATATGACTAACCGAATTGATAGAGATCGAGGATTTATGAGAAGAGAGATTAGAGAATAATAGAAGATTAAGATATGAAAAGAATATAATTAGAAGAACTTAAACAAGAATTAGAAAATAAGATGACGAACTAGAATAAAGGGAGAAAATAATAGAAATTAGGAGAGAAAGTTGCAAAACAACAACAATAATAATAATCATCAAAACTTGTTCAATCATAAAATCTCAGCCCTCTGTTTGTAGGTTGTACAAAAGAAACCTACCGTACTAAAACTCTAAATAAAAGGTAATAAGATAAACGAATTCGAATCTAATAATATCTAAATATAAATAAACTCTAATTAAAGTATAATTATAAATGCAAAAAACAATATTAGATTCTTGATTTCCATCAAACTTCTTGAATTTGGAGGGATATCCTCAAAACTAGAGATTTTATTTCCAAAAGTGCTTGCTTTTCTACTTGCTTTAACTCGAGCCTCATCACTTTAGAACATCCTAGGATCCTTACCATCCAGGGTTTCATTCCAAAGCCAACCGATCCTCATAACCCCATTTTCGCTAATCACTATCTTGTCAAAAGTTTTTTTGGGTCACTCTAGCTCTTGTTGGGACGAGAATAAATTGCTTTTGATTTTTGACAGGATTACAGCAAATATAAATACTCAAAATTCAAATTAATGCTGAATTTTCGAGCAAACCTCCTATTTGGATCCCTCCAAGTCAAGGAATTTCTCCGCTAAGAGTGCTTACCTCATTGATCAATCTCTTCCTTTCACTTCCATTGATGACAATGACTCTGCTCTTTTCTAAAAAAAATTGGATTGCTCATATTCGTAATCGTTCATTTGGAAGATCATGCACGACATTTTCCCCACTAGAAGTCGTCTCAAAAGTATTCTCAATGTGGTTGATACTAGCTGCCCTATCTGTATAGTGTCGAGGAAACTTTAGTTCACCTTCTCCTTAATTCTCCTTTCACAACTTAGATTTGGGCTACATCTCCTTGGCATATTTATTTGGGTCCTTTAAAATATTGGAATATAAAAACCTAGTTGAGGTTTATTTTGTTTAATTCAGGGAAGTTTTTCAACTCTGAACTCGCTCGTGAAGAGTTTATTTTGTTTAAACGTAATTAATCTATTTATCTATAGGAGTTTTGCTGCTGGCTGTTCCTAAAGCTAAAGACCACTGGGAAACTCAAAAGGCTAAATTCTTGGTGCTGAAATCAAACTCTCTTGCGGCTTAGACCCACCCCCCGAGTACTAGATTAAAGCTAATTGTGACACTGCCTTCCACCTCGACAAAGCGCATACTGCCTTCATTATTCGAAATTCTAACGGATCTATTTTGTTTGTTGAAGTCAAATTTAAATTATGCATGAACCCCCTTGTTGGTGAAGCTCTGACTCTACTTCAAGCCTACCAAAAACTGCATGCAACCAAGATGAAACAAGTTATCCTAGAGCTTGAGAGCTTTAGGTGGTGTTTGCAAATGCTTATAAAATAAGTTTATTGGTTTTTACAGCCGCAAAATCACATTTTTAGTGTTTGCAAAACAGACTTTTGCTTCTATTTGTCTTAAAAAAAATCAATAAAAGCACAAGGCGCAAAAGCAAGGACATGTGTGCTTCTCCAACTGTTATTGAAAATATGTTATTTTTAAAACGTCTTAAAAGGAAAAGTCACTTCTCATTAATTTTTGCAGACACTTAATTAATGCTTTAAGTAATTTTTTAAAAAGATGTGCAAACACTCACGACTTTTTGTCAAAGGTCACTTAAAGTGACTTCAAGCAAAAGTATTGAACAAGCTCCTTTTATAAGCGTTTGCAACACCACCTCACTCACATTGCTACAGTTACTGACTTCAATGGTGAAATTTCATGGTCTTAAACCTTTGGTGTTGCCATAAGAAAAATTTGGCATTTTTGGCCTCGTTGGAGGTTTTTTCATATTCATAGAAATGCCAACCGAGCGGCTCATAATTTAGGTCGCATGGCCTCGTCAAATTCTTGGTATGCGCATTTTACAGCTATTAACCTCCCGATTACATGTTTTTGCAAATGGAGGATACCATGTATTGAACTATTGTGACTCCTTTGGTCACTCATTTTGTCGTTAATATTATGTTTCCTTTCATTTCAAAAGGGGGAAGGTCTCTGTAAGTTTTCAAACATCAGGCCGATCTCTGTAATTTCGCAAACCACATGGGTGGTTTCTGGAATTATACCAAACCTCAAAGGTGTTACTGTAATTATCCCTAAATCTTAAAAAGTTTTGATTAATGTAATTTTATTCACTTTTTCCCAACAAAAAGAAAAGAAAATTCGCAAACCAACATAAATAACCTCCCCATGTTGCTTCCAGCTGTGCCAACGGTTCCTAGTACCGCCACTCCGCCGCCCCCTACCTCACATGTACCCCTCACCCCCCCCCCCCCCCCCCCTTCCCCCACCCCACTCACACATAATCAAACTAGCCTTTTCATCAGAATTAGATTCCAAAACTACATAGTTTTGTCTTAAATTCCACTTTTAAAATATCTCTTCATTTTCTCCCAATAATTTAATCATCTCTTTTTCCTCTATAAAATCAGAGCCAAACCACATTCATAATCCCCTTCCCATTATCCTCCTCACTCTCTTCACTCACACTTCATCATTTTGCACGCTCGTTTTCTTCATTTTTTCACTTTCTTTAAGCTTCATTGCAATCAAATCAGTGCAAGGATCTCTTCTTTTTGTGTTTTAGCATCTGGGTTTTCAATAATTCTTCACTTTCTTCAAGCTTCAAAATCATTTAACAGTTTTTTTTTGTTGTTGTTTTTCTTAAAATCAATCTTAATGCCCAACATCTTCTTCTTACTCTTTGAAATTGATGTCTGCAATTCTGAGTGAACTGTTCTTCTCGGGGTTTATGATAAATTCGACATATTGGCGCAGGACCCATCTAGTTCAATCATTCTCTGTTGTTTTTCTCTACTGGTTTTACTACATTTCATGATTATTGCCTTGCCATTGTAATAATAATTGAAGTACTTATTAGTATATATAATTTATATTAGCTCTAAGTTTCACTATCTGGGTCCTGCTTATAAGTGCTAATTAAATAAGTAATAAATTAATCCCAGCATTTTCAGTAATTATTATTTTGTGAGATTTTTAAAATTTTACTAATGGGTTCCTCAAGTGGGCTATCATCAAATTCATCTGGGCCTGAAGGAGATTTGCAACAACTAATGGACCAAAGGAAGAGAAAAAGAATGATATCGAACCGGGAATCGGCTCGGCGCAGCCGGCTCAGGAAACAGAAGCATCTTGACGGCTTGACGGCTCAAGCGGCTCAGCTGAGGAGCGAGAATCATCAGATAATTCAAAGTTTGAATGATATTTCGGAGCATTATCTTAATGTTGAAGCCGAGAATTCGATTCTTAGAGCTCAAGTAGCCGAGCTGAGCCATCGGCTTGAGTCGTTGAAGGAAATCGCGAGCTTCGTGGAATATGGGAGCGGCGGCGGTTTATCGGCTGAGTTGGAGCCGGCGGCTTATGAGATGGATGAATTGGCTTGGGTGGTTAACGGTTCTTGGAATTGTTTTAGCCAGCCGGCTATTGTTGGCGCGGCTTCAGACGATACTTGGTTCCAAAATTGATCGTATTAATAAATGGGTCCCACTAAAAAAATGGTACTATTTGTACTAATTAATCTAAGGTTGAAATCTTGCAAAACTAAGAAGTGGTTTTTATTGATAATGGTTGGGATCTGAGATTAAGAAGTTATTTAGGTATATATATTACTACGAGGGAAAATTAGTAGTAAGTTGATAAGTGTGTCGTATTTTTAGTGTATCGTCATGAAGTGAGGGGTTTCAAGATCTTATGTAATTGTAATTGCACTCTTATTAATCAATGAATGTTTCCTCTTTATGTCTTAATTAGTTCAGAATTAATGAATTATTAGTAATGATCTGTTGCTTGTTTTTGTTTTTATTCTATGGATTTATTTTTGTTAATCTGCATCCAACCATAATAGATGAAAAAAACTAGCTTGACGATGTAATTCATTATATAATTTTATACATGGTAAAGAATCCATTGATTATACCCAAAAAAATACCAATGCAACCACTCGAGAAATATATATGTTTTTATGTCTTACATTGTGGTTAGACACATTATCACATTAGCGAATAACCCTTTTTAAGTTAGTTGTTATTTTGCTTTTCTAGATGAAAAATCTTGACTTTTAGAGGCCACCATATACGAAAAGTATTAGATACTATCTGCACACAACTTTTTAGAACCAAATCAAGCTCTTATTTGACACTTCTTTTTTTGTCACGTAAGAATAATTAGCCCAATAATTCGTTGTAAACTATGTCAAAATAGCACGGAGGCCATTGTCCAGATGTATGAAATGCAAAATGGACGTTAGTTAAAAGGGATCGAAGTTATTACTAATTTTCAGCTATACACATTCAATCTTAAGAAAAGGAAATACTTGTCAACTGTCCCATGCAATTAGACGTGATCAATTAACGTCGTTTTGGGGAAAAAGTGATAGAGTACTAATAATTTATTAGGAGGGTCAGAAATCTAGAGAACAAATCCCACGTGCAGGGAATAAAAGTTTCAGTTTCTAGTACAATAATCAGTCTAATTTGTGATCATTAATAGTTACCAAATAAACACATGAGCGTCCCTAGATCCCCGCCTTCTGCTGCTGTGCATAAAAACATGTTAACAAGTACTTTATGGACTATTTAACTTTTTACGCGTCAATGATATAAATCTTTGATATTTAATAAGATTAAACTATTTTAAAAAAATCATTGAAGAACAAAGAAGTGAAGTTTTAATGCGTTGGTTATAATATAAGTAAGAGTATTAATGTTTTGTTGGCAACAAGTTTTCATATTATTATAATTACGAGGTGAGACCCCATAACTTGTACATTTACCACACCCGTATATGTGTATATTAAAATCCCAAACCTTATTACATAATAAAATCATATATTTACAGTACAAGAAGATACCTATATACCTATATCTTTATGTTATGCCTGTCTTTATTTGAGGATTACAAAGCTAGTGACTGATAAATTATAAATAGTAATCTTGCAATTTAATTCATACAATAAAAGTATAAAAGGTAACTAAGAATATATATTGAGAGACAACAGTAACATGAAAAAACAAGTTTGTTCTACACATTCGCTCAACATTCTGTGCTAGTGCAGACTTAATGTGCTAAAGTATCTAGAAAGAAAAGATTGGACTATTGTAGCCCGAAGGTGATCGCATGATCGATATCCAACTCATCGGAGAAAAAATCTTAAAATCATAAATATACTATAAGAGAGTTGTGATATAGTGCACTTCATCTTTACACTTAAACTTATTTATGCTTTGATGATGGTTCATAGTTGAGGCAGTATTTATCTTATTTGTTTTTATTTTTATTTTTATTTTTATTTTTAGAGAGTAATAACAATATATAATTACTCTCCCGTTTATTATTTAAGTTACACGTCGTGCAACAATTATATAATGAAATTTATAACTTTTAGTTTATAATAAGTAAGAAAAACGAAATTGTGATGTCTACCATACAAGCTTTACGTATAACCATACAGAAAGGGGCACATTGCCTAGACATAGAAATTTGGACTGGACACCATATCGTTGGCTTGCTTTATGTTTAATGTCAAAAGTTAGTTCTTCAAAAAGAAAAAAATAATTTTTATAATTTTTAAGAAGAAAATCTAATTCTTGTCAACTATTAACTGCATTAAATATAACATCTAAGTCCAGCCAATAATATGTCCTAGGTGACAGATTTGTAATAATGGAGAACTTGACACGCCATAGAAATTTCTGACTCAAAAAATGTTACCCCGTTTATAAAAGAGCTCATAAAGGGTAAGTAAAGCAACAGACAGTACATATTCACATCAACTTATGAAAAACACAAACTTAACAGATGTAAAATTGACAAGCACTATTGCACTAAGCAGTTCAAATATCAAAATCAAGAAAGTTGCATAAGTCGCTTTATTTTAACACTTTTTCTATCATGTGAAAGAAAGAGCATAGAATTTGGTGTCACATAGATCAAAAAACGTGATATGGGGTTTCTTTAGGATTCCAATAACTCTTACACCCCTGTTTGAAGTAAATGAAAACCAAACAAAATGCGCCAAAGATGCATAGTGAAACACAATCCACCCCACTTGTCTTTTCTGCCTCTCTTTCTTTACTTTCATAAAGAGAACTAATTATGCTGAAAAAATTTCATGTTCGCTCTAAAGTGCTTCAAATACATATCAATTTAGTTATGCATCAATTTTTGTATTATTGCTAGATTTATGTTGGCATTAGTACTTTAACAAAATAAATAAAGATAGATACATGTGTATGCTTATTTGCTAACTTACTCGCTATTTGTGCTTTAAGATTCACCCCCGTTATAAATACAAATTAATATAAGTTTAAGCCTAACAGTGACAACTCTCATGCGTTTGACAAAAAAAAAGAAAAAGAAATATATGTGATTCCAAATTCAAGTAAGCGCACATGTAACTTTAAGACTTTTACTTTTGTAATCCTTAGACATGAGTACTATGTAAGGTAGTCAATCAAAGTATATCTTCATGAAAGAGCCATTCATGTGAAGTCACAAACTTACTTTCGAGTGTCATAAATTAAAATTTCTTTACTGCTTTTCCGAAAAGCCTTTACCAACGGATAGGGTAATCTAGTAATCTATATTGCATCACAAGTCATGTAAGAAATATCTTTCGATAATCCTATTTACATGTGAATTGATATATCTACTTCAAAGTTCAACCATCATGTTCTTTGTTTTCTTTTGATATTTTCAACCCATCGTGTTCGAAAATCACAAACTTGAATCATAAATTTTGATTATACTCCGATATTATTAGATTTTAGGCCTCCCTCTTGTTCCGCTAAAAGGCTTATTAAAAGGATAAGGGGAGATGATTAATACACAGAAGTAAAGGATTATTTTTTATGTGAGGTAGATTGTGAGACGGCTTTTTATGTATAAAGTTGGAACGAGTATCGAATCCTAACACGTAGTTATAAGGTAAATAGATCATTAACTCGAGTAGTGACTTTGATATATATATTAGATTTTGGGTCCCTCTTATGTTCCTACTAAACGAGTAATATTTTGTAATCCTAATTTATGAAAATATTTTATTTTAATTTTACAAAATGTTGGGTAAGATCGTTGTAACTAGCTCACTCTTTCCATTAGAATCTTAGCTAGGTTGCCAAACCTATGATAACGGTACTAGTTTGCCTTCCGAGGAAAAGAATTTACACGTAGCAAAACATGGACCCATTAATCAAACAAGAGATTATTTTTAGAAACGTGAATAAAGAAAGGAGGGGAGACCATCCGTTTAACAATTGTTAAGAATATTAAAAATTAAAGAAGATGCCACTAAAGTAAATTTTGATGGCTGCAACATTTCCATGATTTTTAATCACAGGCCAATTATTCCAAGATAGTCATCTCAAGTCTTTAAAACCAAATTACTTTAGTGTCATTCAATAGGATTGAAGCCACAAAACCAATGATTTTATATGCCTAATTTAGGCAAGAATTTCGCTTTACATGTCCTTTCGTCTTGCTTCCCGGATCGAATTTGATTATTCTTATTAAAGTAACCAATACTTTTAATCAAGATTGTTCTCTTCATTAAGATTAATATAAACACTAGTATATAATAATAAAACTATCTCTTAATTTATGAATAATTAATCATAGGGAGGTCTATCAATATTTAAAGAAGCATTGCAAATATACTGCATGAGATCAAATTATTTACATTTTATGTTGATCGAGGGAATCTGCAGCCACTACCCTTAGACATGCCCTCTGGATAAACCCTCAGCCAGACACAGTGGCTTGCAAGAATAGAAGTCACAGACATTTATTGGAGCTTAAAAAACAAATACACCCCCATATTCTTTAATTTTCATGTTTTAAAACTTTGGGGAGAGTCTTAGTAATTATTGAAACAATTAATAAGGAAGAATTTCAAAATAATTCAAACTTTAAGGGGTGCAGATGTATCCATAGTTTCTATTAGTTTTGACTATGAATATCTAAAAAGAATAAGCTAGGATTTCAAGCTTCAACTACAAACCTACATAGCTTTCAACCTTTGACTTGTTCATGATAAGCTTAAATATGATTTTTGATGAACCAAAGGGCATAAGATAGATATTTAATATATATGAAAAAGGGAATCAACCTTGTCTCATATCGCTTATTCCTCTTGGTTCTTACAATGAAGACTGGTAGAAGCAAGACAAAAGCAATTGCGTCAGACAAGCAGCAGAATTAATTATTCTGGATATATCTTACATAGGAACATCTAAGGCATAAAACAAAAGGCAATGCCACTACTCATGAACCAAAAGTGCCTTACTATCAAAGCATATACATATATCTGCATTGTTTGTGTGTAAAAAAAATCTTACGTTTGACTTGTGTGACTGATCGAGAATCCGTGTAATATAATGGAACCTTGATTTCGTACTGTCGTAGATTAAAAAGATATTAGAATAGAGAAAATATAAGATTTGGTGTTTGGTAAGACTAGAAATTTTGTGAGATTAATAAAAAGTGCGAAGACATGCACAATTTCGTCATTGCATAAAAAATGCCAAGTGTAGCTAATTTATTTAAGGGCAAAGCGTTAACCCCTATACTATGCTCCCGATTACACTTTGCCCCCTATCCTTTTATTTTTGGCAATAAATAAACACTTTGCCTCCTGAATCTAAAACTAACGGCAAAAATTGCTGACATGTGTTCAAATTCAATGGTGAAAAAATAACTCATGGGAGAAGTTAATTTATCCATAGTACAAGGGACAAGTTGCCATAAATAAAAAGATAGGAAGTAAAGTGCAACAAAAGTTAAATATAGGAGGTTTGATGCTTTTATTTTTTTATTTAATTGGGAATAATTCTAATAGGTCAATAATATTAGACTTCTTAGATTAGATCTGGTTGGCACTTTGTTCGACTCTTTTCTACGAAAAGTTAGATTTGATAAAATGTGTTAAGCCCTTGATTTTAAAACCCTCCCAGTATATAGACATAATGAGATTGAACATCAATGTAATATTTGCCAAACATCATGAGGTATTCTATAATTAAGAGATTTTTGTAATTAAGTGTAGACGTGATTATTCCAAAACAATTTTACCAAGAAACTGAATGCCTTAAATTTTCCTCAAATCCGCTTTTAATCATTTTAAGCCAATTAAATATCGACAACTAGTGTATGAACATATTCTAAGTCACATCTTTTGTATTGTGAAGGAACAGAAATAGTGAAATACCCCTCATTATGCCTTTTCTTTCTCATGTATTCTTGTCGAAAAAGGTGATGTGAAGCATGGAAATTGTTATTGAGAATATGATAGTTTGTGGGCAGCTGCCATACTCTTGCAAAAATCATGGAGGTAGCTTTTCTTTTTCTTCTGCATTTTTAATGGTTGATACAGAATACAGAACCGAAGAAAAGGAAGGTTTCGGTAATGTGCTCAAGAGTGTTTGATCTTTACTACGTGTAATAAGTGTTAAATGAGAATTACAATATAATAGTAAATTGTTAATTAATAATAAAAAAAAAAAGAGGGGAAAAAATAACATACTTCACTATACAATCATTAAACGTCGCAAAAGATCAACACTAAACATTAATTTTTTACTATCATAACAACAATATCTTCAGATAACTATTAGGACTATTAATTTGTATATATAATATATATGTACTAGGTTAGTAGTGAAATAAGCTTTACGTATTGACATTGACATGTAGCAAAAATCTAATAATGATATTTGAAATGATACCGAATGATTAGCGTGCATAAAAATTTGGGATGCCAACTAATTGGTTGTGGCATAGTGAAATTACTCTTTATATGATTGAACATGTATCATCCCTTCTACCCGAAATTTGGTCCAATAATGAAAAAAGATGATCGTTTTTCAACCACCAATTTTATGCAAATCCATCAAAAATCTTTTATTTCTAGTTACAAGGGAAACACGAGCCGGGAATTTCCAGTTTCCCACTAGTGTAAGTAAGCCAAAAGCCTAAGAAGAATCTGCTGCTATTGGGGCCATACACAACATGCGACTTGCTTTTCATATTAATGATCTAGCAAATCTCTTAAAAACTCATTTTCAAGATGTACAAAATCAGCCTTTTCAAGCAACATTTGTTTAGAGGAGTGCTACGATATTACTGTTAGAGCACCGAGCTAAAGAAGAAAAAAAATAAAAATAAAAACAGGTATAATAGTATTGAGAAAATTAGATAGTACAGATTACTATAAAATAAATTGCAATACGTAACTCAATCCCAATCGGGATCGTAGAAAAGAAAAACAGAAAACGTCGAGGCTTGTAAGACGTAGTTTTGTTAAACTAGATTCGTTCTCTCCGTGATGCTTGAGATAAAGTGAACGATTGTTTCTTCTGATAGAACGACAATGAGCTCGGTTAGCATGAAATAGAACAGCTCCAATGGAGTCGAATTTATGTGTTTACTCTATCACCTAACTATTACATGTTGCTGCAAAATTTTATGTGTATATAAGTGTATGAAACCTTAAGGAGGGTGATTCCTTGTATATACTAGCACATGGAAAATATAATGAAAAGTTTAAGCTCAAATATTGTTAATTGCGTGTTCAGTAATTGCCATAATTATCTTAAAGGAAGTAATGGGTTTAGTCAAAACATGAATCACATGCATCCATTATGATAATTATATTAATGCCTTACTAACGCTTATTACCATACTATATTATATAAAATATATATAACAGAAAAACAAAGGTGTAAACTACAAAACGAGGCCGGTGTGAGAACAAGCCCAATAGACCAACATTTGACGCGTACATTGTGCATCCAAACAACTCGGGCCTACCTCAGTTTGGCGGAATTTTAAACCCCCGGCCCCATTGGGTACGAGAGAGAGTATATGTGGAGTTTATGTAACGTGTTGTAAGATTATTTGTTCCTATTCGAGTCGGAACGAACTCCAGAAAATTAAGGAAGAAGGAAGAAATTTGATAAACTTCAATATTTGCATAAAAAGTGAGAGTTCTGTACGTTCTCTCTTCAAATACACATATTCAGCAGTTTATAATTAACTGCCTACAACCACTACTAATTATCCACTATGCAACAACTAATTAAAATATTAAAACAACAACATTATTTATTAAATACGCACGCATATAATAGACTTAGGCTTCATAATCTTCAGCCCAAACTGGACGTTTGGTGACACGTCTGGCCGCCCACGAACATCAGCTGGGCCATCAGCAGAATTCGGCCCACTCGCATCAATATCAATCTAAGACAACAAGAGAGAATTTTTCAAATATATAACTATGAAATCATAACGTCACCACATGAAAAGGACCGCTAAATGAAAAAATCCCAGGGCTGTCAAAATTTTAATATTGAGATTTGAATTACATTGATGAACTTCCATATGTAACTAATTGCTACAAATTTTGCGCATAAACCATTTTTGTTTCATTTTCAAAATATTCCATCGTATTCAAAAATGTTTAAACACGTTTAGACGAATCTCAGGATTCTCAAATTGGTTTCGTTTATGTTGAAAATTCGCTGCGGAAACAAGACCAAAGAAGGCCTAAAATTCCTTAAAACCTAAGGTTAGCACAGCAGGGATACATAGCAATCGGTGTGGAAAAAAGCTTAATTGTATAAAGTCGCCAAACGTGCACAATTTTGGTTCACATGAACGTATTTTAAGTACAATAATGCGGTGTATCCGATTCAGACTTAATTTACATGACAAGTTTATGTTTCAATATACTTACCACATGCAAAAAGCCACTCATTGTGGAAAGCTATTCAAAGTTTCCTAGGACAAAATCATCAAATCCTTTTCTCAATGGGGACAATATTCAAGTCCAAAATCTTTCATACACATGCATGGTGTGCTGTTAAGTACTTCACTCTCAGATTTATAATATGTATCAAATATAAATCACACAAGATGTAGATTTAATATAAAATAGTACATATATATGTTATGAGATTAAAAGTAATAAATTAAATATATTTCTTATGCCGATCATAGCCTCCGATATAGATTGAATAAATCTGATGATAACGCAACTATTGGCACACAAGTTCGGTACAAAAAGGTTGAGAGATGATTATCTTTGGTCAATTGATCAATCAATATCTTATATAACTAACCTGATTCCAAAAAAGTTACAATACGTATCCAAAGTAAAACATTACACACCAATTGCACAAGTTTTAATGCAATCTCAACCAACAAACAGAATTCCTATAAATTACAAAATACTATATGAAATAAATGGAGCTATCGTAAAACGAACACATAAATCTACCCTTCTACTCATTCTTTTGTAGGTCTTTACGTTAGTAACTTGTAACAATACCATATATACAATCAGCATATTATTATTTTTTTTTGTTCTTTTTTAGTCTTCTCTTGGTTTTTATTAAGTATATCAATCAAAATGCATACTTCTCTACCTAAATTACATGAGATGATCTGCATGTTACAAAAAAAATATTAAAAGTTCACAGCATCGATCATATTCTGACTAACTGAATTTGCATTTAACTCCACAACTTAATCAAATCAAAAAGTTAAAACAGTTTCGACAAAAGACATAAAAAGTAGATTTTTTTCTTTCTTTTATCAGTTTCACAGGGACAGTGCCACCGGCCCACCACCAAGTATCTTAACCCCATTTGATGATTAGTAACCACTCTGAGATGGACTCGTGATACATGGCATATTACTGGGTGAGGCCTATTCCAATATATATTACTGCTCCACTTTCATTAGGCCCATAAAGATTGAAAAACTGATTAGATATAACTGGTCTAGATTTGGGCTAAAAGTCCGAATGGTAGAGACTAGAGAGTGTTGCAATGTCAATTTAGTATAGAGACTTGAGAAATTACTTTGTGTAACCGTTACACAATGATGTATTGTAAGTTTGTAACACGTTCATTATTTATGTAGATACATGGTTATGATGAGATTGGAGGTGTTCAAAGCTCGCCCAACCTGTCAAACCCGCACCGGCCGCCATGGTTTATGTTATAACTTCACCCACTCGGGTTAATAAATTGGTAACTCACAAAATTTGAGTTTGGTCATAATTTTAAATACAACCCGCTCAAATCCGCCCGCATACACCCCTGGTTTGTATGTTTGTAGAGGAATGAGGGAGTAAAGAATGTTTCCGAAAGTCATATAGTTGTATGTTCGTATTATTATTATAATATAGTTTTTTTGTTAATTTTATGTTGTTTTTAGTTGTATTTTGGATTGTGAATGATTTAAATTGTTATTTCATAATTAATTCTAATAAAATTCTCGTTTACATCCTTACATTGTTTTTTAAAATGCAAAGTAGGTTATGTTTTTGTTTATATACCTAAATCTTACTTTTTTCACAATTTAAATCAGTCACCCGCCCGCCACTTGCTCAACTCGTGACCCGCATGGTTTAGTTTTTAACTTAATCCACTCGGGTTGACAAATTGATAGCCCGCATGTTTTGAGTATGGTCATATTTTCAACGACACCCCTCCCGCGAACACCCATGAATGAGATTATGGGAAAGTTATTTCCTATAATTTAGAAAAATCTTTTATCAGGATCATCAGTAGTGTAACAGTTGCATAAAATAATTTTATCTTCTTAAATGGGGAGATTTCATGCTTTTGCAGATACATTTCTATGGTTTTACCTTTTGACATATACCAACCCTAGGGTTTCAATTTGCTTGCATACCCCCTTCCATCTCTTGACCGATAGTCATATGTTATATGCAAGTGTAATTCTATATATATGTAAAATTATTTTGTTTTTCTTTTTTAAATTATTTTCTTATCATGGTTGTTCTAATAATACAAATATCGTTTTTACCTCTATAATCTCCATTATTTTTATTTAACTAATTCATGGTGATTACAATAACTACTATATAATATGATAATTATGTCAAGGTTAGAGAATATATGTAAAAAAAAAAAAAAAAAAAGAATTAGACGGTGAGCTAGTTGCCAAAAGTTAATCCACTATATGAATTACATTTTTCTTTCTTTGTTAAATTGTATTTTACTAGTTGAATAAAAGTAGATACAATATGTACATTAATATTCTTCTTTCTCAAAGTGTACTTTAGAGTTTAGACACATAAACTTTTGTTCAATTTTATATTATTGGATGATTTAATTTTGTCTTATTTTCATATATGTGATCGAATCGAATAATAACATTGATATTATAATAAAGCATCATTTAGCAACAAAAAGCGTGTTTGGTAAATAAAATATTTAAAATTATTAATAAAAATAGTTTAAAACCTCCCTAAATGTTGAAAATAAGTAACTCCAACTACTCATAAAAAAGAAAAAAACTAATGTAAGTTGTATTTTCATGATCTTGTCGAACTATTTCAAAAGTTTCTAAAAAGTCAAAAAATTAAAGAAGGAATGTAGATATATATAAAGTTGCTGACTAACATTATTAAACAAAAATCCATTCTTAATTTAAATACTTAAAGGTGAAGTAAGTGAAATATATACAAAGTTAATGAAAAATTCATATTTTAAATTTGAAAATGACATAATTAGGCATACGTAGATAAGCTGAAACCTTAGGTGGGCATTTGCAAAAGTACAATACTATAGGGGATGTGATGGAGATTACAATTTACACACAGTGTTTCTATAATCGGGCAGCACCAGTCGGTCGAATCGATTAGACTGGGGTTCGATCCTTTGTGCGAACACCGATTGAAATGGTTAGACCGGTAAAACCAGTAAACTGGTGGCCTCATCAATTCAATGTGCGGTGCAGTTTTAAAAACACTGATTACACCCTTGTAGTTGACTTAAGCTGTAAAATAACAAATGTGCTTCCCCTATGATGTTTATTTTAGAGTTTAGACTTACTAGTATTTATTATTTGTGAAACTTAATTAATATAGTTGACCTTTTTATCACTTTAAGTTGATCTAAATACATTGAACTTATAATATATATGGTATTTTCGTGGAAATTATTTGTATAACGAGAAGTTATTCTATAAGATAAAGATTATTCATAGCTTAATAAATAAAAATATTCATAATATTGTTATAATACTTTACTTTTAAAGAATATTACAAAACAATTTCCTAATAAAAACCTTCAGATATCGTTGTAATCAACGTTTTAGAAGACGCGAGGCGTAAATGACGTATTTTAACAACAGTCTCAGGGTGTTTTAGCTCAACTTTGTCTTGAGGTGAGGCTCACACTAAGGTGCACTTTTTTAAACACTGTTCGTAAAAAAAAAAAAGATTAAACTGAAAAAAAAAATGAATTTATAGGATAAATCACACTTTATGTAATTATCAACTAGAATAACAGAAATTATTTTCACAATAATCTCTTAATAGCCATACTTGCAAAAACTTGATCCAAATTAACAAAAAAAAAAAAACAAAACAAAAAAAAACACAACTTGATCCCCAGTTTCTCATCATGAGGCAACACAATCAAATGCAAAAAGAGCAGATCAAAGATTTCTTTTACGAGTAGTAATTTTTCATCCATTATCAATGACGGATTATTCTGAAACAATTAAAACCTTAACAAACGACCTTCAGGTATCCTGTAGTAACATTTTCTATAATGTATTTGAAACGAAAGATCAATTCTTGATTATCATGCGCCAAGCATTGCATGTAATTTTCACAGCTCAAAATCAAATCTTTTAACTTTTTTTATTCTCTTTATTGTTAATTCTGAAAAGGGTCATCCTCGAATGTTTCAATTCTATATTCTGTCATAAACTCATAATCATTATTATGAAAAAAAATAATTGATGATGATATTTTTGATGGATTGCATTTGATTTGATTTTCAGGTATTTTTTCCCCTGAGTTAAGTGGTAAAGCATGCCTTTGGATAAGGATTATTATGAAGTCTTGGGGGTTGGAAAGGGTGCCTCCAATGCAGAAATTAAAAAGGCTTACTATCTTAAGGTGAGGATTCAAATTTGTTAGTCTTAATTGTATGCTAGCATTAGAGAATAGAGCAATGGTATTTTAGCATTGTAGGGGAAATTTGAGTTGAGTCGACGACATAGTCTGTTGGTAAGACGCTTAACTTGTAAGTCTGTAACTAACATGTGTAACCGATATGTTACTCGTTCGAGTCACCATGAGTGTATGTTTTCGTGTGTTTGCATGCGCGTGTTTGAGTGTCTATGTGTGTGATTTAATAGAGAGAAGAAAAAGAGACATGAGTTCGATTGCCATATTTCCGTATGGTAATCCTGAATGGTTGTTTATCACGTATGGTTAAAGAAACTTTTTTATTTTCAGCAATCCTATGTGGTATCCTTGTCCTCCATTTTGAAATTCTTGTGTTGCTTCTACTGCCATCAAGTGTATGCATTACATTATCATATTGTATCTTCACGGTTGTATCACTTATGCATGTTTAAGAATTAAGAATGGTGGTAAAGATTTTGAATATCTAGTAGTGAATCTTGCTGTGGGTTTAATTTCCAGAAGCAATTCTGAAAATGTAATTTATGCTTGATATGTCTACACCAAAGTTAATTTTCTGGTAGAACTCCAACTCCGAAGCAGAGACTGAATATTTCTTGACCTGGTATCAAATTTTACGATAAAAATCCAGGACCTTGATTGTTCAACAATTTTTCCTCCAATTTTGCAGATTATTTTGTTCCTAATTACTTTATACCAAATGCATAAATGTGTTTATTGTTCTCAACTAGAATGTCGCTATTGTGCTAATATTAACTTTCTCTTTTGGACTCAATGGGATGAGACAGTTTGAGAATCCATCTGTGCCTTATAGTTTGTATGTCTGTGGCTCACATAGTCCAGATTGCGATCTCAATAAATTGCATCTCGGTATGGTTCTTACTTGTCGGTTACCAATGTTCGTATGATTAGAGGATATATTGTTCCAATTGGTAAGTTCATTTGTTTTTCCTGTCGGATAAAGAACAGAGTTTAACTACTCTAATCTGCAACGTATCTTTTACTTTTGCTAGGGGTGGGGGGTTTGTCTTCTACAATCCTCAGATATGTCCTGATCTCTTGAGAGAATGTATTCAAGTTCGTATATTAGATTTTTTATTCATCTCGTAATCCTGTGAAAGTTTGTTCTTTGTCCATCTTGACATAGGTAGATAAATCGTTTTAAGCCATATTGAAATACTTCAACGTTGTTAGCCTGTACTTTCTTTTGTAGGCAAGAGTTGTACACCCTGATAAAAATCATGGAGATCCAGAAGCTGCTGCTAGAGCTTTCCAAGTAAGCAATACATAAGATATTATTATTCATAATTTACATTAGTTTAGTCACGTAGCACATATTTACTAGTTAAGGCACCTGAAAATTGGCTAAACTATTCAATTATAAGGAAATTAAAACGAGTAGTTAGGTAAAAGTTGCTAAGAATGTTTGGTCTGTTACACTGAAAGTACTTTCGTGTTAATTGTGAAATGAGATAACCTGATACCGTTGGATGTATATTCTGCAAGTAAAAGATCCTAATTACATTGCAATCTCGAGAAGCATTTCTTATGAATAGTGTAGGTATAACATTCTACAGAGATCTGCAGACTAACTTACAATGTATCCGATGAATATATGAATTGCATTTAGATTTGCCTTATTTCCATTTTCATGTTCAAATTTACATCCTCAGTTTGTTTATATTTTGCGGTTTTTGTATATAAAGGCACTGGCAGAAGCTTATCAGGTACTAAGTGACACCGAAAAGCGTGAAGCATACGACAGACTTGGAAAAGATGGAGTTATGAAGTAAGTGCGGAAGTTTGTGCATATCTGTAATTTCTTTCAATGTAAAACCTCGAGTTATCTTTTGAATTCCAATTATGTTTGCTAACATTTACAAACACGATGCAATTATGTTGGGACATTAATAGTACAATACCTTCGTAATTACTTCCCCGGAATGATATGTCAAAAAGTTAGTCAAAAATCGTATGAAGCTAGGAGAGAGTGGTATTAAGAAATGTGTAGTGTGTCCAAATTTTACTTACAGATATACATTTCATCGAAGTATGAGAAAATAGTGACTCGTGAAATGCTTAACTTCAGGACATTCTTTCTTTTGCAGTCATTTAACGGACACACACCTTTAGTAATAACAACATTATTGTGTTACACTGCATAATATTTCACTATCAAGATTGAAAGACAAGACACTCATTCTGACATATCCATTGACAATATTTTCAGATTAATTGACATATCATTTCTACGTGGATATAATTCTTGGTATTCTTTCTGCTAGAGTATTATCTGAACGATTCTTAACTAAGATCATTTATACCAATCAGTAATACATAATCTAATGTATTAGATCGTTGTATATAGATTGTTGCAGTGATTGAACTTGACTATAATTCTCTGAAGATAATAATTTAGAATACTATCATTTCTCATAGTGATTGATATCTATTTGGTCCAGAGAAGGATAAATCGGTGATCATAATTGTTTTGATATCAGGGACTCGATGGTTGATCCTACAGTTCTGTTTGGAATGATGTTTGGAAGCGAATATTTTGAGGATTTTGTTGGGCAGCTTTCGCTGCTGTCGGCACCGCCCCCCGAATTTGATCCAAACTTACCTCCTGAAGCACAACCAAAAGTTGAGAAGATCATGGAAGTATGCTGCATTTCATGAAATTGTGGAATTATTTCACATGTTATGTTTAACGAGCCTTTTTCTCGCTTTTCATGAAGGTAATGCAAAATGAAAGAGAGGAGAAACTTATAAATATTATGATAAACCATCTCGAACCATTTGTTAAAGGTCAAAAAGACGATTTTGTTGAGTGGGCCAAATCAGAAGCCCAACGTCTTTCTCATGTCGGTAAGTAGTTTTACGCTGCGTTCGTCTATAATTACGGATTGAGGTAATTAAAATGATGCTCCCTGATGTTTTGGTCTTACAGAAACTTCTCGTACTCTTTGAATAACCACACCCTATGAAGGTTCAAATAACATTACAGATAGACCTCTTTGATGTTTGAACAATAACATAACCCCCTAAAGATTTGAGAAATATTACAGTTGGCTCTCGTTAGACCATACCTAAAGGGTGTGGATGTAACTATCTCTGGTTAATTTCTGCAAGTTTGTTGCTATGCAAAGTGAAGCTGCAAAAACTTATTGGGGGTTGGATATATCGGAAAAACTGGAGATCTTGTCATGACACTGTTTCACTTTCATTTCTTGAATGTACAAAATAATAGATATGGTCAGAGGTGATAAGGGAAAGAATACTCACTGATATTAATTTTTCCAGCTTTTGGTGAGACCATGTTGCATACTATTGGTTATATCTATAGAAGGAAAGCTGCAAGAGAAATAGGAAAGGGGAAACGTTATATGAAGGTCCCGTTTCTGGCAGAATGGGTGCGGGATATTAGGCACCAGAGGAATACGCAGATCACAGCCGCTCAAGGTAACATATTTTGAACATGCTTTAGGTTTTATGTTTTGTAGAATTTTGCAACGAGCTCCCATTTGATGTGGCAGTTTCAGAATCTACTCTCCTAGTGGGAATAAGTGGCAAGTAGCCTGTGTGTACTTTTATATATGATGAAATACTTTTCTATATACAAGATAGTAGTTCATTTGCAGAAAACTTAGCATAGGAACGAATTTTTAGGTGGAAAAATGTAGAAGTATTATAGAATATGTGTGTGTATATTTTTTGCTCAAAAAATTAAAAATATTTCATCAGATAAGCTGCACATTATTAGCTAATTTAATTGGTGTATGAATATTTAGTCATTATAGGTGAACATACATTAAAAATGAGTAGAGGGGCAATGAACTACTTTTAAAATCATATGACTGTAATTTGTCACTCGTTTTTTAGCTGGTGGATTTGCATGTTCTGCATAGTCGACATAATGCATGAGGTTATTTGTTATTAACTCTATTCTCTTAGATCATATGATGTTTTAAATGAATCCTGATTTGCTTTTATCTTTCCAGCTGCTGTTGCCTTCATCCAACTACGCGACGAATGGAAGAGGTGTAACGACGAAGAGACCAAGAATGAGAACACCACAAAGATGGCCGAAGAAATAAAAGACGCAATGTTCAACTCTTTCTGGCACATGAATGTGGCGGATATAGAGATGACCTTACACCATGTATGCCAGGCGGTAAGTTTACAACTTCCATAGGCTTGTAAATGGATTTGGTAATTTATTATTGCGTTAACTCTAGAGTCAATCACAATGTGTTTTGAATTGAGAGTCTGTATTGATACATCAGGTTCTAAGAGATCCTAGTCTTCCAAAGGATATTCTCAGGTTACGAGCACATGGATTGAAAAAACTCGGAACAATTTTCCAAGTAAGTGTACTTTTTTCTTCTAGTCTTGATCACAGTGGGTTTTTAAGTGACCTAAAGAGAGATTTATGTACCTAAGAGAAAAGGATAGTTACATCTATAGTTCATGCGATTCGATAATTACATTACACCTCCCCCCTCCCCCAATCTTAAGTTTTAATACTTACATTCACCGGCCTGAAGCTCTTAAAAACATGAAAGATAGAGGGTCTACCTTGTGATATTCTTTTCAAACATCAGAGGGTGTCTATTTAACTATTCAGTGGGATGCAATATGTAATGCTTTTGCAGACTATAGGGTGACTCTGTAATTATTTGAACATGAAAGGAGGTATAGGAGTTTTATATGATTATTTGGAATAATCATTGATAACATACCTATAAATGCTATGTCTTTCTTCTTTTCTTGTGTATATTGAAGTTATACTGTGTAATATTGATTAGGTCGTTCTTATTTATTGATTGTGACATTGGGTGCTTCACTAATTTTAGGGAGCAAAGATGCGGTACATTAGAGAGAACAGCCTGCGCCATGAAACCACCAACTGCACGTCGGATATTATACGTGTAGCTAAGTAAAAGTTTTTGTCTTCTTTTAAATAGGATGTTATTCGACTGATACTGGTATCATGGTATTAGCTTGATTTCTGTTTTCTTGGGCTAAGAGGTAGAAGAGGCTCCGTGTAACAATCAAAATATGCACATCAGTTAGCTTATATTGACAGGGATAAAGAGAAGACATATACGTCTATTGAGCAGTATCCTGATATTGTTGACATAACATTGTATATATATACATTCAGTTGCTTCACAGAAATTCCAAGTAACTTTTCTTCCTTAGTTCATAATAACTCAATCTTGATGTTGCTTGTCAAGTTGTTAGTTCAATTGTATTGAACTTAACTACTTTGGTCCACGAACGCTTCATTTGCGATTATACATGAAGATCTCTCTGATTGTTTATTTTATTGACGAGTTATGCTAATGTTTTCGCTTTAAAATCTTAAGGAATATAAAGGGAACTTCCGTTAGTCTATCGGTGATACGACCGGGTTTATTTTCATATGCCGAAACTTGGATGTGTGGGATATTTTCCCTGGAAAGGAACTGGAACATGATCCAGACATGTTCGTGTACATTACTTGATTACTTCTTTTTTTTTTTTTTTTCAGTTCAAATTGCTTAGAGAAGAAGAAAAGTGTGAGGAAAACTGGAAATGATGGAAGAGAACCAATAATTGTATAGACTAGTTCCTTGATGATAACTTGGTCTTTGAAACCAGTATGAGTTAAAAGGATTTGAGGCAATATTGTTTTTTAAGTTGGATGGGCAAGAGATAAAAGTGGACATATTTTTATCTGAAACATAAGAAATAAGATTATAGTTAAACGCAAAAATGAGCAATATCTGAAATAAGATTATAGTTAAACATAAGAAATAAGATTATAGTTTCGTACGTTCATAATTTAAAAGAAGTAAGACTATTATTAGACTGACTAAACTGCGTAATGTTGAATATTGCGCTCTTAACCCACACTATTGTTAAAAAGATGAGTAATATCTGAAATTTACGTGTTACATTGGATGTCTGGTGATATAAGGCGAGATAAAGTGAGAGATAAAAATGTTGGAATTTATCCCACATTGCATGTGAATGAACTTGAGCTATTGTTCATAAAGGAGTTTCCCCTCTCCCTCTAATAAGACTTTTTTAGAGAAATATGAGGGAGCCCTGATTTCGACATGGTATTAGAGCCTATCCCAGATAATGTTGGGCTTTACAAAAACTAGATCATTAGAACGACAGGGTAGCCAATTTCCTTTTGAATAAATATCATTTAATTTTTGCTAGTAAATAATCTAATAATCAATGAGCACCCGTTTTCCAAATGAAATAAGTAGAGATAAATAATTCATGTACTTCCACTAGGTTATTCTTGTTTGAGTCGTGTATAATCCACCCTAATCTTTTAGGATCAATTTTTTTACATGTTATCGTTGTCGCGACCTATTGGATTATTAATTACTAATTAGTTATGCTAATACAAAATAATGTTATAATTATATATTGAATATTTCTACTGCTTTAGAACGAAATGTTTGACTTTGTTAAAAATACTAAGACCACTTCGCAAACAGAAGAGACAGTGCTTGGAAACTTTATTCTCCACGACGATCATTCGATTGGTGTTTGGTTTGTCGTGTTTATCATTTTGGATATTTGAAAGCACTAACCTTCCACGAGAGCCATTTTAGCTCAAACCTAATGTCTACCAGCCACATTGAATACGACAAATATAACCCTGTTTTTTTATAGAAAAAGAATTGTTTGGGATACTTACATTTAGGTATAGATATTCCAAATAGATAATAAACTAAACTTAGAATTTGCAAACAACATTAATATATGCGTATATTTTAAGATGAATTATACTACTATTTCTAACTTTTTGTCGAACTACAATTCTATATTATTGGAATTGTACTAACAAACCATTGTGAGTAATTAAGAATATAATTAGATATAACCACACAACTGATTCATTTATGCACAAAGACTCAATCATGGCAAGAATAACCAGAAATGTAGCCATTATATAGTTGCAACTACTTGTGAGTTAATTTTAATTGGTGAAACTTTTCCAAATTGTTTCGATTATGCCTCACGTATACTCCAAGACTTCTTTGAAGGGGCATGCAAGATATCTATACATACTTTTAACTAGTCTTTGCATTAACTAATGTATAAAATCCCAGTAACTGCTAAACTTAGTGGCCCAACAAAAGTAAAGTGCCGTCATTAACTTTTAGTTTTGAGTTTTATAACTAAAAAAATCTTAAAGATGGCCTTTTTGGAATAAAACCATTTTCGATATTATCAACAAGGACTTGTTTATGGAAAATTTGAATTTATAATTGTTATTGTACTACATTAAGTATAAAAAAAGAGTAGTACATGTTAGATATTCTATCTGTAGCTTTTACTTATAATTGAAAAAATATATTGTACTTGACAATTTCCAACCGTACTTTCTAAAAATAGAAGAATCTTCCTTCTCAAAGTAAATCTGCATATCTTTAATATCTGCAAGATAGGAAAACATATAAGAAGCAAACTCTTTAACGCTCCGATTGTTTTCAAGGAAAATGAGGGAAAAGGAAAAAAAAATTGGAAAATGAGGATTTTCAGGAAAACTTCCATGGAAAATAAAAATTTCCTCTCTTTTCCATGTGATTGGCATGCCATTAGTTTTCCGAGGAAATTTTATACTTAATTTGCTTACTCATCATACTAAACAATGTAAACACTGTTATTATTCTTTAAAACTTAATTTTTTCAATAAAACTCCTTTTAAGTTTATATTTTTTATTAAAATTAATCTATGTTTTATTTTTATTTTTTTTAAATCATTTATAACTTCTTGAAGAGTAAAGTTAGTTTATTTTAATATAACTAAAATTGGCAAATACTATTGATATATTTGAAACGAAACAACACAAACAAAACAAATTTAATCAAGAGAACCTTCAAATACTATTATTATTCAAATGACTCCCTCATGAAGACAAAATATAGTACCTAAAACATTAAACAAGATTAGAAATTAAATTAAAATAATAATAATTTATTAAAGATAATAAATAACTAGAATAAAAAATATAAAAAATAAATAAAGAATTACCTGAGAGTTGAAGAAGGTGTGTTGGTGGAAAACATTGATCTTACAAGTATTTATATAAATTATAAATTGGTAGGAATAAGAAATTTTGAGAACTAGAAATTTTTCAAAAAGGATTGACTTTTCCCACCTTTTGTATTGGAGGGAAATCTAAAAATTTTGACGATGATATTCTTTAATTACATTTGCTTCCACAAAGAAATCCGTATATGAATTAGAATAAGTTAATAATTTTTGGAGGAAAATGAAAGTTTTTGAATTATAAACATGTTAGATAAAGATTCAAAAAAGATTTTCCTATCTTTTCTTATCTTTTCCAAAATTTTTCCTTGGTACCAATCACTTGGAAAATAAAATTTTCCAATATTTTTTTCTTTTTCCCTCATTTTCTTTGAAAACAATTGGAGCCTAAAAGAAAGACCAAGATCACAAAAGAATTCACTTTCCTTTGATGGAAAATCCTTAAAATCTAAGCGTAAATCTCTTTTGGAACTTTTTTAAATCAAAAAGAATAAAACAAACAAGGAAATACTCTTGGCATAAAAAATACTAAGTAAGAAGCAAGACTTTCCTTGTAATACACAAGGAAATATTCATTTAATCAAAATATGGGAATTTTCTAAAATATTTTTTGCAAATCCGATCCTAATAGTGCATAATTTGCTTTCGTATATAATATGAGCAGCTAGAAAGTTGAGAACCCTCTAATTAATGCCTTGAAAGAATTGATGAAGAACTTGAACATGGGATTCCTTCATCTGAAGAAGATTTGCCTTCTTTTTCTTCTCATTTCTGCAGCTGTTTTTTCAACTTCTTTCGCAAGTAGGTCTTCGATATTTGAACTCCAGTAATTAAATGCAGTAATATATACTTCGTATGGCTTTATTTGATGAATGGTTGTTTTTTTCACAATTGAAGCCTTAAATATTTCTACTTTTCCAAATCTTATTTTTTGAGAGCTGCATTTTGTAATTTGACTGTCACTGCAACCGTATTTAGATAAGGGAAAAAGAACAATCACACATATTTTTTCTATTTCTTATCTCACTAAATCAGCGCTGTTTACATGACGTAGAGCTATGGATTCTTTTTTATTTGTATATTTAGTACATGAGAAGAAGTCTGTAAATTTTTATCCTAACTTTTATTTGCTTGCAGGCCGAGTATCTAAATCATTTGAGTCGAAAGAAGTGACTGCAACCCGTTATAAGGTAGGTATTGCTATCTTATTAATTATCATATACTAATTAAGAGAAATCATGTGCAAGTTTGATGCATTTCGTGGCTTGTTGCGAACAAAAGTTATGTGAAGTAAAAAAATAAATTACGAAACGGTAGACTCCTAGCTAGAGCATCAGCTCACATAAATTCGAGATTGATATCATATGAATACTTACACATGGCACAAGTATATATATTATACATTTATTTGTGATCGTTGTTTTATTAGATTTATTTTTCCAAAAAATTGATATGTATTATTTATGCGACGGTGAGCGTGCATATTCTACCACGCGTACGTGTGTATCAGTATATGTACTTTGATGCGTGAAGATAGATACATGCATGAAACACATATAGATTATTACTTGGCTTATCGGAGAATACAAAAAGTTTCACGGTTCAATGATGATATATACTAATTTATGTTAGAATCGTGTCGTGCTCATTATATATGTTAACTATGTTATTTGGGTTATGTAACACAAATACTCCCACGAACGAGACATACTTCTTTTCATGACCTTCGAGCTCGACTATTATCCAGTCATATTAGGCTAATCTATCGCTCTTATCCCTCAATTACCACTTGACCTCAACAAAATTTAATTAAGGCCATGTGTATATATTTTTTAATTAATGTTTTAGTAATTAACGTAACAATGGTTGTTGAAACTTGATCAGAAATTGGAATCTTTGTCGGAGCAACCACGACACGATGAAGAGAGTGCAATCCTTGAAAGACTTCTTAAGGTGAAAACAAACGATTATGGAAGATATGATCCCGCACCCACTCTCGACAAGCCTGGTTATAAACCCATTCCCCACTAGTTAATTTAAAATACGTACTTATTGTGTAATCTATCTCCCTGGACTGGTATATATAGATAAAGAAAATGTAAAGTTCTCTATGAACGTGTTTTACAATGATACGTAAGATTCGAGTATAATATTTTATATTCTACGTGCAAAAGAAATTTTAACTCTCCATCCACTAAAAACAATGATTTTTGTTTGATTAAGAGGTTACTTCTAAATAGTAATGTTGCATGTATAATACTAGCGAATTGCATTTCATATCCTATTTTCTAATCATATTTTTTAACTGAAATATATTGATTTAAACTGTTTAAAACAAGTAGTTAATTTGGAAATTTTTGTTGGTAGGCAAAGAGAAATTATATTGAGAATATTAAAGAAATGAAGTACAAGACACTGCATGGATCAAAGTTTCTTTTGTTTTCTTCGAAAAGTATCGAAACGTTTTCATTTTTGGTTCCATGGATGCGAGACATACAAGTATTTTCTACGTCTATTATAACAAGAATTTTACAAGCTTCTCGATACATATCGAAAAAATCTCAAATCATTATGAAACTTTTTCAATATTTAGCATGCCAGAAAATGAATCAATTGTCAAAATAACATTGTTTCTGAAAATTATTGTCAAAATAACATCATCACAAAAATAATTGTAATTCTACTATTCTCTTGCCACATGGACTGCCATGTGTACATGTGTGTAGTTAATACCCTTTAACAAAGTCAAAACAAGGATAATAATAAACAAACAAAGAAATCAAAAGTAAAGCTTGTAGGCAACTACCGTAATAGAAGAATAGTCAAATTTTCATTCAAAAGATATGGATTGAAAGATTTGGAATCTTTTATTTTCTTATTCTTAATTTTAGGTTATATTACATATTTCCTTCTTCACAATTCTAGGTTTAATACAATTTACAAATTCAGTGGAACCTTTTGCAGAGAAGAGAAAAAGCAGTACACATTGTTGATTTTTTATTGCCCTTCAACATATATACTACATGTCAGGTAAAGAGATGATTTCTTTTTCTTTTCTATTCAAATATATGCTTTGTTTTTAGGTGATCTCTAACAATTAAAGTCCAACTTCCCGTGAACATGATGTAGGGTCCTGTTTCATTGAAAAACTACAATTTATTCTTTTTCCTTTTATGTTTCCTCATCTTTAATTTAATGGAGTGTTATACAGTCGATGAACATATTATCTACCATAAAAGCTTTCATGAACTCAGTAATCTAAATTTATATTTTCATTTATATTGGCCAAAAAAAACTTATTATTTGTAGGTCAAAACATGCTTTGTAAAATAAGGTAATTACGTAGTAAAGCAAAATTAGCTTTAGAAATACAAATATCACTGGTTTTATATTTTTTCTTCTACCAAGTATGTAACCGAGTATTTATTTTGCAATTTATTTTTCCTTAAAAAATATTAGTAGTACTTATTCCCACATTAAGAACTTTTTTGTTTAGTTAACAAAGTTGAATTGGTAAAATGGTGTCTGTAAGTAGAGCTATTTAGAGTCAATGATTATATTTATTTTATAGATTACTTCATATAATTGTATAAATGATATTAACTTTTGATACATATGTTGGTAGCAGTGTTTTCAGAACCGGACCGGTCATCGAACCGGCCGCCTCACTGGTTACTGGTTTTACTGGTCGAACCGGTCGAACCAGTGGTCGAACCGGTATAACTATTCAACACTACGATTTTCTTCCATCTCAAACTATCTATAATTTTATACTCAAATATATGTATATGTCATCACAATTCACAACAATTTAACATTGAACATCATGAAAATAGTACACAATATCCATAATAAAAATCAAGTGAGAATCTCGAACACAAGACGTCTCAAGACTCTTAACAAACGAGAACACTATATTCATATAACATCGTAATACAAACCAAGTGAAAGTCTAAAATACAAAACATCTCAATTCTTATGAAATTACCCAACAAAGCGCATAACAATGTCATATGAAGATCAATGTTTTAAAAGGCGAAGCGTAAGGCGAGGCGTAAGCCTCAGGGCGCGGGGCGTAAGCCCCGTAAATTTTTTATACTTATTATTTTTTATATTATAAATTGTAATTTTATATAAAATAAAATTAACAAGGCACTACAAATATATGAAAATTAGAAAATGATTACCTATTATCAAAGTTTGTTAAAATAATGCTTAGTCATAAAACTATTCAATTTAGTTTGACTATAATATCACTAAGAATTTGACCAGATTATAAAAAATAAAAAAAGAATAAGTTTGACCACAATATAGGAAGTGGGCTTGGCCTAATGAGCTGTATTCCACTATTTAGTACTATCTTTTTCCCTTTTTTATTTTTAATAATTAGATTGACCAACCCCAGACAACTTGTTTCGTCTTCTCCATCGCCGCGCATAACTTCTTGAGTTTTTCATCATTTTCATTTTGTAAGCTTTTTCTTTTTCTTTTCTTTTTCTAATTTTCGTGCTAACCTATTTCTTTCAACATATTTATTTCCAAACTTACTCCAGAAACCTCGAGCTCTTTCTATTCGTTCCTGCTTGGCCTTCTTCTCAGTAATTTTTGCAGTATGTGTCTCGTGAATGGCCATGCTGAAACATCTCACAAATTAGGGGCGTTTCTGTAATTTTTGAAGCTCTTTTTTTTTTTAAATTGAGGGGGCGAACCGGTTTCAACCGGCCCACCGATTCCGGTTTTAGACCGGTTTTTTCCGGTTGAAAGCGGGTTGTTTCGTGACTCGTTTTTTAAGCCTAACCGGACCGGCCAAAGGTCCGGACACCGGTCGAACTGGTTCGACCGGCCGGGCCGGTCCGGTTATAAAAACACTGGTTGGTAGGATGGCAAGAGATAATATAAAAATATTATGCTATTGGAATGGACGAATGACATCTGGCTCACATGGACTCACTTACGAGGGTGCTACACCAAAGCCTATAAGGGTAAGCAATCGGATGCATTACAATGAATTGGTTGATAAGATGTATACGGTTACAGGTTTCAGTCGATTGCAAATGAGTATCAAGATTACTTGTAGGTACCCAAGTAACTTTCAGGAGTATATATGTGAGGACCGCGCCCCATGAGTCACAATCCAATCCGAGTTGGTTCGGTGTTGGCCACCTAACAAACTCAACTCAAACTGAACTGTAGCTCATAAGAAGGGGTCTCACTGACCAGGATCAAAACCATAGCACTATAAAATATCTTTACTTTAAATACAGGGGAAGTCTTTGGAATACAAATACATTTTACAATTTTAATATGATGTAAATACAAAATCAAACACTTAACAATTTTTGCAAAGTTTCCAAAAGCGGACTTGTCGATCATTCGTTCCATCCGTGCTGCTATACCAATCTTACTCTGAGAAAGGGACATATAGAACAAAAGAAGAGTAAGTCTTTAATGACTCAGTGAGATTCTTAGAACATGACAATAATCAAACAGTAAATCAGAACAAAACGAACACGAATGACCAGAATAGTTACATCTGCATCACTGAACTGAAATTATCGGTTTTAACGATAATACTCGAGTATTCAGAAGAACGAGAAAATGAACTTGTGCAATTACATATAACAGATCCAACCTTAACTCCCAAAATTCAACCGTATACCTCTCTACGAGGAGCTACCTCGCAACAGAACAGAAGACATGCTCGAGTACATGTCAATCTAACACGCGGGTCACAACCAACTCCTGGATGCAAGCGGCGCTTAGACAGAATGGGTATTAAGTTGAAATACTTAAACTGACAGCCTTTGCTGCCCAGCAGTAAATCTTCTCAATCCCTGGGCCCAACTTCCCAAAGGCGTCCCAATGGGTGAAACAGAATTATCAGATGAGCTAGTAAGCCGGACAATATCCGTTGCTCGTTTTTGAGCTACATAGGCCGAACATAGTTCGTTGCTCGTTGCACAATTCAAGAATCGATAGGGTGATCATGGTACCAGGATAATTATGATTATGAAGAAAATTTCCAATTATGAGTTGAATGAGATTTGATTTAACAATAGGCAAAAACTAATTATGTAAAGAATTAACGATTATCAACATAAAAGCATTAAAATGGTGATAGAATATTGCTCGTGATTCGAAACAAAGAATCACAATTGTTATGTCCAAGTTTCTCAGGGCCGGATGCCAAACAGGGTTTTGAATAAATCAGAAATCAACCTCACCTTTTACCGGGTGGAAAATTCTTGATTAACGTTGATAATTGTCGAACCTTAAATGAATCAAAAAGATATAATCAATTGTTTGCTCATAAATTTACAACAATAAACATATATTTTCAATATTTATCATATTTAAAGAAGTTTAGTTAAATATCTAATTATTGTTAATTTGGGACAAATTCCACATTTACCTATTTTAACATTAACACTGACGTAAAAATATAATTAATGGATTTACCATTTCAAAGTAACAAGTTGAAGACTAAATCAATTTACAAAACTATTATTAAAGTCTCCATTTTTAATTTATTAATAACATATTTCATATTAACAAACATATATATTTTCAATGCATATTTAAACCTTTTTAAAACAATTATTCTTAACAAAATTCTTGTAAATTACTTATTACATAATGATCTCAAATCAAAGGTTTTACCATGATCTTAACATTGAACAAATATCTCAGTAAGCCCTTGAATAAAATTACATCACATATATAACTTTGGTAAAAACTATTTTTCTTATAGTTATTAGTATAAAATTACACGATATTGCATATATCAATAATAACAATTAAAATAAATTGTAAACACATAGATCTAATTAAAATTAATATTTCCAGAATACTTATTATTCTAATATACTAGATTAGAAGGTTAGATCACAAGATAAACACAATACTTTACTTAAAGTTAAAGATATTGAAAGATCAACCGTAAAATAAACTATATGTCATCTTAATGTTGCAAAATCCATGAAAAGTATTAAACACGATTCTAAATTATCATAAACTGATCTAACATCATTATTAGTATGGAATGCGTCCATATTAATGATCAATTTCATGATTTGTGTAGCTTTTGCAACATATATTGGTTAATCAAAATGTTTATGCAAAATATAAGGCAGAAAACTGTAGCAATCTTAGATTCACCTTCAATCAGACTTTTAAACGATATGATAATCTGAAATTGATTGAGGGGTTTAATCTTAAACATCCTGGAGAGTATGTAGTTTCAAAATCAGATCAATAGGACAAGGTTTGGTATTTAAAATAAATCATGAAAGCTAGGAGCTGTTTTCGGATTTTCTGGACAGTGGTACGTATTTCTAATTTTTAGACCCCTCAAACGACTTGTTTTGAAGAAGGTTTCTGAACATGAAAGTTAGCTTACACAATATCCAGTATGTGGTAAAAATTTCAGAAAAATACGCGAAGTTTTGATATGGTTTTCGGACTTCTAAAGTTTCTGTACCAAAACTGGCAGTTTTGACCAAACTCGGTCTTGAGGATTTTCAAGGACTATAAAGAAGGCTTAAAGGACTGAAACAATTTTTCTAAGCAACTAAACATCAAGAGGAAGAACTTTGCAGAAGAAAAGAAGAGAAGATTCGGAGAAGAGAGGTGTGTGAAAATTGTTGAAGAGAGCCTCCCTTTTATAGGTGAAAATTGGGAGACAAGGATTAATTACCATACCCTACTCATTTTTATTTTAATCCAAGCTAGGCCACCCTAATTATGAAGATGTTTCCAGACCTTATCTGATAGGATTTTATAAGAATAAAATATTAGAAATATCTAGCATAAAAGACAAAGCAAAATTACCTTTTTACAAATGTAAATGTAAATATGTGAAGATTTACCATTGTAAATGAATGCTTGGATATTTTGAAACTACAAGGGACCACTTTGAAAGTTTTATGACTCATTTGGTCTTAAAGAAAATATTTGTGGTCAATCATAATTTTTTTCAAAAGGAGTAGGACTAAATTGTAACTTTTTCAAAACTTTTGTGGTCAAAATCATATTTTCAAAAAGTTCAAGGACTAAAATGAAAATTCGAAAATACTTTTATTTTTTTCCAAATTTCAGGGGCGTTACAATATAGCTTTACCAGTAGAAAGTGATGATACTTTAAGTATTGTTTTTGACATGACAAAAAATCGAGATATTAACTGCTTAGAGTTTTACGTGGAATCAATCCCTTTGAGGATTGATTAGCAAGCAAACATACCACAACTGATTTCTCTTGGCGCTTTCACACAATTACTCACTCCAGGAACTGGGGTCGTTGACTTAGACTCAGATTTTAATCATGGTGTGGGGATGCAAAATTATGCAGATGCACAAAGTGATGGATTGTTGAATAATACTAGCACATGCATCATAGAAGATATTGTCAAAAATGAAGAAAATCAATTTGTTACAAATGGAACTCAAATCGACAATAACATGTTGGATGATAGTCTAGAAGAAGTTCAAGAAGGAATGATCGAGGAAGATATTGATATGGTTTATGAAGACGCACCAGCCCCTGAATTTATCAATGTTGATCAAATTAACAATGCAGTGGTTGATGTATTTGGGTCTGGACAAGAAGCTACTCGATCAAAAGATGATGGGGAATTATACGAAGGTCAAAGGTTTGCTACAAAAAGATGAGTTGACAAATGCTGTAAAATTATACTCATTAAAAGTACATCAACAATATCAGGTTTCACACTCAATGCCTAATATTTGGATTCTCAAGTGTAAGCAAGCACCTAATTGTTCTTGGAGGTTACGTGCTTCTATTCCTCATGGAACATCATTCTTTGAAATTAAGAAATATAGTGGACCTCACACTTGTCTTAGTCCGATCATAAATAAAGATCATGTGCAATTGGATTCAAAGTTTACTGCTGATCAAATAAAACCATTAGTGAAGGCTCAACTCTCGATTTCATTGACAGCTATTCAAGCAGTAATTTCTGAAAAGTTCCATTATGACATCTCGAAGAGGAAAGCGTGGAAAGCAAAGCAAAAGGTGATTGTTGAACTTTTTGGAGATTGGGTTGAATCATATAAAATGTTGCCTAGATATATGGATGTGTTGAAACAAGAAAATCCGGGCACAATTGTACATTGGGACAAAGAATTCGCAGAGAGGAATCCGGGGCATGAGGTTTTTAAGTGCTTAGTTTGGTCATTTGCAGCTTCGCTTGAAGGCTTCAAATATTGTCGTCCAGTCATTAGCGTTGATGGCACTCATCTTTATGGTAAATACAAGGGAACCCTTCTTATTGCAGTTTCATGTGATGCTAACAATCAATTATTTCCGCTTGCATTTGCAATTGTAGAAGGAGAGAATGTTGATAGTTGGTGTTGGTTTATGGCATGCATCAAGAATTTTGTGACTCAAAGAAGTAGTATTTGTATAATATCTGATCGACATGTGGTATCATAAATGCCATGAACACACTTGCAGAATGGAACGAGCCAGAAGCATATCATAGATTTTGTGTTCGTCATTTAGCCAGCAATTTTAATAGTAAATTTCATTACAAAGTATTGAAAAATCTTGTATGGTGGGCTGCAAGTGAGAATCAAGTTCGCATGTTCAATAGAAGGATGGAAACAATTGAAAGAATCAATCCTGAAGCTCGAAATGGCTTGAATAAATACCTTTGGAGAAATGGGCTTTGCCACACGATGGTGGATATCGATACGGTGTAATGACTACAAATTTATCTGAAGTATTTAATAGTGTACTAAAAGGAGCTCGGTGCTTGCCTGTTACAGCTTTAGTCCAACTTACTTTTTATCGAGTAAATATCTACTTTGCTACCAGGAGACAATTAGGAGAAGAAAGAGTCTCTAGTGGGCAAAATTTTACTCCTTTTGTCGATGGAAGAATCAGTTCCAATGGAATAAAGGCAAGTGGACACGAAGTTGTCATGTTTGATAGATTAAATGGGACATTCAGTATAAAGACTGCTTGTTCAATCACAAATATTAGTAAAGGCAATAATGTCCAGGTTGTGAAGGTAAATAAAGGAATTTGTTCATGTAAAAAATGGCAAATATTTGGATTCCCTTGCTCCCATGTTATGGTTGCTTGTCAATATTGTAGTTTGGATTATACTACTTTGGTTAAGAGTTGGTATTCAATTAGTACGTATCAAATGACATGGGCGCCTCTGTTTCATCCTATTCCAAACCAAGCTTATTGGCCTCCTCCTAGGGGAATGACACTCTTACCTCCACATTCTATGAAAAGGACTACTAAAGGTCGTCCTAGATCTACACGTTTGCATAATGAGATGGATGTTAGAGAAGGTCGTTCAACCGTAAGATGCAGCAATTGTAGAAGAGAGGGCCATAACAAAAGAAAGTGTCCATAGATAAGAGATTCAAGGTACCCCTATGTCTAACATGTTTCTTTTTTCTATTTTTTTGTTGTATATTTAGTTAAATCAATTTTAATCTATACTTTGCAGGCAACAAGGTTAATGAGGAAGATACTATCAATTAAGACTACCGCGAGAGTTATTTAGTGTAAGAGAAAATATATCAAACGTACTTGGGTTTGCATTAAAGGTTGTAATCATTTGACTTAAAATTTCCTTTTCCCTGGAGATTTTGATTTATTATTCTTGAATTATGTCTATCTATTCCAGATATTTCTTTATGATATAGCAGTTAGTTTTTTTGTGTTCCAAGTTATTCATGATTTTTTAAACATTTTTGTGCGTTATGAATACACTTTGCCATAATTGTTTATTTTTTGTTTATTATTAATCATTCTTGTTTTTTCATAAGTAAAACTTTTCAATATTTTTCAGAAGCACAAAGCATAAAATAGTTGAAGCAGAAAGCATTGGTTTCACTAGATGACTTTGTATCTTCTTTGTTTCGATAATTAATTGTCTATGCAGAATAGAAAAAAAGGTTCATACATAAAAAGGGGATAGCTACCATTCTGAAAACACTCTACTAGTACAGAAGATTAAGAGGTAGGATCCCTTCAAAGTTAGAGGCTTGTCGCTGCAAAGATAATGGAACCATCATTGTCTCTTGCAATGACTGAAGAGAAAGCAAGGCCACTTTTAAAAGATGCACCAGTGTTAATCTTTATCCAGCCTTTAGAAGGTTTTAACCAGTCTTGAGCAAGATAGAAAGATCCAGCAAGAACTTTAGAGCGTTGAGCTCAAACATCATCTGATCAAGAGATAACAAGCCGAAGAAGATCCTGCAAAGGCAAAGTTAATGAACCATAAGAAATAAGACTTCGATTTTTCTAGATAAGCTCAAGGATAACACAGTAAAAATAATAAATTCAGTTCGAGATGAATCTAAGAGGTAAAGATTATCCTCCCTATTGATAATAAGGTTCAGCCATGTTCTGAAAGAGTGATAATAGAAGACATCCCATCTAAGGTGTCAAGTTGTTGCATCTTCATCAGATAAACAATTCTAAAAAGCAGAAGCAGTGCACATAATCCATTTCAGGTCATCATGCTTCAAGATTGAGGATTTGGAAGCAAACCCCGTCTTTTTTAAATGATCACATTTTACAACTCTGTCCAGCACCTAGTTAGAATAGGCACCCTTGTCCTCTATAAAATGTACATGCTTCACTATTTTGCAGTTTTTGTTAATAATCTCTTACAAATATATGCAATGTCCCTATTAAAAATATTCCGGCAGTTCTTCTACGAAAAAAAGATGAAGAGCATGGAGGTTATAATGTGCCTCAACGCCTTTTAGCTACTATTTCCAGGAAATAACAAGGGGGAGGGGGGGGGGGGGGGGGGGGGCGAAGATGAGCATTAATACTTGGAATTGTACTTCCAATTAGAGCGCCCACTACCGCAAGTTTTAGCAGTAAAAAGAAAGAGATTCATCACCTCCGCGCACAACTATATTCGCCAAACTTGTCTTTTGTACTTCAAAATATTTTTGAGCAACAATTATTTTTTAAACTGTTGAGAAATCAAACGTAGAACTTTCTCCTTCCTTCTCCGTGCATCATGTAACTGACTTAAAAAAGAGTATCAGCTACAAGTTGTATTCTTTTGACGCAGAACGGAACGTGACAATCGACACACCAACGTGTAATCGACAATAAACTGGAATCCACCAGCAAAATTGGGATAAAATCCGAATTTTATTGAATAAAAAATATAAAAGTCTGCCAAACAATAATGGAAAATAGAGTATTTATATGTCTCTCAAAACCCTAAAACGAAATAAGGAAAATAGGAAATAGAGTTCAACTCAAATAAGGAAAACATAAAAATTTCCAAAAATAAAGCGACATAAACTTGGAAGGCTGCGCAGCTGCCTTAAACGAACGAATTTGGGCCCGAGGTTAGCTGGTACAGGGGTTCCCTTCAATACGAAGTGTAGATGACTCAAAGACGTACGTTTTGATATGTTGTGGGCTCGAAACCGATAACCGAGTCAAAAGTTATGCCCGTTTTCGTGTGAGCCTGATTTTGTCCAGCTTTTCTTCGAAATTCAAAGCCTCTTGTTCTACATCATCTTTACATTCTGACTTATGGCCACCAAAAAATAAGTATACACTAGGATAAGCTCACTTAAGATAAACTTTCATGAGGAAGCATTCCACGTAGAAAATTCTTTATAGTGCCATAAAATTAACATATTCTACATTTCTGCACTCCCAAGCTTCCTTGTTACATACTTATTGTCATTTGACTTAACAGAACAAGGAGACTTTTTCAAAATGGTTATGTACCAAGGGAGGCAAAACATATACACTGCTTCATTTTTCTTCAACAAAATAACGAGTAAATCACAGATTTTATATCATGAGCAAGTCGCTAGTTATGTTAATAGTGTCTCTTGAGAAAACAAATAAACAGGTAATTTTCAAAAGCCAAAGACCCTGCAATAAAAAGAATTTGTTTATAGACAAGTTAATATTCATTACCAAGTAAACACACAGTATACCATATACATATCTGTGCATAAGTGTTTTACTTCTCTAGCTTACTTGTTTATATTCATCAAATAACATCAAGTTTTTTATATTGCACCGACAGGGATTAAGGTATAGAACTTTGAAATAGTAAAGTAATTGATCTCAGTTTATTGTGAACAATGATGGAATGTATATGCAACATTGACAGTTAATATCTGAGATATGTGATTGTTTCTGTAGAAAACCACCTAAGATATGTGATTGTTTCTGTATAGAGAAAATGACCGGGAAACAAATAAGTAGGTCACGTGTCTATACACTTGTTAATATAATTATTGAGCCCATCAAGCATGAACTTCTAGCAGATAGCTATGAAACATGCACCATTTGATTAAAAGATATTTCAGGCAACGGAATGTCTAGCAATATAATCAAATGAACCTGGGTTTATTGGTGCAGAGTAACCCAGAGTATCCAAACCACTATATGCACCCTGCCTCAGAAAAAAAATTCCTTTGAGATTCAGTTGAAAATATAACTCTGTTCTAAACTAAATAGGAAAGAAAAAACATGAACAGATTAACAAGTCTGTTTTTTCCTTTACCTGTCGCCGGGCCCGGTCAAGCTCTTGTTCTAACTAAACAAGTTTCAATTTACTACTTTCTAATTGATGTACATAGGCCTGCAAAAAATAAAGTTCAGGCAATCAGTCCTACAAATTTTAGACAAATTATCAATTCTAATGAGAGAGGAAGACATATTAAAAATCCTATTTGGCAGAGCTATAAAAATTACTGTTGCCCGTCGTACCTTTTTCCGCAGACGACTTTTACGAGCGACCTCACGGTTCTGTGCCAGGCGTCTCAGTAGCTGTGATTCAAACACAAATACAATTATCAAATTGAAATGTATATGCAACACTGACAGTTAATTAAGAATCACGAAAAGACACTAGCTTATTGGTTTCAACTTGACAAGAAATAAAATAGGTTAAACTAGTTTGCATTCATTGAAACCATACATGGATGGAGTAAACTAAAGTTTTGAGTCTTATAATCTACCTGATCGCATTGCCACCCCAAGCAACAAAAATCAAACGCCCCAGAAACAAATCATCAATATCTATCCCTGGTCAAGAAGCAATACTAGATTAGATTCTGTTTATCACTAGTTCATGTTTCATTTAAACAGAGACTTAGTATTCAATTACAGAAATGAACTTTCCTTTACCTTGTATCTTCTTTATTTTTTCTCTCCTTTTCTTTTTCTGATCAAGCTTGTTGCCATAGTAAGAATGACAGTCAACTTCCAAATTTGAGATTCAGTAATTAGAAAGATTCAAAATAATGTAGTTAAATTAAAACTGAAAACAAAGATAAAGTCAATAACGAGAAAAATTACAGGGATCTTGAGAAGGAGGAAGACGACCCAAGCTTCAAAGAGGAACTCGAGCGAAATCGAAAAATAAATAGATTTGCAGTAATAAACCTTTTACATACGTGGAAATTGAGTATATTTGAAGTATGAACTTGTAGCACACATGGCCGTCCATGTGGCAAGAGAATAGTAGAATTACAATTATTTTTGTAATGATGTTATTTTGGCAATAATTTTCAGAAACAATGTTATTTTAACAATTGACTCGCCAGAATATACCAGAGAAGTGAAACTTTGATTCATGACAAGACATGCCCCAAAACGTGGAGCAGTATTTCGAACTTAATTAACACGTCTTAATTTCAAAAATATGACATACAAATATGAAGTTACATGTAGTAGGATTACTCTCTTATAATTCCAAAGTGGAAATTTTCACAAATTATTTCATTTTTCATTTGTTTTGGTCTATTATATATTTTCTTAGCAATATTGCAAAAAAACACGCTTGTGCACCAGTTGATTCAGAAATGTATTTGAATTGTCTACTTTCCTGGATACCAAAATCTTGCAAGTATCCTACTTTATATCTCATTTGTAACTCTATGGTTATATTACGAGATTCGTAAAAGTGAATTATGAAATGACGAGTTTCTTTTTGCAAAAATAGTAATAATTGTGAATAATGTAGTTGCCTCCTGTTATGAGACGAAAAGTAACACCGGAGATAATGTGTGTTACTCCCGCCAGATAAAGCGACAATGTAGGGTACGATCGATTTCAGAGAAAATGGGAAAAAGAATTAATGAGAGAACAATAGGAATTTTCAAGAAAACTTCCATAAAGAATAAAATTTTCTTCTATCGTCCATGCGATATGGCATTGTTATAGTTTTTAGGAAAAAACTTATACTTGCTTACTTACTTAGTATCATTTTAACATTGTAAAAGTTTTATAATACTTTAAGTATATGGTAATATCATATTAGAATTCACCTTTTACGAAGTGAATTAATATTTCATTTTAAAGTTTTTCTTGTTTAGAATAAACTCATCAACTTATTGCAGAAAAATTATCTAAATTTAGGAAATGTAATGCTGACTTATTTTAAAATATATTAAGATTTACTAGTGTTGTTAAGATTACCATAACTCATGTTATTAAGATTACCATAACTCTTGTTAATTATACTTACTTTTATACTATTTTACTAAACACATTACAAATTTTGAGGAGTTGCAAAAAATAAACTAAAAGACGTTTTGATAGCATAATGACTCATTTTGTAGAATCATAACCGTTGCATAATTTCAAAATAAATTACAAAACATTAAATTAGCTTATTATTTTAGAAGTTTTTTGTAAGTCTTCGAACCAGTGTTTTCAGAACAGGACCGAACGTAGAACCTGTGTTCTTACTGGTTACAGGTTCAGTCGGTCGAACCGATCCAACCTCTAGTCAACCCGATAAGCGTATAATTTAAAATGCATTAATTCAGACAAAATAAGGACAGTAAAATTATTAAAAATTTGTATATTTAATCATAATATCATTGAAATAAGCTATTCATTGTTGAAATTTGAAAGTTAAGAGTCGATTTTTCAATGTATAATATCTATGTATTGGGGATTTAATGCATCATTTGCTCGATAATTTAAGATAGAAATCCATGAACAAATTCATGCAAATATCACTTTTGGCCCAAATCTTAACTTAGAAAAAGTAATTGAGCCCACAACCAAGTAATGACATATTATAATATAATATAGGCTGAGAAATAAGTTGGTACATCTTCTTCTAATTCCTAGTTTTTCTCTGTCAATCCGCCGCTCTTAATGTTTCAAGTTTCAACACACTTCCTCCTCCATATTATTTCTCTCTTGTTTCTTTCTTTTAATTTGTTCTTCTCACCCCTTACATCTTATTTCCATATCAAGAACCTTGATTGCAAATAAATCATTTCTCATCAATATTATTTCAAATTAAAGATGCATGTAATGCTTGATGTTGAAAATCTTTCACAACAACAAACAAAAGAGAAGAATAAGAAGTAAAATCGGTCAAAAATTCCGTGCCGATTCGGTTGTTCGCCTCGGTTTTTACCGGTTCACACCGGCAGAAACCGTTTTTCGGGGACAGTGGTTTTCGGGGCTCTCAAGACCAGACAACACACAGGTCACCGGTTAAATCGGACCGACCGGTCCGACCGGTCCGATTTTAATAACACTGCTTGGAACACTTTATTTTACTTCTTTCTAAAGTAAATTAACTGATATTATAACTTTAATAAGTTATAAATTATCACCGCATGCGAGACCCACTACTCTCAAAAACTTAAATCTTAAATCATTTTGGAAGGAACTGTTCTATGCAATTGTTACATGATGACGTGGTGTATATGGTAAGTGATTGGTATATATATACAGTAGTTAAAAAGAGGTTATGAGAAGTTTGTTGCCTATAACAAAAAAAAAAAATATTTTGATTTGAGTTGGTTGTTGCAGTGTATCATCATTTGGAGGTTGCATAAAATAATTTCCACTTTACGTGGATGTAAAGAAAGAAAAATTGTTTCCCACTTTTCAATCGGGCCTTCATGTTTAAAATACTTAACATCAATTATATGACATGTGAATTAACACATAAAACAGCAAAACATGTTTGCCTAACATTAATTATATGATATATGAATTGACACGCAAAATAGTAGGTATAGTTTGTTATGCAAAATCAATAATTGGGCTTCACAATCAATAGAACTAGAAACAGAATGGCAACATGGCTCGTGACTGGTCACCAGATTTGTCACGCATGTGTCAACGTGGCCTCTTTAAGTTGAATTATTGGAGCAAATTCATTTTTCACTTTATTTAAATAGTTTGTCTCAACACATTGCTATTTACCTTGTCAAATAAATATTTAAATTAACAAAATATATTATGTGCACGTATTAAGAGTACGGCACGTCATTTTCCCTTACTTGGATAAAAATAGTTCGTATAAATAACACGCATTAACCAAAATTCACTGTAATCCAAAGAGAAACAATAATCACTACTATGCAAAGTTTCTCATCATAGTTATAAATGTAGTTGTATTATTGTGAACACACACCATATAATATTCATTCCAAAATATTTACACAAAATTCAAGTTCGTTAACTTGTTATAACTTATATAATAGATTAATGAATGCAATAAAAAAAGGATGTGTTTTCTTCTTCTCTTTCTTTTTTTTTTTTTATTTAATTTGTAACATTTCTACTATTAAGTATCTTGTGTTTTACTTTTTATCTGACGTGATTAGGGGTGTACAAGACCCGCCCGATCCGTTCGCCCCGCCAAAAACTGACCCGTCACGCACTCGTCATAGTTTATTTTATAACTTCACCCGTTTTGGTTGATTAAATGGCAACCCGCAAATTTTGGGTATGGTCATAATTTTAAATACAACCCGTCGTATACACCCTTAATTTGTACATTTGTATAGGAATGGAGGGAGTAAAGAAGGTTTTCGAAATTCATACAATTGTTTGTTTATAATATTGGTATAATATAATTTCTTTTTAATTTTCTGTTGTTTGATAGTTGTAATTTGGATTGTTAATTGATTTAAATTGTAATTTAATAATATATGCGGATAAATATCCGTTTACGTCCTTATATTGTTATTTTAATTAAGTTATGTCGTGATTTTTGTTGTTTTTTAAAACTCAAAGTAGGTTATGTTTTTGTTTTTATATCAAAATATTACTATATTTTTACTCACAATTTAAATCTGCCACCCGCCTGCGACCCACTAAACCCGCGCAACTCGCAACCCGCATGACTTCATTATTAACTTGACCCGGATGGGTTGAAAAGTTGGTAACCCGCTAACGTTGGGTATGATCATTTTTTTTTATGACAACCCACTCAAACCCGCCCGCGTACACCCCTAGACGTGATTGTAAACGAATATATTATTCTGTTTAATATTTATTACAGTGATACAAAATCGTAGATAGAATGCAAAAGAATTATCAAGTTCTATAACCTCTTCGTTTATATTACAATTGAGATCTTCGTGTAATCCCCTTTTAACTCAATCATGGAATTTTTTCACCTGAAGCAATGATCACTTATATGATCACTATATAAGTATATTTATTATTATTAATTAACAGCAAAATACAACGTCCAATCATCCAACAAAAATATCTTGTACCTAACAACAATTATCAAAAGGAGAAAAAAGAATACCCCCTAACAAAATAAGAAATCAGTATAAAATTAGACAAATACCCCATTCCCATCAAACCCTAAAACTCTATAGTGTTGAGGCTCATCTCCACATTTAGAGAAAAAAAGCATACTCGACACAAAGTTATGGGGCTGCTTTATTTCCCAATTTAAATTTGATTTGCCCAAATTGTTGCTTCAATAAATTGGGCTATCGTCCAGCTTTATGGGCCAGTATGGGCCCCAAATCCCAATCATGAAACACCTTTTGATTTGGACCGTGAAAATAAGTTCCTCGAATCCGCCACTGCCAACATTTTTCCACTTTCATTTTCATCAACTTCACAATGTGTCAAAAAGGAAAGTGAGATAGTGATGCTTCTCAACAGAATCAATTCACTGTTAACTTAGTATCGTTAAATATAATGGTCCCCAGTTTTTTCTGAGAGATAATATTCTAAAATAACAAGACATCAAATTCTCTATAAGAGATATGGATTAAGTATTAAATATTTTTAGTCAGTAGGGTGTTGCGATTTGAAAGAACTAAATTACTGTTTATAGTTTGTATAGTTACATAAGTCTGTTTATGATACAGTAAATGTTAGGGGTTTTAATATTTAAAGATTTGTAAGATACCTTTATAATTTCTCCAATTTTACAAGAGACTATTGTAACCGTACACAAATATATTAATGTTTGCATGTATCATTCTCGTATTTAGTATAATACGATCAATTGAAACGGTTTGCATGCAAATTTTAACTTTATTAGAGATTAATAGTATCTAAAATACACATGTAAAAGTTGACACATTGCTTTACAAAATAAGGAATGTGAACCAGCATTACTTTTTTTTGGTAAGCATGTGAACAAGCATATATTCAAGTAGTGGTGGTACAAAGGCTTCTTTGTACTTATTTACGCATACATTTATAACAATAATTTTGGAGGTGAAGAATAAAATTGTCTTATAAGTTATAAGCAAATTTTACAAAACTTATTCACAGCTCAATAATTGAAATATATATCTTTTTTAGATCACAACCCAAATTAGGTAAATAGCATTTGACCAAAAATGTTTTTATCAACATATAAATGCAGACGCAAGCTAGGACATCTGTCTGTTAACGCCGTCACAACTCATCCCCAGTGCCGTCTGCTATTTTGGACTGTAGCCAAACTAACGCCGTCAAATAATCCGTCATCTCTCGCTTTTCTCTCTCAAAACATAACTTTCCTGTGTGTGAAAGAAGAAGAAGAATCAAACACCTTTTTCTCTCTCTACTTTCCACGTCTCCCCCCTCACTTTCTCACTCTACAAAAACAACACAAATATATATATATATGTACAGAGTTTGTTGTATGTATTTTATCTTATTTAGGGTTTGTGAACGGTGAAAGCTTTGCCGTTCGTTCGATCAATCACGTATGTTTTTTATTTTATTTATTAAATCTCCATTTTATCTGAATTAATTAATTGACTGTTATGTTTGTTGCATAAATTTCGGATCTCAATTGACCTCTGTAGTGTCGTATTTTTAGGGTTTTTGACTCCCAAAATAGACAATTGCAAAATCAACTGTTAGTTTTTTTTTTTTTCGTTATCTTATTCAGATAAACTAAACAATTGAAACTATGTGTGTGTGTGTGTGTGTGTGTGTAATTTGATGTGCTGTCGGTTTGTTCACATTTAGTTTTGGTTCGATTGGGTGATGAATATTTGCTGTGGAGATGTAAGAACTGTTGTATTTAGATCTTTGAGAGACTATTTGATTTGCAGTTTGTGTTTTTTCAGTAGTTTGTGTTGATTATTGGGACGATTGTGCGCGTAATCGAATTTAGTTTACTCGTTGCGGAATGTAGTATCTGTAGAGATTAGTTGAGGGATTGTTCGTGTAATTCTGAAGTTTTTGGGGCTTACTAGTTTATTTATGTCTGAGAAGTTGTTGGGGATTTGCTATTTGCTTACGACCTTGTGATTGAAAACTAATGTATGAATCAGGTCCGTCGTGATTTACTTGGTAGGTGATGGCTAACTTTACTTTATGGTTGCAGGTAATTCATGATCGCGTGAGTGCTTTCGTGTTATATTTTCTGAGATCACTTATGTAAAGAGGCGGTTTACCGTAATTTGGCGATTATTGGGTCCGTGTTGGAGAAAGAATGGGGGCTGCTTGTTGTGTCGCTGCAAAGGATAGAACTATCACAAATGTACAACCTACGGAAACTTTCCAGAGGCATGCCCGCTATTCACCATCGTGGAGTTTTCGATGGGATAATCGTGTAAGAGTAGCTGGGGAAGAGGCATCCTCGAACTGGTTACATGACAGAGGTGGTGCAAATGATCGTATGGAAGTCAAATCCCGTAATATTGTTGAGACTGCATTCACTTCTGAGGAGGGTAGTCCGTTAGATAGTTTCCGGTCCCAAAAGTCCCCTGTATTTGAAGGGAATGTCGGGGCCTTAAGGCTTACATCATCTGGTATATCACTATATGAGTTTCCTCTCTTATCATAATGTAACATAATTTGCAAGAATCCAACTGGAAGTTTATTCTAGATTCACTCTTTGTTCCTGAAATCCTCTTTGTCATGTTCACTATGGGATGCGGAATGCGTTGTTATCCTACCTAGTAGAAATCAGTAATTTATTAGGTAAGACTAAGAAGGGAAAACAGACTATAAAATTGCTTTTGGTGCTGAAGTAGTTGATTTCCTGGCTTCTTTATGCTTCAATCTAAGTGCTTTCAGTAGTGTAAGTGTCGAACTAGGGAATACGCTGTAAGATGTTGAGGACCAAAGGTTGTGATTTGCATGCTCACATGTTTGTTTGTGGGACAGGGGAGGGGCAAAAGAGGGGAATGTGAAGTGCCTGAAATGTTGAATGTGCTACAGTATTAGCTCAAAGATTACTTATTTTCAGATCCTGTAAAGATTACATCTCGTGCCTCATTGCATATTTTTCAGTTGTTGGACTATCAATTTCTTCTAGAAATAACTTGTTGTATTAGGTGAGGCATTTAAGTCTGCATGTATAATTTCTTCATTATGAAGGGAGGTAATCACAAATAGATTTGCCTTTTCTTCTTTCTTGCATCTGTCAAAAATCTATAATCGTTGAGATTTGTGGAAAGCCTAGATCTAACCATTTTTACCTGCTGTAAAAAGTAATATTGCTAGCTTATCTCTTTGTCCATTAAATACCTGTTATCTCCATGTCTAACGAAGTAATAAGAAAAAGTAGTAGTCAGGTTAAGTTGTTTTCTTCCAATGCACCATAGCAGAACTGTATTGAATATTACAGTTTTTACTTACGAAAAGTTGGATCAAAATCTTTGGCCCCGGTATTAATATCTTCTTTTGTTATTTTTGCCAGATCAAGCTAATTCACAGAACCTGGAAGAGGTATGTCGAAAGTGTATATACAGTCAGTTTTATGATTATTGATCATTGATTTCCGGAAACATGCATATGTGGTACGAGATTCCTCTTTTGAAGTTCAACAATTGTTTATTCTCTTCTGTTTGGCATTATTATTTTTTAGGTGAAGGCGCCAACAGAATCTCCATCTGTTTCATACCCATCCCCTGTGAAGCTATCTCCTTCTGCTCCTTCAGTTCCATCCATGTCTCCGTCTCCTCTGTCTTCCCATCACTCGCTTCCACCAAACTCTACTCCTTCAAGATGGCATCACCGATCTCCAGGACACCGTCTATTGCGTCAAGTATCTGATTTCCGGATTCCAGAATACAAGTCACCAACATTCTCTATTTCTGAGGAGCCATCTTCCTTTCTGCCTCTTGCTTGGGGTAATGAATCAACTCGGGGCTCCAATGGTGGATCGACAGACAGTGGATCAATCCCCGCTTTCTCTGAGCTCGTGACCACTAGGAGAGAGAGGTGGTCTTTCGATAGTGAATTCTCAAGCTTTAGTCGGGAAAAATTTGCCAGATCTAGTGGGAGAAATTCGAGATCTCCTTCTATGGATCTTCAATCTTGTGGTGTTTGTTCGAAGCTTTTAACCGAGAGATCTTCATGGGGATGGAGTACCCAAAAGATTATCACTACCAATGAACTCGCTGTAGTTTCTGTGTTAACTTGTGGACATGTTTACCACGCCGAGTGTTTGGAGTATATGACTCCTGAAATTAATAAGTATGACCCACCGTGCCCAGTTTGCACCTTTGGGGCGAAACGAGCTGTGAAGATGTCTGAAAAGGCTTTGAAAGCCGAACTGGATTCAAAGGCTAGAAAGCGATTCAGAAAACGTATTGTTGATAGTGATCTTAATACTAATGTTGTGTTTGATCATCGTAAAAGTAGCGGAGTTGAGGATAAGGGTCTCAAGTTGAGCTCAAGTTCAAGCATGAAGAGCTCTTCAGGAAAGCCTTTTCTGAGGCGGCACTTCTCGTTTGGCTCAAAAGCTAGTAAATCATTAACTGAGAGTAAATCCACTCGGAAAATGGGCCTTTTCTGGGCAAGGTCTAGTAAGGATTGAGCGCTCTGTGGATTTATAAGTAAGTTTCCTTGTTTTCCATCAGAAAAATAATAGCAGCGTTAGTAAGATAATTACATTTAGATTTGTTGAGGTTTGATCTAATTACATAAGCCCCCGGTTAGGCTTGAAGAATTACACACTCCTATTTCTCACATAGAAACCCCTTATAATTTGCACAAGTAAAACACAGATCACAGAAATCCCTGAGGTTGGACTTATCTGCAATCTATGACTCTATGTGCAAACTTCAGGAGGTGTTGTAATTGTTCAAACTAAGCCAAGGCCTATGTAATTAGTAAGCATCAGGATTCGATGTAATTATCCATATTTTATATGCATTATCTCGGCGCAGTTCCAATTTCATATTTGTGTTAACATGTGAATGCCATAATCTTCTGATTTTATTTCAATTATATATTTATTTTTTGTCCTGAAATTTTTTGTAGCCACGATCCCGCGGCTGGAATCTCACTTGACTTGGGACATTTAATCATGTAGGAAAGGGGACAGAAGTCATCTGCATATTATCCTTATGAAGAAAAGGCAGGCATAGGAATAGCTACTGCAGACTTACACTGTAAAGAGGTGAGGTGATTACTAAATGAAGTCTCAGTTCGTTATTATATAGATAAATGAAATTTTAGGAATATGAATTGTAAGACTTGCTATCTATTGTATGTATAATGAAAATTTGGGTCATTCATGTTTCAATCCACCTTGTTTAACTGCTAGTGCCACTGGTGTCTGGTACCTTAAGCTCATATTTCTAACATGTCTAGTTGTTTATATTCTTGTTCCCAACTCTTTGTTAAGAATGCATGCATTGAGAATTGTCTTATACGGTATGTTTTTTAGGTGCATTTCAATTTGTAAAATATTATTGTGTTTTATTGTGTTTTTTTTTTTGAAATATTTCAACATAACTTAGAAAAGGACTTGGGGAATATTCTTTGGTTTCGTTTCCTTTTGAAAAAGGAACACATTGGCGTTTCGGTGGAAAGCATTAGAGTATGGATCAAAGTCTTGATTTCAGAAAACATTAGAAATTTTTTGTTATATTTTGATACATTTTTTTGATACTTTCTTAAGAAATTTCGTAGCTATTATTGTTGAACTTGGCATGTACAATATTTTCATGTCTCATTCCTACAGAGTTGGACATAGAAATGTTTCATTGCATGTTGAGGATACGTTTAAAACTTTGATTTATGCGTATAAGAATTTTTGATCCATGTATAATTTGAAGAGAAAATGATTTGTCCTCCAATCTCCATGATGGATCTTACGCATCTATCCTTTTTCTTATATTCTGCGGGGACTTAAACCATTTAAGGTTGTAGTTTAATTGAAGAAATATCTCTTATTATTGGGAAGTTTACAATAATCTTCTTTAGGTTCTTTAGAACTTCAAAATTGACTAATACAATTGATGCAAAGACAATTTTATTCAGGAAAAATCATTATAAGTTTTCATACATTAGAATTGATTGATGTAATTATACTAATAACATTTTGCTAACACCAGACACTTTCCCCCAATTTTTTGTGAAAGAGATTATTTGGGACATGGTTGAATTAACGTGGGATCCAGTTGTAAAACATGAAAGCACAAAAATTCTTCAACCGAGCTTGCGGTAGATAGCGAATGTGTGTTACGCAATAAAAGATGAAAGCGACATGCTTATGTGAGCATAAAAGGAAAACTTTAAACATCAAATTAATTGATTAATCACACTGCTTAGGGATGATTTGCCAGTCATTAAATTACGTGACGTGATCTCCCAACATATTGGAGTTCACTTTTTAGCTTTTCCTATATTCGTGTTCACAAAGTGAGAGTCTACTCATTCCACTTTTAATTTAATTTGGTACTATATTCTTTTTTGCAAATGATGTTTTTTAGCTTTAATTTAGGTAAAATGATCCTTTGAAAACTAGGGCAAATTAGCTAAATCAATTTGTTGCACATTGAGATATTATAAACTCTGGAACCCCGAATTTCAGTTTCATTTAATGTAGCTAGTTCTTGGTAAGACTAAAACTAAACATCAAATCTCGAATTAACTGTATAGTGCCTTGATTGAGCCTATCATGTGTTAAGAATTAAGACTTAAGACAAGACAAAAAGGGCGAGATACTTGAGATCTATACTTTTTGTAAGGAAATAACAAAGAGATACTATATATGTATACAGTATTTACAAACATATTTCCCCCCTCAAATTACATATTACTCGTTCCCTCAATTTTATAAATTTGAAGTATATATAAACATTTACAAGTGTATATCAGTAATTGGAGGAAACTAACATCACTAACTGCGCCAAAGAAGTAAATGTAATTAGCCTAAATTGCAATTACTCCTAAAAGATTTAAAGATGACGCTACATTTAAAACTTCTGCCTACGTTCTTTAATCTACTAAAATCAACTAATTGATACGGTATAATTAACCCATTTAGTTGACATGACGTATCCCGATGATGATTTTATTGAGATGTGATGATGTATGTATATATCACGAAAATATTATAATTTTGTTTATTTGCTTAACTAAAAATGGATGCAGATACCAAATAATTTTGTTAATTTGCTGAATTAAAAAGGGGTTAGGATACCAAATAATTTGATTCCAGTTACCTCGTGTGTTTTGTCAAAATGAAAAATAAATCGACAAATTATTCCTAGTGATTTCAAATATAATTTTTGTTATATTTAATAACTAAAATACCTTTATTTTTTAATATTTTAATATTAATAATTTTAACTTTAATTGTAGTCTTTCTTTAAAAAAAGTAAAAGAATAAAAAAGATATAAAGACACATATATTACAAATTGTTCTTAAATTTTACTTTTTATTATGTAATTTTGAACAATTTAACTGATTAAATGGTATACATTGTTTCATCAGATGATCTCATCCCATCCAACGGTGGAGAACACGTCAACCTCCACTCTCCTCTTGCAGAGAGAGAAAGTGAGAGAGAGAGAGACTCTCGTCACAAATCCAACACTCTTTTTCACTCTCTGCGACTAAAATCTTTTCCCTCTCTCAAAAATCCTCGCACAGCCTATATATAAACATCAATGCACACACAAATTCACCAAATGCTCTCTCACTCTCACACCAACTTTCTCTCTCTAAACCACCGCAGAACCGCCTCTCTCTCCTCATCGCCGCCTGCGTTTTTTCCTAATTTTGCAAATTCAGCCCTAAATTTTGGTAAAATTACATTGAATCGCTGTAAAATGACTTCAATTTCAGTTAATTCGACTCTCTACACTGCCCCCACCGCTGAGGAAATTGACAGTTTTGACCTCGACCGGTTCGCTGACGTAGGCAATCGGCTCGCTGACGCCGCCGGTGAGGTCATCCGGAAATACTTCCGCAAAAGCTTCGACATTCTCGATAAAGCGGATTTAAGTCGGTATTGTATTCATTTTATTGTTTTTTTTTTTTTAATAATTGATTTGTGTGTTTATTTAATCAAAATTAGTTTTTATTTTTATTTTTTTATTGAAGTGATTTGAGTTGTGATTAGGTCCTGTGACGATTGCTGATCAGCAGGCGGAGGAGTCAATGGTCAATATTCTGCAAATGTGCTTGCCATCTCATGCAATGTGAGTTGGTGTTGATCAAAGTGTTTACTAGAATTTGAGAATCAGCTAAGCGGTGACTTTATTTGCGAGTTCTGTTTTATCGCTATTTGTGCGTGGTGGTATCGGCTTATGGCGTTGATGCTATTAGCAAGATTATGTTTAGTATATGAATGAATTATTTGTATAAAAATGTAAGTGTGAGTTGTTTATACCCCCAACTTCCGTTGCATAATTATATGGAATAATACGCTATTTTTATCTCTGTAAGAAAAGAATCGTTTTTGCGGGAATGGCAAAACAAGGTGATTATTAAGTATTGGTGTATATGTTGGTATGTTGGATATAAAGACATTTACTTGTCAGATATTCAATCATCACATATACGGTTGCGTTGAGATTTTATGATTAGCTGCTCTAATTTGTATTCTAAATCAAGGTGTTGTAAATTTCAGTTTTGGAGAGGAAAAAGGGTGGCAGTGCAAAGAAGAGTCTGCGGACTTTGTTTGGGTACTGGATCCAATAGATGGGACGAAAAGTTTTATCACTGGTAAATATTTACGTAATTTTTGTGACATTGTGATCAAGCATGAAGTTTGGTTTAATTAGCTGATTTATTTGTTCCAAAATTATTGATAGGAAAACCTGTTTTTGGAACTCTAATTGCTTTGCTCTACAAAGGGAAACCGGTAAGACTACGATCAGTTACTTCGTTATGGAAGTCTGTGCAAGAAATTGCACCGAGATACTACTCCGTTCTCGTATTGCTCTCTGATTTTGAATTGAACGCAAGTTGTAATCTTTTGATCTTTCATGCATAGATTCTTGGGATCATAGACCAACCTGTCCTCAAAGAGAGATGGATTGGAATAAGTGGGAGGAGAACTACTTTGAATGGAAACGAGATATCCACGCGCAGTTGTTCAGATATCTCTAAAGCCTACATGTATGTTCATTCGCTTTAAATATAATACTTAACTCTTCAAAAAATCTTTGATTACATTAGAGTTCCCCGTATTCAAAAATAATGATTATTAAGCTAATTGATTGTAACATAATAACATCATGTTTCTTTTCCTTCCCTTTTTAGGTACACAACTAGCCCCCATTTATTTAGTGCGGATGCTGAAGTGGCCTTTGCTCGAGTGAGAAATAAGGTCTGTTCATTAAGCGTGGCTGCAGTTTTGATAACTTAATTATCATTGGTGTTGTAGTATCTCTGCCATAACTTGTTATTTTGGTATTAGTTGTCGATCTCAGCTCTGTTACCAAATTTTAGTTACATTTTATATTATTATTATTAGCCTGTTTACTTGCTGATATTTAATTTGTTTCCTTCTGATTTTGCAGGTCAAGGTTCCGCTATATGGCTGTGATTGTTATGCCTATGCCCTGTTGGCCTCAGGTTATGTGGACCTGGTCATTGAATCAGGCCTCAAGGTGAGCTCTATGTTTTTTGTTCAACGTATTGAATAGCTCCGATCTAATATTTTTATCCCTTCTGGACTTTACATATTCCTGCAATCTTTAAGAAATTAGGTACCTCAGTACTTGGAAGGTCTAAAGCTAATGAATAAATCACCGTAGTAAAACTAGAATCAACTGCAGATCTTGGCATGTTCCTCTTAGCCATGTTATGTAATTTGCCTTCTTAATAACTAGATTCAGTTTTAAGTTTCTTTTTGTCTCTTCTTCTAGGACTTTTTGTTGGGACTTAAGACTTTGAAATGCAATTATTTCTTATCCTGATTACAGATTTGAATTGGTATATGTTGTAACTTCTTGTGTTTTATTTTAGTTTCTTGTTCTGAAGTTAGTTTGGGGCGTTTCTTTGGGGATTGGGTGGGGTGATTGATGGTATGGTATGGTGGGACTAGATCACTTTAGCATGCAACTACAGTGACGTTGTTCTTCACATTCATGAATTATGAATCATGGAATTTATGCCACCTACTTGACTCAAGCGTGATAAATTGAATTTTCTGTGTGTCTATTACTTATCATATTGCTTTCTTTCAGCCATATGATTTTCTTTCCCTGATACCTGTGATTAATGGTGCCGGTGGTGTTATAACTGATTGGAATGGACATCAACTCCATTGGGAGGCCTCTTCAACCTCACGTGCCCCAAGTATGACTTTCTACGCCCTTCTCGATTTTGTGAAGTTTTACGACAATTGAAATTAGAGATAATCACATTAACACCCCTTCAAATTTGTAATTTCCGAACATTAAGGGAGGGTTTCTTTGATCACACCAAATCTCATGGGGTTGTTTGTAATTATGAATTGAAATTGTATAACTATCCATTGTACCCTTTCACATTCTGAACATAATCTTGTTGTTTGCAGGTTTCAATGTAGCTGCAGCTGGGGATAAGCTGGTTCATCAAGTGGTTTTGGACACATTACAGTGGCAATAATCCTTGCACTTTAATTCTGGTTGCAATTTAGAGCAGGATTTATTCAGTGAAAAAGCTATAAGAATAGTATCGTTCTCTAGGTTGTTTAGAGACACCAGAATGTACCTTTCTCCATTTATAAATTATCTTCTCCATTTAGGAACGATGTGAAACATGAAGATCAGCTAAATCGATCATGTATCACCAATTTTATGGCTAATTTTATGAATGATTTCATTTTCTTCGCCTTGTTTTCCTCACTAAATATATTCGCCATGTCCTGTACGGTTAAGAATCTTGAGATGATAAAAGTTTTACAAATTTTAATCTTTTAAAATCAATGTTTAAAATTAAGAAGAGTCGTGTGCGTTGCCAGTGTTTGAAGTTGAACTGTGCTATCGAAAAAGTTCTTTTCTTTTAATAAAATGCACAAGAAGGTTTTTTTTTTTTTTTTTTTCTCTTTTTTCTCATAGGTCACAAGAAAGATTAATTATCAGTCTTATCGTAAGCATACATTTTCTTTTCCAAGAATGACGGTAAAGTGATCAGTCATGATCTTGAATATGATATGCGGATTTCAAAACGCATTTTGAAATCCTTTTTTCACTATATTAAAAAAATTCTAGTAAAAAATTATATGAAACCAATCCAGCTCAAACGATCTACTCGTCGTCTAGAATTACCTTATTAAAAGAACTATTAATATACACCAGAGATGTTAAAAAAAAAGGTTCCGAAAAGTATAACGTTTAGAATAAAATTAATTGTATAAAACGCGCGGCCACAATTCAAAATTATCGTACATTATCTTGTCCAAATTTTGTTATATAACCTAGCTTCGAAGACACTTGTAATTGTTACATACAGTTGTTCCATAATGGTGCGATGCATACATTGCCATTGTTAATTATCTTAATGTATAGTTCTGATAAATATGAAAAGATTATATTACTAATTGTATTAGAAGTATCCTATCTATGTGTGGGAGCTTTTTTCTTTCAAATATTTAGAAGTTTAAGAGTACCATACACTATTCTATTTCACATAATATCGGGGTAATTTGTATTATTCGTCATATTTCTACAGAAATAAATTCATATCATTCCAATAAACGCAATCTTGCACAATAAGAAGAGTATACATTAATCAAGAAAAGAAAAACATGGGCAAATCCCCATCCTTTTTACAATTAAAACGCGTGCCAAACAATCTTACATAGAAAACAAAACAATCTACGACAACTAGGATACATTCGTTCACAATGATCAGCACATGATACGGTGAGAAGCATTTATCCCGATCGACTCGTGCCGCCTGGCACAGCATGTACGTCGCGCCCATCGCAGGAAGAGCGGTTTGCCGACTATGGGACCAAACACGAGGAGGTCGAGCACGTGGTCGCAGTTGAGAGCAGGGCACTTGATGTGGCCAATGTCGTCTTCGTCGTCGAGCTTGGCGCGAATGTAACTGATGATGCACTCGCTACAAAAGTGGTGTGAACATCTCTCGCCGTTCTTGAACTGATTGGACGTAGGTTCCATGCAGATTTCGCATGTGAAGAAGTACTCTTGTTGTTTTTGTGTTAAGGGTAGTAGTGGTGAGTTTTTGTTGAGTTTTTGGAGAATGTTTCCCATTGTTGCTAGAAGAAAAATATTGAAGCTAATTGTGAATTTGTGATGTGAAAAGTTTGAGAGGTCAAGGGTTTAAATAGAGCAATTCACACGTTCGCTTTTTCCTACTTGAATTAGGATTTAGGACTTTAGTCTCCTAAAGTTAACATGTACAAGAGATAAAATTGTAATTATCACTAATAAAACAAGGAAACAAATAAGTTAGAAAAAGAGGTATCTGCTTTATTTGTACGCTGTATGATATTCCTTTTTCTAGTTCAATAACTATTGAGCATCAGCGCATCCATGCATAATTTTAAATATATATTTTCTTAACTAGTCTTATACTTTATATTTAATATATAGATCAATTCAAGATATTAAGTTCATATTTTATATTAAGTATTTAGTACAATCCCAATCTTATATATAAGTTAATTATTAAATAGTCTCTCCCGTGGTTCGAGAAGTTAAATGGTGTATGATCGAGTAGGTAGTTTAAATATAATGTGCAAGTCGGAACAAAATTTGCGAGAAAGAATACGCAAAACCTGCCCATAGAAAAAAGTGATAAATTTATTTATAGAATAATAAATATTATTTTTTAAGTAAATATTAAAATGAAGGAATTGAAAATATTAAACTCATTTCACTATTTTTTAACCTAACTAGCACCTTTATTTCCTTAATTGAAAATTTCATTTCATACCCTTTGATTGGCACAATTCAATCTATTTTATAATCTCATTTCACCATAAACACTTGGATCAACAATTCTTAGTAAGTCAATTCGTTATTAATTTTTCTTTTTTCACGTTGTCCCAAGGAAAAGAAAAATGTAGAAAAGATGGTGGACTCAGTGTTGTGAATGCGAAGTATCTTTATAATAAAATGAACATATTTTTTCAGGACTGATTTTACATATTTTTAATTAATCTATTAACGCTGTTCGTCATATACATGAATTAAAAGGATCTTGTATATGAGCTCTTATTATTTAGTGTTACTATACTCACTATTTTGTCAGTCCATTTTATTTTATTGGAAACAGATGGGTCTACTGGAATATTTTAATGAGGATTTGACAATTTACATCCGTGTTATGCTAATTTGACGAGTTACCTCCCTGTGAAAATAAATAGTCAAATTACCCCCGTGTGATTCCAATGTTCAGTTATGTATTTAGATCAGAGAGAAAATGTAGAAAAGATTCTGTTATTTCATATGAACTGAAAAGAGAGCTAACGGTGCTATATATACAATCTGTTATGTAACTAACTAATCAACTAACTAACAGAATAATTACATAAAAGCCCCTACACTATTAACATATTTACAATATACCAACAACCCCCCCTCAAGTTGGAGCTTGGTGAGGATTACCAAGATGCAACTTGGACAACCAATGATGGAAAAGAGGTGAGGCAAGAGGCTTGGTGAACAGGTCAGCAACTTGGAGAGAATTAGGATAATGTTGAGGTTGAATCATGCCAGCTTTGAAACAATCTCGGACAACATGGCAATCTATATCAAGGTGCTTCGTTCGTTCATGAAAGATGGGATTCTGAGTAATATGAACGGCTGCCTTGTTGTCACAATACAGTGGTATAGGTTGATGAAGAGGAACATGAAGATCTTGAAGGATGTATGAAATCCACTTCAACTCACAAACTGAACTTGCCATGCTCCTATATTCTGCTTCGGTGGAGGAGCGAGATACAGTTGTTTGTTTCTTGGTTTTCCAGCTGATGAGAGAATCACCAAGGAACAAACAAAAACCAGATAAAGATCTTCTTGTTTCAGCACAGGTGGCCCAATCTGCATCACTGTAGACACTGAGCTGCAAATCAGCTGATGCATAGTAAAAAATGCCAAGGGAAGGTGATCCTTTCAAGTAAGCAAGCACATCCAAAGCTGCATTCCAGTGAGAGTGACATAGTGCTTGCATAAATTGGCTCAACTGATTCACCACATAACATATATCAGGCCTAGTCATATTCAAATATAAGAGGCGGCCAATTAACCTTCTGTATTCCTCAGGTTTGGGAAGGGGATCACCATCTGTGGATAACTTGAAACCTTTCTGACATGGAGTAGAGTGAGGTTTGGTGCCAAGCAAACCAATGTCAGTGAGGATATCAAGTGTGTATTTGCTCTGGTTTATGAACATACCAGATGAGGATCTGACAATCTCAAGTCCTAGAAAATATTTTGGATCACCAAGGTCTTTGATGGTGAAAGCCTGATGGAGGTGTGCTTTAACTGTTGTGATTAAGGACAAAGAAGGACCAGAGATGAGGACATCATCCACATATACAAGGAGAGCAACAAATGAAGAACCTTCTCCTTTAGTGAACAAACAATGATCAAACGCTGATTGCTTGAAGCCATAAGCAATAACACATTTGGTAAACTCAAAATTCCATTGCCTGGAAGCCTGTTTTAATCCACACAGGGATTTTGTCAGCTTACACCCATGACCAGGAGGAACTTTAGTATAGCCTTTTGGAGGTTTCAAGTATATAACCTCATCCAGAAAACCATGTCAGAAGGCATTGTTGATGTCCAGTTGGTGCACACACCAATCAAACTTAGTAGCTACTGCCAAAAGAATTCTCACAGTCACCAACTTCACAACAGGTGAGAAACTTTCATTGTAATCCAATCCAAACACTTGTGTGTAGCCTTTAGCCACAAGTCTGGCTTTGTACCTTTCAATGGTGCCATCAGGGTTCAACTTCAGCTTAAACACCCATTTAGAATCAATAGGATGACAATCAGTAGGTAAAGGTACAATCTCCCAGGTATTGTTAGATTCAAGAGCATCTAACTCATTCTGCATAGCTTTGAGCCAATTAGGATCTTGAGAAGCTTGTTTGTAAGTATGAGGTTCAGTATGAAGAGTAACATTAGCAAGGAAGGATAAGTATGAAGGAGTAAGATGAGAAGAAGGAAGAAAAGGAAATGTAGGAGGTAAATGAGGAGAAGAAGTACTGGAAGTGGAGCATTCTAGAAGAGGATCAGTAGAGTAGGAGAGTAAAAAATCCTTCAAATGAGAAGGAAGGGAATGAGTTCTGGAACGCCTGCGGGGAAGAGGAGAATCAGGAAGTGCTGCAGCTGGAACAGAGATCATGTCAGTAATAGCTGCAGCAGGAGGAGAATGAGAATCAACTGAAGAAGTAGAAGTAGAGGAGGAATGTAAAGGAGGAGAAGAAGATGATGATTCTTCAATAGGAAGAGAAAGAGGATGTGAAGGAATGGAAGAAGAATCATCAGGAATAAAAGGAAGAGGAGTCACTGTATGAGATGATTGAAAAGAAGTGGAAGGAAAAGAGTGTTCATGGAAGTGAACATCTCTTGAGACAAGAACCTTGTTATGCTCAAAGCTGAAAATTTTGTAAGCTTTCTGGCCAGTAGCAGGGCCTAAGTAACATCCTTTGAAAGCCCTGGGAGCTAACTTACACTACAAGAATTTGCCCATATAGAAAGTCTCTAGTCCCTTTCTATAGGCTAAAAATCCGTTTCTGTAGAGCAATAGAAAGGCAATATTTTGTTTCCAAAATCCCTTTCTGTTGGTGTGGTTGCTAAGAAAATTCAGAAAGGGGAGAAAGTTCTCTTTCTAGCCTAGAAAGAAAATTGTCCCTTTCTCCCGTAGAAAGGGACTAGGTACTTTCTTTGGACAGAAACAACTGCGTCCCTTGCTAGGTGAAATAAATGGGCGGGAAACTCTAAATTTTGAAAAGCTGGAAAGGGAGCAATCCGTTTCTCCCATATTTTTTCAAAAAAAAGAAGAAAAATTGTAATGTATTATAGATACATCTTAAATTATTAACTTCCACTTTTTATTATAATTAGATTTTGAATAATATAAATTAAGTATTTTAACTTGTAACTATGTGTTGTATACTATATATATTCTAACATATTAAATTATATATCTACACTACTTACAATATTATAACTAGTAGGGTAATTAATTAAAACTATAACATATTTTTACTATTTTACATGAAATAGAAAAACAATATTAATACACATTATTAATTATGAATGAAACATAAAAAATATATGGATAAAATAATATTATATGTTATGGGTGAAACTACAATATAAAGCATTAATTACATTAAAGTATCAAAAACTATAAACAATTAAGCATAAAAAATAAAAATAAAAAAGATGAAGAAGATGGAGAGAATTGTTGTATTGGAGCCTTAGGAGGATATGAGATGGAGGAATTGTGAGAGTTTGAAGAAGAAAAATTATGGAGGGTTTTTATAGAATTTTAACCAAAGTTGAAGAAAGGGATATTTCCCTTTTTACAGTCACGCGGATCATGCCCTATGCATGATCCGCGTGACCCTAGAAAGGGATATATCCGTTTCTGCCATAGAAAGGGACATTTTCCTTTCTGCCATAAAAAGGTAATATTCCCTTTCTGCTCTCTTTATGGGCAGAAATGCCAAGTTCCGTTTCTATCATTTTTTAAATTATATTATATTATTTTAATATCAATAGAAAGGGATTAGGCCGTTTCTTGCGGTAGAAACCTCAAATTCCCTTTCTACCATTATTCTTTTACTTTCAATTTAATTTTTCACTACATTAGAAAGGCCCTTCAATTCCCTTTCTATATTTCCCTTTCTATATGGACAAATTCTTGTAGTGTTATCTTTGTGAGGAAGCACATTAGAGAAGTAACACAGACACCCAAACACCCTTAATGAAGAGATATCAGGTTTCTTGGAGTGTAAAAGTTCATAAGAAGTTTTCCAATGGAGAAGTTGAGTAGGTGTGCGGTTTATCAAATATGTTGCCATTAGAAGACCATGACCCCAGAGTGAACTAGGTAGATTAGCTTGAAACAACAAAGCTCTAGTCACTTGGAGGAGGTGTCTGTGCTTCCTTTCTACAACTCCATTCTGCTGTGGAGTGTAGACACATGATTTCTGATGAGAAATGCCAGCAGCTGAAAATATATTTTGGCACAAATGGTTGGTAAACTCAGTACCATTATCACTTTGAAAAGTGAGTATCTTAGCACCAAACTGAGTAGAGACATGATTGATGAAATGAGACAATAAGGATGGCACCTGAGACTTGGATCAAGAGAAAAGTCCAAGTACTTCTGCTGAAATCATCCACCAATGTCAGAATATAATGTGCATTAGACACAGTAGCAGTTCTATATGGTCCCCAAAGATCCATGTGAATAAGAGCAAAAGCATGTAAGCTGTTGGAATTGCTCAAAGGAAAACTGATCCTAGTTTGCTTGGATTTGTGACATATCTCACAAAGGTCTGTATTAGCATTAGTATTCATGCAGTTTATCCCGTCAATATGTTTCAAAGCATGAATAGATGCATGGCCAAAACGTTGGTGCCAAATATGAAAAGGATAAGAAAGACTTCTTTTATTCAACTCAACAACAAGAGTACAATTTTCAGCAGAACTAACAGCATTACAAGTGAATGTACTGTTAGGAGTACAAGAAGCTGGATCAAGTATGTAAAGATTCCCAAGTGAGTAACCTTCAGCCAAAACAGCATCAGTCTGAAGGTCCTGCAGCACACAATGAGATGGGAGAAAAGTAAACTTGATGTTGGCAGATTTAGTCAATCTAGAAACAGATAATAGATTGAACTTGAACTCAGAAACATGCAAAGCATTCTTGAGCATGAGTTTGGGAGTAAGAACTACATCTCCTGTATGAACTACTCTCTTAATAGATCCATCAGGCAAATACACTGGAGTGAACTGAGTTGTAGGTGTAGCTGTGGTGAAATCATGTAAATTAACCACCATATGGTTTGATGCACCAGTGTCTAATATCCAATGTGATTTATCAATGAAATTGATAGATAAAAGACCAATATTAATACCAGCAAAATCCCCAAAGTGAGCAAAGTTAACTCTACCAGCATCAGAATTCACCAAATTGTTCTGAGAAGCTGGAGACATCAGCTGCTGCATCATCTTAAAAAATTCTTGCTGAAATTGATTAGAGTTAGAATCATGTAAAGATGAATCAGTGACTACAGAGTTTGCAGAAGTTTTACCACCAGAACCCTTCTTATCTTTCAATTCCTTATACCAATTAGGAATTCCCACTAGCTTAAAACAAGTATCCTTACTATGTCCTTTGGTTTTGCAAAAGTCACAAAACCTGTCAGATTTCTGTTTCTTGTAAATCCTTGGCACTCATAGAAGGAGATTTAGCATACATTGCTGAATTTTCCAGAACATCACCAATAGAATGTTGAATTTCTTTATGCTTCTCAACCCTCAACACCATGGCATAAGCCTTTTCAACCAAAGGCAAAGGCTCCAATCCTAAAATCTGACCTCTAACAGAGTCATAACCATCATTAAGCCCCATCAAGAACTGCATCAATCTAGTTAAAGATTGATAATCCAGAGAATGCCTCGCAATCTCACAAGTGCAAATGTTCACAACATAACAGTGACAAGATACAACAGGTATTAGGCAACTAAGTTCATCCCAAAGTCTTTTGAGTTTAGTGTAGTACTCAGATATAGTAGAAGTTCCTTGAGATATGGATGCAACATCTCGTTGAAGTTGATACAACAGGGGACCATTATTAAGACCATAGTGTGCTTCTAATTGTCTCTACAATTCAGAAGCAGATGAAGCATACAGAAATGCATCTACTAACTCCTTAGAAATCGAATTAAGGATCCATGCCATTACCATACAGTCTACACGAATCCAATCCTCATACTCAACATCATCAACATCAGGTTTCTTAACACTTCCAGTTATAAAACCTAATTTTTGCTTAGCACCTAAAGCAAGCTTCATAGATCGACTCCACGGAGATAATTCGATATACCAGACAGAGGCATAGTAGTCAACGACATACCTGGATGATCTGAGCCCTGGAGATGATAAGGACCAGCTACAGATCGTCCAGAATGATCGGCGGCAGTAGAAATCGTCGGATTAACCATCAGCTCCGGTGAAGACATGGCGATTACAAAAAATCAACCAAATTAAAAAATTAAACCGATTAAACGGTAAAGTGATTGTAGCAAATCACAAATCAATTGAAAAATTCGAGATTAATCGAGTGGAAGAACAGATCGAGATCGGCGATTGATACCATGTTCAGTTATGTATTTAGATTAGAGAGAAAATGTAGAAAAGATTCTGTTATTTCATATGAACTGAAAAGAGAGCTAACGGTGCTATATATACAATCTGTTATGTAACTAACTAATCAACTAACTAACAGAATAATTACATAAAAGCCCCTACACTATTAACATATTTACAATATACCAACATCCAAGAATTGGCAAATTACCTCCTTATATAGGGAGGTGTCACTCACTTGCTCAATTTTGAGAGTGAAAATGATTTTTTAGGCTAAAAAAGACAATTATTCCTTTATTTCTCAAAAAATATGTAAGTTTTTGTTTAATACTTTGACTTTGTTAAAAAATGCAAAAATTAAAAATAAAATTTAAAAATAAGTTATGATTTCGTAATATGTATGGTTTATAATATTTTTCATACTTTTACTTATAATCTTTTAAAGAAAGGTTATAATCAAATTCGACATTACAGAAAAGAAAATATTAGAAATAATAAGGGTATTTTGCTCATTAAGTATTAAAAAAATACACTAAAAAATTATAGGGAGGTGGTGTGCCAATTTTAAAAATCACAGGGAGGTAATTTGCCTATTTATTTTTCACAGGGAGGTAATTTGCCAATTTCACATAACACATGGAGTAAATTGCCAAAAACCCTATTTTTAATTTATGTCTTGTAGAAAGAATACTGCTTTAATATTTAACCGGTATGTTCTAATTTTTTTTATTTTTTTTTGATCTCAACTTAATAAGTTATAAATTATTATAGCCTTTATACATTTCCTTATTTAAACATCGTTAAACAGTCTTCTCTATATATAATAGAATGAAATAACAGCTTTTAGCAAATAATATGATTACTCACGTATGATAAAAGAGAGTAAGTCAAAAGTTTGAATGTCGATTCAATGATTAATAAATTTTAATTTTTTGAGTAACAGCAAAACTCAACTTGAATATTGTTTTCGTTTGTTTCGTTTGATAGTGTTAGTTTTATTAATTTTTGTTGAAATCTAGTTATTTCTCACTCCACTTTAAATATTATATGTCAAGGTTTTTAAATCTTTTATTTTATTTATATTGCTTAATTTTTTAAAAGTCAATTACTTGGGTTGTAACAAAGCACTTTTTCTATGCACTAGTTCTTCTACTTTATTTCACATAATATAATGGATAATTTGCGCATTTGCTCTTAAGAAGGGCAATATGCCTCCATTACATAATCGAGAGTAATTTGATTATTTATTTTTTATGCTTATTTCACGTAACATAGGAAACACATGAGTCATAACAAGAAGCCTTCAATTCATCAGCTAGAATTTCAGAGCCAATTAAGCAAATTTTGCAATACTTTTACAGAAATAAATTCTTATCACTCCAATAAATGCAATCTTGAACAACAAAAAGAATATACGATAATCAAGAAAAACAAAAACATGGGCAAAATATGTTCCATTGAAAACAAAACAATATATTACAACTCGGATATCTTCGGATTGTTCCCGCCACACTCGTTCACAATGATCAGCACATTACACTTTTGATATGGTGAGCAACATTTATCCCGATAGTCTCGTGCCTTCTCGCACAGCACATACGTTGCGCCCACCTTAAGAAGAGCGGTTGTCCGACCAGGGGACCAAACGTGAGTGGGTCGAGCACGTGATTGCAGTTGAGAGCAGGACACTTGATGTGGCCAATGTCATCTTCGTCGTCGAGCTTGGTGCGAATGTAACTGATGATGCACTCGCTACAAAAGAGGTGAGAACATTTGTCGCCATTCTTGAATTTATTTGACGTTGGTTCGATGCAGATTTCGCATGTGAAGAATGCATCTTCTTGTTTTTGTGTTTCGGGGAGTTTTTGGAGAGTGTTTCCCATTGTTGCTTGAAAAATATAGTATTACGGTAGTTTGTGAAGTGAAAAATCTGTTCATAGAGGTCAAAGTTTAAATAGAGCAATTCACACGGTTTCTTTTTCCTACTTGAATTAGGACATTAGTTTCCTGAAGTTAACACAAGAAGATCTTAAATCATAATTATCGCTTAATCATGCAAGTAGACAGATAAGTTCGAGAAAATATGTATCCGCTTAACGAGTACCACCGTAGTAATTCCTTTTTTAGTTCAATAACTATCATGTGCATCTGTACGTGTTTTTTAATATTTATATTTTTCATAATTATGTCTCATACTTTGTTTAATATATAAATCAATTAAAGACGTTCAAATCAAATTTTACATTAGAATTTGATAGGATCCCTATTTAATGTAGTGACTGATTAAATGGTCTCGGTACTCATGTCAAGTAGTTCCAAAAATACTTGTATCAGTGTATGAACCAAGTTAAATAGTATAAGCGACGAGTAGCTAGTTTAATTTTAGGGTGAAATCATGCAATTCAGAATAAAATTTGTGAGAAAGAATATGCAAAATCTGCCCATGGAGAGAATTCTTTTTCAGTTTATATAATGACTATTCTATAGCAGAATTTTCATTTTTATTCTTGATCATTGGCGAAACAGTGATTCATTTAGTTTTAGAGAAAAATAAATTTTCTATTGATAAGTCAAGTAGGTTGAGTAGTTAATGTAAGTTCATTGAACTCTTGTAAGAGGATTTTTTTTTGGCTTTGTTTGTGAGTTATTTTTTTTTTAAAGATATAACAATTTGTAAAGTATTACAAATCTTATTGGTATACCACGCCAGCGTGCAACTTTTTGCATATAAACTTTTCCCCCGACATTGAGGTAGGAGAGTATAATTTGGTGTAACTTGTCCAAACACTGAGATTAAGATAGCAATGTAAAAGTGAACAGCCAATTCTTCTGGTGTAGTATTTAAACAGAATAACTTCAGTACATGACACCAGCAAGAGTACAAATTGAAACCCATATGTCCAACGAATGGTGAATCCAGTAACACATCTCCTGAAAACTGAAACACACCACACCCACCAATTATCTGAAAGACCTAGATAGCTCCTATTCCTTCCCAAAATCAGCACTATAATGCGCACTTGATTCAAGCTTCTTTGCCTCATTCAGTTTCCTAACAGCCTGCAACATTTTCAAGCATAGGAGTCATATTTCATTGCAAACAAATCGAGAGGAAAAGGGTTCACAGATACGAGCATAATTTGTGGTAAACGAAACAAGGTCTTCGCAAGTTTTTGTCAACAAGAACAGAAAATACAACTTTTCAGTTGGCTAATTCAACAGGGACTTCATCCTTGGACGATACCTAGAACTCAGACGCATAGATTAGCAAAAGACATACGAGTTAACATGTAAATGTTGCACATACACAAACGTACAATGCACATGTACTTCAAAAATGGTTTTCATAATTTTATGTCAATGATCAGAGTAACCTATGCAAGATGACAATTGACTATGTAACGGAATTTGATAACTTGTACAGTAGCTCCCTATACTAAGTAAATATGCATATATTAAAGGGATAATTACATTTACACCCCATGCAATTTGATCTATTACAGAGACCTCTTTCAAATTTTGGATAACAATTAAAGGCGCTCCCTTGAGCTTTGAAAACACTGAATTTAGATATCTGTTATATTTTTCCAAACTTCAAGGGGCGTCATCGCAATTATTCAAATTTCCAGGGGGTCTATCACTCAAGGAATTATTTCACGCAACTGTTGTATGATGAGATGGTCGATTATTGAGTAGATACATGGTTAGGATGAGGTTATGGGGAGGTTATTGCCCATAATTTAGGAAAGTGTTTTAAGGGGATTGTTGGTTGTGCCATGTAATCAAATCAATGCAGCGGTTGCATAAAGTAATTTTTCCTATCACTCCATAGTTAATGTTCTTTTACTTTTTTAATTTAGAATCATTTCTTTTAACATTCAAGAGGAGTAACTGTAATTAATTATTCAAACAATAGGAGACGTTTGTACACTTAGATAAAACTTCAGGGGCCTAAGTACATAAATATTTTTATATCAAACAAGGAAATATTACCTTCATGAAATCTTCATGGATGACATAATCACGCTCTGCACGAATTGCGAACATACCAGCTTCAGTGCAAATATTACGGAGGTCGGCCCCATTAAAACCCTGGATCATGTAACACGTCAATAAACTATTTTCCAAAATATTACCTAAATGAAATGTTAAACAAGCATTTGTAGCTCACCTCAGCGAGTTTAACGACAGCCTCATAATCAATTTCACCATGTTTGGCTATCCCAGAAGCATGGATCTTGAGAATTTCCATTCTTGATTGTTCATTAGGCAAAGGTATTTCAATTTTCCTGTCCAAACGTCCAGGACGCAGAAGTGCAGGGTCCAGCACATCAGGCCTATTTGTCGCCATTATCATTTTAACCTGCATAAATTCAGATCACATGAATATCAAGTAACAGCTAGTACCCATCCATCAGTTTTGTGCATGGTTCATTCAAATGTATGAAAAGATAATGCTTTGCCTCTCGGTATGTATTTAGAGTTTAACATTAGAGTGGACAAACAAACCTTTCCAAGCTGGTCAAATCCATCAAGTTGGTTTAACAACTCCATAAGCGTCCTTTGAATTTCACGGTCAGCACTCGTTCCCTCGCTGAAACGACGCCCACCAATAGCATCAATCTCATCCATAAATATGATGCAAGGCTTCATAAAGAGAAAGTCATCATATTTAATGGCCGTTCAATCTAATTCATCAAACTAGTATATCAGGTTAAGCAAAACGAAATTGTATCTAACACTTACTTGGTGGTCACGTGCATAATTAAACATTTCCCTAATCAATCTTGCACTCTCACCGATGTACTTATCAATAATAGCGCTCGATACAACCTGCATTGTTACTTCTTGTAAGGGAATTACTAAGAAAATATCTAACAATGAGGTTTGCGTATGTTCATACCTTTAAGAAATTGGCATCTATGTTACTAGCAATTGCTCTGGCCAACAATGTCTTGCCTGTTCCGGGAGGCCCATAGAGAAGTACACCCTAAAACAAGTAACAAAATCATTGTTAGAAATAAAAATCCCTGGAAATTGAAAATCAACACGTGGGCTTATAATAGTGTTACCTTGGGAGGTTTAATGCCAACTCTTAGGAAGAGCTCAGGATTCATCAAAGGTAGTTCTATAGATTCTCTCAGTTCACGGATTTGATCTGAAAGACCACCCACAGCAGAATAACTAATATTTCCTGGATCTTCGTGAAGCATATTATAAACAACTGGATCTACCTGCAGTGTGCATCAACCCTAATGAGTCTGAAAAACATGACTGGAACCTTCGCTGAGTAATAACATGTCAAACTTAAGAATTATAGTGGAACACTTCTGGGTACCTCACGAGGAAGAGCCCGCATAATTGTGAGGGTTGTCATATCAAGAACCACCCTTGTTCCTGCAGTAAGTTTGTCTTTGTCCACTTTACTGCGGCATCCAACCACATATCTGGGACCACTGCTGGCTTTGACTATCACTAGAAGCGCGAAAGACGATGTCAACTTTGAATGGTATGGACTAGGAATATAACATGATAAATGCCTAGAATAATAACTCAAGGAAACAGTCAGTCTTACAGCGTTCATTATCCAGAGGCCTGAGAACTTCTCCTATGATCTGTCCAACACTCTGAAGTGACTTCAAATCATCTTCTGTTTTAGCATATTCCTTCTTTGTCGATCTTAAATTCTCCCTCGCTGTAAAAACCATATGCTCCAGTTTATTCATAGTATATAAGATGAAGCTCGCTTGATGTATAATAGAACATAGGGCGTGAACGATATTAATCAGACGAGTATCTTAATGACAATCTCACAGAGTAATGATATTAAAACACTGCTCAATTGAAACTTAAAACCTAAAAACAATTCCAAATTCTCTAGCTTTAGCCCTAAAACCTCAAACAACGCATAAATTAGCAAAAACAAAACCCTATTAACATCCGATACTCATTCAAATCTACATACCGGATCGAACACGAGTTTCAAGTTCTTTGTGGCTGAGGAGCTTCTTCCGGTAATCAGAAGTGGCTGATTTGCGGCGTGAAGCGTCGTCGTTTTCAGTAGTAGACATTGATTGATTGATTGATTGTTTGATGCTCTTCTTAATAATTTTCAGATTTGTTTCTTCTAATTCTAATTCTAATTCTAATTCTAATTCTAATTCAGCTTGTTGTTCAAGAAAGAGATATTGGGCCAATTTTAGCTATAATTTCAGCTTTGTTACCGGATCGGCCCATTGTGTAAGGCCCGCTAAAAGAAGACAGAATTCGAAAATGCTTCTTATTTGATGAATTAAAGTGCATTTAAAAGTTAAATAAATACAAAATTCCGGAAGGAAGATATTCCCATCACAAAACCATTATACATAAATGTTTAGGGGATTCAAATAAACAAAGATATATTCATGCTGGAGAACTTGATCGAAAATGTGAGAATTTGGAATTTCAAAGGTACGAAAAAAATTATTTTCCTTAAGCGTAATTCGCCCTCGCCTCAATGAATTTGGTGTGCAAAATGATTTAAAACAAATCGCTTCAAGGATACAATTTAAGCACAGAAAAATAAAATAATTGACTACGTTTTTTCACTAACGAATCAATTTAGAGAGTGCAAAGCAAGAATGCTGGAAAAACAAAAATTACTTTTGCACGCTGAAGCGCTTTAGTCATAAACGACGTCGATGCCTATATATCACATGTTTGATGCTGACATCGTCGTGTTTAACGCCGACAGTCTGTCATCATAAACCTCAAAGATTTAATCCACATATTAAAGAGATGATCAAGGAATCAATTGCCTATAAATACCCCCTCATAAATCATAACCAGGTATGTCATTTTTTAAATTTCAAATATTACTAAATTGTCTTGTTTGACGCTGATCACTACTACAACGACACTGATTTTGACCGTCTAATACGTTAGTTAACTCCGTCATAGTTGACGGGTTCAACTGCTATCTAAAATATCTCATGACTTAGTCATCTGAGGGTTTATGCCACTTCCCGATCGACTTAACTCATGTGTAGTGTTTGAGTGCAAGTTATACAAACTAGAAGCTGATTCAATACTTGGATTAGTGATGCAGAGTGTCCAAAAAATAGGCGCATCAACAGTAAATATAACTGGATAACTGAAAGATAAAGATTAATTGTTGTATTTTACTTCATATTAATCCTGCAAACTTATAGATATTGAATAGATGTCTTGAAAACACACAATTTTTCTAAGGAAATCTTTCAGAATGACGTAACTCTTCAGTTTAAATTTTCTTCGTTAAATTATATAGATGATCTGTTTAATTAATTAGACTATTTAATATTTCAGCCTTAAATGATTATATAACTTCATTGACCTATGTTTCAATTTCATAAATTTATCTTGAGTTCTTCCTTTTCCTCAAAGACTGAAGAGCTTTTATGCATTGGCACATTTATATAAGCAACGATAAAAAAGTTCTACTTGTTGGAAATTTTGTAACTTAAGCAATTAATTGTTATCATATGTTTTATAAGGATTTATGAAATATTGCAACAAAACGCCCTAGTTTAGAACACAATATCCACTACTTCACAAGAATGTAGAGGAATACGTTGCTTCGTGAATCTTGAAACATTTGCTATATTTGTGTTTCCAACAACTTCGCATCATTTATTTAGAACCTAATCTTTTTGTAGATAATTCATACGAACTAGTTCATAGAATATCATTCGCTAAAAGACTTGAGCCCTAAAGTCACGTGTGTCTCAACTTTTTTTAGGCAAATCAAACTAACACTATAACTTCGACAATTGAAACATTTTAATTCTCCTTTGTTATCTCAACATGTCGTATCCACCAAAATAAAGTTCAGATTTTTCGGAACAAGAATTGCACCAACAAGAGCAAGATTTTCCCCATAAAATCACAAGTGGAGGAGAAGAATCATACTTATAAAATTTAATTTCAACTTTATAAGATAATAATAAAACTCTAGTAACCTTTCATTTATTTAGTACTAAAAATAGGCGCGAAAATTAACGGAAGTACAAAAAAACTAATTTTCCCACCTTACAATCATCCGACAACACTGGAATTTCCCAGATAGCGTTCAAATTGAACATAAAAAACACCAAAGAATGAGGAAAAAAAACATAGAGTTACATAATTTAATAAAATGCCAAGAACAAACTCTGAACCCTCTATTTTCCCTATTTTCTTCCCATAGTTATCAACTATCTCATTTTCCCCCTCCAGGAGGGCAGCCGGAGTTATGGAAAAAACACCACCTCCACGGCGACTCCGCCATTCTCAGCCACCTATGGCTATCCTCCGGATTATTCTTTCCTTCTATTTTTCAATCAACACAAATGCAGCAATCGTGGACGCTCCCGCAAAGTCCGATTCTTATACCCCGCCCGACAACTATCTCCTCGATTGTGGCGCCCCCGCCTCCTCCACCCTCCCCGGAAAACGCAACTTCCTCGGCCATCAAGATTCAGGCAAGTTCTTATCCTACAACGGGCGCGATATCCATGTCTCGGTCCCACCATCCAGCTTCAATGCTCCCTCCTCGGTGTACCTCTCCGCCAAAATATTTGAAGCAGAAGCCACCTACACTTTCCACGTGACCCGACCCGGATGGCATTGGCTCCGCCTCTACTTTGCCCCTATTCAAAACAACGAAAAAGATTTGAAAACCGCAAAATTCAAAGTCAAAACTGGTAACATTGAATTGGCGTCTTATCTAAAAGCTTAAATTATTAAATAACTTTATATTATTCCAACACCACGCATACGCTTTAATTTATTTTTCTTACACCTGACGCGTGACATTTTTTGTGTATATTTTATTTTTTTATCATGCTCCTTTAGTCCCAACAGGATTTATAATATAAAAACATGAAAGAGATAACAACATTTATGTTTTGATAAATACTTTCGTAACAGGTAGCAACCTCGTTTTGATCCACGAGTTCAAGGCTCCAACTAATCCCCCATGGATTTTCAAGGAGTTCATCGTCAATGTCACTACAGAGAGATACTCCATAACTCTTACGCCGGAGGAAGGCAGCTTGGCGTTCATCAACGGCATTGAGTTCGTCTCAGCGCCAGATATTGTGATTAGCGACACCGCTGCTGCTGTTTCTCCAAAGGCTGATTATTCAGGTCTTTCTAAACAGGCGTACGAGACGGTATACCGACTTAACATGGGCGGGCCACTAATCACGGCCGAGAACGATACACTTGCAAGAACGTGGGATTCCGACAAGGCCTATTTGGATCCTAAAGAATTAGGTAGTGAGGTGTCGGTCCAGCCGAATGTTATAACGTACCCGCAAGGAGAGTCACCACTAATTGCGCCTCCTGTCGTTTACGCCACAGCCACCAACATGGCCAACGCTAATGTTCAGGTGAGGGGAAGTTACAGGTTTCACTAATTGAAGTTATGAGAAAGGCTTCCTTTTTATTTTATGATGTTCTATTTGAAACTTATTTTGGTCTAATTATAGAAGTTTGCTTGGATGTCTAAATAATTATAGTGACATACTGGTAAAAAAATTTAAGTCCATCTTTTTTAGATCATTATTTTTTTTGAAAAATGCTTTGGGTACTTGACAAAATTTTCTGCGCAGGCTCCCAGTTTCAACATTACATGGAAATTGAAGGTTGACAATTCATTCCAATATCTTCTTCGTCTGCATTTTGCTGATATAGTGAGCAAATCTACAAATGAACTCTACTTCAATGTGTTCATCAATGGCCAGCCGGCAATCAAGGGGCTCGACTTAACCACCGCGGCTGGGGGTCTAACGGCAGCATATTATGCTGACTTTGTGCTCAACTCCTCCATGGTATCACAGATAGATCCTTTAATAGTTCAAGTTGGACCAATGAACGAAAATGCTGGTGCCAAAAATGCCCTTCTGAATGGCCTTGAGGTGTTGAAAATGAACAATTCCGTCGGTAGCCTTGACGGAGAATTCGGCGTTGACGGGAACAAAGTTGGCGCCGGTAGTCCAGTGAAAACCACGGTGGCTGCCGTTGGATTTGCTATGATGTTTGGAGCTTTTGTTGGGTTGGGTGCAATAGCTTGGAAGTGGAGAAAAAGGCCTCAAGATTGGAAAAGGAGCAAAAGTTTCTCTTCATGGTTGCTCCCACTTCATGCTGGAGATTCGAGCTTTATGTCGAATAGCAAGAGTTCGATGGGGTCTAAGAAGAGCCAATTCTTCTCCTCGACTTCAGGATTAGGCCGATACTTCTCATTAGAGGAGTTACAAGAAGCGACCAAGAATTGGGATCCTAAGGCAATCATCGGTGTTGGTGGATTCGGCAACGTTTATATTGCAAAAATCGATGATGGACTGAAAATAGCCGTTAAACGAGGGAACCCCCAATCAGAACAAGGGATTAATGAGTTCCAGACAGAGATTCAAATGTTGTCCAAGCTCAGACATCGCCATCTCGTGTCTTTGATAGGTTATTGTGACGAAAACTCAGAGATGATCCTTGTATATGAGTTCATGGCCAATGGACCTTTCAGAGATCATTTATACGGGAAGAACTTGCCTCCCTTGTCTTGGAAGCAACGACTCGAGATTTGCATTGGTTCGGCTCGTGGACTACACTATCTCCACACAGGAGCTGCTCAGGGGATCATTCATCGGGATGTTAAAACAACCAACATTTTGCTCGACGAGAACTTGATAGCCAAAATGGCTGATTTTGGGTTGTCAAAGGATGCCCCGACCGGGAGCGATCAAACACATGTTAGCACGGCCGTGAAGGGGAGCTTTGGGTATCTTGACCCCGAGTACTTTAGAAAGCAACAACTCACTGACAAGTCAGACGTTTACTCATTTGGAGTTGTTTTATTGGAAGCTCTATGTGCCCGACCCGCCATCAACCCGGCCTTACCTAGAGAGCAAGTTAATTTGGCCGAATGGGCAATGCAATGGAAGAGAAAGGGATTACTCGATAAGATCATCGATCCAACGCTTGCAGGACACATTAACCCCGAGTCAATGACTAAATTCGCCGAAGCCGCGGAGAAGTGTTTGGCAGAGTATGGGGTCGACAGGCCAACAATGGGCGACGTTTTGTGGAATTTGGAGTATGCATTGCAATTGCAAGAAGCGTCAGCACAGGGGAAGGCTGAAGAAGAAAATAAGGCGGCGCCTCCTTCTGTAGCTCCTCCTGCTGCTACGGATGGCGCGACCCCAGACAATGAAGCGGTTGCTGCACCGGAGGCCGTGGCTAATTCTGCCGCAGTTCAGGGAGTTGAAGATCACTCTGGAACTGCCATGTTTGCTCAATTTGCTGCTCTTAACGGCCGTTAGATTGAGTTGTTGATTGATATAAATTATAAAGAAACTGTTCATTGTTCTATATGTAAATTGGGTGTAACCAAGAACTTTAAAGTGATCATTATCACTTGACATTTGCTTTAGCATCTGTATAATGATCTCTATGATATAAGTTCAAGTTACTTAGTTATTTAGGCAGTAGCACACATTCAACTTTTGTTGTGAATTATTACTAATCAGTACCATGATCAATTTTTTTTTTTTTTTGGGTGGATCAAATTAATCACTAGAAAGCAAAAGAGTTACATAAGTCCAAAATAGTGAACCCCCGTCAAAAAGCACCCAACAGGGATATTGTGAGTACCATGATCAAATTCGTTTTGGTATATGTGAACGAATTAATTAGGAAAAAAATTTGCCATGATATTATCTTTATAAGAGAACGAATCCAACTCAAACTAAATTTTTTGTAACTTATATATATACAGAGAGCAAAAAGTCATTATATACAATGCAAGTACTAATAAATATTTCAGATTTCTGCCCTTTTTTTTGTGATATGAAGGGTCTATAAAGAGTTTAATATGAAAGAATTGTTACAACCAGTGGTCGGCAATGTACGTAGATAAATCAATCAATTACATGAAGAAAATTACTTATGTATCGAGTCCTAACGAGGTAAAATTGCAGTAAAACACGGTCGGTCGGTTATTCACTTTTTCACCTTTTCTATTAGTTAATATGTACAACTGGGTTATCTTTGTATATAATACTAGAGTTATAATTTAATTAGAACTGAAATTAACAGCGGTGATCGATTATAGAAGCATAATATATGGGAAACACTGTCGCTAACTTTTAATTTTTCCAGCAACAATGGGAAACACACTGCAAAAGCTCCCCAAAAACTCACCACCACCTCACACACAAGAACAAGAAGAAGAAGTAGAACAATTATTAGAAGAATTCACATGTGAAATCTGCATTGAACCAACCTCAAACCAATTCATAAACGGCGACACTTGCTCCCACCCTTTTTGTACCGATTGCATCATCAGTTATATACACGTCAAGCTCGACGATGACAACGTTGGCAACATCAGATGTCCTGCTCTCGACTGTGACCACGAGCTCGACCTCCTCGCATGTGCTCCACTCGTTGGCGCAAGGCTCTTCTTACGGTGGTGCGACGTGCTATGCGAGGAAGCGCTGGTGGATAGTGATAAATGCTACTGTCCGTATTAAAATTGCAATGTGCTGATTTTGAACAAGTGTGGTGGTAATCCTATGAAATCGAATTGTCCGAGCTATACGAGATTGTTTTGTTTTATGTGTAAGACGGCGCCTTGGCACGCGGGGTTTAGGTGTGAAGAGATGGGGGATGTGGGGGACGAAAACGACGTTGCTTTAGGGAGAATAGCGGAGCATATGAGGTGGATGAGATGTCCGGGGGTGTGGGCATTTGGTTGAACTGAGGGACGGCTGTGAGATTGTTAAGTGCATGTAAATTTAATGTTGTCGATGTAATTAGTCCGTAGTTTTCATAACTACTCATGCATATTTCTACATACCGAAGATTTTATTCTAAATTCTTTTATAACCGCTTGCAGATGTCGGATTGAATTCTGCTTCAAGTGTGGAAAGCAAGTTTATCAGCATTCGTGTCATTGCCAAGATAAGGTGGTGGCCTTGTGGTTCTTCGGGGTTTCATAACATCTCTTGTCGTATGCTTAACAACTCTTCTCATGTATGTACGCTTGCAAAGTTGAAACTTGAAACATATATTGGTTCATTAATAATCTTTTTCCACTTGTGTTTTCTTGCTTCTAGTGTTGATGGACACTACACAAAGATGAGATACTAACAAATTAATCTTCATTGACATGGTTAAATGAACCTTTGGTTAGTTTAGTAAGTCCCCCAAATAAACCACATAACTCTTGCTTAGTGTACGTAGGTTTACAATTTCAGAAATTAGTTCATGCGATCGTTACATAGTAGAGTCGCCAAACAAGTAGGTAATTGATAGAAATACATTATTGAACGCAAGATGATTGGGAGTTTAGTGCCTACAATTCAGAAAAGTACTATCATCTAGCCCTGTTGCAGAACTTTTTCCCCCTAGAATCTGTAGCGGACTGATTTATATAGTAGTTGAAAAGAAATTAGGAGAAGATGGATCTTTAAACCTATACCTTTTAACCTAATAGTTGTACAAACATCATATACATACTCAATATTCACAGGCTAATTCATCAACCATTTCAAAAAGGATGAATTATTTCATGCAACGCAAATACTTTTCCTCAAATAGTTGCTTATTCTATCAAGAACTCAGGTCTATCGAAAACTTTATGCTCAACACTGTAGAGAAATTGTGTTTTGTATATTCTGTAAGATGATTTTACAATGAAAGAAAGACAAATACAGATACAACTCTAGCACCTATAAACAAGGAAAGGATTCTATCTATTTACAGAAGAGAATCGTGCAATCTTTTGCTAAACTAAGAAGGAGGATTTGATGAGATGTTCCTTAAAAGCCTCCGCGAAACAAAGGTGCCATCGGCTAAGGCAATTTTGGAGCAGATGAGTTGGAATTGAGTTCGATGAAGTGGCTTTGTGAGGATGTCCGCAAGCTGATCTTGCGTGCTGATGTGAGAAATGGTGACCAAGCCTTTAGCCACAATATCGCATACAAAATGGATGTAATTGCAATGTGCTTCATACGACAGTGAAGAACCGGATGAAGTGAAAGATGTGTTGCACCAATATTATCACAAAAGATTTTTGGGACGCGAAGGAGGAACAAAATTTATTTCGGTTAGCAAATTTTGGATCCACCAAACTTCGGAAGTGGTTGTGGCCAAAGCTCGGTATTCAACTTCAGTAGATGAGCAAACAACGACTTGTGGCTTGCAGGAACTCCATGAAATGGGGTTGTAACCCGAAAAAATAATGTAGGCAGAGGTGGAAGTGCGATAAGCAGATTCCCTACCCAACCAGCGTCCGAAAATGCACGAAGTGAACAAGAGGATTGGAGGCGAAGTGAAATATCATGACTGACCGTGCCTTTTAAGTAGCGTAATATTCTCTTAACGTGATCCTAGTGAAAATCGGTTGGAGAAGCAACAAATTGTGCCATTTTGTTGACAGAAAATGCGATGTCAGGCCTTGTGAAAGCGAGATACTGGGGCTCGCCAATGGTTTGGCGATAGAGGTACGAATCACAGCGGAAGAGATACTGGGGCTCGCCAATGGTTTGGAACAACAGCGGAAGAGATGGAGTCGGACGATGCCATCGTGGTGGAGACAAAATTCGCGCCAACCATTTTGTGGCATTCCAAGATATCCAAAGTGTACTTGTGTTGCGAAAGGATAAGGCCTTCCTCACATGGTACAACTTCAATGTTCAAAAAGTAGGAGATATAGCCGAGATCCTTGACGGCAAAGGATGAACTAAGTATTGAAATAATGGACGAAATCAACAAACCTTCAGTGCCTATAAAAATAATATCGTGCACATAGACAAGAAGATAGAGAGAAATGGACTCGCGACGATAGATGAAAAGAGTCGAGCGGGACTGAGTGAGCCCAAGTGAAAGAGCGAGGGGCCTGGAACTACTCACAAGGGGCCTATTTTAGGTCGTAGAGTGACTTGCAAAAGCGGCATACCTGAGACGGATGGGCCGAGTCAATTAATAAAGCCTGGTGGTTGTTGCATAAAAACCACTTCTTGTAAATTTATGTGAGAAAGCGTTGCTTAGATCGAGTTGATGAAATGGCCAATTGTGAGAAATGGCAAGTGAGAGAATAATTTGGACGGTCTGGTTTGACGATGAGGCTAAACGTCTCAACATAGTTAATGCGTGGACTTTTATGAAATCCCTTCACGAAAAGTCGCGCTTTATATTTTTCTATGGAGCTGTCAAGATGATGCTTGATCCTAAAAATCCACTTACACCTAATGATGTTGCGAGCTTCAGAAGCCGGGATGAGATCCCACGTACCATGGCTCGTAAGAGCATTAAACTCTTGAGACATGGCAAGACGCCATTGCGGATCTTTAAGGGCTCTCAAGACACACGTCGGCTCATTGGGAAAAGCCGTAGGGTACCGAGAAGTGGCAAAAATTTTATTTGGTTTGAAAATGTGATTCTTGACGCGAGTGATCATGGGATGTATGTTTTCAGCCAACGGTGGATGAGCTATGGTGGGGGGATTTTCGTGAGTGGATGGCATTAACAAATCAGCATCATTTGACCAGGTTGTAGGAGAAGGAGTTTGTGAATTCGGGGAGCCAAATAAAGGATACGCGGAGGTCGAAGTCGACTGCAAATCGGAAGGAGGTGCAGCGGGCAACAAATGTACGGGAGTTGCTGGGAAAATTTGTTGTGTTGAGGGAGTGGAAGAATCTATTGTTGGCATATGGCGAAAGGGAAATTGCTCTTCACAGAACCGCACATGTCGAGAGATAAAATCTTTTGTGAATATGGGTCAAGACATTTGTAAGCGCTTTGTGAAGAAGAATATCCCAGAAAAATACATGGGCGAGATGGATATGTGATTTTCTCGGATTGAAATGGCTTCAGCCAGGGATAGGCTAAACAACCGAAGACCTTAAGCCGTAAATAATTAGGATCACATTGAAAGAGGTTGGTGAACTGAGTCTCCGAGTTCAAGGCCGAAGAGGGCAGCCGACTGATGAGAAACATGGTTGTTTGAAGGGCATATGACCAATAAGCTACCGGTAAATTGGCGTGATGAAGTAAGGCACGACCCGTTTCAAGAATATGTCTATGACGGCGTTCGGAGACTCCATTTTGCTGCGGAGTGTGTGGTGCTGTTGTGAGCCAGCTAATGGCGGAGTTGGCAAAGAAGGAACGAAGGGCGACAAATTATTCACCATTGTCACTATAAAAATTGGTTATGCGTTTTTAAATTGATTTTCCACCGACCATTAGAAAGTACTAAATATATCTTGAACCTGCAACTTGGTAGACATCAGAAATAACCAATAATAACGACTATATAAATCAACAACCAACAAGTAATATATAAAACCATCAACCAGTGAAATAATAGGACCCCACACATCCGCAAAAATGTAATGCAATGGGTACCAAGCAACAAAACTTGATTCTTCTAAAGGTAACTGATGCGATTTACTAACTAGACACTGATCACAAAAATCAACCTTCACAGAGGTGATATTATTCAGCGGCAATTTAAAGCAAGAAATTAAATGAGAACCCTTCTGGAATCCGAGATGCCCCAGTCGAGTGTGCCAAACCGAAGAGGTTGTGCGAATCCCCATTAAAGCAAAATTTTTTTCGAATTGGAGATAGCAAGAGGGGTGCGAGTATGGTCCGTGCCAGAGTTGTGCCCGTAAGTTGTGCCTTCACAATGAAACGATCTAGAAAAAATTCGAAATAGACATTGTTATCTTTGGTGAATTGATGCAAGGAGAGTAAGTTTTGTTTTGTGGATGGGACACATAGAACATTAGTTAACTAAAAATCAAGACGCGAAAAATGTAAATGAGAAAAACTGTTTGCTGAATTTTCTTGCCAGTCCCGTCGGTGATATGTACTTCATCCGTCCCATCGTATTCAGAATGGTATTGGAGATTGTTTAAATCCGACGTCATGCTATGGGAAGCGCCGGAGTCAACAAGCCAGTTGTTGGCTGGTGACGTAGGGGGCTGACTTGGTGGCGTGCACGTGCAGGCTAATTGGCTGTAGATAGGTACAAGTTCAAGAACCGATAGCAAGTCGAGGCAGCTTGGCCATGCTTGCCACATAATTGACAGATGATCTAATCATAAGCCGATGAATTAAATTGATTACAATTCCAAGATTGAGTGCCTTTACAATTTTGATTATTGGAATTCCGTCCACCCCTGCCACGATTATTCCCGCGCCCTCTGGAGTTGGAGAAGTGAGTGGCGTTGTGTTGGGTTGGTCATAAGAGGCACCAGAGGTGACACCATTATTGGCAGTAACAACTAGGGCGGTGGTGTCAGATTCCAAGCGGCGGAGTTTGGCTTGAGAAGGTGGTGATGAAGGAGGATTTGATGAAGATCATGCAGTTGACATGGTGCTAGAATTTCTCTCGAGTGATGAAGGAGATGAAAAAACAAATGGTGAGAAGGATCGAGGAAATCAGTGGATTATGATGGCTCAATATGATACCACATAGAGAAATTGTGTTTTGTATTTCAATGAGAGGAAGACAAATATAAATACAACTCTAGCACCTATAAACAAGGAAACGATTCTATCTATTTAAAGAAGAGAATCGTGCAATCTTTTGCTAAACTAAGAAGGAGAATTTGATGAGATATTCCTAATAAACACAAATATTAATTAGAAATACTGCAACTCAATGAACCAAACAACATCAGTGATCAGACTCTTTAGTAACGATCTTTGCGTTACGAAAGCAGAATTTTATTTTTAGTGATCAATAGATATTTTTTTCTTTTAGGAAATTGAGATATATGAAATTTAGATGAACAATAATAAGAGCTAGCAAATTCTTTGGCAGCTAGAATGGAATATACGGACATGAAGAGAGTAAGTTGGGTTGCTACTTTACGTTTCACTTTTCATATCTGCCGACGAGAATCGCAAGCACACTATATTAAGTTGAAAGTTGAAACCGGATATTTAAACTTAGAACAAGTCGAGTATCCTAACCGCCTAAAACTACAACGGATTCTTGGCAAGCTTTTACAACAATTAGTTATAAATCATGTTTATGTATTTCACAAACATGTAGAGGCGGAAATTCTCTGATACGCTGTGGGTACTACACAGTGCTCACATATGATAGTTGTACTTTTCTTTTTCTTTTTCTTTTTCTTTTTCTTTTTCTTTTTCTTTTTCTTTTTCTACTGTGTTTTCAACTATATTTTTCTTATGAATATTTTTTCAGTTGTATTTACTCTCAACTTGTGTTTTCCACTGGAGTTGCGAAATCACGATTATACTATGACATACTAATAATTAGAGGTAATGATTATACTATGACATACTAATAATTAGAGGTATGAATATGGGAGGGTTAATTTTTTAAACTGAGGGGTCAAAAATGGATTTACTAAAAGATCATACAAACCTTAAAACACATTTGAACGAATTAGAAAGAAAAAAAAGTGCCATGATATTATCCTTATCATAGAAAGCAAATCCTACTTGTATAGACAATGCATTTAATAACATGATTGCAAATTGATTTTTAACACTCCCTCTTAATTCGTGCTCCAAACTTCATTTTGTAATTGCTCGATCTTTTCGGAAGTGAATGCTTTTATGAAACTATCTGTAGGTTGTTCGGTAGTGTTCACAAACTCTAAACGAATTTATCAATCTTGCACAAGATTTCTTGTGAAATGATGATGAAGCTCGATATACTTTGATCATACACGATACATTGTATTTTCTTGTCAATGCAATATTCGACATGTTATCGTAGTAGATTATAGTACGAGCTTCTTGCTTCAGCTGAAGATCCTCCAATATTCTTCAAAGCCAATTGTTTTTGTACATCATCTATGGCGGTAATGTATTCTGCTTGAGATGGTGAAAGCGATACAGTCTTCTTCTTATTTGAAGTCCATGAGATTATTTTGATCCCATGTGAAATGTATGATGTGCCTTTGCGATCATTCATTGATCCAGCCGTGTCACTGTCACTGTATCCAACGAGATTGCTTTCTTTTACTTTAACATACATGATCCCAAGTAAAATCCATACCTTTTAGGCATCATAATATTCTTTTTGTTAATGCATAATGTAAGTTATTCGGATCATGGGTACACCTTCAGATTCAACTAACTCGGATCATGCATACACCTTGAGATTCAACTGACAGGATAAACAAATTATATGGTCGTGTTTGTCACATATATCAGGAGCCCACTGAACTCATAATACACTCATTTTGCTTGACGGACTTGAATATCAAGAAAATATTTCATCACATAAAGATCAGTCATCTCAAACTCTTCCATTATTGCCTATCTAAATTCCTCAATCATTGTTGGATTTGTGTTAATGAATCAAGTCATCTACGTAAAGACAAACCATAAGAAAATATTTCTTCTTTCTTTATGTAGAGTGATGGTTGCTCCAGCTTCAGCTTCTGACAAATTCATTCTTCTAGAAGTAGTTACGTATGCGAGGGGCGTATTTATTAAGTGGCTGGGGGGGGGGGGGGGGGGGGGTTATATAGGCCCCTAAGTTTCAAGTGTACGAAAAATACAATTAGGTTTATAAATTTTTATAAACTCCATAACAAAGGTAACTCTATGGCCCAAATAAAAAATAACTAGTCTTACTTTAATGTCCAAACTTAAAACTCACCTGGCATCAACTAAAATTGAGCCCTATAATTTAATATTTTTTATCCATAAAACAAAACAAAATTTTTAAAATTGCAAAACCTCACAAAGTAGGTTTTTAAAATATAAAAAGTTGCTCAGAGAGGTTCAGTTAAAGTTTGAAAAATAATCAAAAGAGAAGATCAAAAATCAACTTTTGGGGCATAGCAAAGTCCAAAATCTTAAACTAATGTGCATTTTTGCAGTTATCTAATTGGATATAATTATGTTGAACTTTTGATACTTAATAAATAAAATGAGATAAATGAATATACAACTAGGTCATATATATTAAAACTGTGCTTACAAGTAAAAATGATATGCTCCATTGTTTATTTTTTATTTTAAATGTAGAGTATGACTTTTTAGTCATCAATTAATTTTACTCGGGTCTATTTAATTTTAATTACATAAAAAGAGTTGCTGTAAAACATAGACTTGATTCATAATCGATGAATCCACTCTATTATCAGTCACCATATGAAAAAAATTATGTGGTATGTAATTAACGTTTATATTGTATTAAAGATAGTGTATATTTTGATGCAGTCTTCTATTAACTTTTAGTTTCGAAAAAAATTTTTTTATGTAGTTTAGCCTCCGCATATAAAATTTCTGGATACGCCAATGCTTATGAGATTTCAGGCTCTTGGTGTTTGCTTGAATCCATATAGAGCTTTTTTGATAGGATAGACTTTGTCTTTAGTGCCTTTTGCTCAAAACTTAATAGAGGGCATGTTTGCCTTTTTGTTCAAGTTTTCAAATCGAACAGAAGGCGAGAGAATTTGCAGAATTCATTTTGGCCTCCTGTTCTATTTGCAGAAAGCATTTTGTTCAAGATTACTCAATTTAAAAAACTGCCATCCTAGCCTTGATTTGGTTGAACTTAAATTATGTCCCTCGTTGATGAATTACAATTTTGACCCTGATTTTGCAATGAAAATTTTGCGCTTTTCAACTTTTAGGGTGCACATTATTACATTTCTGAAGTGCATTCTGCTATATTTGTAAGTGGTGCAATGTGCCAAATAGACTTATTTTCAGGGTGCAACATGCTAAACACCCTAAGTAATAAAATTAACTCAAAAAGAACATGATTATAGCTAAGACTAATTCAAAAAAATTACATATACAAAAACTATGTTGTGAAAGATTATATATGCTTTTTATAGTTTTCTATTGTTAATGGTAACTTAGACATTCATAAACACTTGGTATGTTTTAATAGGGTACTAAATTATAGTTGAACTAGTAGTAAACGATTGAGTAGTTTTTTTTCTTAATGTGTATTACTAATGTAATATTTAAGAAATTACTTTTAACTTTATGTTTAACTTTGTCTCCATTAATTTTTGTGCACACATACTTGTCTCGATCACTGTAAGAATTTTTAAGATAGAGTTCAATCACCTTATAAAATTTTACACTAAAATGTTTTATCAGATTATCACACTTTATTTTATTTACTACATGAAAAGATTAAGAGAAAATCAAGAGAGTAATATCACATGTCATGGATAAATTATTATAAAACTAAGTAACTGAATAAGCTAAAAGAGACGAACAAAAAGTTTGGGTAAAAATGAAACGAAATTTTAGATTATATAAATAATATTCAATAATAATTTTGTAGTATAATTATAAGAAATTTTCAATTTTGGACAACACTGCAATAAAGATTTTACACATGATAAACATGAATATATGAATAAACTTAGAATTGCTTATTTGTAGTCTTGGCAAACTAAGAAACAAAAATATTATTAATAAGATATATTACAATCTTATAAAAAACTAATATATACTAACTCAATGTGCGTAACCCATGGAAAACATCTAATATTACAATATTCACACCATCGCTCATCTATAAAAATTATTTTGCTACATCACTATCAGTACTTTACTTCTCATTAAAATTCCAAAACATTTTAATTCACGAAGATTTTAAATCAAAAATTGTTTCAACCAGTGGTCAGCGATGCAGATATATAAGTCGATCAAATTAATGCATGAAGAAAATTACTCATATATATGCGGAGTCCTGACGTGGATAAAATTGCAGCAAAACACGGACGATTCTTCACTTTTTGGCCTTCTCTAATCTCTATTTGTTAATAAGTACAACTGGGATATATTGTTATCTTTATGTATGATACTAGAGTTATAATTTAATTAGAACTGAAATTAATAGCGGTGATCGATTATAGAAGAAGCATAATATATGGGAAACACTGTCACTAACTTTTAGTTTTTCCAGCAACAATGGGAAACACACCGCAAAAGCTCCCCGAAAACTCACCACCACCTCCCACACAAGAACAAGAAGAAGAAGTAGAACAATCATTAGAAGAATTCACATGTGAAATCTGCATTGAACCAACCTCAAACCAATTCATAAACGGCGACACTTGCTCCCACCCTTTTTGTACCGATTGCATCATCAGTTATATACGCGTCAAGCTCGACGATGACAATGTTGGCAACATCAGATGTCCTGCTCTCGACTGTGACCACGAGCTCGACCTCCTCGCATGTGCTCCACTCGTTGGCGCAAGGCTCTTCTTACGGTGGTGCGACGTGCTATGCGAGGAAGCGCTGGTGGATAGTGATAAATGCTACTGTCCGTATCAAAACTGCAATGTGCTGATTTTGAACGAGTGTGGTGGTAATCCTATGAAATCGAATTGTCCGATCTGTACGAGATTGTTTTGTTTTAAGTGTAAGACGGCGCCTTGGCACGCGGGGTTTAGGTGTGAAGAGATGGGGGATGTGAGGGACGAAAACGACGTCGCTTTAGGGAGATTGGCGGAGCAGATGAGGTGGATGAGATGCCCAGGTTGTAGGCATTTGGTTGAACTGAGGGAGGGCTGTCAGATTATTAAGTGCAGGTAAATTTAGTTTTGCCTATGTATTAATTTGTCCCTAGTTTTCATAGCTACTCATGTTTATTGTATACAACAAAGTAACTGAAGAGTTTATTCTGAATTTTTATTTTTTTTTTCGTTTTGATCGCATATATGCAGATGTGGAATTGAATTCTGCTACGAGTGTGGAAAGCAAGTTCAAAATCATTTGAGTCATTATTGCGGCGATTTGGTGTATGCCATTTCGGTCTTGGATATTTTCATATCTTGTATACTTGTTATTATTTCTGTGTATACAGACAATTGAAACATTGGTTGACTAATTAATTATCTGTTTTCACTTGTGTCTTTCTGCTTCTAGAGTTGATGAACACTGCACAAATGTGAGATACTAACAAATCAACCTCCATAAACAAATCAAGATTCTGGCAACTACTTATTTGTTGAAAACCTGACATGATTTACCCTGCATTTTTTAGGCCTCCAATAACTACTCGCATTTACTATGTTTCATTCACTTTTCTTGTTAGCCTTCTGCCTTCTACCTAAGAATACTTCACTATGTTCTGAGTCTAAGAATATCATACTAACTTAGTACACATTTTGTTTTGAAAAACAATCAAACTTGAAACTATATCGAAAAACTATGCTTTCGGCTCTAGAATACTTATATGTAATATTTTGAAAATACTTCAATTAGCTTCGCCATTTATACAAGTGGCAATCATTAGTATTTCGAAAACTATTTCAATTGTGTTGCAATAGCTTGTAACTAAATTTAATCACCGGATATCGTCTTGCATGATTTGAACATCAAACACACTAGATTGAGTTGACTTTTGAATAAGAGATGATCTCCTTGCAAAATAAGTATATGTTAAGTCTTTTAACATAGGTCTATTAGAGATAGAATAAATAAGATTTGAAATCAGTATATTTTCGGATATTTTCTTAAACTTAATACCATGACCACGACTTCATATTCTGCATAAAAAGGCAGCCAATTTCCATCCAAAATTTTATATCATTTAATTTTCTTGAATAAAATCATAAAGTATATTAATAACAAATACTATTAAAGTTAGTTAAGTACGAGCCCAAATAAATAAGACAAAAAATGGTCTTAACACATAGGCATCTTGAATCCTCTCCAAATCGAGTTGTACATCACAAGCTCCGCATAACTCATGTTCGACTATCATGCCTTGCGTTTGGGATGTTCTAGGTAAACACTTTGTAGAGTAGGGCCATCCACCGAAAAAATCTTGCTTGATTACGTTCCTTTTTATTGGTTATTTTTCATGATCTTTTTGCAATTTCCATATTAGCTAAGGTGTTACCATTATAATGCTCGTCATTTCTGGTGGCAATGTTGATGGAAATCAGGAATTTAAGTTAGATTAGGAGTTTAGTTATTGTTTTCTAGTATGGTTAGGAGTCTTATTTATTTATTATTATTTCATAGTTATCTTGTTTAAGAGTTTTAGTTTTGTTAGGTTTTATTTCATAGCCTATAAATAGAGGGCTATGGTTATTTCGTAAAACGTTTTATGATCAATTGATTTATATGATTGTTGTTCGCAATTGTCTTCCTAATTTCTGTCTCTTTTCTATCTTATTCCCGTTTTTATTCTGTCTCTAATCCTCTGAAGTCTATTTCTTCTCTCTATTTCTCTAATCTCTCTTCTCACGATTATCCGATCTCTATCAATTTAGCACCAGAGCCATAACTATCCTTTAATTTCCGCTACATTATTCTGTTTTGTTCTTTAAATTTTCGAGTTCAAATTTTTTTTTTTTTTTGAAAAAAAACATTTCAAAAATCCCGAAGTTTCAGAAAATCCGAAAAAAAAAAAAATTCCTGGAAAAACGAGACGCGTGCATCTCACGCGCCCGCATACACAGTCCACAAGCGCCTGCAAATCGCGACGCCACCATCCCACCGGCCGTCCGCCTCCGGCGCCAACACCGCCGCCGCCGTCTCTACCACCAGGCCCCCGAACCAGCGTCGCCGCCACAAGCCATCGTCGGGTTCCAGCCGCCGCTCACCAACGATCGCTTTCCTAAATCGCGACCCTACATCGCGAATTCATCCACAGCCGTTCCAGCCGTCTCTTCCGCCACGTCGCCGGCGCTTCCAGAGTCGCCGCCACCACGCCACCTCGCCACCAGCCGCTGCTGCAGTTACCGACAGCCTTCTTTTCAATTGCAGAAACCCTAATCTCATCCCTAATTTTATTGTATGCTTAATTTTCGTTAATTTTGAGCTTAATTTGAAATTAATTGTTGAATACAGGTGTTGTTGGAACAGTCAAAAGCCTAATCTGTCGAGGAAGTGGATTGTCTGGATTACAACAGAACTTGGTTGACTCGATATTATCGATAAAGTTAATTCTGTTATTGAATTTTGGACTTTATATTTTTGTTGGCAAGTTTCGCATGCCCATCACTAGATCAATGTCAAGTGATCAGAAATTGGAAGAATTGTACAATAAGATACAATTGAATTTCTAAAAAAATAACTGAGAATTTTGACCAAAAGTTAACATCATTAGAAGGTAGATTACAAAGTAAATTAGATGATCACATGTCTCAGTGTCAATCTAATAATGGAAGAGGAATTCTACCAATACCGAGTATGCCTCAAGCAAATAATTCTACGGGAAGTTCTAGTCATGTGCATAGTAGGAATGTAAATCTTGGACATCATCTACCTAGACATGATAATGACTATGTTATGCACCCTCCCCGAGATGATGACATTACTAGGAAAGTGAAGGTTGATGTCCCTGAGTTTGATGGAAAACATAATCCTACTGTGTTTGTTGATTGGTTGGATTGTTTAGAGGATTATTTTGAATTTTACGGCATGACCGACATTCATAGAGTTCGATTTGCAAAAATGAAATTAATTGGGTCTGCTAAGAAATACTGGCAAAATATCACAAGAGACATTGTGTGAGGACCGCGCCCCACGAGTCACAATCCGATCCGAGTTGGTCCGGTGTTGGCCACCTAACAAACTCAACTCAGACCGAACTGTAGCTCATAGGAAGGGGTCTCACTGATCAGGATCAAAACCATAGCACTATAAAATATCTTTACTTTAAATACAGCGGAAGTCTTTGGAATACAAATACATTTTACAATTTCAAAATAACTTGTATAAAATAAAACACTTAACAATTTTGCAAAGTTTCCAAAATGCGGACTTGTCAATCTTTCGTTCCATCCATGCTACTATACCAATCTTGTTCTGAGAAAGGGACATATAGGACAAAAGAGGAGTAAGTCTTTAATGACTTAGTGAGATTCTTAGAACATGACAATAATCAAACAGTAAATCAGAACAAAACGAACAAGAATAACCAGAATAGTTACATCTGCATCACTGAACATAAATTATCGGTTTTAACGATAATACTGGAGTATTCCGAAGAACGAGAAAATGAACTTGTGCAATTACATATAACAGATCCAACCTTAGCTCCAAAATTCAACCGTATACCTCCCTACGAGGAGCTACCTTGAAACAGAACAGAAGACATGCTCGAGTACATGCCAGTCTAACACGCGGGTCACAGCCAACTCCTGACTGCAAGCGGCGCTTAGACAGAATGGGTATTAATCAGAATTACTTAAACCGACAGCCCGTTGCTGCCCAGCAGTAAATCTTTTCAATCCCTGGGCCCAACTTCCCAAAGGCGTCCCAATGGGTGAAACATAATTATCAGATGAGCTAGTAATCCGGACAATATCCGTTGCTCGTTTTGAGCTACATAGGCCGAACATAGTTCGTTGCTCGTTGCACAATTCAAGAATTAATTGGGTGATTGTGATATCAGGTTAATTATGGTTATGAAGAAAAGTGTGATTATGCATCAAATGATAGGTTTAATTTAACAATAGGTAAGAAAGTTGATTATGTAAAGAATTAACCATTTTAAATAAAAGCATTAAAATGGTGATAGAATGTTGCTCGTGATTCGAAACAAAGAATCACAATTGTTATGTCCAAGTTTCTCAGGGCCAGATGCCAAACGGGGTTTTCAACAAATCAGAAATCAAACCTCACCTTTTACCATACGAAAAATTCTTGATTAACGTCGATAATTGCAGAACCTTAAATAAATCAAAAAGATATAATCAATTGTTTGCTCATAAATTTACAACAATAAACATATATTTTCAATACTTATCATATTTAAAGAAGTTTAGTTAAATATCTAATTATTGTTAATTTGGGACAAATTCCACATTTACCTATTTTAACATTAACTATGACGCAAAAATATAAATAATGGGATTTACCATTTCAAAGTAACAAGTTGAAGACTAAATCAATTTACAAAATTATTATTAAAGTCTACAATTCTAATTTATTAACAACATATTTGATATTAATATATACATATGCATCAATGCATATTTAAACCCTTTTTAAAACAATATTTCTTAACAAAATTCTTGTAAATTACTTATTAAATAATAATCTCAATCCAAAGATTTTACCATGATCTTAACATTGAACAAATACTTCAGTAAGCCCTTGAATAAAATCATATCATATATAAATAACTTTGGTAAAAACTATTTTTCTTATAGTTATTAGTATAAAATTACATAATATTGCATATATCACTAATAACAATTAAAATAAATTGTAAACATTTAGATCTAATTAAAATTAATGTTTCCAGAATACTTATCATGCTAATAAACTAGATTAGATGATTAGATCACAAGATAAACACAATACTTCAATTAAAGTTAAAGTTAAAGAAATTGAAAGATCAACCGTAAAACAAACTACATGTCTTATAAATGTTGCAAAATCCATGAAAATTACTAAACACGATTCTAAATTATGATCAACTGATCCAACATCATTATTAGTATGTAATGAGTCAATATTAATGATCAATCTCATGATTTGTATAGCTTTTGCAACATATATTGGTTAATCAAAATGTTTATGCAAATATAAGGCAGAAAACTGTAGCAATCTTAGATTCACCTTCAATCGGACTTTCAAACGATATGATAATCTGAAATTGGTTGAGGGGTTCAATCTTAAATGTCATGGAGAGTATGTAGTTTCAAAATCAGATCAATAGGACAAGGTTTTGTATTTTAATAAATCATGAAAGCTAGGAGTTGTTTTCAGATTTTCTGGACAGCGGTACGTATTTCTAATTTTTAGACCCCTCAAAAGACTTTGGTTGAAGAAGGTTTCTGAACATGAAAGTTAGCTCACACAATAACCAGTATGTGGTAAAAATTTCAGAGAGAAACTCGAAGTTTTGATATAGTTTTCGGACATCTAAAGTTTCTGTACCAAAACTGGCAGTTTTGACCAAACTCGGTTTTGAGAATTTTCAAGGACAATAAAGAAGGCTTAAAGGACTGAAACAATTTTTCTAGAAATCTAAACATCAAGAGGAAGAACTTTGCAGAAGGAAAGAAGAGAAGATTCGGAGAAGAGAGGTGTGTGAAAAATATTGAAGAGAGTCTCCCTTTTATAGGTGAAAATGGGAGACAAAGAATTAATTACCATACCCTACCCATTTTTATTTTAATCCAAGCTAGGCCACCCTAATTATGATGAATTTTCCAGACATTATTTGATAGGATTTTATAAGAATAAAATATTAGAAATATCTAGCATAAAAGACAAAACAAAATTACTTTTTTACAAATGTAAATGTAAATGTAAATATGTGAAGATTTACCATTGTAAATGAATGCTTGGATATTTTGAAACTACAAGGGACCACTTTGAAAGTTTTGATAACTCTTTTGGTCTTAAAGAAAATATTTGTGGTCAATCATAAATTTTTCGAAAGGGGAAGGACTAAATTGTAACTTTTCAAATCTTTTGGGGTCAAAATCATATTTTTAAGAAGTTCAAGGACTAAAATGAAAATTCAAAAATACTTTTGTTTTCTCCCAAATTTTAGGGGCGTTACACATTGACCTTGCTCGAGAACCACCTATAACTTTATGGGAAGAGATGAAACATAAATTGAAAGAAAAATATTTACCTCATTTTCATAGAAGGCAAATGATGGGTGATTTATTGGATTTGGAACAACTGTCTTTAAGTGTGGCTGAATATTTTGATCGATTTGAAAACTTGAGACTTAGGTGCAATGCTAGAGAAGAACATTGGGTTACTGTTACCAGATCCATCAATGGTTTGAGAGATGAATTCAAACGAGATGTGAATTTACATGCACCAGAAACTTTGCTTGATGCCTATCAAAAGGCTTTGGAGATTGAGAAGTACTAAAAGTTTTCCTCTACACAAAGGGTAACTTTTCAAGCCGGGGAGTCTAAGTTCAACAAGTCTGTCACTTTTCAACCGTCTAACAGGGAAAGATCTTTTACAGCACCAGTTGTTACTCAAGATTCATCACCTTATTCCTCTACAGTGTGCCATAAATGTCACGAAAGAGGTCATATAGCCTCTCGCTGTCCACACCGTGCTCTATTTGTAGGACATGAGACCAACGAAGAAAATGAAGAGGTAACTGTCGATCCAGTAGACGAGGAACCCACTTCTGAGGGTGATGAAGATGAAGGGCGAGCACATAAACTTAATACTTGTTTGTTACTGAAGGCGCAAGAGGTTGACTCTAGTGATCATTTGTTAGACTTGCCTTCAAATTTGTCTAAGAGTCCTATTTTCAATAATAAGGATTTAACTTTTTATCGTGATATTTTGGGACCTACTCATGTTTCTACTAGTGTTTCAGAGGGTTCCACAACTTTTTCAAGCTTAGTGCCCAAGCTGCTTCCTGCATCACCTACATTCTTGGAGGAAAGTGTTGTCATTCGTGCTGACTCATATCAGGACTATCTTGTTCGTTGGAAAGGTCGTCCTAAGTCCTCCGCTTCTGAATTCAAGAATCCAAATTTGGCATTTTGCAAACTCTCCGGGGACGAGTTTTTTCAAGCCGGTGAGAATGATGGGAATCAGGAGTTCAAGTTAGATTAGGAGTTTAGTTATTGTTTTCTAGTATGGTTAGGAGTCTTATTTATTTATTATTATTTCATAGTTATCTTGTTTAAGAGTTTTAGTTTTGTTAGGTTTTATTTCCTAGCCTATAAATAGAGGGCTATGGTTATTTTGTAAGACGTTTTATGATGAATTGATTTATATGATTGCTGTTCGCAATTGTCTTCCTAATTTCTGTCTCTTTTCTATCTTATTCTCGTTCTTATTCTGTCTCTAATCCTCTGAAGTCTATTTCTTCTCTCTATTTCTCTAATTTCTCTTCTCACGATTATCCGATCTCTATCAAATGTACTTTGTTTTTTGACTGAATAAAGGTTTTTTCTAGAGTTCATTATGTTTGTTCATATAGCCCAGTGAATTATCAAACTAACGCTTTTGAAAAAATTATTCCCAAACTAACACTCTTCAAAATGTAATTCCTAGAATATAACTCTTCAACATAATATTCTTATTCTAACATTTCCCTTTTGTCCAATAATTCCAAAATATATATTTCATGTCTATATACAGAAATATTTTTGGTAATTAAATATATATAATTCTGTAAATATTTAACTGTAATTGTAAAAACATTAACTAGATTGAATAGAAAAAATAAAACAATAGTCGTCTCTTTCCGTAAGGATCATCTATCTCATTTTTGTGTCCCGTTCCATGTACAACTGCTTGTAATGATGACACGCGTCCTTGATCTTAATACCTGGAGTTGAATGGATGACACATGACCTTCGTTTTAAAACATGGAGGTTGGATGATAAAATGGGACATGGAATGCAACAAAAAGTGGGATAGAGGATCCATTGCCGTCTCCTTCTCGCCCCTCCCCCCCCCCCCCCCAACCAACTCTTCCTCCCAAACTCTCGCCTTGGTTGTCCAATTTGTGCTTCAATCTTTTAGAGACTCGCTGGCATTAATCAATCTAAATTCATGGAAGGATTTGTTGTTAGAAGCCTAGATTTTATTGTCTTCTTTGTTTTTCACCTTTACTTAAGCACTAGAGTTACTCTAGCAAATGGATGACTAATTATGCTCCCGATTGCTCATATTTTGTTTCAACTGTCTTTTGTGTGAGTTGTCATTAGCAGTTGCATAGACTCCTGAGGAAAGATGTCGAGAAAAGATCTTAGCGAGCAAGTCTTATCTTTCGTGCCACGTCCATGGAAATTAATCTTACATTGCCTCTGACCAAAGGTTAACGGCCATTCACAATACAAAGAGATGGCGGCTCATCGGGGTTTCACTCTTGGTGCGTTTGCGTTGACTTTCATCTCTCTGTTTGCTCTTAAGGCGGAACTTTGGGTAGTCATTTTAGCAATGGAGAAGGCAAAGGAATACGGCTGGAATTGCATTTGGCTGGAAAGAGACTCTACCTCTGTGGTTAACCTTATCTTGGCAAATGCAAAAAATGTCTCGTGGACATTTAGGAGCTGTTGGCTGGCTTTCTTGTAACTTATAAATTCCATCATTTTTCAAGTGTCTCATAAATTCCAGGAAATCGAGTGGCGGATGTACTTGTTAATTTTGGGGCTCAAAGGAGTGGGGAACATTGGTGGACGACACACCCAACTTTCACTAGTAGTCTAGTTTTATATGATTTATGTAACCCGATGAATTATTGTTTTTGTCAAACTCTTTTGCTTTTTTGTTTTTAATAAATTTTAGTTCTGTAGATAACATTGCAGTGGTGTGCGCCAACCTAGTTGGGATCATTATCCGCTTCATCTTTTGTCTTCGTATAAGAAAGTTGGCGATTTTTGGTTAGACTGTGGGGAGGCGGGAGGGGAGTATTAATATTAATTGAATAGAGAACAAGTTTAAATTCAATATAATATCAAATAGAAAATCTCTGTTTCTATATATTTGTATTTATCCATTATAAGCAGTGTTTTTAAAATCAGATCGGATCGTTCGGCTCACCCGGTTAAACCTTTGACCGGTCTTCACGCCGGTTTGGAGAGACTCACCGAACCGTTTTTTAGGAAAATGGGCGAAATCGCTGGATTTCCCGGTTCGCTCGAGGCTGATCGGTCAACCTGACCGTTTCTTCAACCGGGTCTGTCTTTTTTTTTCTTAAACCTGTTTCTCGAAAAGTTGCTTCTGCCACCGGATATTTTGAACCCTAAATGAAATGGGACTAGGGAAAAAGCTTCAAATCGCGGACAAATCTATCGAGATATTGCAAAATTGAAAAATAAAAAACTATAAAGGGAAGGAAGGAAGGAGGGAACATAGATTTCATACCGAGAAAACAATAGCAGAGAAAAAGAAAGAAGATTTGAAGTTTCATAATAAATAAACTCATTAGTGTATATAAAGTATAATTACTATTGTTGCTTTTATATCCCTCTACTAAATATATTTATGATACAAACCGATGTATTTTATTAAATATATATTTTTTAATAGCCGCATTAAGACGCTCTCAAATTTAGGAAACTAAAAATTGACGCATTGGCGCACGCGCACATGCATGCGCTCCCGCTTTATGTCACTTAGGGCTGGGTTGAACAATAGATTCATAGGGCACTAACCATATCAAATCTAGTACCATTTTATTATCTTAATAGTCACGAAATAAGCTCTAAAGTTGACTAAAGATTTAGAGTCTTGAAATTAAGAACTCTAATCCCTTTTCTTTAAACTTTGTGTAGGGAATAATGTATTACTTTTTACAATTCGTATGCAATAATTTGCCTATATATTTTTTACAGGGAGGTAATTCGTCGATTTGACATTATGGAGGGTAAATTTGAAAAATCTCTTAAGTTATTTTTTTGCTGTGAATTATTATTGAGTATTGATCATTATTATGTTTGTTTGCCATATATGTGAACGAATTAGAAAGAAAAGATTACCATGCCACTATCTTTATCCAGAAAATGGATCCATCTCAAACTGATCTATCAATTCTTTAATTCATAACTTATTTATCGACCGAAAATCACTATATTGAATGCAATTATTAATGAATATTTTTTTTCGGTCAACCAAGAATCTAATATCAAAGAATTGTTACAGCCAGTGGGTAGATATGCAGATAAATCAATCAAATACATGAAGTATGTGCGAGTCTTAAGGTAGATAAAATTGCAGCAACACGAGATTTTGAATTTATCTGTTTGCCGTTTTTTTTAGTAAATTGATAATTACTAATTGTGATCATTATTATCTTTGTAATACTAGCTAGGTAGAAGCGTAGAGCCCCAATTCAAGTAGAACTGATTGTACATATATTCACGACAAACAGAATTATGGCTCAATTTATTGAAGGAATTGTGTCTTCTACGTACTTGAGTTTAGTCCTTTTTAACCGTTTGTCTTTTTTAATTAGTAGATAAATACAATTGTGATCTATTGTTATCTTTAGTCGCAAGTTAAGTAGAACTGAAGTTAATTAATAGTGTGGTGAGTGGTGACCGGTTAATAGGAGTCTGCATGGCAGAGGCATAAGAAGAACTAATTGTGCTAATCTTTATGTTCTCTCCATTAGATAGTATATATTCTGTTTAAAATAATATTTATTGTAATTTAGATTGAGATCTGTTCTTATATTCTCTTTGTAAGTATATATATATATATATATATATATATATATATATATATATATATATATATATATATATATATATATATAATATTGTTTTATGTGATTACCATGTCACGGGAGGATTTTGAGGATTTTATGAATGTGATAGCTTTTATTAATCAGAGAGTACGAAAATATATTTACTTATAAAGAGAATTCTATAGATAAGGAAAGATCCTAATCCAAATAACAACAAATATTATCTTAAACACAACAGAATATATTCTATCTAATATTCTCTCTCTATATATATATATTTATAAGAATACTTTGACCTATTCACATGTCAACAACATGAGCTTCTTAATTAACAATAATGCGAAACACTACGCAAAAATTCCTGGTAAACTCACCACTACTTCAAACACAAGAAGAAGGACAACAAATCGAGAATTCACCTGCGAAATCTGCATCAAACTTTCCTCAACTCAATTCAGAAACGGCGACAAATGTTCCCACCCGTTTTGTACCGAGTGCATGATCAAGTACACACGTGTCAAGCTCGATGATCACAACGTTTGCCACATCAGATGCCCCGCTATCAACTGTCACAACGCGCTAGACCCTCTCGCGTGTGCTCCACTTGTTCACGCTTCGCTCTCTCTACGGTGGAGCGATGTGCTTGCGAGGCGACTCTGGTGGATAGTGAAAAATGCTACGTACTGTCCGTATCAAAACTGCAATGTGAATGAGTGTGGTGGAAATCCTATGAAATCAAGGTGTCTGAGTTGTAAGAGACTTTTTTGTTTTAGGTGCAAGAGGGTTTGGCACGCCGGATTTAGGTGTCAAGAGATGGGGGATGTGAGGGACAAAAACGACGTCGCTTTTGGGATATTGGCGGCGCAGAAGGGGTGGATGAGGTGTCCGAGGCAGTGTTATTAAACCCGGACCGGACCGGCCGGTCCGCCCGGGTTAACCGCCAACCGGTGACCAAGCCGGTCCGGAAACACCTCCGGAACCGTTTTTCTTTCAGCCGGGCGCAACCGGTGATTTTTCCGGTCGAACCGGGTCTAACCGGTCGACCGGCCCGGTTGTTGAACCGTTCACGCCAAAAACTAACAAAAAAAAAAAAAGAATAAAAGAAAAACAGAGAACAATACGCAGCAGCAGCACCACAAGCTCAAACAGAGAAAAAGGAAAAAGAAGAAAAGAAAGAGGAGAGGAGAGGAGAGGCGCCCCCTATCGCAGCGGCGCTCGCCGCCCCTCCAGCCGGTCCGGACTGTAAATCAATTTCTCCTCCTTTTTGAAAATCAAACTTTATTCTTTTATTGTTTGTTTGTTTTATTTGTGTTTAAACCAAAACGTTAATTTAGTAATAGATAATATTATAGTTACCTAAAGAGAAGGAGCATAATCTTAGGGATATGACAGGATATTGGGGAGAGATTTTATATTTTAATTTCGATAGATACGAGAGAGTTATGGGGCTTTCCATGAAAAAATAAATAAAATTACCTATTTTGTCAATATATGCCCAAATTTTTATTAAGTAAATCAATTAATTATTTGTCAACTATATCAATGGCTTAATGAAAGGAAATAGATAAGATTATATATCTCATTTTGTTATCTCAAATTTTGTTACAAATTACCGGTGCTAGAGCATTTAATATGCTTGAGATATGTAATAATGTCTATTTTGTTTTATAAAGTTTTTTTTTCTTCAGATTATGATGTATACTTACATCAGATTTAACTAGCACTAAAATAAATAATATATATATATATATATTACAATGTAATTGTTTGAAATTAAATACACACTGTTCTCATTATCTATATTTTTTTAGGGGGAACAATTTGAAAAACAATAGAAATTCGTGGGATAACGTATCTTAAATAATCTAATATAATATGGTGATTGGGGTATAATGATTCGACAAATGATCTGACGTAATTATACTTTGTGGAGAATTATGGTTTTACTTTTAGTGAGATATTTGTTTTCATTAACAGATATAATTCGAATATATTGTTATGTGATTATGATTTAAAATTGAAAATAGAGAGTTAATTATCCGGTATGAGATTGAATTTTTCTTGAAATTTACCTTCACCGGTTTGAACCAGCGGTTAAACCGGTTGAACCGGTTGAACCTGGAACCGGTAACGCCACCAGTTCAGTCACCGGTCCGGTTCTGAAAACACTGGTCCGAGGTATAGGCATTTTGTGGAAAAAAGAGGGGGCTGCAAGTTAGTTATGTGCCGGCCAAGGGGGGGACCATTAGGGGGCCCCGCCCCCCAGCTCCAGCCACCCTTTATTCATATACATATATTAATATTATATATATTATGTATTATACACTATAGTATATATAACTGTATTATATAGTATAATATATTTATATTGTAAATATAATTTTAAATCTTTTAAAATTTTACTGTAATTTTACACCCAAGTGTTTTTTTCTTTCTTTTAACTGATTCAATTCTTAGTTTACAGTAATTCATTAAATTACTTCCTAAGACTTACTTATATCTCTGTTACTTAGTGAAAAAAAATAAAATGGTGATTTTCTTATATAACAGTTGAATGTTTAACTTCTTCTTAAACATTTTTAAAGAAAGTTCACTTTTTTAATAAAAATATTTGTGGAGACAAAGTTATAGATTAAAATTAAAGTTATTTCATTTCATATTTCATTCATAGTACATAATATTAAGAAAGATATTACTTAATACTTTGGTATAACTTTAGTTACAGTTTAATACTCAATAAACATGTGACACAATTATAAATGTCTAAATGGACATAAATAATACAAAACTCCTAGGGACATAAGCAAAATATCTCTTTTTTTTTTATGACATGTTCTATATATATTTGTGTCTTTTTTATTTTAGTTCTTCTTATAAATTTTTGCTATAGTTATAGTAACTTTTATAATTTGTTTTAATTGAACATAAGTTTCTTAAGGTAATTATGTTTTTAAGATGATTTTGCTATTTTGAAAGTACTTAAAAATAATCAATAATAAAAATAAAAACACGTGATCTCGCCCTCCCTAAGGCAAATTCCTGGCTCCGCCCCTGTGCAGGTAAACTAATTTGCCTATAGTTTTTACTTGATTAATTTATAATGCAAGATGGTTTGATAAGAGTTTGTATAATTCTGCGCTTAACCAACTCGAAGCTTGTTACGTGGTATTGTAACTCATGGATCCTCTATGTCATTTTTGTGTGCAATTTAGTTTCATCACGTCGACACGTCATCTGAGTCTTAAGCAATACATGGATTGTGGATGGTTAAACACTTGATCTCCGGGTGCTATTTTTTCATAATTATTTGCTCTCTCTGATATATTGAAAGCTTTTTCCACTCATATTACTTTGACTTAAATATATCTTGATGCATTTGCTCTCTCTGAAAGAAAACCCTTGGAAGTATAATGTGTGTGCATTCCATAGAAATAGCAATGATCTTTTATGAGATTGAACTTCGGATTTTGTTAAATGATTAAAAAACGACTTTCATGTTCAATAGTTGTTGTTAACAAACGGAAATGGTTTTAGTTTTTGAAATATAAAATCTAAACAAACTTTCATAATCTTAAATATGGATCTTCTAGTACGGTTAAGATGGCACCACCTAGCTAGTCTTTAGCGGTGTAATTACATATACACCCCTTGAGTTTGGTTGTTACTAGAGGTTTTTCCCTGAAGGTCTGAGTAATTACAGAAATCACCCTTGAAGTAAAAATAGGAAGGTTTGTTTATAATATTTTTCAGGTTTTCAGGAGGCTAGCCCATTTGTAATGTTATTTAATATGTCTAGTAGTAATTTTAGTAATTATGCATGAACGTCCATATCCATAGCACTTTCATACAATATTCTCATGTATCTTTTTTTGTTGGTAATTAATTATTCTCATGTATATATCTAAAAGTTGAACATTTTAATTTATTAATTCTGAACTCCTTTTTGATCGCTTGCATGCAGATGTAGGATTGAATTTTGCTACAAGTGTGGAAAGCAAGCTCTTCGGTGTCATTGCGGCGTTATGGTGTCTCCCTGCATGGCGATCACGATAGTAATTGGCGTTCTATCCATCATATGTTTCCTTTTGTTTTATTTTTTTGTGTGTTGAAATTTTGCTAGTGCTAGAGTTGATACAGAAAGTTGAGAAACTAACAAGTCTCCATTGACATGGTTTGTCATACAATATTTGTATTCGGAAAAATAGAAAAGAGACCTTTAAATCTAATGTAGAACAAGCGGGAGCGTAGTTAGAACTTTTCTTAACCCTAAACTATTCTTAAAAACTAAACAAACAATATAAAAAGAAAATTAAAAATAAAAATAAAAATGTCTAACGCAAAATAAGAATATTCACTGTTCGAAAAAATATATTTATTTATGAACTTTCAAACAAAATAGAATGAAAATGCCAAGATGAGCCCTGGTGTTCTTTCGAGAATGAGAGCTTGAAGATTTTACTCCCACGGAAATTATAGTTTTGTGTTGTAAATGAGTTGTGTATTCGTAACAACGAATTTTGAGTCTTTAAGAATAAAAGACAATAACAGTTAGTACAGATAAATTTTATATAAATTTGAATAAATCCATAGTTACAATCTCTAGAATTTCTCTGATTCTTTTCTTCCGTAGCAACAATCTTCAAGATTTCTGAATTTAGAGTTAAAGTCTTCAATTTGATCTTCGTTGAATTACTTAATTTTGAAAACATTAATAGAGCGCGTGAGAGCTTGATCCTGGATCAAAAGATGAATGATTCGTGTTGAACGTTGTTGAAGAATGGTAGACACTTCGTTTGTAATTCTTCAAGTATATTGAAGTTAGACTTTCTTTTATGATTAAATAGTCGATTTTGGTGTTGGTGCTTTGTAGATTTGATTTTATTTAGATCAAAGATGCATAACAATCAAGATCGAAGTTGGATGCACGAAGTATATCAATCCTTATTTAGTAGATACCGTGAACAGATTCTTAGAAATTACGATTTCTCAAACTCACTATTAGACCATTGAAAAGCTAAGTATTTGTGCACTCGATGTGGACATAGCAAAAACAGAAAGAGTGGTGTGATACATGAACATCTATTCGCGTACGAATTTATTCCTCGTTAATACATATGGGAGGCGCAAAGAGAGACGAACAATCACATACGTGTCACAAAAATAACTACATCTTTTATATCTCTAATTATATCAAACGTACATAACTACGCTGATACATGTTCATAAAAACAAGTTTAATCAAAATATATTGCTCAAATCAATATCAATATGTTTTCACAACGATAATACTTAACAATAAATTAAGCATATGTAATTAACACAAATATGTTCCAATATCAACAAAAACACATATATGATAACATCTTCTAAAAGTATTCTGTAGATCGTCAAAATTACTTCTTCTAATATAGTAATTAAGCATACATAGTTAACACAAATACGTTCTTAAAGCAACGATAACACCACAATTAAGCTCTATAACATAAATCTAACTGGTTAATTTTAAAAAAAAATCAAAATATGTATATCGTCAAAATAAATTATCTAATATATTCATTAAGCATACATAATTAACACATACACATTTTTAAATCAACAATCACATCACATTTATGCTATATTATAACACAAATATAGTCGATTAATTTAAAAAAAACGTAAAAATATAATATACTAGACATAGAACACATACCTTAGGTAAAAATAGGGGTGACAAATGAGTCATTGAAGTTGAATTGAAATCCCACTTCAATGGTTTTGGTTTTGGTGAATCAAAGTTGAAGTTGGATTTGAAATCTTGGATCTACAACAAATTCAACCTAAATTGGATTTGAGTGATTCAATCTATGGATCCATTAGACAAATGATTTTACCAACCCAAATCAATCAAATTTATTAGATAATTATGACGAAACCGGCGACGACGGCGAGGACGACGAAAACCGATGGCAACAGTGAAAAATATTGACAGTAGATGGAGTTTCGATTTTGAAGAGATGAAGTTGTTTAATATATATATAAGTATTAGATTTGAATATAAAGAAAAGAAAGTGGCATTGGCTATATGGTTGTGGGAAACATTGTAAAGTTTATGTTTTCAAAAGGGTGTGGGTTCGAATCCCCCTCCCTACATATATTTTTTTGGAATCAACAAATAGAACCATGGCAGACCCATGACAGATCCGGATCTGCCATGGAACCATTAGATCCGATCAGATCTGACCTGCCTTGGTTCCATGGCAGGTCCAACCCAATGGATCTGGGTCCAATTTGAGTAGATCTGTGGACCCAGATCCAAATTGCCACCCCTAGGTAAAAATAAAACTTTAAGATGAATTGGATGGATTCAATTAAATTAAATTTTGAAAGTGTGTATGAAAGAGAATGAAGACGGAGAAAATGGGAAGAAGAAGAAGAACGATGGAATTAATTTTCTTTTTTCTTTCTAAAAACTGCTTTGTACTCAACAGGAATGCCCTCAGGCGCAGGCGTTCATGTTGTGTATGAGCTGCTTTATGTAAGGGCGTTCCTACTGTTGAATAACTGCTTTGTGACACAAAGCAACGAACAACGATTAAAATAATAAAATTTATAATACTTTAAAGTCATATTGAGGTTTCCTAAAAATTTAAGGACTAAAGTTACAATTTTCTAACACTGTTTATTCAGCTTCCTGTACATAGTTTATTTTATTGTTTTAGAAAATCTAGGAACGTCTGGACGTTCCTATATTTTCCTACAAGCAAACAATGAAAACTCGTTACTATATTTCGCTTTCCTTTATACATTGTTTCTTGTAGTGTTTTCTGATCACACTATAAATTAAATGATAAATTTTTCATTGAGGACCATGACTTGTAGGAGATTCACAAAAGCTAGATACGGAGGAAGGTAAAAGAAAATTGTTAGGAAATCAGTCTCGTAATACAAACAATTATACGTATACTCTGAATTTTGCTTTAACTATAGAGTTTTTCACATTTAAATAATTACAAAGACTCAACTAAAATTCTTAAATATTTAAATGCAGAATTCACCAAAATTTAAGTAATTATAGAGGCATTCCTTAACAATTTGAAAGAAATCTTTACTGTTACGGACCTAATTAACAGAAGGCCCATGCGCACGACCCAGGCTCCTAAATGGATCGCAGATTATGTTAAATGAGATTATCAGATTTATTTAATTATTTTATTATTTATTTAATTCAGCAATTAGTTGTTTGTTTCCTTATTTTTCGATTCTGTTGTGTTTAAGATAAGGATTAGCTGATTTGAGATGACTAGCCGTTAGTTTTGATTATTATTTAATGTAAGGCATTGTACGCAGAAGAATTAGGCAATCAATTAATGTCTTTTATCTTTTTAAATTTTTCTAAACTCTCATCTCAATTTCTTAGGAGTTTTTCCTCACTCGAAGTATGAAATTTGATATCATAAACGTATCATTGGTGCTCTCATTGAGAGTAATTATGACACGAACAATGCAGAATTTGACTCCGAGCGATGAAATCCCAATTCCACAATCGAAAGTCATTCGCCAGTTGCAAGCCGGGCTTGAAGAAGTCCGATTGGAAAATAGGCAACAAGCTGAAGCGAGTCGGCAGCAAGCGGAAATGTTTGCAAAATTCATCGATGAAATGCGATCAAACAATGCACGTGCAAACGATCCCGCACCGTCCCGCGCCGCCTCAACATCTCAGCACTTTCCGCCACCACCACCGCCACTTCCCGGTCACCCATACCATGTGGACAGCCCGGCCATGGCTACACAATTCCCAATTTCTAATTATCCTAATCCTTTATTTCAATTGCCTAGGACTACTAAATTAGATCTTCCTGTTTTTGATGGGACTAACCCATTAGATTGAATATTTCAAGCTAAACAGTATTTTACTTTGTATCAAATTGCTCCCGAGAATCGTTTACCATTGATAGCTTTTCATATGCAGGGAAAGGCACTCAGTTGGTACAAGTGGATGCACAACAACTTTCAGTTACATACATGGGAAGGGTTTGTGCGAGATTTATCAATAAGGTTTGGGCCGTCATCATTTGAAAATCACCAAGCTACGCTCTTTAAGCTTCGACAAACAGGTACCGTAAGTGAATTTCAGGAAAATTTTGAGCAAATAAATAATTGTGTGACAGGATTAAGCGCCGAGGCGATTTTAAATTGTTTTATCTCGGGATTAAAATCTGAAATTCAAAATGAGCTTGCGATATATAAACCAACTACTATTTCTGCAGCCATTTCATTAGCAAAATTAGTAGAAACAAAGCTCAAAGAATCTCGACCCCGTTATAATTATCCACGATTAGGATCGAGTAATACAACCGCACCTCTTTTACAAAATCCTCCCTTAAATCCACCAAGAAACACTCAATTACCGGTACGTAGATTGAATCAAACCGAGATGCAGGCTCGCCGGGCAAAAGGGTTGTGTTTTAATTGTGATGAAAAATATACGCTTGGACACAAATGTAAGGGTGCGCAATTTCTAACTCTGTTAGTTGAGGGAGACGATAAACCGTTAGGTGAATCATACGAATTAAACGAAGAGGAACAAGAATCCATACCCCCAGAAATCTTTTCACAAGGAACCGGAGATACAAGTGCTGAGTTTCCTTTATCACTAGCTGCATATATAGGGATTGCATCTCCTAGAACCTTAAGGGTTACCGACACTATTAAGGGACATAATATTTCTGTATTAATAGATTCTGGTAGTACTCACAATATTTTGCAGCCTAGGTTAGCAAAATTGCTGGAATTACAGTTAAGGGAACGCTCGGAAGTTTCGGTTATGGTGGGCAATGGAGAACGCATCCAATGCCAAGGCGAGTGTTTGGGAATTGTTTTACAAATGCAGGGGGCTGAATTTACTCTCCCTACATTGGTCTTGCCTATTCAGGGGGCCGATCTTGTGTTGGGGGTCCAATGGTTACAGGAATTGGGCCTGGTTTTGGCCCGATTTGCAGAGCCCAGCATGCAATTCAAACATAAGGGGAGATGGGTACATTTGAAGGGAGAGCCACGGCTGTCCGAGGTCAATTCTCAAAGCCTCAAACGAATGATCAGAACAGGTTCTATTGAATCCGTACATTCTATTTCTTATGATACTGATCATCAATTTCATGTTTGTTCATCTAATGATTTAACAACTAACAGTGATTTACGTGATATATTAGATGAATACAAGGAAATTTTTTCTGTTCCAGTTTCTTTACCCCCAAACCGGGTGCACGACCACCATATACATTTACAACCTGATTCTAAGCCCGTGAATGTGAAACCTTACCGTTATCCTCACTATCAAAAAGAAATTATGACGGATATGATTCAAGAAATGTTGAAAGAAGGGATAATTAGAGAAAGTTGTAGTCCATATTCTTCGCCTGTTTTACTTGTTAAAAAAAAAAAGATGGCACGTGGCGATTTTGTGTTGATTACAGGGCCTTAAATGCTATCACAATTCGAGACAGGTTCCCCATTCCAACCGTGGATGAATTGCTAGACGAGTTACATGGTGCCACTATTTTCACAAAACTAGACCTAAGATCAGGGTACCATCAAATTCGGGTGGCAAAAGGTGACATTCACAAAACAACATTTCGAACAATTGATGGCCATTACGAATTTGTTGTTATGCCCTTTGGTCTATCTAACGCTCCGTCAACGTTTCAAGCGGCCATGAATGACCTTTTTCGGGGGTATCTACGTAAGTTCGTTCTTGTTTTTTTTGATGACATCCTTATTTATAGTAAGACTTGGGACGAACATGCTAAACACCTACGACTTGTTTTTAATTTATTACGATCACACCAATTTTACGCCAAGGTTTCTAAGTGTGTGTTTGCAGCTCCTCAAGTTCATTATTTAGGACACATTATTTCAAAGGAGGGAGTTCGAGTGGATCCCGACAAGATTCAAGCCATACTTGCATGGCCAATTCCTGTCACGATTACAGAATTACGAGGGTTCCTAGGGCTCGCAGGATACTATCGACGCTTTGTGCGTCACTATGCCACTCATGCCGCTCCTCTTACCGATTTACTCAAAGCCCAACAATTTACATGGAGTATAAAAGCCACACAGACATTTGAAACAATAAAAGCTTTATTAACTACCGCTCCTGTACTAATATTACCTGATTTTTCTCAGCCTTTTGATTTAACAACTGATGCGTCCGCAGTCGCAGCTGGAGCCGTGTTATCCCAAGCCGACCACCCGATAGCTTATTTTAGCCGTAAAATGTCGCCAAGGTTGCAAGCCGATTCTGCCTACAACCGAGAACTCTTTGCGGTTGTGGAAGCTGTTAAAAAATGGCGACATTATCTTCTGGGTAATAAATTTAAAATACACACCGACCAACAAAGCCTAAAACACATTTTATCCCAAACAATTCACACCCCAGCCCAACAAAAATGGATTTCAAAACTCATAGGATACCAATATGAAATTCATTACAAGCCTGGCAAGGAAAATAAAGTAGTCGACGCATTGTCACGTACCATTTTACCTGAGTTTCAAGCTTTAACGGTCTCAACTTTTCCCTGGTTAGAGCAGCTTCGCACTTATTTCCTCAAAGATGAATATGGAATTGTCCTAATGCAGAAATATACAACAGAATTAAAAGAGGGCAGTTTTGAAGCAAACGAAGGGCTGTTATATTACAAACATAGGCTGTACATACCGGAATTTTCCAATATTAAAGGTCAGTTGTTGTATGAATTTCATAACTCTCCTGCAGGTGGTCATTCAGGCATAAAAGCTACGTTGACACGACTGTCCGAGGTTGCTTATTGGCCTAAAATGAAAGACGATATTGAAGCTTATATCAAACAATGTTCAATCTGCCAACAAGTGAAATATCAAACATCTAAGCCATACGGGTTATTAAACCCACTACCAATACCAAAAGACACCTGGGAGGATATTACCATGGATTTCATTACGCATCTGTCGGGCTCTCACGGTAAAAATACTATTTGGGTATTGGTTGATCGACTTTCCAAGTTTGCTAGATTTATCCCTCTTCCTCATAAGTTTACTGCAGCTTATCTCGCAAATGTTTTTATCACTGATGTTTATAGCTTATTTGGATTACCAAAGTCTATTGTTTCGGATCGAGATCCGCTTTTTCTTAGTCATTTTTGGCAGGAACTCTTTAAGCAGGTTGGAACGACTCTCAAATTTAGTAGTGCATACCATCCTCAAACTGACGGACAAAGTGAGGTCGTGAACCGAACTGTCGAAAGCTATTTGCAGTGTTTTGCAGCTGACGAACCAAAAAGGTGGACTCGTTTTTTACCAATTGCACAGTTTTGGTACAATTCAACGAAACATTCCTCTACAGGCATGACTCCCTATCAAGCACTATTCGGGAAAACGCCTAATTCTATACCAGTCTACCAAAATGGGCAATCACAGAATGCATCGATTGATTCAACTTTAGCAACGCACGCCGACATTTTGAAGCAGTTGAAAGAGCACATGCAACACAATCAGATTCGAATGACAACACAAGCAAATCGTCATAGGCAAGATTTTCAGTTTGATGCAGGAGATTACGTAATGGTGAAATTACGAACTTACCGACAACGATCGTTGAAAAGTAGAGCAGATGATAAGTTGCGCCGCCGTTATTTCGGACCATTTCGCGTACTCCGACGAATCGGAGCCGTTGCCTACGAGCTGGAGTTACCCGCCACAAGCCGAATCCACCCAGTCTTCCACATATCGCTGCTTCGTCCTTTTCACGGCGAAATTCCGACGGATCCCCCAGCAATTCCACGAACAAATGACGACGACGAGGTTATCCTAGAACCCGAAACCTTTTTGGACAAACGAACAATAAATCGTGATGGGGTTTCGGTTTCGGAGGTGTTAGTGAAATGGAAAGGGGGTTTGCTCGAAGACGCGACTTGGGAGGAGGAGGAGCTTCTCAAAGCTCAGTTTCAGATCGACGGGAATGGCGATTTCTCGCCTCAACCAAAACCTTCTCCGGGTTTGGGCTTACAACCAATAGGCCTGGTGGACCAGGCCCAATCGCAAGGAGGGGAGAGTGTTACGGACCTAATTAACAGAAGGCCCATGCGCACGACCCGGGCTCCTAAATGGATCGCAGATTATGTTAAATGAGATTATCAGATTTATTTAATTATTTTATTATTTATTTAATTCAGCAATTAGTTGTTTGTTTCCTTATTTTTCGATTCTGTTGTGTTTAAGATAAGGATTAGCTGATTTGAGATCAGACTAGCCGTTAGTTTTGATTATTATTTAATGTAAGGCATTGTACGCAGAAGAATTAGGCAATCAATTAATATCTTTTATCTTTTTAAATTTCTCTAAACTCTCATCTCAATTTCTTAGGAGTTTTTCCTCACTCCAAGTAGGAAATTTGATATCATAAACGTATCATTTACAAACAAACCTTAAGTTCTTAAAGTTTCGTGATTATCTCTATAACTAATCCGAATAACAAGAAATATTATTATAACATCGAATCGAATAACGCAAATTATAGATTTAGTACTACCCATATTTGATATCAGCGTATTGTATATATTCACGACAAACGGTATTATGGTTTATTTTATTGAATGAATTGGCTCTTCGGGTAAAAAGTAAGGCCAGTTTAGTTATGTGTATGTCTTTTTTTATTAGTAGATAAGTACAATCGAGATCTATATTGTTATCTAAATTATAATTCTAGAGTCACAATTTTAGTAGAACTGAAATTAATAGTGGTTATAGAAGCATATCTAATAGGAGTCTGCATGACGGAGGCAGTCGAAGAACTCTTAATATTCTACTATATATATACTTCAAAAAATTGATCTCTTCAATATCAACAACATGAGCTCAATAATTAACAAAAATGGGAACACTCTCCAAAAACTCCCCGAAACACAAAAAGAAGAAGAATTCACATGCGAAATCTGCATTGAACCAACATCAAATAAATTCAAAAACGGCGACAAATGCTCCCACCTCTTTTGCACCAAGTGCATGATCAAGTACATAACCGTGAAAGTCGACGACGACAACGTTGGCCACATCGGATGCCCTGCTCTCGACTGCGACCATACGCTTGACCCCTTAGCTTGCGCTCTACTCGTGGGCGCACCACTCCACATGCGTTGGACCGAGGCGGCACTGGTGGAGGACTGTCGTGGCACTCAAAAGAAATCAAAGTGCTCGAGTTGTAAGAGATTTTTCTGTTTTAAGTGCAAGAGGTTTGGGCGCACGGAGTTTAGGCCCGAAGAGAACGCAAACGACGTCGCTTTTGAGAGGCTGGCGAGGTGGAAGAGGTGGACGAGGTGTCCGATGTGTAGGCATTTTGTGGAAAAGGCAAAGGGCTGCAACACTATCCGCTGCAGGTATATTATGATGTTATGCCGTCATTTTTTTCTTGATTAATTTGTGCTCTTTCCTGTTATGCAAGATGGAATCATAAGAATTTGTTTCTTCTTAACCAACTCTAAAGATGTTTAATGTTGTACCGTTTAGTTATGATGATGACACATTATCTCAAGTTAGGTACATATGAATGGTGGTTGGGATATATGGTTACATGACATATGTACTAGTTTCTCTAACTAGTTTGTTCTCTCAGACTAAGTACATATGAAGGGTGGTTGGGAAATATGACACATGTACTAGTTTCTCTTACTAGCTAGTTCTCTGAAAGAAAATCTATATATGGAAGTGTAATATGTGAGAATGAACTTCCGATTTTATTAACTGATAAGTAAAAACCGAATATCATGTTGAATAATTATTAACAACGGAATTGGTTTTAGTTTAAACAAACTTTGATAATCTTGGATGGATCTTCTAGAAATAGTATGATGTTATGATGGCACTATCTAGTATTTTGCAGTAATTAATTACACCTAAGCCCCTTGAGTACTAACTAGAAGCCTTTTCTTTGAAGGTTTGATTAATTAATTACGAGTATTTCGAAACATATCGAAAAAATCTCAAAATATTGAAAAAAAATTCTAATATTTAGCACACCAAAACGTACAATCGAAACGAAACTTTGATCCATGTGTTGCACCCCGTGTAATATTTGTGATCTCCCTATAATTAAAATAACTATAAAGATAAAGGTTAGAACCAAACAGCTGAAATGCCATTTTTGGCTAGAGATACGCTTTTCTTCTAGAGTTATTCTTCGACAAATGATCACTATGCATCTTGATCAATCCTTTTATTTTTCTCATTTCCCCACTACAAATCTCTCTTTTCTTTCTCAATACTCAACAACCACAACAACACTTCTTTTTCAATAAATCCATACCCAACGGAACCTTTTCTTTTTCAATTAATTAGGGTACGAACTATATAAGTAAGAATCATTCAACTTCATACTATTTTCATGAATCTAAAAGTTGAACATTTTTATTGATTATGATGTCATTTTTTAACCGCATATATATATTGCAGATGTGGGATTAACTTTTGTTACGGGTGTGGAAACGAAATTTGCCGATGTGGGATTGATTTCTGCTACAAGTGTGGAAACACAATTTGCCGATGTGGGATTGATTTCTGCCACAAGTGTGAAATGCTATTAGTTCAGGGGTATTCATGTAATTGTGGTCATGATGCGTGGTACTTTTGCGTGGCGTTGGCAGTTCTGATTGCAATATTCGTATGTATAGTCTTTTGTTCTTCATAATTATTTTTAAGAAGAAAATAATCTAAATAAATACTATTGAAGAGATTTTATGTTGACAATTGAAAAATTGGTTGAATAATCAACTTTAGTACTCGTGTTTTCCTACTAATTCCAGTGTTGATGGACATTAATTACATAAAAGATGAGGTACTAACAGATCTCCATTGACATAGTTGAATGAACTCAGGTCAATTAGTAAGTCCCTTTATGCATAAATATTCCAAATAAACCACAGATTCTTGCTCCGGTAGATTAATTGTCTATACTATTATTCCTGTTTTCAGGTAAATTTGATAACTAGCTAGTTCAGCAGATGGATAAATTAGGAGAAGATGAATAAATGTACGAACTGTCAGGAGCTTAGCTAGTCAGCATTTTTTTTAATCGTGGACTATATATACTTGAGAAATAAACAAACTATATACAAAGAAGTTAGAAAACATAAGTACCAAATGTCAAAAGCAAAAGTGGAAACATGTTTTGTTCAACAAAAAGTAATAAATATTATATATTATCAAACAAAAAAGTGAAAATATTTATTTAATATAAAGTGGTCATATAAGACAATACACACAACTGGACGATGACACAAAGTTAAAATTATATATATATATATATATATATATATATATATATATATATATATATATATATATATATATATATATATATAAAATCATACATGACTTGAGCTTCTGCAATAATTTCATCTCAAAAAATGTCGTTATTTAAAATCTGTTGCAATGCATCATAATTTATCACAAAATATTCAATATATTTAAGAAGATCAATTCATGAAAAACTTATAAGGTGAGCTATTTATTTTCTAAAATAAAATCGAATTTATTTAAAAGCTTGGGAGGGTTCTAGCCCTGCCCTTGGCCTGCAATTGCCAAGGGAATTACATGCACACCATATTAATTTAGAAGTTGAAACTCTAATCTTGGTAAGGTTTATCATATTAAGTTATAACTCATTTTTGTTCGAGAATTCGGCAATTTATACCGTATTATGTTAAATTGACAAGTTACCTTTCTGTGTAAAATAAATAGGTAAATTACTTCTCTGTTATTTCATAACTTGGTAAATTATCACCTTATAGGTATATAGTTCACTTGCTCAAATTTGAGAATGGGGATAATTTTTTAGGGAAAAAAACAGACAATTATACCATTTATTTCTAAAAAATATAAGTATATCTTTAGTTTAATACTTTAACTTGTTAAGAAAATCCAAAAACCAAAATAAATTAAAATATAAGTTAAGATTTCATAATACGTATGTTTTAAAGTTTTTCCAAATTTGAAATTAGAAAAAAGAAAATATTAGAAATAACAAAGGTTTTTTGGTCATTAAATATAAAATAGATAAAAAAGAAAAAGAAATTACAGGGAGGTGTGTGACAATTCCTTAAAATTACAAGGCACTAATTTGTCTATTTATTTTTCACAAGGAGATAATTTATCAATTTAACCTAACATATGGAGGTAAATTGCCAAAACCCCTTTTTGTTAATTAAAACCAGGGGCAATTTTTAGGGCCCGGACCCAGCTGGTGTGGCCCGGCTATTCAGCCATGCATGCTTGAAGAGAATGCCACGTTGAGGCCCGGCCGGTTATGAATGGTAATTTATAACCATCTAATATTAGTAATTCTTTTAGCTAGTATATCACAATTATTGGTTGTATAAATTGGTATACTTTATACTTAATAGGCTTCAACATATAAAATAAAATTTCTTTAACTTAATATAATTCACGTTTTGTATAGATGAATCGATATAATTAATTGATCAAAATTATTTAGGGGTGAATGAGAAATTAAATGCCGATGAATATGTATTTTTGGACAAGATTTTATTGAGCTTTAATATAATTGTGGTTCAGACTTAAGTAATAGATTAAGTGAAAAAAAAGTTGCCTAAGAGATGTGTTCAATCACCTAAAAAATTTGTTCAGTCACCTTAAAGGTAATCTGGTAGGAGAATAGTTGTTTGTCCATGAACAACCTCTTAGCACATAATCGACATTTAACATTTGTAATTAAGAAAATGTATGTTTCCTTCTAGCGACCCTAAAGCAACTTTTTTCACTTATTAGACCTCTCTTATCTTCATTATTATTCACTTCTTCATCCATTCTCTTCTCTTATTTGTGGTTTGTTCCAAGAATATAAAACTTCTTTGATTCGTTATACTTAGTTTTTTGCAGTGCTGCTATATGGAGTTTTTTTTTCTTCTTATAGTATGTTGAGTGACAATCGCCAAATAAACTGTAAGCACCGTAGTAAGACAATATTGTCATAAAAAATAAAACTCCAACTCTTATCTCGACCATATTGTAATTGTCTACTTTATTAAGTTAAATCATACCACCAGCAACAAATACCTATTAATATATAGAAAGGTGCTTTGAAATCTTAACATGCTTCATAAAGCCAGTTAATTCACGAGTTTCTGGAAGTAAATTTAGCAAAATCCATATTTCTGTTTTTATTTGATAGTTTAGTTTCTGTGAGTCGGGTCTCTAAGGGTAAGGGCAAGACCTTTCAAAATTCGATTACATCGATCGAGAATCTCATCATCTCTTGAGTCAATTGCCAAAATAACACTCTTAAGAAAAATAATTGCCAAACTAACATTGTTCAAAAAATAATTCTCAAAATAACACTCTTGAACAATATTTTCCAATTCCGCCTTTTTTCTTTTGTCAAATAATTAGCAAACAGTTTGTTGTAAATATATAACAAATATTCAATAAAAGAAATTAACTAACTTTAATAAAAGAATAACTTTTAAATAATTTATCTTCCACCCGTAACACCTCCCCTGGCCGCCGCCATCCCCCAAACCCCTGCTTGGATTTGACCCAACAATTATGTGATCTGTTGAATCAGATCAAAGTCATACAGAGTGCTCCAAAATTCAATCTTCAAGACATTAAGAGCTTTTGAAGGAACATGATGCGCTGAACATGAAAATTGTGAAGCATGTTCAGTCGTGCTACGGTCCATTAGACTGTTTGCTGAGGGCCTTTCTCCCGCGGTGGAGATCATTACGTGCAGCAATTGCGTCGCCTTGTAGAGTTGTAGGTGTGGGGGTGGGGGTTGTGGGTTGGGTGAGGAAGATGAGTATTTTTTTAAAATTAAAACAAATTTTATTTTCTATAAACACTTTCTTTTAAACTTATTTTACTACACCAAGTACATCTGCTATTTTCAAAAGAAAAAAAAAAAAAAACAATCGCCCTTTCAAACATTTGTAACACATTGTGTTTGTTTTTGTTTTATTGCTTTTTTTTTTTTTTTTGTGTAATTTTTTTTTGCTCTGTTTAAAAATAAAATGGGTTTATAAAATCTACTAAAAGTTTTAAGAATTCTAAGCAAGTTATGAATACGTTTTCCTAAGGAATTATGATATTTCATTTCATTGAACATCAAATTAATATAATTTTAAAAAACTGATCTAATATTACTAGTAGTTTTTCGTTATAAATTGCCAATATTTTTATTCATACATACGGGACTACATCTTAGTTAATTAACCAGGAACAAAAAACTACATTTTAGTGTTACTTTACTAGTTATTTAACAAGGAGAAGGATAGAATTGGAATATATTGTTCAAGAGTGTTATTTTGGAAATTAGTTTTTCAACAATGTTAGTTTGGCAATTATTTTTCTTAAGAGTGTTATTTTGGCAATTGACTCTCATCTCTTGGGGTCAACCCACAGAGTTGGGCTAGGCTTCTTTTTATGTCATTTTATATTATTATTTTCAGTCATAGTACAAAAAATCAAAACTTTCAAATATATGAAACGATAGTTTTATTTTCAAATATTATAATACACACTAAGAAACTACTTCTTGTTAGATAGTACAAATAAGTTATTTTTTGTTAAGGGATAATATCACTCACACCCCCTGAGGTTTGGTGTAATATCAGTAACACCCCCTGAGGTTTCAATAATATCAGTGACACCTCCTGAGGTTTGATTTTCAGGGGGGTGTCACTTATAAAATGACACTTGTACCCTTTAGTTTCATATTACCTAAAACTTCTCAAAAATAACGACACAAGTACCCTTTATTGTCAAATAATAAAATCAACTAAGAATATTATTGATCATCTTGCATAAATTAAAACAATTTCTATATTTAATAATAAGAAGACAAAAGAAAGTCCTTTGTAACCCTAGTCACTTGTTTTCAAAATTTTAAGATTATGTGGCCCTTTCCTTAGTATGAAATATATTACCGAAACTCCAGGAATGACTCTATATAATACGTCAAGAATATAAAGTTAACATCATTATAAACAATTATTATATCTACAAAAATAGTTTCATAGTTATGAATTAAAACAAATTAATTTTGACTGTGATACGTAGTATTCAAATCAAAATATAATTTATTTCTTTTACTAATAACATAACTAAGATTTTTAATTTAACAAGAAAACAAACGATTTAATAAAATGTAAGAACAACAAAAAAAACAAAAAAGTACTCGTGTCTTTTAATTATATTATTGTTTGAATTTATTACTTGAACAATAAAGGGTACTTGTGAAGGGTATTTTGTAATTTAAATTAAAGGGTACAAGTGTCATTTTATAAGTGACACCCCCTGAAAATCAAACCTCAGGGGGTGTCACTGATATTATTGAAACCTCAGGGGGTGTTACTGATATTACACCAAACCTCAGGGGGTGTGAGTGATATTATCCCTTTTGTTAACGAGTTAAGAACTTTCGTGGAAGGTTCTTAAAATCTCCTAATTTCTCTAAGAAAAAACTTTAAATAGCCTAAGTAGAAGTTAAAATAAGAATCTTTAACAAATACCGCGTTAGCCATCAATTTTACTAAATAATCTTACTAAGTGATTTAAGTCCACTACCACTTTTGGTAACATTTGACAAATAGCTATAATCTTAAATTGGGGTGCATCTTGGCTACCCCTTAAATTGGTTGAAGAATAATAAATGAAAAACAACCCACACCAAATTTGTCGTTTGTCCCCACTACACGGATTTGACGTTCACGTACTATATGAGTGAAGTGCACTAATTAGCAACGATTTTCACACTTGCATTTTCTACGAAAACTTTTATGGAGTAGCCTTTTCCCTCTAATAATAGGTATATAAAGAATATTTCTTGGCAATGTTTAGTTTCTTTCCGCAAATTTTCCACATTCGTGAACCTCACGCTTTTGCCCAATAAAAGAAATAGGCAAGTTGAATAATCATGTATCTAAATTTTAGTTTGATGTATGTTTTACTTCTTCAAAATACTAGTCATCTTTTATAAATAATAAAAAAATATATGAGAGTTTATTGCAAAGGTTTAAGAAATATCATTTAATTGGTCAATCCAATGAACATGAAAAAAAAGTTTCAATTTCCTTTCTCTTGAATTAAAAACATGACAAACGCGACATGCATTTTCGATAAGAAAAAAAAAAGGTTTTGAAAGTTTTAGGCACGTTAGCACTATTATTAATGGACTTCAATTCTGTCACTTATGCTTATCTGAAAACTGCACTGAAATTGCATGACAATTGCATGATGGGAGGGTTGAAGAGGTTAAAGGATTTTCCGAAAAAAAAGGTGAAAGGATGAGTCATGATAACGTTTTATCGTTTGATCAAATCACACTCTTCTTGTAGATAAAAATAAGCGATAGTGGGAGGTAATGAGAATTGAGTTGATTTGGCATTTTATGATGGAATTGAAACTGCAGAATATGGTTAATTTGTTTTTCAGTGATAAATAAGATTTATTGCTTTGAACTTTTTTTTTCCTCAATAGCAGCATTCTCTTTATTGCAATAGTTGAAGTTATGTAGTATTAAACGTCATTTCATTTTTTAAAATGCTGCTAATTCGTAATTGATATTTTTGTAATTATTAAAACATGCATGATAAAGTATTATTGTAGTTTAACCAAGCATGCCAAATGTATATTTATCACCAACAAAATAAGAAAAACATGCCAAACTATGTAAGACTAAGACACAAAGTTCAAAAACTTTTTTCTATTTCACGTCACTATTATTCTTAGGTCAGTGCTCGTCAATGAACAGTTTTGATTAGCACTAAGCACGAACTAAGAAAATACAACTTTAATTTCGAAAATATGTATGTAATCAAGCTTAAATGATTTTTGTGTATAAAAAAAATCTTAAATGATTTTTAATATAAAAGTACTCGTTCAAGGTTTATTAACCATCATCAGAATTGTTTTTTCTACATGTTCTTCTTAATTTCACTTTTTTCTTTTTGGAAATAAAGTTGTATAGTCCCAAATTTACCTAATTTGTTGCCGTTTGAAACAACCTTTACGATTCCTTGTTCACGTTTATTTGTCTCCTGAATGAAATTTAAAGAAATATTCGTGGGTAAACAAACGCCGGAAAGTTTTCAATTGTTCGTTATGGACTTTAGGATTCTCAAGTATTAATGATACACAACAATCTATAGCTTTACTTAATTCTTTTGTTATTTATTTATCAACGCTTGAAAGACTTCGAATGTTGATCATAGATACTGTTTAATGAACCAACTGAGAAAATCTCGACAGTCAGATTATTTATAATCAGTTAAACTTTTTGTTACTTTTTTTTTATTCAATGATTTTTATACAAAAAGTTAAGAGAAATTGTGTGCAGAAAGGATTATCGTCATTTTTCACTTTTGTCCAATATATACGAAAATTTATATAGAGAGAGAGCTAATGACAACATATAATTAACTTATGTCTTACGCGAGATAGATAGATCATACATTATCCCGTGCCAAAATTAAATAGGCAAAATGTTCATGTGTTCCTCGCCATGTCTTGTTGAAGCATAATTAATGAAAATTACTTATTTATCTAGAAGTTACTTCTTAATACGGTGTATTACTTAACAATTAAATTTAATTTCTGCACACTGGGGAAATAACTGCATATTATTCCAAAGTATATACTCCATGAGATGGTGATTGAGTATTTCTTTTTCCAATTTACTTCAAATCTTCGTTTAGCAAATTCAATTATAAGCAGTATAAATAATCTATTTTTTTCACTTGACTCGAGAGTTGTAGAAGATTTATAATTTATAAAGCATGCGTATGATCAAAATTTTGGTCGGGAAATATATAGTAATTCAAATGAGACACAGACTCTTAATTTAAATAATCAAAACTTAAATAAACAAATGGGATCCCTAAACAAATAGCAGAAGAGGAAAAGTGTTTTAACTTGAAAGTCAAAGAATTTAATGCTAAAACTTACCTAAATATGCGAGATGGCTAATAATATATACTACTACAATTACTTCAAGTTAGTACCATTGATCACGACGTCTAAATAATTAAACTAAACCTAGAACAAATTATAACATAGCAACCAACCGAGCAGAAAAAATTACTTACCTTTATGTAACAAATAATACTTTCATCTCATAACATGAAAAAGAAGACGTTAAGCTAAGTTTCTAAACAGTCTTTTGATTATTTATGGAATTGTTACAAAGGAATATAAATTTGTGATTTGGTTTAAAAAGGTACAAATAAAAACTTCCACTATTAAAAGATTTTGCTCTGCCTATACGAGTGACTTACTATCGATCATACAAGACAAAACTTACGCTTCACAGTGAATAGTCCTTTCTGATAAAGGTGAATTGTATCTGAATTTAGCTCCTTTTTATCACATTAATATCAAATAATAACACAATTTTTTCAAGAAAAAGGTAAAAAAAAAATGCAAAATTAGGACAGTACAACAAACAGACTACAGAGCAGAGCACTATACGTGTGTGAAAACAGAACAAAAAAGCACAAATTCCGCTTATAATATTTTGCTATTGTACTGTACATTACATACATAAACACACATACATACATACACCTAACCAAAAAAAAAAGAAAAAGCTTATTTTTCACCTCTTCACATGTCCACTTTCACAAGCTCAATGCTCAGCTCATCATCATCATCATAAACAACACACACACAAAAAAACCCCAAAAAAAATGGGAAACACTATTCCAAAAATCCCCCAAATCCCACCTCAAGAACACCAACCCCATCAAAACCCACAAATCGAATTGTCAAACAACATTGAAAATCGAGAGATATTCACCTGCGAAATCTGCATCGAACCCAATTCGAACAGTAGCATCTTCAAGAACGGCGACAGCTGCTCGCACCCCTTCTGCACCGACTGCATGATCAAGTACATACGCGTGAAGCTCGACGACGACAACCTCGGACGGATCAAATGCCCCGCCCTCGACTGCCCCCACCCGCTCGACCCCAACACGTGCGGCCCGCTCGTGGGGCCCGCTCTGTTCTCGCGGTGGTGCGACGTTCTGTGCGAGTCGGCGGTGGCGGATGGTGATAAGTGCTACTGTCCGTACAGGGACTGCAGCGAGTTGATCGTGAACGAGTGCGGCGGGAGCCCGAAGAGGTCGAATTGTCCGAGGTGTAAGAGGATGTTGTGTTTCAAGTGCAAGAGGGTGTGGCACGCGGGGTTCGGGTGCGAGGAGAGCGGGGAATTGAGAGACGGGAACGACGTCGCGTTCGGGAGGCTGGCGGAGATGAAGAGGTGGAATAGGTGCCCGAGGTGTAGGCATTTTGTGGAGTTGAGGGAGGGCTGTCAGATTGTTAAGTGCAGGTGACAATTTTTGAATTTTTTTTGATGTTGTTGTTTGAGTTGATTGGAGTTTGGAGTTCATGGTTGTTTCGTGGTGATATGTAATTAGTTTTGAGTCTTTTGAAATTGAGTTATTAGCTGATTATGATGTAGTTTGTTATAATTTGGGAGTTGTTAGTGATCTTAAGGAAATGTTGTGGTGTGTGATTTTGTGGGTGCGGGTTTTCTCGTTTTATCTATTTGCTATGCCTGTTTACACGTATGAGCGTGTACGCCGGTAGCTTTTGTTGGTTAAGATGATTTGGAATATGTATGTGTTATGTAAGAGTAGTGTGCTGATCAATTTTTCGGTTTTCTGCATTAGCGATTAAAGTTTGAGCTGAGTTGTCACAGATTTGGTTAGCTCTGTGGTTGTTGTGTTTCGTACTTGGTTTTGTTGCAATGAATTTATTAGAAACTGTACTCTTGATTTCGATACTGCCTAAAGTTAATTGTTTAGAAGTGTCACACTTCTTTGGTGAGAAGTAGATGTGCAAAGGGGATTAGCTTAAGTCGGTTAGAAGAGTTGCACTCTTTGATTCCTTTTTCACTTCTTTCCTCACTTGCATTGTTTTTTGGCTAATGGTTGCTGTAGAGAGCTTGGTAGCTTTAATAGTATTAATTTGCCTATTCTATTTGATAAGTATCATTTAAGGAAATGAGAAGTCGTGCTCAACTTGATTTGGCTGCAAGTTGCTTCAGACAATCCATAATCATGAAAACTGTCGTGCCCTGTTATAGTGGTATCTTACTGTTGGGGATTCTATGTTTACACGTAAAGACGAGCATACACTAATAGGGAAACGCTCATTTATTTATATCACTTCCATGACTTGCTCTTCGTTATATTGAAATTTGTTTGCACTCGTGTAATTTGACATTCAATGGATGCTTTTGGTTTTTCTGAAAGAAACCAACTCCAATCTACTGAACATCAGAAACTCTAAGGTGTTTGCAGTCCACAGAAACTAGAGGCATCCCCTAAGGTTTGAGTAATTAAAGAGACACTCGCTGAAGCTTGAATAACACGAAAGAATAGGTCCAGATATTATATTTTTCAAATTTCGAAGGCGGCTCTCTTTCATTGTTTAAACTTCTGTAACTATTGAAAGAATAGGGAAAACCAACACTATGCGAAGTTTCTGGTTAAACTGCGTTATCCATAGTTTTGACATCTATTGATATGTTATTCTTGCGTTTCGTTTTAACTGCAGATGTGGGATCAGTTTCTGCTACAAGTGTGGCAAGCAAGTTCATCAACATTGGTGCCGTTGCGACAAGACTTCAGTGTGCTGCGCGTGGTGCTTCAGGATCTGTCTAGTACTTATCGCCCTGTCCTTCACATTTTTTTTCTTCATGTGGGAAGCTCAGATTCATAAGTATCGTAATCAAAACTAGTAAAGAGATATTATGCTTACAATTAAAACATAGGGGAGGAAGTCATTTTGTAAATATAATATGGTGGCTAAAATATTTGACTTGAGGTCATCATATCTTCCCTTTATCCTGGCTCAACACCAGAGGTGGGTAATGAAACTTTGGAGAAATATACTCTGATGTTTATTGATGTTTTCTTCAAGTATAGCTGAAGTTGATGGTGAAAATTTTGACTAAAGGATACTGCAGAAAGATTAGATACTTACAGTTGACATGGCTGAATGAACCTTTGGCTTACATTGGTGAAGCTTGAAATACTTGTGGAAAAGACTTTTAAAGTCGTTCAGACACTTTTAATGTTTGCCTTATTTAAATAATTGATGGTGCAATTGCAAATGCTTATGCAAATAGTTTATTGGTTTGGGGTGTACATAAGCAATTTTCAATAATATAAAGATTAAATCACGTTAGAAATATGTGATAACTCACGCTTAAGATTTCTGCATATTATTTACTTAACCTTAGAGATACATCATCTCGGTCATCTTTAAGCATCTACTGTCAAACTAAATTTTTTTATTATAAAACCTTCCAATCAAATGGCAACCCAATCGCTTAAATCCCTGCCTCTGTGGTACATTTCTCCACTAGGCGCACGGTTCCTACAAGAACATGATCAGTGTCCAGCATGTTTTAATTAGTAGTTGTGACGAGATGGAGACTCGTAATTCAAGAGAACTCTATCATACGAATTTTGGTATAATATTATATATAGAATATATTTGGGATATACTGTTATTTCTATAATAGATGATTCCGAATTTATGTAGAAGTGAAATTAATAGTCCTAGTTACAAACAAGGAGTCTGTACCTAGTATGTATAGAAGACCTCTTTATATGTCAACAACCACGAGCTTAATGCTTAGCAACAATGGGAAATACTATGCAAAAATCCCCACAAAATTCACCACTACTCCAAACCCAAAAAGAAGAAGAAGAAGAAGAAATCGAAGAATTCACATGTGAAATCTGCATCGAACCTACCTCAAATAAATTCAAAAACGGCGACAAATGTTCCCACCCGTTTTGTACCGAGTGCATGATCAAGTACATACGCGTCAAGCTCAACAATGACAACGTCGGCCAAATCGAATGCCCCGCTCTCAACTGCAAGCACGCTCTCGACCCCCACGCGTGTGCTCCAATCGTGGGCGCACCGCTCTTCTTACGGTGGTGCGACGTGCTGTGCGAGGCAGCGCTGGTGGATAGTAATAAATGCTACTGTCCGTACGGAAACTGCAATGTGCTGATTGTGAACGAGTGTGGTGGAAATCCTAAGAAATCGAATTGTCCGAGCTGTAAGAGATTGTTTTGTTTTAAGTGTAAGACGGCTTGGCACGGGTGGTTCAGGTGTGAAGAGAATGGAGATGTGAGGAATGGAGACGACGTCGCTTTTGGGTTAATGGCGGAGCAGATGAGGTGGAGGAGGTGTCCGAAGTGTAGGCACTGTGTGGAATTAGCCGTGGGCTGTAGTGTTATTAAATGCAGGTAATCCTACTTATGCTCTTCTTATTTTACACTTATAAGAATTCTTTTCTGCAAAAATCTTGCAATTTGTTTTATAATTGTAGCTGAGAGACATTGATATGAAGCAAGTGGTTGATTATGCTTGTATGTCTTGTTATGTTTCTTATACCTGTGTGTTTTTATAGAAATTAGGTCCTCTCATATATCCGGGTGAAAAGCCTTATTAGGTCCACTCATATTTCACTCATTAAATTATGCAGTATTTTGGATTCCTAATGTTAGTATCATAAGTGGGAAGAAGGGGTGATATGAAAATAATTTTTAAGTTATTCAAAGTAGCCTTCTGTAATTAGCTAGCTTAATTGGGAGTTCTCACTGCTCTAAAAGAGATTTTGTGGTGTGTGATTTTGAAAGTTTAGATTTTGAAAGTTAAGATTCATTTACATCTATGCCGCTTGAGTTCAATTATTGATACTAATATATAAAGATAGTGGTATTGGACACTTTGTGACACCAAACTTTGGATTTCCAAGTTTAACCTTATTGTTTATGTTCCACTACGACATTTTATTATTAATTTCTCAATTTAACCCTACAATTTAAGTTAGATAAAATTAATTATACCAAATAAGAATGATTTACTTTTCCAATAAATCATAGTCTTTCAATGATGATTACTTTTCTTTCTATTCTACTCTAATTATGATGATTTTCTCTTCCACTAATTCAAACTTTTTCATTTAGGCAATTTTTTTTTGCCTTTTTCTAGATTTTATTTTTTCTTCAAATTTGAATATAAGCATATACTATATAGTACTTTATTTTACAAAAAATGTTAATGTGCGTGAGACTCTACGTGTCCCAATTTCTAGTGTATAATTATAAACTTTCTCTAAGGTTTGAGCTCTAATTAGATAGACACCCTTAAGGCTTTAAAAACACGAAACAATTAGTAAATTAAACTCGACGAATTGAAAATGTAAATATCATTACTTTCTATAGCAGTTCATATATCTACTTATCGGAGATTTTATTTTCAAATTTTCGTTCTGACTGCAGATGTGGGATCGGATTCTGCTACATGTGTGGTGACCAAGTTTATCATGGTCTTTGCCGTTGCAGCGAGGGAATTGCTACTTGTGCCATGTTGTGCACTTTTGTAGCTATAGGCTTGATGTTTACAATTAGTGTTGTGATTCTTTTGAGGCAAATGATACAAGCATATCAAAATCCCTAAAATAAGAGGAAATTTATGAAGTTCCATCTTTACCCTTACTTAATAAAGCAAAGAACCTAATTCTTGACTCATTGCCTTATTCATCTCCCTAATTGTTGCTACAGATTTAAAGATATATCAGAATCAATTGCCAAACTAACACTCTTAGAAAAAATAATTGCCTAACTAACACTCTTGAGAAAGTAATTCTCTAAATAACACTTTGAACAATACATTTTCCATTTTAATCTTTTCTTTTATGAATAAATATTAAAATAACACCAGTTAAATTATATTTCATGTATATATGTAAAAGTATTTGTTTTTTGTGATTAATATACATAAAAGATATATATATATATATATATATATATATATATATATATATATATATATATATATATATAATTCATGTAAATATATACTAAAACATATTAAAAATATTAATTAAATCAAAAGGGAAAAAGAAAAAAAAAGTGTATTCTCCTCCCTCCCTTCGCCCGTTCCCCCCCAAACTTCACCATGTTTGAACATTTGCATCCCATCACCGTCGAAAATCAGCCGGCGAATTATCCGACGAGATCCAACCATGAGATGCAGCTTTAATAGAGTTGAGTCGGTCTATATACCGTGGAGATTTGCCGCCTCTAGCAGGCCTGTCAAGGGTAGGGTCTTACCCTGACCCTTACCCTGAAATTGAAGATAGGGTCCAGACGGTCCTTTCAGGATCAAGACCCTTACCCTTACCTTGTAAAAATTGAAAACAGGTCAAGCTCTAGACCCTTACCCTTTGATTTTTTTGTTTTTTCTTAAGATTCTTAATGAAACAATTCACGATATCATTTATTTTTTGAAAAAGTTCACAAACAACATGCAAGCAAGGTATTTGCAAAAAAAAAAAAAAAAAAAAACAACAGGTTTTAGTTGGACCCGACCCTTGGGTCCGGGTAAGGTAAGGGTCTGGATTTAAGGGTCTAGTCAGGGTAAGGGTCCAAACAGGGTAAAGGTAAGGGTAGGGTAAGGGTCCTCCAAATCAAAATTTTAAGGGTCTCAAAAGGGCTTGGGTAAGGGTAAGGGTAAGATCCTACCCTTGATAGGCCTAACCTCTGGAGATGAAACTACGATGAAACGAACTTAAAAAGATGGAGTTGATCCGTCTATTCAAATTGGTATTTGGATAGCAAAATTAGAATAGAATCATAGGTCTATTTCACCTGGTCATGGGGCCTTGCGTCGTAATTGTAGCAGGTGGTTGTATGTATGTGGTGGCGGTGGCGGCCAGGGGTGGGGGTGTGAAGAAGACGAGTAATTTAAGTTTTTCTATTTTTATTAATGTTAATTCAATATAAAATAACTTTAAAATTTTCATTACTTTTATTTTCTAAAATATTCTGAAAGTATAAAGATTTGCTATTTCAGAAATTTCAAAAGGTGTTTGTGCTTTCTTGCTTTATTTTTTGGTTTAAAAAGTAAGATTTGTAAAATCCAAATAGAAATTATGTATTTTAGGAAAATTAAATCTGACTATAAAAACTAAAGTCTATTTAATCTAAATTAATAAATTATAAATGTGAGATCGCGTGAAACATCAAATAAGTCCACCTTTTAAACGTACTTAATATTTATAATTTAAATGCTATATATTTACATATATATATATATATATATATATATATATATATATATATATATTTGTTTATTTATATGAAGTATAATTTAATTGGTATTATTTTGACATTTATTCACAAAAGACAAAGGTTAAAATGGGGAATGTATTGCTGAAAGTGTTATTTTGGGAATTACTTTTTCAAGAGTGTTAGTTAGGCAATTATTTTTTTTAAGAGTGTTAATTTGGCAATTGACTCGATAAATCAATTTATTTCGTAGAACAAGGCCACATATATCTATCGGGTGAAGGAGATTTCATTTACTAGCTTAGCAATTTATTTTATAGTCCCTGAATAATTTTCAAATTGACAAAAATCGTTTGCTCTTATTTTTCCTCCAGAGTTTTTCCTAGATACGAGGCAGGATATATCAAGGTTGAGTAATAAAGCAATTTTTTAGGGTATTTTTATTTATTATTTCTAAGAATAATTAAAGTCAAGAATTGTATGGTGTAAAAGTTTTCTATTTAGATAAAAAGTAGCATTTATTTCGAGAGATAGCGAGTGTTATAGATTTTTCTGACTAAAAATGGTATTGTACAAAAGATCTTACTACTTCTGTAGTTTTTAGCGCCTACTCGTTTGTTTCAAGAATTTTTTTAGTAAAATCTTGTATCTTTGATTATCTACTGAGAACTCCTTCGAAGTATAATTTTGTTGGTTATTCAACGTTATATGATGAAACTAGTTCATATTATTTACTATTGTTATTTAAGGAAAGATGATGTAATCATGTCATAAATAAGAAAGACGTATGTTTTGATTAAATTTTTTCAAGATTCTACAACTTTATTGGTAGGTATTAGAAAGGAAACCAGTTTGACAAGTATTTTGAGAAGGGCATAATAGTATTACAAAAATTGCTCTGTATTTAGAGATTTTTGTTCTACCTATATATATCATCTTCTTCTTTTGAAGACTTGAAAAATATTGAACACTGATAAGAGATATTGTGCTTACAATTACATACGTAAAAGCAATTTGAATAGGTTTGAAAATGGGTGTTCGCGAACGGGTTGTGATAAAAAAAATGACCATACTTAAATTTAGCCAATACCAATTTTTCAAACTGTGTGGGTGAAATTAATAATGAATCATGTGAGGTGCACGTTGAGCGGCCGTGGGTAGTGTAAATGTTGTTGTTCATCTATTTCTGTTAATAATTAATAATGATGACTTTTAATGACGTGGTAAAATCGTCTCTGCAATGGTTTATGCGTTCTTTGTAAAAGTGTAAGCGAGAATTATCTCTAGTAGTCTAAGGAAAATTGTCTGTAGACCACTGTTTTGGAGTCACCCGAGAGAAGAACTTGACGGATATTTTATGCAATGGCTTTATGCGTTCTTTTGTAAAAATTTAAGTGAGAATTGTGTATGGTGTAGTCAGTTATAGGAAAAAAAAAATGTCTGAATAACTAGGAATATCTAAATGTATGGATTAAATTTTACTTGCGTAGATAATCTGAAGGTGACTCAAGCCATTATAAAGCTACAACATATCTATGTTAATGTCAATATAAAGCCGAAAAAAGAATAAAAATCATAGCTAAAAAGGATCAAAACAACATGAACTCTGAGAAAGAAGAACCAAAATCAGCACATCAAGCTCGAGACATAAATTGACACCACCCGCTTCATCGAATATTGCCTTCAAATTAAGTATCCCATGATCTTTTGATGAACTTACGTTATAACCATCCCCCGCCTCGGGCTCTTAGATACGTCACAGCTCCATATTGCTTGTCTAAATTCCATCCTCTGCGAATGCTGTTGTTAATAGTTTATTTTCTGTGCTATCAATCTGTTTGAATACGATGTTACTTAGTTTGTCCATAGTTTGTCCGAAGTGTTCTTTCACTTCCTTTTTTACTTCATGGACTTCATCAATCCAGGAGTACTGATTTATATAAAACATATATACGTAGGAAGTGTTAAGATTTGTGAAACAAGACATACAAAGGAATAACAAAGGTAGGAGAAGAACTCAAAAATGAATATCAAAAGTAAGTAGGGTTTTACAAGAGATAGAAAATATATACAAGAAGACAACTAAAAGACTATAAAGACAAAAGAGCCCTTAACTAAATAATATACACAAAATACTAATATTTTAATATGCTAACAGGAAGGTCAAAAAAATTGGTTGAGGGATTAAATATTTAGTAATTCAGACTCTTAATAATTTTAAGATGGTGATATACACTATGAATTTCGGCTCACAAAACTAGTTTATTTGATAATTACGATTCCAATATATTGTTTGTTATCCTTATAATACTAGGAGTGTCAGTTTGGCAAGTAAATTCCAAGAAATATCCTTATATACACTATGAATTTTGGAATTTACTTTGTTAATGATGTTAGTTTGGCAATTATTTTTTAAAAAAGTGTTAGTTTGGCAACTGACTCCATAAATAATCATAATAGGATTTTGTATATATATATTTATCTAAAACTTTCACCTCTTCAAATGTCATAGCACTAGATCACGTTTAACAACAATGGAAGAAATTCGGCAAAAGCTGCTCGAAAACTCACCACCACCCCAAACACAAGAACAAGAAGTATTCACATGCAAAATCTGCATCGAACCTACCTCAAATAAATTCAAAAACGGCGATAGATGTTCCCACCACTTCTGTACCGAGTGCATAATCAGTTACATACGCGTCAAGCTAGACAACAACGTTGGCCACATCACATGCCCTGATCTCGGCTGCGACCACGCACTCGACCCCTTCGAGTGCGCTCCACTCGTGGGCCAAGCGCTCTTTGTACGGTGGTGCGACCTGTTGTGTGAGTCTGCTCTGGTCAATCATGATAAATCATATTGTCCGTACAGAAACTGTAATGTGCTGATTTTGAACGAGTGTGGTGAAAGTCCTACGAAATCGGAGTGTCCGAGTTGTAAGAGATTGTTTTGTTTCCAGTGCAAGCGTGTTTGGCACGAGGGATTTACATGTGCAGAAAATTGGGCACGAAGGGATGAAAACGACGTCGCCTTAAGGAGATTAGCGGAGCAGAGGAGGTGGAAGAGTTGTCCGAGGTGTAGGCATCTTGTGGAGTTGACGGAGGGCTGTAACACTATTAGGTGCAGGTAAACATGTTTTGCCTCTATTTTTGTAGTAATTTTTCTTTTTTGAATGAAGTAATTAAAATTTTCGACTATGAGAAATTCCTTACCCAGGAGTATGGTGATACAACGCCATGTATGGCTTACGCGTTTGAATTTAGGTATAATTAGATACTTCTCTTAAGCTTTAAGAAAACATGTAAAAATTGGAGGACTCTCTCTTTGATGTTGCTTTCGCGATCCTTGTAACGTTGAGTTTTGAGTACCCCTGGTACTCCTTAATAAACTTTTTTGCCTGATCAAAGAAAAAAAAAATGAACTTAAGTTGTTAACGTACATATCCGTAGCTTTCAACCTTTTTCATTTATCTAAACATTGGAGATTTTATTTTTGATCTTGTTCTAAGTGCAGATGCGGGATCAAGTTCTGCTACGCGTGTGGAAAGCAAGTTCAGTACCCTTGGTGCTTTTGCCAAGAAGAGGAATGTTGCAATATGTATTGCTGCAGTATCTGTTCACTACTTGTCATCCTGATCTTTGCAGTTTTTCTTCCACTTTATTAGCATTTTTCATAAAGATTGAAGACTTACCAAAAGCTAGTCAAGAGATCTATAGTATGTTTACAATAGAAACACAGGTCTTGTTTAGCTTCCGAAAAGTGGAGAATACCGTAAGATGACTAACGAGACAGTTCAGTATAGCTGAAGTACGTAGATGATGAAAAACCTAATTAGAAAGCGTTGTTCTCTTGTTTTTCCGGCTTGTATTGTTGATGGGAGGAATTATTTTACGCGGTTTTTGTGTGATGGTGTGTAGAATATTTTGTTTGTTGCACTCAAATTTCATTGTTTGTGACAACACATAGATCACAGTTGATTACTATCTGAGTCATTTTTTCACTGTTGAATTTGGACATGTGTAAGCATATTTTGCGGTTGGATTTAGACTTATGGGGCAAAGTATTTATTTATCCATAGTACAAGAGGCGAGTCGTTAAAAATAAAAAAAGATTGGGAGCAAAATGCAATTGGGGCATAGTATAGGGGTTTAACGCTTTTATCCCTAAAATATATATGAATAGGTATCCCATATCTTAATTCTTGCTTATTCTTTAAGTTTATTGATTTGATTTTTCGTTTCTGTTTTTATTCTATGAGTAGCTAAAGTTTTGGAGTCCTTTTATAGTATTGTAACTTATGGTTGCTTAATTAAATATAAAATGTTCAAAAATCGTTTCAAACAACATTAGAGTCTAAGTGGAAAGTCCGTAAGTTTACAGAATGTAGTGAAAAGCATACTTTTTCTGCTCGCAAAAAGATAAAATCTAGTCTTATTATCGTTATTAATCATGTGGGACCAATGAAACTTTTTTCTATTAATTTTGAGCATAAAAAAATGAACAATTTATTTAAAATTAAGTTTTAGTTATCTTTTATTTTTTTATTATTTGCAAGTATTCAAAAGTTTTATTCAAATATATTAGTTCAAACTTACAAATTAAATTCTCAATATTTACTCAACAATATTGTTTTCATTTTCTTTCTCTTTTTTCAATTTTGTATTTGAATAGCAAATAGGTGTGTATTAATAAGGTGTTAAAAGTTGGCTAAGGGTAAAAAAGGAATAATGGACCTATTTGATATGTTACAACGAACCTCTGGGGATGTGACTGATATTAGTGAAACCTCATGAAAGGTTTCTGATATTACGCCAAAGCTCAGGGGATGTGAGTGATATTATCCCTTAAATAAACTACATATCTTTTGTTGAATGACTGAATTCCTTTCCTACAATTTAGAGGACAAAGGAAAATGATAAAAAAACAATGATAACTAATGGAAATAACGACGTGAAATGTGGCGACGCGGTAAACTTAAGGACGAAAGTTAGGGAAGGAAATTTTGTCCCTAAACTCCCTCAATCAAATATGATACTTGTTCGTAATGCCATAGGGACGTATCTTTTTTCCTTGCAGATCACTAAGATTTTCTGTCCTGGCTAGTACTATAGGGACGAGTTTTCCACCGGAATGTGTGGGGTGCCTCACGAGGTACTACACCCCCCACTCACATGCATGTGGTCTTCATGCATGTGAGAGGGCTTGTCCCTGCACCTCAGACGTTCTAGTTTTCCTCTCAGGCTGTGGAGAAAGACTTGTTAGACCCCTAAGTAAGCTACACTTTGTTGTGCGGACAAATTTTTGTCCCTTTATATCACCAATCCCATACCTAAATATTATGACTTAAACAGTTACATTCTCCCTTTTTCCTCCATTTTCGATCGATTCACTACTTTCAATTGATTTCGAAGCTTTAGATAGGCTAAACCCATTCATAGGTCCGTCCATGTTTCGTAAATTTACATATGGGTTAGTGCTTTAATTTTCAATGACTTCCATGCATTTTATGCGATTTGATTTAAAATAAATCAACTAAAGTGTGTGTAAATATTATTTTTTCAATATTATATTACTTTTTTACGTAATTTGCATGTTACAAACATGTATGTATGTTTTGAATTAATACTTAATTTACGCAGCATGTTAGTTGCATTGACATATGTTGGCTTAGTAGCTGGTATTTGGTTCTTGTGATAAGATGAGATTAAACTAGTTATCTCGTTTTGTATTGTGTGTGGTTTCTATAATTTACTTTTGTGGGCTTTCGTCATATATACAACAACATGCTACAGTAGAAGATTATTTCTGCTTTTCTAATCTCACACCCCCACCCCCCCACCCCACACCACCCCTAAGATTAAGATATCTATGTTTGGTGGGATTAGCTTACCAGTTGAAATTCCAGATTTACCCCTTAATTTCAAACAAAATGTTAGCACATTTTAACCCTAATTTTGATATATATATATATATATATATATATATATATATATATATATATATATATATATATATTGCGCAAAACAATAATAAATATCTTATACTATACAAGATTATATATATAACTAGCATAACATGGTGTTTATAATATTTAAATTATTTAGTAGGTCCATTTTTTTTCTAACTTATTCAATTATTTAATCATTTATTTGTAAGTTTTTATACAAATATATGTTTATTTTCTCTTAATTTCATATGAGCATATGAAATATCTCTCTATTTTTTCTATATATTTATGTAATTTATTGTAAGTATTTTACAAATTTTAACTATGTACAATTGTACTACTTTAGTGTTATCTTTATAATCTTTTTTTATATTTCCCCTTGTAAGATAGTTGTGTCTTCCTAACCATAAACTATATTTAGATTATTCAAAAATATTTATATTTATTAATAATGTCTCGTAGTGGAGGTTTATGTGTTTCTTCCCCTTAAATTTGAGACATACTAATCAAGGAGGAGATAAGAACAAGGGTTTTTAAAAAATTGGACCTACTAGATATCAACAAGGACACTATAGCAAGTTTGGTACATATCATTACTTTGTTTCACAAATAACATGACTTTTTGATATAAGTATTTATCTTATACTTTAGCATTGGAACCAAACAATAATATTATCACTCAAGACTACTATTGTCCAACATTTAGTCACATTCGGGCTATACCTATGATTATTAGATCCACGAAACCAAAGGACAAAATACTTAACTTCAGAAAATGTATTTTAGTTTAGGTATAATTAACATAAGAAATTTCTGATAATTTAGTAACCTCAAACCAATTTTAGCAACTCTTTAGTTAATTTTACGTAATGTTACAAATTTCAAGACTTTTAGTAATTTCAGGTTGTATTTTTTTTTTAACTTTAGGTATCTTAAGTAATTTTAGTAATTTAATTTATTTTAACCTTTTTATAATGTTAGTAATTGTTTGTGTATTAGTTACAATATTTAATGAAATTAAGTAGTTTCAGTATTACGAAAGATTTAGTTAACACTACAAAAAAGTGGGAGACACCCACGCTTTATCGTCCACGCTTCTAAAAGCGTGGGCGCAAAAATATAAAAAACCACGCTTTCTAGTCATCGTGGTCGTTTCAGGTGTTTAGCCCACGCCCCTCCAAATCGTGCTTATTCTTAGCATATGCCAACACTTTTTAGAAAAGCGTGGTTTTATGCACCTTCTATTCCACGACTTTGGTGAGTTGTGTGGGTACATACATGCGTCTTTATTTTATTTTTTTTGAGAGAAAACAAAGCTAATTATATATTATATAATATCTAATATATATATATATATATATATATATATATATATATATATATATAATATATTTTTTTAATCATCTCAATGGCGATTTTTTTTTTAATCATCACAAAAGCATCTGTTTTTTTTTCAATCGATTTCTTTCTAATCCCCTCAATGGCGACTTCCCGATTACTAAACCCTAGCTAGAAAACTCCGATCAGCGGCCATATCTTCTCAAAAGTTTCGATCAGCGGCTGAATCTCCGGCGAATCTTCGCAAAAACTCCGATCTACAACGAATCTTCGCAATAGACTTCGATCTGCGGCGAATTTTCGAAGAATTACAGAAGATTTTTAGCTCCGAGTTCGAATCGACGCGACGAAGGAAGTCTTGCTACTATCCTCTCTGTTCGGATCTCCTTGCTTTTCTGCTAACACTCTTGAGTGTTCACCGTCACGAATCTCACGGCCACCGTCAACTCTGGTCCTCCGCCGCGGCACGCCGTCGCATCGCTCAGTGAATTGTAATTTAGTTTTTTTTCTTCTTATTTTTCAATGTATTCTCGTAATTTTGCTCGATTTGTCGGTTCATAATTCATATTGTAATTGTTTGTCTACAACTTCATTTGATCAGTTAATAGGATCACCAATTCAATTTTATTTTCATAAATTCACTCTGATAATCGAATTTGTTTTGTTTCAGTTCTGTTTTCTATTTTTGTTCGTGTTTTCAGCTCTGTTTTTGGCAGAAAAATAAATTAACTTAGAATTATGAACAAGTAAATTTCATTGACAAAATTACACAAATAATAACTGAAAATTAACCTAGATTTCTGCTGGATTTCGAACTATTGACATGCTTTTCTGTACTCTGACCTGATTTCTGTATTGACATAGTAGTGCCTTATGAACTGATTGATGCTTTTGGAAACAGAGGTTGGTTTAGTAGTGCCTTATGAACTGATTTAATGTTCTGTATCTGTTTTACTGGCCTAAAAACTGTTGACAGAGAGTTGAGGCATATGTTTAAGTTGTGTTGTTTTCTAAATAATGTATAGTGTTTGATTGCATATGATGTTTTTTATGGAATAGTCTCCATGAGTGAAATTTATTTATTAATAACTGCAATTAAATGTTTATACATATCATGGAACGGTTCCCAAATTTAGTGTAAATGAAGATCTGCCCATAGGATTTATATATGTGAGTCGTGTACTTTTTATGCTGGTTTAAATATCAATGTGAAAAGCACACAATATGATCACCAAGAAAATGTAATAGTGATCAAGCTTTATTTAATTCCAGAGAGATGAGATTCAATTGCAACATAAGTGGAGGTTCCATAAACCTACCATCTTCTTGCAAATTAGTTTAGATATCAATGTGATACTTAATGAGTTGGTTATAGTTGCTGTAATGTTGATTAGTTGAGAAAAGACAGATCTTAATTTTACTCGGTGGAATAGAAACTCTAGGATGGTTAGTTACCTAATAAATCACTTATGTTTTCTTTCCTCATCTTGCTTGTGCAGACGACTTCGAGAATATGCTTAAACTTGTCCGAACAACCTGATTTCCATAATTTACAGGTATGAAGTGTCTACCGGGGTCATATCCGCAGGTAATATTCATCCTCAAGAGTTTTTGTCATTGTTGAACAATCTGTCATTCTTTTAACATGTTCCGCTTTACTTGGAGCGAGTGTAGATAACATTCTCATTTGTAGTGACCTTTTAGGTAAATACATAAGAATGTTCAGTATTTCCAGTTACATAGCCATGGTTTTGTGTTACATGATGATTGACTGCTTTATTTGCCATGTGTTTATAATGGTATAACCTGTAATAGTTTTATAAATGTTAGTCTTAGGTTTGTTTACGAATTCAGTCTTCTATATAATTATTTCCCATCCGAGTTGCAGATTAAGAAGCACCATTCTTCACTATTGAAGGTTATATTTTCGTATAGCCACTTCACCGGCTTCCTAATTGTTAGTATTTTCATGTTCTGATATTTTTGTATAACCACTTTACCCTATTCATAAAAAATAGCATTGATATGTTAGAACGGTACATATTATTCTTTCTTTGTTGCTGCAGTTGTGCAGTTGCATTATTTAGGTGAACAATTAAAGTGTCTTCCAGCTTAAATGTCATTTCACCACAGTCGGGCACTATGAAGTGGTCCTTTACTGCCTCTTGAAATCTGGATGATGCCAAGATTACGGCATTTGTGGTTCACATCGGCCTATTTCCAAAATTCCCTTGGTGCAGAATGTTTTATTAGCTTGCTATCAGGTGATCAAGTTATCAACTTGGTATTTATCATAATTTTTTTAGCTTGCTTGTTACATATTTGAATTGTGCCACCGCTCCTTCCTATAGTCAGCGACTTTTGAGAAATTTATCTCCCTTACTGAAATATGTGAGATTTATCTTTTGTAATTTTTGTGAAATTTAAATATGTTTGCTTGTTTGGTGATTTTCCTTGTTTATATGTTCGCTGCTTCTTTCTGAAATTCTGAAAAGCTTGATAAATGTGTAATAGCCCTCATGTATTTCTCTTTCTTATATAGAATATTCAAATATCTAAGTTATTTTGAATATGCTAATTTAAATGTTCCTTGACATTTTCCTGGTTTTATGTAAGCTTCAAAGCTATAAGCTGAGACTTTGTGCAACCTTTAATAGGTGGATCTGGATTTAGGTAACTATGAGCAATTTTTGGATGTGACCCTAACTAGAGACAACAATATTACTACAGGAAAAGTATATCAGGTATTATTGTCAAAAATTTTGTTATTCTAAAGTATGGGACAAGGAAACTTATTGTTCTTTCATTTGTTTTTTCATTGATATGAGCACAGGTTGTCCCTCACATTACTGATGCTATTAGGAACTGGATTGAATCTGTATCTGTTATTCCAGTCGATGGAATAGAGGGCCCAGCATATGTTTGTGTTATAGAGTTAGGCGGGACTGTAGGTAAACTTCATTGACTGTCAAAACATTAATACTCCAATACTTTATCTCTATAAAATCCGAAATGTTTCTTATCCAGGTGATATTGAGTCAGTGCCATTCATTGAGGCACTGCGGCAATTGTCCTTCTCAGTTGGTACGCATGCATCATTTTCTGATACCTTTAAACTATGGAACTACTTCAGAAGTTCATTATTGGACCATCTCGGTCTTTTGGTCCTTGTTTTTTGCTCTAAAAAACAATTGTACATTTCCAGCATTACTTTTTCATTTTCTCGAGATCTTTCTAAGTATTACCTTTTTATGCTGAATATGGTTGGAGTGGTCATATAAATGGATGCTGAATATGGTTGGAGTGGACCTATACCACGTTGTGTGCATGAAAGCAATCTGGAAAGTATCGAAAATGAATTGCTATAAGCCTATGAAGTGCTATAAAGCAATCTTCATCTTTTCATCTTTGCATGGAGCCTGTCGTTGCGGAATGTCTTGCTCTTCTCCATGCTTGCCAAAGTCTTGATCACGCAAAAAACGCAGCTTGCAACTTTTGAGTCGGACTGCCTCAACCTCATTAGCTCGATTAATGACCCGCTTGCTGATACACCATGGGTCATCTCTCCCCTTATTACTCAAATCAGAAAATTAATATAGGCACTTATGGCCTAAATGGAGATTTAATTTATAGAATTACTTTTCTGTAGATGGACAATACACAAAGATTATAGTTTTACCAAATGATCTCATTTTGGCTTTAGTGAACATTTTATTTAGTGAAGACCTGTTTTTGAGAACGCCGTAAAATCATAGTTGCAAAGATTATGCGACCTTCGCAGAGGTACAATGAGAACTGTCTCCAACAATATTCCATAAAAAAGAATATAGAACAAGGTACTATTAAATGTTTAGATTAATTTTACTTGATTAATTTGGTACTAATTTCTAATTAGGGGAGTCAGGCACATAAAAATGGCATTATAACAAGAAATGAGCCAGGGGAATCTCATTGTGAGCAAAGATCTTTGTCAAGAACAAGTTAAAGATGGAGAATCTGCCTTAGAACCCTAAAAATATCAAAAAGTTGGAAACACCTGATTTTTTTTTATTTTCGTTTTCTTTTTGGATATTCTATCATGTAACTAACAATATACCAAATGAGTAGCAAAAACAAACTGCCAATTAGCTGAATTTCTCTAACAATTGTGCGAAATAAAATGCCGTAGATAAATGGGCCCCCTTTTGAACATTACATTGTGTTACTTATCAAATGTTATACCATGACCCAGAAACATCTTGATTGAGAAAATTTCTAGTTTAATATTCATATACATAAGATATATAGTACTACGACATAAGATAAAGCAACAACTTAAAATATTTTCTCATGTGCAATCGCTAGCACAAGAAAATCATTTAAATTATTTGTTAACATGAAACACAATCCTAGAGATGTATTCATACGATCATTTGAAGCTCTCATCTTAGGACAGGCTTTTAGAACAAATAACTAGATAAATCATAATGGAAGGTGATACGAAAATGGTACAGTTGCCAAAAGAGTGATGAAGAAGCTTTACTCAATCAAACTTAATAAAGAAATAGAGTTCTTGCATTAGATTTAACACAATCCTTATTGGTTTATTATAAAAAAGTCTAATACTTTTTTCTGAACATCAATTTAAAATTATGTTGTTATTGTTGTTGAGTAACAAATAAGTGGTAAGTATTCAAACGAGGAACGTGTCAAAGAAAGTCTTCTTTTAGAAGATGAACTATTTCGTGCTATGTTGCACAGATATGGCGATACGATACGGATGTGGAAACACAATTGTTTAGAAAATAAGGGATACGGTGCGGCGAGGATACAGCTATATAAATTTATATTTATATTTCTAGTCGCTTTAACATGAATAGAAACAACAAAAATTACGGTCTTAAAAACTAAAATAAGAGACTTAAATGAAGTTTTTGCTATAAAATAAGCCCTGTAATACACAAAGTCATAGAGTATTGATTAAATTAGCAAAATAATTAAAGGAAAGTGGTAACCGGTGATAAATAAGATGAAAGGTGGAGAGGATGAGAAGTGGTGGTAAGTATAACTGGTGGAAAGATTTTGTTGAACAAGATGAAAATGGTATTTTGTTTTCTTTGTTTGATATGAGTGTCCGGTAAAGCAGAGGTTGAAAGTTTGTTTTTTTTTTTTTTTCATTTTCAATCGTATAGACTAAAGCTTGAAAGTTGCTTTAATTTTTCTAATCATGCTTGTAGTTGACAGTTTAGGATTTACTCATTGAGAGATGCACTATATTTCATCACTTTTTAGTGTTTTTCTTTGACATTTTTTAGTCTTTTTTTTTATTATTCAATTTTAGTTTATAAAATTACATTTTTAGCCTCAAAATTTTTTAAAAAAAATCATAAAATGACCCGTCGTACCCAAGGCGTGTCGGATACTTCCTCGAACGTATCCAAAACGTATTCATCTTTTTTTTTTTCCAATTAGGGATACGCCGCGTGGCGTATCCTTTGTGTATCGAACGCGTATGGCACCCATATCCTTCAAGTATCCGACATTGCACGGACTAATATTTTGAAGTATCCGTACAACATAGATTCCATACAAACATTTCATGAGGACGAGGTACGTACTAGTCGGTTATTGAGGACAAATGTATAGTTAAATGTGATCGTAAAACGTTAATATCTATAATTTAACAAATCTTATTTATTTGGTCGTCGATTGCAGAATCGGTTGCATAGAATGATTTTTTCCTTGTGAGGTGAAAAATTGTTTATAAATTTTGAGGTGTATTCTACTTTTCGCGGTATCTTTTTGGAGCGAAATGCAAATTACCTCGCCATATTCAAGGCATATTGATTCTATCTTATCCATAACATAGAAGATTCGACGATCTTTATGTTATTCCATTTTTTGTCTCCATTATTTTCGAATCCAATAAGCAATTTCAAATAAATCTAATAAACAATTTCTTGATATTATCATATTACTCTAAAAGTGGTCATTGAAAACGTACAAGTATATTCCAATGACCTAATTAAAAAACTGCAATAACCAACCCAAAACAAAACAAAAAAAAAAATCATCAACATTCCTTGCACGAATCACCTACCGCCACGTCTCCAATCCTCATTGGCTAATTCACCTTCTTCTCCACTCCCCCACACTCTATAAATTAAAACACTCTCCAAAGCTTCAAAAACAGAAAGAAAAAAAAAAGAATTTAATTTGAACACCATGAGTACCCAATTTGCCCTCCTCTTGCTCTCGCTCCTCATTGCGGCGTCGTTTCGATCCTCATTCGCCGACGCTGACGTCACGGTCAACGACGATCCTTTGATCCGTCAAGTCGTTGATCACGGCGGCGACAACGCGATATTGAGCGCCGATCACCACTTCGCGGTCTTTAAGAACAAATTCGGAAAGGCGTACGCTACTCAGGAGGAGCACGATTACAGATTCTCGGTCTTCAAGGCTAACCTGCGCCGCGCGAGGAAGCACCAGAAGCTGGACCCTACCGCCGTGCACGGCGTCACGCAGTTCTCCGATCTCACTCCGGCCGAGTTCAAACGGCAGTTCTTAGGGCTCAACAGGCGCATTCGTTTGCCTTCCGATGCTCACAAGGCGCCGATTTTGCCGACGAATGATTTGCCGGCGGGATTCGATTGGAGAGATCACGGTGCTGTTACTCCGGTGAAGAATCAGGTGCAAAATTTGTGTGAATTAAATCGTGAATCATCTGATGTTTTATCGAGTTTTTACTGTTTGTTTTTGTCTGTATCTTCTGGAGTGAGCTGAATTGGAGTTTTGTGTGTGTGTGTTTAATTTACGATTCTGATGCGTTGACTTGGTTAAATTGATTGCTGACGTGTAAATTGTGAATGTGTGTGTGTGTGTGTGTGTTAATTAGGGCTCTTGTGGATCGTGCTGGTCGTTTAGCACGACCGGAGCTTTGGAAGGTGCGAACTATCTGGCTACTGGCAATCTAGTGAGCCTCAGCGAGCAACAGCTTGTTGATTGTGATCATGAGGTTTGGCTCTATAACGATTTGTTTTCTTGTAGTATCGCGCTGTTACTGCTATTCAGTTAACATGTTAGTATATTACGTTTCACGTGTCTGATCGAATAAGTTGCTTGCTGTCATAGTGTTTGTATTGACGTTAAAATGTTTGAATTCTCGGAAATATTTGTGTGGTTGGGTAGATGAAGTGGTGAAAGTATAAGACACCTTATTATTAGAATTAAGGTTGTAACATGTAGATCAAATATTCATACTCATTATCTTAGAGAACGCCCAAAGTGGCTGAAGTTGATGACGGTATGACTTGAGGAGGAAAAGTTAAATTGTTACACTGCTTGAGGGCTCTATCGTTCGTGTATCCCATAAGCTGATTATGTGCCATTGAACTGATTCAGCCACTTGTAATTATTTGCTTAGTTATTTACCAGAAGTTGTGATTCCCTTACAGCTTGTTTGATAACATAGTGGTGGGATCGATGCACAGTTCTAGTTTTCTTTTTTCTTTAAAAAAGTATTCCCACTCACTCACCCAAGATGACCCGAAGTCATGACCTATTGGTTAAAGGTGAAGCATCTTAACACGAGGCTGTGCTTCTCGTCAATTTAGTTTTTGGTTGAGATGGATGTTTCTCTAATGGGGATTCAATAATTTAAATTTGCTTTTCCATTTCAATGTTTCAAGGCATCTCTATAACTGAAATAACCTTTTCTTTCACCCTCTGCAGTGTGATCCTGAAGAAAAGGATTCATGCGACTCAGGCTGCAGTGGTGGACTGATGAATAGTGCATTTGAGTATACCCTTAAATCTGGTGGACTCATGCGAGAAGAAGATTATCCATATAGCGGCACTGACCGTGGTGCTTGCAAATTTGACAAGAGCAAGATTGCAGCAAAGGTTGCTAACTTCAGTGTTGTGTCACTTGATGAAGAGCAAATTGCAGCAAACCTTGTAAAGAATGGCCCTCTTGCAGGTATCTGCTCTTTTCTCTCATCTCTCTAACTCAGAGCATCTTATTTATGTACGTATATAGCTTTGATAGATACAATTTATTTTTTAATCAGTACTATATCGCACACGTGATTTTTTGTGTATGGAACATTACTTCTGCACTGAGTCGTACTCGTTCATTTGTTTACTTCTATTCTGATAATTTTTCATTTTCCGTTTTCAATAATCATTCACTTAACTATAAAATCCCCCCCTCCCCCCCCATCTCTGCGTATGAACTGTGTAATTAGTGAAATCTGTTAGTATGTTTTTGTTTTCCATTGGCTTTCCCTCACGCCTTTTGCATTAACGAGATAAGCTTTCTCCTAAGACAAGTTATTAACGTAACATGAATCTTCTTCTGGGCGATAAACGTTTTCTCACATTAATTTCCTTTTCCCAATGCAGTGGGTATCAATGCAGTTTTCATGCAGACGTACATGAAAGGAGTTTCATGCCCATACATATGCTCAAAGCGATTGGATCATGGTGTGTTGCTTGTTGGCTACGGTGAAGCTGAATATGCTCCGATTCGGTTGAAGGAGAAGCCATACTGGATTATCAAGAATTCCTGGGGACCAAGCTGGGGAGAAGAGGGGTACTACAAAATCTGCCGGGGTCGGGATATTTGTGGAGTGGATTCCATGGTTTCAACTGTTGCAGCTGTCAGCACTTCACACTAGTGGGAAATGAATTGACTTGCAGTGAGATAAATACTCTCCTCATCCCTGTATATAGCAGAGGAGGCTTATTGCATCTAATTTCAATCAAATTGCTCGTTTTTAACTTATTTGAACTTGGATTTTCTTGGGTTCTTAATGTTGTGATATTGAACTATTGATATAACAATTGAATGTGATTGTGTAAATATTCCTTGCTCTGCCGAATCAAAATACTGTTATTTACTTGTTTTAGCTTTGATATTTTGCTCCCCCGGCTCAGATGAACCGTATGCTTACGGGCAAGATATTCAATTGTCGCCTGGATCCGGGATTCAAAACATATAAACATTACAATAAATTTTGTACAAAAGAAAATTGTCCAATAAAAGTATAAAACTAGAATTTGCTAAATGCTAGTGGTGGCTCCAAAGAGCAGTTCAACTTTGAAAAACCTGACACTTCTAATTTTGTACTTCTCGAGTAGTCCGGAATTGTCTAAAAGTAAATAAGAGTTTCATGAAATTATAATCATGTCCAATTTTCCTCGAATTAGTTTTCATCACTTTTAAATGTATTAGAACTTTTATGGAAACTCATAAAGGAGATGCAATATATTACCATAGACATTTTGGTTCAACGTTCTTTAGGAACAAGTACTTTCAAATTAATACAAAGATAGAATAATGATTTTGTTAGGAGAAATGCTTTAAAATGATTTTCCTCTTAAGAATATTTTAAGGAAACCATTAGCCACCTCCGTATAACTTCAACATTTTCAATCAACACCTTCCGACTTTATCAACATAGAGTCATAAACAATGAAGAATATAAGGTGAACAAACCCATTGTAGAAACAATCTGGAATTTCACCTATACAATCTCCAAGCTAAGATTTCATCAACTTGAGTTCGGTAGTCAGTTAGTGAAGTAATTCAACAGCAGAACCGTAAAACAGTAGCATATAGTTCCCCGATATATTGCTCACTTGTGAAGTTGTAAGTGCTTGAAGAAGCTTTAACTATAATCAACCTTGTTTGCCAATTGTCATTGCGCAAAGGTAGCTTCATCTTCTTTCTTTATAACAATAATGTTCTATAGGAACTAGCAATCTAATGTTCTTTTAAGTTTTTGATTGCTTAGTGCCACATTAGTAGTAACAAGAACTTATACACCACCTAATCGCACAATGGCATCACAATATTCTATATATTTGATGCCAATTCTAGTAGTTATAACACAACAGAACAACAAATACAACTCAAGCAAACATTAAATCCATTTCAATTAGCTGAGAGTTTGCCAGGGTAAACTTAAGCTCTCCTCTTTTGATTCTTTAATAAACAGGTATTTACAACAGTTAAAGAAGCCCAACCATCTTAAATTTACGGAAAAAAAATGCACACGACAGAATTAGAAACTGATTGTGGCACGTAATTTAAAATACTATAACCTGGGATTATCAAGTGCATCAATTCACCAGGCATGGAAGTAGAGAAAGAAATGCATAACAGCTACTTTGAGGCATTTATGCCCACCAAACTTACACTTGAAATGCAGAATTCATGAGTTCAATCACAGAACTCAATTACATCAACAACCAATATTTACCTCCTCAAACAAAGATAATAAAAAGTGGCAACATAATATTCAGAATTCAAAAGTCAACAAAGGATCCCCTTCCCAATAATATTATATTGACATAACAAACAACAGACTTATCAACTCTATACATTTCCAAAAGTCAATATAATTCCAGATAAGCAAAGTAAACACACATGAAAATCAGTCAGTAACTAGCCATAAACTAAGACCCCCAATCTTGTAATCCACACCTAAATAAAATGTGAATCACACAAATCAAAGTTACCAAGACATTAGAGAAGGAAAATCAGGATACTGGAGAAAACAATCCACGTAAAATCCAACCATTACAACAAAGTATTCATAACATCAAATGAACAATAAGCGTAAGCCTTACCCCCTCCAACCTCAAATTATTCTTGCTAGATACAGAAATCCCACACAACTTTCATTTCTCCATTGAAATTCCCACTGGATTAGAAACTGATAATAGCATGTTCTTTGACGTGGGATTATCAGATGCATCATTCACCAATTATGGAAGTAGAACTCAAACAAAAGCATAAAAGCCACTGTATATCTACCTAATTGACTCTTACATACTGAAGTTAAGAATCCACACAGAACTCAATCACATCGCCAGCCAATATTCAACATTTACCGCCTTAAACAAAGAGAAAGAAAGTGCAAACCTTAATATCGATAATTCTAAAGATTCCCAGCATCAAGCATCAAACATCAATAGTCTGCATTCGTAATTCAACACAGTATCTCCTTCACAATAAAATCCTATTAATGAATAAACAACAGAATTATCAAACAACTATACACATTTCCAAAAGTCAATATGATTTAATATCATTTGTTCAGAGAGCAATCACATCCAGCACTGCAGATAAGTAAAGTAAACACATAAGAAAATTAGCCACAAACCAAGACTTCCAAACTTGTAATCCACACATCACCAGCCAATATTGACATTTACCTTATCAGACAAAGGAAACAAAGTGTCAACTCTTATAAATAAAAAATATATATAAAAAAAAGTCTAAGATCCAAATCATCACTGCTCTGCATTCGTGAGTCAACATAGTGCTTGAAGAAGTTTTAAATGTAATCAACCTTAATTCTCATCTTCTTTCTTTTTAATAAGTTTTTTATCTCCCAATGTAAGATAATTATTAGTCCTTGATAGTTTAGAGTCACAATAGCAATAACAAGAACTTCTCCACCCACCTAATGAACATACGGCTAAATTTCCTTAGCACTCTAGTCAATCATAACCCTTCAGTGGCATCAACATAATTTGACGTCTGATGACTAATTCTAGTAGTTATAATACGACAGAATCGCAAATATAACTCAAGCAAAAATAAAACAGTTTGAATCAGCAACATAGTTTAAAAGGGCAAACTTCAACCACCTCTACTTTCACTCTTCAATAAACAGGATATTACCAAAGACATTGTGGTACTTATGAACATGTACACTCAAATTAACACAAAGCCGGGATAATGTTTTCCAGTGTTTGAGGCAACCAACTCCCAATAACTTGAACATTTTCAATCTATACATTCTTGAGTTACAAGATGAAAAATAAAGAATTGAAGGCAAACAAACCCATTGAAGATAAAATCCTGAAATTCTGCCTATATAATCTCCTAGCACAATTTCATCAGCACTAGTCCAGCAGTCAGATTTTACACTTACTGAAAAAAGGTGAAGCTAAAGAAGTAATGCAACAGCGGAACAGAAGCAGCATAGTTCCGCATTACATAACTAAGTGCTTGAAGAAGTTTTCCCTAATCCCTCAACCATGTTTGTCACAGAATATGCAATTCACAGAAGAAAGGTGGCTTGATCTTTATAACAAAAATAAGCACAGTTAGCATTTCTAAATATTTCCACGAAAGACCGAAATGTTTCCATTTTCGACATAGTGCAAATGAAACTTAAACTTTCTTTAGTTCATTGCTACAAATAATAATTATTTCAGATTTCACCGAAACATAAGCGTTTAATATATCTTTAGCTGACTGGGTCATACTTAGAAACTAAGCCTTTAATTCATGTATAGCAACATAAGGCTCTTTTTAGTTTTTGCTTGTTCATGTAATATTAGCAGTAACAAGAACTTATACACCACCTATTCACCTTTCAGGTAAATTTCCTTCATGCTCTAGTCAATCATAACCCTTCACTGACATCAGCAGAGTTTGGCATCTGATGACTATTTCTAGCAGTTATAATATGAAAGAAACATGAATATAACTCAAGCAAACACAAAATCCATTTGAATTAGCAGCAGAGTTACCAGGCAAATTGAAATGCCTCCACATTGATTCTTTATTCTTTAAAAGCAGGTGGTTTCCTCCCAAAATTACACTCTACAAGTAACAAATTTCTTCTACCCTGAACTCACAGTTAAACCAGTAATTGAATGCACGACAGACAGAACGTTTGTAGAAATGGGAAAAAAAAGAGTCAATTTACTTTGCTGAAATGAATACCTGCGATAACAGTTAATGAAGCGTAACCATCTTAATTGCACCGACGAGAAATGAAAACAACTGAGTTTGAAACTGATAATGGCACGTAAGTCCGAATCGCGTAACCTGGGATTGCCAAATGCATCAATTCACCAAGCATGGAAGTAGAATCTCAAACAAAGGCATAAAGTCCACATCAGGCAAATTTACTCAGTCACATCGCCAACCAATATTCAATGTTAACCTCCTCAAACAAAGGGAACAAAAGTGGAAACCTTAAAACCAAGAATTCAAAAGATTCCCAACATCAAGCATCAATACTCTGCATTAGTAATTCGACACAGCATCTCCTTCACAACAAATCCCATTATTAAATAAACAACAGAATTATCAAACAACTCTACACATTTCCAAAAGCCAATTAAATTGACTATCATTTTGTTAGAAAGCAATCACATCCAACACTGCACATAAGTAAACTAAACGCATAACAGAATTAGTCAAGAAATAGCTATAAACCGTAAAATCCAAACCGCACAAAATAAAGAAACCAAGATTAAACCAAATTCATCAAACTAGATAAAACCATCCTTATTTACATCATCCAACCACTTCGACAATGAAACGACAAAGTATTTGATAGCATCAAATGAACAATAAGCCTAACAAACTACCCCCCACACCCCAAATTAGTCTTTGCTAGATACAGAAATCCCACGCAAAAGCACCCCCATCATTCATTTCACCGTCGAAATCCCCCCAGTATTTACAGGTACGTGTGCTGCACACTAAGCGCAAGCTTCCCAGGCCTGTTGAAGTAGTAATACGGCAGACTCTTGTTCGATTTGTTGAATTTCGCTCCACCTCCACCGCCGCCTCTTTTCCCCATTTTCTTTATCCTCTGCTTCCCGTACCTGTCCTTCAATTTCCACGGCACCAGTTCATCGTCAACATCGTAGCCGTACACGTCATCATCCTCCTCCTCCTCCACCACTTCCTCCTCATCAACAACAAGATGACGTGTCACCTCAACCGGAATAATCGTCGGAGGCGAAACCGACAGCGATCGCAGCAACATGACGTCATCGATCGGCGCAGGATCGCGCGAACCGCACGTAACTTCTTCTACTTCTTCGATGACGATCTCCTCTTCTATCTCCGATTCGTCGCTGTGGAGAGAGTAGAGATCTATGTCGCGGTCGTCGTCGTCGACGATCTGCCACGTGGAGAGTTCTTCGTCGGAGTTTGAGATCGGAGTTTCCGATCGGCTGCTGCTGATTTTCGCCGGTGATGATGAGATGGTTTTTTTGAAGATGCTCAACATTTTCGCTGTTAACGAATTTGGGGATTTTTATTTTTGTTGGTTGTGAAGATTATTATTATTATAAATGTGGTTTATATAGGCGGCGCATTTATTGGGCCCAAAAGCTAATCTATGTACGTAGAGGAATCCAGGAGTTTGAGTCACGAGGCACTTATTGGGCCAACACTACCTTTTTTTTGTAAAATTTATGGTTTAATATTAATATAATTTCTATATTACGCAGAGTAATTAAAAAAAAAAAAAAGTCTATTAGCTTTTCTGTAGAACTAAGTTAATTACTGGTTTGACTTGTTTATGTGGAAAAGGAAGCAATCATTATCAATATATTATGTTTTTATTTTGTGAGAACTCTACATTACTTTTCATAGAGTTTATGGTGAACAGCACCTAATATGTAATATAGAGTATATTGCTAACATTTTGGACATAAATAAATTGAATTTAACTATGTTAACATTATTATAGATGGGTTTGTGATTGAACTTTTGGAGAATATTTAGTATGTTTATTTAAACAATTAATTATGTTGGTCGGCAAATATTAATAATACTAGGAGATATTTAATATTGGAAGAGCATGTGCTTCAAGAATATCCCAATGTCTTGTAAGAAGAAGAAAAAATCTTGAATTTATGGCTATGGATTTGTCACTTATAAGTAGCTGCTTTTGTGGGTTAGAAATTTGGAAGGAGGCAATAATTTGTGCGATGAAAAGGCACGTGTGGTTGGGAAAAGATTTAAGTGCGGAACAAGATAAACGAGGAATTTTGATTGGACAAAAGTTATATTTTCATGTCGCAAAATTGACGGTAATAACAACGATTGTACAAAAGATACAGTCCACCCGCCATAACTTGCGCCACACTTGTATCTCTACTTTAGCTAATTTTATGCATTCCATGGTGATAATAAAATCGACATTATCCATCACAAAAATATTTAAAATCGACATGTGTTACCTCCCATAAGAATCAGATAAAAGAAAAGGTGTTATTGTCACAACAATGTTGTGGCCTGTGAGACACACTCTAAAAAAGTAGCTCAATTTTTTTTTTTTTTTGTGTGTGATAAATGTATGTTTGTGAGTGTAACAAAAAAGATTAATATAAAATTACTTTCACAATATGAAAATTTTGAATAGTACTTAACATCATTTGGTTTAGAAAACACTTCATAAAAATAAATGTGTGATAAATTTACACTGTGTACATGTTTTTCAAAAGTGATGATGGTGCATTAATTTCAGTCGAGAATTATTCAAAGATGCCCATAACTATGTAAAATTATTCAAAGTGCGACATATCTCAAGTGCATGCCAAACCAGCATGTGGCTCTCGGCCTAGGCATTAGCTCCCAGAAGAAAAAGAAACTAAGTGAATAGAAAAATGGTTCATCAGACCTGTACCATCGTCCAATATTGGTTTATACAATATTACAAGATATTTTATAATTTTCCGAAAGATTAACTAACTTATTTATAACTCCTATCCATTTATATGATGAAATAAAACAATAAACTCTTCAAGATCAATCAAAGATAATTGTATATTTTTATAATTATCACTCTAGTTGCAGACTTGCAATATCTACTCAGAAAACCTCGTCCCGCGCTGATTCTCTCAATGTTTAGTGCTTCAGTTGCAAAACTTTGGCAATTTAATAATTCTCCAGATGTCCATTTTTTTGCTTCATTCCAAACCTGAAGAAAACTATGTGGTGCCACCTTGCAGTACACGAACAATCTCCTCCGCTCGTGCTAAAATGCCTTTCAGATACTCGGTGAGTATTCGTTGCTGATATGATCCGCCCTCCTGAGGACGGGGTTTAAAGGGGTGGGGCTGTGAGAATCTGTGGTGTTTAAACTAAACAAGGAGAAAAAACTTATCACGATATGAGTGCTTACTGTTCTGATCAATGTCCGCTCTATTCGTTTCTTTACAACAGCGTATAATTCTTCAGGTGAAATATCACCTTTACCGAGAGTCAAACCGCCAAGTAAGAGCTTATTCCATTCCACTTCAGGAGCTGATCCAGAAAAACCAAGTACACATTAAAACGCCTTTCTCTACTATCGAGATAATGAAGAAACGAGAATTATGAAAAGATCGTTCAAAAAACTATTTGATAATGTGTATTTATGTGTGTGCCCAATGTTGATAGTTTTTTCTGAATCCCAGAATTGGTGCATAAATGAGAAGACATGGTCATGATTCAAGTTGGCCTTAGTCCATTAGATTGGTTATTTCATTAACAAGTAATGAGCTAAACCCAACTACACCGAGATCAAATTTAGGCATAGAGCAACGTTAGACACAAGAAAGCATATTGATTAACAGAACAGAACTCAACAAATATTATAAGGTAAAGCAAGAATATTCATGAAACATAAAAATGTCACCAAGCCTCTTATATCTGTTCTCTATCAATCGAGCACTTGGAAAAGCAAACCTTTTCTTGGGGAATGAAGAAAATAAATTGAAAGCTATGACAAATACGTAATAAATGACACAATTTTCATGTTCAGAAGGGTCACAAACAGAATCCCAACTTATGCTTCATTTGTTCATCTATTTTGTTCCTTTTTAATCTAGAAAGTGATTAGTTAATATTTTCAAATTGAGCAATTCTATAATAAAATCTGAGCCATTTTTGGCATTCCAAAGTAGTAGATAATTTTCCTTGAGAAGTTCCAAGATCAGTATTTCTTGAAGAAATCCAAGAAAATATAAGATAATGCCATAAAATGAAAATAAAATATTAGCATAAGTCCTATTCTCAATGTTAGCAGATCACTGACGAGATAGTACCTTGGATTAAGGTCTCGAGAAACTGCTCAGCTTTCAATACCTCATTTCCTATCCAGAAACAATAGCAAAAATTAGTTAATGTCTTCAGATATAAACGATCTTTTGCTTATAAATGCTGAATAATAAATTTCTTTAGGAAATGTTACAAAAAGGTACAGGTTTAAACAAAACCAAAATTTGAGTAGTATCCAACTCCTCATATAAGCTAATTCATAAAAACACTAAAATGCAGCAGCTTAGTGATGGAACTAAAAGTTGAGGAAAATGTGGGGTACTGAGTATCAAAAATATATATGCATTAAACACCTTTTTTGGCATAACTACGTTTAGAGAGGACTCTGGAAGCATAGAGTTGCAAAACCTTTTGCAACATTGCCTCAAGCCCAGGCTTATCACCATCTTCTTTTGCCTGCACATCAGTGACATTCACTTACTTTCAAGTTGTAATAGCTTCATTGCGGAACAAAATTGTTCATGTTTGTCTTCTGGGTAAGAAACTTCATGCCATCTAAATCTTTGGATGTTAGTCAAAGACAGCAAGTTTGAAAATCCATATACTAATGTATATAAAAAGCTCTAACCAACAAAAAGTGCAAGCGAAAACTAACGTGATAAAAAATTAAAAACTAGCGTTAGCAGAGCATCTTCCACAATATACAGTCATTGAGAAATGTAAGGCCGCAAACTAAACTGGTAGAGCAAACTTACTTGCCGCAGCTGCGCATTAACTTCTGCAAGAAATCCCTCATCAAGCTGACCTTCTTGCTCTCTTTGATTTAACTCCTAGGAAAGCAAGATATATATAGATAATCATGGACCGGTATTGTTGTGGATACTTAGAGAACAGAGAGAAGCTAATTACCTCAGGAACAAAAATTACTTCAAGAAAATAAGTTACAGCAAATACACGTCTTTAGATGCCTTAGAGACAGGCCCAAGGATTAAACAACTGAAGGACCTTAAACTATCGAACTGGCTATATGGCGTGAAGGGATTGTTCACAACAGAATGGGTTTTAATAAATTAAAACAATGGGTAATGGAGGAGCATTGCCAACTATAGTTACAATTTGTTTCAAGACATACCATAATATAAAATTAGACGAGGAATCCAATCATGTACACAGAAACATACTTTTTGCATAAGAACAAGGGCCTCAGGGTCTCTAGGAGGCCAAGATATCTCCGTCTCTTCATCAACAACAGGTTTCAGAATTTCTTTAAGCACATCAGTAGCTGACTCTATTTTTTCCTGAACAAATTAGAACCATGGATGGAATAAAATAATTTGGATGGTACTTCGTAAGTGTTCTATATCAATGTCCCACTTATGACAAGGGTATGTGCAAAAGGCTGAAGAAGTTGGAGTTTATCCAATACCTTGGTCTTATGGACAAGACGATCAACCACACTCATCACTACTGCTGCCAACTCTTCATAGTCTTTCTGCGAAACGAGAAGAATAACAAGTTTATTCAGGAAAGTTACAAAGTAAAGTCTGTATTATATTTAAACCGAAAATTAGACTAAGTAAAGCTTGCTTTATCATCTTCGGATTTGCATGTTTCCGTTCTAGCTGCAAGTCGTATCCAGAAACCCTCATTGAAAGCAAGTACATTCTCCACAACGAGTTTCTGAAGCTGCTTACAATTAAGAAAAGTGATAAAATTATCATCAATGGGTATAATTTAGATGAGGGATTAAAACGAACTAGTCCTGGAGAGTAGTGTGTGAAGGCAAAAGCAGAAGATACAAGGATGATGAGATGACAGAAATGCAATAAACAAAAGAAATAATGATATATGTTGATTGTTGATGCACAATATGCAGACGAGTAGCCATTTAAAAGCTCAGATGAAATTTCCAGAAAATGAATGAACAAACTGACTTTCCATATATATCTGTTTCAGGTACAAGCTAATGATAGCCTGCACCTTGTTATACGAAACTACGTACAACAGGCAGTTGCTTTTTGTCTTGGTTTTCAATGTTAAGTGTCGGACAGTAACTCACTTTGGAAATAATTTTAACAAATTTCTTGTAAGCACCCTGAGAAATAACATTTCGAACAGTCTTGCAACACCAGAAAGCTGTTTCATACTATAAGCAACGATCAAAGAGTTTATTGTGTTGAGACGAGACTTGAAATGAATTCAAACTTGATAGCTTAAGAGAGTAGTTAAAGTGAAACAACAATAATGAGAATACCTACTTACTTCCTTATCATCTGCATCCCTCAGCAGATCTATTAGTCTATCTACTTCTACCGTCTTCTGAAACGCTTTCTCAGCATCCTTACTGACTGCACAGATCAAATTTCTCCTGTTTATTAAATCCAAGTAACCAATGTGATAATCAATACCTCAGTCTACCAAAATACAACAATTGAATAACAAATGTGAAGGATAAATCCACCCAACTGATTCAACAGGAAGATGATTCTGAACCTATTTACTTTCTCTTTTATGTCAGTAGTGTAAATGATAATCTGAAAGGTCAAGCGACCTTTCCCGTTTGTAATAAATTCGAAAATGCAGACATGATTTTCGCTTTTTAATCTATTAAGATGAAAATCCACTCAGAACAATGAACTAGTAAAGAATTTATTTATCTCCTAGTTGCAGTCCGATGGAGGATACAATTGACTTAGCTGTTGCATCACAATATGCCCATTTGACTAAAATACACAAAAGATTTATCAAGATACGTCCCCAGCTTTCACATTAAACCATTCAAACCTTGAATATACGGTACTGATGAAGGTACATTGTATGACAATGCAATTATTCACTATCTCACAATATTTACTTTGTTCGAAGCAGTCATTCCATTTCGGTGTTCATGCAATTAATCTTCGGTGCAATTACTCATTAAATTTCAGTTTTCACGCATTGCAGAGATTCATTGATGTTGAGCTTACTAATCAATAACCTTATTCAGAATTCAAATAAGATTCTGTTTTGAATTGCCTTCTCTCTAAAAGCTCGAGCTTGTAGAGAGGATTGACATTTATTAATTTTAATGTTATGTCCAGCACGTGGGGAGGCGTGCAGGTTGTAAGCCTTTCGTATTATGGCTGACATTAGACATTTTTAGTAAGTGGGTGGCAGTGGGGTTCGAATCCCGGATCTGTTCTCTGACGTGAGCTTTGATAACATACTGAATTGTCGTCTCTCTAAAAGCTCAAGCTCGGGTCAGGCTTATTGACATTTATTAATTTAATATAATATCCTACATTATGTGAATTAGGTACCACAAGTCACAACTAGTTACTTTCTTTTCTTGGTTAATCACAATTGAACAACAAGATGCGATTCCGGTGCCAAACTAGACATGAAACTATAATTTTGAGCAGATTGAGTTGGCATTCGGGTTACGAACAACACGTAATTCGCTCCAGAGAATCAAAACAACATAACTAAAAAAAGATGAACAAGTACAAAATATCAGCAGCAACTCTAATTCCAAATACTGATCAAAACACCGACAACAACGACGAATACCTCTGATTCAATCTCGTAAAATTCAGTGAAGCAAATCTCATCCCCATAAGCTTCCCATTGTTCCATCTTCTGTACAGCAAACACTATACGAAAAAACCACAATCTCAGAAAATTAAACAACACATACCTATCAGAAATTATTATCCACAAAATCATATCGAAAACTTCAACTTTTGTTCAATAAAAACAAAATTCATCTTTAGAATTGCAAATACACACAGTAAAAGAATAAGTTACCGGATAAACATAGGACGATGCGGAGTGAAAGAAGCACATAGCATTTGCCATTTTACGACAACAGAATATTTATTACAGATGAGAATATGTGTTATTTTTATAGTTTGATTTGCGACCTCTTGTACTGGATTTTGCTTATCGGTTTTCTCTTTGTCTCTAAAAGTTGAGTGCCAAATTTTGAAACTATATATATATATTTAATGGCTCAAACTTGTCGAGCAAAAGAAAAGCGACTTCTTTCTTCCCAAAGATTAATTTAAATTTACACAATTTTCCACTGCAAATGTCGCTATTGGTAAGCGAAATAAATTAGAGAAATATATACTTATTCACTACTTGTTTTTAATTTGCAATTGTTTCGAAAGGTGCATGTTTTCATATTGATAGGATAAAAGACACCAAACCCACCAATTTAGAGTCATTGGCAATGTACCTTCTAACCTATGAAAATGCTTCCAAATTTTTAAGATTTGTGCTAAATGGGGGTTGATTAGTCGTTTAATTTATACATGTGTCTGCATTTTCTCGTCAAATTTGGTCTTAGAAGGGAGTTTGCACATTTTGAGTATAGATCAGATTGCATTTTGTACATTTTCATAAGTAATATAGGATAACATTTTAATATAGGATAACGATTAGATCTTCTTATAAGTAATTTTGTAAACTTATGAAGAAAAAAGATTGTCGTCTTCCATAGAATTACGTAGTAGTATCCAACGAGCAATTAAGACAAAGGCGACAATGCTAAGTGTTATAGGGGCAAAGCCTTTCGGTTTTTTTTTGGAAAGTATGTCGATTCTTGGTCCGGCCCAAAACCTTCGAAGCATACAAAGGGAATTAGCATAGTACAGGATAAATATACGTCAAAATAAATAAACCCACCAATTTATAGAGTCACTGGCAATGTTTCTTCTAAACTACGAAAATGAGCAAAGTGCTCCCAAGCTTTTAAAATTTGTGCGAAATGGCCCCTAAGTCGTTGATTTGTCATTCAATTTATACATGTGTCTGCACTTTCCCGTCAAATTTGACCTTAGGAGGGAGTTTGCACATTTTGCAGTAGGTCAGAGGGCATTTTGCACATTTTCATAAGTTAGGGGCACATTGTTAAAGACCCATAGATTGGAGGGTTTGCTGCAATTTACCCTTATTTCTTTAAAAATGATAGAAACTACCAATTTACCCTTATTTCTTTGAAAATGTGGATATTTAAATTACATATCAAGATAATTAAATTGAAACTAGGTAGTTCAATATGTATACCTCTATATAATAAATCATGTATTATAACGGTTGTAAAATATTGAATTAATTATATGAACAGTACTAATTTGCTCTTTAGTGAGAAATACAGTGATAAGTCCGTTAGTAGATTGTCAATTTAATAGGAGCTAACATTTTAAGATAGGATAACTATTAGATCTACTTACAAGTAATTGCTCTTACTATGGGATACGTCCGCAAGTGATTGATGTCGTTGAGTCTATTAAAGTCCGTTCCTGGAGTTGGATTAAAGCAAAAGTTTCGAATTTCATGTATTCATTTGTCGAATGGTCTTCAAACCCATTACAATGTATTAGCTATTGATATGCTTTGTACCTCGGAGTATTGCTTATACTCATTTTTCAAATAAATTCATCTTGGTGATATATAAAAAAAAATAAAATAAAAAAAATCTAACAAGCAAATTATAAGACAAAGGCAACAATGCTAAGTGTTATAGGTGCATAGTCTTTCGGTGTGTTTTTTGGAAATTATGTTGATTCTTGGTCTGGCCCAAAACCTTTGAAGCATACAAAGGGAACTGGCATAGTGTAGGATAAATATATAACAAATAAATAAAATGACAAATTATTCCCCTCAGCTTTTCAAAAGTTTCCTCGTACATATATATATATATATATATATATATATATATATATATATATATATATACACATATATATATATATATGTGCGTGTGTGTGTGTGTGTACATTTTACCTCGTAGAAAACATATAAATAAGTTATTTGTCCTTCTTTCTTTTTTCTTTGAACAAATCAAAAGTTCTTTAATAGTGCCAGGTAACTGTTTTACCACATTGAGAAAAGGAACGGGTTTGACATGTTACAAAAGAAGAAATATCAAAACACAAAAGTTGTAACCATGTAGGACGAGTTTCAAATATGTGGTTATTGGAACTCGAATTCATCATTTTTTGCGCCTAGCTTGGTCGGTAGCGTTTGGTTGATCTCCTTGTAGCTAAACGAACTTGTGACTGTATTAAATTGGTCGGTAGATATGTCATTTGGTTGATCTCTCTGAAGCTAAACAAACTTGTGACTATAGTAAATCAATCAAATGAGTTGAGGCCTAATGTCCTTAAGGAGACTAGTGAGATGTGATGGACACTCTTATGTCTTGACAAGGCAATTCAGCATAAATAGGAAATCGGTAGCAATAATCAAGTGGGTAATCTACCCGTTCTAGTTCGTTGCGAAGAGCCCATAATTCTACTTGATTATTGGTTGAGTAGCCTTCTGAAGCCGAGAACGCCAACATGAACGGTCTAATGGAATCTCTAATAATGCCGTCCATGCCCAATGGTCTCATGTATCATAGGATGAGGTTAGGTGTGGTATATTGATTCATAGGCTCAGATATAAGTGTACTTGAAGGATTCGAGCTCATGATGAAGTACCAAACTAGCATACTACTAAGGAGTTTGCTACCAAGATTTCCAATTATTGTACACATGCATTTCCAAATGTAAATGAATTTAGCAGATAAGGCATTCCATCCCATACATGCATGCCCCCCAACTCACTTCAAGACACACTAACTTGAGAGTGAAAGCTTTGCCAGCACACTTGTCTTTACCCTGCACCCCCCAACCCCACCCCCACCCCTGGTCTCTAGTCTATAGACAGGCAATAGTTGAAAGTGAAAAAGATTGCCAGTCTGCATGGATACTTTCCAGAATTTTCTATCTCACCATAATATAAGTTCCTGATTATATCTTGCTTGCATTCATATCATATAACATATGCCCATAAAACTTTGTCCTTTTCTCCATTCATGAGTACTACCAACCATCTATTTATATCCCAACATTTTACATAGACCATAATATCTTCAAAACATTATTAGCCCCACAAAAAGCTCATATAGATACATTAGAAAAGAAGACACAAAAATATTGAAAGAATGAAGATTCAGTGTGATGTTTGTCACAAAGCAGAAGCTTCTGTTTTCTGCACTGCAGATGAGGCTGCCCTTTGCCAAACATGCGATAATCGAGTCCATAACGCCAATAAGCTTGCTAGCAAACACCCTCGCTTCTCTCTTGTTCGTCCTCATTTCCAAGAATCGCCGTGTTGTGACATATGCCAGGTGACAAAACATAAATCACTTGTGTGTTGTGCCTATTACGCAAATTATCCATTTCAGAAAAGTACCACAACGGATCACTGTCGATACTTTTCGTGTATTTTTTAGCCTCTAAACAAGAAAGTACTCTTCATTAATAGGCATAACGTATGTGTAGTTTGCTATTATTTCTTTTAGATCATGAGAGCATACTTGCCATTTTACACACTACAGACCAGTTCTAGTCCCAAATAGCTGACTTACTTATAATACGAAATATTTCTACTAATGATAAAAATACACAAAGTGTGAAAATTGCAATTTCAGATTCACAAGCGGTTAAATGATTTTTCACCATATCATGTCATTCTCATCTAAAAATTTACCACACATGCTAACATAACTGAGACATGCTTGTATGCTCATTATCTTCTTCTCCTCAAAAACTATTACGAGTAAACGTTTATCTTATCTATTCAGAAAAGGAGAGCATTACTGTTCTGTCAAGAAGACAGGGCACTACTATGCAGAGAATGTGACGTTCAAAAGCACAAAATCAACGAGCATACTAAAAGGCACAACAGGTTTCTCCTCACTGGCGTCAAGATTTCAGCAGCCGCCCCCCCATTTCATCAAGCCACCGCATCTTCAAGTGGATCGCAATCTGAAACGGGGATGATCTATCAAACTAATTTTCAACCAAACTCGACAGCTAACGTTTCAGAATCTTCATCAAGCCTTAGCCAACAGGATTCTGTTTCGACGAGTATCATATCGGAGTATTTAGTGGAGACTTTGCCTGATTGGCGTGTCGACGATTTCTTGGATCCTTCTTCTCATTATGGTTTCTGTAAGGTTTGCAGTAATATTTGTTGATTTTCTATGCCAGGACAAACCAACGTGTTCGTTACTAATTAACAATAAGCAATCTTTGCAGCCATCGTTAACTTGAATCTTGAATAGAAATACTAGACTATATCATATCAGTAATTTGAACTTACAAGATCTTGGGGTGCATTGCAGATTACAAGTGAAGTTGGTTCTTTTTTCCGCCAAAGATGTGCCCATAATATATATATGATTACTTCAAAATAAAAGTCCAGCTGGTCTCTGATAGAAATAATGTGAAGACATGTACAAGGAAATGGTTGAAAGATGCTTCTGTGGTACTCAAAATCTGCTGCATGTATCTTTCAGACAGGGTGGATAGATGTGGTCATAACATCTTTGTCTCCAGCATACATCTAAATACAGATGTTTTGTTAGTTGAAAAACTATTGTTATTTGAATGTGTGTTGGTGGCTATTGTCTTATTTGAGAGAGAAGTTTTTTATTTGCATAACTTGGTGTACATATTGCTTATATTTTGTGACTCTCCTCTTGTTCAGTAATAGATGTTACTTTTGTATATTTAACCCATTGTGGTTCGGAATAAAGATATTTAACCACCTTATGGATATATCGGTAGTAATTTATCACCCATACTAATATACTGTGCAAACTAGCCCTTCCACTGTGAACATCAGTACAAGATAAACAATACAGGATAGTAGTTTAGTTATGAACTTATGATAGCTTTGTAGCTTGTGAAGATAAAAAGGAGACCCTTACTAAGAAATAAGAAGAAGAAACACAAAGAAAATATAATTATCACGAGATTCAATCAAACTAATAGTAGCAATAAGAATTTATACTCTTTATAAACAATAGTGTAAGAGCAAGAAGCAAGTCTATGGCAAGACTCACTCACTCCAACAAATAAATCAAACCAACATCTCAAAAGCAGTGTATATAAATCACAATTCAATGAGTGGAAACTTCACAAACCAAACAAACTCTTAAGTATCATTTCCTTTGCTCTTCTCTATATTCACGTATAAATGATCAAGCAACTATAACTCCATTCGCATCGCCATCAATGACAGAGCTCGTTTCAATCTTTGGTGGCCCCGAATGTCGCCTCGGTTTAGCAGGTGAAGGTGGAAAAGAAAGCCGTTTCTTAGCAACCCCTGTCGATGACCCCTTTTCCGGTGTATTGCCGCCATTTTCTGCTCCTAAAGGACTAGACAACCTCGACTTGGCCTTTGCCGATCGAGTAGGCGCCATGTAACTTGGCACGGATGACAAACTTGCCAAACTCTCGTCGTCTCTTATTGAAGAACCGGCAATACTATGTCTCCTATTTCGTTCGGATTGAACGCTAAAAACGCTCTTTGAGTCGTCATCTTGACTTATCGCGCTCGTTTTTGGGCTCGAGGGGTTAAATTTTCTGGCGGCCTTTGGTGGGGGAGTAGTGGTGGGCTTGTGTCTAGAAATAGGCTTTGGGCTGATGGGTTGTGGAGAGGCATTGTCGGAGTTAAGTTGATGACGAGCAAACGACTTTGTAATTTCTCCTCCGGCACTTGCGGTTGCAGCACTTTTCATGGAGAGACGGTCGCTGTTAAGATCGGCAGTGCTTTGAGTCTCCCATGGCCGTGCAGACATCCATCGTTCTAACCAGCTCCATCCCCAGTGAGGATTAGTTGGGTCCATGAAGAGTAAGTTGGTAGATTTCGCTGATTTTTTCCATGATTGCTGTTAAATTAAATTGTTAATAATTAAACAAAAATCTGAAGTATATAATGCGACCACATTGTATTTGCAATTTATAACATGCAGAGGCCAAAGGGATATGTGAACACTAAAAAAAACTGGATTTGAGAATTTCGATGCTACTTTCATGCCAAAAATAAAAATTAAGCTAATACACCTAAATCCCCTAAAGTCTGGACTAATAAGAGAAGCCTCCATTGTGATTGAATACTTACAATGACGATCCTTATGGTTTTGCACAACTATTACAGATCTGTCCAGCGTCAGGTGTCATTACAATGTTGTCACTGTAATGTTAGTGTAACTTGAAGGGTACATGATTGCAAGCTCAAAGGAGTCTCTCTACAATTATAAACTTCTAGAAAGTCTTTGTAATTAGACCAATCCTCAGGAGATAATATATATATATATATATATATATATATATATATATATATATATACATACACACACATATATATATGTAATTATCCCTGAAATATATCCGATTCTAACCATAGGAAAAAGGTAGTACACTCAAAGCTGAACCGTATATCCTAAAAAGACTGGAAACTTAAGTAGTAAGTAGAGTACAAATGGAAATAAAACTGAAGTACCTGATGAGTGTATGAATAAGCTAGTGCTCTCTCCCGCCGTAATGCAGCTTCATACTTTTGGAGCAAGCTCGCCTCAATTTGCTCTTTTGATTGTAGACTACGATCCCAATCCTCTCCCATCTGCAACAGATAAATTCAAAGGTTACTTATATAAGGCCATCAAGAAACAAATGAACTAACACTAGAATGAATAATCCCTGCTATAAACTTTGATTAATAGTGAACTTTACATGGAACTTAAACGATAGTAGCATGCTAATCAATTATGATTTCAGACCAAACAAGTAGTAAAATATGCTTAATTCAATTGCGGTTCTGTGTTCGCCCCATAATATATCTAAACTATGAAAACTGCCCAACTGATTCAATGGCATGAGATTTAATTTTTAAAGCAAAGATGACTAACTTTTCACACAATAAAGGGGAATTAGTAAGGGAACTAACTCTCAAGGTCTCCAGTTCTTTTGCACGTTTCTGCAATAACTGTTTCTGCAACGTCCGATTCTCCTCTGACATCCGGAGCCTTCTAGACTGAATCTGAGAGTGCACACGCGATAAATTCTGCATACATTTCAGTGTGTTTGCAGTTTGGCGTTTTGCAGTTGGCCCATCAACAAGTGCTTTCAATCTGACAAGCCCTTTTAGAGCACGCAATGCCCTCCTTGCCTGAAATTTACGATCACCAATAGAAACCACCTATTACACTTGTAATATTTTGAAATAGAAGACTTATCTTTAGTGAAAGCTAGAACTTTGAATCGGATATTAGAAATACATGGGGTATCAAGCAGCCATCTAGATCATGATATGATTGACTATAAGCCAAAAATGTCCCAAATTTCGAATTTAGTCTCACACAGAACTTAATCCAAATCCCTCAATTGCAAGAAAAGAACATGTAACTGAGATATTTGGCTAAGTTGAGTTTTGTAAAAATGTGCATTTGTAACAATTCAAAATATTGATTGATATAAGTATGCGTTTGTGAGTGAAACATAGCAACCATGATTATATTCTACTATATATTTTATGATCTGCTGACCACAAATAATGCAGCAGATTTTACTTTTAGAAGCAAGGCAGCCTGAGAGCCATAATCCATAACTACGTCACGTTACTGTACTCAAAACTTCAGCTTTCATCTTACAATAGAGGTAAATATCTTCCATTATTGTGAATGATTAACCAGAACATGTAACTTCAAACCCCATGAAATAGGTGAATAAACCTCTTGCCACAACTTCACCAAGATAAATGCAATATCTCTAACTTAATCAAGCTGATTTGAAGATTATGAAAAGTAAATAACGGTATAGTATTATACCAGGTAACCACGGAACGCAGTTTGGATCTTGATTGCCGCCACTTCTTCCATGGACTTTCCTGAAAAACGAGTCACCATTGTCGGTTGTACCATCTCATCAGCAGTCGGTGCAACCACTTCAGCTTCAGCTTCATCAGTGGAAACTCCAACCGAGTGACCATATTCTGTCTGCACATTCTCCACCTCTGTCAACTTTTGATCTTCCAACGGAGGAAAAGGATGAGGATGGGATACTTCAACATTCTCTATGTCGTGAGAATCGGAAACCGACGGATTTTCTTTCGCAACCCATTTTTCCTTTGATTTACCTGCTTTCTGAAAACAGGAACCAGAATAAGAAAGGTTAAGAGCATGACAAATAATCAAATAACCATCATGACATAGCCAACAAATTGATAGTAGAATGTGATTAACAAACCTTGGCTTTTCTCTTTCCCTTGGAATCTGGACTGAGCGCCTTCTTGACCGAAGAAAACCAACTTCCTTTTCTTCCCATCTTTTATATCATTCCTCAATTTGTCCTATCCTACACAAAAACACACACAATCAAAATGACAATATATCATATTTATCTCAAAACCTCAAAAAACATGATCATCTGCAAATGTTTTCACATGAGAAAACAATCAAGATAGCTCAAAGATGATAAAAGGTCAAGTCTTTAAACAGCTTAAATCTCTAAACAAGTCACAAATGATCAAAATCCAAACATTCCAGATTCTTCAAGAACACAATTTTCATCATACCAACATAAACAAGCAGAAAAAAAAAATGGCCTTCGAATACACTTCATTTCAACCACATTTTCAATTATTACAATGACTCATCACACTTCTTACCATTACATGTGAAAAAGGCATAATCCAGAAGTCAAACAGTTAAAATTTCAACTAAAACTAAACGTCATATACAGATTCTTCAAGTCTTACGTTAAAAAACTGACTATTACAATAAAATAAATACCAGTCAGAAAATTCACCTGAAAATGGAGTTCTTCAGATCTCAAAAAAAAAAAAAAAAAACTGTTTTTCTTCACAAACTAGACAATGGAAGTTTCAATTTACATACAAAATGCAAAACCCATTAAGGAAATTTAACAAAGACAAAATCTTTTTATATTTTTGTTGATGAGATTTTTGAGTGTGTGTGTGTAAAATACATACAGCAAAGACCAGATCTTGGCAGCGGAAACAGTTCAACGAATGGGGAAAATTATAAGGAATAATAATCACAACTTCACAGCTGGTTTTGCTAACGTGGGACCCACTATTTTAATTATTTGTCATCATTATCATAATAATGTTATATTAATAATTTCATAAGACAACCCCTCCAGTATTTTTTCTAAATATCTTTAAGAATCTCCAGTGGTTGTATGCTTCTCATTTGTCCTTTTTATTGCACAATTATTTGTTTTCATTTACAATTGATACTTACAAAATTACATTAAAAAGATAATATTTGTAACATATATATAAAATAGTTCTATATACTACATAAAATATAATGTATTTCAATGGTTCTTGGGTTAGTATTAGACCAATTAGTCTGATTGTTTCTACTGTTTTGTTTAGTTTATCTTCAAAACTTAGAAGTGTTAAAGAACTTTTCAAATCAAATTATTCTATAATTAGTTCTTTAGAAAAAGAAGAACTTAGCATTTTATTCGAAAAGTCAGTGAAATAGTCAAGTTGAATTTAGCAGAGCCGGGGCCGGCTATTAAATTTCTCAAATGAGAAATAAAAAAATACAGGAATATTACGAAATGTGTCGCTTTTTGGCTTTTTCTTTATTCATTATTAAGTAATGGTTAATTTGTTATGAGAGATAATAATCGAGTTAAATTAGTGTTAATGGCTGTATTAGTTGCTCAAAACTTTCCACATGGACACCTTTCAGGTTATATTTTTAATAGCAAGAGGGGAAAAAAGATATATCAGAAGAATATTACAACACGCGCCAAATCTTTTTGAGAAGTTTATTTTAAGTCCTATAAAATAATTCCAGAACAAAGTTTGATCGGTTGTTCGCTGTTACATACCACCCACTACTACCCCAAATACTTGGACTAAGATATGGTACATAAGTGAAAAAATTCAGATTATTAATTGTTGAATGAAAATTCATTAGAATTTCTCTTAAATGTTGGGTTGTTTTCGTTTTCTTATAGCTTTCGGTGCGTTAATTAAAATATTAAATAGATAACTGCAACAAAAACCTCTTAAAATCTGGTCTGTTTAAAGAAACATCCGTTGAGATTTAAATAATATTATTAGTGCTCCTGGGCCTTAAAATATGAAATATAGGATTAGGAGGTGTGCGTCTTTTATTTTTTCCTTATCCAAACTTTGTCTTTATAATTACTATAACTCATGATATACAATTTGTCATGTTAATTTTTAAGTTTAATGAGATGCTTATTTCAAATACTAAAAGTAAAACTATAATTGAACTAAACTGTAGGAAATACAAATGTATCTTTTCATAATACAATACACACAAACACTTTCTAAAAGAAGGTTCAAATTCAATAATGCTACTAGTAAGCTAAAATAGATGAATTAAAGAAACCTTACATGCTTCTAACTTAAAACTTTGAAAGACAAGTTTGGATAATGTTGGTGTCCTGTAAATCTTAGATTTAATTTGATCACACTCAAACTAATTATTTTTACTCGGGGCAATGTGATTAGTGGCGAAACCAAATTTGGTTCTCCTTCTAAGTATATATTTTTAGAATTTTAATACGAAAGACATGCAGTAGGTATATTGAGCTATACGTGATGATCCTTTCAATTAATAAAAAATAGTGAGCTCTTGATAAAATTTTGAAGATCATGATTATGTATTCCTATATCCGCATTGATGGGACATTATATGAGCGACGAATTGAATTACTTCTAATTAGAATTTGTAATCATGCTAATCAAGTTTTGAGATGACCTCAATAACTAAATTGGAGCTTTTTGATTTCGGTAAAATTTGGCCCTTTAATCGAACAAAATTGTGCTTTCTTTGAGGTGAAGTTAGGCATTTGTAAAGTTGCAATCAGTTTCTTTAACGAATTATGACTTTTTTTTAAGATGAAAAATCTATTATTAATTTATTACTATAAAGTTTTTATCAGGAATCAATGTAATAATCTCATTTCATTGCACAAATAGAGGCTACCATTGCAAAAGGACAAGTGAAAATTAGTTACTCTAAGGGTTCGTTTGGTTCTTCAGGTGGGATTGAAGGAGATTAGGGAGGAATAGATTGGGTAGGGAAGATTAAGTAAGATTGTTTTACATTTGGTTGAGAAAATGAACAAGTTAGATTAATTCCAGATTATAGTAATTTGTCTGTTTTGCCCTTTATATTAATATTTCTTTTTTTTTTTTGTTAAAGCACGTGTTTGCTAAAAACCTTAGAAAAAGTAACTAATTTCAATCGTTGATTAATTCAAATTAAGTAAGTAATTAGAACTCTGGTTAAGGATTAGACTTTTACGTAGCATGGGAACAATTAATGTCAAATTCTAGAAAATCTGAAACAACAGTAATAAGTAATAACTAATAAGTAAATCAGCGCATTAAAAACAATTGCCAACCTTAAACAGAAAAATTGGAGTTAAAGTGTCAACAGTCCCATATTAAGTATTATGCTATTACTATACAAAGGAATGTCAATTCATAAAAGAATACACAGTTTTTTCATCCAAAAAAGAACACACACAGACATAATAGATGAGCAGTTCTCCACTTTCCTATAGTCCCTTAGCGGTAAAAATTCGTAGAGAAAAAAGGATTGTGCATTGAATAATTCCTCAAATAAAAAAGTGTGTTTTTAATAAAATACAGCTGAAATAGTTGGTTAGTTGTAAGTTGTTACTAAAGCCATCGCCTGTAGTTGAGTGTCACCGAACCAGAAAGCAAGATAACATGTGTGGTTGTTAAAGTTCAAAATTCAAAATTGATGTCTATTATTCATCATTCACTAGTAGCCCTCTCATGATTGATCATTTCATTGTAAGAGTGGATAAGATCATTAATTGACCATTGAGGTGATCGTAACATGGAAGGTTTCAATTTTTGGGGGTTTAGGTTATTATTTAGCTTAAACAAAATACTAATAATAAATCTAGGTTATTCTTCATAAATTCGTAGAAATTTGTTGCAGTTGTTGTTTCCCAATCCCATGTTGAAGTTTTGAACTGATTAATGACTACACCTCTCTTCTTCCAAAGTGAGAGGGAATAAGTAAAATTGAATTTAACTCATGAGTAATGACTATCTCTCGAGCTTTGGTTTTATATAAATATCATTAGAAAGTGGTACCAAACGTATCATCCATTGTCGTCCAGCGGTTAGGATATCTGGCTTTCACCCAGGAGACCCGGGTTCGATTCCCGGCAATGGAACTTTTTCTTCCCTAGCCCACTTTATTAAATTCATCAAATTGGTGTGACGTATATGTATGTAATAATTATATATTTTTTGTATTCTTGGGAATGCAAATATATATTTTTTTTTGAAAAGGTTGGGAGTGCAAATATTATATTTAGAGAATCACCTCCAACAATATTTTAGATTTATTGCTTGAAATGTACATCTTTCATGGACAATATAAAATTAATCCCACAGATAAAAGGATTGCGTATAATCAACGTTCTTCCATTTTCTTTTTTCCAAACTCAAAAGTATGTTAGATTCTGCACATATTTAACCAATTCTAATTCCATCGGTTGTGACTTGTGAGTCTTGACTGCGATTTGTGTTGTAACAATTGACATCTGGAAACGTAGTTGGGAGTGAATATTGCTTTGGACTTAGGAGATCAGTTAAAGTCGGCAGCGATCATTAAATTATGAAATAGTTTACATCTATAATATGTAAATAATAACAAAAATCTTCCTTAAAACTTTAATAATTACATAAAATACCCATATTTATCAAATTTTATTTGAGCCCACTTATGATTATTTTTTACTTTCAATGAGACTTATTTCCGGTTATTCAAAATGTAAGTAGTGTTTTTATAGTTACTCAAAGAAGGAAATTTTTGTTCACGGGATATTAGTATAACTATTCCTTTTATTGCTATAGAATTGACATAGGCACATAAAGGAAGGGGGGGTAACATTAAAATGTTACTATGCTTTGTTATAGTATACAATACAACTTTTAAACATATACCACAACAATAAACACAACACATTCTCCTCCCCCCTCCTCTCTTACCCCCTTCAAGTGTACTATACTGTCCCTTTGGGAAGAAACACACACGAGGCACAACAACGATATACATACAGCTTTAAGTAATCAAAGAATGGCACCTGCCATTTGAGCAAAAATTAACAAGCAGGTAAAACGATGCTTGAGTTCTCACTAACTCCCTGCCAAAGAGAAATAGGGAAAAATAATTAGGGATCTTGACACAAAAAGTATTAAAGATAGTCAATTTAAAATATAAATATTTAGAGAGACACCCCTTGAAGTATGAAAACCATTGCGGATAACCCCCACTTCTCCAAGTTTTTAAAAGCTCGCCGGGTGTTTTCACAATTATTCAAACTTTGGAGAATTCTTTTGTAAATATACCATACATCCGATGGCGTATATATAATTATTGGACAACCAATACGACTCCCAGCACATAATTGACTGAAACTAGGATGATAGTTTATTGTACAAGGAAGAGTGGGGGGATGCTAGAATGCAAACGCCTTTTACCTTATCTGGACAAGTATCAAACGCGATTTTATGTGAAGGCAAAAATCCTATCTGCAATCTTTGTTCTGCAAATCGGACATTCGGAACATGCAAGAGAACATGATTTACACACTGCAAATAACATAGCATAATGTTAGTAAGTACTGCTCTGTTGTGATGAAGCGAAAAATGATAACAATGCTGATTCAAGAAGTAATATAAACTTACAGCAAAAATGACGACATGGAAGAAGCATTGCAGTTGTTGCTGATTCAAAACATACTTTACACACATGTGAATTTACATCTCCATTGCTACTATACCTGAGTTCTTTCTCTTTCATCTCCTGCATTCGAGCCTGATGGAATTCAAAGAGAAGAAATAAGACCAAGTAGTTATTGTTTACAAGAATAGGTAGTTGGTAAGAAGAGTAACTTCGAATCATTTTACTCATAACTACGAATAACAATTCTTAAAAAAAAAAAAAAAAGGCCCACAAAATGGTAGCTGTGGTTTCAAACAGGCCAAGTTCACGAGCAAATAGCATGGAATTAGGAAAAAGCTACACCAAAAACAGAAGATGTTGATCGAAACAACAATTCATGCACAAACATGAACTAAAATCGACCAGAGGCATAACTGGAAGTAGTTCATCATGGATTTTCTATGCCACTTTTGTTTGACACTATGTGCGCCACTTAGTTGTGATGATGACACATGCCTGGAGTCTTAATACATATGGTGTGGTTGTACATGGAGGGTGGATGGTTATATGGCACAAGAAGTGGCAAACAAAAAGTGGACAAGAGGATCTATTGCGGGAAGCTAATTATAGATTCATCCATTAAATCCCTTTTATATTTTTAATTGTTGGGCTTATCTGTGATGTTTGCATAAGTTACAGGAAAGGATTGAATTATTTTCCAACCAGCAGAGTTGGTTTCCATAATAGCATCAAACGTAAGGGACAACAAGGGTTAAGGATGAACAATTACCTTAAGGCGGACAACAAGAGGTTCGTCTTTGGGAACATTAGATGTAGGAGCTGGATTCTCTTCAACTTGCCTATCTCTAAGGACCCGATCCTTGCTATCAACATCATCGACTTTTACTTCAACTTCACCTGTTCTCTCTATTTCCTCATTATGCCCGTCATTTAACTTTGAATCTTGAGTAACACTCCTTTCTTTCTTTAGCTGAGCAACAAGCACCCACATGTTTGCCAGATCATTTTCCAGAGCGGCCTCTCTTTTCTTTGCATCGTCAAACTTTTTCCTATAATCCTCTTCTAAGATTTCTTTCTCAGCTAAGGCAGCCTCGAGAGCAGCCTCCCGTTGTTTTCTTGCTTGCAACTCCATTTTCATATCATCATGATCAAGATTCCATGAGTCAAAGTCGTCACTGACCATTCCGGAAATATCATTTGTTCGGTTAGAAAGCCGACTTCTTCGACCAGTTCGGTTGACATCATTGTGTCGGCGGTTATTACTGGTACTAGAACTTCGAGAGCTAAGAGCAGATTGTAATTCTTTTTCTAGTTTGGCATTCTGTAATGACAACTTAGTAACTTCACCAGCTAAATTCTTTAACTCAACTGCAGCAGCAGATGCTAGCTCCTTGGCATAAGAAGCTTCCTCTGATAATTTCTGATTCTGCACACTTAACCCACTGTTTTCCTCTAGAACCTTGATATGTTCTATCTTTAGTTTTTCATTCTCAAATCCCTGCTCAGAGCATAAACATTCAGCTATAGTTTTTATTCTACATGGGGTAAAACAATTATACATATATATATATACACACACACACACACACACACACATATGAGGCACAACAAATTCATAAATATATTGCCACGTATTGGCAGCTAAAACTATAGATGTTTCTGAAGTAAACTCCCAAGCATTATGGACATTATGTGATATTTATGTAACAAGTTACCTGTGACTGAATTTTCTTTCTCAACTCGTCAGCATATTCACCTGATGGGTCAGTATGCGATGCCGATTTGTCACCAGAGGAACAATTTAGTCGCTGCTCTAGGAAAATAATCTTCTCTCGGAGTTCCTTATTTTCAGTGCACTGATAATAAAAAAAGGGAAAAAAATGGCCTCACATGGACAGAAAAATGAAAGATGGTTCCAATACAAGTACAAACTTCTAAAATATGTTAAAATGGCGTTTTTTGACCTTGCTTTGCAACTGTTCTTGAAGCACGCGGTTATCTGCTGATTTAATCTGCATTATGATAATGAAAAGCTAATTGAATTCCCAAGCAACCTTTACTCTTGACTATGTAAATATGTAAAGTTCAGTGCCAAGAAAAAGACAAAAATGAGACGGTAAGAACATAGACAAACCTCAAGCTCAAAACCCTTCTCACTACACTGTGCCATCAATTTAGTGATCGTCTGTTGCAACAACCAAAAAATATAAAAAGACATGTTCTGAAGTTAATATCTTATATGATTCTGGGAGAGTTACACCACATCATGTTATTGTGTAGTCAATCAATAAGACTGCAAAAAGGACCTGCTGCATTTCAACCATGGATGCATTAGCAACTGAAACTTCACCACTCTCAACAATGCGCTGTTCTAGCACTCTCGTCTGCCTTCTCTTTTCTTGGATTTCACTCTCCAACTTCTGAATCTGTTCGATATAATAAAGGTTACTTTTATGTATTCACAATTATATAAATCAGTTATTGCAAAAAGTATTTAGCAGAGCAAAGATAACAGTCGGATCCTAAAGTTCTGTTAGTATAGAAATTACACCTTGATGGGGGCTACACGACTAAATTACATTTTCTTATTCTGAGCAACAAAAGCTCAATTGAGACTCTTGCAAAACTTCTGAGATAGTCCACAAATGTAAACTCGGTTCTAATAATCTGAATCACAAAATTCCTGTGTCTTCTATCAGGTAGCCAGTATCTCTGGTTTTATAGAATTTTACTTCTTCATACTGAAAGAGAGAACTTCCATTGTGAAATTTGTTTAGATGCTTAAGTTTGAGGTTTAATTTTTGATTTGTTAAAATATCTAGAGAAAACATGCATGTTGACAGGGAGAAAGAAAATATTGAAATCTGGATGAAGAGAGCACAAAAGAGATCAAAGGCATCACTGACAGGTGGCACATAAATGAGGTCTCAATAACATCTAAATACAAGTTTTAACACAACTGCTCGTCCAATAAATAAGAGTGAAGAATGTAATTGCATAACCCAATAAACAAAAGGCAGCAGAGTGTTTTCGAGATATCGGTCCCATTCAGCAAGTAGAGAAAGTGCAAGAAAAGCTTTACTAATCAAATTGCTGACAGGTTGCATCAAACGAAAGCAACACAGAATATTCACGACAGTCCATAGTTTTTCTATAATACCTGAGCTTTTGAGCTTTCAGGATCATTGACGGACTGTTCTACGAGACGCTTTAGGGTACTGGTATCGAATGCAATCTCTCCAGCAAGCATCTTGACTTGCTCAACGAGAAGGTCCATTTGATCTGACATTGTTACCTCATCCTATTATCAACATAAAAGAGACAGCAACTCAAACTAATAAGTTCTCCTACACAAATGTCCAAAATCCAAGACAAACACGTTTAATATGTCATCGGACATCAACCCCAATAGCATAAACAAAATCAGCAAATCCAATGCAAGTCAAGCATCATTATAAGTACAGAGCCAGAATTTTGACAGAAAAACACTGACTGGGAAAGATCAGGTTTGGTATAACTGGAAGATCACTGGAGTTATTTCTTAAAACAAATAATAGAAAACTAAAAAGATTATGCTCAACAGTTGAGCAAATAGCTTAAATAAATAGACACATAAAGGAAAAAGGGATCCAACAGCCTCTACATGAGAAACATGTTTACACAAATTCTACATAGATTGCATGGGAAAGTCCGATTACTAGCATTAAATCACAGATATGCTTCTATCACATTTTTGGTAGATAAGTTACTAAGTTGACATGATAACTTAGTAAGATTATAGTTATGAGCACTTCAAACTTCAGAAGAATAGGAGTTGAAACATACTATAGGCTGTTTGGATACACTGGAAGAGCCACTAATAAGTTCACCGGCTTGAGCCGTTTCAGTTAATGTACTGCCAGCTTGTGATATGTCATCATTCCACTGGCTGGATGATCTTCTATGTTTAAAATCATAAGCATCAGGTGGAATCGTTAAAGGAGATGATGAAGAATTTCTCAGATTATCGCCGTCTCGCAGAACATCCAACTTCTGTTAGAAAAAGAGCACAAGAAAGAATAAATGAACAGTATGCAAAGTATTATTCTGTTAGAAGTGCCGAAGAAACATAAACGTGTTCAAAAACTTGGAGCACATTAGCACAGAGATAAAGGTCCAAATATAATTAACTAAAGAGTATACCAGAAAGCCACAGTTACCATGATCACCAAAATCATTACCAGCAAAATGGAGAGATCTAGACACATAAATTTCAGTAGGTATGTTTAGAAAAACAAAAAGAAATAGTAACCTGGCAATTCTATTGTTGAGAAATATTTAGGTTCATTATCATAATGCTTTGAGGCAGAAGGTGGGCAAACAACATTGCTTAAATACATAGTAAAATAAGTAAAATCACAAAAGGCAACTTACGTCATCCTCAGAAGCAGTCAGACTCCGTTGGTGAGAAGGAAGTTCACCCAAGTATCCTGGAATTGTATTTTTTGAAGAAACAAGTATTAACTTTGTCAGGCGTTGAATCCTGCTCATCAAAGCAGCCTTAGCATCTTCCTCTTCCTCTAATCTCGACTGCATCTTGACTTGTCCTTCTTCCAACTATAAAACAAACATAAATGATAGAAATGATTGGATCTTTCTATCCAATTGTCAAGAATTACGAACTCACAGATATATACAGATGAGGTCATCTCTGCGAACTCTGAGTCCCAACAATTACCAGAGCATACTACTTCCAGACATTCTAGACTAGGAGGATTCACATTACCTGTTGTTTTAAAACCAAAAGTTCTTCAGGATTGACCCCAACAAGCATTCCCCTCCTAAGTTGATCAAGCTCTTCTTTGAGACTTGATATTTCTCGTTGATACTTCTTAATTAATGACTTTTCATCAATTATCTGATAAAAGAAGAAAGCGCTAAGTTCATCAGATCATGCCATATTAAATTTTAATTAAATTCCAAATCTTTACAAACTCACCCTATTGCGAGAGGCATATATTTCAACACGTTTAGCCCTGCTGGCAAATTTCAGTGTATTGTGGGTTTCCTCCATATTGCTTGATGCTGGAGTGACCGTGCATATAAGCTAGGAGAAATACAAAAGTAAGAAGCTTTCAAATGATGCTAAGTTGAACTAACTTCACTAACATACTATGATCATAGAAGTTAAAATAAAGATTGCTGAGTTACATATTTTGTATCAAGAGACAATGAGGTAGTGGATGTAAAATCTTACCATCAGATGACAAACTCTAAACTAATACGCAACAGGACAAGCTAATTTAAAATAAAAAATAGAAATCATTGGTTTGATATATAATTAATTACAAAATCAGAACCAAATATACTTGATTTAAAAAACAAAAAAAAAAATGCTCACCGAAACATGCCCATGGCCACTTAGAGAAGATTGCAGAAGGCGTGTAAGCTTTGAATCTCGATAGGGAACATGTGATGCCTTTCCTTCACTAAGCTTTCCAATTACCTTTACGTGACAGATAATATGAAAATATTATAGTAGTATTAGGCAAAAGAAATAACTTATTTAAATGTATAGATGCTAGTCTGCTTTTAACAAAAGTGTATTCGGAGACAATTTGTAGATGCTAGAGTGATGACGTGGTAGGACAAGGTTCAACATTAGCAATCACCAAGAGTGTTAGAAACACTGGAACCAGGAAGACAACTTCAACTGAAAACAGAAAGTACTCACAGTTCCCAGCGTAAGAAGACTTTTATTGATGTATGATCCCTCCTTTCTCCTTATCCCAGTTGTTTCAGTTTTTGAGCTTTCAGAACCCGCTAAATCGATTAAGTTCTAAACAAAAAGAGGCCAAAATAAGGTGAAATATTATAATACATGGAAAGTAGTAAGACCATATTACTATAATGCCATAAAGTATCATATTCCAAATGATTAACAAATATGCATACCAATTGAGAGAATATAACGCCATCATAATCATCTCCGTGTGCACTACTTTCAATCATCTGTCAGCAGAAAAAAACAATTGACAATTATGAAGTGGACAACTAAGGATATCCAAGAATAACATGAAATAAGAAGACACAAATCGATGGGTAACACTATTTGAGGACACATATATGCCAGTTGTCCACGAGGAAAGAAAAAGGTTATAGACAAAGAATGTTAATGAAAAGCGACATAATTAAATATGACAATATCATCTTAAAACATAAATAATAATTGAGGGTTGCTAAGAAAATCTATTCATTTTAAACTCCAGGCCTGGGAAATTTAGCAGTCTATATTATTCTGGTGATGAATGATCGATTTCATTCAATCTAATAAACAGTGAGCCGATATTGCCGATCTTATATAAAGAAGTTGGTAACATGCCTTAGCTAATCATCACTAGTTTTTGCAGCATTTACGAATTAGTCGCAATATGTACTGACATTTACCGAGGCATATGTTCATTCACTAAACTCCAAAAACCAAAATATGAAGATGCAACCCGTCTGTAGCCGCCCATTTGTTCTTTGTTATCACTTTTAACATAAACAATTAGAAAGTAACACTTATTACAATTGATGCTTTCAAGGATAATTGAAATGCCTTAGTAACGTGACTGATAAGCTGAGCAGAAAAAGTAGTCATTGTTCAACTCATGGACGAACAAACACACACACACACACACACACACACACACATATATATATATATATATATATATATATATATATATATATATATGTTTATATTTTATATTAGAACAAAAACATGAGGAAAAGAGGAGCCAAAAGAAAATATTCAAACCGCCCGATCATACCAATGTGAATATTGTATGACTACGGCTGCTGAATAAGTTGAAATTATTTGATCCAACATGCCGATGCTCTGCCAAATTTGAATAAACACCACGAATATAATTAACTATCAAAATGGAACAATAAGCATGGGACTGTGCATATAAAAGCTAAAGGAAAAAACAGTTAACTTTTCTGTGAGATATCGTGAAACATCTGAAGCAATCACTGCGATGGATTAGGCATGTATCACAAAGAATAACATAGAAATAGTTACCTTCCCCGGCCGCAATAAATGAAAGAGCATGTCCGGGGGACAACACAACTTCTTCCTTCATTCCCTCAACATATGTCCCCTGGGCACAATATCAATGGCTATTACAAAGCTATTAATCTAAAATATCCAATAAGAAGTATGAACTGAATAGATGTGATTTGCAGTTTGATTCTCAGGAATAAAACCAACTCTACCATATCTAGAATTGGTGATAAAATATACGTAAGGAAAAGACAACTCATATGACAAAAACCTGTGCATCTTCTCTAACACGCAAATTCTGGCCAGTTGGGTCCAGCAGGTCATTTATCACCTGTTAGCAGAAATCAAGGAGGAATGTGTATCACAAGACTTCCATACATGGTAATACCAATTACACAAAATAGTGGACACAAAGATATATATTTGAATGTACTAAGTACTAGACTCGAAACAAATTGTTTACAGGGGAACACGCCTATAGGAGGAAAGCTAACTGCAACAAGACTTCATTCGGATCATTGTCTTAAGGATAAACTGATCAGGGGCACGAAGAATGTGGGGCGTTAAAATTCATCACAAAGTTCAAGATACAAATATTTTTCCTGCACTTACATATCTTTCAAAGTTGGTAAAGATATTAATGAACTAACCTCATTGTAGATTTCCAGATAAGATACACGAAGTAAGAATTCACGGCCTGGAGTCTGAAGGAAAATTAACGTCAGTCAAAGATACATCACTGTGGATTCACCGTGTTATTTTATAAAACAATAAATGAGTAGAAAGGTATAACATAGGGATGGATGGCCAACTATAATAATATTCTAAGATGTAACTCAAGAGTTGAAATCTAAACCTTAAATTAGATTCACCAAACCTACATCTTGGATGATGCTGAAGACATCCTTTATAGCCAAGGGTATGATACCAGGAGAAAGTTGATCTCCCTGAAAGGAAATGTGTTATGAAACAATAAGGTTAACAAAAGGGCTTTATATCATCCCATCACTGTGGGTCAATACATGTTAACTGAGTTAGGAGTCCAACAAGTAAACAGAACAAAAATGGCAGTAGAAAAATTTATAAATCCATAAAATGAGGATTGAGCCGTGTGATTAAATGCAAACATCTCATGCTTGACAGAAGCGAATATTTACGAAAATACTAGTCTGATTTCAGATGTTATAATCTTTGAACCAAAAAACTCGCGCCACAGGCACCTTGGAGTCCATTATCACCAGTAAAAATATGCAGCTGTAGTCAATATACTCATGCACCTAATATCGACATTCTTGCTCTCACAATAATAAGATACCAATTTGTCCACGGACAAATGCCAAAACAACTGCTACTGGTGTCGTTTCTTAAAAATGATATTTAAATGTACGAATTGAGAGCATTCTAATACCATGCATTTCAATGTTCCCCGCAACTGCCAGTATGGCTGTGATTGTAGCAAATTGTTTCTTTGGTCCCTAGGACCATGAGTTTTCACATATCAAATAGGCAGAGTTTATAGTGAAGAATATAACTCACATGCATAGTGTGTGTCTTTCCACTACTGGTAACACCATATGCAAACACAGTCCCTGGTATCCACAAAACCAGTATTAGTTTGCAAAATATCCATCAGTAGTGAAACAGAGATAAGAAAACCAATGTGTTTTAATTGTTCTTAATATATTCAGCGGTCTCCAGCATGGAATTCTGTTATTATCAAATAAGCGGCGTAGATGAAATGCTGCCTATTACCTAACATAGCCTTTTTTAAAGTGATTACCTAACATAGCCTTTAACAATAACCGAAGTAGTTTAGTTTCGTAAACGACAAATTTGGATAAGACAACAAGCTGAACATACCATTTACACCCTCCATTGCAGATTTAACTACTGGTCGAGCAGCCACTTCATACACATCTTGAGTACTAGTATCTTGTCCAAATACTCTATCTGTGAGGAAAACGACAAAAATACAGGTAACAAACAGTTCCCAAGTAAGCGAATTTGACAGCAAAGGTCCCATGCTAAATCTATAAATTACAATTCGTTGATTGAAGCAAATGACGATCTCCAACACTTCCCGAAATTCGATTGTATAGCATTAATTAAAGTCGATCAGCATTTCCCCAACTGAAGCGTTAAAAAAGTTACCGCACGTCCTCAACAAACTAATGCAGCTTCGAACCTTTGTCACTCGTAAACAAGTTCAACGTATAACCAGTAAAACAGCATAAATTATTTACCATATGCATAAGCAGTCATCGGATTATACTCATTCCGCACAATTTTTTCACCGTCTGCATACCACGCGACCTCATCTCCTCTCTGATATTCCCTTTCACTGCCACCACAACAAACACAATGCACAAAACTCAATACACCTAACTTTTCCCCAAAATCACAACCCTAGCCTACTGCATTCCCCCAAATTTGGAAGATCTAAAATCAATCTCAAAATCAGATCTATCATAATGAGATTAAATCCAAATATCACCTCAGAGGCCGAAACCTAATCGTGACGGAAATGCTATCTCCCGATCTCGAGACAGTCTCCAGAGGCTCTGCCGCCAGCTGCTCCTCCATCGACGGATAACTCACCGGCGTTCGTCCTCCTCCTCTATTCCGGTTCGGCGTCATGGATCTAGAACCGTAACCGCCGCCGTAAAACGACGTCGCTGAGGAAGAACACGAACGCGGAATCAATCGATTGTTCATCAGCGAAGACGATGAAGATGTAGACGAGTAAGGACTCGACGGTTTCCGGTGGTGATTAAACGGTGAGCTGCTTCTTCCTCTAGAAGACGATGCCGCCATTTTTTTTTCTCCGATCAAAAACCTCACACCTGTGTATACTTAGCTTGCGATTTTTGCTCCGAAATAGAATAACAGAAATTGATGAACAAATGTGTCAGATATTTCACATGGCGAGAATCTGTAAAGTGAAGAACATTAAAGCTTCATTAGAGAATTGAATTGATATGTATGTATATGTATATCTATGTGTATGTGTGTGTCAGTGTGTATTGACGCACACACACACACCCGTGCGTGTATGTGTGTTTCTTCTTGTTTAAGAGATTGCAGAGAGAGTGAAGAAGAAGAGGAGGAGGTTGGACTAGTGACAAGTGAAGTGAGAAGGAGACTTTGGGATTTTTTATTTTTATTTTATTTTTTTGTTTCGATTGTTTGAATTTAAATGTGTTGGATTATAATAGTGGAGTGATGTTGAGAAGAAAAATTAATTTTGAAGGAAAAATGATTGTGCCAAGGAAGATTTTGATGTGCCAGAAAAGTCGTGCTACTCGTAATGCCTATGGCTACCGTATATACCACAAATACATAATGATCAAAGTTTCGTTTCTACTGTATGTTTCGATTCGCTAAATATTAGAAACTTTTTACAATATTTCAACATTTTTTTGATTTTTTTTGGAATATTCGTAAAAAATGTTGTTGTAATAGATGTAGAAAATACTTGTACGTTCGTTTTCATAGGGTCAAAAATGGAAACGTTTCGGTACTTTTCGTGAAAAAGAAAATAAACTTTGATCTATCAAGGTACTATAATACGAAATTGAAGAATTAGGATAATTATACAAATATCTTCTTCTAAAGTACTAATCGATTTTTTTTAAAAAATTATATAGACAGTCTCAGTAACAGGAAATATAGATATAATTATTTCTAAAAATTATATGCGTCAACTAGAGAGTTCTACCAACTAATTGAAAAAATACTCTTTCAAGTATTAATAAAGAATGTGGCATGGCAAGTAATATGAATTGATTGTTTGGAACTATTTATGTATGACGACAGACGTGGAATTTAAAAGTTGACGCTTACGTATTTCATTTTTTGTTTTGAATTTTAAATTTTCGTATTAGACAAAGACTTGTCAATATCATTTAATAGAGTATATTTAGAATATCTGAAGATGCACTATTTTTACCGTATATATGAACTCCGAACACGAAATCTACAATCTCAAAAGGTAGTTAACAAGATGAATTGGTTAAAAAATCATTCTGTAGCAATTTGTTGGAAATGAATACAAAATCAAACTTCAATTTAAGATTATATCTAAAAGACCCAAGATATTTGGTCAAAAGTCCGAACACGTAACTAAATGATTCAGATTATGTTTTTTTCCCGATATAAAAATGAAGCTTAGTAATTAAAACTTTAACATTAAGAAAATAAATATTCAAATCACTAATTTTGAAATTTGAACAAAACACTGCTCTCTTAAGATTTGAGCAGAACTCGCATTTAGTTGAACACGTGTTGAGCTGCACTTTTACCACGACTTAATTACCACAGTAAATTGAAGTAAGTGGGGCCCGCAGAAGAAGTGTTGATCCCGCGTTAAAAAAATGGAGATTTTACTTGGAATAATTTGAGCAAACGAGCGGGAATAACAGTGACGTAAGTCGATGTGGACAAAATTATTTTTGTCAGAATACTATTTATTTTTATTTACAAGTGGGGAACAAATATAACCGACTTAGCAGGTAAAATATATACAACTCGCTTGAGTGGCGAGTAGAGTGCACGCGCCGATGTGACTCCATATCTTCCGACAGGTTACTGTTGTATTAGCTAGATTCGAGTAATTGTAGAGTAAAGAAAATAACCTTTATAATTGCAATTGGAAAAAAAAAAAAAAAGGTTCCTAAATGTATTTTTGGGCTTCCAATTAATTATTTTTCTTTAGACAAACGCATAAAGTTTCTTTGTATAGCCTTTATGACGACGTTACACGAGATTAGTTTTTAGGCATATAATTACGACGACTTAATTACAAGAATATGTTATACAACAATTTCTGAAATTCGGAAAAAGAATTACACGTTATTGTGTGTATTATTAACCTTGGAACTAATATTTTATTTTTCATATTAAATAAAGGAATTATTAGAACAAGATACGAAGTCGAGAGAAAAACAAAAAGAGAGATATTATTTGATGAGATGAGATATTTGATTGTTTGAATCACATGTAGGACAAGTGCTTTAAAAGTTCACAAAGTTAACGTTAATGATTTAGTTACATTTGAGGGTGGGCCGGTGAATTTAATTGAAGATGATGTCCAATTAAGAATTAAGATTGTGTTAAAAAAATTAAGAATTGTTTTTTTTTTTTTTAATTGGACATGACCAACTTAGTGTAAGTTGATCCGTGACAAATTATCACAGACGACAATGTGGAAGATAAGACGTAATGATATTAATACTAAACTACATATAATGGCCAATTAAACTGAACCTACATAGTTTTATTAATTTTTTAGGTCTGCGATTACAAAATAGAAAATAGATGAGGTCTACATACGAATAGGGAAAATGAGAGAAAGACAGGCCGACACTTTTTATTTTAGGATTTAATGCAGCTAAATGTTCAATTTTTTCAGGAAAGAAGCTTCCATAAACAACCACGTCCACTTTTTTTTGCTTTAATATTTTGATAGGTAATGCATGTGACTGGTTTAATATCAGGTGCACCTAACGTATAAATACATGCGCAGGACCTTTTATGAGTTTTTCAAATATATCCGAGTCCTTTGTTATGGATGATAATTTCAGAAAATGATAAAGATAATTACATATGCATCATCTTCAAAGGTTTTGTATTATTAGAGAGATCTTTCATGTCATCTGAATAATTATTTATATAACTACTTAAGGTAACATACTTTGAATTATTATTTATATAACTACTTAAGGTAACATATTTCGAGCATGTCGTTTCACTATGCGATCAGACGCCATCCATGATCAAGAAATAGCGAGTCGAATTGTAATTATAATGTCGGAATTGAGAGTATTGATGGTCTCAAATTGGTCATTTTTTAGCCTGACTGACCACTATCGACCCTTTCTGACAAATGTTTCATTAAGGTTTTTCGGTCATTCATTACAAACTTAAGAGCATCCAAAAATCATAATTTTGCATTTTGTTTCTGCAACCGAGGATCGCAAACAACTTGCCCAAAGTGACAAATGGCATTCGAGAGATTCATACTGAAATCCCCACAATTCGCCAACAATATTTGTACAGATACAGACTTAGATGCTTCGAAAACGTCGTAGTTTTTTCTGATTCCTTGAGAGCTCGATCTTTCGAACGTTTTGTTCTTCAAGAAATTGACCATTGAATAACTGTCGAGCTTTGATAACTCGATTGCTCTCCCAAGTTCGATCATTTTCTCTGAAATCGGTTTTTGCTCAACTCAATTGTTTTTTTACTGTTTATGGCTTCTCATACTATTTCATAGATTTAATCATTGGAGCGCAATACGCTTGTGCCTTCGGCTAGATTCATATGGACCGTGTGAATGCAGGTTTTCTCGAACAAAGTTGTATGGGAGATTGCACGGGCACCACCGGTCTAAAGCGAAATATCGGAGTTGCGGAGAAAGGTACTCCATGTCATTACTAAATTTAACAACATAAAAAGCATAAGATGTACTTGTAATATCATATAAAACTTAATTCACTCTAATGATAGGCTATATGAAATGTCTATTTTATTCGAAGAGTTTCTAATTATAAAAATATCAAAACAATTGCATGTAATTCCATCAAACCTTAAAGAGTGTAAATGTAATTACTATCTAAAAACAACATGACATCTTATAAGGGTATATCAATTATGTCGAATCAACTTCCTTTTTTGTTGGCACTACCATTCTCGAGTCATGCAAGTTCTGACTCGCCTCCTTTCCAATTTCCAACTTTATTTCTGCCTAAATCAAATCAAAGACAAAATCTTTGTCTTTGATTTTGTCTTTGATTCCCAGGACGGGTCGTACTCACCAAATCAACTCTGATAGCTATTCCCTCCCATGCAATGTCTGTTTTCAAGCTTCCAGTAACATTCCTGAGCAAAATTCAGAAACGAACCCAAAAGTTTATCTGGAGTGCCAAACCATCTAACCATACTAGAGCAAAGGTTAATTGGTCAACTGTTTGTCAACCTATAAACCAGGGAGGTTTAGGTATTCGGAACCTTCTGGATATGAATAACGCGTTTCTTCTCAAACTAGGTTGGCGTCTGTTAACCCAACCGAATTCACTTTGGGCAAGAGTCATAAAAGCCAAGTACTACCACAATTCTCATATCTTGTTGGCTAGGGCACGACCACACCATAGTTGGGGATGGAAATCTATAATGTCTATGTCACCAATGCTAGCATCCGCTATTCGGTGGCATGTATCATCAGGACACCTCCTTAACTTTTGGCTAACCAAATGGCTTGGTAACTTCACGATTTCGGAGTATGTCACTCAGATTCCGACCCACTTAGCCTCCCTTTCAGTAGCCGATGTCATTGATCCAAACACCCGATCTTGGAACTTAACAGTTGTTATCCAATTCATACCTCGCCACATCGTGTTGAATATCCTTGGTACCCCACTCTCGAGTAATACCCAAGAAGATCACTTCTCTTGGGCTTAGTCCAAACATGGACACTTCTCTGTCACTTCGGCATATGAGATGCTTACTAACCGTCACACCCCTTTGTGTACCCCTAACCTCCCGTGGAACCTGATCCAAAAACTCCCAACTAACCCGCGCATTAAGGTGTTCTTCTGGCTCTTGTGTCAGGATAGGTTACCAACTAAATCTTACCTCTACATCCGTCATGTGCTTCCAGACCCCATCTGCCCACTATGTCTTCAATACCAAGAGACACCAACCCATTTGTTCTTCCACTGTCCCACAACTTAAGCAGTAATCAGATCCATAATACCCAACCTTTCGAGCCGGAACCATAGACATCCATTGATCCACTTCAGAAGGCTTTCCCCAACAATTCAACAAAGTTGGGCAACATTAGCTTGGACAATATGGCACGCCCGAAACCAATTGGTCTTCAACCAAATACCGTTTCAGCTGAACTCCATCCGCCACAACTATCAATATCAGCTAGCACATATGCCCTTAAGTATAAGTGAGCCACACTCCATACCTCAACCCACTCATACTCATGTGCTGAAATGGGAACCCCCACCTTTAGGCTATGCCAAATTAAATGTGGACGGATCTTCCTATGGTAATCCAGGACCAGCCGGTATTGGCGGCATTATTAGAAATACCATTGGAAATTTCATGGCAGCATTCTCGGCATCAACGGGTCACTCAACCAATAACCAGACAGAATTTTGTGCATTACGAGATGGATTGAACTTGGCTCACAACATGAGGATTACACATCTTATCATTTCCACGGATTCTTTATATATGTTGAATTGTCTTGACAGGACACAGGAGCATCCAGCTCATCTCACGGGACTTTTACAGGATATTTGGAGTCGTCTCCATAGCTTCATATCAGTCATTGGTACGTTTAACTATCCAGAGACAAACCAGGTTGCAGATTTATTTGATGGTACATTTGTAACTCGTATTTCTACTTCTGTTATTCCATGTACTAAAACAATTATTTTGCGTTAAATAAATGACCACTGGTCTTGTTAAAAAAAAAAAGACAAAATCTTTTAATTAAAGAAAAAACCAAAGGCTCTCTCTTTCTCTCTATATAAATATATATATATATATATATATATATATATATATATATATCACAGTAGTTCATACGCCATGACTTATTTCAAAATATAAAAGTAGGGCAACTCGTATATGGAGCGTATTAACATCATTAACTTTCGCTCATTATGATTGACAGTTTTAATTTTAAATGCAATAACTATCTTTCAGTTTTGGACCTTTAATTTGATATCTGTTAACTGTGTTCATAAAGAAAGAATTAATGGTATTACTCTATCTCCAATCCCTTTGTTGAAATTAGAGAAGTCATTTATAATTTTCTACTACTCAAAAATTACAACGAGAGTGAATGCCTTTTTTTTTTCTTTTTTTTTTTTTTTCTGAATTTGAAAAAACTTACACGAATATGAGTTGACTTGTCGACTTAATAAGAGTAGGTATTACAGTTAGAAACTTTGCTCACATCACAGGCGCAGCAAGCACTTTCGTGATATAGTAATATACACGTACAATTTCATAATTTATTAGGTACATGAGTACATCACGCTTTCAGTTCTAGAGATTTTTCTTCTGCAAAGTCCCATACTCCGTTGTAAAATAGAACTCCTCAATAAGATCCGATCTTGATTCAATTAAATACAAATTATATATGAGTCCAACTCCATGACTAGGTATCAATTCAATTTAAAAGTACGAACACAAAGATTCTAATGAGTAATGCCTCGTTGAGTATATTTATTCCAACCAAATTAAGAAATCACAAAATTTAATAAGAAATTAAATAATATATATATATATATATATATATATATATATATCATTATATATAATACTAAACTTAATCTTATAGTTTTTATGTTATGACTTTGACAAGTGTGAACTCTCTTTTGAGATTATAAAACTCTGTTTAGGTAAGTCGCCGAATTTTCACATAACCGAATACACTATATGCTCTAACCTATCAAAGTTCAATCCTCTATGACTGTACATATGGAAGTGGTTAAACTTTTTTCACGATATGTTTTCTCATTTTAGAATAGTGACTACATAATAAATAAATTTCTAAATTTAGTTAGGCAGGATAGAAGTCTAGAACAAATAGAAATTCGGCCACAGTACATGTAAAACTCTAGTGTCAAATTATCTTTCCATTTGGGCAAGGTACCACCGTCTAAATAGTTTGGCAAATACTATGTAAGCATTTATATTAGGAAGAATGGAGATGAGCACTTTGCCCCCCTTAGAGCTTGAAAGTTAGCACTTAAACTTTGACTCCCTAAAAATCTGATATATAGTATTTTGCACCCAAATTAATCCCTTCAAACATTTCAAGAGCATTCTTGTCATAACACAAATTGTGGGGGGGTGGGTGGGGGGGGGGGGGGTGGTTTATTTTCTGATTTTTCATGGGTAGAACGCTATTTCTTTATTTAGGGAGGAATATGTTTATTAATTAATTGAACATAATAAAATAACAAAAAAATCTGTTTGCAAATCCACAAAAAAATAATACGTCCAAGAATAATTATCAATTTATTAATTACAAAAATAACAACACTTTTTGACAAAAATAACAAACAACCTCACTTATAAAGCATAATTTATGATGAATTAATATTTTATAATTGTATAATAATTTGATAGTGGAAATAATAGTTTATGGAAAAATCATAAATATTTTGACATAAAAAATACTAATTAAATTAGTTTAAGTCATCTTTAAAACTTTTTTACGTTTTATGCATCTATAAATAATAATTTGCCGCGAGCTAAGTATAATGAGTTTTGAAGTGATGAAATAGCTCCTAAATCCTAATGGCTTTTCTATTTTTTTTCTTCGTCTTGTTATATTCATTTTTCTCCGCCTTTTTTTTTTCTTCTGCAGGAGATAATTAAGAGAGACCACGTGACTGGCTCATCCATTTAATATACACACTCTATTTTGGGCAGTTCATTATATACTCTTTTAACAAACGAGACCAATTTGTAAATTGATTTCATAACTAGAACTAGCATAGAGCTTGAAAGTGACACGAGAGTCGAGACTAAAAGTTGGCAATAGTCATTTCTCATTTCCAAAACAAAGCCCACAAATATCTCCAACAAAACAGATTAAATGGTGGAGTTGAGGAAAAGGGGGTGAGGTGTAATTATGAGATGCATATTGGTATGTTGGAGATGTAGGGACTTGAAGTAACCTAATTAATTACCCTAAAAACTTCAAGTATATATACAGCTTGGTTGTCAAAGGTACACGCGGCCAGGATAACTTGGTCCGTACTTTATGAGAAAATTATTAAATTATTGGTGTATTAAAATACTCGATTTATCCTGATTACTAAGGGAAAATTCAGAACTAATTTAACTTTCTATTGTAAGGATATCTTGAAAAACTCAATATTTGTATCATTCCTTAGATCTGAATATATATCTCTAGTGTAGATTCTTGTTGACAAATATAAAGTCAAACCCTGTAAATTCTGAATACTCCTAATCTTTATTTCATGCGTCATTGCACATTTTATTTGTTATATAATATTTTAATTTAAAGTTAAAAAATTAAAGATATAGTTTATAGTGGAAATTGGTTATGATGACGCCCCTGGAACGTCGTGTCCGTCACCGAGGTTGTCCGCACGCCGATCCCAACCTAACATGACCATGGACCCGCCAAGCTCTTGGAGGGGGCGCTGAGGAGCTCGTTGAGAGGCCTTTGGCTGGTACTTTCCACGACCCTTGGGGGTTCCGGCTCCGTTCGCACGATCTCCTTGCAAACTTCTGCTGCCACTGGGCTAGGGCTCGAGCTCTTCCCACCGTGCTCACTTGCTCTCGCTCTTTCTCTCTCTAGGTGGGGCTCTTATAGCTGTATGCTCGCTTGGATTCCAGATGCCTTTATGACCAGCCTGCTTCCCTATTTATAGGGCGAGGGGAGGGTATAGATGTAACTTTACCAGGGGCACGCATTGGCATGCATGTTGATTTCGAGGGTAGTAGAGTACTTGCGTGTCTTCGTAGAGTAGGGTACGTGTAGCTTGTGAGTCTTGAGGAAATAGGCACGTGATGCTTGAGTGGGCTTCGTAGAGTAGGGCACGTGGTGCCTGCATGTTACCCTCTGTGCATGCCATGCTCCGTTTACATACTATAACCCCCGAGCCCCCGCTCTTTATTGGGGAACCAGGGCGGTCGAGCCCTGTAAGGGCGACAATGCACTCGGATAGTGGAGGATGACGTCAGCTGCCTTCGCGGGTTGGCCAGAGGGGCGGTTGCCTTTGCTTAACAACTAAGGATGTTATACCTGCACGTGCAAAATACGACCCCCCTCGTTGGCACACCGAGGAGTTGGCGAGGCGAATAATATATTATAATGCTTACAGGGGTCGGAGAATCCGAGAGAGGAGGTCGTGAGATAGGCGGGGATCAGAAGATTAGGCCACATGGACGAGTACAATCCGAGGGGAGAGAGTATGCGTTATCAGGTTAAGTTTCTTAATTTCGAGCAAAATTCATCCATACATTTTTTTTTTGTCAAGTTAACTACTAACTTGTCATTTTAGGAGTAGTTTGTAAATTTTACGCGACACAAAGGATTTTGCGCAAACTTAATGTTATTGTGAGGTTTTTGAGTTAAATCCCGATTCCCAAGTAATATCAATAAACATAATTATTCATTTGAGTTTCTCAAAGTTTTGTTATTGTAATTATTTTAAATTATAGAAGTTTTTAACTAATACGTATTTGAACAGCAATTTGAAGAACAGCAATGATAATTCTTAAATAATGTATTTTATTTACTTTCCTTATTTAGTAATATTTTATAATTCTGTTAAGTTAGTTAACGGTAACCTTCCTCTTTTAGTAAGTTGGTTATCCGTTTAGTATTTAAGCCGTTCGGTAGAGTATTTTCATAACTAACTTTTCTTTTCTTTTGATTCATCTTCTCTGATGAACTCTCTCTGTAAAAACAACACAAACACTCTCTTGAGATTCACACAATCGTTGAATACAATCTTCAATCGTTTAGTTCAATTGTGCGAAGTTTCTTCGATCATTTTGTTAATGTTGTTGATTTGATATGGTATCATTCACCGAGTATTCGATCCTCTTCCGCTGCATCTATATCTCTGGTTTGCGTTTTTTGCCCTAGATTTTGATTTCGGTTGAATTTTTGCGTTTTGACCGATTAGATTGTTCTCTGTATTGTGCGATCACTTTTGATCGGTTTAGTTTTGTGTTTAATCCGTTTGTTTTGCGGATCTGATCTATTGGGTTGATTGATTTGAGAATTGATCATTAATCTCTTTGCGAATCTGGTGTTGATTTGAGAATCTGTTTGTTTGTTTGAGACTTTGTTGTTATTTTGAGAATTCCTTGATCTGTTTTGTCACTATGACTACTACTGTTACTAAGAATCCGTCTGAAGATTCCACATCCGTTTACTTTCTCGGATCTCATGATTTCACTGGGCTATCCATTGTTACTGATGCTCTCAATGGAGATAATTACATTTCTTGGTCTAAAGGTGTGGAAATGGCTCTTACTATCAAGAATAAGATTGCTTTCATTGATGGTTCTTTGTCCATACCTAAAGAAGATGATGTTGTTAATCGAACATGTTGGATTAGAGCCAACAATCTGGTCCTTTCTTGGTTATTAAACTCTGTCTCAAAAGACATTCGCCAGACCCTTTTATTTTTCAAAACTGCCATTGATGTTTGGACTGAATTGAAGTTGAGATATGCTAGAGCAGATGGATCCAGGGTCTTTCATCTGCAGAAGTCTTTAGCTACTATTTCACAAGTCAATCAATCTGTTACATCCTTCTACAATGCCTTTAGATCACTATGGGATGAATTTGTTAGCCACAGACCCATTATAGCTTGCTCATGTGGTTTATGCACTTGTAATGTGAACAAGAATATGTTGGATCTCCAACAATCAGACTGTGTTTTATCATTCTTGGTGGGACTGAATGACTCTTTTGCTGCCATAAGGAGTCAAATCTTGCTCAATTCTCCTCTGCCCTCACTCTCAAAAGTATACTCTATGCTTTTACAAGAGGAGAATCAAAGGTCCTTACATGTTTCTTCTACTTCAATGGATCCTCTTGCCATGTTTACCAGGTCTAAGTCTGGACAGGACACCTATAACAAGCCTAATTCTGGTGCTCAAGCTACTTTCCAACAGAATAAGTTTCAAAAGCCTAAGGAAAAGAAGAAACTTAAATGCACTCACTGTGGTTTTAATGGACATACTATTGATAGATGTTATCAAATCATAGGTTATCCTCCAGGTTGGGTTGGGATGGTCCTACAGGTAAAAGGCATGCAAATTTGGTTACTGGAGAAGCTGGTCAGTCTGATGAGCCATCAATTCAGGATACTGAGGATTCCAATCAAGCTCTCTTTGAGCAGTTCCTAGCTTTTCAGAAGACACATAGAGCTTCTCAGATAACAACTACTCAGAATCCTTTTGCTGCTACTGTCACCACTTCTGGTACTGCTGCCTCAGTTGGTAAAAGCTACTTTCAAATTCTTGCTTTATCTTCTAGTTCCTCTTATCATGGTCATAAGCATAGACTTTGGGTACTAGATACAGGAGCCACAGATCATATGATCTGTGAGGCTCAAAGATTTGATTCTGCTTCCAAGTCCATTGATTTGCCTATATCTTTGCCTAATTCAAATACTACTAAAGCTCTTTTATCTCAGAATGTTTATCTTGCTAATGGTTTAGTTTTGAAAGATGCTTTATATGTACCCGACTTCACATTTAATCTTATTTCAGTTTCTAAACTAACCAAGTCATCTAATATTGCCCTGTGTTTTCTTTCCTCTACCTGTATTATGCAGGACATAGTCATGAAGAAGACGATTGGTTTTGCTAATGAAGTGCATGGACTTTATGTTTTGAATGTTTCTGATACTATTGTTCCTTCATGTAATAAACATCTTTCTATTCCATGTAATCAGAATAACAATAGCATTCATTCTTGTAACAATTCTGTAAGCAACACTATTAATAGCAAAATGATTTGGCATGCTCGTTTGGGTCATTCTCCTTATGCTAAATTGTCTACTATACCTCAATTATCTGTTTCATCTAATGTTGCTAACATTCCTCCATGTGATACATGTCATATGGCCAAACAAAAGAAGCTTAGTTTTCCTACTAGTTTTACAGAATCTCATGCTCCTTTTGATCTTATTCACTGTGATGTTTGGGGGCCCTTCTCTACTCCTTCACATAATGGTTCTAAGTATTTTCTAACCATTGTTGATGACTACACTCGTTGCACTTGGGTTTATTTCATGCAGTTTAAATCTGAGGTTATTACTCACATTACTCAATTTCATGCTTTAGGTTTTAATCAGTTCAATACCAAGATCAAGATTTTGAGATCAGATAATGGAACTGAATTTTTCATGAAGGATTTCTATGCTTTGAATGGTATTATACATCAAACCAGTTGCATTGAAACTCCTCAACAAAATGGAGTTGTGGAACGCAAGCATCAACACCTATTACAGATTGCTAGATCTCTAAAATTTCATTCTCAGGTTCCTTTAAAATTTTGGCCTTATTGTGTTGCTACTGCTGCATTTGTGATTAATAGATTGCCTACTTCTGTTTTAAACAATAGAACACCTTTTCAGATGCTTTATAATAAGCCTCCAGATTATTCTTTACTTAAGGTGTTTGGATGTTTAGCCTTTGCTTCCACTATAACATCTCACAGACAGAAATTTGATCCCAGGGCCCATAAATGTGTTTTTCTGGGTTATCCTAGAGGAACAAAGGGGTATTTACTGTTTAATCTGCATACTGAGAAGTTTATTACATCTAGAAATGTCATTTTCTATGAAGACAAATTTCCTTTCCATACTTCTGATGATACACTTACCACTGATGCCACTGAGAAATCTTCTTCTAAGTGTTGCACAGATTCCTTCATTTTACCTCAGGATTCTAGTGTTCCTGTAATAGCACCACCAGTGGAATTACCTCCTGCAGATGTTTATGTTCCTGTGGATACATCTGACATTCTTCCTCCATCAGATCAAGGAGATATTTCAAGTAGCTCCAGTCCTCACTCACATGACAATTTCAGTAATCCTGACCCTCTGATTTCATCTTCTGATCCTATCTATCCTCATGTTGATTATAATTCTCATGACAACATTATTGCTAACACTGATCATGTTTCACAAAATGCTTCTGAAAATCCTATTCATACAACATTACCTGATCTTATATCTCATTCTTTACCTGATCCTATATCTCATTCTCTACCTGTGCCTGATATTTCTCCTGCAGTTGTTCATACCAGGAAATCTAGTAGACAAACTAATCCTCCTGCTTACTTGAAATCTTATGATTATACTCTTCCTTCTTCTTTACATAAAGCTAATTTCAGTAACACTTTTTATACAAGATATCCCATTGAATCTCATATCTCCACATCTAAACTTGGTACTAATCACTTAGCTTTTACTGCTGCTATTACTCAGATTACTGAACCATCATCTTATACTAAAGCTAAGAACCATCCTGAATGGCAAGAAGCCATGAGAAAAGAGTTGGAAGCTCTTGAAAACACTCAAACTTGGACTTTAACTGATTTACCTTCTGATCACAACTGTGTAGGCTGTAAATGGGTTTATAAAATTAAACATAGGTCTGATGGTACTATAGAAAGGTACAAGGCTCGACTTGTGGCTAAAGGATACACTCAAGAAGAAGGATTAGATTATTTTGATACCTTTTCACCAGTTGCTAAACTCACAACTGTAAAGGTTTTACTTGCTGTTGCAGCTTCAAGAAATTGGTTTCTTCATCAACTTGATGTAAATAATGCTTTTTTACATGGTGACTTAGATGAAGAAATTTATATGAAGCCACCTCCAGGTTATCTTAAGCCTAAGGATCAAAGAGTTTGCCTATTGAAAAAGAGCCTTTATGGTTTGAAACAAGCTTCCAGACAGTGGTACACTAAGCTGTCCACTTGCTTATTGAACTATGGTTATTCACAGTCTATATCAGATTGTTCCTTATTTACAAAGAAGAATGGTGAGTCATTTACTGCTTTATGTATATATGTGGATGACATTATCCTTGCAGGTAATGAATGAATGAGATCACACAATTGAAGGCACATCTACACAACAAATTCACTATCAAGGATCTAGGGGAGCTGAAATACATTTTGGGCATTGAAATAGCTAGAAGTAAAGCTGGTATATCACTTTGCCAGAGGAAATATGCACTTGATATACTTACTGAAGCAGGATACTTGGGGTGCAAGCCCAATTCTGTTCCCATGGACTCTAAATCAAAGCTCAAAGCTGATGATCCACCAGTTCTAGATGATCCTACTACCTATAGAAGACTTGTTGGAAGATTGCTTTACCTCACTATCACCAGGCCTGATCTTAGTTACAGCATACAATGTCTCACACAATTCATGTCCAAACCATGTGTATCTCACCTTGCAGCAGCTCACAAAGTCTTGAGATACATCAAAACCAGCCCTGGACAAGGTCTTTTCTTTCCAGCTCACAAAGAACTTCATCTCAAAGCATTCTGTGATAGTGATTGGGCCACATGTATTGATTCCAGAAGAAGTATCACAGGGTATGTAGTTTACCTGGGAGAAGCACTTGTCTCTTGGAAGGCCAAGAAACAACCAACGGTTAGCAGATCTTCAACAGAAGCAGAGTACAGGGCACTTGCTACAACAACCTGTGAAGTCATTTGGTTACAACAATTGTTACAGGATCTTCACATCAAAAACACAAGAACTCCACTGATTTTCACAGACAATAAGAGTGCTTATTGTATTGCCATAAACCCTGTCCACCATGAACGCACCAAACACATTCAAATAGATTGTTACTTTGTAAGAGAAAAGGTGCATCAAGGAGCTGTCAAAGTTGTGCATATATCAAATGCACACCAAATTGCAGATGTTCTAACAAAGCCATTGGCTCTTCAACCGTTCACCAAAATGAAATCCAAGATGGGCATTTTGGATATCCATGCCCCTCTTGAGGGGGGGTCTTAAATAATGTATTTTATTTACTTTCCTTATTTAGTAATATTTTATAATTCTGTTAAGTTAGTTAACGGTAACCTTCCTCTTTTAGTAAGTTGGTTATCCGTTTAGTATTTAAGTCGTTCGGTAGAGTATTTTCATAACTAACTTTTCTTTTCTTTTGATTCATCTTCTCTGATGAACTCTCTCTGTAAAAACAACACAAACACTCTCTTGAGATTCACACAATCGTTGAATACAATCTTCAATCGTTTAGTTCAATTGTGCGAAGTTTCTTCGATCATTTTGTTAATGTTGTTGATTTGATAATAATATAAAGTACTGTCCCTTTTGACTCTGAAATAACTATCAAATGAGACCAGATATTAGTACATTGCTTTTATTGGATCAATTAAAATTTCAAGTCGAACACAACATATTAGGTAAGTCATCATCTTAAATTGAAGTTAAACTATATTGAATGTGATTAATACATAAAGTGCTTCATTTTATGTCCAATAAATAAATATTGTTCACGTCCCTTACATGGCGGGATAGTCCCAATTAATAATAGTGGCCTAGTGGGGGATGAGTAGAAGCCAAGAGTAGAAACTAAAAGGCTAGTGGGGGTCCGTCCGTTATCATCAGACGTCTATTAGGGCTCATGACACGTAGCCACTTTTAGAGCAAATGTCACAAGTGGTCCTATCACTAACTCCATGATTGTTGGACAAAGGCCCATTGACACCCTGTGGGGTGCGTGTGGGGCTAAGAACTGAGCTATATTTGCTCGATACCTTTTCACGTATACAAGTTACAGGTATTGCATAATTAATTGTTTTCACGTGTTAAACTTATAAAGATTTATGTTGTTATGAAAAATTAAATGTAAGTCGTTACATTGGGGTCGAGAGTTCAGATATTTATCACTTGCCCCACGGCCGAGGCCACAACTAGCACCCTTTGCTTTACACATGGATAATAAATGATACAAAATAAGGAAAAATAACTACCAGACCCCATATGGTATAATTCGATTCATAAAATGCCTCATATTCTTCAAAAAAGTGAAACTTGTCCCAATTTATATAAAAATGTTCGATTTACCCGAACTGATCAGCTTTTCAACGGAATATCAACTTTTCAGCAGGATATTTTAGCCAAAAAACTTGTTTTCTTCAGAATATAAAGTGTAAACATGAGGTTCATCTCGATTTAGCCTTCATTTAGATATAGAGCACTTTTTCTCTTCAATTTCATCTTGATTCCCAGAACTAGAGTTTCAAAATTAAGTAATTGAATGAAACTAAAAACAATATAACAAAAGATGAAGAGAAAAGAGGGTTCTTTAGTGAAATTGGAGTTAAAGTCAAATTGAAACCCCCATGTTTATGTTTCATACGAAAAGAAAAAAAAAATCGAATGTAAAGACTATCCCAAAAAGTTGATTAGAGGCACTTGTACATTCTTAAGTAGCTTGAAGGCAATATACTCTTTTTAATAGATAGTAGTCACTTTGCAAAATGGTGTATACCATTCCATTGGGGTTTTTGATGCTCTTTTATGTATAAAACAGAGGGATATTTATAAAATGTCACGTACTGTTTCAATAATTACAAAGACATCCTTATAACTTAAAGAACATGCAAAAAGAATCTGTCTGGAATCTGGATGTACAAGTTTCAAACTTTAAGAGAATGTGTATGTAAGTATTAAAATCTTAAAGGTGCATATTTGTCATTTTTCTTATCAAATTTTACGGGGTATTCATATAATAATTCGAATACTAATTTTTTTTTTTTATGTATTAATTATTAAGGCAGATTTGCTTGACGTGTAAATGTAATTATTCTCAATGAGATTACGATCCTACATATGAGATATTATGATCAGAGAATGTATGAGATCTGAGGTGTAAGAAACTCATGCCTATTACTACGTCGTATGTCTTGTTTTTGAATATTCAGTCCCTCACTTTCTCACAAAAAAAAAAAAGAATATTTAGTCCCTCTCGAAGATGTCATTTGTTAGGGTCTTAGGGATGCTGGAGTGGGAAATTGATAATTCATATGCGCTAAGACGATTGAGACTTTATTCAAATCTTTTGAATTTCTTGTTCGCTCAACTAATCTTTCAAACAGTTGGCGACACATTTAATTAATTAATTAATTTAAAATTGAACCGTATGTGCTAATTAATTTGTGCTTTGGCAATATCGCTAGCCTTTAGTTTTGTGTTGTGTCCAATTGTTCTTAGATCATTGAGATGCAAGTGTAAATGCCTTCTTGTTTTTCTCAAATTCGAGTGGGTTGTATCATTTTCGGTGGAAAGGTTTTTCGTGGGTTTGGACCGTAATAGTCTAAGTGTTTACCCTTTTCCGATTTTATTGGGCTTTTGATACTGATGATATCCAGATCCAAATTGGACGAGGCCCAATTAAGGTCATGTCTAGTTCAGAATTCAGACTAATATCTACCAGTCTAACGAAATTTGTGTAGGATTTTCATGTCCACGCTTTAGAAGTCTGAGCATATGAAGCAGTTAGTACAGTTTCTCAAAAACTGACCTCAATTCTCCATTTCTCGTTTTTCTTTGTGCTTACAATTCCAAATGTGTACTATATGAACAAGAATCTTATTGAGAATTTGAGCTGTGACGATGCGTGTGCCTCTTATAACAGAATTCTGAAGTCATTTGGTGTGTTGGTCTCATGTGTACGAATCCAGCAATTTGAAAAATCGAATCCAAATACAAAACAAACAAAAGATGATTAAATTCCAGCTTGCAAACAATGTCATATTCAATCTCACGCTTCTTTCTTCCAAAACACAACCTTGAGTGCACCACCTCAACCGTCAGGTATAACAACATTTTAGGTAGATCATAATTACCGAATTGAGATAACGATTTAGTAAGATAAAATTTATGAGCACCTAGAACTCAGAAGAAAAGTAGTTGAAACATACTACAGGCTGTTTTGACACACAGGAAGAGCCACTGATAAGTTCACCCTGCTCGAGTTGTTTCAGTTAAAGTACCGCCAGCTTGTGATACATCATCAGTCCACTGGTTGGATGATCTTCTAGGATTAAAATCATAAGCATCAGGTGGAATAGCTAAAGGAGAAGATGAAGAATTTTCAGATTATAGTCAAGTTTTTCAGAACCATCATGCAGAACATCCAACTATTGGTAGAAAAAGTACCACGAGAAAGAATAAATAAGCAGTATGGAAAATATTATTCTCTTAGAAGTGCCGAAAAAGCATAAACGTGTATATAATCTTGGAGCACATTCAAGCATAGAGATAAAGGTCAAAATATAATTAACTCAAGAGTATACCAGAACCCACAGTTACCATGGTCACCAAAATCACTGGCAGCAAAATGGAGAAACCTAGACTCATGACTTTAAGTAGGTATGTTTAGAAAAACAAAAGAAATAGTAATATGGCAATTCTACTGTCGAGAAATATTTAGGCCCAATATCCTTATGGTTTGGGGGAAAAGGTGGGCAAACAACATTGCTTTGGTTGACATAGTAAAATAAGTATGTCACAAAAAGCAACTTACCATGTCTTCACAAACAGTAAGAATTCGTTGGTGAGAAGGACGTTTGCCAAGTATCGTGGAATTGTACTTTTTGAAGAAACAAGTATTAACTTTGTTAGGCGCTGATCCTGCTCCTTAAAGCGGCATTAGCATATTCTTCTTCCTTGAAATCTTGGTTGCATTTTGACTTGTCCTTCTTCCAACTCTACAACAAACATAAATGGAAAAAATGATGCAATTTACCTATGCAATTGTCCAAGAATTAGGTAGAACTCACAGATATAAACGTATGAGGTCATCTCTGCAAACTCACAGGCCTAACTAATATCAGATCATGTAATTCCAGCCATTCACATTAGGATGACTCATGTTACCTGTTGTTTTAAAACCAAAAGTTCTTCAGGATTGTCACCAACAAGCATTCCCCTCTTAAGTTGATCAAGCTCTTCTTTGAGACATTATATTTCTCGGTTGATACTTCTTAATTAAACTTCATTAGATCAAGCCACACTAAATTTATAATCAAATTCCACATCTTCACAAACTCACCCTATTGTGAGAGGCGTATATTGTGGGTTTCCGCCATATTGGTTGATGCTGGAGACACCATGCATATAAGCTAGGAGAACTACAACGAAGTAAGAATCTTTCAAATGATGCTAATTTAAACTAACTTCACCAACATACTTTGATCATAGGAATTAAACAACCAAGTATGCTGAGCTACCTATTGTAAAGCAAGAAACAATGAGCTAGCGGATGTAACATGTTAACATCAGATGACGAACTTTGGTCTAATAGGAACATGTGACCAAAAAAATCATTGGATTTGTTTATAGTTAAATACTTAATTTACAAACTTTTCATACACGCCAAAACATACCCATGGCCACTTAGAGAAGAAAGAAGGCACGACAAAAAACATGTGATGCCTTTCCTTCACTAAGTTTTTCAATTACCTTTAAGTGACAGATGATATGAGAATATTAGAGCATGGCAAGTAATAGGCAAAACAAATAAACTACTTAATGTATAAATGCTAGTCTGTTTTTAAAAAGAGAGAGTTCATCTGAGTGAATTTGCCTCATAGAGTGTTTTAAGTGATTGGACAAGGTTCAACCTTGCCAATGACCAATAGTCAGAAACATTGAAACCAGGAAGACGGGTTCAACTGAAAACAAAAAGTATTCACTGGTTCCAGTGTAGGAAGACTTTTATGATGTATGATTCTTCCTCCTTAACCCAGTTGTTTCAGTTTTGAGCTTCCAGATCCCGCTAAATCAATTAGTTCTAAACATAAAGAGACCAAAATAAGGTGAGATATTATAATACATGGAAAGTAGTAAGACTATATGCATATAATGTCATTAAGTTTCATATTCTAAATGAGTAAAAAAAGAGCATACAGATTGCGAGAATGTAACGCCTTCATCATCATTTCTATGGGCATTATCGATCATACGCAAGCAGAAAAACTAATTGGCAATTATGAAGTGGACAAAAATGGATAAGCCAAATATAACATGGAAAAAAGAAGACAAGAACCCAACAGGCACAACTATTTGAGAACACATATATACCATTGTCCACAGGGAAAGAAAAATTTCATAGACAAGGAAAGTTAATGAAAAGCCACAAATGACACCGAGAACTTAAAACATTATACTACTTGAGGGTTGCTAAGGCAATCTTTTCATTGTAAACTCCAGCCCTAGAAAATTTAACAATCTATATTACTCTGGTGATGAATAATCCATTTCACTCATTCAATTACAACAGTGAGCCAAACATTGCTGATCCTATTAAAACAAGTACAGTACAGTACATGCCTTACTAATCATCATTAACTTTTGCAGCACAACCAATTATTCGTCATATATACTCATTTTTTTTGTGTGAAGTCTGTGACATTAACTGAGGCATATGTTAGTCCATTTAACTTCAAAAACCAAAATATGGAGATGCAACCTGTCCTAATCACCAATTTGATCATTGTTATGATATTTAAACTTGCATAAAGAATCAGAAAAGACCGAAAGTATAACTTATTAGAACCTGATTGTTAAATGTTAGCAAAGCACCTGATAAGGAGAGAAGAAAAAGCTATCATAATTCAACTCCTGACTATAATGAGTAAAAATACTATCGAACAAAAATCTGAGGAAAGGTGGAGCTGAAAGAAACAATATTCAAACAGACCAATACTGTCTGCCTATGGCTGCTGAATAAGATGAAATTATTTGATACAACATGTCGATGCTATGCCATTAAATTTGAAAAACACCATGAATTTAAATAACAATTGAAATGGACCAATAAGCATCCGACTAGCATATAGAAGGAAAAATTAGTTGGTTATCATTAAACATTTGAAGCAATAAGAATAACAAAAATGGTTTATTCCATACCTTCACTCCGGGTCAATATATGCTATGTGAGTTAGGAGTACAACAAATAAAAGGAACGAAAATGGCAGCAGAAAAAACTATAAATCCATAAATTGAAGATTGAGCCACGTGATTAAATGCAAACATCTCATGCTTGAGGCAGAAGTGAATATTTATGAGAAGACTTGCGTGGGTTTTCTGATGTTATAACCTCTGAACCAAACAACTTGTGCTACAGACACCTTGGAGCCTTATTATCACCACAGACATTATACACCTTTAGTTAATATAATCATGCACCTTATATCCACATGCTTGCTCTGAGAGTCATAGGATGCTAATCATTTGTCTGTGGACAAATGCCAAACAACTGCTACTGGTATCATTTCATAAAATGGCACTGAATCAACAACACGTAGCTTACCATGCATTTCATTGATCCCACCAACTCCCAATATGGATGTGATTGCAGTAAGGTGTTACTCAGGTTCTTTGGACCATGAGTTTTGACATATCAAATAGGCAGAATCTGTAGTGATAACTCACATGCATACTGTGTGTCTTTCACTACTGGTAACACCACAAGCAAACGCAGTCCCTGATATCCCAAAACCAGTATTAGTTGCAAATAGCTACCAGTACTGAAACAGACTATGAAAACCATGTGGTTTAATTGCTTTTAACATGTTCAGGAGTCTCTGTAAGGAATTCTGTTATTATCAAGTGAGCAGCGTAGTCACAATGCTACCTGTTACCTAACATAGACCTTAACTGCAATAGGTAGTTTCTTTTTACAAACAATAAAAGAGGATAAGTAACAACAAGCTGTACGTAACAATTACACCCTCCGCAGCAGCTTTAACTACTGCTGGAGTACACTTCATACATATCTTGAGTACTAGGCCGCAAACAGTTTTCAAGAGAATAAGTTTGCTTGGTAGAGTACGATCAAAGCACACACGAAATACTTTTTGAGGATAATCAAGCCCAAGTGTTTCTGAATACGTTTACAAGATCATAATAACCAAACTATAACTGCATATTTTAACATTACATTCACTGTGCCAAATTCAGTATGTTAATGTTGGCATTACATATATAATCGCCTGGTAAGCAAAGAAAGAAAATGGCAGTGGAACAATGACAATTTCTTGCAGCACTATTACTTCTAATAAAAGCTTTAGCTACTTTGGTTCTTTGTCAATCACTCCTACATAGTTACTATAAACTTATAGAGTTTGACTTTCCATTAATGGAGAATAAAAACTTAAGACAATAGACTTGCAACACATACAGGGAATAAGAACAAGCTTTTCTTATATATACAGTAAAACAAAGGAGATACACAGCCATCCAACTAAACTTAAGTAATAATTGTAACAAAGAAAAGCAAGTAATCTGAGACATTCTAGATCATTCAGAAGTTTTGGAAGTTTGTCCATTCGTGTAGTGTTGGCGGCAAACAGGCATGTAAATATTAGCACCACCAATGAGCTCTGTCTCTTTTGCGTCTGTCTTTCTTAAAGTAAAAAACGCACGCTTGCCACACATTTCACACCGTGCTGTCAGCTTCGTTACAGTATCAGCAAGCGGAATCACACTCAGCACCGAGCCAAAGCTCCTCCTGTGAGTATGTATTTCAATTTTAAGTTGTAAATAAATAACACAAGTATTTTCCTCAAATTTATCCACATCAACTACAAGCTAAATCCATATTTTTCGAAGCATAAGACAAGGAGTACAAACTCAATTTCGTCACAGGGCACGTGTATTAACAATTAACATTCAACTATGATCAACAGTTACCTTAAGTAATCACCATCTAATCCAGCAAGCACTACAATCTTCCCATCAACATCCGCAGCCTCGCAGCAGAAATCGTAAAGGTCCGGAAAGAACTGCGCCTCGTCTATACCAATCACATCCAACTGTACACATGTATGTGCCAATTGTGAGCATATTTCTCAAAACATAGAACTACAATCACTCGATTTGAATTCAACAATTGATCAACAAAATCAACAAGAGTAGAAGACGAATTCAATAGAATTTCGTTTGAAATTACCTGTCGATACGCGAGATCACCGTAATTGAGCTTAAAAGAGGCGAGATCCGGTAACGCCCAGCACGGGAACTTGGAACCATCGTGTGTCACCACCGCATCCACCGCATAACGATTGTCTTTACTCGATTTTATCACAGCTACTTTTCTACAAAAATTAAATAAATCGTAACAATTTGCTCACACATTTTGATCTAATAGAAGACACACTATAAACGTGAAGAGTCTGAATTGAAATACCTGCCGGTGGAGGCTTCGGCGTTGACACGGCGGAGGAGCGCGGTGGTTTTGCCGGCGAACATGGGGCCCACGATGACGTGGACCTCGCCTGTGCGACGATCAGGAGACATGGTGCTGGATCTAAATCAAGATCGAAATAGCGTATTTGTATTGAGATTGTGTGTGTGTGTATTTTGTGGTGAAGATTGAGGTTTGAGAATGGGGTTTATATAATAATTGCAGGCAAATGATTTTGAAAACTTAGGAGGGAATATCAATTATGATTTTAATTTAGAGTTTTAATTTTTGGAGGGAAATAGTGTAAAGCGTGTGATGTACGCCTTTTTTTTTTTGATTAGGGTGTAAGATTTTATAGAATGGATAGCGTGTCATGTACACATTCTCTATCGATAATGGTCTATTTATGTATTTTTGAAATTTTAAACATGAAATCTTTGCGTTTTATTGGTCTATCATTATATTTTGAAATTTTAAGTGTGTTTTTGTAGGAGGATTAGTGGTCCTGCATCCTCAAAATTCTACTAGATTTCAAGTTTTTTTTTTATTAACTAGCCATTGTGTGCACGCGGGGACCGCGTGCAATGTGTTCTTAGGTATTAAAAATGGGCTTGTAATTAATAGATTAAGTAGGGTTGATTTACTCTATTGCCAAAAAAATTCATGGTAAAAGCTGTAAAAAGAGGTAGTTTGTTGAGAAAAACGAAGAAGAAATAAGAAGATGAAGAAATTTAAAATTTTGAATTTGTTTAATTAGGAAAGAGGTGGTGAACGTGATACTCTGATTGAATCAATCTCCCTAAATTTTAGGAGGTGGTTTTGGATGATGGTTACAAATATTTAGGTAGTTAAAAGATCGGTGTTGTGGTGTACTAAAATAATTACAATATTAGGCTCTTAGAAACTAAATTTAGATGATTAAATAGGGACAAATTTGGAAAACACTTTATTTGTACAACACAAAACCTGTTTGTTTATATTAATAATAGATATCGTGCACCGCCAACAGACGCGTGTCTTTTTCGTTCTACATTGATTTTTCTTATTTTCTCATTTTGAAAACCATGGTTACTTTCGTTGAAAGTTAGAAATGGTGAGTTGTTTAGAAGTCAGTTTGATTTCCAGATAGGGGTGTTCGCGGGCGGGTTTTGGCGGGTTGTCAATAAAAATATGAGTATACCTAAAATTTGTGGGTTACCAATTTGTCAATCCGTGCGGGTTAAGTTAAAAACTAAACCATGCGGGTTGCGGGTTGGGCGGGTTGAGCGGGTTGCGGGCGGGTGGCGGGCGGGTTTAAATTGTGAGAAAAGTGTAGTAATATTTCATTATAAAAACAAAAAACTAATCTATTTTGTGTTCTAAAAACAACAAAAATAATACCATAACTTAATAAAAATATTTAAACTACAAATTAACTTAGTTAAAATAGCAATATAAGATGTAAATGGACATTTTATCCACCGACATTTTAAAAAAACAATTTAAATTGATTTACAACTATCAAACAACATAAACTAACACAAAAAAAATTATATTATAGCAATATTATAAACATATAACTATATGACTTCCGAAAATTTTCCTTGCTCCTTTCATTCCTCTACAAATATACAAATTAAGGGTGTATGCGGGCGGGTTTTGGCGGGTTGTCATTAAAAATGTGACCATACCCAAAATTTGCGGTTACCAATTTATCAACCCGAGCGGGTTAAGTTAAAAACTAAACCATGCGGGTTGCGGGTTCAGGGGGTCGGGTTTTGGCGGGTCGGGCAGATCGGACGGGTCATGAACACCCCTATTTCCAGATTTCATATTCACATTTGAACTTGTATGCTTTGTTCTACCTTTATTTAGGGTTAGATTTTCAAATAGATCAATTAAGTTTATCCATGTGTTACAACTGTCACGTTTTGTCTCGATGGTTCAACTAAAGTCGAGATATTTCAACAAAAAAAGAGAGGTCGAGATAGGCTCTATTGAAGGTGTTTATAAGTAGATTTATTGGGTTGATATAATTTTTTAAAATAAAATTCCTTTTCTCCCCAACCGAAAAATCATTTTTGGTACAATAGTGTGAAAGATTTGTTTATGAAGACGACAATGTTTGCTTGTATCCAACAAGATTGAGAGGATATAAAAGAGGAAATGCACACTTCCACATATAATTCATTATAACCTAAATCTTTCTACATACTCAGGTCTTCTCAAGCAAGTAAAGCAGTTACCTAGAGAGAAACTCACAAAAAAGAATATCAATCACGTATTCATTCCTACACTTTGAAATTTAAATAAGCTATGCACTCCTTTCTCTCGCAAGTGATCCATTTTCTATAGTTTAAAATTTAAAACGTGTCGCTTTTGCGTGTGTTTTTTATTTTTTCTATCCTATGGGCCCCATCAGTCAGTCCTCCCTCCTTAAAAATTAATAGTTTTGAAGTTTCTCTTTCGAGATAAAATCAGTTTTCATACCAAAACTTGGCACAATTTTCATTTTCATACCTTCATTTGGCACTCATCAATTTGCATACCATACGTTGGACAATTTCTTCAAAATGGGTACTTCGGCCTCGAAAACATACGTGCAGTTGATGTGGAATATCTTGAGGTGTAAAGTTGGAATCGGTCTAAATTGTTGTAAATCTCCAAATTTGATTTCATCGGATGGCACCATGTACTTTTTTGGGGCCGAAGTACCCATTTTGAAGAAATTGTTCAACTTATGGTATGCAAATCGATGAGTGCCAAATTAAGGTATGAAAATAAAAATTGTGCCAAGTTATGGTATGAAAAATGATGTTTTCCCTTTCTCTTTCCTTAGTTAATATGATCCCTTTGTAAATAAACATGTGTCCATTTCGTTCTACAGTGAACTTTCCTTTTATGATTTTAAAGACCATGGTTAATTTCATGCAAAGTTATAAACGGCGAGTGAAATGTTTAGAAGCCAATTTGAAATTCAATTTTCATAGTTACATCTAAATTTATTTATTTTTTCTTTTAGTTTCATCTAGGCTCAGCTTGGTCCCAAGAAAATGGGAAATGATAAAAGAATATATAGGGGAAAAAAATACAGGCGTTTTGTAGCAAAGAATTTCTTGCAAAATAAAAGAAAATATTTTCTTAACTAGGGAAATGTATATAAACATCATCAAATATTTTTTAATCACATCTTTGTGTGTTTTTTTTTTCAATTATGATGAATTTTTTTAATAAAACTTCAAGGTATTTCTGAAATTTTAGTTTTTGCTTGTATCTCCTACATATAGATGCACAGAAGTCCTCAAATTTATATATTTCCGCCCATATTAAATGAAAGACCTCAATTCAAAAATGAAATATTATCTACCAAGAATAGATTTTATAAATATTGTATACAGAGCCAGATATATACGAACGAACGCAGGCACGAACACACACACACACACACACACACACACACACATATATATATATATATATGTAAATATGTCAACTTTTTTGTTTGAGAATATATATTATATATATTGTAATTCGGTTGCATTTGAGAATAAATATTTTCATATTTTTGCTCTTATCCCACCACGTAAAAGGGTTTTGAGTAGATAAACGTTGTATTTCAATGGTGCTAAGAATTTACAAAAAGAAAAAAATCCAAAATTAAAATCTTAGAGAAAAAATATATTTTAATATTTTAGTGGAATGTCTTATTTCGTGGTTCTAAAACCGAATCTTGGTTTGATTCTCTTTATAGATTGGAGAAAAGGGAAAAATAGCTGAGAATTTTCTATAATGAGAGCATGTACCGCTCTATAGACTTCCAATAAATTATAGCACGTGTCTTTACTTACACCAAGCTAGGAGAGAGAGAGAGAGAGAGAGAGAGAGAGAGAGAGAGAGAGAGGAACACCGTGTTTCTTTTTTCGGTCAAGCTTCAACAATCATGTTATAGGCAAAGCAAAATTCTTATTTCTTCTTGAATAAAGCTATAGAAGACAACATATTAAGACATGACAAAACACTGTGTCTCACACCACCATATCCTTCTTTTTTCCTCATCTATTTTCTTAAAGCCTTGTATCTTCTCTTTTCAATTGATTGGTGTGTCATTGTAACTTGTATCCTTCTTATAATTAATGGCTTACTTTTGTTATCAAGCCACATGTTAGTCCTATATGTGGTGCATATGTGATTTGAAGAACAACAAACACATCCACTACTAATTAACTTCCTGCACGTAATTATTTTGAGCTCCATGACTGGAGTACTATATTACACATTCAGATCTCTTTTATTTCTTTGTAAACGGTGTTATTATTATTATTATTATTATTATTATTATTATTATTATTATTATTACTATTATTATTATTATTATGTTGTTGTTGTTGTTGTTGTTGTTGTTGTTGCTATAACTATTACTCTTATTATTTTACTTGATATGTTTTATTTAACTGAACCACAAAATTTTTGGATAAATAAAAAATAAATATAATCAAGTATTAAAATAAGAAAATCATCTATAACTCTTTTATGATACTAAGTACTTAAAGCAATACCAAAGAATAGATGATGATATTATTAGATCAAAGATATTGGTTAGATGGTTTTCTTAAGCAACTTTTTTGAACTCTTAACTCACTATTAGCACTTTACATGCGATTACACACACACACACACACACACACACACACACACACACACACACATATATATACCCAAATGTGTCGCTTTAATTTATATTTACATGGGTGGTGCAATTATGTTTTATTTTTGTTAGAAGGTTTGTCTACAAATATGGTAAAAAGCTCAAATAGGTCTTGATTCATAGTTTAAGGGAAAATATACATCAATTCACGTGTAATTTGATGACATGCATGTCTTTTACTTTAATTTATTGTGATACACTTATCTTGTTTTTTTTATTTATTTATTATTATTACTATGATGACATATATGCAATATTCGTGATACGATGTGATGTGGGGTATTTACGTCTTGATACATGTTCACTCGTCAACACTCCACGTCAGACTGCTTCAATCCCTGCTGGAGCCTTAAGCAGTTTATGAGTTCGGAACCTGCACTCAACACCACAAGAAACTAAGTCGGAGCCTTTCCAACAAAGACACTCCGATGCTTTAGTAGATAAGGCAGAATATGAGATCTTGTTGTGCGTGACACCAAGTCGAATAGGACATGTCGAAATAGGAAAATAAGTCGAATTGAGTAAGCTAAAGAAGTTAAATTGGTTACTCAAACAACTCGAATTGCAAAATGTTATAAGTCGAATCAGAGCTATTTTAACAAGTCGAACTAGATTCGTGAATAGGCCGAATTTGATCGGTATAACTTGAGCTTAAGGCTTTGAAATTATGATAACGTACCTCATAATGACGATTATGACCTATATAATAGTAATAAGAGTCCTTATTTAGCTAGAATTGTAGTAATAGTACAATTAGAAGTTGAAACAAATAGAATTAGAGCTATTTGAATAACTCGAATTAGACTTATCAAACAACTCGAACCGAACCATAAACAACTCAAATTGGGTCCGAAACAACTCAAAATGGGCCTGAATAACTCAAATTGGACCCTTATACCACTTGAAATTGGGCACGCATGGGCCTAAGAGTGTTGCCTTAAATCGTAACTTTGCATTAAAAAATAATGATGCTGACGTGTTATAATGTAGTCCAAGAGGCACTCGTGGTATCATATGAAGCATATAATGTGGCAGTACCAAAATATGGTACATCGCGATGCTTTTTTTTTTTTCTTTTTACTTACATTCATATACTGATGTTTAATTTTCGTGAGATGGTGATTTTTTTTCCAGTAATAACATGCATGTACCACGGTTTAATTTACCATGACATGGTGATTTCATTTTTTTCAATTGTCAGAACAAGCCACAATGTTAAATCTACGGGCAATACTTCATGTTGCAGGTTGAATCTTGAACAAGAAAATAATTAAAATGGCTTCCAAAAGGAAAACAATGCAAGAGATGAATGTGTTGATCTTCAAACAAATGATGATATCTTAGAAAGTGATAACTCCAAATTTCAAAAGCTAAAATTCCAAAATTTGGTATGGAGTTTGACAAGTTTAGTTGGTTTAGCATTAGATTTCATCCCAGCGATGTCAAAGTTCTGTTATGCCTCAGGACTTTCCTCTTATCACAAGAAGATCGTGATCTAGAATTACATAACATATTCTTGTGACCCTATGTGAGCTTCTTTGTCATGGAAGTATTTATGATATTCAAGCAACAATTGCAGCTCATTTTGTAGATCAAAATAGTCTCTAATGTTATGACCCTCGGAAGGACGATATTTCATAGTATCTCATGTTGCTGCGAATTAGAACTTAGTTACTAAATGCCAAGCAAAAACTTTATAAGTTTGGTTCGTAAAAGTTTGGCATCCACTACTAGATGAAACATAGGAATTATGTCTTGTTCTCGAAGTAATATAGTTGCTTGTTATTTCTAGTGTAAAACTTTTGTCAAGGCACAAAATTCTGCTAGAGTGCCAAAGGTTACGCCACCGTTGTGAAAGAGCAAAATCAGCGATCGATTGTTTAAAGGGAATGAAGGATATGATGCTGACAAAAATGGAGAGAGAGAGAAAGAGAGAGAGAGAGAGAGAGAGAGAGAGAGTCCATTTTCTACTTTTGTTGTTGTGAATTTAATTAGTATGGCATGGTGTGGAAAACTTGTGGTGGAAAAGCTAGAATTGTAAATTGTTTGAACAATATGTGTCATTATTAAATGATACAAGGCATAAGTCAATGTCTAATAGTACATGTGAACACGATCCTTGACTTTTTTCGTGACCTTTTGGGGTTTAATAAGTTATAGTATGTTACGAATAAGTAGAGGAGTATAGACTGCTTTCAGGCACTTTATGATAGTTATCTTTGAACTAATTCAACATTTATAGATTTTTCTAAATTTCATGCGTAAGAAACACATGAGGGTATATGAGTTGTATTTTACATACTTTGAAACAAATAGACCATAGAATTGTAAGTCAACTAACGTATCTACTTGGGTATATTATAAACAATCTATATTATCTTGATATGTGTGAGTTTGATGTGAACTCCTTATTGTCTACACATATTATCATATACATACATATTACATGCATATGATTTTTTTAGTTATTTTAATTATTATATACTTTGAAACACATAGACCATAGAATGTTAAGTCAACTAACATAGCTACTGGGTTATATTACAAATAATCTATATTATCTTGATATGTGTGAGTTTGATGTGAACTCCTTGTTTCTATTATTATCATATACATACATATTACATGCACATGATTTTTTAGTTATTTTAATTATTATGTTTGACTCTTCTGATTGCAACCACATAAAATATCATATAACTTATGGTACCACATTTGTATATGAAGTTACTATGTCACTTCCATACGTGTGGATATATATATCACTACTATTTATGCGACTATATAGCAACTTATATAATGTATTTTGTGGTTGGAACCTAAAGAATAAAACATAATAATCTATGTAACTAATATCTATTGATGTTAATGTTTATTGTAACCAGTATCTTCACAATCGGACCAGAGACATAACTGGTGACCCAACTGGTTACAGATTTGACTGATTAAACCAATTTAACTACTGATGGAACCTGTTAATGATGTGTTTAATAGAAGAAATTAATAAAACTCATGTTGGAGAAGTATATATTTTCACAACTAAGTAATGTGTTCAAATAATTATAGTTATACACGACAAATCTAAATATCTCAATAAACCCTAACACATTACAATGACAACAATAAACCTAAGCATATATATTATAGTACCTAAAATGTCAGAATTTGAAATCAGATGGCGGGTAGTTTTCCTATCTACTTTTGTAGAGAGGTAATTTGTCAATTTGGTATAACACATGGGGGCTAAATTTCCAAAAACTATAAAATCACACATGCTTTAGTTTTTTTTGTTAAACATATATGCTTTAGTTCGGCAAGTTGGTATAACAACCTAACAAAAAATGGAGATTTTGGAGTCAAGCATTAAACAATCAAATTCTTCTATTAATTTATAGTTAAAATAAACTTTGTAGGTTTATATATATATATATATATATATATATATATATATATATATATATTGCCAACCATTAGTAGAAAACTAAATTATTGTTGTATATATATGGAGGTGTGTGTGTCAAAGTGAATGGCTAAATGTTTTAAAGACTTTGATTTAAATATTTAAATTCATAAAATTCTCTAGTACTATTTTTATTATTTTGTTTAATGGTATGTCGTTTGAGTTATTTTGCATTGATCAATATAAATTTCTCATTTTACCTTGCACATTTGGTATTTTAGTTTTGTAATAATTTTTTGTTTGATTAGTTAAACTAATAGTAGGCAGAGTACAAAAAGAAATTAAAAGTCTGGGTTCTGCCTTGGGTTCATGTCATGGTGGTTGATTTGGACTAGATCATCTCAAGTGGTGAAATAGAGTAATTTATAACTCTTGGACAAAATATTAAACTCTTAAGTTGTTGGACAGCTGCCAAGTGCTGTATACCTTTAAGACGACCTTGTAAATATGGTTGTTATTGTTATGATAAAATCTCCAAATTTTACGCGAGTGTCTAGAGTTAGGTTTAACAGGTGTGTAATTTTTTTTTTTTATACTGTTAGATCATAAAGATTTACATAGTACATTGAAAATTTTGATTCATATAATACGAGAAAAGTTTACTTGTGCAAAATATCAATTAAATGGAAACTCCTCCACGATTCATAATCACATATTTACACATTTAAGTCATATAAATTTATGAAGAACCTGCTATCTACAACAAATAACTTACAAAGATTACAAAACCTTCTAATTAATCAATTGTAAATGTGGAACGACAGAGCTACCACATTTCAAGTTGTCAACACAAACACATTACTAACGGCCAACGTTTACAAATTACAAGAATTTCAAAAATTGATTGCATGTGGGTGTTATAATCAGCACTATATCCCAAAGGTTCAATACTTGAATAACAAGCACAAACTACGGTGATGATTCAAGAATCATAAATTGGTTTTCGAAGAAAATTAAGTGTAGTTTCACTAAAATTATGAATTAGTGAATCACTGTAACTAGGGAAATTTGGTTCACAAGTCTGCTAGTAACAAGAAGATTGTCCGATAATTCTTATTTTCCTCTTGGTGGATTATTAATCCACCAGCGCCAGCGCGGCACAACTGCCATTCAGACCAATGGATACGACGCACACATTACCTAGTGTCCTTTAAAGAAATGAAAGTGTCTGATGCACCCCAGGCATACTTTCCACACTCCTCAAAATTCTCAAATAACGGAGTTCGTCATCGGGATTCTGTTCACCGTAGTTGTGCAAAATATCGTGGTACCTACAAGGTAGAGTAGGTATGCACGCGTATGATGTTCAATGACTTGAAAGGCAAACTCAAAAAAGATCCCGTTTACTAATTGGGCGCTATTTGAGAAATGTAATGTGCATTTGAAGGTCTAAAAGTTATCTATTTTGTTTTATAGAAAAATAATCTGGGAGTATGCTTTTTGGTTTTTTCATAACTCATAAACGAATTTAGTTCATTTTAGAAATAAACCTAGTTTGAGTTGATCTACTATTCGAGTATATCTTATTAATTTGATTCATTTTCCTTGTTCACTTTGAGATGTAAGTAAAATTTGGGATCTCTATCAAGCCGATATATTGTTAATTAATTTTAACTTACATTTAGTTTAATTATTAATTGAATATAAAATTATTTATGGTTCAGATTCAATCTTTTAAATTTAAAATCCCATGTTACAAAATAAATGTTATTTTAATAATTAATCGATATTTAGAATGCGCTGCATTGACAAGATTAAAGTTAAAAAGTCACACACTCTAACTCTTTCATTCCATCTTGAGAGTTCTCCCTTATGTTAGCAATTAATCACATAAAGTATGAAGTAATAATCAGGATCAACATAAATCATTATAATGGTCATAAATTAATCGATGTAGAGATGCCTAGCTCCATAGTATAGAGATGGAAATATTGGGCTCTCTATCTTATACACTTTTGGAGATTAATTCTATTAGTAACGAAAAATATGAGATATTTTGTGTCTGTGGAAGATGTGCGAAGAGAGGACCAATCTTCTTCTTTATATAGACTTATGAGAAACCCTAACCCTAACCCCTTAACGGGTAATTCCTTAAAATAAGCCACAAATTATAATATACTGTGGTTGAGGAGATTGGTTCAGATGATAAATGTAATAAGGAAAAAGATCGAGTACTTCCCAACGATGCGTCTTGGGTTGATGATAAAAACTTGTTTGAAGTTGAAGTGATAAGAAACATCTTTTTCACCACCTATGATAGAGAAATTTGTTCACGTCCCCATCTCTCAATTCAATCTAATATATTTACTAGTCCGAGAGATAAATTAAAGACTTTTGAGACTTGTAGCAGTATGTTACTTTTTTGTTATTTTTTATGTTTTGTCGTAAAAGATTTTCATTGTTTATATCATATGTTTCATGTAATGACTTCTTTATGTTACTTTAAAATGTAGAGAACATGGATGATACATGTATGCTGGTTGATGAAGACCAAATGGATGAATTGAAAGATTATACTACAAGAAAAGTTAATGACATGGACTTAAATATGATACCCTCTTCAAGATGATATAATTGCAAATTTTGCCACCAATAAGGTGAATGAGTTTGAAATGAGAGATGACAGTGAACGATCTATGATAGTGATTGGGAATTGATGTTGTTGAAGTTAATTTTCTTTTGCAAAACTAGTTTTTGAAACTATGGTAGACTATTTTGGATTCCAGACTTGTAGTAGTCGAGGTATATTGTTTTGGAGGAAGCCCACTCATATTATTTTGGAAGCAGTCGAGATATATACTTTTGGAGATAGTCTTGTCACATACTTTTAGAAATAATATTATTAGCATTAGCTAAGGCTAGATATGATGTCTATGCATATTATTTAGTTTGTTACAAATCTTTTGTTATGTGGGTTATCAGTATTTAGTGCCAATGTCGTTTTTATGTTCTTCATATCGCAACTATCAAGCTATCATTACTCTTTCGATAATATTTTGGTTTAATAATATAAAAAATTCTATTATTATAATTAGCACATATATATCTTTTATAATGTTAAATACCAAAATTTGCGGAGCGTAACGCCTCAGCTCTAGAAACACAAAACGACTCGCCTTACACCTTTGACTTTTACAATACGGACTAATAATTGTGATTGATCATTCTATCACAATGATCGAATAGGTAAGGCATTTAATCGCAATGGTTGATCATCAAGAGTTTACCAATGGGCTCACTCCTCTTAATGAGGGAGCTTTGTTTCTCACAACGTAGCTAGTTGCACAACTGTTGCAACCCCAAATGAAGTTCACGCACAACTTGGGTTGTAGGATCTCCAACTCCTCCTCAACAAGGGTTGACACAACTCATCTCTTAGTTTTGATCTTCACGTGGTGTTGATCTACTATTGCTACTCTCCCACAGGCGACACCACTAGTGAGATTCATTTTTGTATGCCATATGGATATTCTACATTAGACTCAATTATATCCCATAGAACCCTTTTGAACTTAGGAATAACTCAAACTCAAGTCATCACAAATGAGACTAAGACGAGGGTTGTCCATATTCTCCAATGTCTAAGTCATCCAGAAAAGTTGATAATGTAGCACAATTGATTGATCAAACAGTCAAATGTTTGATGATTGAACGATCACAAAATGAATTGATTATGTTTAAATAACGTAATTTTCTGTCCAAAGTACGAGTGTTTTACAGGTGATTAGCTCAAAGACTCTTGGTGTGCAACCGTTGATATTTTTTATGTGAATGGGAGATCACCTACTAGTTAATCGTATGCATGGATGTGTCCCAAGGGAAGGTAGAGTCATTATTCTAATAAAAAAAACATCTCACTTCTCTAAGCTCATGGAGAGATGGTTCAATGTTCCACACATTGTTCTTGTCGGATTGTATTTGTGCCAGTACATTTTCAAAGTTGAACAAGTGCTCCACTAGATTAGACTTTCCATTGTATTTGGCAATGTGGGGATTTTATGCCCTTAGTTATTGTATCTCTCTCAATCGCATAAATGAAAAGTGAGATTTAGCTTGGGCATACAACTTAGCCCATTTTTCATTAGTCTCCTCAAGTCGACAACTCACATGCTCAATTAATTATGTCGGATACATCTTAAATTTCTATCTTTGATTGTTCCACTTCATATTTCTTTTTGACGAGCCACGTTAATTGCTCCATAAGAGTTAGCCTCGTCATCATGGTGCTCTATGTTGGATCACACCACGATAAGGGCTTTAGTTGACTCGTAGTGAATATTGTTAGACGTGACTGACTATTGATCACAAAGATGGAATAGACACCTACAATCGAGCTGGATAGTGTGATTGAATTAAGGCATTTGATCACGGTGGCCAATCATCAAGAGTTGATCCTGGTGACTGATCTTTTCTCATTATTTGGAGAAATAATAGCCCTAGTTCGAAGCAATCATGAAGCTCTATTTTTGAACCCAACCGCTTGCACATCTGCTATAATCATTGCAAGTTATTCATGAGATATCGACGCATTTGCACCACAAAGTTGGAGTTAAAGAACAACGGGGCGTTGGTTTTCTAACTCTTCTTCAACATGGATTGACACGACTTATATCTCAACTTTTACGTATGCTCTAGTGGTTACAAATAGACGACATCACTGATGTGCGATATTTTTGCACAACAAGTGGATAGTCCATGTTATACTGAATTGAGATCCCTTAGAGTCGTTCTTCTTCGGCTTGGGGGCATAATCTACTCTAAAAACACCACACATGCGATTAAGATGAGATTTCTCATGGTCATTTAATGCCTAAGTCAATAAGGACAATTGATAGTGTAACATGGTTGATCGATCAAACAATCAAGGTGTCTAATGATTCAATGGTTGAGCTCTAAAATGATTAGGACTAAGTAACGTACATTTGTTTCCATGCAAAGTACAAGATTTTTACGATCGAGCTCTAAATCATCTGACAAATATCATGCTTGCATGGATAGGGTTAAAATAAAGGTGATCATGCCCCTCATCTTCATTAAAGTTGAATAAGATGCTTGACCGTGATCAATTGGACGATCCAGCAATAGCCAAAGAACGATTGTTAGTCTGGTCGTGGCATGTTATACTTAGAGACTGATTCCTTCACATGTTGACTCATTTGTGATTAATCTACATTGGTATTCGATCTGGTATTGTTAATCAAGTTGGGTCTATTTAATTCATAAGTTAAGTGAAGGTACGGAAAGAGAGGGATTCGCACCATCCTGACATGGACCTTAGGAATTGATCTTTGATTCCGTTTGTGTTTGAGAAAGATAATTAATAAATGCCATCAGCGGCAAAAGCAACTGAGGATTGATCAACGAATGTCGGGCATTATTTATTACCCGAGCTAAGTGTGTTGCTTTCAGAATAAATGCGCTTACCATATAAATAAAGAAAAAGTAGGGGATTCATTGCTCTTTATTCTTTATATTCCCCGTACTACGAAATAGAATTTTTTTTAATTCGCTTGTGGATTTTGTCAATTCCGTTCCTTATCGGCTGCATTGATTTAGTTTTGTTTGGATTGGAGAAGTTATTTATAAATTGGTACGGAGAGCTACCTAACATACCTGAATATATCACATCACATCAACAAAACATAGAAAAAAACTTCTAAATGTTTCATCGAATAATATGGAAATATTTCTATTTAAATGTAAAGATAAACTTAACAAATAATTTATAGAGATTGAAAATAATAATTCATCAAATTTGAAAATATAACTTTTTTTCCGTAGTTAATATTTTTAGTTAAACTTATGTGTCACTTGTTTTTATTAAACTTTCACAGTTGGAATCTAATTCTGTATTACGATGAAATTGGTAAAATAATCATATAACTTCTTCTTTTAGCCACTCAACAACCCATATTTTCTTTTGTACAACTCACAATACTAGACATAGTTGAAAAAAGATACCCCGAAATTGATAAATTTGCATTGTACCTCTAGATATCTGAGTAACTAATGTAATTAATTAATCCATTCAATCATTACATACCAGAAGATATGGTAAATGCACAATTGTGATGAAATAACGAGGGTAGGTACTAATTTATAGTTTAATTAGGTTACCTCGCATTTATTATCCACCTAATTAGGTAGTAATTTACAGTTTAATTAGGTTACCTTGCATTTATTATCCACCTAATGTATGTTTTTTCCTAAACTGCAAAGATTTAAATTATAACATAACTATACGTAATAGTAATGAATGATAATAATTATCCTAGCAAGGTTTCGTCTAATATATAGTACTAATAATGACATATATAAAGTCAAAGAACTAATAATAAAAAAGAAAGAAAAAAAAATCCTAAAAGTTAAAATGCTTTACATTTTTCTCCTTTATCCGATGATTCCTAAAAAGCCAGTAGTACATTAACACAGAATGTGTGTATATATATGTAATAGTACTATAACACAAAGTCACTGACTCACAGACACACAGAACGACGCACACATTTTCATTTCACTTTCATATTTGTCTCCTCTTCTCCCTCACTCTCTCAGGCATTATTATTACATCGCTCTCTTCTGGTTTAATAACCCTCCATTAATAATATCTCCAATGTCACCATCATCATCATCAAAAACCCTTCTGAACCCACACGCTCCGGAATACAAACCCATTCCACCTGGTATCTCACCTAACCCAGTACGTAACTTCTCACTCCTCTCACTCCTCGAAAATGTCGTTGTTTCATCACCTCCAGCACCACTTCTGCCGCCACCACCGTCCCATTTTTCAACCCAAATCTTTGTTTACATGGCCCCACCACCACCACCATTTTACATTGATGCTAATCGAACACCTTCTCACTATTTCCCCCAACAACCAAATCTGAATGTCGTTAACCTCCCAAAACCGCCGCCACCCGTTGCTGCGCGGTTTGGTTACGGTCAGCGCCAGCGCCAGAGAGCCGGTTTCGAGCGGCGTAGAGGGTCTCGGGCAGGTGGAAGAGGGAGGAGATTAGTGATTGCTAATGTTTGTAATAATAAAAACAACACTAAATATAAGAGTGTTTGGATGAAGAAAAAAGAAGAAGAGAAAAAAGAAGTGAAACGTGAAGTTGTTGTGCCTCTTAATCGAGGCGAAGAGAAAACGACTGTGATGATTAAGAACATCCCGTATCATTGCCCGTAATGTTTATTGTTTATCTATTCTTTTCGTTTTTGCGCGTGTTTGTGTTTGAAATTATAATGTGTGTTTTATGATTTGTAACTCGTTGTACATTAATCTTTTGCAGTCGGGATCAGCTGATGAATATGCTGGATCAGTTTTGTATGACAGAAAATGCTAAGGCCATGAATGATAAGGGTACATCTACTGGGATTTTCGAGGAATGTGCTTATGATTTTCTGTATTTGCCAATCGATTTTAGGTTTGTTAAACTTAAAACCCATAGAAATTTTTCAGATCCAGGTTTTTTGTTATTTATATATATCATTAATTTTGGGATTTTGATTTTATGTTTTGGATTTAGGACTAAAAGGAGCAGAGGGTTTGCGTTTGTTAATTTCACCAACGCTATTACGGTTTGGAAGTTCTTCAATGCGTTCCATTCGACTCATTGGGACTTCATTAAGAGGACTTCTTGGCCGAAGAAAGTCGAGATTGTCTCTGCCAAAATACAGGTAACAAAAAAATGTACTCTATTAAATGTGCTAAGAAAATATGTTTCTTGATTTATTCGTGATGTTATCATAGTACGTGTTTTTGCTAATCTAATACTTCCTTGACTTATTTGCAATGTGATTGATTATATATGTTTTTGCTAAGAAAATATTTTCTTGATTTATTCATATTTTATAGTATAGGTATTTGCTAAGCAAATACTTTCTTGATTTTATTGATAATGTTATAATATGTTTGCTAAGCAAATATTTTCTTGATTTATTCATAATATTATAGTATATGTTTTTGCTTAGCGAATACTTTAATTGATTTATTCATAGTGTTATAGTACATGTTGTTGCTTAACAAAAGCTTTGTTGATTTATTCATAATGTTACAATAAATGTTTTTGCTCAGCAAAGTCTTTCTTGATTTATTCATAATCTTAGAATATACATTTTTGCTTATCATAATATCATAATGTTTTAGTACAAGTTTCTGCTCAACAAATAATTTCTTGATTTATATATATAGGGCAAGGAAGCTCTGGTGAACCATTTTGCAGGTTCAACGTTTGAGTGTGAGACGGACGAGTATCTGCCCGTGTGGTTCGACCCGGCTAGGGACGGATCTGGGTTGCCCGTGGAGGTGACAACGGTGGGCAAAAGAAAAGCCATTTCCCGTAGAGCAAGTACTCGCAGGGGCCGCAATCATAAAACCTTAAGGCCTAGACTGTTTAAGTGACTATCATATGGGAAAACACAAAGGCTTTATACTTAAAATGATTACAACTGTCTCAGTTACTTCTTCAAGTGCACTCCTAATATGGCTAGATATGGCCTATTAGAAACAAAAAAACTAGAGTTTGTATTTATGACTTGTACCCATTTGTTAGTTGAGGGCAACTCTTAAATACCATAAAACAGTGGGATAAAGAATAAATTTTGAAAGCGATGGTGTGTTGTGTGAAGAGATGGTCAAAGAAACTAATATGTGATGGTTTTCAGAATTTTCAATATTGAAATTTTGTCAGTTGTTTATTTTACTTCATTTTGGTAGGGTTTGGGGTTTTTTGTAGGGTGGTAAACGTTGAGTAGAAGTAGGGTGGATCTGGGCACCTAGATATGATGATGCATGGTGTAGTATCAGGTTTTGGGGTCTACCCCTTTGACTTAAACAAATGGGGTTTATTTTTATAGGTTTGGGTTTTGATGTTGAGTTCAGTGGATGTAGTAGTGTAATATTTGGAGTGTCATGCACGTTTTTTTTTATCTTAACATTGGAATGGAATGTTAAGGCTGCAAATGTGATTTTCAATTGCAGTTGTTTGTGATATTCTTCGATTTTCTATGTCTTTTGTGTTTTCTATTCTATGTTTGGATTTGTGTATTGCAGCTTTAGAGGGATTGTTTGATGCTCCTTTTTACTGTTATATCCATGGCAAGAACAAACATTAATTGTCGGAGATTGACTGCAACTGTCTAAATCAAAAGTTGTCTGCTTATATGTGATGTGTATGTGTATGCGTATGTGTATACATATTTGTGTGTATGTGTGTTATATATGGGTGTATATATAATACATATTAATATATACTCTTTTTGGAATTTTTGTCTTCTGACATGCGACCCGTTTGTTAACATTTTAAAAGTATTTCTAGTTCAATATGTTGCATTTAAATGTTTCAAAGTGAAATTAATTTTTTATTATAAAAATTTAAAGTTTTTTCTAAAACTAATTATCCAGAATTAATTAAAGAATTTTTTGAAATATCAGAACCAAAACATAAAAGTAATGGGAATTGAAGAATACTTTGAACTCTTAGAGCGAAAAGATAAGATATAAACAGAAATAATAAAAGCATAGTGCTTTCTAATTATTACATTTAAATAAAAGTATTTTTTATGTTTGGAACTCTTTCTAAGAAACTGTATAATTTATTATTACTATCATTTTTTTATCAATTATTATAATATAATAAGTTCTAGCTGTCAACATTATAAACTTTCAATATAATTTTATTCACTTAGATTTATTTATAGGTTTTGTGATTTTATATCGAATCTTTAGCGTCAAAGTAGTATATAATTCTTTGTCATTGTAAACTTATTGGAAGTGGGGTGTTAACTTAATTTAGAAGTATTTGAGTGTGGGTGAAAAATATTCAAATCACACCGAATTGCTACAGCACTTGGTGTTTCACTTTTTGCGCCAATTTTTTATCCACCATCTACGTTGTAAGATCTCATGCATCTCATCATCACAACAGTCTCATAATCACAACAGTAAATCAAAGGAAGTGGCATAAATAATCTTTCAAAAGGTGCGAATGGAGCTAATAAACAAACACAAATACAACATACCCCTAATTTTCAAATCTAAAATGCAAATAACTTTGCGAACCCTAAAACACCATTTAAGTTGTGCCTCCTCCTGAACATAAAGCTTGTCCTCAAGTGACTAACTGTGGAAAGTTTGTTGTACCCACTCAAAGTCCTCCAAAGTCGCCTCAAATTTAGGCAGATGCAACCATTGAATCAACCACTGCGCTTGCACATTGTTATTTTTCTTAGTGATTCTTTTAGCCATAACCCCAGTTGGGTGAAGAATTGACTAAAATCCATGACTTGTCCATTTTAGGTAGCAGATCTCAAGTGCCCACGCGCCGAATCAACAAGGACACGTGAAACACCGGATGCACACGCGCCTCCCTCGGCAATTTCAAACGTTAAGCCATTTCTCCCACTTTTGCTAGAATTTTGAATGGACTTGCATATTTAGGTTGGAGTATCTAGCATATGTTAGAGTGAAGGGTTGTTTGTTTGTATGGCTTGAGTTTGAGATAGACCCAGTCCCTGCACTGAAATTCCTCTCAGTGCGCGTCTTATATGCTAATTGCTTCATTAAAAGTACTATGTAAGTTTGTGTGTCATCGTAAATGTCATGTTTAAAATCTCATCATATATTATGTATGCATATTCGTACGCTTAGTTCTAGGCTGATCATGATTTTTCTAGATAATAAATCAAAGAAATAATTGTAGTTCTAAACTTCTAATAGATTAAGTATGATGATCATAGCTGTAACATCTTTCCAAGCCTAATCCAAGTATGCCTTTTTTCTTCTAAGAAGTTAGATTTTGAGTTAAAGTGTGGCACAAAGATTGGCAAATACATGTTTGTGTAGGAGATTTAGACTAATTATAATATTGCTACATAATATTAAATAGGGATAAAAGCATCAAACCTCATATATTTTACCCCTTACTGCACTTTGTCTTCTATTTTTTTTTTTCTTTGGCAACTTGTTCCTTCTACTATGGATAAATAAACATTTTGCCTCCAGAGTCGTGGATCACCGTTGTATTTCAACACGTTTGTATATCTTTTGCCGTTAAATTTGGATTCAGGAGCAAAATGCTTATTTTTCAATAGTGTAGAGCGGATGTTGCTGAAAAAAAAGAGAGACAAAGTGGAATCGGGGTCAGAGTATATGGGGTTTGACGTTTTTATTCCTATTAAATAAATAAAAATTACATGATCAATGTATAAGCATATTTACGAAAACCCAGCATATTTTTTGCAAAGGCGTTTGCAACTATTACTTTATGATATTTAACTATACATGAGACTGATTTTTGGCATTTTCTCCGTAGTTATGCAATTTTTTCACAAAATTTTACAAAGATTACATGGAGGCTCTTTTTTTATCTTTTCCATCATAAATGAGTGTTTCATAATCACTTTAGAACTAATGAGTGTTTCATAATCACTTTAGAACTAATGAGCTATTTTTGAAGGCATAATATGGTATATCAGGACTATTCTCAATTTGTTTATTGAAATTTATTATGCTGTTCAAAAATCAAATGCTTGTCACAATATGAGAGACTGATGAATGACAATCTTGTCAGCTCTAAATTTGTATTCATGATGAACATTTAATAACTTTATTTCATATTTAATTAAATATGATATTATTAAAAGTTGTCGGCGGCTTGGTCCATAGAAGATTGCAGATCTATCCATGTAGAAGAAACAATATTATTTTCATAAATTGTAATAAATGTAAAACAAGTTAATGCCACAAACTTGGTAAAAACCTAAGACGAGTCATTTTCCCAGTAGAATCAAATTTCGTCACATACAAAAATAGTATAGTCTATGAACTCTTAAATTATTCCATGAATATGGGTTTCAAATTAACTAGCACAATTTTGAGATTTTCTACTTTGAATGTTTCAAGCTGTTACAAATCTCTTTAACCAAGTGGTCCTAGTAAAACCTTCTCAACATCGTACTTGCAACCTAGTTATGATTTCTCTCGTTTTTCAGATCATAAGATCATAGTAACAAAGATCTAAGATCTAAGATTATAATAACGAAGATCTAAGTTTATAGTAACGATCACTCTGCCTGAATAAGATTCAGTACGAAATAAACAAACAAGTAACTTAGCAATGTAACTAAGGTCATAGTAATGAAGATCTAATCGGAAAACAACAACATAGGAATACCAACAGAGCAAAGCAAGCAAGTTGAAGATGCTTTAGTTGGAGACACATATCATTGCTTGAGAGAAAGCTCTAGAGAACGTCAGTAACTCGTGCACGAGTTTCAACACTTGACAGGAAGAACACCCGTCATGTTGCATTCCACTTTCGCACCCATTAATGCTGTAAAAATCTAGACTATAATTTATTGTGTTAAATATAAGCTCCATTAATTGTATCTTTGTAAACCAAGAAATCTGAAGAGTCTCCACTTATTTTCTGATAATACATTAAATTTTGTATCTACCATATCACTGAATTGACAGTTACAATATTTTAGATTTCTAATTATTACATGTTTAATTAGGGTAAAAATTGCTTGCCATCGATATTACACGTAATAATTAGAGATCAACAGATCAAAACCAAACGCTTGTTAGTAGGGTTGGGAATATCAGGGGTTATTATTTTTCGATCCTGAACTAAAATTGGTGAGTAGCCATTCGTATACTCGAGCTTTGAAAGTTAGTAGAAACCCTTGTTTTTCAGCTTTAAAGATGTAAATATTTGATGTTTTCCCACTTTTAAGCTCTTATCAGCTTTACACACTGTGATCTTATATTTTCAACAATGTAGTGAAAATTTCAACTATGAATCTCGAGAATTTTTCTTTAATTGATGTTTTACACTAGAGACCTCGTATGACTTATATTCTTCAATGTACGATGTGTAATTTTATGATCTAACATGTATAAAATGAATTTATGTACAATCTCAGAAAATAAACATAATTCTAGAAACTCAAACATACATACAAAACCATCTCAAACTTGTACAAAATTCTGGGGTTGCCTAAAAGGCTTCAATCTTTTGTCTCAGAGTTTTTAGTAATTTTTTTTTATCTCACCATTGAGACAACGTAGTAACAATCAACCACCATGGCCTGCTGGGTTAGAGGTGGAACCAAGATTTCTTTTACCTAAATAAATAAAAAATGGTTATTAACAACTAAAGAATCAAATGTGTGAAGCAAGATGAGAAATATATATTGTTCTAATCAAACTACAAGAGGCGTAACATTGAACAAAATGAAACTATGGAGAATTTTAAGAATTCAAAGATTCCAATCAAACTCGTAACTAATAGTGGGAAGAATATCAAGTAGATATAATCCTTTAAAGTTTACTTAAAAAGGTATAAATTTATGTAGATATTTGATTGTTTAATCCTTTACTTCAAGTTTTCTACTAAGCTACTAAACCGACATGCCAAGTTAAGCATATATTACTATGCTCTAATTTTCACCAAACATATATACTATATAAAAAAGAAGTGTCAAGAACACATATCATGTTGTGTACAAAAGATTTTTTGAGTCTCACTTTCAAGCTTCCATATCAATTTCTATTGAAACAATTTTGATTTTTTAAGAAGAGTTGATGTTCGTGAGCATTTAAAATTATCAATGAACAATAACTGTTATCTATTTCTTTACCATAGAAATAAAAATAAAAGTAAAACTTCATTTAGTTTATCCTAATGAAAATCTTGATATTAGGGTTTGAACTTGAAGGATGAGAAGGAAGATAGTTTATTAATTTTTTTGTGATTTTTGACGAAACGCTTGGTAGTATTTTCTTTTTCCGGTTGATACATTTTTTTCGTTTACAACTTTGAAGGCTAACTTGATCTTAGATACACACACACACACATAACTAACTTGAGCTCAAAATTTACCCGGGGTTGGAGCCCACCCAAAACAGTATTTATGCGGAAATATGTTTAGTTGCCATGAAACGATAAAATTCTCCAATAATGATTAGTGACATTAAAAAATGTTGATAAAATATTATAATTATGGCATGTATACATATACTGACATTTTTTTAGAGTACCACTTATAGCGATGTAAGTAACATAGTAATTTTTTTTGAGTACCAATTAATTTTGGTGGTGCTTTAAAATAACACCATAATAAGTATATTTACAGTGATAAATGCCATCATAGATGCGTAATTTGAATTGACCAAATGCCACATAAAAATTAATTTGGTGGTATTTTCCTATAGTACAATATAAAACAATAGCTTCATATAGAAATGCAACTAATAAAGCTTCTAAAGGAACGTTTAGTGGCATTGCCAAATGCCAATCAATGACTTAAAGAACTACTTAAAGAACTAATTAAAGAAAAACATATAATTTTTATTCTATTAATATTAATATAGATGGTTATGCACTGAAATATCCTCCACAAAAAGTAATATTTTAATGATGAACCAAAACGATAGAGATCCTAAGAGAAATTTTTAAGGAAAATATAACATTTCACATTTCACATACAACAATATAATGATGTACAAAGTATATTAGATGAACCAATCGCTCAATAGGGATCAAAGTAAGAATAGATACGTCCCTATTATACATGAGAGAACCTATAATCATATCATATTACATTGTCCATCTCCAAAAACACTAATTCCATGTCTAGATATATAATAGAAACAATATTTTCTAGATCCTTCAACAGCACGCCAGCTTTGAAGATTAAACACATGCATTAAAAAAAAAAAGTAAGTTTTTATGAACACCAAAAGGATTCAGAAGAAACATTAATGACAAATAAAACTTAAAGCATAACCGCAATTATTTATAATTTTATAAAGACAGATAATGTATGTAAAAATTTATTAACCATTCAAAGAATCCTTTAGTGAATGTCAAATACAATATATAAATCTATATTTCAAAATTAAACATAATAACTAAAAGCATCATACACTAAAGTCAATCTGCAGATGGAAGCTAGCTATCCACATATATGTGAGTATGAATGGTAGTCTTTTCAGCCTCTAAAGTTTATGCTTTTGCTTCATCCTCAAGTTTATTTTTCTACTGCTTTATTTTTTAAGATGGAAACTATATTTCAAACTCTTTGTATCTTTCTCACTCTTCCCAAATTTTCTGGACGATTTTTATATGCTAATTAGGAACATCTTGACTACCCATATGGGTAGAAGCAATTTAGACACAATATATGTAGGATCCAAACACTTGTAAATTTCCCCTATAACAGAACTAGTTATTATGATAATGGTTAATTGCCTTAATTTCAGTGTTGCATAATGCCCCTATACGTTTAGCATTTAGTGACATTTTAGAAGAATGTCATTATATTATTTTACAATGACATTGACAGACTAATGTTATTAGTTTTTCCCAGTTAAAGCCACTAGTGGCTATTTAAGTATATCAAGATAGTGAAACAATAAGTCCTTTTTGTTGTAGTGTGGGAAAGGAGTTTTGAAAGATATTCAATTGAATTTACGAATTTCTTCTTTATAGATGGTTAAGGATACATGTCCTACAAATAAAGCTGTGAAATTTATAATATAATATATTAATTGCTTTAAGTTGTCGCGTAAATCTTTTGCACTGATATGTTGAATTGTGATATATGCCACGCCATGCAAGGTGATGTGCGGTTAACTTCATCCACCTCCCCTGAGGTTTTACCTCTCCATTCACCTCCCTCTAGTTTGAAATTTTATCATCCACCTCCTTTACGTTAGTTTGACTTTTATTCAACAATTAAGTCTAGGGGTAACCTTGTCAATACATTAATTAAATAGTATTAAAAATGTACAAGTCATATTTATAACAAAGAGAATTGAAATGATTTACATTGAAGGACAGCTTTTTTATCGAAAAAAAATAAATAAATAATTAGGTAGTTAATAAATTTTGTAAGTTGGTTGAGAAAAAAGAAAACTTAATCAAATTTATTATAATTTAGATTCCCTCTCTTTTCACAAGGAGAGAATAATTATATGCATATTTCATTTGTGAATCCTTCCCACATGTTTTGTTTAATTTTATACATACTTGTGGCTTATATTACTGCACGTACCACAACAATTGTAACAAATCCATTGGAATGACCTAAAAGATGTTTGTCCCTTCAACTAAAACAAAAAGTTTAAATATCTGGAATGTAGAAATGGAAAAGGAGGCTTTACAATATTTACAAAATAAGTAAATTTAGTTTGTTGAAGGGATAATCCCTTTTTGCTCATTTTAGTAGTGTTTGCTATAATTTTGTAATATATATATATATATATATATATATATATATATATATATATATATATATATATATATCTGTGTGTGTGTGTGTGTGTGTAAGAAAAGTAAAAGATTATGAGAAAATTTATTAACAAAATATTTAAATAGTATTTCACCAAGTGTTATAAAGGGAGTGGATTTAAAATATAAAATTCAATTAGTATTAGTTTATCATACACTTATTTAATTACCTAGTAGTCTTTTAAGAAAAAAGTATCCATTTAACAGAAATCATGTTAATTCCTTTTTTGTTCTAATGCATTGTTTACAAATTTTATTTATTTTTGGATAAATATCTTGACCAAATTACCCCTTAAAGTTAACTCTTGACAAAGTATATCAACCTTATAGAGGGGAGGTGGATGAGAAAATTGAAACTAGAGGGGAGGTAGATGGGGAGGGGGAAAACCTCAGGGGAGGTGTATGAATTTTACCCAGGTGATGTGTATACTTTCCAGGTTTCATTATTATCGAACTTAATGATTGATTTCCTGTAGAAAGGCACACATTTTTCTTTGAGTATATCAACACACAAACACGTCTATCTCTTCGCATTAATGTTAGTTTAATCTACCAGTGTCAGACATTATTTATTACCCGAGCTGAGGGTAGTGTTTTCATAATAAATGTGCTTACAATATAAATAAAGAAAGAATAGGGGATTCATTGCTCTTTCTTCTTTATATTCCCCGGAACACAAAAAGTTTTTTTTTAAATTCACTTGTGGATTTTGGTAAAGTCGTTCCTTATCGACTGCGTTGATTTACTTTTGTTTTGGTTGGAGAAGTTATTTATAGAATGGTACGAGAGAGCTACCTAACATACATGAATATATCACATCACGTCTTAAAAACATGAGAACAAACTTCTTAATGTTTCATCAAATAATATGGAAACGTCTCTATATTTTTTAAATGTAAAGATAAACTTACAAATAATTTATAGAGATTGAAAATAATTCATAAAACTGAAGTATTACTTTTTTGATTAGTTAATTGTTTTAGTCAGATTTATGTGGTAGTTGTTTTTTTTATTAAACTTTCACAACTGGAATCGAATCTTGTAATACAATTATAAGGTAAAATAATTAATTAATTTCTTATTTTAGCTATTCATTACTCAACAACCCATATTTTCATTTTTACAACTCACAAAACAAGACATAGTTGAAAAAAGATACCCCGAAATTGATAAATCCGCAGTCGTATCTCTGGATAATTGAGTAACTAATGTAATTAATTCATTCATTCAATCGTTACATACAAGATGATTTGGTAAACACATGATTGTGATGAAATGACGAGGGTACATAGTAATTTACAGTTTAATTAGGTTACCTAGCATTTATTATCGACCTAATGTATGCTTTTCCCTAAGGCTCCGATTGGTTCCAAGGAAAATGAGGGAAAAGGAAAAAAAATATTGGAAAATTTTATTTTCCAAGTGATTGGTAACAAGGAAAATTTTGGAAAAGATATGAAAAGATGGGAAAATCTTTGTGAATCTTTATCTAACATTTTTACAATTCACAAACTTTGATTTCACTCAAAAAATTATCTAAAACTTACTCTAATTCACCTAAGATTTCTTTGTGGGAGCAAATGTAATTAAAGAATTTCATCCTCAAAATTTTCAGATTTCCCTCCAATACAAAAGGTGGAAAATTCAATCATCTTTGAAAAAAATTCTAGTTCTCAAAATTTCATATTCCCACCAATTTAGAATCTATATAAACACTTGTAAGATCAATGTTTTCCACCAACCCATCTCTTTCAACTCTCAGGTAATACTTGTTTATTTATTTTGTATTTTATTCTAGTTATTTATCATATCTAATAAATTATTATTATTATTTTAATTTAATCTATAATCTTGTATAGTGTTTTAGGTACTATATGTTGTCTTCTTCAGGGTGTCATTTCAATCTTAGGTATTTAGTGTGGGAGAGTTTGAATAAATTTAGTTTCACAACTTTTTTTAAAATTCAAGCATTAGGTGCATCTCATATTCTCTAATTATTTGTAATTCAATTGCATTGAATAATAATTATATTTTAAGGTTCTCTTGATTAAATTTGGTTTGTTTGTGTTGTTTCGTTTCAAATATATTAATATTACTTGCAAATTTTACTATATATTAAAAATAAACTAACCTTACTCTTCAAGAACTTAAAAATGATTTTTTTTAAAAAAAAACATAAATTAATTTTAGGAAAACATATGAACTTAATATGAGTTTTAATGAAAAAATAAGTTTTAAAGAATAATAACAGTTTTTGCATTGTTTAATATGATGAGTAAGCAAATTAAGTACAAAATTTTTCCGAAAAAGTAATGGCATGCCAATCACATGGAACAGAGAGGAAAATTTTATTTTCCATGGAAGTTTTCCTGAAAATCCTCATTTTCCAAATTTTATTTCCTTTTCCTTCATTTTCCGTGGAACCAATGAGAGCCTAAACTGCAAAGAATTAAATTCTAACATAACTTCACCACACATAATAATGAATGATAACTTTTACCTTATGTGCTAATTTAAGGTTTGAATAATCTAAACCTCAACATATATAAGAAATTTTACATGTTTAATAGTTTGAGAAGGTACAACAAAGGGATTCCTCCATAAATATATATTTTAAAGGCTATCAATTCAATTATTTTTTACTATACAAAAAACGTTACAATACTCAAAGTCAAAGAACTAAAAAAAAAGGCAAAAATTGAAATCCTAAAAGTAAAAAACCTAAAATTTTTGCCTTTATCCGATGATTCCTAAGAGGCCAGTAGTACATTAATTAAATTTTCTTCAATCTCCGTTTCTTTGTATAGTACTAATAATGACATATAAATACATTCATACATACATATATATATATACATACATACATACATATATATATATATATATATATATATATATATATATATATATATATATATATATATATATATAAATATATGTTGAGTCACTCACTCACAGACACACAGAACGGGGCACGCATTTTCATTTCACTTCCATCTTTTGTCTCCTCTTCTCCCTCACAAAAAAAGCTTCATCTCTCTTCTCGTTTATTAAACAAACTGTAATAACTGAGGCCTCGAATAATAAACCATTTTTCAGTATGTCACCGTCATCATCATCATCAAAAACCCTTCTCAACCCACACGCTCCAGAATACAAACCCATTGCACCAGGTATCACACCAAACCCTGTATGCAACTTCTCACTCCTCACAATCCTTGAAAATGCCGCCATTTCATCATCACCTCCACCACCTCTTCCGCCGATGGCGTCTTGTTTCTCTACCCACATCTTTGCTTACATGGCCCCACAATTACCACCACCCCCATTTTACGTTGTAATCGAACCACTTCTCACTAATTACCTCAGCAACAAAACCCAAATGCCGTTAACCGCCAACTGGACGCTGCCCGTTTTGGTTTTGGGCAGGGCCGGAGAACCGGTTATGGGCAGCGTAGAGGTTCTCGGGCCGGTGGCAGAGGAAGGGAGAGAGGATTGATGATGAATGGGAGACATAGGGTGATTACTAATGTTTGTAATAACAACAACACTAACTATAAGAGTGTTTGGATGAAGAGAAAAGAAGATGAGGAAAAAGATCAAGAGAAACGTGAAGTTGTTGTGCCTCTTAATCGACACAAAGAAAAAAGGACTGTAATGATTAAGAACATCCCGTATCATTGCCCGTAATGTTTATTATTTATTATTATTTTTCTTTTATTGAACTTGTTTGTGTTTAAAATTTATAATGTGTTTTTTATGATTTTTAACTCGTTTTAACATTAACCTTTTGCAGTCGCGATCAGCTGATAAATATGTTTGATCGGGTTTGTATGACGGAAAATGCTAAGGCCATGAATGAGGGGGGTACATCTACCGGGATTTTCGAGGAATGTGCTTATGATTTTTGTATTTGCAAATCGATTTTAGGTTCGTTTAAACTTAAAACCTGTGTTTTCTACTTTCAGATCCATGGTTTTATATTCCTCAAAAATCCCGGTAGATGTACTCCCCTCATTCATGGCCTTAGCATTTTCCTTCATACAAAACTGATCCAACATATTTATCAGCTGATCGCGACTGCAAAAGATTTAATGTTAAAACAAGTTAAAAATCATAAAGAAAAAACACATTATAAATTTTAAACACAAACACGTACAATAAAAGAAAAAAGAACAATAAATAATAAACATTATGGGCAATGATACGGGATGTTCTTAATCATTACAGTCGTTTTTTTTCGTGTCGATTAAGAGGCACAACAACTTCACGTTTCACTTGATCTTTTTCCTCATCCTCTTTTTTCTTCATCCAAACATTCTTATAATTAGTGTTGTTGTTATTAGAAACATTAGTAATCATCCTATGTCTCCCATTCATCATCAATCCTCTCCCCCTCCCTCTGCACACCGGCCCGAGAACCTCTACGCTGCCCATAACCGGTTCTCCGGCCCTGCCCAAAACCAAAACGGGCAGCCTCCAGTTGGCGGTTAACGCCATTTGGGTTTTCTTGCTGAGGTAATTAGTGAGAAGTGGTTCGATTAGCAATGTAAAATGGGGGTGGTGGTAATTGTGGGGCCATGTAAGCAAAGATGTGGGTAGAGAAACAAGACGCCAGCGGCGGAAGATGTGGTGGAGGTGATGATGAAATGGCGGCATTTTCAAGGATTGTGAGGAGTGAGAAGTTGCATACAGGGTTTGGTGTGATACCTGGTGCAATGGGTTTGTATTCTGGAGCATGTGGGTTGAGAAGGGTTTTTGATGATGATGATGACGGTGATATACTGAAAAATGGTTTATTATTCGAGGCCTCAGTTATTATAGTTTGTTTGATAAATGAGAAGAGAGATGAAGCTTTTTTTTGTGAGGGAGAAGAGGAGACAAAAGATGGAAGTGAAATAAAAATGCGTGCCCTGTTCTGTGTGTCTGTGAGTGAGTAACTCAATATACATATATATATATATATATATATATATATATATATATATATATATATATATATATATATATATATATATATATATATATATATATATATATATATATATATATGTACTTATATGTCATTATTAGTACTATACAAAGAAATGGAGATTGAAGAAAATTTAATTAATGTACTACTGGCCTCTTAGGAATCATCGGATAAAGGCAAAAAGTTTAGGTTTTTTACTTTTAGGATTTCAATTTTTGCCTTTTTTTGTTTTAGTTCTTTGACTTTGAGTATTGTAACGTTTTTTGTATAGTAAAAAATAATTGAACTGATAGCCTTTAAAATATATATTTATGGAGGAATCCCTTTGTTGTACCTTCTCAAACTATTAAACATGTAATATTTCTTATATATGTTGAGTTTTAGATTATTCAAACCTTAAATTAGCACATAAGGTAAAAATTATCATTCATTATTATGTGTGGTGCATTTATGTTATAATTTAATTCTTTGCAGTTTAGGCTCTGATTGGTTCCATGGAAAATGAAGGAAAAGAAAATAAAATTTGGAAAATGGGATTTCAGGAAAACTTCCATGGAAAATAAAATTTTCCTCTCTTTTCCATCTGATTGGCATGCCATTACTTTTCCGGGAAAATTTTGTACTTAATTTGCTTACTCATCATATTAAACAATGCAAAAACTGTTATTATTCTTTAAAACTTAATTTTTTTTATAAAACTCATATTAAGTTCATATGTTTTCCTAAAATAAATTTATGTTTTTTTTCTTATTTTAAAAAATCCTTTTAACTTCTTGAAGAGTAAGGTTGGTTTATTTTTAATATATAGTAAAATTTGCAAGTACTATTAATATATTTGAAACGAAACAACACAAACAAAACAAATTTAATTAAGAGAACCTTCAAATATAATTATTATTCAATGCAATTGAATTACAAATTAATAATTAGAAAATATGAAATACACCTAATGCTTGAATTTAAAAAAACTTGTGAAAGTAAATTTATTCAAACTCTCCCGCACTAAATACCTCAGATTGAAATGACGCCCTGAAGAAGACAGCATATAGTACCTAAAACACTATACAAGATTATAGATTAAATTAAAATAATAATAATAATTTATTAGATATGATAAATAACTAGAATAAAAATATAAAATAAATAAAGAAGTATTACCTGAGAGTTGAAAGAGATGGGTTGGTGGAAAACATTGATCTTACAAGTGTTTATATAGATTCTAAATTGGTGGGAATATGAAATTTTGAGAACTAGAATTTTTTTCAAAGAGGATTGAATTTTCCACCTTTTGTATTGGAGGGAAATCTGAAAATTTTGAGGATTAAATTCTTTAATTACATTTGCTTCCGCAAAGAAATCCTAGGTGAAATAGAGTAAGTTTTAGATAATTTTTGGAGGGAAATCAAAGTTTGTGAATTTTAAAAATGTTAGATAAAGATTCACAAAAGATTTTCCCATCTTTTCCTATCTTTTCCCAACTTTTCATATCTTTTCAAAAAATTTCCATGGTACCAATCACTTTGAAAATAAAATTTTTCAATATTTTTTTCTTTTTCTCTCATTTTCCTTGGAACCAATCGAAGCCTTTAGGGAAAGAACATACATTAGGTCGATAATAAATGCTAGGTAACCTAATTAAACTGTAAATTACTATGTACCCTCGTCATTTCATCACAATCATGTGTTTACCATATCATCGTGTATGTAAAAATTGAATGAATTAATTAATTACATTAGTTACTCAGTTATCCAGAGATACGACTGCGGATTTATCAATTTCGGGGTATCTTTTTTCAACTATGTCTTGTTTTGTGAGTTGTAAAAATGAAAATATGGGTTGTCGAGTAATGAATAGCTAAAATAAGAAATTAATTAATTATTTTACCTTATAATTGTATTACAAGATTCGATTCCAGCTGTGAAAGATTAATAAAAAAACAACTACCGCATAAATCTGACTAAAACAATTAACTAATCAAAAAAGTAATACTTCAATATTTATAAATTATTTTCAATCTCTATAAATTATTTGTAAGTTTATCTTTACATTTTAAAAAGATAGAGACGTTTCCATATTATTTGATGAAACATTAAGAAGTTTGTTCTCATGTTTTTAAGACGTGATGTGATATATTCATGTATGTTAGGTAGCTCCCTCGCCCCATTCTATAAATAACTTCTCCAACCAAAACAAAAGTAAATCAACGCAGCCGATAAGGAACGACTTTACCAAAATCCACAAGTGAATTTAAAAAAAAAACTTTTTGTGTTCCGGGGAATATAAAGAAGAAAGAGCAATGAATCCCCTATTCTTTCTTTATTTATATTGTAAGCACATATATTATGAAAACACTACCCTCAGCTCGGGTAATAAATAATGTCTGACACTGGTAGATTAAACTAACATTAATGCGAAGAGATAGACATGTTTGTGTGTTGATATACTCAAAGAAAAATGTGTGCCTTTCTACAGGAAATCAATCATTAAGTTCGATAATAATGAAACCTGGAAACCCTAAATGTTGGACATGGCACGACTGTACCTACGTATACACATCACCTGGGTAAAATCCATACACCTCCCCTGAGGTTTTCCCCCTCCCCTCTAGTTTCAATTTTCTCATCCACCTCCCCTCTATTAGGTTGATATACTTTGTCAAGAGTTAACTTTAAGGGGTAATTTGGTCAAGATATTTATCCAAAAATAAATAAAATTTGTAAACAATGCATTAGAACAAAAAAGGAATTAACATGATTTCTGTTAAATGGATACTTTTTTCTTAAAAGACTACTAGGTAATTAAATAAGTGTATGATAAACTAATACTAATTGAATTTTATATTTTAAATCCACTCCCTTTATAACACTTGGTGAAATACTATTTAAATATTTTGTTAATAAATCTTTTCATAATCTTTTACTTTTCTTACACACACACACACTCACTCACTCACACATACACACACATATTTGCTTAACACATTTAATACATTAAACGATTTTGTTACCTAGATTTTGGCAGACACGATCTCAATTTTCTTCAGCCAAGAGTCCTCTCAAGGAAGTCCCAACGAGTCGAATGGAATGCATTGAAGAACTTCCAAGCAGTTGTACCGTTGGTGAAATTAACAAATGCAAAGCCTCTTCTCCTTCTAGTCCTAAAGCCTATGTACATATATTAATGTCGGGATTTTAAATGAGTTTTACATGGTTGAAATATTTGTGATTAGTTTTACACTTACGAAAACCTAGTGCATTTTTTGTGGAGGTGTTTGCTAATATCACTTTATAATATTTAACTATACATGAGACCGAGTTTTGGCATTTTCTGCGTACTTATGCAATTGTTTCACAAAATTTTACGAAGATTAATGGCATGCTCTTTCTTCATCTGTTCCATCATAAATGAGTGTTTCATAATCAGTTTAGAACTAATGAGCTATTTTTCAAGGCATAATATGGTGTATCAGGACTATTCTCAATTTGTTTCTTAAAATTTATCCTGCCTGTTAAAAAACAAATAATTGACACAGTATAAGACTGAGAAATAACAATCTTTTTTATTGTCCGGCTCAAATTTTATATTCATGATGAACATTTAATAACTTTATTTCATATTTAATTGAAAATTATATTATTAAAACAATATTATTTTCATAAACTATAATAAATGCAAAACATATTAATGCCAGAAACTTGGTAAAAACCAAAGATGAGTCCTTTTCCCAGTAGAATCAGTTCTCGTCAGTTTTCGACAAAGACAAACGATAAAGTCTATGAAAACTTAAATTAATCCACGAATATGGGTTACCAAATAAATTAGCACAATTTTCAGATTTTCTACTTTGAGTTGTTTCAAACTGTTACAAATCTCTTTAACCATTCTCTAGTATGTCACGATCATCATCATCATCATCATCAAAAACCCTTCTCAACCCACACGCTCCCGAATACAAACCCATTGCACCAGGTATTTCACCAAACCCAATACGCAACTTCTCACTCCTCACACTCCTCGAAAACGCCGTCGTTTCATCATCACCTACACCGCCACCGCCGTCTTATTTCTCTACCCACATCTTCTACATGGCCCCACCACCATAACCACCACCACCATTTTACACTGCTAATTAAACCACTTCCCACTTTTTACCCCGGCAACAAAACCCAAATGTTGTTAACCGCCAATCGGAGGCTACCCGTTTTGGTTCTAGGCAGCATTGGAGAACCGGTTTCGGGCAGCGTAGAGGTTCTCGGGCAGGCGGTAGAGGAGGGGGAGAGGATTGATGATGAATGGGAGACATAGGGTGATTACTAATATTTGTAATAACAACAACAACACTAACAATAAGAGTGTTTGGATGAAGAAAAAAGAAGAAGAGAAAAAAGAAGTGAAACATGAAGTTCTTGTGCCTCTTAATAGAGACGAAGAAAAAACGACGGTGATGATTAAGCACATCCCGTATCATTGCCCGTAGTGTTTATTATTTATTGTTCTTTTCTTTTTTTGTACGTGTTTGTGTTTAAAATTTATAATGTGATTTTTATGATTTTTAACTCGTGTTTACATTAATCTTTTGCTAAGGCCATGAATGAAGGGGGTACATCTACCGGGATTTTTGAGGAATGTGCTTATTAAGTTTGTTTAAACTAAAAACCAGTGTTTTATATATATATATCATTGCCCGTAGTGTTTATTATTTATTGTTCTTTTCTTTTTTTGTACGTGTTTGTGTTTAAAATTTATAATGTGATTTTTATGATTTTTAACTCGTGTTTACATTAATCTTTTGCTAAGGCCATGAATGAAGGGGGTACATCTACCGGGATTTTTGAGGAATGTGCTTATTAAGTTTGTTTAAACTAAAAACCAGTGTTTTATATTTATATATATATATATATATATATATATATATATATATATATATATATATATATATATATATATATATATATATATATATATATATATTTTAATTTTGGAATTTTGAATGAGTTTTATATGGTTGAAGTATTTGTGAATAATTTTATGTTTTGGCTTTTAGGACTAGAAGGAGCAGAGGGTTTGCATTTGTTAATTTCACCAACGCTACAACTGTTTGGAAGTTCTTCAATGCGTTCCATTCGACTGATTGGGACTTCCTTGAGAGGACGTCTTGGCCGAAGAAAATTGAGATCGTGTCTGCCAAAATCCAGGTAACAAAATTATGTACTGTATTAGACGTGCTAAGCAAATATGTGTTTGATTTATTCACAATGTTATAGTATGTGTTTTTGCTAATCAAATACTTCCTTGACTTTTTCGCAATGTGATTATATATGTTTTTGCGCTAAGCAAATACTTTCTTGATTGATTCATTGTGTTATAGTATGTGTATTTGCTAAACAAAATACTTTCTTGATTTATTCATATTTCATCTTGTTATAGTATATGTTTGTACTTAGCAAAGTCTTTCTTGATATATTGTTAATCTTATAATACATGTTATTGCCTATCAAATTATCATAATGTTTTAGTATAAGGTTGTGCTAAGCAAATGATTTCTTGATTTATTATATCATAGTGTTACTTGTTAATATATGTAGGGCAAGGAAGCTTTGGTGAACCATTTTGCAGGTTCAACCTTTGAGTGTGAGACGGAGGAGTATCTGCCGGTGTGGTTCGACTCGGCTAGGGATGGATCCGGGCTGCCGGTGGAGGGGACTGTGGTCAGGAAAAGACGAGCCATTTCTCACAGAGCAAGTACACATAGGGGCCGCAATCATAAAACCCTAAGGCCTAGACTGTTTAAATGATGGGAAAACACAAAGGCTTTACTTAAAATGACTACAACCATCTCAGATACTTCTTCAAGTGTCACACCTAATATGGCTAGATATGCCCTATTAGAAAGACAAAAATTAGAGTTGGTATTTATGAGTTGTACCCATTTGTCAGGTGTGGTACAACTCTTAAATACCATAAAATAGTGGGATAAAGAACAATTTTTGAAAATGATGGTTTGTTGTGTGAAGAGATGGTCAAAGAAACTAATGTGTGATGGTTTTTAGAATTTTCAATATTGTCATTTTGTGTGTTGTTTGTTTACATAGTTTTGGTAGGGTTTTTCATTAGGACTCTTGTTTTACGGTTTGTTGAAGGCTATGATGCACCGATATATCAAAAAATCTCTGAATACAATGTCGGACACCGACAGGACACAGACATGTTGAATATGCCATGTGGCGTGTCTTAATAAAAAAGGGACACCATGTTTAATGATGTGTCCGACACGCCCATACACGTTTTGGGCTGGTTTTGTAGTTTTTAACTTGTATTTATGATTAAAATTAAATTTTTTAAAATATATAGATAAAGATATAAGAAGAATCAAACATTAAACTTTAAAAGTTGAATAACTAAGTAGAAAAAAACATAAAAGATAACTTTTTTATTCAATTAAATCCCACCGAATAAGCCCAATGCACTTTTCTTCATTTCTATTATATGCAAACAACAAGTACATGCATAAAAAGATAGTTCTTTCTTCAAGTCATGGCACTAAAATCAGTTTTAAAGATTTCATTTGAAAAGTATTGTACAACACTTTATTTTGTCATTTGGAATTATGTGACTTTATATTTAATACTTGGATTTTATGGCTTAAATGAATATTTATTTAAAATTTTAGTAGTTGGTTACTTGGTTTAAAGTTTAAATATATTTGGTTTTGATTCTGTATTTGAACTTAAGAATGTCATTTTTGCATGTTTTAATTTGATGATGCTTTATCTATTTTAATAGAAAATACAGTTGTGTCGCAACTATGTCGTGTCTTCTAATTTTAAAAAATCTACTTTACCGTATCGGTATTGTGTCGTGTCCGTGTCCACGTATCCATGTCCGTGCGTCCTAGCATGAAGGTAATGAATTACTCACATACAATGCACGTATGAGCTAGCATCCCCATTAATTGTCTGTGCATTTATACCCTTATGTTGGAGTTTTATTAATAAAGAAATATTAATGTTTCTAAAACCGAAAATTGGTATCTTTCACAATAATCTCATAATTCGATTTCCATATCTAATTTTTGTTTTTTTCTGTAACATTATGTTAAGCGGACTGCAATTATGCAAACTCAAACCAGCATTACAAATTTCTTATTTGCAGAAACCTTAACACAGAACAGCAAATCAATTTATTTCAATTTACCCATAATCATCATAATCCCACCATAATCCATTATTGTTATAAAGTAGTTTATTGTTAAAAAAAACTTGTAGACATAAGATGTAGATAAGTCTAACATACGTTAAAAGAGTATTTAAAAGTATTTTTTTATTAATCTTTGAAATTTAATTTGTCACAATATTGTAATGTGCATTTGTTGGTGGCTGGTTGAAGCGGTGATGTATATTTCTCGTCATTACATTTGGCGGGTACTTCGGACGTGCAGTCTTTTAGAAAATAAGATATCATTTTCTTGCTCGCAAAAGAGAACATCATTTTGGAATAATAATAAGGTTATAACAATTTCCTAAGAAGGAAATAAAATGTAATCAATCCTGAAGTATGTTAACGAAGCATAAATATAGATGCATAATTTAATAGAATTTTTCGATAACGTAATAAGAAAAATACAAAACAATAACATCTACACACTCTGAAGTTTAGTTCGATTACAAAAACATTTCTTAATGTTTGAATAATTACATATATAACTCTTGGGCTGTGAAAATCACTATATAATAAGACTTGTCTACAATGTTCAAACTCAAGAGCTGTATATGGCTATATGCAATTCGTACCTCAAAGAAACCTATATTAGAATTTTTTTTTTTAATGACTTTGAAGAAGTGTCCTTTTATTTATTAATTCAAACAATAGATCTTTTTTAACTACACCAAAGCTCAGATGTATAATTCTAACTATCCCTAAAACTCATTAAGATTCATATACTAAAGCCTATAATGTAACAGAGACAGTTAATCTTACATTATCCCTATCATATTCCTGTCAGCTAAAGTGAAAACTGAACATACACTAAATACAATGGCTGACTATGGAAAGTACAAAAGATACATTCAGTACAATACACTAAAACCTACTTCTTGTGGGTTCATATAACAGTAGCTTCACCAGCAAGTTTATGGCTGAAGCACTGAAGAGATCTGTATAATATTGATACATGAATTTGCTAACCAGTATCATAATATTCTGTATAGTAACGCCAACATAATTTATCAAACCCCGATCAACTTCAAAACTTATACGGATTTCAGCTTTCCAAGTTGATAACGACTCGTATCTTCAGAGTAAAGTATCCCATCTTGTAAGGTGAGTCGGCGCAAGGCAATAGAAAACCGAGACTGGACATAGGGAAAAGTGTGATCATAAGACTCAACAGGATTTATAATGATGCAAAGAGAGTGGAAGTACTTGAAGTTTAGACTAACCCATTGAAATGCGACGAGGGTAAACCAGCACCCGGCTAAACCATAACCATTGTTGCTCAAAAGCTACAGATACAATAAAGATTGGTCAAAGGATCGATGGTTGTAGTGAACTGATAAATAAATAGATATGAGTTTTCCCTAGCTGATTAGCTTCCATTCGGAATAGAACCATGGAGGTAGCTTTGATGGATGAGGGATGATTACATCTACATCCCTCATATATGGTCTAATTATAACAACTTCTTACAACTTTAAAACATGGAAACATATGGGGCCTATGTGATGTTCTTCAATCAGAAAAAGGTGTTTCTACTATTATTCAAAGCCTCAAAAGAGTTTATCCGTGATGTCTTCTTTTGGTTTTAAGAATATTTCAGTCAATTACTAGGAAGGGACGTCCAGTAACTAGATCAAATTTCAAGGATGTAAAACATTAAAAGGTTGAAATTAGAAGCAGGAAAAGATAATAGTTGGACTGTAGCATACCAGCAGAATAAGAGAGCCCAAACAAAAGATCCCACTCATTGATGTACTGATGAATTTCAAGTCTCGCCCAGCCTGCATGATTGTCATGCAACTAATAGTTAAAGACACAAGATAACGGGAAATAGGATCTCTTGTTTCAAGATCAAAATTACATGTCCAAGAGAGTAAAGCCTTTTCAAATAAACCAAAACATACATAGGCACGTGATCCTCTATGTTCTTTCGGTTGTATTTTGACCATGCATGTTTTAAATATCAATAGAAACAACTGAGCTGAGAATTGTTCTATATCGAAACTCTTAATGAACCATAATGTTCAGCTATTGAGGTGCCATGGTTAGGGGATGACAGCAATCACACTAGGCATTCCAACCTCCATGATGCATGGGATATAGTTCAAAAAATAGATTCTACAGTGAAGATAACCACTAGGCAGAAAAGACTCGAACCTTATTACCGTGTTCCAATAGATAATTGCGGATAGTTTTCAGGATAAAATTCCAAGAAACATAAATCTAAACAAAAGTATCCTAACACCAAATTGTTCTCCAGAAAATGCCCCCTTCTCTTGAAAATCATGTATCACGTTTCCTGTACATAATTATACACTGACCAAATTTATGTGGTTACAATTTGTCTGCGATGACAGAATATCGTGTGCATAATTACGAACTTTAAGACACCTAGAATCAGTATTGTTCTTTGAAGAAAACATGAAAACTGACAGAGGTGTAAGATAGTAACAACATACCAATAATGTACCCTCAAGGCTATGAGTACTAGGTGTAATACACAGCGCGAGGAAGTAAGGAATCAACACCTTGTGCATCTGCATTGTATATGATATACCAACAAGTTTTTAGATCAAGTTCAGTATAATTATCATTTCGAATCTAATACAACGCCAACCTCATAATTATGAAACCAATACCATGCAGAATAGTTTACGTTTAAAATGCAAAGGAACTGTATATGTATAAAGCAAACAATTTCTAAATAGTGTGGTTGAAGAGTGTGCAAGCGTGAAGTGAAATTATATGTTCTTGTTTCACAATCCTAAAATGGGGGTGGATTATGTCCTTCACAAATTATTTCAATTTTGAAGATCGTTACAGTAGTTTTTCATGATACCTTGGCAATCACAGGCGGAAATACTAGTAATGCATGCACATACTTGATGCCCCTACTGATAAATTAGGTAATTGTCAACTACCCCACCTCATGGGTGTCTGAAACTCATTGCCTTCCCAAGGCTTTGGAAGGAGGAAAGAAAAGAAACTTCACCGAAATTAAGAAACAACTAACCTCTTGTATGACCTCAGAATCAGCAGAAAATATTTTAGGAAACAGCCAAGGGACTGATGTCCCAATAAATCCCAATATCAGTCCGCTCACAGCACCAATGATAACCAGTGATTTTAATAGTGTTCGAGCCTGTAATTCAGTATAAGCTTTTCAGAGAATGAAGGTATATATCTGTGAAAATTAGCATGCTCTAGTCAATACTATGTCTCGAGGGTGAGAGCATAAGAAAATGATCAGGAGAAACACCACATCCTGTGCTTTTATTTTCGAACCAAAAACAATTTGATTGTGTATTTTGGCGCTTTTTACAGGAATATAACACAAACTTAGAGCTCCCAAATATGATTGTTTATATCTCTAGGTAACAACCTTTGGTAGATTTCGTTTAGCTCCATACATTAGCTCCGGCATAAACGACTGGGCTGTTTGTGAAAGAGGCTCACCCCATACAGTACACATGCAGTACAATTGTATCATGACCTGAATAACAGAAAGTTAGGAAGGTCCACCGAGGTCAGTTAGAGAATAAATTATGAGTCTATGACAATGAAAAGAAAGGCAGAGAATCATTGATATAAAGTATGAAGAAGCCAAACCTGATGAGCAGCGCCAGTTTGTGTACCCATTGATGTAGCAAAGTAAACAAGCAGAGAATAAAATGCCACCTGAATTGCAATATGCGGGAAAATTGTAAGATAATAAGTGACAAGTGAGAACAGGAGTGGAATCAAGAAAAGCGTCATCACAAACCTTTGACATCATGGTAACAAATACTGGAGCTGCAAGTGTGAATATCTGAAAGAGTTCATCAGGTGATGGAACAGAGAGCGCAAAACCCTTATATCCTTTCTTGTTTAGAGCTTCAATCATCATGTAAGCTGCAAAAGCCTAAGACGATGTGCATCAGGTAAAATCGAAACAAGAAAAAAAGTGTATCTAATTAGCAGGTGAGAATTATTCATCACATGAATCACATCATCATGCCCGCCCAGCATACCTGTGACACCATTGTTGCCCATGCTGCTCCAGCAATTCCATATCCTAGGAATCTGCAGAGCACTATGTCACCAATGCCATTAATAGCACTAGCAGCTGCCAAAGCCTTTAAAGGTCCCCATGAATCTTTCATTCCTAAGCTGTGCAACAAGAAATCAGACCATATGTTTAAGGAGTAGCCTACTTTAAGATTCTGAATTTGCAAAGCATCACGTAAAGCTGGGAGATATTAATTATTTTCCAGAATTCCAGTAGCAACTCTTAGACTTAAAAGTTGGTGACTACTATGCAGTCCTTATTATAGTTTTCAACATTACGCATAGCCAGAATATTGAAAAACGAATACTCATGGAAAACAAATTTACCACACAATCATAGAGGGGTACCCAGAACCCCTCTATGATTGAGGGGTACCCAGAACCAGATAATACGTAAGCATACGAGTGAAAAAAGCAATTTAGACGTAGTGAAACCACGTATATGGCCGATTAGTAACTAAAATAGCATTTCTACAAATAGTAAGTGCAAACAAATGGAATTTAGCAACATAAATCACAGAACTCCATACTGTAAAACCATTGAGATACCACATAACATGGATAACATTTCCAGTACAAGAGCGAAAAGAATCAGAAAACAAAACTACATAGAACACTGTCAGCAAATAAAAATCTTAGAAACAGGTAAATTAGGACCTTGCACTTTGAGCAACCCATCCAACCAGCATGGCGGGCCACGCTAAGCCTCGGATCTGGAAAAAGATGAGTTTACTAACCAAAAAAGATCCGGAAAATGAATACAGCAAAGCAAAGCAAAAACACTCGGTTTAGCAAGATACACATGAGATAAAAGAATCAGCTAACTCTCAAAACATCATTTATAGAGATGGGGAAATTCGGAACTATCTCCCGTTGATTAGAGAATGCTATTCTTTTACTATCTGATTTATCCATAATCGAATTCAAAAAAGTATCCATAGATAATTTAAAAGGAAAACAATGTATGTCATCCATACTCAATCTTTCGCATCAAAGGCTCAACGCAGTTTTCGGGTACAGGACATCTTTGCCAATTGATATCCATCAGAATCAAGAGATCCCCGTTCCTATACAATCTTGATTACTGCTGCAATAAATGAGTTCTTACAGGGGGAAACTCTTTGGCCCTTTCTTATCATTTTCCACGAATAAGTCACTATTACAGCCCACAAAAATCATCCAGCAGTACAAGTACAACAAAATCAATGGTCGTTGCCGAAGCAACAAAGATTTCTTAAGACTAAAACTGCTGCAAGGATATATGTTGTCTTTCAATTGAAGTCCTTGGGCCTCCTTCCATCATTTTGTGGCTATTCTAACTATTGTATACCAGCAACTCCATTTGGCAGTACATTTTTTAATATAAAAGTTAGAGGTCAGTCAAGAAGCAACCCAAACAGAACTACTACAATAAAAAGGGCACTAAGGCAGCAATAATAAAAGCACATGCCTACATCTCTGATAATTAGACAAGAGAAGAAACTAGTTAACTAAGTCACCGATCAAAAGAGTTCAAACACGAACATGGCAATATATCTTATAACCAAGATAGGGACAGAGTAAATGAACCTGAACATATGTGTTTGCTGCAGTTACGATTTCTGCATTATTGGCACCCGTAAAAGCTGGATTTGAGCAACGAAATTAAGTTATTACCTCCAACAAATAACAAAAAATATCGACAAGAATTTAACAGAAAAAACTAATGCCCTTGTTTACCAGTCAGCGCCCAAGGACCAAAACACCTTGTAAAGAAAAGCATCAAGCAACCACAAGCCAGTCCAATAAACAACAAGACAGATATTTGATGCTGCACCTCATTTTTATCCTGCGCCATTTAATTGCAGCCACTTATAAGCACCAACAAACTTCACACTTAGATTCATATCCCAACTACACACTACGACGACACTAGTAAAATTCAACACCATCATCAAAACAAACCTGCTTAGCAAGAGCCGTAGCAACCAAATTCGAAGTAGCAATCGAGAGAAACATAAACACATAACTCGCATTATCGCAAAACACAGTCCCCGGACCTGCACAAACACCAAACAAATCAATCCAGCAATCCAAACAAACACCCCAAAAAAACACAAACAACAACAAATTCAAATTTAACACCCAATTAATACCCAAAGCAGCAAGCTCAATGGAGCTGCCTTGACCAATAACCGCGGTGTCGATTAAACTCATCAACGGCCCGCAAATCCATAGCCCCACCGCAGGTCCCGAAAACTTGGCAATCTCCACCATCTGAGTCAACAAACTCTCATTCTCCGATAACTCCTCACCATTATCACTAACATCCAAGACTTCAATTTTATCCACTAATTCTACTTTTTTTTCCTCTTCAATCGGTAAAACTTGAGCAACACTCTCGGCGGCATTTGAAGAAATACAGTTTTTAATAAAAACTCGATTCTTAACAACAACGTGATTGAATTTGAGTAATCGGACATTGCTTTTAGGCAGGATGATGCAATTTCGGGTGAATTTTGTGTGGGCGATTTGGAAATAATTAGAGGAGTGTGATTGAAAAGTTAGGGTTTTGAGATGCATGGTTGGTTCTCAATTTTTCCTGCGATTTTTAGAGAGAGAAAGACAGAGAGATATGCAGAAGCAAATTAAAAGAGGGGGCGCCAAAATTGGAATGAGTGAATGATATTTTTGAGCTAATAATAATGTGTTGTGTTGTGTTTTGTTCTCCTTTTTGATTGGTTGGATTTTTGTGAGACAAGCAAACTGCAAACCGATAACGTCCTCTTCTTTCAATATTATATATAGAAAGAATTACACAAACACCTCCTCATGTTTGGAAAATTACACAAACACCCTTTGTAGTGTTATTTTTTTAATCAAATACACACTCTTATGGTGTTGGATCATAATGCCAATAATGACTAATTTACAAAATCTTTCCAAATGTACCTTATGTTTTATTTTTTATTTTTTTCTCAAACAGAATACATGAGACTTATCTTCTATCGTTTTAGCAATTTTGGTTTATATTTCATTGATTTTACAATATAAATGAGAGACAGAAATTTACATTTAGGGAAATGTAACAAATTGCGAAAAGAATTTAATCGCGGGGGGTGTTTGTGTAATTTCCCAAACATGAGGGGGTGTTTGTGTAATTAGTCCATACCTCAGGGGGTGTTTGTGTAATTCTCCCTAATATTTATAAGTCTTCATTTTCTTTTGGAGGAAATGGAAAATTTGCCCACTAACTTTGGCCATTTGGCACTTTTGTCCAGTATCTTTTCGGGCCGGACTTTTACCCTGTAGGTATTGACTTTCGCCGCAAAATATGCCCAATCGGGCTTTAAACGGGTTTTTTGCCTACGTGGATGCCAAATGGCTAAAACGTCAATCCACGTGGAAAAATGCATTGCCACCCGTATTTTTTCACATTCAAAAACGTTTTTACCAAAAGTTATAGGGCATTTTTGCAATTTTGTTAAAATAACTTAAATAAATTCAAAAAATTATTTTCAAATTATATTTAACAAATTAAAATTCAAAAACAAACTCTAAAAGTAACAAATTAATTTTTTTAATTATCGATTTCAGATTATTTTAAGATTATTGTAATTTACTGAAAATATCTTAAAAGGTTTTTCATATTAATGTATTAATATTAACAGCCAAAACAAAGAGAAAATCGGGAAGTCGTCTTCTCGATGAGTTCCTTGTCGGCAGATGTATATCTCGGCATCGCGCGAGGTTAAATTTCTTTTCTAATCTCACCTCATTTGGAGTCTGATTGTGTTTTGACAAAAACCCTTTTTAGCGGAGATGAACTGTGGTTAGATTTGAGTTCGGTGTTTAATATGTGGTATTGATGGTGGGTTGCTAGCAACAAGAAGTGTGAGTGGAGGTGGCGGTGCTGAGCCGCGTGCGTCTGGCACAAAAATTTTCACCGACGTAATTTTGCCACCACAAATCCATAACTAATTTGTTTATCTCTCCAAACTCAAATATGAATTCTCCCTCGTCTCCTCCTCTTTCATCACCAACAGTCAGTCTTCCTCTTGTTGTGGTGGCGGAGGGAATCTCGGAGGTGGAACTGTGGAAGGCGTTGTGGTTTGGGGGATTATTGTGGCGGGTGAAGAAGACGACCTAATCCTCTTTTTTATTTTGATTTTGTTTCTCAAATCAACATGTTAACTTTAAATCAACTAATTCCACTTTAATTCTAAATTACTAAAACATGCTTATAAAATTAGATTTAAGATTTAATTCCTTCGAAAGAATACCTGTGAGTTATTCATTTCCATTATAAAAATAAAATCTACTATATTAAGAATATAATGATTGTCGTTGAGATTTTAGGAAAAACGCTCTTGAAATTATCTTAAAAATTCTTTCTTAAAAAATAATTTTTGAAAATAATTTTTTGAATTTATTTAAGTTATTTTAACAAAATTGCAAAAATGCCCTATAACTTTTGGTAAAAACGTTTTGAATGTGAAAAATTACGGGTGGCAATGCGTTTTTCCACGTGGATTGGCATTTTAGCTATTTGGCATCCACGTAGGCAAAAAGCCCGATTGGGCATATTTTGCAGCGAAAGTCGTTACTTACAGGGTAAAAGTTCGGCCCGAAAAGATATTGGGTAAAAGTGCCAAATCGCCAAAGTTAGTGGGCAAATTTTGCATTTCCTCATTTTCTTTTTTAAATCTTCATTTTCATTTTCTCATTTTCTGGTAATTTACTAAATGCTATTGTTTTTATAGGCATAAAAGTGAAAAGAAAATCTTCGAGGTCAATCACATCTGGCATAACTAGAAATAAACTAAGAGTAAGATAATGTATTCAATGCAAATGTAATGTATGTATGTAATACTAATTTTGCTAATTAAAATATACAAAAATATTAGATAAAACGAGAAAACCTTTGTGTTAAATATAACTAAAGTACATATATACATATCCTACATGTGGAATTGTTTCTTTGCGAATTTGTGTGTTGTATTTCATATGCTTTCATCATACATAGAAATGTAATATATCTCAAACAATTTATTGTAAATGACTCTTATAAAGGGCATAATAGACTGAACAACAAATGACTTGTAATTTTGTTATAAGAGAATTTATAAGGTTCATGTGCAAATTTGTAAGAAAAATCTCTACTTTTACCATTTCAATAAAACTACATAAACTTTGACACTAAGTTTTGTCATTTGTTTGTTGTCAAGTAGTAAATTTTAGCTGTGAACGTGTAGTTAAACTTACAGAGGAGTGATTTTTACATTTAATTGAACGAAAATTCGAGTCCAAAAGTTTCTAAAACCAGAAGTATCCTTCAAATTATTGAAGAAAAGAAGACCGTTGGTTTTAGCCACACGTGACTTGATACATGTAGCACGTTTGTGAATACAATGAGACAGAGAAAAATGACGAATGATATTTTCTTTAATCTAACTGATTTTCTTGTTCTCTACTCATCTCAAAACCGCTAATAATTACTTAAAACTCCAACAAATTAAAGAAAGAAAACTTGGAATATTTAGTGAATGTGCGAAACATGTCCCTCCTTGGCTCCTTGCACTTTTTTAGTTTGGGCCCATGTTTGTTTCGTGCTTGCAATTCTTTTGTCTCTTTCTAATCAATAATCGACCATTTTTGACATTTCTATTCCAGCCACCTTCTTTTTTTTTTTTTTTTTTTTTTTTTAGTTTTTACCTATAATTATTTTCATTTAATTCGCATCCACCCAATTTTTCTTCCATGGATTATCACCAAATGGACACACTAAAACTAGTAAATTACCGCCGAAAGGGTTTTTTTTTTTGTTAAACAAACTAAATTAACCAACTTCAAAAGAGTGGAGCTACAATCCCCGTCACAAAAAATTGAGCTAGGCAAGGACTCTAACGGCACCATGCCTTAAAAAACGTGATCTCTAGCCCAAGAAACCAAAAAATGAGCAAAATTACAATGTTTGGAGTTAACTTGAATTTTCATTTCGGCCACAAATTCCAAACTTTCTTGAACTCCGTGATACCGCTGAAAGGGTTTCATCAAGTTATTGCCTTTTTATAATTGACCCATTTCAAAAAGTAGAGATACAACACAATTGTTTCATGCCGTTACTACAAATGTTTTCAGTGCAACATATAATAAGAATGTTTTTTATGAAATATCATGCAGAATCTTTGTTATATGAACTTATGGTAACCGAATATTACAAACGATAAATATAAAACATTTATATTTGCACCTCCTGAGATTTGGTTTAACTACAGAAATGTCAATTGAAAGTTAAGAAAATTGCCAATATGGTCTCTTTAAGTTATTGTAACTACAAACATACATCATAACGTTTGGAGAAAATTGACACTATTATTTTAATTTTTCATGTTTAGGGAATGTCTATAATAGTTCACACTTGAAGATAAAATCATGTAATAAACCCAAACTTGAAAGGGTGTATATATATGTAATTATTCTTGAAAAATAATCATAACAATACAATGTTTTACTATGGAAGAGTTGCATAAAATAATTATTAGCCAAATGAGGGGGAACTGCATGGTTAGTCACCCAAGTATCCTCCTAAGTTATTATAGTCATAAAAGTTTCAAAATTAGCATATTTGATCACTCTTATTTTTGAAATATTTGTTAATTAATAACTTAGGACAGACAATAGACAGTTGACTGTTAAAGTTAATGTAAATTACTAATGTTTTCAAAGTCAGACCCAATACAAAATTGATGAGCTTCCTATTTATAAGTTCGATCGATTGGACCGGTCGAACCCCTAATTCAACCAACAAATGAAGATGTCATAAAATATTTATGATGTTTGTGAACCTTTCTTACCAAGTGCTCTTTGTGAAATCTCAAAATAAGCAAATAACAATAATCCACCGTCATGTTTTAGTTCACTGCATCAATAACTAGTGATATTTATGTATTAAGGTTTTGTTAATGCGTGTTTCACCTATTGAACATAATATTTCTGAGTTGAGAAAAAATATTATGATCCTTTACATATAAACAACCTTAAATTTAGAATGCACCAAGAAATAACACGTGTTTTTTGCTATTTACTCATTAAAATGATTACAAAGTTGTTCATATTATGGTTGAGTTCCGTGTGAAGGCTTGGGAGGGTTATAGCAGACCTCCCAGCCCCTGTAATTATAAGCATGTATAAAAAAATTAAACTAAAGTTACTGAAGGTTATAATTAATGAAATCAAGTGACAAGTCTCAACTTATTAAAGCCTTGTTATCTTCCAATAAACCATTTCTCTTCTAAAAATGAATAATTCACAAGCCACTAAAAAGAACAAGGTAAAATTTTAGAATAGTTTTGAAGTTAAAATAATGTAGCTGCTAAAAGAAATACTCTAATAATGTACAAAAAACTTTCTCTTCATATAAACTCATCTTTCCGTTCTTTTCTTGTGTTGTTCTTTGATATTATCACATTTGGTATGTACTATTTTCAAAATTTCGCCATTATCTAATTTTGTTTTTGTGTGATCCCTTTTATATTATATATTATGCGTTACACGTTTTATTAAAAACAATACTTATAGTGTTCATATATCTTTTAACTTTATATTTTTTATTAAGTATAAATTATTTTCTTTTGTAGTAGTTGTCTTCTTAAAATATTCATTAAATTAGTCCAGCGCAAATTAAATCCTTGAATTACCAAGACAAGTGGGTTTTACAATAAATAAATAAATAAAAAAGAAAAGAAAAACAAGCAGCCCTAACCCCCCAAACTCATCTGCCTCGTCTCTACCAATAATCTAACGGTAAGGAACAATCTTAACTTAAAACTCATTAAGCTAATGTTGTTCCCTTTTTGTTTAAGCACTGTATGATGTAATTAAAAGTATAGTTTTTAATTGTTTCAAAAGAATAATAGTTATTCTTAGAGTTGTGCAGTCAAGGTGTTTGATGTATTGTTTCAAAACAATTTGAGTAAGGATTGTTGAACAATTCAAAACATGGTTTTGTTGACAATTGCTTTATGTCATTTGTCATTGAGGAGGATTATGTTGTTGAATACTTTATGGATTATGTAGTTGTTGTGAAGTGAATTGAATTGGTTTTCGAGCACGTTTTGAGCTGGTTTTTGAGCATATTGTTGAATGGATGTGAGCAGTTATTCGCGGTTGCCAGGAACTTTAGAAGGCTTTTGGGCTGGTTTATGATCAGGTTTTGGGGCAGATTTTTGAGGAGTTTTCCAGAAATTTTAGCATGTTTTTGAGATGATTCTGGAGTACGTTTTGTGGGCAGGTCTTTAGATAGGTTTTCTGTGCAGTTTTTTAGCATGTTTTCAGCAGGTTTTTGGGCTGATTTTTCAGCAGTTTCTTTCACTTTTTTCAGCAGTTTTTTGAGCAGGTAATTTGGCAGGTTTTGGAGCAGTAATTTGGCAGATACCCGATATCCGAACAAGCAGATATCTGATTTTTTCAGGTATCCGAAAAACCCGACCCTAACTCACCCCTATCAATATATATATGATCGAAATCAAAACCCATAAAAAAAAGTATCAGTAGTAGGTAGCAATGGCGTTTAGGTCACAAGAGATGATGAAGAAGATAGTGAAGAAAATCGGCGGTGAGAAGAATTTGGCTCCAGGAGTGAAATAGCAGCTCAAGAAATCGATGCCCAATGCAGAAGTCGTAATGGGCCGGGCCCACCGCGGTCTCTTTGCGGGCCGACATATCCAGTTCGGCAACAACGTCAGTGAAGACGGCGGCAACAAGTATTATTATGCTCTTCTTCTTCTTATTATTATTACTATTTGATGCACTGTGTGTTTTGCGTGTTTCTTCTCGGCATTTCAATTGCAAACGGAGTAAAATGGGTTATATTAGGTTTATTAGGCTGTCAATGATTAATTAGACGAATTTGCAAGGGTTATTTTGGGCCCGTATGATGTTATCATAGTTGTTTGTTTTTCGACGAATGGGGCTGATTTGGCGGTGAGATGTAACCTTGGCATTGTTAAAGTGTACTTCTTTTTTGGGTTAATGGAGTCTGGTTGATCCATTGGTTCGTTTGTAACATATGCGTGTTCCTTTAGCTGTATCCGAAATTTCATAAGCCACGGTAATATCCTTGTTACTCTTTTCATTTAGTACACTGAGACATATCTAGTGGAACGAAGTTCGCGGTTACGAGGGAAGGTTGGCAGTAAGGCAAAACATGCCATATTTTGATCTCAGTCACATTAGCCGGGCACTTCTACTAGAAATTTTTGGTTGTCCAAAGCTTCACACACCTTTATCTTTTACATTCTTAATGGTGAACCTATCTCAGTACCTACGAGCTGTCATATGAGCACTTATTCTTTGGATAAAGTTGACAAAAAAAGGATGTTTATAATCAATGACAAGTATTTTTTTTTTAAATTGTTGCCTGATCTATTGCCACTATGGAGAACATATAATTCAGAACGATCTTATAGAAGCATAGAGAGAGACCCTCGCATCAGGCGTTAGCTTTCTTGAGTGTGTGTCAAGTTTCATGCTCAAATAAAAGATATTGAAACCTGAAAATTACCAGGTTCACCTTGAAAGTAAAAAGAAAAGAAGTGTCATAGGGTGGCTCTAATTTTCTTTCTGCTTTAGAATGTGTTCTTACTTTGTTTACAAGACTCCTTAAGCTTGCGAAGGCACATGATGCAACAAACATTAGGTTAATCCCCATTAATTCAAACATTCACATTCAGATGCTTTATTACATGGTTGTCTTCTTTATACTAAATTTTACCTTGACTAGTGATGGATTCTAATGACTGAAGAACTTCGGAAATACTTCCATGTGCGTTAATAAATTGTATAGTCGCGAAGTAACATCCAGCCCAGCTGCAATAAGAGCAACTGACATTAGTATTTGGGAGGTAATCTTTGAAGATATTTTCTGTACTACAGAGAGAAAAAACACATCTGGGGAGGCACTGAGGTTGGGGCAACGACCGACTTCTCATTCTTGAAGGACAAAAAGTAAATGAGGGAATGAGAACAGGATATGCATACCAACACCACTTCTGCTCTTCGTTATCTTCCTCGACAGATCTAGCAGTCAAATCAAGTTGTATCTTTTTAGCGAGTTTGTTAATTATATCTTTTCCACCTACAAAGAGAAGCCACGAATAGAGATACAAGGTTGAAGCTAAAACAAAAACTCAGAAAGCATACCATCATAGGTTAGCTTGTATCAGCATAGTATAAAATATAATACCTAGAGAATCAACAATCTGCCTTCCATCGCCCATCAGTATAGGCATACTCTTGTAATCAGACCATTCGATTTCCTTTTCTTTGGCTTTGACCTCTACAATCTTATAAGGAATATCATAGTAGTCCAAGAGTGCTGGAAATAAAAGACCCACAAAACAAAAGAACTATTTGTTTTATGGTGTTGGGACGTGGGAGTATAATTTTGTGAAGATGCTAGGAAGTTGAGTGGTTTTATTGAAAAGTTAATTAAGAAGTGCGTTGGATGTTAAGTTTGTTTAATAGCTGGAAATACTGCTTCTACTGTTGTATTCAAAATTGTGGACGGGGTCTTGCATTCTGTCTTACTCAATCATTTTGTTTACTCATAGTGTTTGGGCAGTTCATTGTTGCAATTTTCGTTTTCAAATAATGGAAGGTTTTCTGCAGTCATTGTGGTATGACACAAGGAATAAGATGGGTTAAATATGAAAATAAGTGAGTCAACTATAGCGCAGTGTGAATTTCCGTGATCATAAGTCCGTAGAAATTGTACAACCTTGCCTTTGGAGGTCCCATAAACATATGCTTCTCCATTTTGTTTTTGCCTTTGCCATTGCCATTGCCATTCACAGTCTTGTGTTAGACTTTAGTTTGTCAATCTTGTTACATTCTTTACATAGGCATATATTTATCTTTTTTCCCAATGGACGCAATTTGGGCACTCGCGCTTAGGAAATTACGTGCATCATCTACTTTTCGAGGTTGAGAAGTATCACTAATCTGGTAATAGGAGAAACAGAAAAAATTGGAAATATGCCTTGGAAACATGATATAATAGTCACTTGCTCCGGAAACAGTTGTAGTTAGCGTAGATGACTGTTGTTTTTGCTTTTTGTCACGTTTGACCATTTAAAGTAGTAAGATTCAACATTTTAACTGGTTTTTTCAGGGTAAAAGTTGTTTGATTTGTATGGTTGTTTTGTTCGAAAAAGATTCTGTTATTTTCCTTCCAGTCGTTGAACTATTTTATTGTGAGGCGCCTTTGTGCATCTGCTACTTATCCATCTTCCAAAAGTTTTTTATTCTCACACCTCTTTGTTTGGAATGGTAGGACACGGAGGAGTTGGAAGCCTAACGTGCAGGATAAGCGACTCTTCAGTTACATCATGGACCGTCACATCCGTGTTAAGGTAACAACACATGCACTACGGTGCATAGACAAAGCAGGCGGAATCGATGAGTACCTACTCAAGACACCTTACCACAAAATGAACACTGAAATGGGCCTTTTCTGGAAAACTAAAATTTCGAAAATGTATGAAGATCTCGGGGAGATGGAAGTAGTTTTCTTTTCACCAGAGGATGAGGACAACTTTGAAAAACAATTTAAAGAACTGAAATTAGAAGAGGGTGCGGCACGTAGAGAAGCTAGGAGAAAGATGTATGGAGGGACAGCCAAACAAGAGCCAACAAAGGATGGTAGTGATGCAGCGTCATGGATTCAGGGAGCAGGCTCACACAATGACATGGATGATTGGATGGTGGCGAATGCTTGATATGTGTTGGATTATTTTGTCATCAAGTTGTTGGCCCTCAGTGATCTTTCGTTATTTGCAGCTCCATCTATCTTTTGTTTTTTCTTAGGCCAGTTAACTAACGATTGACTGTTCAAACTAACAAAATACACATTTTTTTTCAATAATAACGGGTGGAGAAGCTCAAGTTAGTCCCTCCGATTCGAAGAACACGTAGTAATTTTTTTTTTCCCTCCGATTTGAGACGCATAGAGGCGAAGCGAGGGATCACTGCAACAATAACATAGATGTAGGAATACTTTTTTCGGGATTTTTTTTTTTTTTGAATATCTCAATATATTATTTTGGAACACTAATTAAATTGTGTTCCAAGAGTTTTTAATTATTGAGACACATTAAAAACCCACCAAAACTTTAGCGAAATATTGTAGTTGGTGTCGTATCTTCTCCCTTTTCCCTATGACCTTTTCTTTCCACCCATTTAACTTTTTTCTCTATCAGTAGGTTTTTTTTTTTTTTTTTAAAGGAAATAAATATATTATATATCAACGTTAGCACACAAATTTAGTACAGGGGAACGGGGATCGGGTTAAGCGTGTGAAAATAGAGTACATGTCATAGTACAAAAGAGGGGTGAGCCACCCCGGACAACGTCCTAAACATAAAAGAAAAAGCGAGCGATGCGTGCCCTCCCCCGTCTGCTGCTTTGCTGTGCCTAGCTTGGCCAAAAAGTCTGCCACCACATTCAACTCACAATAGCAGAAAGTCTCTGTCACTGTTAAAAAACTAGTTAATAGTGTCCATATCTCCTGAGTGAGTCCTGCTAGAGGGGCGGGAGGGTCCTGACTCCTGGATAGACAATGAAGAAGGAGTAAGGAGTCCGTTTTAATCATGAAGTGAGTGATATGCAAGTGTCTAGCTATAGGTAACCCGTCCCGTAACCCCCTAAATTCCACATGGTGAATAGTGGTGCATCCAATACATAACAGTCGGTTTTGTTAACAATTGAAAATTCAATATGGGTTCTTTGCATAGATTCAATTTCATTGAAATTTCAGTCAAGTCATCTGGTTGAACGTGGAGTTGTGTGACCTTCAAGTAATGTTTCATTAATTTCTTTTTAGTGTGACGTTATGTCTATATAAGTATATGTCGTTGTGAAATTATAAATAGTCAAATAGGAAAAGTGAATCATGGAGAAAAGAAGTCAGCTACATGTTTCGGCTTTAAGCTGGGGGTGGGAGGAACAGTATTTCCACCATTTAATAATTTAAGTTTTTACTTTATAGTAATTCTATTAGTTTGTATTGTTTTCTATTAAGTTAAGAAATTTCTATTGTATTTTCTACTTGGATTTGGCTCCAGCCCCTGCACCTAGCTATATATATACACACATACAAGCACAATATTATTCCTAAGTATGTTATTGTATAATCTGAAATAAAGTAAAGTTTATTCTAGAAAATTTATTCTGTTTTTAACTCATTCGTTTGCTTGATTAACTTATTCATATATAATCTTTTATTTTATCTTTATTTTCTTCATTCCTTTTATATAATAAATAAAATAAAAGATGTTCTTCTTATAAAACATTTGAGTTTATAACCTTCCTGATGACGCATACTTTCCCTAAAGGGAACGTAACCGTCCACGTAGCATGATCCTCTAACCCTAATCTATCTCGCAACACCCTCCAGTTCCCCGCCACCTGGTAAGTCTTATAATATAAATATCCATTTCGTCCACCCCTCGTTGGACCAACGAGGGGGGGGGGGGGGGGGGGGGTCGTATTCTACACGCCTTCCTTGGCCGCTAAGCAAATACCACTGAACCCTCTGACCAACCAGAACAGGTAGCTGACATTAGCCCTACGTCATCTTCCACTATCCGAATGCGTTGTCGCTTTCTCAGGCCTTGACCGCCCCTCTTCCCCAATGTAGAGTGAGGATTCGAGGAGTTATAGCGTGTAAATGGAGCACGGCGTGCACCGATGGTAACATGCAGGCACCACGTGCCCTACCCTACAAGACTACTCAGGCATCACGTGCCCTATTCGACAAGACCCCTCAGGCACCACGTGCCCTACTCCACAAGACCACTCAAGCACCCTAGTACCCTCGAACTCAATATGTATGCCAAAACGTGCCCCCAGCAGATTACATCTATGCCCTCTCCTCGCCCTATAAATAGAGAAGCAGGCTGGTCATAAAGGCAGGGCACAAGCAGACAGGTAAAAGAGAGCATTAGAGAGAGAGAAAGTAAGTAAGAGAGCACGATCGGAAGAGTATGTGCCCCACCAGCAGCAGAGGATCGGAGTTGAAGCAGCGAATAATGTGCGGGTCCCCACGGACCGCTGAAGAAATGTTGAATCCCTTCAACGAGCTCTCAACGCTCCCTCCCCCGAGAGCTTGCAGGATCCAAGATCATCCTAGGTCGGGACCGGCGTTCGAACAGGCCTCAGTGACAGACATGGAGAATCGGAGGCGTCATCACTTTCCTTTTAATCCTCTTTAGACAAGCATTTAGTGGAGTCTAAGTTATAAATTAAAAGGTTAAAAGATAATTTCTTTAAAAAGAAATATTTTTACCTTTAATGTTGATTTTAGTTATTGTTTAATATTATCACAGAACATGTGTCACAATTAAACACGTCAAAATAAAAACAAATAATAGAAACTCTTAGTGGCGGATATGTAGCGTTTTTTTTCTGGGTGTATGTTTATGAGTTTTATTTTAATTAATATACAAATCTCGGCTATAATTGTGTTACTCTGGAGTTACTATAATCGTTTTTATTGTATTAGATATATATTTTTAGGTACTTATTTATTAAAATAATTATTATTTCTATATAATTAACTAGAAATTGATGATAAAATGTGATGTAGCGGAAGCTTACAGGAAGATGGAGAACACACAACACAAATGTGATGTAGCGGAAACTTACAGGAAGATAGAGAACATGCAACACAAATTTGAGAGAAAACCTGAATAATAATTCAATATTCAAAAAGTTGTCGCTAATAATAATATATAAAGTATTTACAGTTCTCAAGATAACCTAATTCGGAAAAAAAAAATTAGAGATTAAAAAAATATGAAACCTTGAAAACAACGACATAAAAACTATTATGTTGAACAGATGCTCTGACGACCAATTATGGGCTTGAAATATTATTGATCCGAACGTATCACTGAGAATATACTGCTTGTGTAACTTTTATGATCGACTGCGCTTACGAAATCTCAAACTAAGAAAATAACGATCCACCATCATCTTTTAAGTATCCGCATCAATAACTAGTGATATTTATGTATTAAGATTTTCTTAATGTGTGTTTTAAGAAATTTTTTTTAATGAATTGAGGAAAAATATAACGATCCTTTACATCTACATATACACAAACTTCAACTTTGACAATGTTTATCTCTTATGCATCAAACAAATACAGAAATGCTCAAATTCGCTACTAGTTTATGTACATGAATGGACCAATAATAACAAATTTGGTATATTACATTCATTAACTATACACATATTAATAATACATGTTACACACTTTGTGGTTTGTTTATGTTACATTATAAAACATATGTCGTCCACGGAAATCGACTTGAAAAAAGTAAACGCTGGGTTGCGGATAATTTCCACTTCCAAAAAGAAAGCCCGAAAAAGGAGTTAGGCGAATTACCAAGACACATTGGTTGAAAACCTTAATGACATATGTTTCTTCTTCAAAGTTGGTACCTTTTTTTTGTTTCAATATAATACTTTGACTGGCCAGCAAGTGCTACCATGCACATTGAGTTTAATATAATGCATTAAACAATATAAAGGCAAAAAAGAATTAAGGTTTGGTCAGATGCAACACGTGTAATGTACTTTCTTGGTCTCCATGCTAGATCTGAGGAGGAGGGTTTGACTACATTGATTTTGCAATTTCTTGATTATCAAGGGGAAATTCCTGCACATGCTAGGTATATGATAGATTCTAATCGTATGGTTCTAATTGTTTATGTTAGTGTTTGTTAACTTTTAAAAAAAGTTATAATCAACTTTTTATCTTAAATTGGCGACCAGAATTGTATCATATATATTTGATATAATTACTTCTTTAAATTTTGATGGAATTAAAGCACAAGATCTATACCTAAGTTCGATAAGTGTCATGCATCTATTATCAGGGCATGGGATAAAGCCATTCTACCGAATATACCTATTTATATGTCTGTATATGGATAAGTCTGTTAGCCAAAAGATGACATGAAATGGTATATGTTTACTACAAGATATAAGTCTTCTTGCTTTTTGCCTTTTCTTTTTCTCATTCGTTCGATGGAAACTTTGTTGATAAGAATTCAATGTATATGATTTGTTGAAATAATCACGAAGGGTACTAAAATAATAAGTATAGAAAGTAGCTGAAATTATTTGAATTCTGAGTTGGGCACTACTGAAAGTTGAAACTGATCAAGCATCAGTCTTTATAAGACTTTTTTGGTCGATGGGAGAAGGAAAACGAAGAACAAATTAAAGAGAGGGAAAATAGAGAAATTAAAAGGAATATGATAAGGTATAAATTAAAAACAAAACGAAAAAATATGAAATATTAAGTGCATATATATAAGTTAGTGACTGAGTTGATCGAATGGACATAAACAAATACGAAATGATACATGTTGAAGCATGAAAAACCAGCCCAGTTTTGTTATTTTTTATTGTGTTTTTCTCTCGTGCATTATTTTATGTGGCAATATTAACTTTATGTTGTGTACAAGTCATGGATGACGGGGACTAGGATTAATTATGAATTATGGGAGATTGTATCACGGACATTTAAATGATTACATTATTGTTTGTTACGTAGTTTATTTCCTATTATAATCTTTTTCATTGAAAAAACAGAATCTATAGCATTGAAGATTTAATTAGCTAGACCTTCTCAAGCGCATAATCGTTTTTCTTTCTAAAATTAGTGACTTAATCGGATAATTCTATTTAACTTGGAATTTATGGCAAATCTTGTTGAAAGTCGTTTGTAAACTTCTTTCAATGACATAAGCTAAGATGTACATTGACCAAGTAACTAAATTCAATAGTTAATGACCCTTATATTCTGACATCATTTTTCTTATAAAATCAGCACCAGCAATATAAAGCCTAATTTTAGTTAAAACGCTGAAAATGGTGCAGTGGAAACCAGTTAACAATAAAAGAGTAATAAGTTTTTCTCTTTTTGATTCTACTTTTTAGACAAAATTAGCGGATAATGCTTCTTTGTTGTAGTTCATTATATAATGCTTGTAATATCATAATCTTTAAATGACCTAATTTTGTGGCTTTACAAGATTTATGAAATTCCAAATAACTTTAAGCAAGAATAACTTGATTCATAATATATGGTTATTAATTAATTGAATGCGCATTTGAGTTTTATATTCAGAATCAAATAAATAGACATTCCTATGAATTTTCCACGATTTTGTTCAGGCACAGTAGATGTACTAGATTATGTCATAACCAAAAGAAGGTCAAATCCCAGATGTACTTTATTGGTGGCTTCAAATCAAATTGGATCCATTTCTCAAAATAATGATCATAGGTTAAAGTTTTAATTTCGACGCATATTTCAATTATCTAAATATTGAAGACTTTTCGCAAATTTTAATAGCCTTTCAAGAAAATCAGAAGAATATTTGTTGAAATTAACTTCAAAAAGTACTTTTGAGTTTCGTTCCGACGAGTCAGAAAATAAAAACGTTACAGTTTTTCTTCTGAAAATATTGAACCATGAGTGTGATGCAATAAATAATTAATATTTACTTATTCCTTTTCTCTTAACCACAATGGTGCAAGTGCAAGTTGTGCAACTATGTTATTTCATAAAAGAAAGGACAAATTCAAATAAAATTGTATTTGTATATAAAAGTATTCCACTACACACTAGATATCAGACAAGACTCTCTTTTTTATACAACAGTTGTATTGTTGACGTGGTGCAACTAACGGTCAACATAATCATAATTTATTAAAATATAGGCACCAATCACTCTACGATCTCATTACAATCGTGCATTACAATAATAAATAATAATTTATTTATTGTGCCACATTATCGTACAACGGTTGCACGAAATAATTTCTACTTTTTTTATTCGTAAATAACATTAATTGGCTTTCACCAACTCACTCGTTGTTGACCTTAAAAAATTCCAATTTTTGATGCATGAAAAGTCTAAAAAATGGAATCAGCACTCACAGAAACTGCCAAACGCGACCTAACCCAACTGGCAACTTCGATAACCAGACGTTCAAAACAGCACATCACATAAACTCACGTTCCGTCAAACATTTATACATATATATATATATATTTTTAACACAAACAACAACACACATTTTCAACACTGCTCTCTCTCTCTAAAATTCCCAATCCTCTCTCTCTCTCTCTCTCTCTAATCTCATCTCAACACACACCTGAATTTACATAGGAATCTCCACTGCTCATTCCACAAAATATACCTAATCGAATCAATTTTACGCAACAGTACGAATGTGTTCTTAATAATATCTGATTGTTGTTAAATCGGTCGATCGATCGATTGATTGATTGATGAAATTGCTAACGTGTTTTTGTTGTTTTGTGCTGAACAGACAGAGTTTTGTGAAAAAAATGGGGACATTGCGCACGCTTTTGAAGCATCCGGACGATATTTATCCGATGGTGAAGTTGAAATTGGCGGCGAGGAATGCGGAGAAGCAGATCCCGCCGGAGCCGCACTGGGCGTTCTGCTACACTATGCTTCATAAAGTCTCCAGAAGTTTCGCTTTCGTTATTCAGCAGCTTGATACGGATCTTCGTGATGCTGTGAGGAACTTAATTAGATTGTTGTTGTTTTTGTTATCGTTTTTGTTGATTGTTGTTGTTATTATGCCATTTTGTTGGTGTGCGGTGGCATTAGGATATAGAGAGAGCTGTTATTGAGAAAGTATTTTACCTGAAATCTGCGTTGTCTTATTCATCAATTCGGTTTTAACTACTTTGATTCTATGGTTCGAGAGGAATTTGTCAGTACGAAGGTGCATGGATTGAAGCAAATAGCCAATAGATAGAGTGATACGGATGGAAAACGATACTCTTCATTAGTTTGCTTTTGAGCTGCATAAAATGGTTCCATGTTCAGTTGCAACTTTCAATAGTTAAAGTTGGGGAGGAATGCCTTTTTTCGTTCTTTACTCAAATCTCACAAGTGGAGCTTCGAAGTATCGTAAAGGAGTTGGAGTGACTGATGGTGATATCAATATGAGTATTTGTACAAGTTTCATAATATTTTGGAGCCTTATTTTAAAGTGTACATGTTGAATATAGAGGTATCGATGTTTGGGGAGATTTCATAGTGTGTCTGTTTAAACCAGCGCACCTTGAGCCTTCACCAATATTAGTTATGCAAATAATGATTAGTAATTTTAAATATATTAGATGCCATGCTCCTTTGTATGCTTTCCACTGTACAAAGAATGATATTGTTCAAAATTTTCATACTTTGCAGGTATGCATTTTTTATTTGGTTCTTCGAGCACTTGATACTGTTGGTAAGGTCTCCTGTTAATAGTATATCTTCATTCGTTGTTATTGGATATTTGTATAAAAGTGGTACTGAATTATTCGATTTCTGCCACGCTCTCAACCGCCTAACCTTGCAGTATTCGGGGATTACTCAACTAATTTCCTTACTTTGTAATTCATTTGGCAGAGGACGACACAAGCATAGCAACAGAAGTCAAAGTGCCCATTCTGATGGCTTTCCATCGTCACATATATGACCGCGAATGGCATTTTGCTTGTGAGTTTTCACGTTCTACTAATGTACTTAATGTCTTTTGTACTTTTCATCTTCTAATTTTGCACCATTTTAGGACACAGAGCCGGCTCATTCACACTACTATTTTACCTGATTTTTCATAAGCTACCACTCTTACCATCTGGGATTGTGGTGCTAGTGTGTTTCGTTATCTAATACACTTTTACTACTCAATTTGTCTTAATCTCGGTATACTTTTCCCGAACAGGTGGTACAAAAGAGTATAAAGTTCTTATGGATGAGTTCCATCAGGTTTCAACCGCCTTTCTCGAGCTTGGAAGCGGGTAATTTTTCGACTTATCAATCATTGCTCATGTGTTGCTAGGATATTGATTTGCAGTTATGGTGATTGAGTATGTTAAACCAGCTTTTCCAAACTGAGATAGTTTTGGGATTCATCTCTTATAGACATGCAGATCTTGGCGTTATCTGGTATTGATTTAATTAGGAATGAACTGAGCAAGGACATACGAGATCCTTGCTTTTCTAAATGGTAGTTCAGTGTAACATGAGAGCTAAAAGGGCATTATATCCACATTAAATGATGGGGAGAGCATCTTGAAAGAGAAGGATTTTAGGTCAAACTGTTGTATGCATGTTAATTTTTAGATCCTAAGAAGCATCAGTTAGCAAAATTTCCACACTGGAATTAGGTTTAAATTTGCAAAGATTCATTGGCCAAATTACATGAAATAGTGTTATCGAGAAGGATTTATATGTTACAGTTTCTATTTCTATACTCATGCATGCTCTTTGATGGATCAAGTGGCAAAGATCTATGTTCTAGCTTAAGTATGGGTAAATTATTGTCGAATGAAGTAGTTTTGTAATGTTATATAGCTAACAGGTAACTAGTGAGAGTCCCAGCTGAATCATGCAAACGAGGTTGTGGTTCAGGAATGTTGTAAAATCATTCATCACAAGCAAATTGAGTTATGTACAAGTTGAGATTATTAATTCAGAGCAAATTGAGTTGTGGACAAATTGCCAAAGCGTTCAACTACTAAAAAAGCAATGGACCTTTACAAAGGCCTTGGTGTGAATGAGAAGTAGTTTGTAGTGTACTTTTCATCTTATCAATTATATCCGAATATCTGATACTTGTCCGGATGCTTCATAAGTCCTCTGAACAAATCTTCTTAGATTTGATCACCCCCCTAATTGTCCTGGATTTTCATACATCACGTGTCCTTTGGCCACAAATCTGCATTTTATCTAATCTGAGTGCATGCATCAAACATACTGCTATTTTCTTTGATAGACTAATGACCTTAGGTTAGGCTGCTTATACGTGTCTCCGGCATATTGTTCGTCTTACTTGAGAACATCTAGTAAGTAGCTTTTCAAAGCATGATTCGTCTTCCCAATAAATTATTGCTAAATAATCCTTTTTTTTTTGTTTTCAAATAATTTGGCTTCCTCATGTTTTTATCAGTTTCATGAAGCTTTTATGCTTCCGGTTCTCTGTAACTCGGTAGTTCAAGTTATTATGGTCAATGACTAGCGTTCAGTGTAAATGTTACAGTCTTATGTGCATGAAAAATAATTCACATTCCCATTTTGCAGATATCAGCAGGCAATTGAGGATATTACCATGAGAATGGGTGCAGGAATGGCAAAATTTATATGCAAGGAGGTACTTACAAACATAACATCAGGCTAGAGACAGTTTCGCATTGTTCTGACAGATTGTGGAAATCACGTGTTATCTGGCTTTTAAAGCAGCGTTTTCATGAAATTTAAAGAGTTGTATATGAGAAACTAATTGATTGCTTCTTTACATTACAACTTTCCTCTAAACTACACTCTTAATCAACTAATCTCTTTTCCTTTTTCCTGTCACATGCAACTAGAACATGATATAATGTAATTGGGATTAAAAAAAAAAACAAAAGCCGGGCAAGATATTTGGGGGGTCAGGAATTTTCAATGGAGCTTTTCTCAAGTGTTGCTTATTCTCTCTTACCAGGTTGAAACTGTTGATGATTATGATGAATATTGTCACTATGTGGCTGGACTTGTTGGATTGGGTTTGTCGAAGTTGTTCCATGCTTCTGGTAAAGAAGATCTTGCTACAGATGCACTCTCCAACACAATGGGTTTATTTCTTCAGGTAATGCTTCCACTATATATTGCAATGTGTAGTACTTGTATTATAAACATTTGAAATTTAAACACGTTTTTATTAATGATGATTGCAGAAAACAAATATTATTAGAGATTATCTTGAGGATATCAATGAGATACCCAAGTCTCGTATGTTCTGGCCTCGTCAGATTTGGAGCAAATATGTTAACAAACTTGAGGTTCAACTCTTTTTCCTCGCTTCTTTGAAATCAACCCATATCTTTAAAAGTCAAGTTTATAGATATGGACTAATGTTGATTCAGTAGAACCAAGTTGTCTTACCAACAGCTTTTCTTGTTTTACCTTCTCAGGACTTAAAATATGAGGAAAATTCAGTTAAGGCTGTGCAGTGCCTGAATGACATGGTCACAAATGCTCTAGTGCATGCAGAAGATTGCCTCACGTACATGTCTAATTTGCGCGACCCAGCTATTTTTCGTTTTTGTGCTATTCCTCAGGTAGATATAATAAACCATTGATATCACCCTTCTCTATACTTGTCTAAAGCTTAAAATTGAATGTCTCTTTAAATATTTTCTCTGCTGTTGGATCATATATTTTTGATACTCGAATAACTGAAATTATCGAAAGCCGCGTATCTGATGTTCTCCAGCCATTAAGAGGATTTATGCTAAAGTAAACCTGTCATCTTGTAATGCATTTATCAGTTTGTTTTTGCCAGTCTCATGAATTTGGGTGAGCCCAAGAGTCGATTTTTATGGTCGTTATCTATTTGTGAAACGCTTTGTTTGGAAGTATGGGATTTAGAGCATATTCTCTTCCTTCTCACCACATTGATGAATGGTTCTTTTTAAAAAATATATCTTTTCTTTTGGGAAAACATTATTAATAAAATAATAAAATGGTTTGTTATATGAGCTTAAACTATGTAAATATAAAATAGGTGACTCTGATACCATGTAGATATTTTTTAGAGAAAAAAAAATGTTAGAAAATTGTTGAATGGGAGAGTACGAGTTAGATAGGAATGGCTAACCCTTTGTGTATATATATGAGTCTCTCTATTGCAATTACCAATTTGCCTTTCATAGTTCTCATTTTGTGTAAAATGGATATTATATGTTATTAGAAAAATGCATCTGACTTGCCTTCATAAACTACCAGATCATGGCTATTGGGACATTAGCTTTGTGCTACAACAACATTGAAGTTTTCCGAAGTGTTGTCAAGATGCGTCGTGGTAAGATGGAACATTAATGCGCTCTTCTAGCTACATAGTACCTAAACTGTTTGTTTTGATGTGTAAAGCATGTTCTTAATGATTATCTCTTTATTATTGTTCTTGTCTGCGTAATGTGCATTAGCTTCAAGTAAGTGGAGGATAATCTTCAACCATAGGCAATATATAGCCAGTCAAAAGTGCCATTATGGTCAAGAAAGAAACTCTTATCGTGACTTTTAAATCTTCACACCTATACACGCTGTCAAACAAAAGGTTTTAATCTTGTCGGTGATCTTGGTTGTTATTTTATATTGGGTTCTATAATATTAATCCTTTATGTTATTTTTAACTAACATATACTCTGTACATATTTAGGCAGCTTTTTACAATACTACTTAATTGTTCAGATTGTGATCTTGCTCTCTGTGCAGTAAGCTGCAGGGTTCCACATGCTACTCTTGAACTAATTTATGCTTTAGTTCAGTTTTTTTGTTGTTAATTAAGCAAATATTTAAATTATTCGTCTATTCTTTTACTTTATCGTAGGTCTTACTGCAAAAGTTATTGACCGAACTAAATCAATGTCGGATGTCTACGGAGCTTTTTATGACTTTTGTCGTATGCTAAAGGTTAAGGTACAATACTTCTACCAGATCTAAAGCCAGCTTGTATGGCACATTCGCTCCATCCTTGCTAGACAATCGTTTTTAAGGTTCCCATGTTAAAAACCAAAAGTGTTACACAGATGAGTAAAATGTTTACTTGCCGGAATACAAGCATTATTATATAGAGGATAAATGGTATTTTTTTGGGATAATTGCGGCAAACCCCTCAATCTATGGGTGCTTTTGTATTGTGCCCCCTAACCTATGAAAATGTGTGATATGCCCCTAACCTATTGATTTTTGTGCGATTTGCCCCCTGAATATTGAGCAAGCTGTCATTTTGTGTTAATCTCCCTCCAAAACTCCCCAATTGTTTTGTAATCATGCACTAAACCCCCTTGTGGTTTGTTAATTATCTCAAACCCCCTTGTAGTTTCATGAACACTCTCTAACCACTCCTATGTGGTTTCATAAAAGAAGATTTAGTGCAAAGTTTATAAAACTAGAAGATGGGTTTTATACATTTAACAAACCATAGGGGGGGGGGGGGGTGTCCTGCACGAGATTTCAAAACCATTGGGGAGTTTTGGTGGAATATGAACAGAAAATGAAAGGTTGCTCAATAGTTCAGGGGGTAAATCGCACAAAAATCAATAGGTTGGGGAGCATATTGCACATTTTCGTAGGTTAGGGGGCACAATGCAAAAGCACCCATAGATTGGGGGGTTTGCCGCAATTTGCCCTATTTTTTTTTTTGGTCTTCTAATCTTTGTCATGAGAACTTGGCAGAGCAAGTTTCTTGGATTTCTTAAATTGTATTCCTAATTTCTTCTCAAAATGGTAATTTTATCATTTAACAAAGATATCAATTAAATAGTTTCCATCCATCAATTTTTTCCTTTTTCCATTTGAATTGTGTTCGATGACCATACATTATTTGATGCCTAGCTTTTGTAAACTATGATCTTTCAGATATGTCCAAATTAGATCGGATATTTCCTTGTACCTTGCTAATGCAATGAGACCTACATGTACTTTTGACATTTTGCAGTATCCCGTAGAAGGATAGTTGTTAACTAGTGTTCTTTTAGAGTCACAGTTGCTAATAAATGTCTACTGTACGTGCGCGCATCGTCAAATCTGAAATTTCTGTATCTGCTTTTAAGGTTCATGGCTAACAAGAACACTTATCTCTTGTTCACCAAAACCTGTTTTAATGTCTCAATTTTGTAGGTTGACGACAATGATCCTAATGCTAACAAGACAAAGGATAATTTGGAATCAATCTTGAAAATTTGCCGGGACTCTGGAACTCTAAACCAGAGGTAGTTTATCTTTCGTAAGTTTTCATCTGAGTCATTTTACCATCAACTTACTAGAACCTTTTACTTCACCAGGAAATCTTACATCATCCAAAGCAAGTCCCAGTACAGCGTGACTACGGTTAGCATTCTACCATTCTTACTTCCCTCTTCTTACCAAATAGGGCTTATTTCATCTACACTCCTTGAGGTTTGGCCTAACTACAGAAATATTCCCAACTATTTGAATAATTACGCACACCCTCAACTTCAAAAAATATGTAATATTGGGAAGGTCTATCACTAATATTTTCGAACTTTGGGGGTTACTGAAACCTCAAACTTGTCAATGTTTTTTCAAACTTCAAGGGGTGTTGTCAAACAACAGTTGATGTTTCTTTAATTAGATCAAACCTCATGGGTGTGGATGTAATCACTCCTACCAAATAAACATTAAGGAATAATGCTCTGACACAAATTAACATTAAGGAATAATGCTCTGACAATGATCTTTCATGCAGATTGCTATCATCTTTATCATATTAGCTATTCTTCTGTCGTATCTGCCTACAGTTCGACAAACTTCTAACTGTAAGTACTTTAAAAGATGTGTTAGCTGTTCACGTGGTAACTCGAAAATTGGTTTAGACTTTTGCTTAATACAGTTCCCTTTGTAATTGCAGGACTGGTTTTGGTGTACGGTATGTAGCTATCAGTATCTATCCGTAGAAACTGAGTCCCATGTAACAAAAACTATTCCTATGTAGACCCAATTAGATGGTGAAGTTTGAACTTCATACTGGACACTTCCGCCCAATGTATACACTTGTATTCTTGTTACACAATTAACTTGTGTCAATTTTTTTGTTCTTTTGGTCATATAACAATTTACTTTTTGGTGTAGTTTGTAAGTTACTCGTGCTATACCATTTCTATTTGAGCCCTTCGAAATGGGTGCCCCTTTGTATTACTCTCTTCTTTGAACCACCACAGCTTCTCTCTGCCACCACGATTTTCACTCTATTCCTGAATCAAGAATATATATGCATAGTTTAATGAAAGATATGTATGCATCTCTTGAGCTTTGGTTTTTTCAATAATTCTTTTTTTTTGCAAAGTGGACTTTAGAAAGCATGAACACTACAAATTATTTTTTCTTCTAGATTATTTTTTCAAAATTTAATGCTTGTTAATCATTCACAATAAGAAATGCTTCTTTTGTCATTAAAGCCCAACTTCAAAAGGAGCACAACATTTATGTGTTTTATTAATCGTTTCTAGTTATCCCATTAAAGTTTCAATAATCAACCACTCATGTAAAATTAGGATTTGGTACGATTCTATGTATTTGTGGACAAGTGTCTAAATCCTATAAATAGTTCCCATCGGCAGAACTTGAATCAAAGGGGAAAATCAATCATTTTGGAAATTTGCTTCACATTTGCGTTTAATAACAACTAAACCTTGTGAAAGAGCAAACAAGTGTACCCACTATCCAACAATACGAAAGAAGCTAAAGAAAATGGAGTTCACAAAAGTTCTCAATTCATCTTACAGAACAAATATAAGTTTTCTCACAGGGGAAATAAGCTTTCCCCAGAAACACTAACATACACAAAAGAGCAGCAGACAATACATTAATTTGCAAATTACTGGAATGACATTACGAAACAAAACTAGAAGTACTCCTTCCTGTTCAGGCAAACTTTGAGTATGTATATATATCCAATATACTCGAATACAAATACAGCACGTCGTAACAAGAGTTCAGAAAACTTCGGCTACCTTGCTTGCAAGAACACGATCGCGTCTCTCAATGTAACCAAATGGAAACCAACCTGCTTTCCCTTTGCATTCACCTTCAGCCCATCCATTGTTAGAAACCTAGACAACATATCAGTAATAGAATCATTTTATTTGATATATTCACAAAAAGCTGGAGCAAGATCATTATCTGGTTTCAAGAAACTCGACCACAAATATCTATAAAATAAAAATGGTGACGAAAGATTACAAAGCGAAGTGATTCATGTGCGGTGTTGAGTCAAACCACTGACAACCAGTTTTGGAAGAAAAAGTATTTAATTATTCTTCACAATTCTTCAAATAGACGTCATTTACTGTATGCAAACTGTGGAATGTCCGACGCCCCAGATCATCCATCACTATCTCCAACAAAAAAAAGGTTTTACCATTATATACCTGCATGCAGTTTGTGATCACATCTATTTTGGATAAACTTTTGTGTTCAAGGGGTAACTTAAATTGTAAACATGGTAAATTTCGAGGATATGCCTTCTTGATCCTACTATATTGCCAATCTAAACTATTATGAGATTTGAGTTTAAGGGGGAAACTATTAAATTTCAAGCTATCAAGTTATCCATAAACCTCCAACACTCATGAACTGTAAAATGCTTTGAACAGTAAGATTTGTTTCACGGAATAACTATTCAAGTTAATAATAGAAGAGGTCAGAATCAAACTAATCATAATTTCATGACAAGAGTGCGCTTTCACTTAGTTAACATGCTGCAGAAAAGGTAAATGAGCTTGGGGACATGTAAATTTGACAAGCAAAAGTTAGAGATAAGCAATGAGTTAAAATAAAACGGATGATGTCAATGCTAATTAACAGAAATATAACTCAATTAAGAGTATCAAACCTTCCGAACGACAATATAGTCTCCAATTGACAAAGTAAGCTCCACATCAGATTCAGCTTGATATGAGAACATGACCTGTTGTGGAAGAAATAATTAATGGACAGATTTAAATTGATTGCAGCAAAAGCTGCCTGTGAAAATTTCATGACTCTCAAACCATTCAGAGTTTCAGACCCCAATGATCAATGGTAGGAAATAGAAATTTATACACAAGTAATTATGTATTTACCTCCCCAAGAAAGTAGCCCATGCCATCAGTTGCTCCATTCTGCACTGGTGAAGTAGATACACCATTTAGTTCTTCATATGATGGAGGTGCAGGCATACTATCCATGCTCGGAGCAGGAGCTGCTTCAATTCGCTGGCGCTCAGACATCATCTTAACAACAAAAAGGAAAAAAAGTCGCTTGTTTAAGATTTTGAAGATTAAAACAGGATCCTAGGGTTATAGGATTTTTCTCATACACATGTAAAAGTATCCTACCTCGCCTTCTAACATATCAAGTATTTGAAGAACTCGCTGATGATAAGCACGTTCGGATTCAACCTTTAGCACAAAATAGAAACAAGTTATAAAAAATTTCAAGATTAGTCTTGAAACATGACGTCTTTTCAGATTACGTGTGAAGGGTTACCATGGCTATCAGTCGCTGCAGTGTCAATCTTTGTTGTTGAGCTTCAACAGCAGCCATGGCTGCAGCAGCTTCTTTACCCAGTGTTGCTACATTGGACTTCAGATCATGCAATTTAGCTTCAGCTGCTTCAAGTTTCATTGCCATGTCAGGATGAGCAGTTCCTTCTCTTACTTTTGCTTGTCTTCTGGAAACTTCAACAGCCTATCTAGGTTCAACAAAGTAGAACTAACATCTGGTGAGGGGCAGTTTCAGTCCATAAGCTACCAATATCTCAATATAATGAGCTAATGGATGCAAGATAGGTTACAAGTTAAATACTGTGAAAATAACTTCACAATGTATGCCAAACGTACCTGAGCTTCTGCCTCTTGTCGCATCCTATCATATCGTTGGGCAAGATGACGAGCATCTTCCAGTGGAGCTCCCATTACCATAGCTCTTAATGGTTCTGCAACCTGGAACATGAGAAGTCAGAAGCTTAACAGACAGAGCAATTTCATAAGCCTATGACATAGGTCTAACATATGTCCAATATAATGATAGCAGAGATAGGGGGAAAGGAACTAGAGAACTCAATTTCTTAATCAATTTAAGGCCCTACATTGTTCATCATTTACCATAACAAATCTTAACAAAGGAAAGAATGTCTGATCCCCAAGAATATATCCAAAAAGCAGGACCTCCATACCATCCTCTGATAAAGCCATTCTCTATGACCTCACTTCTCAGCTAGAAAAGATCAGATTTTATAGTCATTCTCAAATTAAGAGGTGCCTATTGCAAAAGACTAAGAAATCATCCAACTTGCGACGACCATCATAGTAGAGTTTCATGCAATCATTAAGTTAAGCAGCCAAATTCAAAATTTCCTTTCTATGGTTGATGGGCTGGGCATGCAGGTACAAGATGACACATTTAATGAAGACAGGGTACTTCATGAATGGCATTAAAATTATTTCGATCTCTTGTTCAATTATTCGCATAACATCATAGATAAAAGGCGTACTTAAGGTTGTTAACACGTGAATATTGTAATTACTTGCCTCCACAAGAGGATTTTCAAGGGTTTTGACTTTTGCCACGTGATGTTGCAGAACGCCGCAAATAAAAAGATGAATGTGTGCTTCAAAGTATCTTAAGTTATTATCACTTGATTCAGGTTTGATCTAAAGCACCAACATTTTTCTAAGGAACAATATGCTTCAGCTGCAACTTTATCATTATTCAGCTAAGTGGAAACAAGCATACTCAGAAGTGTAATTAGTGACAAAGGCTCTATGAGTATTTCCATTGTACACACAAAACTAACATCCAGAATCAGTAGAAGAGATGCACGTTGGCCTGACATAAATTAATGCTTAAATGTCACTCACACACTGTAAATACTCATTCTGACACTGTCCTTTAGTTTATCCCAGAAAGCAATAAATGCCAGGCACAATATACAGACCTGCGTCCCAAAGGCTTTTAATAGATTTCCGCGTTCTTTTTCCATTTGAGCACGAGCTCGTGCAAAACTTGATGCAGCTTTTGACAATGTACTACCACTGGTACATGTATTTTCGACACCATACTTCCTACTATCTTCTGATAATTTACTTCCTGAAAGGAAAGTGCACATTTCAGGAAATCAACATATAAACACACAATAAAATAGGAATAAGAAAACAAAGGGTTTTTGTTCTCAGAGGATGACCTATCTCAACTTGTTTGGATCCAGTAACTATATAACCTTCGACACCTCGTACAATATCCCGTTGGAAATGCTGCCCAATAGAAGATAAAGGAGAAACTTCAACCAGAGGTTATCCGAAAGAGCTTAATCAATATATAATATCATCATAAAATAGCCAAAACTACATGGAGATCAGAGAAGCGGTATATGTGTGTTTGCAGATAGTCAATTCCACACCCACGCACTACACACGCCAGGAATCGAACTTAAAACAGAAAGAAAAATGACCTTGGCAGCACGAGTGGATATATATAGCTTTTCAAGCTTCTGGTGCTGCTGAATCTCAGCATCATCAGTTCCGAAATTATCGGAACCTCCATACGCCCCAAATTGCTTCATAACAGCCTGAAATGCCACAGTATTAACTCAATAACAGTGCAATTTTTTAATTACTGAAATTTCACTTCAAATACAGATAAACAACACTAGACAGAGTAAGATGAACAACAAAATTACTGCTACGAGAAATAGATTCCACAAACAATAGTTCATTCCAATAAACACTAATTTAACTCCATACGATCAAAGCTACCGTTACAAAAACTGAATCAAGCCGATTATTCAATCGTAAACCTACAAGATCTGGCAATTTTCAAAACAATCCGATTACTAACAACTCAAGCAGATCCTAAATCACCAAAACAACACCACAAAATTGAGTTCGCATACAAAAATCACTACACAAAATGATGAAAATAGTACCTGCTGTTGCCTAGCTACTTGTTCTCGGAGCCTCGACGCTTGTTTACGAATTGCATCCATTCACAAATCGATCGAAAAGCTCACGATTTCACTGTGTTTGCGTACAAAAAATATCTCAGATTTGTATTTGAAGAACGCTCGAGGATTCGTCGTCTCTCGTGGAAATGAAACGAGTTCGAATGAGATTTTTGGCGATTTTGAATTAAAATGGCTGTTTATTTTATTTTACAGCTAAAACATTTAATAGAATATATATATATATATATATATATATATATATATATATATATATATATATATATATATATATATATATATATATATATATATTCGAGTTGTTTTTTTACTAGTAATAATCAGTGTTTTCAGAACCGGACCGGTCGTAGAACCGGTGACCTTACTGGTTACTGGTTTTATTGGTTTAACCGGTTTAACCACTGGTTCAACCGCTATGACCAATATATATATATTTATTATTTATTTAGTGTTCTATTATGAAATAAAAGAATATACATACTTTATTTAGTTGAGTTTGATTTTTAAATGAAAGAATTCAATTGAGAATAATAGAATTAATAATTTTTCTATAAACACATGTGTAGTATACAACTTAAAAAAAGTCGAAATTACAAGTCAAAGAGAGAATTGTATCTAAAGTACGATTAAAATAAATTAAAAAAGATATGCATAATTATAATTTGTAAAGTTTTTAAAAACACTAAAAAATAACCTTAAAAGCTAATATTTAGGAAAAAATAAAACAACTAAAATCGCATTTTTATAAAAAAGAGTTATATATATGTTATTTTATAATAAAATTTAAAATAAAAAAAGTAGAATTATTCTATAATATAACAAAAGCACACTTTAATTATGTATTTATGTATTAATATGTACATACAATACCAAAGGTTGTGTAGCTTAGTTGGTTAGAGCATTGAAATTATGTTATGAGGTCAAGGGTTCTATTCCTCTCCCTTACAAAAAATTTAAATTTTAACTTAAAATGTAAAAAACCGGTTCAACCAGTGGACCGGTTCATCAAATTAACCGGTTCTTGACCGGGTTTAAGCGGGTCTGACCGGTTCGCTAACAGACCGGTTCTATAGGGCAAACCGGACCGGACAAGGCACCGGACACCGGTTCAACCGGTCGGACCGGCCGGTCCGGTCCGGTTTTGAAAACAATGGTAATAATAGTGCCTAGACGTTACCGTTGCTTTATCTTATGTTTTGTCCCTTTTTCTAATTTTTGCAAAAAAGTTTTGTATTTTTGTGAGTTTTAGAATTTTTAAACTGTGTAAGTTAGAGTAGAGGAATAAATTTTGATTGTCGTGTGCAGGCGTGCATTACCTAGTTATTGATATTTTTCTCATGTTAATGCTACCACATTAATTTTGCCATTTGTCATTTTCTCTAAGAATAGTGAAAGTTACTATTAATTAGACGATTCTGAGAAATCAAAACCCTTTAGATAAGAGTAGACGCAAAAAGGAGTTTTAGGCTTCATTGATAGTATGCGTTATGTAATGGAAGAGTATAGTAGATAATGGTAAATGTTAAGAACTAGTTAATTTAAATAAAATACTAAGAGTTTGTAAAAATCTAGAGAACTCTCAAGTCAAATAACAATCAACTAATACCCTTGTTGTAAAAAGACTCATAAAGTATATAATAAAGCTAAATATTGTAGGAAATAAGAAAGTGTCGTTATGACCCACAAAACATCAGATTTTGCTGAAGTCAAGATACATTTTTACGTTGTATTCGAGTGGTGTTTACACACGAAATATATGGCATATTTGTCAAAAAAATATACTAAGTTGACTTCCTCGTCAAACTTACCCTAGTTCTTATTTATGGTGCATCTTTTAGTTACATAATTATTAATTAGAACAAACAAATAGAGTTGGTATATATGTAGTTACATAATTATTAATAGAGTTGATATATATGCTCCAGTGATAAATTAATTTGAAGAACATTACCTATTTGAGAAATGAGATTTTAAGTATTTAGGCGATAGAAAAGAAAGTAAAATGATGCAGAACCGAAAGCGTGCAATCGACACACCAACGTGTAATCGACGAAAAAACACCGGAATCCACCAGGAATAAACTGGAATCCACCAGAATTTGGAATAAAATCCCTTTTTTATTTATAATGATAAAAAAGATACTGAAAAATAATAATAAACAATGTATTTATAGTCTCTAAGAAACCCTAATTTAAAATAAGGAAATAAATAAAAGAGTCCTAAACAAAATAGGAAATTCAGGAAAATTCCTAGACAAAAACGACATAAAACTGTAAAGATGATCTGCTGTCTTTGACATCCGATTTTGGGCTTAAACTTCGCGAAAGATTGTAGAAAACTCAAAGACGTTTAATTTGATATCTTATGGGCCGAAAACAGAGCACCGGATCAAAAGATATGGCGGTTTTCGTGCAGGCCTTTTTCTTCTGCGAAAATAGCCAAAATCAGGGGGTTCTTGTCCTACATCAGTCCCTCCCACTTCAAAAAAACTCGACCTCGAGTTTATATCTGGGTATGAACTCTTGCTCCTCAGAAAAGTCATCAATTGATCACCTACTTTGAACCACTTATGTTGTCTCGCCATGCTCTCCATTTTCTCGTGCTTCTCATTCTTTACCTTAAGTTTTGCTTCGACATCAACTTGAACCTCGGGAACTTCCTTGGCTACCGTAATAGTTGTCCCTAACTCACTTTCAAAAGTCACCAAAGATACTAATGGATGATTTGATGCTTCATTGTCTAATTCCTCGAACTTTTCATCAACAATATCATATAATATATCATATGAAATTTCATCTAAATTATCATCTACTTTGTCACTTAAATTTTTATCCAAATTCTCACCTGAATTACCAACAAAATTATCATCAAAAGCTTCATTGGAATTTATGTCTTCATTACCGCTCATAGTGATCCTCGTTCTCTTTCTCCACCAAGCTAATAACTTTTCCTGGGATCTCAGCCTTAATTTTCAAATCACCTCCGGATTGATTGTATTGGAAACAATCTTGGTAGTTCTGAAAAGCATATGGCTCATAACTGGGTGGTGAAAATCGATCCATCATCATCCTTTTCATTCTCTTCCATGATTGAATTGGTGATTTGCCTTTACGTCTCCTATCGATATTCTTTTTCTCCCACCAAGCAGCAGCAACACCTCTTAGTTTATGAACCACCAATTTTACTTTTCGATCTTCAGAATATAAAAAAATTGTTCAACATCGAAAATCCAATCCAGAAAATCTTCAGTTTGCAACCTTCCATAGAACGATGGGATATTGGCTCGAACTTTATTATTCTCCATATCGCCATAAAATTGGTTGGTGATATGGTTGTTGTTCCTAACGATGTGTTGACCCATGTTAGGGTTTTGGTTCAAGGTCAAGTTTTGCAGGGTGTTATTTAACTGCTCAAACCTCGCATCCAACATATCAAACCTTTCTGTGATCCGCGTAAGATCCTCACGAAACTTCCGTCTCAGATCTTCGGCGTCCAAGCTCCTTTGACCAACGTCATCGGAAAACTCTATATTCATGCCTCTCCTAGCCATCTGAACAAGGCAAATCCTCGCTCTGATACCACTTGACGCAGAACGGAAGCGTGCAATCGACACACCAACGTGTAATCGACGAAAAAATACCGGAATCCACCGGGAATAAACTGGAATCCACCAGAATTTGGAATAAAATCCCTTTTTTATTTATAATGATAAAAAAGATACTGAAAAATAATAATAAACAATGTATTTATAGTCTCTAAGAAATCCTAATTTAAAATAAAGAAATAAATAAAGAGTCCTAAACAAAATAGGAAATTCAGGAAAATTTCTAGACAAAAACGACATAAAACTGTAAAGCTGATCTGCTGTCTTTGACATCCGATTTTGGGCTTAAACCTCGCGAAAGGATGTAGAAAACTCAAAGACGTTTAATTTGATATCTTATGGGCCGAAAACAGAGCACTGGATCAAAAGATATGGCGGTTTTCGTGCAGGCCTTTTTCTTCTGCGAAAATAGCCAAAATTAGGGGGTTCTTGTCCTACATCATAAAATACCGTCGGTTTTCTATTTATATGCGTCGAGTTGCAATATTATATTGTTGTCATCAATTATTTTACGCTGCAAATCTTTTTTTTTTTTGGTTAATAATAATGCTTCTTCTTTATGTTTCTTAGACTTCTTAAATAGGTGTTGATTAGGAGGGTGGTAGCTGACGTCTTAACTTACTTCGATTTTTAAATCAAATGCATTTCAAGTTGATCCACCTTGAAATTTTTAATTTGAAATTGAACAATTGAAATTAATTGCAAAAATGTTATTAAGAACATTAAACCTGACTTGGCCACAACTCAATTTTAGGAATAATTATATCTATGTCCCGAGGTTTGATAAGATTATAGAAATATTTGTTTAGGTTTGAATAATTACAGTCTGTGTAGCTTTAAGAAGTAACATAAAATTAAGGGTTTAGTGTTTTTCAAACTTCATGGGTTGACTCAATAATTATTCAAACTTAAAGGGAGTTGGTTTAGCTTTTAAGGGATGTTTTAGGAACTATTTAAAGTTTTAAATAGGACAAGGCGTTTCTATTATTTTATTACCCCAAACCCTGGACGGCAATTTTATCATACGAGGTTTTATCACTTTATTATGAGTTTTATCACTTTATAATGAGCAAGTGAACGATACAAATCATTGGGAGAAATTTTGACTCAAATATAAGTTCAATATGTATGTAATGCATTTATTCTCATCTTTGAATATCACGAGAATTTTTAGAGTTAGTAAAATGAAACTGACTCAAACTCTCAAAGTATTTCATTTATTATGAACCGAAAGTTTTAAAGTAAAGCTACTCTTTTCTTATTATTCTTCCGCTTCTTCTTCATTTTTGCAGATTTGCACAACAGATAATGATTCTATGTGATGATGACATTTGCATTTGGATTTTGGAATAGATACATTTGTTCTTGTTCTTTTTGTGAAAAGTAACGAGGATTCTAGATTTACAATCTTGTAGTTAGGGTCTTTCTTTTAATTATTAATAACCTTAATGAGTCCCCCTCCATGAATTGAAGTTTCATATTAGGCATAAGATATTCTTGCCCTTGTCTCAAATTTTGATTTTCAGAGAGTAATTTAATTCTATGTCTTCTATAGTTTTGTTTACCCCATTATGTTTTGATACAATAATTTATGACTTATTTTGTTAGCGGATTATTGAGTGTAGCTCATGAGTTTACTAAGTGCACACCTAAGGGTAATGACATTTTCAAGTTCCACGTCCAAAAAATATACAAGGTACCAATACATATACAATAAGCTATTTTTCTTTTCAAGTTATAAGGAGTACACAACACCTTTTTATGAAATAATTTTTCAACAAACAATACAATAGCCTAATTTCTCCCGAGGAACTATTTTAGCTTCAACACTCTATAACTTTAAAAAAGTCCATGGAAGACAAACAATACTGAAGTCCATAGGCATTAACTAGGAAGGAGAGGGTTCCAAGTGTTGTGGCCAATTAATTAATTAAGGCATGCTATGTAGGGTATAAATATTAAGTATTGCAGATAAATAATATAATGTTGTGCAAACAACAGACAAATCCGTTGTAGTCTAGGTGGTTAGGATACTCGGCTCTCACCCGAGAGACCCGGGTTCAAGTCCCGGCAACGGAATTTAACTTTTTTTGTGGTGAATTTGTACTTTTTTTTCTCCTTCTTATTGGTTTTTGGTGGCCTTATAAATTAAAGTGTTGTCGCGTTGTAGTAATTTATCTGGCGTTTATGACATGTGCATTCAGTTAATTCCTTGGATAGTTATTTGAGACTGAATCTCTTAACATTAAAGTAAAAATATATAGGCCTTTTTCTGTCCCTTAGATACAAATATGGCTTCTCATTTCTGTAACATCTCGTATATTTGATCTGTTTTAGGTTGTGTACGAAAATGCTTCTAAACTATCCTTAGCTGATTATATCGAAATTACGTTACAATGCGAGGACACATGTATGTACGCAATGAAACATTTGATATAATGAGTGTGATGAATTAGTCGTCGCTATTGGAAGTAGAATGTAAAGTATGAGTGAAGCGACTTTTTTCTTTGTTTAACTATGAGTGAAGCAACTAAGCATTGTCCTTTTGGTGTTCCAATCTTGTGACTGAACATCAAGGAACCGTATTTGTCTCGTCTCTTTAAAGAAAAAATATAGTTTTTCTGATAGATTCAAGGTGGAGAATTGCACGTCTAATAAGGAGGCAAACAACGCTCAGAACTTGAGCAAAACATACTTTGGCATAGCATCTAATAGTAAAGGAAACCGAACCAAACAATGGCAGTTCAGACTATGACAATGCCGTTGATGTCTGATGAAGATTTAACATTGAAAGCGAGCGTGTTTCTTCCTACTTATAATGAGATTTCAAGAGACCTCGGAATCGGATTGTCTGATGTCAAGGTGGAGGAGGGTATTTTCAAATATTCGAATTGAAGTAATCGACTGAAGTTACTTTTAAGATGTGTAATTTTAGACCCTTCCTCTGAGGAGGAGGATCTTCTTAAACAGTTTGAGTATAGCTCTTGCAGAACGGTCTTTGGTGTCAACTTCAATTTTTGATGATTTTAGTGCATGGAAATAACAAAGATGGGACGCTTGATAATCTAGTTTGATAGTTTACCCAGTGTTACTTATCTTTTATTGATCCAAGGATGCATATGTACATAAGAATGCACTTGAGATGCAGTAAAACTAGGCGGATCTTTCATGTGATATTTCACAGCTTCTTTTTTGCATTCTTCAGTGGAATCTTTTATGCATATACAGCTCTATTTTAGAATATATATATATATTATATGTGTATATATAGTATCTTAATACATATCAAGGTTAAGTTTTAGGTAGGTCATCTACTTCAACAACTTCTGCAACTGCCTAGTCACACAAATCATCTTCACACATGTCCACCCATGTGGGTAATCCGTCTTTTGACAGATTACCCACAATTTTTTATCTTTTTTTTTTTTAATGGTTACGTACATATATAAATTCCATAGTGTTTGGTGCTAAAAGGGGTGTGTCAAAGAGAGTGAGAGGGTGATAAGATTTTGAATGAGGCTTCTACTTCGGACTAGGAGTCTCAAAACCTTAACCAAAAGAAAAAAAAAAGGAAAAATGGAGAAAACACGCATACATCCCCCTCCCCCAACCGATGGGCGCATTACTCAAATGATCTCTAAAATTTAGATTCTAATTATAATTTTTTTTTCCCTCTTTTTATATTGTGGTGTAACAATAAAATTATATGTTTATAATTGAACGGAAAGGGTAAAAATTCAATTTCATAGTTTTCTAGAGGGAGTCAGGGAACTAAACTCTTGTAATAGGAGGATATATTGTCATGTATAAGATACATAGTACTTTATGCTATTTCTTCTGCCTGATGTAAAGTATCTGACCGCTATATCACAATCGAATTTATGCCAACATGGTTCTCGATTGTTTAAGTATTGATCAAACTTAGCTTGCGTTTGATTTTCCCAAATGAAGTATAGTTTCTTCACATGCAAAAGAAAGCATGGATTGGATTGAACCAGAGGTTGGTTCCTCTAACGGGTTCAAATGATGAGTCTTAGTGACAAGGTTTTGGTGGAATTGCTTCACCCTCTGCTGCTTACTAGCAATAGGGTGGTCGTTTTGCCAAATGGTACCGATCTACCAACGAATCATGATATTACTCCAATCTCTTGAGCTTTTTAGATTTAGAACTGCTAATCATAATACTAATGAATATCTTTGATCACACAGTCGAGCCTCGTGTGTATGAAAAGTTAAAAAGAAAGTATTGATGAAATCTACTAATTTCTATGATTCTGTTTTGTAAGCATCGCAAATAGTCCACGGTCCACCTGCCTTGGCAGTAACCTGGGGCCTGGCTCACAATGCTGTCGTTTCTCAGGTATTACATGTCTCTTATTTAACAACTGAATAAACATAGTGCTGATGAGAACTAGATAGTGGGTTGTATTTGAAGTGTACATAAATTTCTCTGCAGTTGTTCGAAAATATTAAACTACAGGCAACTTCAACTGCCATGCTTATTGATATTTAACTGCGAGAGTCGAGAACCTGAGAGAATTAGTCTCTCATGAAATAGTCTATGTTGAACCTGATGAAGAACTAGCATATTCTTTTCCAAGGACAACTTTGAGTTTCAAAACACTATATACTCTGGAAACATAAAGAAATCCCACAAACAATCACAAGAAAATCATAACTTGATCGCAAAAACACTGGTGATGAATACACGGGGCAACTCTTGAGCTCTTAGAGTACACATCATCTGTATTGGTGCTCAATAATATAAACTTCTGCCATTCTGCCATTAGTTTGTACATCGACTAGCTATTTGCTCTTTATTGTAAATCTAAAAATCATGTATCTAGATTGTAGAAAGCTTACAGATGCTAAAGGATAACAACAATAGTAACTTTCTATTGATTTACACCAGTTCATATTTGTAATGAATCGAGGATGACTATGTGCATCCAAGTGAAATTTAGTATCATGTAAGGAAAAAATCACAATGGATTGAACATTAAAAGTGATAGAATCCCGAGAGACAACCTTGCAAGTTGATTCATCAAGAGTATGAAATCTTCAGCAGGCCATCAACTCTTCAAACGACGAGGATGCTATCGTTCTTTTTGTAGTCCCATTATTTTTACTAATTGTCAGATATGAAGGAAAAAGTGTTATGACATTGTTTGTACTGGGTTCTTCTGAGCAACTTCAGAGTACCATGAATTCCACGCTTCAACATAGTGTGAAAATAGATCTTTCAGAGCTGAGAAAACATTCAGAAAAACAGACTTCCATAAGTGAAGTTCAGCACAATATTCATAACAACGAAATGAATATACATGGGAAAACTGAACTTAATTTATGCATTGCTTTTGACATGCTTTTGACCCAAATGTGATTAGCTGCATACTTTTGGCAAAATTCACTAAGCATCTCCAAATTACATATAATCCTTGAACAGCTTTGTAGGAAACAAATGAAACTGGCTTGGAAATTAAACATGAAAAGGAAATTGATAGGGGATCAAAACGAACGTCAATGGCACTGAGAAAAGGAAAAAATATGTCATATTGCTCTAATATGGAGCAGCGAGAATTTTGAACAACTTAAAATGGCAGTGTGGAGCTTCAAAGAATAAACTTCATAAGAATGTGGAGCTTGAGAGATAGATCAATTATTGCCATAATCATGAGACAGGAAAAGAGTAGAGATAAATGAAAATGTTTTGAGCAAGTTAACTATTACCTACCCGCAGACAGAATATAATTTGTGTTCGCAATATGGCCTTGGATAAAATAATTTAGCATTGATATGGATTAAGAAGAATAAGAGACAGAGAAAGGATAAGTTCAGAGATTCACCACTCAACTTATTTAAATACATTGATGATTTTCACTGGTAGTATCTAAATTGTTTACAAATTGAGTATTTATGGCGTAAATGCCAGACTTGGAATGGCAAAAAAGGGTTTTAGTATTCTGGTTCTAGAACGACGTCTTGGGAAACAAAAACCAACCATCAGAAAAGACAAAACTATTAAGTTACCAGTACAATACTTACAGAATAAGTATAATATAGTACCTTGGTTATGATACTGAGGCCGATAAGTAGCAGCTAGAGTTTCCCAATCAACAACATTTTTTTCTCTTTCATCCTTAGAAGTCCCAGATTTAGGCGCATTAGCAGGAGCAAAAGGACCAAACTGGTAACTCTTTACACCTGATCTTGTTCTTTCAACTTCACTTTCCGAAGGCTCGTGTTTAATTTGCGTTGTCATACGAGGCTTCAGGATTTGGGGTGTGTGATCATCAACCTTGTACCTCTTCATAACAGTATTAGTTAGGTCGGCTCCAAATACCCTCTTCTTAGACTCACTTTTAACCATCAAATCATCAATTGCATGGTCTTGTTTTCTACTCAGTCCCAACCATCTGAAGGCCGGTTTCCTGGTTTCAGGGTGATGAGTCTGCACATGATTTGGGAGAATGTTAAACATGCCCAAAATGTGTACTATCAATTAACTTGCAACATTCTTTGCAGTAATGCCATTATTTTCCATGATAAACAGTGAAGTAACAGATAATAACAATGTATATTCATCAATTGAAGATTTTAATAGATGAGATGAATCACCTTCTCAATGAACTTCATGGAAGACAACACATTGGCAATGTCATACAACCTTCTAACTTTCGCTGCAAAGTTGCAAATAAAGACATGTGAGCAAAACAATTCACATGTCATATTTCAACGATAAAAAGCAGGTTATCGAAACCAAGAGCTAAAGAGATGCATTACTTCTAGTAGTCATTGATGTGTGCTTTCCATCACCAAGCAATAGCTTTGCGGCATCATCTAGAGAAATCATGTCCATCTAAAAAGGAAAAGATCTAATGTTATCAGCAGTGAAGTCCAAAACTCATAATCATTGTGTTTTCCATATAACACAGCCTGTATGATATTTCTACTTACATCAGTGCAAAGGAACAGTTTGACGAAATTCTGTGTGAGAAGACCAAGAGACTTTTCTTTTCTATTATCACCTAAACACAAGAAAGAGGAATCACACATAAGTTGCACAGATTAAAATTTCAAGTGTGCAATAACGAACCAGTAAATAGACAGAATTAGCAATAGGGAGTATATTATCTTAGATTAAATACCAGATTTAGTTTGCGATGCAGACTTCGGAACAGAACCCGAATCCGAGTTATCATTTTGACTTAGACTGTTTGTATTTGAGTAAATTTCATCTTCTTCATCATCTGAAACCTGATCAATAAACAAAAAACACAATCAGAAAAATAAAGATAGATGTGTATATTCATCTGAATTCAGATGTAATTTCATCTGAATTCAGATGTAATCAAATATTTATTCCAGCGTGAACTAAGAACAAACATACTTTGTCAGAATAGCTTGTATCAGCTCCTGGACCGTGCTCCCTTAAACCCTCCCTCTGATACAATTTCAAAATTTTAAAAACTGTTAAAAATTGGATAAACAAAGAAAACAAACAGACATAACCAATTATTCATCAAATCACGAAAACACCAAGCGAAATTATTACTTTTAGGTCTTCTAAAGCCTTTGGAATTGCCCCAAACCCCTTCCAAGTGTACCGGTTTTTGGCCTTCCGCGAAAGAACCTAAAAGAACCAACAATAAGCAAAATCCTAAATGTCAGCTCAAAATTGAACGTCCGTCCTAAGCTAATTTCAAATAATTCGTAAAAAGAACAAATCGAGTAAACGGAGGTTCGAAAATTAGAATCTCTTACACCAACACTTTCCAAAACATTCACGATGTCGTAGATCCGCCGCCTCTCCACTCCTACGAATTAATTCCACCAAATTTAGAAACTAAACAGAGGATACGAATTAAACATCAACTTTTGCAACATTCTCTCATAGCAAAAGGAGAAATTAAACAAAAGATGAATTACACATCAATTGTTAGCAACATCTTCTCTTAGCAAAAACAGAAACTAGCTGGATCCTGAACAAATTAATCGACAAATCAACTCGCTACAACTGTTCTCACAAACTACTCAAATAACCATACCTAATCGAGCAGCGGCATCGTCAAGCCCAATCGATTCAACACCATCTCGATCGTACAAGCTCAAAAAACTGAACAAAATCAATATTAAACTTCAAAACAAATTCACCAGCAAAATTGTAACCTAAATCTAAAATAAGTCAACGCAATCAACACTTCACAAAATTCACAAAACAAATTGAACTCATCTCATTCTCAATTACATCTAAACAAACCAGATCTGTAATAAAATCAAAAGAACACTTAAAAATACAAACACATACTTTGAGCATAAGAGACCCAGCGATTTCTGTTTACGGCAATAAGGAATGTCCTTAGATCCAGATTCAGTTGCTGCTGCTGCCGCCATTGTTTTGTGCCTTCAAATTACACACAGATATTTTGTGTATGTATGTATATGTTGTATGTATATAACACACACAGTGAGGTGTATCTGTGCGTGTGTGGAAGGACCGTTAAGAAGGGTTTGTTTGGAGGGAGCCGAATTTTAATTTGGGAGGGATTTTGAAAGTTTGAAATAATCGCCCATGCAAAATAAGCGGGAATATTTGTTAGCTAATGGTAATTATTTTTCTGTGTGAGTTTACTGTTTTAACCTTGGTGTGGTTTTGTTGATGGTGTTTAGTGAAGGGTAGTTTTGGGATTTTGTTACTGCGGTGGCAGCTGATTTGCAGGGAATCTGTGATTAGTTTAATTTGGTAGTCACGTGATTGGGATTTGCTTAAGCTACTTTTGTATTGTTTAATTAATAGCTAGGGGATTGTGATTTTATTGTAATTAAATAAGGGGATCCTAGTTTTTGCAACAATATTTTTTATTTGCTACCGCGCCCAATTCTAGTGTAGAGAACTTCTTTATGTTATGAGGAGCAAATATTTCATATTTAACGGTATAGACAGTTTCGTGTAATATAAGTATACAAGAATTGCTTTTATTTACGATCATGTTAAATAAAAGATTTTACAAATTCGAGCTATGTCATTCTCACCTATAAAAAACATGGTTATATTTAATCAGACCACTTAAAAGATTATATATGTATATTGATTGTTGGGATAAACACACTTTTATTCAACACAAATATCAAATTACAACACTTGAACACACACTTTGATCACTCACAATTCACTATCTTTTCTTCTCGGTGGAGTGATAATACAATCTAAAAAATACACTTATATTTATAACAAACGAACAAGATTTAACTTCCAGCTTTTCTTCACATCACCATCACCAATCTCACGCGTGATATTATTGGATTTGGGCGGCTGTGTGGGGTGTGGGTGAATTGAAGAGATGCACGATTTGTCGGCGGTAGGGGCCGAAAAACCTAACAATCTACCCCTCCTGCCTCAATCCAATATAATCTGTTAACATCATAACTTATTCTCTCTCTCTCTCTCTTGCTAAAGAGGAATGCGGTTTTTGCCCGCCTCGGATTAGGGGGAACCCCTCCTTAGTCCTTACTCAAAATTTCTCTTTCCTTGAATTTTATAGAGAAAGGCAAACAGTTATGGAGGTATATCCCGCCTCCGTATACCAAATCTTTCTTCGAATTACCGTGAAGAAAGGTAAACGATCATACTAATATTTTATCTCATTATATCTCTTTCTCCGAATCACCATAGAGAAAGGAAATACAACCGTGAAGATAAATTAATCTTCGTATACCATCATCCTATTTTCTTCAATAGAGAATGGTAATCGATCATGGAGTTGTTTATTGTCCGTCTCATAAATTCTCTTTCTCCGAAATGCCATGGAGAAAGGTATACCCTTTTTCTATGAATTATACGACATTGTTGGAAAAGGCGATCATCGTCCCACCACTTTCATGTTTGTTATTTAGACTGCTTTGTGCCAGTTGTTCTCTTAAGAACTTTCGACAATTTTTTTTCTTTTGACCCGCAATGCCACAATGGTAACATATCAAAATATCTCCATATTAACTTGCATCATCAGTGACGTTTTCCCTCTCCTACGGTGTTATTCCACCATCTCGACCTCTTTCTCTACCTCTGTCTCTGTCTCTACCTCTTCTTCTACCTCCTCTACCTCTACTTCTTCCGTTCTCATAGGCAAGGGCATACAAATCCTCTGTGTGCTTCTCTTTTCTTCGAGAATCCTCGTTTAGTAGAGCGTCTGTCACCATCTCTATGGTGAGTTTTCCACCTGGGGCAGAATTACTGAGCGTGACGACAAGAATCTCCCCATTATCTGGTAGAGTACTTAGCAGCAATATGACTTGTTCATCATCTTTGAGAACACATTCAGCGACAACAAGCTGGTTTACGAGGTCTTTGAATTATCTGGTGTGCTTTGCTATTGACGTACCACTCCGTAGTTTGTGGTTCACCAATTGTCTCATCAGCAGAGTTTTGTTACGCGCCGTCTTTGCTGATACATATTAGCTAGCTTCTTCCATAAGTCGTAAGCATTCTGTTCTTGTGCAACATGATGGAACACGCTGTGGTCAATCCATTGCCGAATTTAAGCTAGAGTCTTGTTGTCATTTTTACCCATTTAACACCCGTCTACTTCTCTGGTTTTACGCCATTATTCTCAATCAGCTCAGCTAAGTCCTTCAAAATTCAACAAATTTTTTATACGAGGCTTCCACATGCTGTAATTTGTGTGCGACAATCGAATCGTAGTATCCGACATTGAGTTTTCCATGAAAGTATTCAACTAATTTGCTTAAACTGAACTTTTGAAGTTGAATTATGACAAAAGGAGGTCACACATGGATTCGAAACGATCGAAAACATTAGAAGCCAGTCTAACCTTGCTGAATACCGATTTGAAACGAGACGAACCAGACTTGAACTAATTTGTAAGCAATGAAGCGGACCGGATCCGGTTAGGGATGGTCCAATCGGGTTGAACCATGGTCTGACCGTTGCAGAATGAACCAGGTCAGATTTGGGTCGGATTTCGGGTCTGGATTCTTCTTCTTCCCCCGATTTTGCGAGTGGGACTGATTGACCCGCCGACAGTCAACTCGTTAGCGTGACTCGGTGACTTGCAGTGATCGAGAAATTACAAAAAGTATAGATTCGAAATCCTTGTGACACCAACTTCGTAACTGTTATATAGAAACACGAACTCGGATCGAAATCTTTGGATCGAATTTTCACAGAAGCTTGAAAAAAATTCAAAAAATCTTAAAAATGGCCTAGGATCTTAAACAAGCTCATGGTACCACTTGTTGGGATCAATACACTTTTATTCAACACAAATATCAAATTACAACACGTAAACACACACTTTGATCATTCCCAATTCACTCTCTTTTCTTCTCGGTGGAGTGATAATACAATCTCAGAAATACACTTATATTTATAGCAAACGGACAAGAATTAATTTCCATCTTTTCTTCACATGACCAAACTAATCCGACGCGTGATATTCGATTGGATTTGGGCGACTGTGTGGGGTGTAGGTGAATTAAAGAGATGCACGACTTGTAGGGGGTAGGGGCTGGAAAACTCAACATGTGTGTGTGTGTGTGTGTGTGTGTGTTGAAATTAGGTAATTAAGGCTATAATGTCTCTTGATAAACTAGACTTGGTAAGACTATGGTCGAAAATGAAAAATCGGAAGAAAACAAGCTTTGCGGTATGCATTATACATAAATTTTCTACCCGCTTTGTGTTTATGTAAAAATTCAAGATTTCATTAGTTCAAGTTTTACGCTACAATTTTTTGTTATATAGTTATATTAATTTCGCACCAAATCTTGTGAGTGTTATACAATATTTAAGGTTGGCTAATGTAACCGTGCATGACACTAGTCACTCGTCTGCCATCCACCCGCTCAATCGAAGGTAGTCCAAATAATTCTCAAAACATACTTTAACCCCTCCCCCAATTTTTGATCTACCTCTATCATCCCCTCTCTCAAACGCTTTCACTTTGATATTGGATGTCATCGCCTTTTTCGCCATGATGAATCGTCTCTCCCTCCACTCACACTATGACGATTACGGCCCACAAGTCATGCTTCAACCCTAGTTGGTTCAGTGCTGGTCAAGCACTTCACCCAATTAAGACTAAAATGTAACCCTAGGGGAAAGGCCTTAGTTTTTAGAATCAAAACCATACATATTAAAAACAACTTATATATATATATATATATATATATATATATATATATATATATATATATAGATAGAGGAAGTCTTTGAAAGTAAAAGGATTATTATATCTTAATAAAATGTTCTCTTAATCAAGATTGCTCATAAATTTATAAAAGTTTCTCAAGTTTGTGATGAATATTCGCCACGCCTTAAATAAAATCATGGATCTTTGTGTCATCAATTGCTTCTTTTATGAGGAATGGACAGACAGATGAAATATAGGAGTAAGGTCCAACATACGGCTCCAAAAGTTCTATCTTATACCTGATTTCATTTATGCTACATCTCCCGTAGAGCTGGTTGCTTTGTGGGAGTTTTGCATTCAAGTCCCTCAAAACTCATTCAATGATTCGAATTTCCAAAAAATAATTTGATTGATTTTAATCCTAAATACATTTTATAGTTATTAAGTTTAATAGCTGTAACTCTTTCTTAATTGCTATTTTGCACATTTGGAAGAAATTATATACTCTTTTAGTACCTTTGAAAAATACTTGTATTTTTAATTTTTACACTTAACAACACAACTAAATATTTGCTAAAAATAATACTATTTACCATGACTAGTAAGATTAAAAGTTACCAACAAAACAATGATACAAAAAATGAGGAACCAAAATAAAAAGTATATCACATATGGACTATGAGGAAAATTCCATTAAAGGTAATTTTTATTCTTTTTCTTTATTGGTATTTTTTATTTGTATTAATCATGGTAATTTGAAGTATTAAATTTAGTAAAAGAAATTTATGTAATTGTGATGTAAGTGTACAGACAAAAATACTAATTATTTGCAAAATTAAAAGAGAATATTATTTGTTTCAATATTTTTGATAGATATCAAACTTATTAAATATTTAATTATTTATTTAGAATCAAAATCAATCAAATTTATAAACTTTGGGTATCTAAATTATTAATTTAGTTTTGGAGGGAGGTGGCTGCCAAATCCCAACAAGCTACCGTACTACGAGACGGGTAGCATAGATGGAATCCTTATACCTCCCCACGATGAGCGACCTCGCACAAAACGAAAAGATATGCTCAAGTCCATGTCTATCCACCAAGCGGGTTACAACTCCTAACTACAAGCAGTGCCTATAATCAAAGGGTATTTAGTTGAGTTACTTATATTGACAACTTTTTTGCTTCCTAGCTAGTAATTCGACTAATCCCTGTGCCCAACTTCCTAAATGCGTCACAACGAGTAAGAAAAATATCAGTGAGCTAGTTCACCAAATAAATCGGTTGCACTGCGAGCTATAAATCCGAACATATGTCATTGCTCATGGCATAATTTTAAGAACCAACATAGGAGTTTTTCGTAATAAAACACACTGATATAATTTTAATCAACATATAACAAGTGAAAAATTTCAGTTCAACAGGAGAATACTTTATCTGGATAAAGAAAAATAAGAGAACAAGTTACAAGTTAGAACATGCGTAAAGATTATCGAATGAGAATATATATATATATATATATATATATATATATATATATATATATATATATATATATATATATATATATATATATATATATATATATATATGTATATGTATATATATGAGAAGCTGATGAAAGAGGAGTGCTCATAATTCCAATGCAAAGAACCATGGATAATCTATCCAAGTTTCTCAGGATCAGGTGCCAAATGGGGGCTTAAACAAATTAGGAACCGAACCAAACCTTTTACCGTATGCATTATCTCGGATTATCTGATGATTTGTCGTATCCTAAATATGAAAAATATATTAATCAAATAATAATAAATCTCTTGCAGTTCTCTAATTAAAGAAGAAGAAGAACACTGCCCTATACTATAATCCTAGAGTAGCAACTAAAGATTAAAATCTGCAATACAATCTTAATACAATCTGCCACAAACTAATAATATTTCTTTAATACACTTGAAATAAGCAAACCACTAAAATATTAAATGCTAGAAACCAAGCCACCACAACATCAACAAATTACAAACATTGTGGTAACCACAAAGGCTAAAGATTACAACTACATTAAAAACATTATAGAGATTTAGCGTATACTAAAGGAAATAACTAAAAGATGTTGAGAAAGTTTACTTACCAATTATGTGAAATGTCAAATATTCATCAATAAGTTATTATCACTTTTTATATAAAAGACACCAACGTAGAGAGAGAAATAAATATATTTTAATAAAATGAGAAGAAACAAAATATTTCACGTCTACATTTTTGAAAAAGTAATAGCGATGGGCTTGCAAAAAGGTGACATGTGATCTTTAGAAATTTGAACCAAGTTAAAAAGTTTTTTTTTTTAAAAGGTTTCATAGCCTTTTCAATGTACTATCGTCTTATGAAATTATCACAATTCAAATTCTATGTTCTTAATTATATTGGTCTAGAATCAGACCCCCGATTCAAAGAAGGGGAAAAAAAAGAACACTACTCCTATGCAATAATCCTAAAGTAGCAACTAAAGTTTAAAATCTAAAAAAAAACTTTATACAATCCGACACAAACTACTAATTATTCTTTAATACACTTAAAATAAGCAAACCACCAATATACTAAATGCCAGAAACCAAGCCACCACAACATCAACAAATTACAAACGTAGTGGTAAACACAAATGTTAAAAATTACAACTACATTAAAAACATTATAAAATTTGAGCGTATAGTAAAAGAAATAATCAAAAGATAATGAAGTTGAGAAAGTTTACTTACCAATAATGTGTTAAATGTCAAATATTCACTAATAACTTTTTAAATAAATGACACCGAAATAGATGACATAAATAAATATATTTTAATAAAATAGAGAAGAAACAATAAAATTCACGTCTTACATTTTTTGAAAACTTAATAGCATTGGGCTTGCAAAAAGATAACATGTGATCTTCAGAAATTTGAACCAAGTTAAAATATTTCAAATTGAAAAATAAGCTTTAATTGCTTTGTTAATGAACTATTGTCTTATGATATTATCACAATTCAAATCTCTATGTTCTTAGTTATATTGGTCTAGTTCATAGTCTATAGAGTAACTTAATTTTTTTTTGCCGGTTTAAAGTTCAAAATTAGATATTAATATTGCATAAAATACTTTCATCATCGTCAAAACATTCTTTAATCCTATTTGTAATTTTAATTGAGAAGAGGGAAATAAGAAAATCAAAATATTTAAGAATTTAGTTAGCCTTGAGACATGAATAGTAAATTGTACCTCCAAACAAAGTAGAGCCATATTAATCCATAGAGTGAGTCTTTAGGTAAAGCTAGCAATAGCAAACAAATTTCGCAAGTGTATACTAGGTTTTTAAAGCTTTCACAGTTATATTATATAGTTCACTTCATTAATTATGGTTGGAGAAATACACAAATAATCTTGTATATATTGATCACTTTAATAAGTATGTTACGACAAATACATGACAACTATGACCTTAAATATTGAAGTTTTAGCAATCAGTTCTGTTATTATTGTAAAAAATAATGACAAATATGATCTCGTCTATTCAAATTTTACTCATTACTTTTGCCATTACGTCAAGACTAAAATGTGACGTATACTATTTGTCATAAATTGTTACAAAGACACACTTTTATTATTCTCCAATATATTGTAATTGTCATTCTTAATCAAAACACTCATCATTCATTGTTATGGTTATATTTCTATATTTGAATTTAAACAATAGCACAAGGCGATCCTAAGCTTGATAACAAAATCTAGGTGATAGATAAAATGTGAAAAAAAAATCTAAAGATATTATTAACAAATACTTTGAAATCGCTATAGATCATGCACAATGGGTCTATGAGTGAATACTTGTGGTCGTAAATCCTGATCTGGCCAATATCTAAAAGTGCCTCACATACCAGAGAAGGAGACAAATGGACAAAGATGGGACGCCATTTTTGGAATACCATATCTACGACCAAAAATTAAAGCACAGTAAAATTTCGTACGTTCACAAACAGTTCATTGATACCATCACTCAGAAGTCACCTCGGATCAAATAAAACACCTTCAATCTATCGCTACCAAACAGACAATCAACATAGGGGAGTTTAATCATGAAATCCTTGAAGCTTGTACTCGGTGGAAAAACGACAGTGGGCCTGACACATGGTGGTCGAATCATTACATTATGTGAAATACCTCGTGTGGCTAAGATAACTTTTTGAAATGGTGCTCAAAGTAACTCCTCCAATCATGTCTCATTAAAGTGGAATAAAGAGGATACATGTACTAAAGGAATGAACTTACCTGCTAAATGTGGTACAAGTTCAGGCCCTCCACCCTAAAATGAGGTGGCCAATATTTTAAAGAACAATCAATAAATTTAATTTGCTATGGTCATGTTTGACCTATTAAGCGTTAAGAACAATGTCAAGGAGTTGCCATAATTGCTTGGAGGAGGAGTTTGGTTTCACAATTATTTCACATACCAAACTGAGCTTAGACTCGGAAAAGACATATCCTAATAATACTTTTATTTTTTATTTTTGGAAATGACGACATTGTCTGTTTTATGTTTGGGGGGAGGTGTTTAGGTTAGTCTAGTTTTTAGTTAAATTTTTGTTTAGTTTTTTGTGTTCTCAGTTAAACTTAGCTTGTTTCAAGGTTAATTTCTACGTTTTTCAAATTTTAATAAAACCTGTTATTCTTCTACTATTTTCATTTTTGTTTTTTTGATTGTCAGTGTGCTCATGCCATTTCCGTCCGTTGTCAATCCGGGATATATGTTTCTAGTTCCCTTCTCTGAATTAGGAAAATGTGGATTGATGACGAGCATGTCTCAAATTTATGTGTGAGTTTATGGTAGTTTTCAACATGATTAGTTGCTTTAGAAATAACATGTGGCCTTTCTATTGGGATTATAGCATGCACTTTCTGTATACACGGTGACACAGTTGTTGACCTTTGCTTGTTAAGCACTCTTGAGGACTAGACATTTGGAAAAGTAGAACCTTAGTGATCTACCAAACTTCTGAACCTAGTTGGTCGTCGATCGAGGCAAATAGAGATTCATTAAGGATATGATGTAGGCCGTCTTCTCTTCATGACTTTGAACCTTTGAAGCCCAAAACCCTTTACAAAAAAGTTTATCTGCTGAACCCTGTAAAAGTCTTTCTTTATTTATCCTTTCTTTTAAGAAGCCCATCGACCTACCTTTTGAACAAAATTAGTAGGTTATCCACCTTTTCTAGAGGATTCCCCTAGTTACAAATGAAACTTTGTAGAAAAGTGGAAATATGTGTGGAGGGAGTTTGAGGAATTAGTGGATAAAAAGGTGAGAAGTGAAAATGTGGAAAAACCAAAAGAAGGATAAAATTCAAGCACATCCTGCTTATAGATCATATAAAAAGAACTAAGTTTGGGGGTGTGGATTTAAAAAACAAGAAATAGAATGAAGAAATGAGAGAGAGCGTGAGATCTTGAAAGAAAAGAGCATTGAAGAAGAAAATATACGATAAAAACTAGCATTAAGAAGAAAAAAGGCGAAAAAAGAGTGAAAATATGAAAGGAAAATGAAAAAAAGTATGAATTAATGACAAAATTACAAGAGAAAAATGAAATTTATGAGCAGACAAATCCTCTAGCTTTGTGATGAATATCCTTCATTTCTAGAGCCAATACCCTAGCCGACAGTCATAAGCTTAAAAGATCTAAGTGATATATGATGAATCTCATCTAAATTAGACGATGTGAAAAGTAGGGAATTTGGATGTCTTGATCTAATTTTGTGAAGACCGTTCTAACAAATTTACCCAAGAATCTTAAATTTGGATGAGAGAATTCCCCAAACCACTGTACATAATGAAAACATGCATGTGAAATTCAAAATATCATCATTACATTGCGAGGCTCTGAGTGCAATTCAACTACTTGAATAATAAAGTGTTGTGAGCTAGTTGAGTCATTTTTGTGTTTTTAGTTTTACACTTCTAGCTTGAGGGTGAGAAAATGGGTAGGTTTGGGGGTGTCGATGATTGTCTCGAGTGCACTCTTGTGCCATGCTACTTTACATGCTTTTGCGCATTTTTTGTGTCTTTTGTTATTTTCTTATTTTTCAAAGTTTTGAATCATGTAAAGAAAAATCAAGTGAATAAGACACAAAAGCGAGGCAAAGCGAGACTTAATGTGCCAACACGAAGTTATGCGAATGGAAAAAGACAAAGAAAGAAAGTTAGAAAAACAAGAGCATTGCCATTGACAACCAAGGCGTTTTCAGTGCCGAACAAGCAAGCGTGAACAACGCCACAAGGGGGTTGCCGAGGTAACTAGCCAGAGAGACATCATCTTTAACAATGCGAACCTAATGTTGACCACCGCAACCAAGAAATTAAAACGCCCAATCAGGTGTGACTAACGTCACCATGCCAATAGTATGACCTGCACTACAATCGACCAACGTCGACAACTCCCACTCAACGTTGAAAACACTTTGTTTTGGTTTTGGAAAATCATGTTAACTGCTCTTAATAATACTGCATAATTACCCTAATAATTCATCAAAATAAAAGATCCTATAGAAAGAGTGCAAACCATAACCACATTACAAAATAAAAATAAAATTGTTTAAAAATAACAAAACATAGCAAAACATCCATTAAGGAAAAAAAAAAAGAAACGCCCTCCGAGCAACAACATTCTCTCCCCTAGCTTTCTACTCTCCATTTTTGCCATGACATGATGAACATTGGCGAGCCTCAAAGTTGGACAAAAGCTTGGTCATCACTAGGTTTACGTTGTCCAAGGTCTTAGCCAGCCTGTCTTGATTGGAATTGAGGTGCTGGAGTAGTAGAAAGAGGCCATCTTTTTCAACGGAAGGCATTGATGTCTTAGTTTCGCCAGCAGTAGTTCCACAATGTTTTGTTGCATCACGGTGTGGAGCAGATTTTGAGCCAGAAGCATTGCCCTTGGGTTTGCGTGTGAGCTTCCTTGATGCACACATGGGGGTGGGCTGCCGGATTAGTTGTTCATTTTCTTGTCTGCAGTAGTGTTGCTCGTTCAAAAGGCGGTAAATAAGGCTAGGATATGGAATAGATTTGCGAGTAGAAGTGTTGTCACTCTCAAGCAATATCCGCTCAAAGGCAAGCTGGCCAAAATCTATTGGGGCTCCTGTACCGATCCGATACAGAATAGAAGCAACAAGAGGACAAAGGGAAGTTTGGTTTTCTTTGGGAAACCAATGTGAGATCATTATATGGAAAAGTAAACTGTACCGCATTGTAAGTTGGCTAGCCATCAAGCGGTTAGAGTTGGGCCATGATTCATCACTTCCTGTGAGCTCAAGAGCCACGACATCAAGATCTTCTTCTTCTACCATCTCCTTTTCCCGTTTTGTCTCTCTTGGCCTGAAACCTAGATGCTTATTCAGAAGTTGAGGACTGAACACAAAAACATGCCCACGAACGTAAACTCGATGCATCTTCCCTGAGCCTGGTACACCAAGTTGTGGGGAGAGGTTGGCGTAGAACTCCAAAATGACATGCGGGACATATCGATGGTCTTTTCGAACTGAATTGAGTAACCCAAGGTCAGACAGCTCCTCAATGATGCCAGTACCATGAAAGGAGACTTCATTTAGGGGCCTCTCATTCACTATAACGCGGCGACAGAAAAAAGTGTAGTTTGATCTGTTAGAAGGAGTATAAAACTTTTGTGAAAAAGCTTTACTAACCATAAACTTTTCTTTGGGGGCACCATTGGTAGTAGGCGAAGGAATCTCTTCATCCTCAAAAGACTCAGAAACTTCTTGATCTGAAAAGGGGTCCTCAACTGGCATAGGCTTGCTCTTTTTCGTAGGCGGACTTGATAGTGGTGAAGGTATCGCAGGTTCTGGCATTGGTTCCATTGGTTCGGGCTCGACAACAGGAGTTGGCGATGGCTCCTTGGGAACATAGTCTTTATCAAGCATTGGGTTGGCAAAAACACCATGTTTCTTCAACCTACGTTTAGCAATGGGGCGCTTGTGGCTGCTACCAATGTGAACCCTATTTGATTTGGTCGTGATAACAGGGGATGTTGTAACGTGGGGTGTTGCAGCATGACCCGAAAGGGTCACTCTAGGTTCCCTAATCGGTGATTCATGTGGCACATCACCAACCTTGTTTTTGCCTTTCTCATTGGCTGAAGCCCGTTTAGATGAATGATTGGTATTATGTGTGGAACTCATCGGAGTTGAAGATGGTGGTGATGGTAAGTCTGAATCAGATGAAGAATATTGCAATATAGAGACTTGATTTGATGCCCAGGGAGGAATGCTTCTCAGAGGAACAACATTTAGAACCTCCTCTGGTGGAACATTGGATGGCTCAATAGAACACCACGCTTCATTTTCTGATGAATCAGAGATATCAATAAAGTTATAACATGGGGTGGTATGGGTCTTATTCACTTTCTTTGCGAGACGACTTCTTGTTTTCTCCATTTATGAGAGAAGTTTAAACCAATTGTAATAAAAGAGATGAAGAGGGAATAAAACTTGCTTTCGAAGTAATAATAAGTTGAAACAAAGTGAGGAGTATATATATATATATATATATATATATATAACCTCAATCACGTTTGTTGTTTAAAATTCATGTGGGAGACTACCTAAAATTAGGTGGCAAAGAAACTACAATGTGGAGACTTGCTTTGGAAACCTATAGGCTCTCTAAGGTAGTCAAAGATGTCAGAGAATCAAATTAAATCGTACTATAACAGGGTGAAGCCAATTATAACGAGATAGCCGTCAAATTTAAAAACCCTAATGCTACAAAATATTAATGACACAGAAAGAAGTTTTCTTATAGCGGTCGTTAGCAAGTAGAACTCCGTGCAATTATTAAACCCTAACAGATTCTTTATGTTTTATTTTTCGAATTTCATAGGCTGTTCATATAATTATTCAGAAATTAGAGGTTGGCTTTGTAGGTAAGCCGCACCTTAGAGGATGTAGGCATAGGCATCCTATCATTTTATAAAGAAACAAAAATGATTATGCCTTCTTTTGACTAGAAATAGTTATGGACTGGGAAGGAACGTTTAGTAATTTGTTATTTTCAACCAAAAAAAGAAGACGAAGGAAAGTCTTAACTTCCATACCTCCATGAAAAAAACAAAACCATAGGCAAAGAAACAAAAAATTTGGTGGCTTTTCATGTATTAAAAGTATTGTTTGAAGAAGAATTAGTTGGTAGGTGAATGTTTACAAAAAACAAAGTACCTAATTTCCATTCCACTATCCAATAGACTTATGACTTTACCTTCTCATGTTAAAGTTTAGGTTTGCCAAAAAAGTGGTTGGGATAAGAATTTATTACATAAGGACAAAATGTCAAACTTCCAATTTATCAGGTACATGTTCAAGTTTTTTTAGGTTTCACCAACTGAAACTTTTGTTCAATTATTGTGATATAGTATATCATAATAAACCATGTTTGTGATGATATACTTATTTACAGTGGAGATTTCAAAGTTAGGAAGCATAAGTCGTAAAAAAATTCATTATTAAATTTTACATACTGTTTATTTCTATAACCGAGAAAATGGAAATAAGAATATTTATATATTTAACCAATTTAGTGAAAAAAATTAAAAAAAAAAAATTGTAGTTGTAAACAATGTCTGGGTCATATTGATCCATAGAGTAGGTCCTACATAAGATTTGCAATATCAAACAAATTGTTCAAGCCAACACCACGTTTCTATATCCTAACTTATTTGATTCTACTTAGAAGACGACAATACTATCATATCTAGATTTTATACTTCACTTCATATCATGTTACGACAAATGGAGAACGATTCTAGTATATTTTACTTTATTGATCACTTCAGTAATTGTTTTACGACAAACACACGACAAATATGATCTTGAATGTTTAAGTTTTATTAATTACTTCTATTCTTATAGTTAAAAAAAGCACAAATATGATTTTCAATATTCAAATTTCATAGACTACATCTGTTATTATGTCATGACTAAAACAATCTTGCATGTTATTTGTCGTATGTTACTGCAGGGACAAAATCTTATTAGTTTCTAATATACTTTCACTGCCAGTTACTAGAGTGATAGATGCTACAACTTAATTTTGAATATTCGTCCTTCATAATTATAGTTAAACCTCTATATTTCAAATTAAAAAACTTAAAAATAAAAATTAGCAACTAATGATGGCATTTTCGTCGGTTGACTTGGTTGATGAATAAACACTTCACGTCAGGATAATAACTTTTGATTGGCCTTGAACCAGGTTTCAGTTTTCTAAACATGAACTGATCGATACACGTAACGTGAGCTAGGTCGGGGCTGACTCGGTGTACGCCTTTTGATGTTTAGGTTAAAAATCGAGTTTGGTGAGATCAAACCTTGAGGTTAAAGAAGCCCCAATCATGCATGTCCTGAGGTTGAATTCACCTAAGTGGCACAAAATGTGCTTAGGTCTCATTCAGATCCTAAGGCACGGGGTTGACCAAGTGCTCAGGTTGAACTTAGCTCCTATAGCTTGATTATCGTGAAGACCATGATAAACCTTTTTTTTTTTTACATCGGGGTCTAAGGTATTTATAGGTGTATAGCTCCGAGTTTATCTCCTTGATATCCAAAACTTTATTCTAATCATACGACGAAGATTTTCTGAGGCTGAATGTTTATATTGAATTTGAGACTTTGAGATTGAACGCGACCTGCTAAAATATGTCAAACGGGCCTGAGGTTGAATTCGTGGACCCGAGGTTAAACTAGTGGGCATTAGGTCAAATTCGATACCCATTGTTGCCCCTTTATGATTTTAGCTACATATGATATAACACATTTTTGCGATTTTAAGGGTATTACGTGGTGAAACTAATGGAGTGTCGCATTTTGGTTATATTAATAGTCATACCCCAATTCAAAGAAAAAAAGAAGAAGAAGAAGAACTGCGCCTATACAATAATCCTAAAGTAGCAACTAAAGTTTAAAATTTAAAATACAACTTAATACAATCCGACACAAACTACTAATAATTCTTTAATACAACTAAAGTAGGAAAACCACCAAAATACTAAATGCCAGAAACCAGGCCACCACAACATCAAAAAATTACCAACATAGTGGTAAACGCAAAGGTTAAAGATTATATCTACATTGAAAACATTATAAAAATTGAGCGTATAGCAAAATAAATAATCAAAAAATGATGAAGTTGAGAAAGTTTACTTACCAAATATGTGAAACGTCAAATATTCATCAAATACTTTTTAAGTAAATGACATCAAAATAGAGACATAAACATATATGTTTTAATAAAATAGAGAAGAAACAATAGAATCCACATCTTACATTTTTTGAAAAACTAATAGTGTTGTGCTTGCAAAAAGCTAACATGTGATCTTCAGAAATTTGAACCAAGTTCAAATATTTAAAAATTAAAAAATAAGGCTTAATTGATTTTATAATGTACTATTGTCTTATGAAATTATCACAATTCAAATCTCTATGTTCTTAGTTATATTGCTCTAGTTCATAATCAATATAGAGTAGTTTAACATATTTTTTTTGCCGGTTTGAAGTTCAAAATTAGATATTAATAAGTCATAAAATACTTTCATCATCGTCAAAACATTCTTTAATACTATTTTTAATTTTAATTGAGAAGAGGGAAATAAGAGAATCAAAATATTTAATAATTTCATTAGCCTTGAGACATGAATAGTAAATTGTACCTACAAACAAAGTAGAGCCACAATAATCCATAGAGTGAGTCTTTAGGTAAGGCTAGTAATAGCGAACAAATTTCACAAGTGTATATTAGGGTTTTATAGGTTTACTTATTTGATTCAACTTAAAAAACGATTACTTTCACATTTATATTATATAGATCACTTCATTAATTATGGTTGGAGAAATACACAAATAATCTTGTATATATTGATTACTTTAATAAGTATGTTACGACAAATACATGACAACTATGACCTTAAATATTGAAGTTTTAGCAATTAGTTCTGTTATTATTGTAAAAAATAATGAAAAATATGATCTCGTCTATTCAAAGTTTACTCATTACTTTTGCCATTACGTCATGACTAAAACGATCACGTATACTATTTGTCATAAATTGTTACAAAGATACACTTTTATTATTCTCCAACATATTGTAATTGTCATTCTTAGTCAAAACACTCATCATTCATTGTTATGGTTATATTTCTATATTTGAATTTAAACATTAGCACAAGGCGATCATAAGCTTGATAACTAAATCTGGGTGATAGATAAAAATGTGAAAAAAAAACTACAGATATTATTAACAAATACTTTGAAATTGCTATAGATCATGCACAATGGGTTTATGAGTGAATACTTGTGGCCGTAAATCCTGATCTGGACATACCAGAGAAGGATATTCAAATGGACAAAGATGGGACGCCATTTTTGGAATACCATATCTACGACCGAAAATTAAAGCACAGTAAAATTTCATACGTTCACAAACAGTTCATTGATACCATAACTCAGAAGTCACCTCGGATCAAATAAAACTTCTTCAATCTATCGCTACCAAACAGACAATCAACATGGGGGAGTTTATCATGAAATCCTTGAAGCCTGTACTTGGTGGAAAAACGACAGATGGCCTGACACATGGTGGTCGAATCATTACATTATGTGAAATACCTGGTGTGGCTAAGATAACTTTTTGAAATGGTGCTCAAAGTAACTCCTCCAATCATGTCTCATTAAAGTGGAATAAAGAGGATACATGTACTAAAGGAATGAACTTACCTGCTAAATGTGGTACAAGTTCAGGCCCTCCACCCTAAAATGAGGTGGCCAATATTTTAAAGAACAATCAATAAATTTAATTTGCTATGGTCATGTCTGACCTATTAAGCGTTAAGAACAATGTCAAGGAGTTGCCATAATTGCTTGGAGGAGGAGTTTGGTTTCACAATTATTTCACATACCAAACTGAGCTTAGACTCGGAAAAGACATATCCTAATAATACTTTTATTTTTTATTTTTGGAAATGACGACATTGTCTGTTTTATGTTTGGGGGGAGGTGTTTAGGTTAGTCTAGTTTTTAGTTAAATTTTTGTTTAGTTTTTTGTGTTCTCAGTTAAACTTAGCTTGTTTCAAGGTTAATTTCTACGTTTTTCAAATTTTAATAAAACCTGTTATTCTTCTACTATTTTCATTTTTGTTTTTTTGATTGTCAGTGTGCTCATGCCATTTCCGTCCGTTGTCAATCCGGGATATATGTTTCTAGTTCCCTTCTCTGAATTAGGAAAATGTGGATTGATGACGAGCATGTCTCAAATTTATGTGTGAGTTTATGGTAGTTTTCAACATGATTAGTTGCTTTAGAAATAACATGTGGCCTTTCTATTGGGATTATAGCATGCACTTTCTGTATACACGGTGACACAGTTGTTGACCTTTGCTTGTTAAGCACTCTTGAGGACTAGACATTTGGAAAAGTAGAACCTTAGTGATCTACCAAACTTCTGAACCTAGTTGGTCGTCGATCGAGGCAAATAGAGATTCATTAAGGATATGATGTAGGCCGTCTTCTCTTCATGACTTTGAACCTTTGAAGCCCAAAACCCTTTACAAAAAAGTTTATCTGCTGAACCCTGTAAAAGTCTTTCTTTATTTATCCTTTCTTTTAAGAAGCCCATCGACCTACCTTTTGAACAAAATTAGTAGGTTATCCACCTTTTCTAGAGGATTCCCCTAGTTACAAATGAAACTTTGTAGAAAAGTGGAAATATGTGTGGAGGGAGTTTGAGGAATTAGTGGATAAAAAGGTGAGAAGTGAAAATGTGGAAAAACCAAAAGAAGGATAAAATTCAAGCACATCCTGCTTATAGATCATATAAAAAGAACTAAGTTTGGGGGTGTGGATTTAAAAAACAAGAAATAGAATGAAGAAATGAGAGAGAGCGTGAGATCTTGAAAGAAAAGAGCATTGAAGAAGAAAATATACGATAAAAACTAGCATTAAGAAGAAAAAAGGCGAAAAAAGAGTGAAAATATGAAAGGAAAATGAAAAAAAGTATGAATTAATGACAAAATTACAAGAGAAAAATGAAATTTATGAGCAGACAAATCCTCTAGCTTTGTGATGAATATCCTTCATTTCTAGAGCCAATACCCTAGCCGACAGTCATAAGCTTAAAAGATCTAAGTGATATATGATGAATCTCATCTAAATTAGACGATGTGAAAAGTAGGGAATTTGGATGTCTTGATCTAATTTTGTGAAGACCGTTCTAACAAATTTACCCAAGAATCTTAAATTTGGATGAGAGAATTCCCCAAACCACTGTACATAATGAAAACATGCATGTGAAATTCAAAATATCATCATTACATTGCGAGGCTCTGAGTGCAATTCAACTACTTGAATAATAAAGTGTTGTGAGCTAGTTGAGTCATTTTTGTGTTTTTAGTTTTACACTTCTAGCTTGAGGGTGAGAAAATGGGTAGGTTTGGGGGTGTCGATGATTGTCTCGAGTGCACTCTTGTGCCATGCTACTTTACATGCTTTTGCGCATTTTTCGTGTCTTTTGTTATTTTCTTATTTTTCAAAGTTTTGAATCATGTAAAGAAAAATCAAGTGAATAAGACACAAAAGCGAGGCAAAGCGAGACTTAATGTGCCAACAAGAAGTTATGCGAATGGAAAAAGACAAAGAAAGAAAGTTAGAAAAACAAGAGCATTGCCATTGACAACCAAGGCGTTTTCAGTGCCGAACAAGCAAGCGTGAACAACGCCACAAGGGGGTTGCCGAGGTAACTAGCCAGAGAGACATCATCTTTAACAATGCGAACCTAATGTTGAACACCGCAACCAAGAAATTAAAACGCCCAATCAGGTGTGACTAACGTCACCATGCCAATAGTATGACCTGCACTACAATCGACCAACGTCGACAACTCCCACTCAACGTTGAAAACACTTTGTTTTGGTTTTGGAAAATCATGTTAACTGCTCTTAATAATACAGCATAATTACCCCTAATAATTCATCAAAATAAAAGATCCTATAGAAAGAGTGCAAACCATAACCACATTACAAAATAAAAATAAAATTGTTTAAAAATAACAAAACATAGCAAAACGTCCATTAAGGAAAAAAAAAAAAAAAAAAAACGCCCTCCGAGCAACAACATTCTCTCCCCTAGCTTTCTACTCTCCATTTTTGCCATGACATGATGAACATTGGCGAGCCTCAAAGTTGGACAAAAGCTTGGTCATCACTAGGTTTACGTTGTCCAAGGTCTTAGCCAGCCTGTCTTGATTGGAATTGAGGTGCTGGAGTAGTAGAAAGAGGCCATCTTTTTCAACGGAAGGCATTGATGTCTTAGTTTCGCCAGCAGTAGTTCCACAATGTTTTGTTGCATCACGGTGTGGAACAGATTTTGAGCCAGAAGCATTGCCCTTGGGTTTGCGTGTGAGCTTCCTTGATGCACACATGGGGGTGGGCTGCCGGATTAGTTGTTCATTTTCTTGTCTGCAGTAGTGTTGCTCGTTCAAAAGGCGGTAAATAAGGCTAGGATATGGAATAGATTTGCGAGTAGAAGTGTTGTCACTCTCAAGCAATATCCGCTCAAAGGCAAGCTGGCCAAAATCTATTGGGGCTCCTGTACCGATCCGATACAGAATAGAAGCAACAAGAGGACAAAGGGAAGTTTGGTTTTCTTTGGGAAACCAATGTGAGATCATTATACGGAAAAGTAAACTGTACCGCATTATAAGTTGGCTAGCCATCAAGCGGTTAGAGTTGGGCCATGATTCATCACTTCCTGTGAGCTCAAGAGCCACGACATCAAGATCTTCTTCTTCTACCATCTCCTTTTCCCGTTTTGTCTCTCTTGGCCTGAAACCTAGATGCTTATTCAGAAGTTGAGGACTGAACACAAAAACATGTCCACGAACGTAAACTCGATGCATCTTCCCTGAGCCTGGTACACCAAGTTGTGGGGAGAGGTTGGCGTAGAACTCCAAAATGACATGCGGGACATATCGATGGTCTTTTCGAACTGAATTGAGTAACCCAAGGTCAGACAGCTCCTCAATGATGCCAGTACCATGAAAGGAGACTTCATTTAGGGGCCTCTCATTCACTATAACGCGGCGACAGAAAAAAGTGTAGTTTGATCTGTTAGAAGGAGTATAAAACTTTTGTGAAAAAGCTTTACTAACCATAAACTTTTCTTTGGGGGCACCATTGGTAGTAGGCGAAGGAATCTCTTCATCCTCAAAAGACTCAGAAACTTCTTGATCTGAAAAGGGGTCCTCAACTGGCATAGGCTTGCTCTTTTTCGTAGGCGGACTTGATGGTGGTGAAGGTATCGCAGGTTCTGGCATTGGTTCCATTGGTTCGGGCTCGACAACAGGAGTTGGCGATGGCTCCTTGGGAACATAGTCTTTATCAAGCATTGGATTGGCAAAAACACCATGTTTCTTCAACCTACGTTTAGCAATGGGGCGCTTGTGGCTGCTACCAATGTGAACCCTATTTGATTTGGTCGTGATAACAGGGAATGTTGTAACGTGGGGTGTTGCAGCATGACCCGAAAGGGTCACTCTAGGTTCCCTAATCGGTGATTCATGTGGCACATCACCAACCTTGTTTTTGCCTTTCTCATTGGCTGAAGCCCGTTTAGATGAATGATTGGTATTATGTGTGGAACTCATCGGAGTTGAAGATGGTGGTGATGGTAAGTCTGAATCAGATGAAGAATATTGCAATATAGAGACTTGATTTGATGCCCAGGGAGGAATGCTTCTCAGAGGAACAACATTTAGAACCTCCTCTGGTGGAACATTGGATGGCTCAATAGAACACCACGCTTCATTTTCTGATGAATCAGAGATATCAATAAAGTTATAACATGGGGTGGTATGGGTCTTATTCACTTTCTTTGCGAGACGACTTCTTGTTTTCTCCATTTATGAGAGAAGTTTAAACCAATTGTAATAAAAGAGATGAAGAGGGAATAAAACTTGCTTTCGAAGTAATAATAAGTTGAAACAAAGTGAGGAGTATATATATATATATATATATATATATATATAACCTCAATCACGTTTGTTGTTTAAAATTCATGTGGGAGACTACCTAAAATTAGGTGGCAAAGAAACTACAATGTGGAGACTTGCTTTGGAAACCTATAGGCTCTCTAAGGTAGTCAAAGATGTCAGAGAATCAAATTAAATCGTACTATAACAGGGTGAAGCCAATTATAACGAGATAGCCGTCAAATTTAAAAACCCTAATGCTACAAAATATTAATGACACAGAAAGAAGTTTTCTTATAGCGGTCGTTAGCAAGTAGAACTCCGTGCAATTATTAAACCCTAACAGATTCTTTATGTTTTATTTTTCGAATTTCATAGGCTGTTCATATAATTATTCAAAAATTAGAGGTTGGCTTTGTAGGTAAGCTGCACCTTAGAGGATGTAGGCATGGGCATCCTATCATTTTATAAAGAAACAAAAATGATTATGCCTTCTTTTGACTAGAAATAGTTATGGACTGGGAAGGAACGTTTAGTAATTTGTTATTTTCAACCAAAGAAAAAAGGAAAGTCTTAACTTCCATACCTCCATGGAAAAAACAAAACTATAGGCAAAGAAACAAAAAATTTGGTGGCTTTTCATGTATTAAAAGTATTGTTTGAAGAAGAATTAGTTGGTAGGTGAATGGTTACAAAAAACAAAGTACCTAATTTCCATTCATTATCCAATAGACTTATGACTTTACCTTCTCATGTTAAAGTTTAGGTTTGCCAAAAAAGTGGTTGGGATAAGAATTTATTACATAAGGACAAAATGTCAAACTTCCAATTTATCAGGTACATGTTCAAGTTTTTTTAGGTTTCACCAACTGAAACTTTTGTTCAATTATTGTGATATAGTATATCATAATAAACCATGTTTGTGATGATATACTTATTTACAGTGGAGATTTCAATGTTAGGAAGTATAAGTCGTAAAAAAAAAATTATCATTATTAAAACTTACATAATGTTTATTTCTATAACCGAGAAAATGGAAATAAGAATATTTATATATTTAACCAATTTATTTAAAAAAAATTAAAAAAAAATTGTAGTTGTAAACAATGTCTGGGTCATATTGATCCATAGAGTAGGTCCTACATAAGATTTGCAATATCAAACAAATTGTTCAAGCTAACACCACGTTTCTATATCCTAACTTATTTGATTCTACTCAGAAGACGACAATACTATCATATCAAGAGTTTATACTTCACTTCATATCATGTTACAACAAATGGAGAACGATTCTAGTATATTTTACTTTATTGATCACTTCAGTAATTGTTTTACGAAAAACACACGACAAATATGATCTTAAATGTTTAAGTTGTATTAATTACTTCTATTGTTATAGTAATAAATAAATAAATAAAAAAAGCACGAATATGATTTTCTATATTCAAATTTCATAGACTACATCTGTTATTATGTCATGACTAAAACGATCTTGCATGTTATTTGTCGTATGTTACTGCAGGGACAAAATCTTATTAGTCTCTAATATACTTTCACTGCCAGTTACTAGAGTGATAGATGCTACAACTTGATTTTGAATATTCATCCTTCATTATTATAATTAAACTTCTATATTTCAAATTAAAAAACTTAAAAATAAAAATTAGCCACTAATGATGGTATTTTCGTCGGTTGACTTGGTTGATGGATAAACACTTCACAACTGGATAATAACTTTGATTGACCTTGAACCATCTTTGAGTCCTCTAAACGTGAACTGACACTCCAAACATGAGCTAGGTCGGGGCTGATTGGTATATGCCGTTTGATGTTTAAGTTAAAAATCGAGTTTGGTGAGATCAAACCTTTAGGTCAAAGAAGACCCATCATGCATGTCTTGAGATTGAATTCAACTAAGTGGCACAAAATGTGCTTAGGTCGAATTCAGATCCTAAGGCACGGGGTTCAACAAGTGCTCAGATTGAATTTAGCTCCTTTAGCTTGACTATCGTCATGACAATGATAAACCTTTTCTTTTCATCGGGGTCTAAGGTATTTATCGGTGTATAGCTTCGAGTTTATCGCCTTAATATCCAAAATTTTAATCTAATCATAAGACAAGATTTTCTGAGAGTTCATATTGAATTTGAGACTTTGAGATTGAACAAGGCCTGCTAAAATATGTCAAATGGGCCTGGGGTTGAATTGGTGGACCCGAGGTTAAACTATTGGCCGCAATAGGTCAAATTTGACAACCATTTTGCCCCTTTATGATTTTATCTAATATGATCTAACACATTTTTGTGGTTTTAAGGGTGTTATGTGGCGAAACCAAAATGCGACACTCCATTAATAGAATCATATCCCGATTCAAAGAAAAAAAGAAGAAGAACTGCGCCTATACAATAATCCCAAAGTAGCAACTAAAGTTTAAAATTTAAAATACAACTCAATACAATCCGACACAAACTACTAATAATTCATTTAATAAACTTAAAATAAGCAAACCATCAAAATACGAAACGCCAACAAACCAAACCACCACAACATCAAAAAATTACAAACAGAGTGGTAAACACAAAGGTTAAAGATTACAACTACATTCATTAAAAACATTATAAAAATTGAGCGTATAGTAAAAGAAATAATCAGAAGATGATGAAGTTGAGAAAGTTTACTTACCAATTATGTGAAATGTCAAATATTCATAAAAAACCTTTTAAATAAATGACACCAAAATACAGACATAAATAAATATGTTTTATAAAATAGAGAAGAAACAATAAAATTCACGTCTTACATTTTTTTGAAAAATTAATAGTATTGTGCGTGCAAAAAGCTAACATGTGATCTTCAGACATTTGAACCAAGTTAAAATATTTAAAATTAAAAAATAAGGTATAATTATTTTTTAATGTACTATTGTCTTATGAAATTATCAGAATTCAACTCTCTCTATTCTTAGTTATATTGGTCCAATTCATAGTTAATATAAAGTAGGTTAAATTTTTTTGCCGGCTTGAAGTTCAAAATCTGATATTAATAAGTCATAAAATACTTCCATCGTCAAAACATTCTTGAATCCTATTTGCAATTTTAATTGAGAAGAGGGAAATAAGAAAATCAAAATATTTAACAATTTAGTTAGCCTTGAGACATGAATAGCAAATTTTATTTACATACAAAGTAGAGTTATATTAGTCCCTTGAGTGAGTCTTTAGGTAAGGCTAGCAATAGCAAACGAATTTCTCAAGTGTATACTAGGTTTGTATAGCTTTATTTATTTAATTCTACTTAAAAGACGACTACTTTTACATTTATATTTTATAGATCACTTCATTAATTATGGTTGGAGAAATAGACGAATAATCTTGTATATATTGATCACTTTAGTAACTATGTTACGACAAATACATGACAACTATGATCTTAAATATTGAAGTTTTAGTAATGAGCTCTGGTGTTGTAAAAAATACTGACAAATATGATCTCGTCTATTCAAATTTTACTCATTACTTTCGCCATTACGTCATGACTAAAACGATCACGTATACTATTTGTCATAAATTGTTACAAAGATACACTTTTATTATTCTCCAACATATTGTAATTGTCATTCTTAGTCAAAACAGTACTCATCATTCATTGTTATGGTTGTATTTCTATATTTGAATTTAAACAATAGCACAAGGCGATCCTAAGCTTGATAACTAAATCTGGGTGATAGATAAAAATGTGAAAAAAAAAAAACTAAAGATATTGTTAACAAATACTTTGAAATTGCTATAGATCATGCACAATGGGTTTATGAGTGAATACTTGTGGCCGTAAATTCTGATCTGGCCAATATCTAAAAGTGCCTCATATACCAGAGAAGGAGATTCAAATGGACAAAGATGGGACGCCATTATTGGAATACCGTATCTATGATAGGAAATTAAAGCATAGTACAATTTCATACATTCACAAATAGTTCAATGATACCATCACTCAGAAGTCACCTCGGATCAAATAAAGCATTCTCAATCTATCGCTACCCAACAGACAATCAAGATAGGGGAGTTTATCATAAAATCCTTGAAGCATGTACTCTGTGGAAAAACGACAGTGAGCGTGACACATGGTGGTCTAATCATTACATTATGTGAAATACTTGGCGTGGCTAAGCAATCTTTTGATATGGTACTCATTATGTTGCACGGATACTTCAAAAAATCACATGTATCCATATCTGATACTTATCGGATACCAATACTCCTCGGATACTCTCCGATACGTATCGGATGCGCCACGTGGCGTATCTTATAATTAAAATAAAAGAAAAATACGGATACCCGTGTCGGATACCATAATGTATGCAACCATATTCGTTACAACATCAACCCCTATTATATATCAAAACTTAGTAACATAAAATTAGAATAACAAAGAAAGTAGAAAATATGAGACTTGCAATCTTCTACATTAGATATAATTCTCTTAAATTAGGTCGAGAGAGTTTTTTTCACATTTAAATAATTTTGTTATTACATTATTCTTCTTTAATGTTCCTTTATATTAATTAAGAGTCATACGTAAGATTTATTCTTATTTAAATTTTAAAATATAATTCTGAAATTGTAAATTTGTCTATTCCAATTATATGGTGCACATAAATTTACTATATAATAATTATAATTATATAAATAAATAGACGTATTTGTGCCGTATCTCATCCCTATATTTTTGAAAATTCCGTGTCCTCATATCCGTATCGTATCGTACCCGTGTCCCCGTATCCGTGCAACATCAAAATAACTCCTCCAATCATGCGTCATTAAAGTGGAATAAAGAGGATACATCTACTAAAGGAATAAACTTTCCTGCTATAAATGTGATACGAGTTCATACCCTCCACCCTAAAATGAGGTGTCCATTATTTTTAAAGAACAACAATAAATTTAATTTTCTATGGTCATGTCTGACCTATTAAGCGTTAAGAACAAAATCGAGGAGTTGACATAATTGCTTGAAGGAGGAGTTTTGATTTGACAACTACTTCACACACCAAATTGAGCTTAGACTCGAAAAAGACAAATCCTTATAATCTTTCTTTTTTTTTTTTTTTTTTTTGAAAATGAGGACATTGCCTCTTTTATAGTCGGGGAAGGTGTTTAGGTTAGTCTAGTTTTTTTGTTAAACTTTTGCTTAGTTTTTTGTGTTCTTAGTTAATCTTAGCTTGTTTCAAGGTAAATTTCTATGTTTTTCAATTTTTTATATAATCTGTTATTCTTTTACTATTTTCATTTTTATTTTATGATTGTTAACGTGTTCATGCCATTTGCGATGTTGTCAATCCGAGATATATATTTCGAGTTCACTTCTCTTTAGTTTTGTGCCTTTGTGCATTTTTCGTGTCTTTTTATGTTGTTTTTTATTTTTTTTGGTTTTGAGTCATATAATGAAAAATCAAGTGAATAAGACACAAAAATTCAGCTAAAGTGAGACTTAAGGAGCTAACAAGAAGTTATACAAATGGAAACAGACAATGAAAAAATGCTAGAAAAAGAAGAGCACTGCCATTGCCAGCCAATGCGTTGTCAGCACCAAACAAGCAAGCGTGAACAACAATGCTAACTAGCCAGAGAGACATCATCGTTATAAATGCAAACCCAATGTTGACAACCGCGACCAGGTGTAACTAACTCCACCATGCCAATAATATGACCCCTACTACCATTTATCAACGTTGACAACACTTTCCTCGAAGATGTGCAGATAGGGTAGAGTCTTCCATAGTCTGAGTCTATCAAGCAAGAAATCTTTTTTTAGCTTATTTGGCGGACGAATTCTGCTCCTCAACCATCTATATATAGCCTTAAATAAGCTCACAATTCATAGAACAAGATAGTGGAGAAATATAGCAGAGATTAGAGAAGTAGAATAAAGTTGTAGCATATTAGAGAGCAAATGCTCATAAATATTTTAAGTTTGGCTTCGTTGTCCTGTTCTTCGAATAATTTACTGTATTGTTAGATTAGTTTATTTTTTGTAGTTTTAGAACTGTAAGAACGGTGAGCGAAAAAACATGTGTATTTGTTTTATTAGCATATGCTTGGCTAAATTAACCTTTGTTCAAAGTTCTGCAAAAAAAATGGATGATAGATTGGTTTTATTTTGAATTTAATGACTTGTTTATGATTTACGTTTGAGAACTTGAGTTTAATTATTTTTTAATATATAAAAACATGGATTGAATATAATTGCTTAGTTAAAAACCCCCTATACCAGAAAGTATAAGGGCCAACCCAGGTATCAAACTATATTCTACATTTCTACGAATTGGCATGGCTTATGTTGAATTTATAGGTAGATTCACTGTAATTGAATGCAAGTCGCTTAGTTAAACTTCACTTGAACAAGGGTACAAGGCCTATTGTGTATAGGAGGTGGCTAGATCCGCTAAATGGATGAAAATATTTGGTGATGTGATCATCTGATCTAAATCATCTCCATTAAAATAACTCAATGAAGACAAGGAATATAGAAAAGTGATATGGAATTGCTTGTCTATTATTATAATCTGACCTTCCAATAAAACCCAGGGTTAATTACAGTAACATCCTTTGAGGTTTGGTGTAGTTACCAAAACCACCCTTGTAGTTGAGAAATAACAGCAACCACCCATTATGTTTGAAAACTCACAGAAACCCCCCTCTACAACTTAAAGATTGTTTTGAATATTATTTATTATACTTTTATTCCTATTACACTTACACTCTTGAAGTTTAATGTAGTTATAAAAAAGATATTAAATCTTTGAAAAATAAAAATAAAAAATACTGTAAATAATTTTGAAAACTATCACATTCTCAGCAAAAAAAATAATTTAAATTTTAACACTTAATCCCAACAACTTTTATTTCATATCGAAATATTTAATTTCTTGTTTTGTTCCATATAATAATTTTTTGTTTTATTTTAATTTTAGTAGTCTCATGAATTTCATCATTGTTCGATACTAAATACGATTATTATCATGACCGCAAAATTTCATCTCATCAGGACAAAAAAGAAACATTTAATAAAAGAATAACATCTCCACGCAATCTCCAGAAAAATAGGATAAGAAATAGAAAACTCAACTGCAAGAATTCTCCCTCTCAATTAAAATTAACAAATAATAATAAAACAATCAAGAATTTCACAACCCATTTTAAGAAATGAGAAATTTTGATAGAATTACACAGCAACAGTGACATGAAAACTATCAACCTTGGATTGGACGTGCTCATTGGTTTTAGAAAGAAAGTTTTGTTGAACACTTTGTGAAGCAAGTAAGCTAAATGCACTCCCTTAACTATAGCTTCCAATTGTTTGAAGTATTCTTCTTCTTACAATTTTATGGAATCACTTTTTAATATGTTATTTTTTCTGTTGCTAAAATACTTGTTAGGTTAAAATTGCAACAACAATAAGGGAACAAAGATGAGTAGTTAGTTGAGTTTGGATGGAGATTTTACTGAAAAATTAAAATAAAAAGAGAAGTTCAATTATTTAATTCAAAATATATTTTCGATCAAACTTTAAAACTTATTTCAAATTTTAAAAACTTAATTCAGATGTTTTACTTTTTTAGTGAATACTATAGTAGTTTCTAAAATTGTTTGGAGTGTTTTTTATTTTTTAATATAATTATACCAAACTTCAGGTGTGTAAGTATAATAAGTATAATGATATCATAAATGACAGACATACATTCCTTAAATTGTTGATGGGGGTTTATGCAAGTTTTTAAACCTCAGAGGGTGGTTTCTGTAATTTTTCAGATCATAGAGGTGGTTTCTGTATATATACCAAACCTCAAGTGGTGTTATTGAAATTATTCCTAAAACCTTTGTACTGAACTATTGTTTGCATATCTTATACTTGTCAATTTTATTCATGTTTTAGTTTATCATTCAAAATCTCATGAAACCCTCCTAGAGGTTCTGTATCCCTCTTCACATGAAGGAAAAATGTGTTTTGGTCAAGTCAATTTCCACACATGTATCACATTTATTATGAGAATAAAAAGTAAATGAAAGAGGTACTTTCAAGCTTACAAGTTTGGGTAAAGTATTTAATTAACATGTCTTAATATAACATGTGACTAGTCTTAACATCAACCAAATAAGATAGAGTTTTATTGATTCAACGACGATGCCACTTTTACCGTCTTTACGTTCGAATTTTCAGTAAATTTTCGCAGGAATTTGAAATGTTAACATGAGGGTTCATTACTATTTAACCTCAGATTCAATTAAATGCCCTTTTTTCACTTCGATTTTTGTTATATTTTCTAAATTTTCAAATCCTAAATTGTGATAATTCACAATTTAGGGTTTTAAAATTTAGAAAATATAACAAAATCGAAGTGAAAAAAAAGGCATTTAATTGAATCTGAGGTTAAATAGTGATAAACCATCATGTTCATGTTTCGAATTTCGGTGAAAATTGGCCGAAAATTCGATCAGGGGAAAATTATTTTTTCCAGTCAATATAGTTGAGGGGGCAAAGTGTTTATTTATCCATAGTCCAGGGGGCTTGTTGCAACAAAAAAAAAGTTCAGAGGGAAAATCGCTACACCCCCTAAGTATAGAGGTTTTGACGCTTTTATCCCTAAGAATAATGAACTAAAAGGATGTTTGAACTCTCGAGCAAGACATAAAGATAAGAAACAAATGTAATCAATGAACGAATTTCGAAGAAATTTGAGTAGTCTATTTGTTATAAATAAAAAGTCGACTTCAGGGTGACTAGATTAACACATACGAAGTCACTAGGGGTGTGCGGATCGGTAATATCGTACCATCGGTACAAACCAAAGGGGGGGTTTCGGTATCGGTATGTCGTAACTTCATATCGTGTACCATACAGCAGTGTACGGTACGGTTTGGTACAAGCTAAGATCGGTTCGGTACGATTCGGTTTGGTTTTCGATTTTATTTTTTTGCTTATTTTGAACGAAAAAAATGCAATATAATGTCTAAATAATAGAGTTTAAAATTGTAAAAAACTAAATCAAAAAAAAAATAATGCAACAAACAATATAATTGTAAACATGATCAAACAATTTAATTATACATCAAAAATCAAAACACTCAAATATCGTTCAATCAAATGATTCACATCTCATTTAACCATCTTACAATCATACATTTACTAATACAAAACAATTCAAAATCAACATCCAAACGCATTTGTCAATTATCAACATCATCACATTTGAGCGGATATAGAAAGTTTTGGACTTTAAAGTTTAGAGACACAAAGTTTTTCCTTGTCTTTTCAATTGGCTTCACTCGTTCTTTTTGTCCTCGAATCTCTCATTATATATATATATATAAAAATTGCGGTATCGGAACAGTACGATTGTCGCACTATAAAACCAATACCATACCTAAATTGATTTCGGTATTCGACCCTCAACCAAGTACCATGCTATTTTTTCGATTCGGTAAAACTACCGCACCAATTGGTCGGTTACCAACCGGTATGATCAGTATCGGTTGTTTTGCACACCCCTAGAAGTCACACTAGTTTGTTGACATGTGTACTCTCAATGCTGACCGTGCACCTTTTCATGAATAAATCATTCATTTGCCAACAATAGTCACACATATAAGACATCAAATAACACAATCTAATTAATGCATTTATCATAACTTAATTCATCCAAAATTAAATCAAAATTTTGGGATAAAAGCATTAAACCCCATATACTAGACCATCTGTTGCACTTTGCCCCCTGTCCTTTTTATTTTTTGCAACTTGCCAAATGTACTATGGATTAATAAGTCTTTGCGCCCTGATCGATTTTTTGGCGAATTTTCACCGAAATTTGAAACGTGAATATGGAGGCTCATCACGATTAACCTCAAGTTCAATAAACTACCCTCTTTGTCTCTCAATTGTTTGTTCATTTTCTTAACTTTCAAACCCTAGTTTAAAATATCAAAATTTAGGATTTGAAAATTAAGAAAATATAACAAAAATTGAAGTGAGAAGAGGAAATTTTATTGAATTCCCATGTTCACGTTTCAAATTCCGACGAGAATTGGCTGGAAATTCGATTAGGGGGCAATTTTTTTTTTCTAGTCAATAGATGAGGGGACCAAAGTGCTTATTTGTCTATAGTACAGTGGGCAAGTTACAAAAAATAAAAGAGCATATGGCAAAGTGCAACATGGGGTATAGTATAGGGGGTTTAATGCTTTTATCCCTAATTTTTTTTAATTAGATTGTGTCGAAAATGAATTATACTTTAGGAGAAAGCCAAAAGCCTAAACCTGAGCCGACGTTATTGCCCCGACTCTAACCTACGCTTGGACGTGGGCCCAAACATAGAGCTACGCACACACGTGTGGGTCATGAAACCCATGATTGTATGTATTCCTCTTCAAATACTTGTGGTATCCTAAAGTGCCCAAATTCTTGTGTTCAAAATGCATAAGTATAAACTTTCCATGTGGGATTCTACTTTCCTACCTTCTTACTTGTATTGTTTCTTCATTGCTACTTCAAATAGCTAATTCTTAGCATATTAATTTTTCATCCACCCGAAATTAGTTTATATGTATACTAAGTTCATCTATATAAAACTTAGATTACTTGAGCTAAAGAAATTTCTGTTTTAACAATCAAAACAACATCAAAGATGCAACAAAATTTTTACTTGTTTGAGAAAGAACAAACATAGAGTTGATTAATAATAAGTTAATAACTAAGGTGTTTCATGGGTTATTAGAATAATAGTCAAAATAATAACCGGTGGATATTCTATTCTAGTCGCATTATTTACATCTCCAATAAAAGACACATCAACCTTGTCATAAACTCGTCATCCATACGGTTTGTAAAGTAAATAAACGTACACAGTTGATCACCCATGGGTTGCCTGGAGTTTTTTATGCACGCCCGCTCAAAACCATTTACGTACATCCCCAATCATGTGGTATTGTATCGTTATAGGACATCAATAAGAACTTTAGAATAAAGCAACAAAACCATAAGTTCGTACATTGAACGTGGGACATGTTAAACTTTCTAAAACCAAAAATATTATCTAGTTGAAGCAAGAACATCAAAAATGTATATAACATGTACACTTGAAGTTTGTGTAATAATAAAAATTCTCTATAATTTCGATAGTTATTCAAAGAATAGATGAGATTTTTCTAGTAAGACCAAACCTTAAAGTAGAGGATTCGTAAAGTGATACGGAAAACTTATATAATTACTCATAGCTACTATATTGGATTTGAATCAGATTTCAAATCAATCTTGATTGACTGCCTCCATTACGTTGTTGCTATCAAACACCACTATTTTTAGTTTTGGATCTTCCAGATCATTCCCATAATAGATGCTGATCATATTTTTCCTAATCCTTCGAGAAAAAGATTCGTTCTCTTTATAAAAAATAGGTAGTAGGACCATTACAGATTTCTTTTTCTATTCATCTGTGTCCTTATTCAAGAATCTTGAGTTTATATATATATATATATATAATGTTGCAAATATGGCGCAGCCACAAATAGCACATAAATTAATTTGATAAAATGTGCAATTAATGTCTATGATAATGCTTATATGCGCGCTCCACCCATTAAGGTTTTCAAAATGTAGCCACATCATAGCAACATTTCAAAACACAACTACTAGCTGTTAAAGAGACTAAGACCTGACCCATGGTCACAAGACTCACCGCATGGTCCTACCTTACATGACAATGCAAATTGCAGATCTAAATCCCTTGAAGTTTGATCTCACTACCAAAAAACCCCTTTAAATTTTGAATAGTTGACAAAATAGCCAAGGGAGAAAAGAATAAGGACTCAATCTGTAATGTTTTTTGAAATTTAAGAAGCGCTCGTAATCATCACCTCAAGGTTCACTCATACAAGAAATTTAATAGTTAAACCAAACTTCTAGGACTGAACATAATTATCCCATAAATGGTGATATTCAGCACAAGAAGTTAATCTTCTGTGCCACAAGTTGAGATCAGATTACTGGATTAGATCAGACCAAATAAGAAAAGCTTATGACTGGCATAACTAATGCATACAACTCCCAAGAACAATAACGGAAAATGTAAAAGGGATCAACCACAAAAGACTATAACTGAGTACACTTGGCATCCTTCCCATCTCTAGCTTTAACACAACTTCCATTTCGTTCATCACTGATAGAGGATACTAAAAAGGTTCCAACACAAGGATGACCACAATGTTGCAACACTATATGCTCTAAGTAAGATACGTCTAACATGCATCTAGAAGTATGAACTTGCTATCAAGTTGCACTGCAACGTAGTTTTACACTTGGAATCAAAAGGAAGGGACTTAAAACTAATATTTCAGACTGGCGGATTTACTTCCAAGTGAATGAACAATATGTTAAGATACAAGATCCTAATTGTGTTCTAATTCGAGTTTCAAAAAAACTCATAAGAAGGAAGATGAGAAAGAGAGAAACTTTAATTGAAAATACTTTTTATTTCTTCTTCCTGTCACAATACATCAACATAGAATTTATAATACAACATGGATAATGCAAAATAACTTCCTAAATAACTACCTAATAGTTAATTATATTTATCTAAACAAATTAACTAAATACAAATATTAAATAACTATTAATCAGATAATAAAACATATTTTGGACTTAGATCCATATCAATTCCCTTCCCCTTAAAATTGGCCACAATTGATTCCCAGCTTTAGAGAGCACCTTCGGCGAATTCGGTGGTTGGCAGAAAAACAGTCCAAGTGGCAAAAAGTTGAAATAAATGGTGATTAGTCCTTCCGGTAAATAAGGCACAACTGAGACTTTGAGAGTGAATTGGGAAAATTCTTTCAACTTTCAACTGCCATTTCCAACCTTAACATCTGTCGGTTTCTCAAACTCCCAAAGAAATTGATTAATCAATTTCATTTGTAGTACTTCAACCAAGCATCTGATTTTAAGATCACATAAATGTAATAAGAACAGACACACAAATACAACAAATCCCTATTTTTATGTTCTCTGTTGATTTTTCCACTGTAGACAGCGATTGTGGCAAGTCATTGTTCTTTTTTGTTTCCTAAGGTACAGGAAAGTTTGATTCTCTTCTTCCAAAAAAAAAAAAAAAACTTTGGCTAGTCTTTGTCGGGAAAGATTCAATTGTCCTGATTTGAATTTGAGCAGAGAGGTTGGAGGCACTGATTGATGTGCTCGTGGTTGTGTTCACCAGATGTTGGATCAAATTGGGGAAAAACACGTGGTTGACGCAACAGAGAATGCAAAAGGGGCCGTTGTAACTGGGACTTATTCGCCATTTGCAAATCTTTGTTTTTCTTGAATTTCTGAATGGATGTTGCCAGTGACATTTCCGCTTAGCGTTGCAGATTGGAGTGGTGATTAGAGTGATGTGGCAAAGGTGGTGTCTATAGATGCAATTGGAGGATTTGGAGTTGGCAGTGATGCGGATATATGACTAGAAATTGTTGGGAGTGGATACCTCAAGGAATAGATGTTGACAAGAAGCATGTTTGGTGGTAGTCCAATGGTTCCTAATCCATTAACCTGTGATTGTTAGCCTGCATTTCCATTAGCCATGTTCGAATTTGGCAGAGTATTTCCACCATTGATGGAACATCTAATGAGGGTTGCGATAGATCATATTTGGGAGGCATTGGCAAATTCAAATGATGAAAGCCCCAGATGTTAGGATACAAGATCCTAATTGTGTTCTAATTCGAGTTTAGAACAAACTCTTAAGAATTAGAAAGAAAGAAACTTTAATTAAAGATTCATTTTATTTCCTCTTCCTATCACAATACAACAACATAGAAATTATAATACAACATGGATATTGCAAATAACTTCCTGAATAACTTCTTCAATAACTACCTATATTTATCTAAACAAATTAACTAAATACAAATATTAAATAACTATTAATCAGATAAGAATACGTATTTTGGGCTTAGGTCCGTATCACAATACCAACGTAAACATGGAATATTCAAAGAATCTTGATATCTACAGATAGATGGTCTGAACAAATTATGACCCACGGTACTCCCACCATTCATCATATCCACGAATAGCTCATAAAAAATTCCGTAAAGGAAAGCATACGCGAAGCAATTTAGTGTAAACCAAACCAAGAAACATTCAGCCAAATCAGAAAACATAAGCTGAAGTTGTTTATATAAATCAAAAATTATATCTACCAAGCTTCGCAATATACAAACTCCTGAATGTCAGATTCGCAAAATAAAATTGATGAAATTCTAAAAATGGACATAGTTCAACTCAAATCATGAAACTTGAAACCTCACCTCGTGCTACAAGTGCCAAACAATTAAACAAACTAAACTACATTGAACAAGTTTGCAAACAATTTCACTTCCAGCCATTCTGCTGAACCGTGATCATTTGGGGGGGGGGGGGGGGGGGGGAGGCTCAAAGATAGCTGAGAAAAAGCATAGGCAATTCAAAATACGAAACACCTCTGCAAAAGCTCATTTTCTGGTTGCATCTATTAATTTACCAAGTCATGAACATAAACTCATCTCAACGAGCGAAATAACCACACAACATACTTGAGCGAACTTCATGAAAGACAACAGATTGCCAATACCATACAACCTAATAAGCAGTTGCAGCAAAAGCTCGTTTGAGCTACGTTTATTTAATTAATCAAATCACGAACTCGAACTCAGCTCGAGAAGTCAAATAAACCACACAACACAGAAACTACATCAGATCTCGAACAAGCAGCTTCACCTTCAATCACAACACGGAGTATGATTCACTAAAAACATCGAAACTAAGCTCATATCCGTAACAAATCAAAGCTTCTGCTAACAGAAACGAATTCTCAATTTCATTTTTCTCATACATTGAAACACAAAATTGTTCATATCTCCAATAAAAAAAAGGCAACAAAATCGTGAAAATTTTTCAGATGAGTTTGAAAGGGAGAGGCCAGGGAGTAGACCTGGGGACCTCGTTCTTATCTTTGATTCTCTCGATTTGCTTCTCCTTTTTAGGTCTGCAATTGCCATAAGAGCCTTTGAATCTCTTCCCCTTTTTGGTCTTTTTGTCTCCTCTACCGCACAGCGAAGGCGATGATGATGATGATGATAGAGAGTTGAATGTCATTCGTTGTTCGACGGCCGCCGTGAGCCTCCGTAGCGCCGCCGTGGTGCAGCACCGGATCATTGCCATTTTTTCAGATTGATTTTTTTGATTGGTGTTTTTGGTTCTGAATATCTTAAACCCTAGAAATTGAGTGACTGAATAACTTTGCACGCGAAGGGTCTGTACTTTGGGTTTATAACAAGATGGGAAATTTTAAGTTTTGAGATTTTGCAACTACACTCCTTCCTGACTTTTGAAATTCCGAAGTTGGTTTGATTTTTACTTACTATTAATAATTTGTTACCTAAACCGAAACTATAATATGTTGTAGATGCAATTTTATTATGATATTTCATTAGGGAAAAAATTAGAGTAAATGGAAACTACTAGTAACTTATAAAGCATCTGAAAAATCTGCAACATGTGATATATATTATACATCATTTACTTACTGAAAGTTACGTGGTGCGCAAACTCTTCTCTAAAAGTAAAGTTAACCATAATTTAAGTTTTAGTTATATATCATGTTTATGTTATAAGCTGAGAGTGTTCGAAAAGTAATTTAAACTTTCATTGTAAGTGGAGGGCGTTTGAGAAAAAAAATCTAAAAAAAAAAAAGTTGTTAAATTTTAACTATTTTATTAAAAGCAACCACCACAAGCTGAAAATCAAAGAAATAGTACTTTTAGATTGTAGACATTTTAACTTATAAAAAGTATGCTTGTATAGTTTTAACTTGTTAACCGAACACCCTAAAGTGATTAAATTAGATTGGAAGCATATTCTAACTAATAGTTTGCAAAGCACACCTTTGTAAAGTTTTAAAATTATGACATATGAGGGCACTTTGGTTAACATTTTCATCACTATGAATAATTATTTTTACAGCCCTTTAAGCAATTTATTTACAGACAACTCTCTTAATGTTTGAATAAGTGCATATTCACCCATTAATTAAAATATTACACGATAACAAAATAGCATTTCTTATTGTAGAATAATACATACAGAGACATTTACTAAAATTTGAAAAATATGACACAATGAAGGATATATTTGGACAACGAATTGCGAGCTAGGTTCAACGCGACTGTGCTGAAATGATACGTAAGTATGTAACAATGCGAATTACTTTATCGTAAAATAAACACATCTTTTGTGACGTGAAAGAAACAGGTCCATTTGACAATAATTCGGTGCAATAGTTATTCAAATAGATATCAACGAGTTATGAACATGGCATTTGATGTGCAATTATGATTTCGTTCCCCCAACCCAACAATTAAACTGAGACCTAAAATCAGTAGATGCTTGTTGTTGACCATTATTATTTGACTTGACCACAAAAGGCTTAGTCGTTAATTAAGAATCAAACATGTTTAATTTTTGGATGGACAAAGACAATGAGAATATTAGGTGGTGGTGTCTATACTTATTACATAGTGCATTGTTTGTACCAGACCGATTCCATACATTCGTGCAGCTTTATTATTATCAGATTTCCATCATCAATTAATTTAGTGGCCTCTATGTGTGATTAAGGTTGAGAGAACTCTTTAGAGTTACTCGTCATTATGGGACAGAACTAATGTATACTGTGGTTTTTTGGTCCAAAGACCACCCAATATTTTATAGGGATAAAAGCGTCAAATCCCCTATACTATAGGGGTGTAGCGATTTGCCCCTGAACTTTTTTTTTTGCAACAAGCCCCTTGTACTATGGATAAATAAGCACTTTGCCCCCTGAGTCGCTTTTTCACCATTGAATTTGAATACGTGTCAACACTTTTTGCCGTTGGATTTGGACTCAGGGGGCAAAGTGCTTATTTATCTATAGTACAGGGGGCTTGTTGCCAATAAAAAAGTTCAGGGGGCAAAGTGCAACAAGGGGTATAGTATGGGGGGTTTGACGCTTTTATCCCTATTTTATATTATCGAACAACATTACATATTTGCATTTAAGCAGTGGAAAAGCAAAGAAATAATCACCACAAATCACGCAGTTTATGTCAATAGAAACTATACATTTCATGTTCTTTCTCAGAAAAGATTACGATATGTTGTTTCTATGATCAGTAACAGATAAGATCTTTTACCGTGCAACTAATCAACCATACTAGTATGCAAAAATCTAATATCATGCGATAATATTTAGAGAGATAATAATATAGCAATGATTTAAAGCTCATATCACATTAATCATCTATCACATTTCACTCTAATAATATGGAACTCTGTTCATGAGAAAAAAAACTCGTTTGGCATGAAAGAAACATGTATTGCAAGTTGCATGAAAGAAAATGAAATTGTAATCAGAAAGGCCTGTTGTCCAAAGAAGCAGCTCCTCATGCAACAAAAATGTAATCACAAAGGCCTATGCAACAAAACTGAATCTATTTCAGCTCTTTTTCAACTGTAACAATAATGGGAAACTGAAGCATAAGCTGCATTTAAACTATGTTGGCAAACTTTGGCTACTATCTTGCTTTTCAAATAACAACAAAACTTCAACATCAAGAGACATAAGGATAACATTGGTGCATGCATTTCTAGAACAAATTGAGAACTCAAACCCATAAGGATAATTTGATCCATGCATTTCTCTTAACCTTCCTTACCCAGTTCTACACAGTTACCATATTTATCTTATGGAAATATATTATGCTACTCATGTTTAAGATGGGCAGTACCAGGTTTACGATTTTCAACCTCTTCAATCCTTCTAATACCTAAGCTGCATTAAAGATTTATGATTCAAAATCTTCCATTGGATCTATGGACTAGAGACTGCACTACAGTAGTTATTTGCTTATAGAGCTGTGCAGAAACTACAGCGTGAACATATTTTCACCGATAAAAGATTAAGTTTCAGATGTATCGTCCAATCAATGGTTTTACAAATGTAACACAAACAATCTAAGTTGGAAAAGTGACGGAGCAAAGAAAACGTTGAAGGAACAAGACAGGAGAGCCAAAATTACCATACATTATGACTACATAATACAGAATCTATTCTAGGACATTTGTTAAAAGCTGGGCCTTTTCTTGATTAGCTGTTTGCACAAAAGAACAAGATGAGAATAAAAACAAAATTTGAATACCCCACATCAGATCACAAGTGTATAAACGGCCAAGAAAGAGCAAAAAATTAAGAGAATTGCTGCCAAATTTGAAACTTCCATCATTGATGCATTCAAAATCATACAGAAAAGAACATACTCCATAAATTAAACAAAAAGCGAAGTAGATATAATGGACCAAACAATCAAATATGTAAACAAAAGTCTATTAGATTGCATTGGAAAACATTACATAGAGCAAAGGGGGAATTTTGAGTACCGATCTTTACAACAAATTGATCAGGCACCCACTTCTCCGCACAATGCAAAGTATCGAAACTGCTGGTTCTTACATCTGTGTTCATCACCACAAACTAAAAGAAGAGAAATGAACAACATAGTAGTAAGGAGGAACTAACATCCAACAAAAGTGAACAGAAAAACCAAGACAGACCCAACTTCAACCATAGGAAATTCTACAAACTTTCCTTAATAGTTAACTCAAGCAACACAATAAGACCACTGCTCGTCCTCAGCAGCAACCATATCACCACCAGATGCAAAATTCTCATCATTGCAATAATAGTAACCATTATTACCAGCAGCGGCAGCCATCAGGCTGCAAGAGGAAGCCGCTGCCAAATAAGGCATATTGTTAAAGGAACAAGCAAGGCCATCGGCAAGCTCGAGGTTCATGCTGTCATTATCATCAACAAATTCCTCGATTCGGTGCTTGAGGTTCTGGAACATGAGCTCTGGTTCATGCTGCATTACCCGGAGCACGTCCCCGCAAGAGGGTCCGGGCACGGCACGCGTCACAGCAAAGCCGTGAGGGCCGTCGCTCTGACAAACACGAACAACACTAGGGCCGCCAAAAAGGTTGTGAACTCCTCCAAGTGCCTCTTCATAAGCCCCACCTAAGAACATCCCTAGATAATACGCCCCACCATCGCTTTTCACACCTCCTTCGCCTTCCAATTCGTGCAAAGGCAAACTCGATTCTCCACCAATAAATTTGTCTATTTTTCCATCACTGTCGCAGGTTAAGTCAGACAAGATACCCCTAACTGCCGGTTTCTCGTCCAGTTTGTGGATGGGGATGATCGGAAACAACTGATTAATGCCCCAGAAATCAGGAATTGAGGTGAAAACCGAAAGATTCACATGGTAAGTGCGGACGGGATCAGACGAACCAATTGCCTTAGAAACCAATTCGCAAAGGCCATCAACCGCAGCAAGTTGTTCCATTCCCAAAGATCCTTCTTTGAACTGCTCAACACAACTCTGCTTCATTTTTTCTGCATAAATTAAGCAAGAATCGTACTCCCCGCCGATGGCAGCTGCAGATAAGTTCTTGTAATCAGCAAGAGCATCATTGGTCAATTGCTCCACAAAATACTGAAGCCCATCAGACGAAAGCTGTGGCAATTTATTAGTACTCGCTGAAACGGCCTCAAAGATTAATATTGAATGGTGGGAAACTATTGCACGGCCGCTCTCACTGCACAGCACTGGATGCTTCACGCCTCTGCGATCACAAACAACGCGAACAGCTTCAACGACAGCTGAAGCATACTCTTCAATACTATAAGCGACAGAAACATCAGAATCTTGAGATTTGGAGCCATCATAATCGATTCCAAGCCCCCCGCCTATATCAATAACCTTCATACCAGCGCCAAGGCGGATTAATTCACAATATATCTGGGCAGCTTCACCCACGCCATCAGCTAACAAACAAGTCGAAGGGATCTGCGATCCAATATGGAAATGCAACAACTGAAGGCAGTCCAACATTTCAAACTCCCGTAAGTTCTTCACAACATTCAGAATCTGGGTCGTTGTGAGACCAAATTTTCCTTTCTCACCTGAGGTTGAACCAAAATGGCCCGAATGCTTAGTCCTCAGCTTCGCTCGAAGCCCAATCACAGGACGAACACCCAGTTGTTTGCTAACCTCGATCACGATATTGAGCTCTTCCTCTTGTTCAAGCACAATAACAGTGTTCAAATGCAGCTTTCTGGCTACCAAAGCAAGAGATATATACTCCACGTCCTTGAATCCGTTACACACCAAGAACGCATCAGGGCTTCCGTTACAGAGGCAGCTCATGGCCAGGAGAAGCTCAGGCTTGGACCCAGCTTCCAACCCGAACCGAAAATCAAACCCGAATTTCACAATGTCCTCCACAACAAACCTATCTTGATTGCATTTCACAGGATAAACTCCCTGGTAATGGGACTCATACCCTTGCGACTGGATCGCAAAATCGAAAGAAGATTGCAAGGACTCGAGGCGGTTCTTTAACACATCCGGGAAACGGATAACGAGTGGAAGCTGAAGCCCGAGCCCACCCGAGTCTTTCGAGTTGGAGGCCTTCTTCACCACCTTCAAGAGATCAATTTCTTGATGAGGCAAGGTCGAAACACCATGAGGACGAACGGAAACATCACCATTCGAGTTAACAGTGAAATAAGGCGCGCCCCAACCATCCACCTTGTATAACAAAGCTGACTGCGCCGGTGACCACGCAGCGGCGGCGGTGGGGGTTGTTGGCGGCAGTGTGCTATCCCAGGTGGCGAAAGCGTATGGCGAAGGAGCCGAAACGACGGCGTCTAAAGCGAGGGCAGGCATTATCTCTGTTCTCTTTGTTGGATTTAGTTTTGAAATCAAAAAATCAAAAGTGCCTACATAAAAATCGTTTGATAATAACAATGGTTGTAACAGGTGGGGGCTTTAGAACCCGCCGAGGCCGGAGCCCCGGCTACCCCCTCAAAAGCGGCAAAAATGGAACTAGGTCACGATAGAACAGTAACCACACTCACGATTATAACACCCCGATATCCCCACACCTAATCTCTCTCAGAAGAATCGGATAAACAGAGCACCAAAATTTGACAAATTCCAAAAACAACTCTAATTGTTAATCTGAAACACAAACCCTACCATGCAGCGAATAAATTAGTACTTGGAGCACAAAATTGAGAAATTAGGTCAAAATTGGTATCGCGAACAATTGTAATTATCGATTACGAACACGAATTTCACCGTAGAACGAAGAATTTAGCGGAATTTAAATGAAGTTAAGAGGAGAACAAATTGGGGAAAAGATTAGGGCAAAATTGAGAGATTTAATTTTTTTCTGTTTGTGAGATTTTGAAGAGAGGTGATGATGAATGAAAATGCATGAGAGATGAAGCGGGTATTTATAGGAAAATAGTATAGTATAGAGAAGGAGACTGAGTTTTGTGGGGCCGAGTTTTGGGTGAAAATTAAAAATTATTTGAAAATTAAGTTTTTCCGTTAATTGGGGTTTCGACTTTGATCAGTTGATGTGAGCCGCTCAACATAATTTTGTGTCAAAATTTGTGTGCGAGTTTTTGTCAAGGCTATTGCACGTGTTGGGGGAGTATAAGGGCGTGACGTTTGTGTGAACTTGTAAAAACATATCCAAAAAGTGTAAAATGTAAATAATTATAATTTACTAAGTTAGTGTCAAACATTGAAGCACGTGTTCGAAATAGATTTTTTTGAATTATAATATAGTTTAAAATAGAGGTGCAGATTTTTCAACTCAATAGAACAATAGGAAAGAAAGAAGTAATTAATGCCTTCGACTTATCAATTATCATATAGCTTAACGGATTCATTGAAATTACGTACTTAGTTTTTGTAGAAAATAGTCTTAAATATGAATTGCATAAATGGTGATCAAGTAATTAGATAAGTGCATTCCACTCAGCTGAAAAATATTGGAAAAATGACATTCAAGTAACTAATCGAGTTTTTTGTTAATTTTTGGGAATTGATAGGTAAGATTTTACATCAATTTACTTGAATCATGACACAACTTTACTTGCAAACCACGACATTGGTACTATTTTCTTGAAAAAAGGAAAGGATGAGAAAATTTATTTTGCTTTTTCCTTTTTTTTTTATGCTTTTAATATATTTTTCCATTCTAATTTGGTGGGTATAAGATTCTATCACGGCAGTCAATCAGCTTCTAGTTGCCACGAAGCGGCGAGATATGGGGCCAATTTCTCGTTTTGCGGAATAGAGTCATCTTTCTCTCAATGGGACGATAAATAGATGTGGTTTTGCAAAATATAATGAGTTTTTCTTTGATTTTATTTTAAAACGGAAAACCCCTTCAATTATTTCAAGCAATTTTTTCATGTACTACAATCATTGAAAAAGGTTAAATTAACTAATAATAATTTATCTCACTATTTTACTTGAATTGGCGATTGATACTCGAGGATGATTGCGGATGGATTAATTTTGATTAGGGAGAACCCGAATTGTTCTGATACGCAATTGCATTTCAGATTTAAAGTTTATGAAAGATACATCGATGATATTATTAATTTCAAGAAGACCAAAATATGCATTGTAAATTTTGTTAGGAACTGGTCTCTCTTGGAGGTAATTCCTATAATGTATTTCTAGAGCCACACTATCACCACGTGTCACATTGTTATTTCGAGTCTAAACCTCAATTACGAGTTTTATACCTGACTCCAATCAGACCTTGGTACCACTTGATAGGACCGTGAGAGCCACAACTGAAAAGATATTAACCGATGAGTTAAAGTCAGAACACACTAGTGGACTTAGCACCACATCTTGATCCAAAATCTTAAAGCATTTATTTTACGAAATCATTCCACTCATAAATCACTCACTTTACTCATTATGTCAATGTAGAGTTATTTACGCTTGATTTTTACCACATATATTTCAATCAAAATTCAAAAGTAAATGAGTCTATTGATTACGTGCTTGAGCGAATACATAATAGTATCTAGATGACCTAAAGACTTATTATGTGGATTAATTTCGATGGTTCAAACACGGTTTAATGATACAATTTCTTTTTGTAATTAAGCTAAATTATTTGATTAATATTTTAAACTTATTATTTCCCTCTTCTTGTTTTTAACTATATAGAGGGGTGGGGGCGGAGGTTTTAGACATAAACGTTTGTGATTCATTACTTTATGGTTGGCAAATTCCACCCACCTCCCTTGAGGTTTCTTCTATCTCCACCCACCTCCCTCTAGTATGTATATATATTTTTCCATGCACCTCCTTTGGTTAAATTAGTAGTAGTCAATAGTTAAATTTGAAGGTTAAATTAAGTGTCGATTGATAAAAATGAAAATGTACTATTGAATTGCTATTCACTCTCAACCAAATTACTTAATAAATTAAGAATTAATAACATGTAATATTGGAGAACAAAAAAAGGTCTTGCATAGCCTTGTAGAGTTGCTAGCGGTTCAGTCTCCTCAATCGGCTGAGCCTGTGGGCATCTCTTATCTATGAAACTCCCGGCACACGAGCTCCTAACAACAGCCAGAACTAGATTTCCTTTTGACTGGCTATCTTCACTAGAAGACTGGTCTGAGCCCTTTAACAACACCGTATATGTATTGAATGGTTACCCGAAATGAAGCTTCTCAATCTAGATTGCGACAAAGCATAAACATAGTTATGTATAATATACATGTTTTTTGGGGCTTACATCAACATGAAAAATATATAAGAATAAAATAATTGGATACATTTAAATTAATAATTAAATAATTCTATGAACATTTTATTAGTTATTGAAACGTACACCTACTTCTTTTATTGTATTGTTAACAAAATATATGAATTATTGAAGTACTAATTTAAATAAACACATTTATAATACAATTATGAAACTTAGAACTTTACAATAACTAATATATAATATTCAATGAAAAAATTATATTAAATAATACCAACTACAAAATGTTCACTTTCAAGAATACATTTTCGGAAATGAAATACATGGAATTTTGTTGTGTTTAGCCCTAATCTTAGGTTCCAACTCTATGTTCATTTTTTTTTTCCAAAATAAAACATTATTTGAATTCAATTGTGGTCTACTTAACCATGATTTTTTTTTCTTCTTCTTAGTTTTATGTTGAGGTAAGACCCAAAATATTTGTACATTTACAGTGTTTAGTTTTGTTTACAATATGAACATGTATATTATTACTAAGCTTTAATTATTTAAATATAAAACATACTTTTTACAATATTTGTCATCTAATATTACATATTAGTAGTCGGTAATTAATAAGTTAATTAGTTTTGTTTTCTACAGGAGGTATGGAAGTTAATTAAGTGTTTGCCAGCTGTTCTCTTTTTATTATCACACCCACTTACTAATTATTTTTCTTTTCAAGCCGAAATTAATATTTCAGAAGAAGGCAAAACCTTTTTATCACTTTGTAAAATGATGAGATAATTACACATGCGCTCCCTTAGGTTTGACTTATTAACAGAAAAAAGCCTCTACTATTTGAAGAATGTAAAATCTTTTGTTTTCTACATTAATTATGATTTATCTTTTGTGTAAAAAGATGAAGTCGAATTTCTGCGGCTTAATTATGGAAATATTTATAGTGCATGAGAAACTGGAAAAAGTCACTCATATCTTTCATCAACAATATCAGTGAAAGTTGATATGAAGGCGAAATGAGCTCAAATGACAATAATAATCGGATACTTTTTATATTGCTTAGATCGCAGAAATGATGCATTTTTAGGTAAAAATATCCTTTTCAATAAATAGTTTAATATTTTTATCCTGAAATAGAGTTACAAATCTTGACATCAACCGAACGCAGCACCAATTGGAGTACTCTATAATTAATAATTATTAAGTGATTTGAGCAAAGTTCGGTTAGGGTCAAATCAACTGCTCAAATCTTAACCCACAAAATCATTTGTTCACACAAAGCTATATAAGTCGATAAGTCTATCTCTTTGAGAATTTTCTGAAAAAAAAAAAAAGACTTTAAGAAGCCATAGCTTATAATATATTTCGATCGGATTTATTAAACATTCGCACCTCCTAAAAATTAAAAACCCACTTTACTCCATCTCGTAAAATATAATAATTAATTTGGAGTAGATTCACTAGGACTATATTTGATCATAGTAACCAAATATAAGTATTAATAGTTAAACAGAAATATTAAAATTACGAAATTAACCCGATGAATTTCTCTCGAGAAATTGAAGAGTGATTGTCAAAATAGATTAGGCGAGAGAGAGGGACATATTTGTTGGAACCTTCACCTGCGGCCTCCTCAGATAACCTTATCCCAGAAGATTCTCTTGTTCTTTTATTTTTTACTTTACTATTTTTGACTCGAAAACAAATCTTTCAATTTCGAAATTTTCAATGCAAAGAAACAAAAGGGTACCCCTTAAAACGCGCAGAAAACACGTAATAAAATTAAAGGGTGGATAAGAGTTAACTAGAAAAAGGAAAAGGACAAAAAAAGAAAGAATATACTTAAAAATAGACATTTTAATTTAGACTAAATTTATAAAATATACGTAATATGATAGTCACAGCTTTATCGACATAACTCATTATCTTATATAAATATACTGAAAAGAAATTAAAAACTTAAGCATACTATCTTAATTAATAGCCTAGTACAGTAATTTTTGAAAAAAGAAAAATCATAAGAAAAAGGTTAATTAATCCGTCTGCTTAAACAGTTCTGAGTATTTTCAGACTCTGAACTGAATTGGAAAATGGGATTGACGTCCATACGGTGGTGATATTTTTCCCATCTGTATTTTTGGACAAATTATGTGATATGGCTTACGTGTTACGCTCTCTAATTGCCCCTTTTTATATTATTTTTCAGATTTTTGGTCCCCACAAATTTATCTCTAATTAGACTTTACCCGATTAAGATGAAATTGTTTTGCATAATAAAAAAATTAAATTCTTTTTAGGACAACCATATTCGTCTAAAAATATGTGTACCATCATGTCAACAATGATTGAACTCATTATGCGGTGCAAAAAATTGTTTTTGTACCACTTAATCAACAATGTTAATCAAGGTATTGGATTTAGTTACCGCTTTGTCTATACGCAAAAAATTTAAATATGTTTTAAATAGTTAGTTGGATAGAAACATATAATAAAGCGTACGTTTAAGAAGTAGTTGAATGGAAATACAAAATAATCTAGATGAATAATATGAAAGATAAAATTTAATTATTTACTAGAGATGATTTGCTTGATGCAAATGTATGAAAACAGTAAATATGTACTTGTACATGACCACATATAACATATTCCATTAAAATAACTAAAAGATTACTCATAGGCTTGTAGCTAATAAAAGGTGTCGACGTGGAAGATTAGTTCTTGTATCAAATCGAATTGGAATCTTTGTAGAAATTTATTAGGATCGAGAGAATCCACAATTAAGGAGATTTAAAACATGGGACAAAGTGAGAGTACTCATTAGTGGGCATGACACCGCATCTGGACCCAAAACTTTAATGCATTAGGTCTACGGATTCTTCCCACTAATAAACCCCTAAATTTGCTCATTATTTTCCAATGTGAGAGAATTGTACACTTGATATCTAATAATCTCCCCCTCAAGTGTGAATCCATCCACATCTAACCGGCTCTCCCCCTGGAGCAAAATTTCTCGGAGTGCAGTCCAAGAGCCACGCTACACCACGTGTCCCACTTTTATCCGGAGTTCGCACCTCCATCACCGCCCCTACCCAACCTTGGCTCTAATACCAATTGTTAGGACTGAGAGAACCCACAATTAGGGAGATCTAGGGCCAAAGTGAGAACACACATTAGTGGGTTCGGCATCACATCTTGACCCAAAACTTTAAGGCATTAGGTTCATGGGTCCTTCCCACTAATAAACCACTCAATTTGTTCAATATTTTTTAATATGGTACAATTTCACACTTGATTTCTAAAAACATATGGAGAGGAAAGGTGAAGATTCGGAAGATGTCACGTGCTCTATGAATTTGGGGCACGATATTCTTCTTTGACCCACTACTTTGACTTTATGACCTCGAAAACAAGGTTGTGGTCTATTCTTTGTTTAGGAGTTGGACACCTCTAGTGGAACTCTTGTAGGAGGAAATTATTCAATAGAGTCTAAGCTTGCTTATGTCCGAAAATGGTTCTACGAATTGTTGATTTCAACTTTCAAAAAGGCTTTGTGGATGGATTCTGCTTGTTAGTAATGGGAAAGAAACTTACATTCTTCTACATGATGGTGGTAAATTTTGATCCTTATACTATTTTGCATCTCTAAATATGTATTTTATAATGCGACAAAATTTTGGTGTCCAATTCACATTATTTTTTAGGAGTAAAAATGTTTAGTTAGTTACTAACATTTTAGCCACTTACAAGTAAATTTATTATTTGATTAGGCAACAATGAGTAATAATTAAATTTCTTATGTAAATGGATTTAGTAGTAAAGTCATTAACCTATATCATGTGACCGATGCTCTAAAAATCTTATATTTGGATACATCTAAGTGGTTTGTGCGGCAAGAAACTCGTTAGCTTCAGGGTTGTGTAGAACTAGGCCCCTTGAGATACGAATTATAAGAAAAATATTTTTATTAATAGAATTTGAAGCCCATTTATTTCTCCTCTTAAAAGGCCTTGTTAAGTGGGGATAGAACTTCTCTTTATAAATATAAGCCCAGGCTTTTTCCCAAGCGATGTGGGACAATTTTTAACATTTATTGGCAATAATCTCGAGAAACTGTAAGTCATTAGACTCATTACTTGAAAAGGAAACTACATGCACTTCTACATATGAGTGAATGCTTGTGAACATACAACTTTTTTCCAGAGGCAAATGATACTTGTGTGATATATGGAAATGTTTTAAGGCACCTTTAGTTACAACTATGCTCACATTGTATTTATACGTGTGTGGTACTAACTTTGCAATGATATGTGAAAATGTTTTAAGGAACTTTTAAATATAACTATGCTCACACCATACTATAATGATGTGTACTAACCTAATCATATAAGGCGGATGTGGGTGCGCCAGTGTGGCGCCGATTAAAAAAAAAAGAGTTTTAATGAGTCTTAATGCGTATAAAAGATATGAAAAAATAAATCATATAATATCATTAAATAATTATTTATCTAATAAATGTATATTTGAAAAAAGTAGAGTGCAAAATCTCAATTATTAGTATTCAATACTCTAAAAACATAAAATAATTCTTCAATATCATAGCGGTTCGTAGACACTCAACCAAGAGCAAGTTTAAGTATACCATCAAACTGAACAATTAGTATACAAAATACACTATAAGTACAAAATCATGTGTCAAAAAAGTGAAAAAAATTAATATGACAAAGAAAAACTTTAGTTCCAATATCTCACCAATCATGAAATGAATTACCAGTAGCAGGCGATATCAATATGCCAAATTACATAAGAGTAAAAATATTAGGCTAAATAAAATGTTAAAGACAATAAAAAACACACTTATGCATTTATCTAAACAAATATTGGAAGAATTGGAAGGACACTTGTACCCTCACACCCCCGAGGTTTGGTGTAATATCACTCACACCCCATGAGGTTTGAATAATATCAGTGACACCCTTTGAGGTTTGATTTCTAGGGGTGTCACTTTTAAAAGGACACTTGTACCCTTTAATTTAATATTACAAAATACCCTTCAATAATTAAAAGAAACAAGTACCTTTATTGTTCAAGTAATAAAATCAAACATTAGTATAATTAAAAGACATAAGTACTTTTTTGTTTTTTTTGTTGTTCTTTACATTTTGTTAAATCGTTTGTTTTCTTGTTAAATCAAAAATCTTAGTTCTGTTATTAGTAAAAGAGATAACATTTTGATTTGAATACTAACGTATCCCTGTCAAAATTAAATTTGTTGTAATTCATAATTACGAAACTATTTTTGTAGATATAATAATTGTTTATAATGATGTTAACTTTATATTCTTGACGTATTATGTAGAGTCATTTTTGGAGTTTCGGTAATATAATTCATACTAAGGAAAGGGCCACCTAATCTCAAAATTTTGAAATCAAGTGACTAGGGTCACAAAGGAATTCCTTTTGTCTTCTTACTATTAAATATAGGAATTGGTTTAATTTATGCAAGATGATCAAATTGATTTTATTATTTGGACAATAAAGGGTACTTGTGTCTTTTATTTTTGAGAAGTTTTAGGTAATATTAAATTAAAGAGTACCAGTGTCATTTTATGAGTGACACCCCCCGAAAATCAAACCTCAGGGGTGTCACTGATATTATTGAAACCTCAGGGGGTGTTACTGATATTACACCAAACTTCAGGGGGTGTGAGTGATATCATCCCTTTTTTATAAATAGATTATAAAATATACGAGTTTTCTTAAAACAAATTGTATCTTTTATTTATTTTTTACTTTAAATTAAATCTACATTTTAAGAAAGAGATTTTACTAATGAAAACTTCTAAGTTAAACTTTAAAAATAATTGAAGACTTTTATGTAAGGGTAAAACAGACAATTTACATCAAGTCAAAGTTAAAAATAAGATTGAGTGCAGTCTGCTAATTTTTAAATTACACAGAGGGGTTTTAGCTAATTAAAATTACACATGAGGTTTTTCCAATTAAAAATTGCCCAAGGTGGTTTTTGCATTTAACTCCCACTAAAACTAAAGGCTTAATGAGAAGAGGTTCATGAGACGCAGATTATAGAATTGTTTAAACTTAAATCTTCGGTCTGGGCCAAAGCGAAAGCGTCTCTTATATGATTGGAGTTCTTGCGGTAGAGTTTGTTTGAGGTTGAGTAGAGTATAGGCCACATATTCATGCTTTGATGTTGTTGAAGCACCTTCATGTTTACTTTAATTGCCTGATAAAAAAAGAGAGGCTTTAATGGTATATGCATTCATCCTTCGAATATTATATATATGAGAGTTGATATATGCAGAGCAAATCCCTCTTTACACAATAATTTCTAGACGTTTACTAATATACCCCTTTTTATATTAGCAATACATTCATTTTTCTTTTAATACCTTTCAGTGATTAGCAGAATTTTTAGAATTGCATAATCAAAAGTCAAAACATTCACCTTCCATATTATAATATAGAAAGATTATCTTCCTTTGTTTAAAATAGCTAATAACTTATATAAAACAAGCTACTTAATAGAAATATAATGAAGTATTTAAATATATTTATGTATTAAAAATTTATTGTTAAATTATAAGAACAAACAAAAGTTTAATAATATTTAAAAGTATATATTTTCTGTTAATTTATTATTAAAATAATAGAGTATTTAATATAATCTTTTTTACACCTTGGTGGACGTACAACTTGTACATCTCTGTAGTCTGTACCATTCTACCTATTTTAATAATATGCTTTCACAAAAAAGATAATAGAACAAAATAATTATTTTAACTGGTAGCAAACACGCAATTTGTAATGCAACAACCAGTTTGAAAGATATTTTCATAACTAACCATCCACATAAATACGTGAAGGTCAGGCAGAAAAATATATTGAAAAAATGATTAAACAAGAAGGTAATTAGAATTTGTCATAGATTAATATAATATATGTATTAACATATGTATATACAAATAATAATAAATTTGAATTCACCTATTTTCTTTTACAAATTTCATCAAAAAAGTTTACTATTTTTTTTTTGTGTGACTATACAGTCATAAAAACAGCAAAAATCAAAAGTTTGAAGTAATCTATACTAATATATAAAGGAAGAGGTACTTGTGACACCAAACTTTTGATTTCCAAGTTTAACCTTATAATTTATGTTCCACTATTATTATTAATTTCTCAATCTAACCCTACAATTTAAGTTAGACAAAATTAATTATACAATTTACTAAGAGTGATGATTTAGTTCCCCATAATTCATATTCTTTCAATAAATTACTTTTGTTTCCATTCTACTTTAATTATGTTGATTCACTCTCCCATTAATTCAAACTCTTTCCATCAAAGCAAATCTTTTTTCTTGCATTTTCTTTTTTTCTTATTTTTTTTTCACACTTGAATATGATCATCTAATATTTTACATTATAAAACATTAATTTGCGCGGGGCTCCGCGTGCCACAGTTTCTAATGTATCAATAAATAAAGTATTTACATGATTTATTAACTTTTCTTAAACAAATGAAGATAATCTTTCTATATTATAATTTGGAAAGATGATGTTTTAATTATGTTTTTAAAGATATGATTGTGCTAATCATTGGAAGGTATATATTAAAAGGAAAATGAATGTATTGCTAATATAAAAAGGGTATAGTAGTAAACATTCAAAAATTGCTCTGTATTGAGGGATTTTGATATGTATATATCATCTCCCTATATATTAAAAAAACAGCGCGTGGCGGAGCTGTGTCCTTTATATATTCTTTGCTAAAACTCAACAATATTCAAATTAAATCTCATTTGGGGCAAAATATTATTTTATGTATTACCAAATTATAGATAATTAATTTATAGAAAAAATAACACGGCATACTATCTCGGATCATGCTGTCGGTGCATAAATACTCTTCGTCCTTTAGCTTCAATCTTACTTTGTTCCATTCCAAATTAAGTAACCCAAAGATTCTTATATATAAAAATTTATTTCTCCAACAATTCACTAAATGGTAGATTCATTCCCCTACATATTATTTCCAGGTGAAGATTGTTAGATTGACATACCGATATTGTCAGGCTATTCGTACTTAAACTAGTTATACAAAGAAATTTATATACTGCAATTAATCCACTGTTCCATGTAGAAATACTATAGTAATAATCAATTAGAATTGTACTAAAATTGATGTATTTCAACATAATCAAATATAAAAAATTATGTAAAACACAAATTCACAAAAATAGTGCCTTAAAAGTACATTATGATCCAACATGTGCAATAAATGTTCACTAGGAGAATATTCTGGATAACACAGAAAGTGCTTCCCACTTAATATTTATACCTTATATTTTCTTTAGTGGGCAATAACGAAAAAGATGACGACTTCCGCGTATGCGAAAGTTGTCATTAATCTTTAACAAGATGATAGTGTGATCATATTCATCAGGAATTTATTTGGACTACTATAGATTTATAGGTGATTAAGTTTATTCATCTTAAATTAAATGTGTGTTTTTTAGTATTAAATTTTTAAGTTTTCTTTTTATCATTTCACTAACTACATAATAAAACGTAGTGAAAGTTAGACGTGCCAAAAAACCAAAAGCAAAATGCGGTTAATTTTGTTTGGCCTGATAGTGGCATTTCAGGTATAATTAATCGGAGACCACTTGCATAGAATTTTAGGGCACTTTTCTAACAAAATAACGAAATTCTAGACCGCGAAGCATCTCTGAATATTATCTCATGGACATAATTTATATAAGAACTATTTTTTTTTATCAGAAAAGGAATTTATTAAAAGGGATGAGTTCAAAAGGTACTCCTGCAAGAACAATGTTAATAAAAATTATAGCTCAAAGGATGGTTCGATCATTCTATAAAAGAGTAAGAGAAAGCAGGAATTTCGCTTAATCCAACTCTAAACTTGAGCCTTGATTACGTACGTTAACTAGATCAAACTGATGGAGTAGCTTAATTACCTTCGAAAATTTATAGCGAACCCCCTTTAACATACAATATAAACTTATAATTTTATCATATATATTAAAATCGGCAATTAGAACTTAGGATAAATAACCGAAGAAGAACAAAACTAAAAATAAACTAGTCGGAGAAAAACTTTAGAAAATAAACCCAACACCCTATTATAACCCAATACTATAATTGTTAACGATGTGACACTGCTAATTCAAGAGTGAATTGCCAAACTAACACTCTTGTGAAAAATAATTCCCAAAATAACACTCTTAAAAAAGTAATTCCCGAAATAACACTTTCAACAAGATATTCTCCATTTTAACTTTTGTCTTTTGTGAAATAAATGTCCAAAATAACTCTAATTAATACATATACACATACGTACATTTTTTATATTTTAAAAAACAAAAGATATGAAAAAATTTAAGTTCTCTATTCAGTTAATATTGATTAAAAAGAAAAAAAAAACAAAAGATACTCATCTAGTCATCTTCTTCGAGCAACCCACCCCCACTCCCCAACACGCACAAACCAACTCCATGTACAGCAACACCGGGACCCCATGACCACGGACGATTCTATAGTTCTATTCTGAATCACCACGGACGATTGAGGCCCACGGCGAGAGGAGATTCCGCCGCCGCGATTGACGATGCCGTTTGGAGGTGAAGTTGACGAGGGGGTTTTTTTTTGTTAACTAATTAGAATAAAAAGAAAAAACTGAAAAGTGAATGTGTGTTCTTTGGGGAACCAATTCGAAAAGAATTTCAATTTATTACAATTCTAAATTCGATACAATCATGACATTTTAAATTCTTTTTGTTACACTTCTAGAATTCTATTTACGGCTAGTAAGCCTCTCTCTATATATGCTTTCCGCGCCGGTATTGCCGCCGCCTTGGAACTTCTTTCAAAAACAGACAGAATTGTTTTGAGATTAGGAATCGAATTCAGTAATTTGACGAGTGATGATTATCGGAGGTGAAAATTAGGGTTCATTTGCTGATTTTGCTCATTCGTCGGAGTTGAAGACAGTTCTCGAAATCAGCAAATGAATCGCCGCCTCCGTAAAATTGTCTTGGTGTTGAATTGCCGTCACTCCGACGAATGAAGCAGGTGGGTGTTGGGGGGGGGGGGGGGGGGAGGTTGGGCGAGGAAGACGATTCAATTTTTTTTATTTGATTTTTTTTTATCATGTTGAAAGTGTTATTTTGGAATTTTTTTTTCAAGAGTGTTACTTTGGGAATTATTTTTCACAAGAGTTTTAGTTTGGCAATTCACTCGCTAATTCAATTATTCTACGGACACCAAAAAAGAGAAGAAAATGTCTTCAAAAAAGGAGAGGAAAGAAACAACTAAATGCGCATAAGAGAACTTCATCAAATCCAAAGAAATTAAAGTAAAGTGACAATAATAAATAAAGAAAAGAAAACAGAAAAAAAAAAAAGATGTTGTCACTAACTCTAAGTCGGAAAATATAATAAAGAATTATGTATATGGATCAAATCTTGTAATCACTGAAACTCAATGTAGTGTTATTAATTTGTCACTTTTTGCCACCTAGTAGCTAAAACCTACACCAAGAAAAACACATATGCATGCCCAAGTTAAATTAAATTAAAGATCGCTATCTTTGATGTGGTCAGCCACACTGTTAAAAGAACAAATGAGTATCATCAAAAGAACAAAAATAATACGAATGGGCAAGTGGCGCAGCTCAGTACTGAGAACATAACCTAATCCAAAGAACAACAAAAGCACATGCGAAATGGAATATTTTGTGGAATATGGGCTCCATTTAAAACATTTGCTTGATAATTTTTCCATTACTCTAGTAGAGCAATTTTTTAAAATTTTCAGAACCCGGTAAACGAGTTTCTGGAACATTAATTTGAGAATTTTGCATGTAGAGGTAATAAAACAAAGTGAATATCAATAATTGAATGAAAAGCATAAATAATTTAGAAACTCAAGACCCCTAAAATTTCCCTACAAGTCCCTTAGTAAAGGGAGAGGAAAAGACTATTAACATATTGAAGTTTAAGTTGATTATCATATATATGTCACGTTAGACAGATTTCACATGTCTTCTCATATTCTTATGGAACGGAATGGTCATAGATCATTCTAACACGTGAGTATAGTATACAAATTTATCATCGATTTGGGTATTGTCGTACGCTCTAATGTCATTTAGAAACTTAAATCCTCCTCAAGTTCTTCAAAAAGACGTTCTATAAGGAGGAGTGATATCAATTATTAAGATGTAAACGTCGAAATTTGTTTCCAAACAATATGTGTTTGATTTTAACAAATGCTAAACAATGAATATGGAAAACTAAATTTATTTATAATTGACATGCACCAAAGTTAAATAATAATATTATCTCACTACAAAGTGAAGAGGTAGACTCAGCACACAGCAGCCGAGAGAGACCAGAAAAAATGTCGGAACTTGGACGAACTACCTCCCTCAGCTAATCCCGGGAGAGAATCTTATTTTCTTTTATGCTTATTTTCATTTGTTGCCACAATATTTTTTTTTAATTTTAATTGATGAAATGGGTCCTGCTGTTTATAGGAGCAGAATAAATGGTATTAAAATGTTATGGTAGTAGGTAGAAAACTAGATATATAGTACTAGATGAAACCAAGAAACCTAAAATTGGCAAGAAAAAATTAAATTTGAGTAATTACAGAAATACATTATAAAGTATGTATGACAGTATCTCACATGTCCATGAGTCCGGTTTTGAAAAAGCTTGGAGGCATTCTCTAAAATTTTGAAATCATTACTTATTTGCCATCTTTTTCAACATACAAATGATGTCTTTATAATTATTTAACGTTTATAAAAAAAATTATGTACCTAATCCGAATTTCAAGCCTACAGATGTAATTGGTTTAAACTTGTAATAAATACACAAAATTATTACAGAAAAATATTCACGATTTTCTTTATTACTATAATAATTTTCGAAATTTTAAGTTTAGTAGGAATATAAACAAAATGGATTCACGTCCATAAAGGTGATATCCAGGCTAGGTCTATTTTAATTTCTAGAAAAAATTACGCCATGGCTTGCGTATTGCCCCCTTTTGTTTTCTTTTTCTGATTTTTGGTCCCCACAGATTTTGCTTTTTTCGAGTTTTACGAAAACGAGGTGAACTTTTCACTAATTATCGGTTGATTGCACCAGCACCTTGTATAGCGGCTTAATTATGAGATATCTTTTTTTTATTTTTTTTATTTATGGGAAGGCTTAATTATGAGATATCATGACCAATTTTGAGGAAGAATTATATTATAGCATATGGCGTGGTATAGTAATTATTTGTTAAACTACACTAACAAAATATTCTTTCATGAGAAATTAAGAAACTCTAAAATCTTGATTCCTATGCTTACGACGTGGTAAGGTGTAACCTATTTTTCATATTTGGAGGCACAATTTAAAAATGTTAAAGAAATTTTGATCGTTAATTAGTTGGTGATAAGAAGATTATGTGGAATATGCATAAAATTCTCGTGTGGTTTGAAAAACTTGTATGAAACTTGTACGTGGCTTTGATGTCTTAAGTTCCTTCCCATGGTTTTCAAACCAAATAACCCCTCTTAGCTTCATAACCTCTGCATATAGCCATTTTTCATCAAACTTTAGAAGAGTGGTATACAGTCGCAGTCGCACTAACTGAGACTATGCTCGGTGTTCTTTTACTTTTTTCTTTGAAAAATATAATATACCTTTTAGAATTAGTAACATGAAACTCCCATGTAATTTAAACAATCCGTACAAGAGTCCCATATAGTTTTGAAAATTTTGTAGAAAACCTCTATTATTTCTTTATTATATAATAATAGATATAAAATTCATTTAATATTCTACTCCCACCCAATTCTCCTTAAAGAAAAACAAGAAAACTTTCAGAATTTATATAATTACAAAATATTATTTTAAAAAGTTAAAGTAAGAACAATTTAATCATTTAAACATAAAAAAACATCATACACAAAATTTAACGAAAGGGACATGTGCAGGGTTTTGGAGAACCGCTAAGAGTAAATAATTATCAAATGACAGTGAGGTTATATGTAAGTTTCTGAATCACATAGGGTCATAGGTTAACATGATGAGATGTTTAAGAGCAAAATGTTTCAAAAGTCTCTTTTGTTTCCTAACAAAAGTTGTTTTAACTTTTATGTGATTTGGTTTCGAACCTAGAAAAACTGAATGCGTGGTGTTGAACAAAGAATATGTAAATGCTAAGTTTTTGGTGTATTCTAATCCATAAAACAAGAATATGAGATTGGTTCAACATGACTTTGATTTAACTTCCTTTTTCGTCACTAATATATAAAACCTTAAGTTATTATCATGGAAAAATTTATTATTTATAATCAATTGATTATATACAGGTGAAAGAAATAGCTTTCTATCACATGGATTGCACTTGAATCAAGAATCCCGGTGAACCAATGAGGCTCATTCCTGCGGCACACACCTATTGGGTATTTTTACTTGTCGACAGACTCGACTTAATAAAAGAGACTTGGTTTCAACTTTCAATCATATTGGCTCTGGCGTAGCATATCTTCGGTGATTTTAGATTTTGTACCCCCAAACAAGGGTGATTTGCAAAAAAACACCCCAAAAGTGAAAATAAATATGTTTTTTCAATCATATTACATAAGACCATCATCTTTCACATCTATCCCTAGTAGAATTATTAGCTTAAGAGGTACATGTGTCGAAAATGCATAGCATGAACTCATTTGGAGCAAAACAAACTGAGGTCAAACATATTTCAAAAGATCTATAACCCTGAAATTTAGCATAATCACATATGTTTCTATTATTTGAAAATTACAGAGAACTTGTTAAAGTTCCCGAAACATGTACTCTACATGTAATGTATCTTTGAACTTAAGGGCGAATCTTTGAATTATTCAAATAAGTCTATTTGGAATTATCGAAGAAATTTAGCATGACTCTAACAATAAAATGTATAGCTCTTTTTTTTTTTATTTTTTTTTATTTTGGCGTCTTCTGTATCTGAAATAATTCCTCGTGCGTATTTTCTTGTTTTTTGTTCTTTTTAAAAAATAGTAAAAGAACGGACTCAATCATTAATATTTGAAATAATTGCGTCCACACTCCTTTAAGTTTGTAATATTCTTAAAACACTCAAGAATTATACTCTTTGTAATAATTACATTTATGGTAGATTATTGTACTTAGTTAAGGCCGTTTATTGAATCGAATAATCGGATCAAAATTGATGAATTGAATCAAAATATTATTAGAACTGAATGATTGTTGAGAGTTACAGATTGAGATCGAAACTTAGAGAGAGAGAGAGCTCTCTGAACAAAAGCAAAACAAAAAGAATCGAAAAAGTGAGTAAAAACTAACTAAACTAACCTATTTATACTTAACCGAATAAAACAGAAAAAAACTAAAAATAGTAGGTGCGCTTCAAAGCTCCAACGGCTAGTTTGGAAAAGTTACTAAAAACGGCAAAATGCGATCATAAAATCGCATTTTGAGATGTGAGTTCAAGACCCCCCTCAAGATGGCCTTGAATATTGTGAATGCCCATCTTGGACACCATTTGCTGGAATGGAGGTAAAGCCATGGGTTTGGTGAGGATATCAGCTACTTGGTGCTCCTTTGAGATGTGAAAAATCTTCAAGTGACCTTGTTGAACCTTCTCTCGAACAAAATGACAATCTATTTGTATATGTTTTGTTCGTTCACGGTGAACTGGGTTATTTGCAATGCAATATGCACTCTTGTTATCAGTGAATAACAAAGGAGTCTTCTCTTCTTTGATCTGCAACTCCTTCAAAAGCTGCTGAATCCACAATATTTCACAAGTTGTGGAGGCAACATCTCTGTAATCTGCCTCTGTAGATGAACGGCTAACTGTAGGCTGCTTCTTTGCCTTCCAAGAAATCAGAGAGTCTCCCAAATACACAGCAAAACCAGTGATGCTCCTTCTTGTTTCAAGGCAAGTTGCCCGGTCACTGTCACAAAAAGACTTTAAGTGAGTAGAGGAAGTGGATGGATATAAAAGACCATTACCTGGAGAGGATTTGATGTATCTCAAAACCCTGTGAGCAGCAGCAAGGTGATTAATAGTTGGTCTTGACATAAACTGAGTCAGGCATTGTATACTGTAGTTGAGATCACGTCTAGTGATTGTTAGATATAACACTCTGCCTACAAGTCTTCTATACTCAGCTGGTTCATCTAGTAGAGGAGAGTCTGCTGTGAGAAGCTTGGTTTTAGATTCCATAGGAGTAGCAGCAGGTTTGCAAGTAAGATAACCTGCTTCTGTTAGAATATCTAAGGCATATTTTCTCTGGCAAAGAACAATGCCTTTCTTTGATCTTGCTACTTCAGTTCCCAAAATATATTTAAGAGTTCCAAGATCCTTTATAGGGAATCTTCTGTCTAATTCAGCTTTGATGTTCTCTATTTCTTTCATGTTATTGCCTGTGAATATTATGTCATCTCATAAACACATAAAGCTGTAAAACTATTGTCCTTTTTCTTGAAGAACAAAGAAGAATCAGTGATAGCCTAAGTATATCCACAAGCAAGTAAGGCATCAGTTAGCTTGTGAAACCATTTTCTGGAAGCCTGCTTTAGGCCATATAAACTTTTCTTCAAAAGACACACGTGTTTGTCATTTGGTTTGAGATATCCAGGAGGAGGTTTCATTGCTCATCCGAATCTCCATGCAAGAATGCATTATTCACATCTAACTGGTGAAGAAACCCGTTGTGTGAAGCAGCTAATGCAAGTAATGTTCTAACTATGGTGAGTTTGGCTACTGGAGAGAATGTATCGAGGTAATCCAACCCATCTTCTTGAGTGTAGCCCTTCGCTACAAGCCTTGCTTTATACCTTTCTATGCTCCCATCAGCTTTGTACTTTACTTTATACACCCATTTACAGCCAATACAGTGACTGTTAGAAGGCAATTCTTTCAGTACCCAACTGTTTGTCTTTTGAAGAGCCTCAAGCTCTTTTTCCATAACTAATCTCCATTCAGGATGTTTATTTGCTTGTGTGAAAGATTTAGGCTCAGAATTATTAGAGATAGAAGCAGTGAAAACCCTGTGAGAATCACCAAGCTGAGAAGTAGATAGATATTGTTCAATAGGATATTGTTTGCCTTTAGTTTGCTGAAATTGAACAGAATTTGCTTTGCGTAATGATTCTGGTAATTGATAATCATACACTGGAAGATAAGTAGGAGGAGCAGTATGTCTAGTAGACCTTATCATTGGAGGAACATAAGGTTCATTGACAATAGTAGAAGGTTCAATTACAACATCAAGTTGGTTAGGTATAATAACTTCTGTAACAATATTTTTAGAAGGAATAATAGCTTCTGAATTCACTGTAGATTCAAGATTTTAGGAATCATCTTGATTATAAGACATCAAGTCTGGAGTATTAGGAATTTGAGAGTTATCACCACTCTCAGAATCATACTCAGGAATAACCTCTGGAGGATGAACATGAGAAATGTTCTTATCAGAGTTCAAAGATATGAAAGGATCTGTGCAAATTTTTCTTGACTGATATCAACATCCAGAGCTAAAGAATTAGTGGTTTGGTATGGATAAATATGTTCATAAAACTGAACATTTCTGGAAATGAATACTCTCTTTGTATCAATATTGAGAAGCATATACCCTTTAGTGCCCTGAGGGTATTCAATCAAGACAGATTTAACATCTCGAGGATCAAACTTTTGTCTATGAGCAACATTAGTGGAAGCATAAGATAGACACCCAAAAACCTTTAGCAAAGAATAATCAGGAGCTTTTTGATATAAAACCTCATAAGGACACTTGTTTTGCAGAACTTTAGAAGGGAGTCTATTGATTATGAATGCTGCAGTAGCAACACCGTTACTCCAATATTCAATTGGAATGTTAGACTGAAACTTTATTGATCTTGCAACCTGTAAGAGATGCTGATGTTTACGCTCAACAAGACCGTTCTGTTGAGGTGTTTCTACACATGAAGTTTGATGAATGATGCCCAGAGCATGATAGAAATCTTTTAAGATAAATTCAGTTCCATTGTCTCATCTTATGATTTTAATTTTGGTTGAGAACTGAGTATGAACAATATTATAGAATTTAGTAAAATAGAGTTTAACTTCAGACTTTTGTTTCAACAAATATACCCAAGTACACCTACTATAGTCATCAACCAATGTAAGGAAGAACCAATATTCTTCATGAGATGAAACTGAAAAAGGGCCCCATACATCAGCATGTAAAAGTTCAAACACAGAATGAGTAACAGACGTACTAAGAGGAAATGACAACTTCTTTTGCTTAGCAAAATGACATGTATCACAAGATGTGTTCTTATTACATGAAGAAATAGAAATCTGAGTGATAGCAGCAAATGAATCATGAGTAACATGAGTAGAAACAGTAGGTGATTTTAACAAGTATAAACTGTCATGAAGCAGAACCAATCATCTGCTTCATGACTGGGTCTTGCAAAAGACAAGTTGAACCAGAAAGCACCAAACACAAATGAGTAGAGGTTAAAAGCTTAGACACAGATAACAAATTATGCCTAAAAGAAGGAACGTAAAGCACATTCTGCAGAACAATATTAGGAAATAACTGAACATTTCCTTTGTAAGTAGCAAAAGTTCTACTGTTATTTGGCAAATGTATCATGACTTGTGTTTCTACAGGAGTGTCTAAAAATCTATTTAAATGGCAAATCATGTGATCAGTGGCCCCTGTATCAAGAATCCATTCAATACTATCTTTATTAGCTGTAATATGACAAGCTAAGGATTCAGAAATACCAGAAACTGTAGCAGAAGCCACATAATGAGGAGCTTCCTGTGTGGAAGGAGTAGAGTTCGTCAAGGCCATGAACTTCTGAAATAGCTCCTTGTGTGCCTCAAACACAGAAGGATCAGCAACAACCTGTGAATCACTAGAAACAACATTAGCAGCATTAGCATTAGCAGAGGGGCATTTCTCTTCCCTGTAGGACCTTCCCATCCAGGTGGGTACCTTATTAGCTGAAAACACTTATCAATTGTATGCCCAGTGTATCCACAATGGGTACACTTTAACTTCTTTTTGTCATTCTTGTTACCAACATACTTAGGACCATTGTTCCCTTGAGGATTAGAACCAGTAGAGTTGTTGACATTAAACCTAACATTAGAATCTTGAACAGGCTTGCCTCTGGTGAACATAGCTAAGGCATCAGAAGTGACAACAGATACAGACAAGTCCCTTTGATGCTCTTCTTGAAGCAAAATGGAGTAAACTTTTGACAAACCAGGTAAAGGACTCATCAACATGATTTGACTTCTAATTGCAGCATATGATTCATTAAGACCAATCAGAAACTTCAACACACACTCAGATTGTTGGTGAGAAATCATGGTAGCACTAACATTCCACATACAACGACCACACGAACAAGCCACAACAGGACGATGACTCAAGAATTCATCCCACAAAGTTCGAAAACCATTGTAATAATCAGCCATATTCTGAGAACCTTGAGTGATAGTAGATAACGATTTTTGCAACTGATATACATGAGAATCATCATCTCGATCATAACATGTCTTGATTTCAAGCCAAAGATCACGAGCAGATTTGAAATACTATAAACTTTGTCGCAAATCTCGAGAAACAGAATTTAAGAGCTAAGAGAGTACCAGATTATTGGCGTGAGTCCAACAAACTCGATTGATCACCTCTTCCTCTGGAGGAAACGACAAAGTTCCATCAATGAACCGAATTTTGTTCTTAATATTCAGAGCAATCTCAATGCTCAGACTCCAGGAGATGTAGTTCTTCCCGTTAAAGTTATCACCAACAATCGATTGACCAGCATGATCCTGATTGCCCAAAAAATACACCGAATTCGAATCTTCACTCGGATTGCACAGAGAACCCGTAGATGAAACAGATGCAGAATCAGCAGTAGACATTTTGATCACCGATCAAACATAAATCAAACAATAAACGTTTGCAGAACAAAAATTGAAACCCAAATTTGAAAAATCGAACAAATAAGAGAAAATTAACCTATAAAAAACACAATTAATCGATATAGAATGCAGCGAAACGAGAATCGATTAACCAGGACTCGAATGATACCATATTGAATCGAATAATTGGATCAAAATTGATGAATTGAATCAAAATATTACTAGAACTGAATGATTGTTGAGAGTTACAGATTGAGATTGAAACTTAGAGAGAGAGAGTTTTCTGAACAAAAACAAAACAAAAAGAATCGGAAAAGTGAGTAAAAACTAACTACACTAACATATTTATACTTAACCGAATAAAACAGATAAATACTAAAAATAGTAGGCGCGCTTCAAAGCTCCAATGGCTAGTTTGGAAAAGTTACTAAAAACGGCAAAATGCGATCATAAAATCGCATTTTGAGATGTGAGTTCAAGACTGTTTCTATATATTCCATAAAAAAGGCTGTTTCTATATATAACTAAACTTAGGAGGTATAACTGCAGTTATTCCTTAGTACTGTCCCCAAAATTAGAACAAGAAACCATTTGTAGTGTTAGTAATCATTCTACTCCACAAAAAACAGATAAAGAAGCATTAGCTTGTTCAAAAAAAAAAAGAAAAACAGAAGCATTAATTAAAGGGGCCCAATCATTTAAAATGCAATGCACCTTAGTTGTGTTATATAGCCACTCAGAAGTTAAAAACCGCCCCAAGAAAATTCAAATATGGTGAAGAAAATGACATGTTCAAATTAAATTAAATTAATTAAATAGCCTTATCTTTGATGGGATCATCCATATGGGTAAAGAACAAAAGGGCAAGTGGCATAGCACAATACAAAGAACTTAACCTAATTTTCTGCACAAAGCCACAATCACATACAAAATATAGAACATTTTGTGAACATTTTGGAAGAACATGGGCTCCATTCTGACACTACTTACAACTGAATCATGACCATTTTTTTCCCTCTTGCTTCTAGAGTGAATATTCTTAATTATAAAAAATAAGTACCTATGACCTTTTTCAAATTCTCTAGACACAAAGTTAAAGAGAAATACGTATTCATATAGTAAGTGTTACACACGGGTTATATTATTCATATAAGTATGACCGTTTGTAAGACATATTATATGAATAACCACATTAATGTTTATACATTTTAGCTCCGAACGAGTTTTTATATATGCATTTCTAACCTGTACGTAAACATGTGGTTGATAAAACTCTAGTCCAATGAAATTATTCTAATGAATTATGTTATGCTCGTCCTTTACTATATATTTGAGAATAATAACCCAAAACGAAATTAAGCATCATCAGTTAGGTTCGTTATTTTGTAGTATGTGATACAAACAATAAAGTGTCAAAATATTAATCTATCTACAATCAATAATAAATATTAACATTTAATATTTTAGTTTTGACAAAAGAAACTAAATATGATTAAAAATATGACATTTTATCATAATTAGAGTACATTTCCCAATCAACCATGACCAGCCCTAGCCTCACTAGAATCATATTCAACTGACACGTTCTTCATTATCTCGCCAAAGCAAAAGACAGTGACTGAATTTGGTATATTTTGGCTGTTGGGTTTTCTTTTCTTTTTCATTTTGGCCCTTTTAACCTAAAATATTTAAAAGATCAATTTAAATGTTTTGTGGAATAGCTCGTCGTCTTATTCTAAGTTATCTGCATCCGACATTGATAAAGTGTATAAAGTGGAAAGCAACGTGATAACCGCAACTATAATCAACGCAGTCCATTTGTCTGTTATTTGATTAAATAAGAAGTGACGAGGTTTTTAAGTGATTGTTAACATTAAATAATTTACTTTTGAGGTTTTCACTTTATTTGTAGTACGTTGATTCGTTATAATGTATATTCGAGTACATTCCAAAAGTACGCGTTATGGTTAGTTTTTTAAGTGTGTTTAGTATTTCGTTGGTTGATTTGACTTCATGACTAAAAACTTAACATAGAACGAAGTTCTGGATGATTTTGAGTTAGTCTTGAGCCCGAGAATTTAGACTGAGACACCACACATAAACTAAGCTGAGGATGTGACCCAATGTAAGTCCTCCGATGCTTTAGTGAAATTTGCCCTTTCAAGTTGAAGATGTTAAATAGTTCGAAATTGCACAATCGGTCAAAATTACACATCAGTTTGAATTGTACATACTTAAACTCAAAATTGCGTACCTCATAATGATATTTTTTTTAGTATATTTATGGATAATTATTTTCTTAATTAACGGTTGCCAACTAGGTCACCGTTTTGTGGGTTGGACCTGTAGGTTGAAGTTACACTCCAATATGTTGAAAATACCATTTCATATAGGTCAAATGGACAAGATAGGTCGATTAAAGTTTTGTGCGGCTTTACTATTTCGACTATTATTTCTTTTCTATACCACTGAGTCATTCGCCTTTTGATATGGAAACGAGACTTCAGCAGATTTTCAAGAGTATATCACATTATTCAGGCTAAATTCATAGGTAGATTTCAAGGCCATAGGTTAAATTTTGACCTATTCTAGATAGGTCGAAATAAGCCCTTCAGCTTTGTGCAGATTCATGATTTCGACTATAGCTTCGTCTATAGATGTCGGAATTGCAATCATCTTATAATGTTGAAAAATTGAAATTAGCATTGTACGCCGACGAGTTTGGGCGAGTCTCAGAAAAATGACCATATTCGAATTTTGCGAGTTACGTTTGTCGACTTGAGCAAATGAAGTTAACAATTAAACAATACGGATCGCAGGTTGGGCGGACGGTGTGTTTAAATCGTGAGAAAACAAATAACAATATTTGGATATAACAAAAAAATTACATTCTAAAAAATAACAAAAACAACAACATTACTTAATAAAACTCTTAAAAAACAACATAACCTATTAGAATAACAATATAAAGATGTAAATACACATTTTACCCATATAAAAACAAAAAAATAAACAATTTAAACTGATTCACATTGTTAAAAATAACTATCAAATAAAATAACTCTATCAGTTAAAAAACTAACATAACATATATAGTTTCATTACGACACATATAACAGCTAAGCCTTCTTAACAACAATAAATAATAATAATTAAATATTGATAACTAAGTCAAGATAGAGGTGGTTTGCTTGTAATAAATTAGATGACTTGGTGGTAATTCTATAAGATTTGTGAAAAAATTTCCCGTTTTTCCAATCATCTACAAACAAATTGAGCATATAGAAATAAATCAAGGTTTATTTTTACAACTTCAGAAAACAGCATAACACAATAAATTTATTTATTTTAATAGCACACCATAAATTTTTTTCTGAAATCTTCCTTGTAGCTAATTTTAAATACTAACAAAAAGAGTTAAAAATCCATGTAACTTATTCTATATCTTCAACACAAGAACCACGGCTCCATTTGTTATGAAAAATAGGCACAATAAACCTTTTAATTAAGCCATAGATAAAAAAACTTCCATTTATTTTGCATATATTTGACCCGTCTCCTCCATGGATAAATAGACTAAAATCCTTGTGTACGAAATAAGAGGGGGAGGGTTTCTCCTCTTTCTTAAAGAAAAATTCACAGGGGGGTTATTTTTCCATTTTTCTATCACATGAGAGATTTTTGCCTTATTATGAAATAAGAGACTAATTTGCCTATTGTTTCCATAGTACTCTTTTGTCTCTTTCGTATAGCACGTGAGTGTTTTTTTTTTTAATACTATTAGCTCATTTTTTTCTTAATTAGTTAGGAAATGTTCTAGCACACGACCACAAAAGTTGTAATATCATATTTATAATAAATTATAGCAATAAGTCTTAATTAGATTAATTGTTAAGCACTCAATTTTGTCTAGGAAAATTACTTACATAGACCAAATTTACCATAAATTTTGCAGCCACACTTAGATTTATGTATTGAAACGTGTGACTAAATTATTTATAAATTTAAAATTACAATTTTATGATAATAAGGCATAATCAGTGATTAGTAGTCTACACACCTGATCTCTATCACATTCTTAACCGTTTCGCATATGCTTACAACCTATAAATAAAATTGTGTATTTCTTTAGAGTTTAGACCCTTAACTCCATTTGACTGGGGTAGTGTTCTCAACCAAATGTCTAAGATACTTGGGCATAAACCAATATGGATATGTCAGTAAATCAGTATTTTTAGCCACCCAAGAACGGGAAGGTAATCGCACAAAAGTCAAGGATGAAGAGACATTATTTTCTAAATTATTGATAGATGCTCCTATACCAAGTATTGCGATATGAGATAATTATCCATATGCTAAATGTTATTGGTACGTAATTTAAAGTGTAAATTTTATCAGCAAATAGCCAAATTGAAAGCGTAAGAAATAACATCGTAAATTGCCTAAATTTACCGTTTCGTTTTTTTTTTCTTTTTTTGCATAAAAATATTTTTGTTTAAAATGCACATTTATCCTGCATATATTATCACTTTTTTATAACTTTTGGGGAACATTATGCTTGTAATCTGTATTTTTTATTTATTTTAATATCTATTTTTTTTGTCTGGATGTTTTGGATAAAAATGTATATAAGCTTCAAACACTTTGACCCCTTACGTACCAAATAAGTTCAATGGAAATTTGAGTTTTTTTATTATTTTTAGTGTGTGTCGATCAAATTACAAAAGTATAATTGCTGATAAAAACCACAAACACTCCTCAGTTACCAATAAGCTTAACTTGAAAACATCTTTGAAGTATTTGGTTCACTAGAGTTCAACACTTCAACTTCACCAAGAAAAGAGAACAGGAGGAGGTTAGGGATAGGTTTATTCTCTTAGCTACTCTTACTATGATCAAATGTTATCCAGTCATCGGATAACCAAGTCTCAATAGCACAGGATTATACAATATCATCCGCTACATTGCAAACTCATTAGAAATCCAGAAGCTTAAACTTTATTACTGGAAAGCATAGGCGATGTCTCAGTCCATAAGTTGTTATCAAGAGTGCATACATATGGTAGTACAACACATCAATCCCATAAACATTTCTTATGATCCATTTACGGTATAAATTGTGCAGAAAAGGTTAAGGATGAAACATTGATGGTGAGAACAAAGAACATTGATATCATATAGAAGGTTTCAATAATCAATATTGTTCCCAATTGCACAATACACAAAAAGGAGTAGTTCAACAAAGATAGCTCTACGAGCTCTTATTCAACAAAAAGCCAGTTATTTATCTAACACTATAAACAGAACCATGGTCTCACTGAATGAATCTGGAATAGGAAAAATAAAATATTATAACAATGAAGAATAATGGGAGCACAAAATAGCCAGTCAAACCAGGCACAAATGAAATATCTCCGGGCTTTCTTCCTGGATATATGATATATTTCTAAAGTGGAACAATCGTTTTCCTACTCGGCTCTGGATTGGCCAGCTCGTGAAGATAGAATGATTCCAACAATCAGACCATAGAGCGCCAAAGCTTCAGCAAAGATGAGAATAAGGATCATTCCAACAAAAAGCTTTGGCTGTTGTGCATTAGCCCTGCAGAAGAAACATAGCATACCAACTATAAGAAGCATGAACAATGGAAGTAACTAAAACCTGTGAAGATAGAAGTATTTTGAATATCGAAAGAAAACGAAAATGACAAGCATTGATGACAAGGATATAACAAGCAAATTATCGAGTATATGGGACTCGAGTCATTTTTTATTCTTTCAGATAAGCATACAGATTAAGTCCATCTTAATACTAAAATTGAAGAACAATTTGCATAAATAAGGATAAAACTTTAATTTTTTTTTGATGAATAAGATAAAACTTTAATTTGATAAAACCTTAAACAATCATCATATAGGTAATAAGGACCAACATGCATACTATTCTATGCTGTGTCAACTCCATAACAGAGTCAAATCTGTATTTCCAGTACATATCCAACGTGCTAATATATTTTAACCCACTAGATCATTAGCTTGAAACTCCTCTGATAAACTTGTGTGAGAATCCTGTCACCATCAGATTTATGACTCGTTTGTAGTGGAACTAGGTCTTATATGCCGACAGAGAGGATTGAATAACATCTCACGTGATTTACCTGCCTATATACTATATAAGTTTTAACACATAAATCGGATGAATCTTGAGGGTATTTTTAATAAATAAAATACGAAGAAGAGCAAACTTGTCATTTGTGGAACTATCAACCATCATATCTTTTAAACCAAACATATCTCAAAATGAAGTACAAAAAGTTATCATTAAGTTTATCTCTTGTTCTATCACTTTTTTCATCTACCCGGCTACCCCTTACTATCTTGTCCTGTAACCAAAGGCCTTCCAAGTCCATTTTAATCCAAAAACAGTAGGAACAATTTGCCCAAATAAGGATAAAATTTTTGGTTGATAAAACCTTCAACAATGATCCCATAAGTAATAACGACCAACATTGCCCACTAGTCTATGTTGCATCATTAGCTGGCTAACAAAACTAAATCTGTACTTGTAGAATATGCCCAAAGTGCTACATATTCAACGCACTGCATCATCGGTTTGAATCTCCCCTCATGTGTCAACATCAGATTAGTGAATCCTTTGTAGTGGAGCTAGATCTTACGAGATTTGGGGAAAATGTTCAGTATTAAAAAACATCTCAAGTGATTCACGCCAGTCACATTGGCACAGAATATGAGCCATATGAGTTGAACACATAGATCGAACACATTATATCTACAATTCACCAGCCTAATACACGATACAACAGTCCTAAATCCTCAAATGTACATTCAATATACGTGATCGTACACCCATAACTACACTCATTCATTCGCAAGACACTAGAGAACAATACAAAACTAAGACACAAGTGCGCACAACAAACGTATAACAATAAACACAATTAACCAAAAAGACGAGCAAATACCTAACACCGGCATCTCCGACGATCCCAATCGCCATCCCGGCAGCGAGTCCCGCAAGTCCACAAGCCAGACCGGACGACAGATGAGCATATCCATCAAAGAGGTAATAAGATTTGGCCTTAGGGTTAATACCTGTACTAATAATGACAGCAATAATCAAACCGTAAATACCCAAAACACCAGCCATAACCACCGGAACAATCGATTTCATCACCAACTCCGGCCTCATCACACCCATTGACGCCACACCCACCCCACTCTTCGCCGTACCGTACGCCGCACCCATGCCTGTAATTAAAAACCGTTTATCAATCACACACATAATCAGCCTAATTAATCAATGCAAATGTTCAATAGAATCCCAAATAAACGTGAAATTAATCGAGATAGAAGGATGTATTTATACAGGAGAAAACGAGGGCGGCAGCAGCGCCGAGGAAGCCGAAGAACGGAGCAGTTTCATCGCCGCTGAAGGTTGAAGACATCTTCTTCTTCTTCGATTAGATCGGATTGAATTCAATTACAGAGTTGAATTTATTGCAGGAGCGATTTAGATCTTTTTTTTTGTGTGTGTGTGTGTGGATTTGTGAAGACAAAGAGAGATTTATTTATTCGTTATAAACGTGGGTGCTTGATTGTAGTTTTCTTCTTTGGATTTTTGTTGTGTGTTGGGCTTTTGATTGATTTGGGCCTTAATTAGCCCAATGGATCAAGGGGTATCAAAATTTTGTCATCATAGATATTTGTAACATTTGTTTGCATTTTTCACCTTTTTATACGTGGGTGGTGCACGCAAACTCTTCTTGAGAAGTATAATTTGTCGTTGTAGTAATTCTATATCCCAACTTCAAGTGGGAGTTTATACGGTTTTTGTAAATGTACATTGTTTTGACGTTGCAATTCCAATTTCTTGTGCTGGTAAGTTCGATTGTAACGAGATGATAGTGAGTTCTCCGCGATCTCTCTTTATACTCTAGGCCATTGGTTCCATTGATTAGGTGATATCAATTCAGTCATCTCACTTTCTAACTCGTTTGGTCTGGATGATACAAAAATAGGAGATTTTGTTGTACATTAGATACTTCAATAATATAGCAGGCTATTCCCCATATTATTATCACCCCCAGAGATTATATAATCTCCATCATTCCCCCTTTTGAAAAAAAAAAAAAAAAAAATCTCCCCTTTAGTCCTAAAGTTCGAAAACTGCAACCGTGCTCTTACAATGCGTATGTATTTTCATTTCGGTTCAATAGAAGACGCATGTAACCTTCAAAAACCATTTATGGTGTGTACCATTCTTAATCTTGAACCAATGGCTGAACGATTTTAGGTTGAAAAGTTCGTCCACCGAAATTTACCTGCATTCAATTATGTATTATCACGAAATCAATTAGGTAACAACTAAGGTGAACTTAAGATGATTATGGTGAAACCAGAAATCTTAGCTTTTTTACATTATTATATTTTCTTGTATTTACTGCTTTTTATTTATTGTTTTATATATTGCTTGTTTATAAGTATATTGAAATCCAATCTCTCAAATCCCCAAGTTATTTAATCCATTTAAGTAGATTAAAAAATAGTGAGTGTCAATAATAAACGTTAGATAGTCTTTGGGGAATCGATATTCGATGTCATAATTTACAACTCTGTATACTTGATGCTAGTGGACTTACGATAAATATGTCGCATATTTGTAAAGCATTCGATAATTAATCTGACAAAAGATTGGTTTTCGCCCCCTCATACACCACGTACATCATATTCAAAGTATTAGGCTAAGTTGACATCAACATCTTTGACACCTCTCACATTTTAGTGCTTCATTTGACGCAACAATATCAGTTCTCTTAGAGTCCTCAATGCATAGATTTTTTTGCAAGCACATTAATTACTCATCTTCTTAGTGGTCACTTTATCATTTGTGTGCCTATTAATTGCAAAACAAGTGACACCATATTCTACTGTAGCTATTGACTCAACCATAACATATTTTGTGTCAATTTCAGACAATGTGTAACATATTTTGTACCAGGTGCTTCTCTTAGCCCCAAACCCGTAAGAGCCACCCCAAATGTTGCTTCACTATTGCAATTTTTGTGTGAAGACACTCATGATGTATTCACAAACCTTACTTGCTCTATGGTCTTAGAGTAACTTTACCTAAGAGGAAGAGGTTTTCAGTAGTCTATACTTATAGTTGAAGGCAAAAAGTTCTAATGGAAAATGAATTCAGAATAGTATAACATGGACAAAACTAAGTATAAGATTTGGTTTTAAGCTGTAAAAACTAGCTGGGTGTTGCATATAATTAGCTCATGTGTATCAGAAATTTTGTAGATAGAGTGATTTTATCAGAAGATGTTAGTATATAATTACATTAAGTTTGTCGTAGGCAAATTGCTTCTCATGAACTCCTTTACCTTTTTGCTTTAAAAGAGCCCAAAGAGTACACTTGGGGTATGTTAATTTGAAAAGATGGATCTCTCTTCTTTCTTCTTTGTCAACTTCCCTGACGATTTGTGGAGAACTTTTCAAAAGTATGGCAAAGTTTGGGATGTGTTCGTTCCATTCAAAAGAACTAAGTGGGGTGCTCGTTTTGGGTTCGTGAAATTTAGAGGTGTGCACAATGTCAAGGAACTGGAGAGAAGGCTGGATTCAATTTGGATTGGAAGCATGAAAATGAGAGTCAACATCACCAAATTTGAAAAGGACAAACGTCATCCCCAGAGGAATGCGACGACGAGAAAAGCAGAAGGAATCGTGCATGGAGGAGGTAGAGATAATCGAACATATGCAGAATCCCTTGCTAATGTACCCAAGATCTTAAGTATGCATGCAACAGAGAATACTAATCAGGCAACTGAGAGAAGCTTGAAGTTTTTAGTGGAGGAAAATGACCTTGAGTGGTTAAGAGGGGCCTTTGTGGGTGTCCTTAAAAATCTGGAGGATAAGGATCAATTGAATGATATTATTTTTAATATGGGATACCACTTCATCAAGGTTATTCCAATGGCGGGTAACATGGTGTTTACTCAGTTGATGATATGATTAAAAAGGAAATAGCATGGTATGAACGTGTGTTTTTGAAGGTAAGCCCATGCAAAAATTGATGGAATCCCAAACGAGAGAGCTACATGGCTGGAGTGTCGAGGGATTCCGATACATGCGTGGCAAGATAGCATTTTCCATAAGATTGTGGCTAAAGCTGGAAGGTTTATTAAAGCAGACGATGATACAAAGCATAAAAGAAGACTCGATCGAGCGAGATTTTTGGTTATGACATCGGAGTTGGAGTGGATCAACATGTGTTTCAAAATTAAGGTAAATGAAACTGATTTTATGATTCGATTGGTTGAGGAAGTACAAGGAGGAGAAGATATCCACATGGTTAAAGATAACCACAAGAGGGACGGAGGAAAAAATACTGGATATCCGATAATGATTGGCCGGAATCGGAGTTTTTTGGCTACGATTCGGCCGGAGAGGATGACTGGGAATCTGAAGAAGTCAAAGAGTCTGACCTTGGACTCCTACAAAATTGTGTTGAAAACGAGGTGGCTGCTGAAAGGGGTCTGACTGAGGAATTTAATGGGACTTCTTTTTCCAAAGGTTGCATTGACTTAAATGGGTCTAAGCTGATTCTCCAGTCAAAGAGAAAGGGAATACTGAAACTTCTGGATCAAATAAATAATGTGGGGCAGGCACAAATCATGGAGCATGATGTCGGGCTGCCTTCATCTAAAAATCAAGACAGTCATCTTTGTGATAATGGGCCACAATTGACTCAACAAGAAAGAATAGAGAGCAACCCAGTAGTTGTGGATCAGATTGAAGGTGAGGCCTCTAAGGAGCTTGTGGGCCTCTCTTCAGGCCAAGTTGAAGGGAACCCCACTTGTGATCCTCCCTGCAATTCGTCCCATCGAAGAGGGACATATAAATTGCGAGATTTAAAAGATCTCGACTCCGCTTCTCAGAAGCTCAATCAACAAAACCAGGAATGCATTGGAGCGTTGATGTCTGAAGAATTTGTTAATGAAGGCAATAAGAAACGCACAAAAGGTAGGCCAAGGAAGAATGTGAGCAGGGCTAGAACTGAACCGAGCAGTAGAAGAAGAAGCGCGCGTCGGAGGACAGAGACGAACGTAGAGGAAGGTACAATCCATCTTGACAGTTCGATTAGTGAAAGCAACTTTGATACGCGTAATAATGTTATTTTGAAGAAGGATTTTGTTTGGGAGGCTACTGAAATTTGGAATTTCGGAAAGAAAATAGGGGTTGTAGGGAGGGGAAATGACGGTGAAATTATTGAAAAATTAGTTGAGATGATCAAAAGAGATAACGTTAATGGTAATAAGGATGGAGAGCTTGATCAGAGGGAGGGGAATGTCATTGGTTCTCCATGAAGATCATTTCTTTTAATTGTAGAGGTGTGGGGAGTAGGGTTAAGTGTAAAGTGATCAGAGGATTAATCAAATACAGAGTAAATATGGTGTGTATTCAAGAAATAAAAAAAGAAGTGGTTGATAAAAAATTATGCAGTAGAGTGTGGGGAGATGATGTGGTGGAATGGGCTTTCTATGCAGCAAGAGGTACAACAAGTGGTGTTTTGACAATTTGGAGGAAGGGTAGTTTTGTGATCCAAAACCAATTTGCCGGGGAGAATTTTATTGTTGTGGCAGGCATATGGTCGAATTGTGGTTTTTTCAGCTATATTGCTAATGTTTACGCCCCTTGTTCGGTAAGGGAAAAGAAGGAGCTGTGGAATAAACTGTTCAATATCAAACGGGAGGTATCTAGAGGGACGTGGTGTGTGCTTGGGGATTTCAATGCAGTTAAGAGTCGTAGTGAAAGAAGGGGACGCGACAACTCCTTCTCTTCTATAAGTTCGAAAGATCTTCAGCAATTCATCGATGTCATGGAACTTTCTGATCTCCCACTTGTTGGAAGAAAATTCACGTGGTATAGTTCAGCCGGATCAGCTACGAGTAGGTTGGATCTGTTTCTTCTTTCGGAGGAGTGGCTATCTCAGTGGCCCTGCTTGGTGCAACGAGGTTTGAGAAGGTCCATTTCAGATCACTGTCCAATTCTCCTTGAAAATGTGGAAGTTGATTGGGGACCACGGCCGTTTAGATTTCTTGATTGTTGGATTGAGCACACCAAATTCAAGTCTTTCGTGAGAGTACAATGGGAAGGGTTTAATATTGATGGGAGAGCGTCGTTTATAGCCAAAGAGAAGTTGAAAAACATGAAACAAAGTTTGAGAGCTTGGAATAAAGAAGTCTTCGGAAATATTGAGAAACGAATTGAGGAGTTACAAAGTGAGATTAAAGAGCTGGACTTGCGAAGTGAATCTTCGACTTTAACAACTGAAGAAATTATTAAAAGAAAGGAGAATGTGGGATTGCTTTGGCAAACAATGAGATCTAAAGAAAGTTTGCTGGCCCAAAAGGCAAAGTTTAAGTGGTTGAAGGCAGGTGATATGAATACTAGCTTTTTTCATATGTGTATTAATAGAAACAGGAAAAGAAACGACATAAGGGGCGTCAAGGTCAATAACAGATGGGTGGATACTGTTGATGAAATTAGAGATGAAGTTAGGAGACATTTCTTAAATACATTTTCGGAACCCTTTAGGCAGCGACCGAGGCTTCTCAATCTGGAGTTTAAGAAGATTTCGGATGCTGCTAATGCAGCCATTTTTGGAGGATGAAATCTGCAAAACTGTGGGGAGTTGCGAGGGATCGAAGAGTCCGGGTCCGGATGGCTTTAATTTCAATTTTATTAAAAGTTGTTGGGACATTTTAAAGAAAGACTTCTGTGATTTTCTGAATGAGTTCTACGCCACGTCCAAGTTTGTGAGAGGTTTGAACCCTTCGTTCGTCGCGCTTATTCCAAAAATTGAAAGTCCACAAAGCTTGAATGAGTACAGGCCAATTTCCCTAATCGGATGTTTATATAAGATCGTGGCAAAGCTATTAGCAAATAGACTTAAACTTGTGTTAGATGCAATTATTTCAGCAGAGCAGTCGGCGTTTGTTGGCGGAAGGAATATTCTGGATAGTATTCTCATTGTGAATGAAGCGATTGATGAAGCAATCCAACAAAACAGGCCATGCCTTATCTTCAAGGTTGATTTTGAGAAAGCATACGATTGTGTTAATTGGGAGTTTGTGGATTTTATGATAGAGCAAATGGGCTTCTGCGAGAGATGGAGGAGTTGGGTCAAAGAGTGCATCACTACGGCAACAACGTCAATACTTGTTAATGGAAGCCCCACGGAGGAGTTTAAGCTCGAACGAGGAATTCGGCAAGGGGATCCTCTCTCTCCGCTTTTGTTCTTGATTGTGGCTGAAGCGCTTAGTGGAATGATAAAGAAGGCAAGGGACCTTTCGGTTGTTTAATGGTTTCAAGGTGGGAAGCGAGGGGTTTGAGATCTCCCACACCCAATTTGCAGATGATACTCTTATTTTTTGCGAGCCGACAGAGGATAATGTGCAAGCAATCAAAGGTATTCTTATGAACTTTGAATTAGTCTCTGGTCTCAATTTTAACTTCCAAAAAAGCCAACTTATCGGTATTAACGTGGTGGAGCAACAAGCCTTGGAGTGGGCAACAATATTAAATTGTAAAAGGGGTGTTTTACCTTTTAAGCATCTCGGGATTTCGGTGGGTATTAATCCTCGCCGATCTTAAAATTGGCAGCCACTACTTGACTCATTGAGCAAGCGCATGTCCTCCTCGAAGAGTACATCCCTTTCATTTGCAGGTCGAGTTACCCTCCTTAAATCAGTGTTTACGGGTATTCCAACATATGTTTTCTCCTTCTATAAAGCCCCCAAGAAAGTGATCTCAGCTATTACGAAGCTACAACACAACTTTCTATGGGGTGGTGGCGATGAGAGCAATAAAATTCCATGGGTGTCTTGGGATACTGTCTGCAAGGGTAAAGAGGAAGGGGGACTTGGAATCAAAAACCTTAAGTGGTTTAATGTTGCGTTGCTTGGGAAGTGGAGATGGAGATTGTTGACTGAAGGGGATGCTTTGTGGGCGAGGATGCTTAAAGCCAAGTACGGGAGAAGCTGCTCAGAGGAAGCTTTTCGAGCTAGTAGCATTGGTATGGCTAGAGGCTCGGTGTGGTGGAGGGATCTTACTTCTGTATTCTCAAGTGAATTAACTGGCGATTGGTTTGCTCAAGCAACCAAAAGAATTCTTGGAAACGGGAAAGATACAAAGTTTTGGGAGGATGTTTGGATTGGCGATTCATCATTGAAGGAGACCTTCTTAAGACTTTATAACATTCCAATGAATAAGCAGAGTAAAATATGTGATGTCGGCAACTGGACTAATGGCTCATGGGTCTGGAACTTAACATGGAGAAGGTCTTTTTTTGTGTGGGAGCAAGAAATTTTTAATGGGTTTATCTCCTGTTTACAGCAAGTGCAGCTCGATGAAGCAAAAGAGGACTCATGGAGATGGGTTTTGGAAACAGCAGGTTGCTATTCAGTGCGTACAACATATGCTCGCTTGAATTGTTCACAAACAACAACAAGAGCGACGATCTTCAGGGAACTTTGGATCACTAGAGCTCCTCCAAAGATGGTTCATTTTGCGTGGAGGCTATTATTGGACAGATTACCAACAAAACAAAACCTGATTAGGAGAGGCGTTGTCTTGGCTGATTTGGTTGAAAAATGCGGATTGTGTGGTGAAGTTACGGAGAATATGTATCATCTTTTTTTCGAATGCTCTATTGCCTACAAAATCTGGATGATGGTTTGTAATTGGCTCGGAGTGAGGGTGGTTTTGCCTAACGAACCGACTGCTCATTTGATTCAGTTTGGTCAGATTGTAAAGATTCTGCTCAAGTGCGAGTTTGGAAAAGGGATGTGGTGTGTTGTCGTGTGGTGTATCTTGACTACGAGAAACAAGGCTGTGTTTTGTGAAGAACAGGTTAAGGTGTGTAAGGTGGATGAACTTATTAAGATTAAATCACGGGCTTGGCTAAAGGCTAATGCGAATCATTTTCCGTTTTCTTTTTATGAATGGAGCGTGGCTCCTCGCTCATGTTGTAGCAGTTGAAGGTTGGAGTTTTCATTGTTACTTTCGTATGGGTTGAAGCACCCCTTGTGCTTCCTTAATGAATTGCTTGATCCAATAAAAAATGCATAAAACCCCATTTGTTTATAAAACGTACACCAAACCCCTAGTGATACTTTTCTTGCACAAAATTTGCACGTGTTTGCAAAAACCCTGCACCAAACTTTATCGTGTTTATTTTTGCATGAATTTCCCCCCTGTTTTCCAAAACCTTGCACCAAACCCCTAACTGAATATGACATTGTCAATTTTACCGTCTCAATAAAAGGGGACTTCACGCAAATTTATAATAACATGAGGGCATGTGATGCAAAGCTTTTGATACTATGAAGGGATTAGTTTCTACTAACATAAGAGGATTTTGTGTAAAGAGATGACATGAGGGACATTGTTGTAGAAATTTTAAAAACACGTGCAAAATAAATAATAGTAGGGGATGCAGGTTTTTTAAGAACGCGGGGTTTTTTTTTTATGCGTTCTTCCCCTAAAACATTTATCATAATTAAAGTTCCAACTTTTTGATTCACATAGCCGGTAACAAAATGAGAGTTGATGATCTAGAACTAACATGCACATTAGCAGTGATTCTTTTGCATGGATAAAAAACAAGCATCTTGCTCAATAAGTCTAATGCCTCGGGGTCAGCATACGGAAATATAGAGGTAAATGGAATCCTTCGTGAAGAATGAAGTGACTGTATGAGATTCTTCACTATGGCACAACCTACAAATTGAAGATCATCTTCTTTTGGCAAAAGAGAACACATAGGATAAGCTTCAGCTAATTAGATCGAGAAATCAGTTCCCGGGAAAAGTGGTTCAATAGTATTATTACAGAAAGAAGTTGTTCGGGAGCACGGTACTATCTTGTTACCCCATGCCGATCATTCATGAAAAATTGCCACTTATTACTTCTTTCAAGTTTGAGGCTTTCTTTTCATACTCTAGGCAGTACTATTTGATTTAGTTGATAAGGTCCAAGTACTTCAATTATCTTACTATGTACCTTGTTTAGTCTGAATGATATGATACAACTAAGCGTTATTTGCCAAACATTCGATAACACGGTATTGTCACAAATTATTCTCAAGATTATTATGACATTCGAGAGATTATGTAATTTTAGTCTGATCCGTATGAATTAAAACTTAATTTTACCTTTTCCCTTAAATTTAAAGACCGCAATAGCACTTCAAATTGTTAATGCATTTCCATTTCTAGTTCAATAGAAGACACACAAAATCTTTATTAAGAAAAAGAAAAGAAAAAAAACCATTTCTATTGAGCAAGTTTGGGCTAAAAAAATTGTTTCCGACTGAAGAATAACTTTGACATTGAGTTTTTTTGGTTATTTGAATATAGGGAATCACACTCTACATAATTTTCAATTGTAAAAGAGTATAATTAAGTATTATGTCCTACCTTATAGGAGCAAAATGGCGGAGGAGAACACTCGTTCACGGATCGGTGGAGACAATGGAGATCTAGGGTTTTTTCCCTTAAATTTGAGGCATATAAATGAAAAAGGAAGAAGGCTAGGATATTTAAGGAAAAAATCGTACCTAGTAAATATCATCAGGGCCATAATAATAGATTTGATCATAAGTTCTTACCTAATTATACAAACAAAAATTTACCCATCTTAATTTACCGATCCTCATAAATTTTACCTAATTATACAAACCAAAATTTACAAGTTTAACTTACTGATCCTTATCTCAAGACATTAAACATTATGAATGTGGAGAAAAAATTGCGATGTTGAAAAAATGACAACTTATGTGTCTCTTTAACATAAGATAATTATAAAATCAAGAAACATAAGTAGGATTTTTTTTCCTTAAATTTGAGGCAAACAAATGAAAGAGGAAGAGGTTGGGATATTTAAGGAAAAAGTCGTACCTAGTAAATGTCAACAGGGGCATAACGATAAATTTGATCACAAGTTCCTACCTCATTATACAAACCAAAATTTGTAGAGAATTATATTTGCTTGAATAATGAAAAGAGCAATTACAAGTATTTATAGATTACTAGAGGTTTCCTGGTAGACCTAGCCTAGTAAGGAATACTTAAATTACATAAAAATAATAAAATAAATAATATAAACTATTTTATTCTATCATGCCCCCGCAAGATGGAATGGCTAAGAGACAGACCAATCTTGGAGCATAAATTGGTGAACTGAGCCGACGACAAGGCTTTGGTGAGTAAGTCAGCAAGTTGATCTTCAGAGCGAACATGAGAAACACGTAGGATACCTTGCTGCACATGTTGGCGAATAAAATGATAATCCAGAGCTACATGCTTCATCCGAGAATGGAACACCGGATTTGCACAAAGTTGTGTAGCACCAACGTTGTCACAGTAAATGACTGGTTGACTCGGAATGGAAATACCAAGTTCGATGAGAAGAGAAAGAAGCCACCAGAGTTCAGCCGCGGTGGAAGCAACCGAGCGATATTCGGCCTCGGTGGAAGATCGAGCAACTGTCTGTTGTTTCTTGGAGCTCCAGGAAACAGGGTTGGAACCCAGAAAAACAATATATGCCCCCGTGGATGAGTAGTCATCTTTATCACCCGCCCAATCAGCATCAGAATAAGCATGAAGAGTAAGAGGGCTTCGGGCCCGGAGAAGGATACCCTGATCAAGCGTACCATGCAGATAACATAAGACTCGTTTAGCTGCATTCCAGTGATCAGTACCAGGGGATTGCATGAACTGGGACAGTTTGTTGACAGCAAAGGAGATATCCGGACGAGTGAGAGAAAGGTATTGAAGACCGCCGAGAACACTCCGATAAACACTCGGATCTTGGAGCGGTTCGCCACCATCCCGACGAAGAGTAGAGGTAGTAGCAAGAGGGGTTTTGACCGGCCGGGAAGATGCCATCTTGAAGCGGGTTAAGAGGTCAAGAATGTAGCGTCTCTGAGACAAAAAGAGACCACCAGGGTGTGGTTGAACCTCAACACCCAAGAAAAAATGCAGAGGACCGAGATCCTTGATGGAAAAGCGGCGGCCAAGGTCCGCAATAACGGAATCCACTTGTGAACTATCACTGCCTGTAACAATAATGTCATCAACATAAACAAGAATATAGACCAAATTACCATCTCGACAAAAAATAAAGAGAGAAGGATCCGCTTTAGAATTAGAAAACCCGGAGGAGAGTAAAAAATCCCGAAGCTCAGTGTACCAAGCACGAGGTGCTTGCTTAAGACCATAAATCGCCTTGTGTAGGCGACAAACGTGAGAAGGCCGATCACGATCAATAAACCCCGGGGGTTGAGCCATAAAAACATCGTCAAACAGACGACCTTGAAGAAAAACATTATTGACATCCAACTGGCGAAGGGGCCAGGACTGAGAAACAGCCAGAGAGAGAATAAGCCTGATGGTGGTCGGTTTGATAACCGGACTAAAAGTCTCATGAAAGTCTACCCCGGGACGCTGATGAAAACCTTTAGCCACCAGGCGGGCTTTATAACGATCCACCGAACCATCTGGGTTACGTTTGATACGAAACACCCACTTGCAACCCACAACATTCAGAGAAGGAGACGGTGGAACAAGATCCCAAGTACCATTTTGAACAAGCGCCATAAACTCAGTAGACATGGCGTCTCGCCAGCACGGGTGAGCAAGAGCCTGAGAAACACATGTTGGTTCGGTATCCATAGAAGGAATGGAAGCAGAGAGATTAAGTTTTTGGACGGGTTTGGAGATATTATGCATGGAGCGAGTGACTATAGTGCGAGGCGGAGGTGGGGAAGGAGTGGCTAATAAAGGAGCCGATATGTGGGATGCAGGCGAGGCTGCATGGGAGGATGAGGAGGAGCTCGGGAGGCCCGACGGTTGATGAGTGGACCCCAATGGAGAGGCAGATGGGCCTGCGGGCGGAAGAGAGACTGCGGGCGCCGCAGGAGGCCCGGGCGAGGTGATGGAGAAGCCCGGAGGTGCGCACGGAGCCTGAACAATAGGGGTCGGGGCTGGTAGGATAGTATGAGGTGGGTCAGAAGCGGAAAAATGCGGAGAAGGGCTAGAGGATGGAGGAAGAGAGTACTGCCGAGAGGCAAAGGGAAATATAGACTCGACAAACTGGACATGACGAGAAACGTATAGTTAAGATGTGAGAAGATCAAAACAAAAATATGCACTTCGGGATGGTGCATAACCCAGAAAAACGCATGGGACAGATCGACCAGCAAGTTTGTGAGGTGTATATGGGCGAAGCCACGGATAACAGAGACACCCAAAGACACGTAGTTTAGTATAGTTGGGGTTGTGACCAAGAAGACACTGGTAAGGGGATTTCATAGAGAGAAGGGGAGTAGGCATGCGATTTATGAGATAAGTGGCGGCAGGTAAGGCATATGACCAATAAGAGAGGGGGACAGATGCATGATGAAGTAGGGTGAGGCCAGTTTCAACAATGTGACGATGCTTACGTTCAGATATACCATTGTGCTCAGGAGTATGGGGCGGGGACGTGAGATGAGAAATCCCAGTGGTAGAGAGGTAAGATGATAAAGCAATATATTCACCACCATTGTCAGAGTACAAGGTTTTAATTTTATGGTTAAATTGATTTTCAACAAGAGCACGGAATTTAGGAAAGACTTGATAAACATCACTCTTGCGTTTGAGCGGATAAAGCCATGAATAACGAGTAAAGTGGTCAACAAACACAACATAGTATTTAAAACCATCAATAGAAATAAGTGGAGATGTCCAAACATCAGAATAAATAATTTGAAGAGGATGAGTCGACACAACAGTAGAAATATGAAACTGGAGTTTATGCATTTTGTTGCATTGACAAGCATTACAATTTAAAGAAGGTGACGCAACATCTACTATGGATAAATGAAAAGTGGACAAAATATTATTTAGAATTGAGCTAGATGGATGTCCTAGCCGACTGTGCCAAGCTGAGGAAGAAGCTTTGACACCAGAAAAAGCAAGAAGAGGAGGGTTGGTGGACTTGGTAGGCTGAGAAGAAGACCATTGGTAGAGACCATGTTTCGTTTTGCCTTGGACCAGGATTTTCCCCGTACGTGGATCTTTGACACGAAAAGAAGAGGGGGAGAATTCAATAGTGGTGTTATTGTTTTTGCAAAATTGAGAGACAGAGAGAAGGTTATGACGAGCGGACGGGACACATAGAAGCTGATTAAGAGTAAAAGAACGATAAGGAGAAGAAAGAATACCAGAACCAATGTGAGTTATAGGCATGCTGGAACCGTTGCCGACAATAACCTTATCTGACCCAGAGTACGGAGCATGAAGAGAAAGATTCTGAAGATCCGGAGTAACGTGATGACTGGCACCGCTATCCATAATCCAATTTCTGGAATCAGGTGTATTTCCCGAGTAATGAACTCGAGGTGTGTGTGCCTTGCCATTGTTCCAGGGAGACAGCGGTTGAGCAAGCTGATTGATCGGCAGGATGCGGAAATTGGGACAGGATTTGGCGGTGTGACCCTGAGCGTCACAAGCCTGGAAATAGCCGAGATATGGACGAGAGGAGAAATATGAAAAGACCGACGCTGGAGAGGGGGGGTCGGTAGCCATGGCCGACAGTGGGGCGGCGGCTGGGGGAATTAGGGTTAGGGTTTAAGGTCACAGGTCGTAAGACTCATGATACCATGTAGAGAATTATATTTGCTTGAATAATGAAAAGAGCAATTACAAGTATTTATAGATTACTAGAGGTTTCCTGGTAGACCTAGCCTAGTAAGGAATACTTAAATTACATAAAAATAATAAAATAAATAATATAAACTATTTTATTCTATCAAAATTTACCTAGCTTAATTTACTGATCCTCATAAATTTTTACCTAATTACAAACCAAAATTCACAAGTTTAACTTACTGATCCTTATATAAAGACATTAAACATTATGAATGTGGAGAGAAAAATTGAAATCGATGTTAAAAAATGATAACTTATGTATCTCTTTAACATAAGATAATATAAAATCAAGAAACCTTTCTGCTTTTTATTATGAAATAGAGTCCTATAACATACAATTAAAATGTTAAATAAAGTGTTAGATCTTTTTAAGATACTCTACTAAAACTGCAAATGAGTTGAGACTGAGATAAATTTAGAAGAATTGTTCGAACAACGAAACGTTCGCCCAAATAGAGATTAAACCTCTTTCACTTTGATAACCATTACAAAAGACACATTGAATAAAACAACAATAGTACTCCCTCTTTTTTTTCGACTCCTCCCATAATTTTCTCTCATTACTCTGCTCAATTCTTTTCGCTCTAACTTCTCCCCCAGCGCCGATGGGGATTTTCATGTGAAAAGTGCATACAGGCTGTTTTGTCCGTCCTCTCCGATCACTCACTCTTGGCAGAAATTTTTTTGGAAAGCTTTTCTACCGCCAACATGTTCTCTTATTTGCTGGCGCGCGGCATTGGGATATTTACCAACCGAAGACGTGCTTATGCGAAAGGGCTACCAGTTTGCTTCCTTTTGCTGTCTGTGTCAATCCTCTACGGAATCAATTGACCATTTGATGGTCCAGTGTTCATTTGCCAAGGCAGCTTGGGCTGCTATTGCAGGGATTATCAGGCAGCGGATTTGTACAGATTCATCTCTTATCAGAATTTTTTATGATGCTTCAAAAGTGAATTTTAGTTCTCAAATTCGTGCTTTATGGAGCACAGCCATCGCTGCTTGTGTGTGGTTAATTTGGAGAACCAGAAACCTCTGCGTTTTTGAGGATGTGGCGCCGAATATTAATTTGTTTTTGAGAAAGATTTGGAAGGATATCAAGTCAGTTGAATTTTTTAGGATTGGTTGTGCGAGCTCGGTAGAGGATTTGCGAATCCTCAAAATCTTCGATATGTCTATCATTCCACGCCGAGCTCCAAGGATAATTCCGGTCACTTGGTACCCTCCAATTGAGAATTGGATTAAATGCAACACAGACGGTTGTGCGCTTGGCACTCCTGGAGTTGGTGGTGCCGGTGGTATTTTCCGTAATGCCCGGGGTTTCACTCTCAAGGCATTTGCATCACATCTGAGTTCGGTCTTTGCCTTTGAACCGGAAATCTGGGCGGTTTTCATTGCTCTGGAGAAAGCTAAAGAACTCGGATGGAGCAACATTTGGCTGGAAAGTGATTCAATTTTTGTGGTTAATCTACTTCAAAAGAGATCGAATAAGGTCCCGTGGGAGCTTTGCACCAGATGGCATTCTTGTTTGGCTTTCACAGGATCGATTAACTTTCATGTCTCTCACAAATATAGGGAAGGAAATAGAGCAGCAGACGCGCTTGCTAATTACGGGGCTAACCATATTGGAGAAGTTTGGTGGTCGACACATCCTTCTTTTATTAGTAGTATTGTTCTTGATGATTTTTGTAATAGACCTTATTATCGGTTTTGTTGAATTGTACTCTTTTCTCTTTTTAATAAATTTGAGTTTCGAGGATGGCGTAGTGGTGGTGCCAACCTAGTTGGGATCACTAACCGTTTCATCCTCGGTCTCCATTTCACGTAACAAAAAAGTATAAAACTCCCTTCTAAGTCTAGAACATGAATTCTGATTTACCAGACTTTTCTTTTTCAAAAAGATGGTAAAGTAAATCGATTTCGAAATAAAACTCTCAGATTACTAGCTCTTTATTCAAGTATTTTCGTGATGGTTTGAATCTTAAATCTACTTCATAATTTATATAAGTCTTGAGCAACTCTAATTCAAAAATTATGCAGGTTTTATTGCAGCTTATAATTTTGTTTTCAATTAGATCATGTGATTATCGAAGAGGTACATGATATCTGTACACGTACATGATTTATATCTATTTGGTTGTCTATGATAATGGATCTATCATTTATTATACGAAAGTAAAATATAAACTTATATATTAGACTAATAGAGTTTCATCAGATGTTCCATTTTTTCAATTGATATTAACAGTGATAAAAAAAGATCCTTATTTGCTGTAAGTTTAGTAATTTTACGTTAGAGGGAGAGGTTTACAATAGGATATACTTATAATTAGAGGAAAGAAGTTCTAATGGAAAATGAATTCAGAGTAGAGGTTTAAATTGGATTACGCCACATATCAGTTGAAGCACATGAGATAAGATGGACAAACCTATATATAAGATTTGGTTTTAAATTGTAAAAGCTAGCTTTGTGTTACGTATAAGTAGCACGAGTATATCAGAAGATGTTATGTATAATTACATTATTTTTGTTGTAGGCAAATTGCTTCTCATGAAGTCTTCGACCTTTTTGTTTTAAAAGAGCCCAGGCAACAGTATACACTACAACATTTAAGCCTTTTAAATGTTCAGGGTTCGTATATTCAGGTCCAATGTTGAGGGTTCGTGACGCTTCATCATAACTGACTCCAGGCAATGTAAGGAACCTCTTAAACTGATTGTACATGTGGCGAAGTTGAATGATTTTGTTTTGAATTAAGGGAACTGGGATGCGCGTATTGAACTTGTTTTGAAGCCTCCATTGGACCTCTAGCATTCCATTTTTAAGATTGAGAAGTTGGTTCATTTTGACCTTTTTGTTTTTTACTTTATAAGCCATAAATGTTGTAGTGACACTTTGGATTTTACACTCTGTTATCATTCATCACTATCAGAAAAAATACCAAACAAAAAGAAGAAATATTCAAAGCTCATTTAAACATAGAAAATACTAAGATTCTTCTGATGAAATATGGGGAAATGCATAAAACCTCCTGATTTAATAAGACCTACGCAAACCCTCTCGTGATACTTTTGCATGAAATCCACTCATATATTGAAAAACTCTGCACAAAACCCCCTCGTGTTAATTTTTTTCCACGAAATGCCACTGTGTTCTCCAAAACCTTGCACCAAACCCTTAATTGAAAATCAAATTGTTAATTTTACCATCTTTTTTTTTTTGGATCAATTTTACCATCTTAATAAGAGGGAATTTCATAAAAAATTATAATAACAAGAAGAAATGTGTTGCATAGCGTTTTGTAATATGAGGGGATTAATTTCTAATAACAAAAGGAGATTTTGTGCAAAGAGATGACACAAGGGGGATTATTTTAGGAGTTTTAAAGACACGAGAGAATTTCGTGCAAAATAAATAATATTAGGGGATTTTCGTGCAGGTGGTTCAGAGCAAACAGAGGGTTCATAATTTTCTCTCTCTAAAACATCTATCACAATTAATGTTCCAACTTTTTGATTCACCAAGCCAGGAACAAAAGGATCTACAACTAAAATGCATGAACTCTCAAAAAAAATAAAAAAAATTAAAATGCATATTACCCTTTTCATGCTATAACTTTTCACTAATACTTTTCCTCATCATCAGTAATATTTTACATTGGCTAGTTAAAGCTTAGGGATGGTACAAAAGAATTTCTGTTAACATCAAATCCCTAAGTGAGGACTCTTCGCAACTTTCATCTATGTTGATACCAATATGGAGTTCACTTTCACGACTGTCACTTGCATCATTCAGGATGGGAAAGAGCCTCAGTAGCAGTACTGATTCTTTTGCATGGATTAAAAACAAGCATCTTGCTCAATAAGTCTAATGCCTGAGGGTCAGCATACGGAAATATTAAAGAAAAGGGAATTCCTCGTGAAGAATTAAGTGACCGTATGATATCCTTCACTATAGCACTACCTATAAGTCGAAGATCATCTTCTTCTTGGCAACCCAGAACATATAGGATAAGCTTCAGCTGATTAGAGAAATCAGTTCCTGGGAAAAGTGGTTTTCGGCCAAGAATCTCTGCTAAAATACATCCCGCCGACCAAATATCAATAGACGATGATTCATTAGTATTATTACATAAAAGAAGTTGTTCGGGAGCACGGTACCATCTTGTTACCCCATGCTGATCATTCATGAATAATTGCCACTTATTTCTTCTTTCAAGTCCGAAATAGCATATCTTCAGCTCAGAATAATCAGCATTAATTCACTAAGATCTTTTCTGGCTCCAAGTCTCGGTGAATAATATTAGCACAATGCAAATGTTTCAACCCTCTCAAAAGCTGCAGCATATACAATTAAATACCATAAATATTCATGTGTAGAAATAATACTGTAAAGTAGCACAGTGGAAATATTCTTGTGCCTTTTTTTAAAGTAAAGATAGAAAAAGTACTATAAAAAATATTTTTTGAGGGAGTTGCAAGCACATGAAGATTAGTATACAAGTGGCATAATAAACGGGAGAAATGCATAAAACTGTCATGTTCTTCAAAACCCTACATATTATTATTATTGTTGTTGTTGTGGTTTTTATTATTATTTTGCACAGAATCCCCCTTGTCTTTTCAAAATCCTTGCATCAGATCAGATCCCCTCTCAATTTATTATAACTCCACGTATTTTCTTAAAAATGCACCAAACTCCCTCGTATTATTAGAAACTATACACCATACTCTCTCACGTTATTAAAAATCTACAGCAAACCCCCTCTCATTAAGAGGGGTAAAATTGATAAGTATAATTAATTAACATCTGACTAGTTTTCCTCTGTCAAAACGAGAGCTTGGTAAAGGATCTCCGATAATAAGAGTGAATTTTGTGCAAATAAAAAAATAATTAACACGAGGGAGTTTGGTGCAGGTTTTCCATAACACAAGAAGGTTTTATGCCTTTCCCCTAGCTAGTTAAGCACTATTCAAAACTTCATATATATATATATATATATAAAAGGGAAGTGTTTAGAGAATTTATTACCTTGAAAATAAAGTTTTTGCATTGATCGTTGGTCAGACGCATTGTCGGAGAGTGAATAATCTGATGAAGATTGATATCCATTGCCTCGTATACCACATAGACATCATTGAAAGTATTAAGCTCAGTCGGCATCATAACCTCGTTGATACCTGTCACATTCGTGTGCTTTATTTGACGTAGCAGTATGAGTTCTCTCAGAGTCCTCAATGCAATAGCTTGTTGAAAATTAATGTGTTTTTCCAAAACACACTAATTTGACAAAAATAATTATAAGTCTAAGTTCTTAAATCCAAATTCATAGGTCTAAGTTCATGAGTCTAAGTTCATTAGTCTAAGTTCATAAGTATAAGTTCTAAGTTCAAAATCTAAGTTCAAAGTTGTAACTCAAGCCAAAAAAGCCAAGAAATATATAAGAATATATTTGTAAGTGCAACAACACTACAATTAAAATTTATATACATTATATTTCAATATTTCCAACAAGTGGTATCAGAGCAAGTTCGATCCAAAATTTGGGCGTCAACACTATTTTCATTCATGGCAAATCAAGGAACTCAATATCTTCCTATGTTTGCGGGTGAAAATTTTGATTATTGGATTATCAAAATGAAGACCTTTTTCTTATCACAAGATCTATAGGATGTGATAGAAGTTGGCGTGAAAAGTCCAAAAGAAGGAAGCTCTACTGCTGTTGATAAAAAGGAACAATAAAAAGATGCCAAAGCACTGTTTTTCCTTCAACAAGCCGTAAGTAATGCTATCTTTTCTCGGATAATGGGAGCCACCTCCTCCAAGCAGGCATGGGAGATCTTGCAGCAAGAATTCCAAGGGAGTTTGAAGATCAAAACCATTAAGCTACAAAGCTTGAGAAGAGAGATGGAAAATCTCAAAATGAAAGACTCTGAGAATGTTATGCAATATAGCACCAGAGTAATTGATCATATCAAATAAGATCATAAGGAGAAACAATTGAAGAATCAAGAATTGTGCAAAAATTCTTGATAAGCCTCACAGAAAAATATGACCATGTAGTCGGAGCAATTGAAGAATCCAACGATCTATCAACTCTATCACTCTTAGAGTTTATGGGATCTTTGCAAGTACATGAGCAAAGATTGAGCCGAAGAAGTGGAGATTTGGAGACTATATTCAAAGCCGTCGTGAACAAACACAAGGCTAAGAAAAATAACTCTCCTCCATGTCCTACATGCAAAAGGACAAATCATTTGGAAAAGGATTGTTATTTCAAAGACAAGCTCCAATGTTCAAATTGTTAAAAATTTGGGCATGAAGAAAAAGATTGCAGAAAGCCAATAAAAAGGCACCAAACAAACTTATCCGAAGAAAACCAAGAATCTTTACTCTTTGCATATCAACCACCAGAAGAAAGAGTCAAGAAGAAAACTCAATTTCAACCAAGTGCAGATGTCCTCAAGAAGAAAGAACACACATTTGGTGAAAAAGAGTGTGAAAATACTTGGCACGAGAATGAGCAACATGATCGTCATTATGATCATATGAAGACTTTTCAAGTGAAAGGGGAGCTCTTCTGAAAACACATTAAGGAGGAGTGTTGAAAATTAATGTGTTTTCCCAAAACACACTAATTTGACAAAAATAATTATAAGTCTAAGTTCTTAAATCCAAATTCATAGGTCTAAGTTCATAAGTCTAATTTCATAAGTATAAATTCATAGTCTAAGTTCAAAATCTAAATTCAAAGTTTAAGTAGATAAATTTATTTATTGTGTATTAAATTTATGTTGTAGGATGCACTATAAAGTAGCATCCAAATTCCCATTTTGTAAGTCAAGCCAAAAAAGCCAAGAAATATATAAGAATATATTTGTAAGTGCAACAACACTACAATTAAAATTTATATACATTATATTTCAATATTTCCAACATAGCTTTCTTCCCAAACAAATTACTCATTTTCTTGATGGTCATTGTATCATTTGTGTGCCTAGTAATCGCTGAACAAGCAAGACTAGATTCTCCTCTAGCTATTGGTTTAATCGGAGTATATTTTGTGTCAATTTCAAACACTATATCACACAGTTTCCACCAATGCTTCTCCTTACGCCAGAAACCATATGGAGGCGGCACACGGGTTACCTGACTCGTACGATCTTTTTGTGACAACATTCTGCATGTATTAAACAATTGTCATTAAATTAGTACTGGTACTCATGGAAACTAATTCGCGTAACTGTTGATGAAAAGAAGAATCATCTTACAAGAAAAAATAAGTTGGGACACACAAGTACCTTTCTTTGGCTGCTTGTTCGTAACTTCTTGCGTTGTAGCTACTTTTGTTGGGTAGCAACCTTCTTAATTATCAAAACAAAAAACATATCAGTTGATATATATATGCCGTATTGATAATTCGTAACACAAATTATGATCAAGAACTTTGTTATAAGTAAAAACACGACAATGCTCTATCATATATGGCTTACGGATCCCAGTTCTGATAAAACAAGAGTTATACTTGTACTTTGAATAGGAGTTATATAGTTTTCCTGCAGGTATATGGTTTTTGAGGGATTTTAATGTTTTAGTCCCATATATGTTATGCACAAAATCCAAATTTAGTCCTTTTTGACTGGAATCACCAATCTGTTCCCTGCAAATTAAGCCACGTGACTGGCACATGTTTGTCTGGGAGTTCCTTCGCACATGACACACACAAAGGCTCTAGTGCTAAGACACGTTTTTTTCTAAATAATTTTTTTTTCAAGAAAATGTGTTTTAGCACCAAGGCCTTTGTGTGTATCACATGCGAAAGAACTTTCAGGCGAGCATGTGTCGCGCACGTGTTTTTTTGGGCAAGAAATGGGCAATTCCAGCCAAAAAGGACAAAATTCATATTTTGTGCACAATAAGGACTAAAAAGTTGAAAGTGAACATTAATAGGCTAAACTTGTACATGGGCTCACATTAAAGGACTAAACTTTAAAAAATCCCCAATATTGACATGGCAGTTTCAATTTCAAAAGTTGGAAGGTTCTTATATATTTAAAGATATGAAAGAGAGTTATTTGTGGCTTCCTTTCATACTCTGGGCAGCGTTTGGTTCAATTGATTAGGTCAGATTATCTCACTTTGTACCTCGTTTTGTCCGAATGACACAAGTTACGGGCGATTTGCCTTAACATTGGATAACTCGATATTGTCGCAAATTATTCCCAAGATTCTTATGACATTGGAGAGATAGTTTAATTCTAGTCTCATCCCTTTTGAACTAAAATTTAATTTTACCCTTTTGTCCTTAAATTGCAAAACAGCAATAGCACTTAAAATTTTGAATGCATTTTTATTTCTAGTTAAATAGCAGAGATTTTCACAAAATCTTCAAAAACATATCATTTCTATTGAGCAAGTTTTGGGCTAAAAAATCTTCTTTTGTTGAAGAACAACTTGACACTGAATTTTTAAGGAAATCGCACTCTAAATAATTTCGAATCGTAAAAGAGTCTAATTAAGTATTATGCCTTACCTTATAGGAGCGAAATGGCAGAGGAGAACACTCGTTCACGGATCGGCAGCGACAATGGAGATCTAGGGTTTTTTTTCCTTAAATTTGAGGCATGTGAATGAAAGAGAAAGAGGCTGGGGTATTTAAGGAAAAATTCTAACCTAGTAAATGTCGACAGGGGTATAATAGTAAAATTTGATCATAAATTCTTACCTGTTCACACTAATTGTATTTCTTTTTTGGGGGTCGAGTACACCGTGCACTCTCCCCTTCATTAATAAATTTGCTTTTGGCGATAAAAAAAAATCCTCATTAATTTTACCTAATTATACGAACCAAAATTTACAAGTTTACTTTACCGATCCTCATGTCTAGACATTAAACATTATGGATGCGGAGAAAATTGAAGCCAATGTTAATAAATGACAGCTTATATATCTTTAACATAAGATAATTATAAAATCAGGAAACATAATTGCTTTTTGTTATGAAATAGAGTAATATAACATTATTACAATAAAACGGTAAAGAAAGTGTTAGATCTTTTTGAGATACGTAAAACGAGAACTGCGACTAAATGAATTGCAACTGAGATAAATAGTTATGAATCACACAAGATTCTTCCAATGTAAGAACTTGATCACATTTAATTTTGTTGACTTTTTGAATTTACTTGAATATCTCTCCTGCACAAATATCTAAATGTTAATTACCTTAACACAAATATTCAGGAGAAAATAAAAACAAAGATGTGAAATCCGAATATAAGAACATCTTTCCTTAGATAAGTGTGTCATGATTCTCATAGGATAGTTTGTACTTTATTTGAATACAAAATCTATCCCAAAATCTTTTATTAAGCAATATTTATTTCAGTGGCACAAGTTATTTGATTAAAAGAATATCAATTATCAAGAGAATATCTTCTTGTAAGAAAGTAGGATTGTAAAGAATTATCAATTAAGAGAAAGTAAGTCGTGAGCTATTTGCAAAAAAAAAAAAAAATATATAACATCAATATATATTGCAAGCATATATTGCAAAAGATTCTTCAAATATTTCAATTTTGTATATTAGCTCCAAAACTTTTCATATACACTGTTTTCCCCTTTTGTTTTAAAAAACCTTGCATCAAATCTCCTCTCTATTTATTATGACTCCCTTTATTTTCTTAACATGCACCGAATTCCCTATATTATTAGAAATCTGCACGAACCCATATTTATTGTAAAAAAAAACAAATGGACTATACTCCCCTATGCTATCAAAAATCCCTCTTGTTAAGAAGGGTAAGTTGCAAATTCATAGTTAATTAGTTTTTGACAAGTTTTTCTCTGTCAATATCATAACTTGGTATAGGATCTCCGAAAATAAGAGCAAATTTTGTCCAAAAAATAAAATAAAAATAAAAAGTCACACGAGGGAGTTTGGTGCAGGTTTTCCTATAACACAAGAAGGTTCTATGCATTTTCTTTAATTAAGCATTATTAAAAATATATATATATATATATACACACACACACATATACAGACGAATTGTCGAATAGTGAATAATTGTTGGAAATTAAATGGTTTCAAATAAAATTAATTTATGATTCTATACATTGTATCAATTTATGGATAAACTTAATTTTGATACATGTACTTTGGCATACATGCATCTTTATGTACATGTACTTTGGCATACATGTATCTTTATATACATGTATATTGATATACATGTATTTTGATATACAATTAACCATGTATTAAGGGCCATGAATAATGTGTAGGGAAAATGAATATGGATTTATTACGGAACATGAATGTAGGATTCTGTGGCTAGTGGATTCCTACATTGGAGAAGGAAGAGTCTTGAATCCTCCTATAAATAGCTCCATTGGTCCTACAAGTGAGGCATGCAAAAAATATTGTCTAGCTGAAAATAGCAAGCTAATCACTTGTAGAAAACTCTCTACACTATAATATATATCTTTTTCTTTAGTTTCTTTTTGATTATCAAGGAGGAGTCTTTGAGAAGGTATTCGATTCAAAGGATGAAGAAAGTGTTCAAGAAGATCTTCAAGCCTAAAAGGAAAAGATGTGGTGAAGTTGCTATTGGAATAACAAGGAGTCTTCAAGTTTAAACAAAAGGAGATGGTTCAAAGATGATGTCTACATCCGGTAACTTTTATATGTATATTTATTCATTGATATTAAATAAGAATTATATGCATTGCTTACAAATACAAGTGATTAGCTTCTGCTTTATATAGTTCTTATTTACTTATCAATTACAATGAATCTTGTCGAATGTATTATTTCTTTGTTGATTACTTGATAAATGCAAAATCCCCAAGGTAATGCATGTCTATGTTTTGTTGTTTGATGAAATGCAAAATCCCCAACGGGTAATGCATGCTTATTATGTTGTTTGATGAAATGCAAAATCCTCAACGGGTAATGCAAATTTATGTGTTTATGTTTTGTGATCTAATGATTCTCATGAATCCCCAACGGGTAAGTTGGAGTTATTAGGTATTTTGAATGATATCTTGTTAAATGTTATCACGAATCCCTAACGGGGTAAGTGATTGATTTTATGTCTATGTTTTGTGATCTAATGATTCTCATGAATCCCCAACGGGTAAGTGGGAGTTATTAGGTATTTCGAATGATATCTTGTTAACTGTTATCACGAATCCCCAACGGGTAAATGATTGATTTTTGGTAACTTGATAAATGTCATAATGACTTTCCCTATGCCTAGTGGTGGATCTGTGTTTCCTGATATCCTTAAGTCTTGAGTACTTGATGGTACTATCTACGTGGATTGGAAACAAAGGGTTAATATGCTCTTGATCTCTTATGGATTTGAGGAAATGTTTTTTGTTCATCATTCACTTGTTTGACCCTAACCAATAACCAGTGAAAATGGTGTGATTGATAATGCTGCTAGGAATAAGTATGATGTAGATTTGAAGATATATTCTGATTAGAAAAAGGCTAACGAAATTGCAAAGTTCTATGTCTTAAGTGGCCTTAGTATAAATATTTGCATGACCTATTTTCATGCTTGTTACCACTAAAAGAATTTTGGATAGCTAGAAGCTAATTATGAAAAGAAATATTTTATTTGTCTCTTGTTTGGAGAATGTGATTTTCTTTTTTCTTTGGAAGTGGAAAGTTTTTTCATGTAGAAGAATGATGAAGTGGTATTGAAAGGTTTTAGAAATTGGGGTATGAATCGGATTTATTTAAGTGGATATCATTTGTGAACTTTATGAATCCTCTGATATTCAACCTAATGAATTTTGTTTTTGACTTGGTTGTGTTATAAATGAACGCATTGATAAACTAATCAAGAATGACTTCATTGAAAAATGTTGAAAAAAAGATATATTGATTTGAGAAATTTATTTATATGGAAGAATGACCAAGTTATCTTTCTTCCAAAATTAAGTTGACAAAACTTAAAACGTCATTTATATGATCTATCATGATATTTGTGGTCTCATGAGTGTGCAAACTAGAAATAGTCTCTCTTATTTTGTCACTTCCACTAAAGATTTTTCGAGATTGAAAAAGGTATATCTTTTACATAAGAAAGTGAAGCATTTGACGTTTTTAAACAATTTAAGTCGAGATTTGACTTTTTGTTAGTTTTTCAAAAAGGAGAATAAAATTGTTATTGGCTTAGCATGCCTCGTATGCCATTATTAATGGAGTTGTTGAAAGACGCAATAGAACTTTCATGAAAATGGTAAGACCAATGGTAGCCTTTGCTAACCTTTGGACTTTGTTTAAGGTGAAACTCTCTTAACTGCTAGTCATATTGTAAATGTGGTTCTTTTTAAATTTGTTGAGAAAAGACTTTATGAGCTTTGGACTAGTAAGTAATCTAAGTTGAACTACATGAGAGTTTGAGTTGTGTTTCGCATGTTTCTTTTATACCTCATCTGGGTCATAATAATGTTTTTTGGTAAAATAATAAGGTGCTTGTTTGTTGGTTATCTAGATAATTCAAAATTATACAACCTTACTTGAACATGCATCGAGAAAGTAAACTCTCAAATTTTATGAAGTTGTTGAGACTTGTGAATTTCTTCAAAATCGTGAAGATTATTGTGTATATGTGAAAATAGTGGGAATCCTTAACATATTTCATTCCAATCTTGGAAAGAATCTTTTGGCAAGGGTTGAACAAGTGTTTATGTTCTTGAACCACACTAAATAATTTAATTTAACTTATCAAGTAGATAAGTTACAATGGTTGGTTACTCAAATTTTGATATAAGGGTTGTATGGGTACTTGAAAGTCAACTTCTGATTTTGTGATTATGTTTGGTGAATGGGCTACATCATGGAAAAGTAAAAACAAACAGTGTAGCTCAAATCCACTATGAAAGTTGAGTATGTTGTTATTAATATAGCTACAAAAGAGGTTATTTACCTTCGTAAATTATTGAGGAGTATTCATGTTGTCCCATGTGTTGAGTGACCTATAGTGATTTTTTGTGACAATACTTGAACTATATTCATTGTAAAAGATCTTAAATGTTGCTCTAAGGCAAAACACATTGAAGGTAAAATTATTATTATACTTGGACACATTGACGAAGCATGTTGTTATTCTAAAAAGATAGAATCTAAGGATAATTTAGCAGATCTATTCACTAAGGCTTTTGGGGTACTTGTTTGAAATAATCATGTACATAATATGGGTTTGACCCTTAATTGATTGATGTAAATGTATTTTTTGAAATACATGTGTTTATTTCATGATTATTACTTTGTGATATGGATATTTATGAGCGCTCATGATTATGTCCCGAGATTCAGCTTCTCTATCAGGTATATACTTGCGGGTATATACGGGAGGGTCTCGATAGAGAGGAAGGGTTGTATCTCAAATTGTTCAGGCCTATGGAATGTTGGGGGCACATTTCCTTAGTGGCTAATACTCAAGTTAGAAAGCAGCTTTACCCATGTTGCAAGATTATGAGTATGATATGAACGGTGGACCAATCTAAAATTCATTTATGATCTCTGATTGGAAAATATGTATTTTATGTAGGCCCGGGTTAAAACTACATAAAATTTATATTTTACAATTCGAGATAATACACATTATTATGGCCTTTAATTAAATTTGAAACCAAGTGGGAGGTTGTTGGAAATTAAATGGTTTCAAATAAAATTAATTTATGATTCTATACATTGTATCAATTTATGGATAAACTTAATTTTGATACATGTACTTTGGCATACATGCATCTTTATGTACATGTACTTTGGCATACATGTATATTGATATACATGTATTTTGATATACAATTAACCATGTATTAAGGTTCATGAATAATGTGTAGGGAAAATGAATATGGATTTATTACGGAACATGAATGTAGGATTCTGTGGCTAGTGGATTCCTACATTGGAGAAGAAAGGATCTTGAATCCTCCTATAAATAGCTCCATTGGTCCTACAAGTGAGGCATGCAAAAAATATTGTCTAGCTGAAAATAGCAAGCTAATCACTTGTAGAAAACTCTCTACACTATAATATATATCTTTTTCTTTAGTTTCTTTTTGATTATCAAGGAGGAGTCTTTGAGAAGGTATTCGATTCAAAGGATGAAGAAAGTGTTCAAGGAGATCTTCAAGCCTAAAAGGAAAAGATGTGGTGAAGTTGCTATTGGAATAACAAGGAGTCTTCAAGTTTAAACAAAAGGAGATGGTTCAAAGATGATGTCTACATTCGGTAACTTTTATATGTATATTTATTCATTGATATTAAATAAGAATTATATGCATTGCTTACAATGATCTGATGAAGATTGGTTGCCATGGCCTCGTATACCATGTACACATCATTGAAAGTATTAAGCAGTCGGCATCATAACCTTTTTGATACCTATCACATTTTTGTGCTTTATTTGACGCAACAGAATGAGTTCTCTCAGAGTCCTCAATGCAACAATTTTCTTCCCCAACACATTACTTATCTTCTTGATGGCCATTGTATCATTAGTGTGCCAAGTAATTGCTGAACAAGCAACACCAGATTCTCCTTTAGCTATTGCCTTAATCGTATTTTATTGTCGATTTCAAATGCTATATCGCACAGTGTCTAGCAGTGCTTCTCCTTACGCCAAAAACCGTATGGAGGCAACACACGGTTTACCTGACTACTGCATTCTTTTTGTGAGAAAATTCTGCATGTAATAAACAATTATCATTACAAACTCGTATGAGTTTTGATGAAAGGATGAGTCATATTACAAAAAAAAATTAAGGTGGGGCACACACACGCCTTTCTTTGGCTGATTCTTCTTAACTTCTTGCGCTCTAGCTTTTGTTGTATAGTAAGCTTCTTAGTTATCAAAATATAAAAATCAGTTGAGATATATGCCGCATTGATAATTCGTATTACAGATTATAATCAAGAACTATATGTTATAAGTGAAAACACGACAGTTCTTTATCTTATATACCTTAATGCTTCCCATTTGTAAAAAAAAACAAGAAATATACTTGTACTTTGAATACGAATGTAAATAATTTTACTGCATGTATACGGTTTTGACATTGCAATTTCAGTTTTAGAAGTTGGAAGGTTCTATTTATATAACGAGATGAAAGAGGGTTATTTGCAGCTTCCTTTTATACTCTAGGCAATGTTTGGTTCCGTTGATTAGGTCAGATTAATTCAATTAACTCGCGTTGTACCTCGTTTGGTCTTAATGATACAAGTTACAGACTATTTTCCAGATAATTCGGTATTGTCACGTGTTATTCCTAAGATTATTATGACATCCGAGAGATTATGTAATTTCGTCTCATCCTTTTGACTTAATTTAAATTTACCTTATTACCCTTAAATTTGAAAACCGCAACGGCACTTTAAATTGTGAATGCATTTTCATTTTTGGTTATATAGCAGACACGAAATCTTCAAAATACCATTTCTATTGAGCAATTTTGGGCTAAAAAGATCGTCTCCGATTGAAGAAAAACTTTGACACTGAGTTTTTTGGTATCTAAATTTAGGGAGACAGTGAAGATCTATGGTTTTTTTCCCTTAAATTCGATGCATAAGAAAGAGAAAGAGGCTGGGGTATTTAAGGTAAAAAAACTGTACCTCGTATATATCGACAGGGGCACATTGGTAAATTTGCTAATAAATTTTTACCCAATTATACAAACCAAGATTTACCATCCTCATAAACTGTTTCGTAACATACAAACCAAAATTTACAAGTTTAATTTACTGATCCTCATATCTAGATATTAAACATCATGGATGTAGATAAAATTGAAACCAATGTTAATAAATGACAACTTATATATCTCTTTAGCATAAGATAAATCTAAAATACAGAACATAGCTGGTTTTGTTATGAAATAAAGTTCTATAACATTATTTCAAACAAAATGTTATAAAAAGTGTTAGATCTTTTTCAGATAGTTTTACTAAAACTGCAACTAAATGAGTTGTGACTGAGATAAAGAGTAATGCAGTAATGTAAAAATACTCAAGGGTTTTTAACATGGTTTGGATAACTGTCATTATCCACAGAGGATTTTGTCCAAACAAAGACTAATTCACTTTGAGAAACATTACAAAGGACACATGCATTGAATAAAACAACAATACTCCCTCTTGTTTTTTTACCCCTCTCGTAAATTTCTCTCGTTACTCCGCTAAATCTTTTCACTCCAAGTAATAGAACTTCCTTCTAAGTCTAGAACACAATTTCTAATTTAGCACACTTTCCTTTTTCAAAAGATAACAAAGTAACTTGGTTTCGAAATAAAACTCTCATATCATTAGCTCTTTGTTCAAGTATTTTTGAGACTATTTGAATCTTCGATTTGCTACATAATTTATACAAGTCTTGATCGAGCAGCTTAATTCAGAAAGTACGCAGCTTTTTTAGAAGCTTGCAATTTGTCTTCAATCAAATTGTGTGATTATCAAAGAGGTACCTGATATCTATACACGTACATGATATTTATTTGGTTGTCTAGCTATGAAAATGGATCTAATATGTTTTAAAGAAGTAAAATATAAAATTATATCTTAGGATTAATATAGTTTCATCAGATGTTTCATTTTTTCAATCAATATTGACAGGACTAAAAGAAGTCTTTATTTGCTATAAGTTTTAGAGTAGTTTTACATAAGGGGAAGAGGTTTTCAATAGGCTATACTTATAATTAAAGGAAAAAAATTCTAAAAATTCAGAATAAAGGTTTAAGTTGGATTATGCCACATATAAACAATCGCACAGGATATAAGATGGACAAAACTAAATGTAAGATTTGGTTTTAAATTGTGAAAACCAGCTCTGTATTACGTATAATTAACTCAAGTATATCAGAAATCTTGTAGATAAAGTGATTTTATCAGAAAAAGTTATGTATAATTACATTATGTATGTGTAGGAAAATTGCTTCTCGTGAAGTCCTTAACCTTTTGCTCCAAAAGAGCCCAAAAATACACTTTGAATTTGACACTTTTTTATCATTCATCACATTAGAAAAAAAGCAAACAAAAACAATTAATACTAAGCTCATTTAAAAGTATAAAATACTAAGAATCTGCTAAAATATGGGAAAGCATAAAACCCCCGGTGTTCATAAACCCTACACCAAACCATCCGTGATACTTTTTTGCACGAAATTTGCTCGTGTTTTGAGAAACTCTGAAGAAGACATCCTCGTGTTAGTTTTTGCAAAAAGTTACTTTGCATTTTCAAAACCTTGTCCCAAACCCCTAACTGAATATAAATTGTCAATTTTACCGTTTTAATAAGAAGGGATTTCATGCAAAATTTATAATAACATGAGGGCATGTGGTGCATAGTTTTTTATAATATGAGGGGATTAGTTTCAAATAACAGAAGGGAATTTGTGCAAAGAGATGACACGAGGGGAGTTATTGCAGAAATTTTAAAATTACGAGGGAAGTTTCGCGCACTATAAATAATACTAGGGGTTTTTGGTGTAGGTCTTTTGATAACATGGGGGATTTTACGTAGTTTTCTCTATAACACATATATCAAATTAGTATTCCAACCTTGATTCACCTAGTTAGTAACAAAAGTAGAGTTGATGATCTACAAAAGAAAAAAAACTAAAATGCACATTGCCTTTTCATGCTATAACTTTTCACTAATACTTTTCCTCATCATCAGTAATATCTTACATTGGCTAGTTAAAGCTTAGGGATGGTACAAAAGAATTTCTGTTAACATCAAATCCCTAAGTGAGAACTCTTCGGAACTTTCGTCTATGTTGATACCAATATGGAGTTCACTTTCACAACTGTCACTTGGATCATCCAGAGATGAGATGTAAGGATGGGAAAGAGCCTCCGTAGCGGTGATTCTTTTGCATGGATCAAAAACAAGCATCTTGCTCAATAAGTCTAATGCCAGAGGGTCAGCATACGGAAATATTGAGGAAAAGGGAATTCTTCGTGAAGAATTAAGTGGCTGTATGAGATCCTTCACTATTGCACTACCTACAAATTGAAGATCATCTTCTTTTTGCCAACCCAGAACAGATAGGATAAGCTTCAGCTGATTAGAGAAATCAGTTCCCGGGAAGAGTGGTTTTCGGCCAAGAATCTCTGCCAAAATACATCCCACTGACCAAATATCAATAGACGATGATTCATTAGTATTATTACATGAAAGAAGTTGTTCGGGAGCACGGTACCATCTTGTTACCCCTTGCTGATCATTCATGAATAATTGCCACTTATTTCTTCTTTCAAGTCCGAAATAGCATATCTTCAACTCAGAATAATCTGCATTAACTAAGATCTTTTCTGGCTCCAAGTCTCGGTGAATAATGTTTGCAGAATGCAAATGTTTCAACCCTCTCAAAAGCTGCAGCATACATAATTAAATACCATAAATATTCATATATAGAAATTAGTACAATGAAATATTCTTGTATCCTTGTAAAGTAAAAGAAGAAAAAGTATTATACATTCTTTTGAAGAAGATGCAAACATATAGATTAAAATATAAGTGGCACAATTAACGGGAAAAATGCATAAAACTCTCATGTTTTTCAAAACCCTACATCAAATCCTTATTATTATTATTATTATTATTATTATTATTATTATTATCATCATCATCGTTGTTGTTATTGTTTGCACAGTATCTTCTTGTGTTTTCAAAATCCTTACATCAGACCCCCTCTCTATTCGTTGGCCTCCGTCTATTTTCTTAAACATGCACCAAACGCCCTCATATTATTAGAAACATGCACGAACCTCGTACTTGTTAACAAAAACTATACACCATACTCCTTCATGTATTAAAATTTGCAGTAAACCCCTCTTTTTAAGAGGGATAAAATTGACAATTAAAACTAATTAACGTCTACAAAGTTTTCCTCTGTCAAAGTGAGAGCTTTGTACAGGATCTCAAAAAATAAGAGCGAGTTTCGTGCAAAAACAAAGATATTAACACGAGGGAGTTTCGTGCAGGTTTTCTATAACACAGGTTCTATGCCTTTCCCCCAATTAAGCATTATTCAAAAACTAATATATATATATATATATATATATATATATATATATATATATATAAGGTAAGGGTTTAGAGAATATGTTACCTTAAAAATAAAGCTTTTGCATTGATCGTTGGTCAGACCCATTGTCGCAGAGTGAATAATCTGATGAAGATTGGTTTCCATTGCCTCGTATACCACATAGACATCATTGAAAGTAGTAAGCATAGTCGGCATCATAACCTCTTTGATACTTGTCACATTGTTGTGCTTTATTTGACGCAGCAGTATGAGTTCTCTTAGAGTCCTCAATGCAACAGTTTTCTTCCGAAACACATTACTCATCTTCTTGATGGCCACTGTATCATTTGTTTGCCTAGTAATCGCTGAACAAACAACACTAGATTGTCCTCTAGCTACTGGCTTAGTCGGAGTATATTTCGTGTCGATTTCAAACACTGCATTGCACAATTTCCAGCAATGCTTATCCTTACGCCAAAAACCATATGGAGGCGGCACACGGGTTACCTGACTACTGTGGTCTTTTTGTGAAGACATTCTGCATGTATTAAACAATTGTCATTAAATAGTAGCGCTACTCATGGAAACAAATTCTTGTGAGTTTGATGAAGAAGAATAATCTTACATAAAAAATTAAATTGGGACCCACGCGTACCTTTTTTAGCGGGTTCTTCTTAACTTCTTGCGCTCTAACTACTTTTGGGCAGCAAGCTTCTTAATTATCAAAAGAAAGAAGAAATCAGTTGATATTTATGCTGCATCCATAAATTGTAACACAAATTATGATCATTATGCATCGCAGTTATAAGAAAACAAGAATTATACCTAATTGTACTTTGAATAGGAGTTCATACAGTTTTCCAAGATTTTGACACTGCAGTTTCAATTTCCGAAGTTGGAAGGTTCTATTATATATAAAGAGATGAAAGAGAGTTATGTGCGGCTTCCTTTCCTACTCTAGGCAATGTTTGGTTCCGTTGATTACATCAGATTAATTCAATTATCTCGTTGTGTACCTCGTTTGGTCTGAATAATACAAGTTACGGGCTATTTGCGAAAAATTAGATAACTCGGTATTGTCGCAAATTATTCCAAAGTTATTACGACATTCGAGAAATTATGTTATTGTAGTCTCATCCCTTTTGAATTAAAACTAAATTTGACCATTTTGCCCTTAAATTTGAAAATCACAATAGCACTTTAAATTGTGAATGCATTTTCATTTCTGGCTAAATAGCAGACACACAAAATCTTAAAAAAAAAGAAAAAAAAAAAAAAAAGAGAAACATTTCTATTGAGCAAGTTTGGGCTAAAAAAAACGTTTCCGACTGAAGAACGACTTTGACACCGAGTTTTTTGGTTATTTGAATTTGGAAATCACACTCTACATTCTGAATCGTAAAAGAGTTTAAGAAAGTATTACCTTATAGGAGCGAAATGGCGAAGGAGAATACTCGTTCACGGATCGGCGGCGACAATGGAGATCTAGGGTTTTTTTCCTTAAACTTGAGGCATACGAATGAAATAGGAAGAGGCTGGGGTATTTAAGGAAAAAGTCGCACCTAGTAAATATCGAAAGGGGCATAATGATAAATTTGGTCATAAATTTTTACCTAATTGTACAAACAAGAACTTATTCAATTTAATTTACTGATTCTAGTAAATTCTTACCTAATTATTCAAACCAAAATTTACAAGTTTAATTTACTGATCCTCTTATCTATACATTTTTTTGACAAGAAACAAACTTTTATTACATAAGACTCATTACATTAGACAAAAGCAGAGCTCCAATACAAGAGGGGGGCCTCCTGCCGAATACAGGGACTAGCATGAAAATGAGATGCTCTAGCAAGAGTATGAGCAACACCAGTTGCTTGTCTCTTAATAAAACTAACAGAATAATTTAACCTTTGCCTCAGCAAGCAAATACACTCCTGGAAAAAGACCCAAAATCAGACAAATCTGGACTTTTGGAGTGCATAGCATCAACAACTATCTTAGCGTCTAATTCAAAAATAACTTTCTGCACATTAATTCAAGGTCACAACCCATCTGATTGCCTCACGTAAACCCATTGCTTTAGCTTCTTTAATTTCAAACATACCTGGAATAGTCTTGGAACAGCATGAGATAAAGTTACCTCTGTCATTACGAATAACCATACCAAATCCTGTCATTTTCTTATCAGAGAAACAAGCAGCATCTACGTTACATTTTGAAGAACCTGCTGGTGGTAAATCCCATTGATAATTAACATGAGGAACCATAACTTGTTCAGATGGATGGCATTCATTATGTTTAACTGCTGCCAGTCATGTCACATATAACTGATAAACTCCAATAAACAGTCTATCAGGTTGAAGATGACGACTTGTCCAAAGTTTAGCATTTCTTTGCCTCCAAATACACCAACATAAAGAGCTGATTTTAGCCATCTCCAATTGGTCACCAGCTCTTATTAACTTAAAAACCCATTCTTTGAAATCTGCACTATTATGAATCTGCGGATTTATATTAGAACTACTCCAATAACTCTTTGCAAAAGGGCAAGCAATGAAGATATGTCAAGGATTCTCACTCGCTCCATTACAAATTACACATGAATTATCAATAGGCAAGCCACGGTTTTGCAGATTTTCACGAGTAGGCAGACAATCTCGACAAGCCTTCCACATAAACGTTTTAATCTTTTGTTGCACATCAATATGTCATAACTTTTCCCACTCACCTGGAACAGAAAAGTGATGAGTCAAACCAAGGAGATCCAACGCAATTCGATATCCAGACTTAACAATATATTTTCCATTTGGTGAGAAATGCCAAATCAGTTTGTCCTCACTAGAACAAGATCCCAGCGGGATATTAATAATAGCTACAACATCTCTAGCATTGAACAACTCTTCAAGAAGCTCTACATCGCATTCTTGACAGCCCGGGATCAATAGATCATTAACTGTTAAAATTCTCTAATTCTAGAACAATAGCTGGTTGTACTTTTAAATTGATGTTGTCTTTCAACCATGAATCTTGCATACATTTATATCACAACCCGCTATCGACACTCTTTTTCCAACACTACTCGAGAACTCAAATTACTCTTCCAAGTAAAACTTGGATTATGACCCAACTGGGCTGACATGAAATCCCCTATAGGATAGTATTTAGCTTTGAAGACCTGACTAATGAGAGTATTAGGATTAAAAATAAGCTTCCACCCTTGTTTCCCAAGCATGACCAGATTAAAGGCATGAAGATTAAAACCCATATCCCAAAATCCTTTCTAGTACATAATTTGTTCCAGTTGTACCAATATGGAGAAAATAGAAACCGATGTTAGTAAATGACAACTAATATATCTCTATTACATAAGATAATTATAAAATCAAGAAACATAACTACATTTTGTTGTGAAATAGTGTCCTCGAACATTATTACAAGTAAAATGTTCAAGAAAGTTTTAGATAGTTTTAAGATACTCTACGAACAGTAAAACTAATTGAGTTGGAACTGAGATAAACAGTACAGCAGAAAATTAGAAATACTTGCAAGATTTTAATGTGTTTCGGACAACTGTTCTAAACTACTAGGCTTCCCCCCAAACATAGATTAAACCTCTTTCACTTTGAGAACCATTACAATTTACAACGGACACATACAAAACAATAATACTATCTCTCGTTTTTTGGCTCCTTTTGAAATTTTCTTTCATCACTATGCTCCGTTACTTTCCCTCCAAATACAAGACTCCCCTCTAACTTAAAGTGCTATGTTTAACAATATCCAAAGTCTAGAACACATTCTAACTTCTCACATTTTTATATTTGAAAAGATAACAGAGTAACTTGATCCCGAAAGAAAACTCTCAAATCACTAGCTCTTTATTGAAATATTTTCAAGATGGTTTGAATCTTCTATTTGCTCCATAATTTATACAAGCTCTTGAGCTACTATGATAGATAGTATGCAGCTTATTTAGTAGCTTGCGTTTTGTCTTCGATCAGATCATGTGATTATCAATCACACAATATTCTTCCAATGTAAAACTTGATCACACACATTTAATTATGTTGACTTTTCCAATTTAAATTGAGGATCTCTCGTGCACAAATATCTGAATGTTAATTACCTTAACACAAATATTTAGGAGAAAATGCAAAATCCAGATAATAAGACCATATTTCCCTATAGTTTGTACTTATTTGACTACAGAAACTATCAAAAAGCTTGAATTAAGAAATATTTATTTCAATAGCACCAATTAGTTCATTAAAAGAAGATCGATGATCAAGAGAATATCTTCTTGTAAGAAAAGAAAGGTATTATTGTTAACAAGAAAATCTAATAAATAATAATAATTGGATAGGATAATTTAAGCAAAATCACAAAGATATGGAATCTTCCCTAGATAGACTTCCTTGAATTTGGCTATCTTGATTTGCAAGGTAAAATCAAAGAAAGATAAATTAATTGCACGAAATGATTATAGTCAAATTAATTAAGATAATTCAATCAATCAAATTGATTCCGACAACCTTTTCCGTAAACAACACATCATAAGATACTCAAGCCCTTAGATCGTGTTTAGACAAACATAAACTTTCTCGATAAAAATCATCTTTCATCAATTATATTTTCCTAACTCTTTCCTCTCTCTAGGAACTCTCTCGTCTGTTTAGACTTTCCTCTCTTCCTCTAGTTTTCCTTTTCTTTTGCGCTCTTTTCTTGCTCTCCTCTGTGTCTTTCCCCTTGTTTCTTCACCCTCGTGTCTCCTTGTCTTTTTCTTTCGTCTTTTTTCTTTCTTCCCCTATGGAAGAAAATAATGTTATTCCTCCTTTCACCATCATAGCCAAAGTTCTTACTACTGAGAAATCCGTTAACTTCACAGCCCTACAAGAAACACTATCTGGAGCTTGGGGATTAAATTACGTTCCCAAAGCCAAAAAACTTGGAGCAAAAACACTGGGATTTATCCTCAATAGCAACGCTGAAGCTACAAAAATCATTGAGAGAGGACCATGGAATTTCAGGGGGCACTTAGTTCTGATCAACTTGTGGCCAGAAGATAAAGCCTTTACTCAAATGGAGCTCAAATCCACTGAATTCTAGATTCACGCGTATAACATTCCTGTTTGTTTTATAACAGACAAAATGGTTAAAATCATCGGAGATTCAGTGGGCGAATTCATCTTCTGCAGCCTTGGAAATAACAACAACTGGAGCAGATCAATAAGAATCCGGGTGAATCTGGATACTACCAAATCTCTAGTAGATCAGGTCCATATCAAAAACAAAGAAAAAAATCCTATTGTTGTGGACATCAAGTATGAAAGATTGGGCGAATTTTGCTACTGTTGCGTTATAATAGGACACAAAATTGCTGAATGTAAGCCTGAAGAGGGGTTATCTTACCCATCCTCAGACCAGCTCGTGGAAGCTTTTGGCCCCTGGATTAAAGTTGAGAACAATCGAGGTAACCCGTCGAGCAGGCCAGGGAATGTCATGTACAGAAATTTGTCGGACTATGAGGATTCGGTGATAATTAGTCCGATGAATTTCCTGGTTTCAAGCAGCGTTTTGGATATTCTGGCAACGTCGGCACAAGCTGATTTGTCTTCCAAGGAGGCAGAGGATGATGATGACGTGGCGCTACCTAAGCTAAGTAACGTACTAGGGTTAGAGGAATTAACCAACGCGGTTAAAGGACAGGTTACCGTTGGATTTGATAAGAAAAGAGAGAAGTTTTCTGATCTAGCATCTGACGTGTCAACAAGCTCCAGTATTATCCCAACGGATATATTGTTTCATAGCGAGCTGGATCTGAATTTTATAATTAAGCCCAACTTTGGGCCCATGCCAGACCTCCCAAGTATTGGGCTAGTAAACCTCCCTCGGCGTTTTCCTGGGCCGAGTGGGCCTATCTCCCCATTTAAATTGGCGCAAAGATTCGAAATTGCTGGATCAAAAAGAAAAGGCCACCTTTCTGGGCTTGCTTTGGAAAAAAGGCCCAAAACAATTTCAGAAACTGAAAACTCTCAACTGTCAAACGCTCTCCTGTCTTTGAACCTGCGATCAAATTTTGCTTTGGAGGAGAATCCATCAACAGAATTGGAAGATGATTTTGATGCGAACGAAGATAAAGAGGATCGAATACACACCATTGAAGAAACTATGATCATCAGGCACATTAGAACTTTTAAAAGGAGCAATCAAGGCAAACAAAGCAACAGCAACATTACCATCGAAGAATTGGTAGAGAACTCCCCACCAAATCCAAAATGCACGGCCCCAGAGGGGGAACAACCATGAAACCACCTCAGATCATAGCGTGGAACTGTCAAGGCACGGCCAAGCCTTCGACAGTGAGGGCGCTTCGTTCCCTCATCTCCTTGCATAGGCCGGATATTATTTTCTTCAGTGAAACTAAAACAAAAAAAATTGATGCTATTATTAATATGCTTTCTGCAACCCGTGTTTGTAATCACCTTTTTGTCGATCCTACAGGTTTCTCTGGTGGACTTAAAATTGCTTGGTCGAATGACCACGACATCTCCATCCTTAAAGTCAACAAATGGTTCATCCATCTTTCTTTTGTCTCCCCGGTTGACTTCTCTACGTGTTTGTTTACAGGGATCTACAGTCCCTGCAAAGACAAGAAGAAAGATCTTTTTTGGCAGGAACTTGGTTTGCTTAAACCTGTTACCAACCAACCCTGGATCCTCTTTGGCGATTTCAATGACATTCTGCACCAAGGGGAGAAACAGGGAGGTACTCCTTTTGCTTCTTCTTCCATTAACCGTTTTGAAGCTGAAATTAATTATCTTGACCTCATTGATATTGGTTTTAAGGGCAAGAAGTTTACTTGGAACAACAAAAGAGAAGGTTTAGCTAACATTAGAATGCGCCTGGACAGGGCTCTTGCTAATTCTGATTGGATTACTATGTTCCCTCATTCTCAAGTTACTCACCTTCCTGCTCATAAATCTGATCACAATCCCCTCCTTTTGCATCTTGAGAGCCCTTTAAATAGAAGGAAAAGACCTTTTAGATTTGAGAATATGTGGACTCTTAGGGAATATTGTGCTAAAGTTGTGGAAATTAGTTGGAATTCTGTGAATTTGGCCCCCCATTCCTTTGTTTTTGACCAAAGAGAAGAAAGCTAGCATTGCTCTTATTAAGTGGAATAAGGAGGTGGTTGGTGATTTTCATTCCAAAAAATTGCTCCTTATCAAAGATATTGATAATCTACATGACAAGGTCCTTACTTTTGAACTGAAATCTAAAATTTCTGATCTACAAAGAGATCTTGATATCCTACTCCAACAAGAAGAAGATTTTTGGAAGCAAAGAGCCAAAGAACATTGGGCCAGGCATGGTGATGCTAAAGGTAATCATATTCAGTTTGTCAAGGATCAATTTGGGTTAAAAAATTCAAATGGGAAGAGATTGGTAAGTATTTTGTGGATTACTTCTGTAACGCCCCTGAAATTGGAAGAAAATAAAAGTATATTCAAATTTTAATTTTAGTTCTTGTACTTTTTGAAAATATGATTTTGGCTCCAAAAATTTTGAAAAATTTACAATTTAGTCCTTCTCCTTTTGAAAAATTTATGATTGACCACATATATTTTACTTAAGACCAAATGAGTTATCAAAACTTTCAAATTGGTCCCTTATAGTTTTAAAATATCCAAACATTCATTGACATTGGTAAATCTTGACATATTTACATTTACATTTGAGAAAAGGTAATTTTGCTTTGTCTTTTATGCTAGATATTTCTAATATTTTATTCTTATAAAATCCTATCAGATAAGGCATGGAAACATCTTCATAATTAGGGTGGCCTAGCTTGGATTAAAATAACAATGGGTAGGGTATGGTAACTAATCCTTTGTCTCCCATTTCCACCTATAAAAGGGAGGCTCTCTTCAACATTTTTACACACCTCTCTTTTCCGAATATTCTTTTCTTATATTCTGAAAAGTTCTTCCTCTTGATGTTTAGATTTGTAGAAAAATTATTTCAGTCCTTTAAGCCTTCTTTATAGTCCTTAAAAATCCTCAAAACCGAGTTTGGTCAAAACTGCCAGTTTTGGTACAGAATCTTTGAAAGTCTGAAAACCATATCAAAACTTCGATTATTTCTCTGAAATTTTTACCACATACTGGTTATTGTGTAATCTAACTTTCATGTTCAGAAATCTTCTTCAACCAAAGTCGTTTGAGGGGTCTAAAAATGAAAAATACGTACCACTGTCCAGAAAATCTGAAAACAGCTCCTAGCTTTCATGATTTATTTAAAATAGCAAACCTTGTCCTGTTGATCTGATTTTGAAACTACATACTCTCCATGATGTGTAATATTGAAACCCTCAACCAATTTCAGATTATCATATCGTTTGAAAGTCCGATTGAAGGTGAATCTAAGATTGCTACAGTTTTCTGCATTATATTTGCATAAACATTTTGATTAACCAGTATATGTTGCAAAAGCTACACAAATCATGAAATTGATCATTAATATGGACTCATTACATACTAATAATGATGTTGGATCAGTTGATCATAATTTATAATCATGTTTAATAACTTTCATAGATTTTGCAACATTTACAAGACATGTAGTTTGTTTTACGGTTGATCTTTCAATTTCTTTAACTTTGATTGAAGTATTGTGTCTATCTTATAATCTAACCATCTAATCTCGTTTATTAGCATGATAAGTATTCTAAAAATATTAATTTTTATCAGATCTACATGTTTAAAATTTATTTTAATTGTCATTAGTGATATATGCAATATTGTGTAACTATATACTAATAACTAAAAGAAAAATAGTTTTTACCAAAGTTATATATGTGATATAATTTTATTAAAGGGCTTATTGAGATACTTGTTCAATGTTCATGGTAAAACTTTTGATTTGAGATTATTATGTTAAGAAATATTGTTTTAAAAAGGTTTAGATATGCAATTGTACATAAGTATATATTAATATCAAATATTTTGTTAAATAAATTCGAAATGGAGATTTTAATTATTATTTTGTAACTGATTTAGTCTTCAACTTGTTACTTTGAAATGGTAAATCACATTATTTATATTTTTACGTCACAGTTAAAGTTAAAATAGGTAAATGTTGGATTTATCCAAAATTAACAAGAATTAGATATTTAATTGAACTTCTTTAAATATGATAAATATTGAAAGTATATATTATTGTTGTAAATTAATGAGCAAACAATTGATTATATCTTTTTGATTTATTTAAGGATACTGCAATTATCGACGTTAATCAAGAATTTCCCGTACGGTAAAAGGTGAGGTTTGATTTCTGATTTGTTCAAAACCCCGTTTGGCATCCGACCCTGAGAAACTTGGACATAACAATTGTGATTCTTTGTTTCAAATCACGAGAAACATTCCATTGTCATTTTAATGCTTTTATATTTATATTCGTTAATTCTTTACAAATCAGCTTTCTTACCTATTGTTAAATTAAACCAATCATTTGATTCATAATCACACATTTCTTCATAACCATAATTGACCTGATATCATGATCACCAAATCAATTCTTGAATTGTGCAACGAGCAACGAACTATGTTCGGTCTATGTAGTTCAAAAACGAGCAACGGATATTGTCCGGCTTACTAGCTCATCTGATATTTCTGTTTCACCCATTGGGACGCCTTTGGGAAGTTGGGCCCAGGGATTGAAAGTTCTTACTGCTGGGCAGCAAAGGGCTGTCGAATTAACTAATTCTGATTAATACCCATTCTGTCTAAGCGCCGCTTGCAGCCAGGAGTTGGTTGTGACCCGCGTGTTAGATTGACATGTACTCGAGCATGTCTTTTGCGAGGTAGCTCCTCGTAGGGAGGTATACGGTTGAATTTTGGGAGTTAAGGTTGGATCTGTTATATGTAATTGCACAAGTTCATTTTCTCGTTATTCTGAATATTCTAGTATTATCGTTAAACCAATAATTTTAGTTCAATGATGCAGATGTAATTATTCTGGTCATTCTTGTTCGTTTTGTTCTGGTTTACTGTTTGATTATTGTCATGATCTAAGAATTTCACTAAGTCATTAAAGACTTACTCCTCTTTTGTTCTATATGTCCCTTTCTCAGAGTAAGATTGGTATAGCAGCACGGATGGAACGAATGATCGACAAATCCGTTTTTTGGAAACTTTGCAAAAATTGTTAAGTGTTTGACTTTGTATTTACATCATTTTAAAATTGTAAAATGTATTTGTATTCCAAATACTTCCGCTGTATTTAAGTAAAGATATTTTATAATGCTATGGTTTTGATTCTGGTCAGTGAGACCCCTTCCTATGAGCTACAGTCCGGTGTGAATTGAGTTTGTTAGGTGACCAACACCGGACCAACTCGGATTGGATTGTGACTCGTGGGGCGCGGTTCTTGATGAGTCTGATAATGAAGCCTTATGCAGAATTCCTACTCCTAAGGAAGTTAAAATTACCTTGTTTAGTTTCAATTCTAACAAAAGCCCCCGGGCCTGATGGGTATTCTGCTCATTTCTTTAAAACTTTTTGGAATGTGGTTGGTTCTGATTTCATTAAGTCTGTGCAAGCTTTCTTTTTAAACCACCATATCCCTCATATCTTCAACCATACTTTTATTGCCTTGATTCCTAAGGTTAATAGACCTTGTCATGTGGACAACTTTAGACCCATTAGCCTCTGCAATGTGGTTTACAAAGTGGTGTCTAAACTGCTTGCTAATAGGATCAAATTGATTCTTTCTAAGGTTATCTCCCCTATGCAGTTTGCTTTTGTAGAAGGTAGGCATATCCATGAGAATAACATTATTAGTCATGAAATGATCCACTACTTGAATTCCAAAAAAGGTGAAAAGAAGTTTATGGCTGTTAAAGTTGGTCTCTCAAAAGCTTATGATATGGTGGAGTGGAGCCTGTTGTTTTGTATTTTAAGGAATATTGGCTGCTCTGATCTTTTCTGTTCTTGGATTATGAAGTGTCTTAGGTCTAGTAGCTTTTCTGTTCTTATTGATGGAGCACCCTTTGGTTTTTTCACCCCCTCTAGAGGTCTTAGACAAGGGGACCCCATCTCCCCTTATTTGTTTATTATTTTTGATGAACTGCTTTCTAGACTTCTTTTTAGAGAAGAAAGTAATGGGAATCTCAATGGTATCAAGCTCACTGGAATTAGTGCTCCTATCTCTCACCTTCTTTATGCTGATGACATCACTATTTTTTGCAGGAATAGTCCTTCTGATGTTATTGCTATTAATAGATGTCTTAGTGTTTTTGAAGATTGGGGTAGCCAAATTCCTAACAGAAGCAAATCTTCTGTCCATTTCAGTGCTAACACTGACATTACCTCCAAGCATTTTGTGATGGTGGACCTTGGGTTTAAAGAATGCAACCATAAGAACCTACACTTAGGCTTTCACTTCTGTAAGCCCAGAAGGAAAAAAGAGGCTTTTGATCATCTCATTTCTAAACTTAGAGTTTCTTTTGCAGGTTGGAAAAGCAAAGTGTTACCTCAAACTAGGGAGACTAGTGTTGATTGATGTTGTAGCTCAAGCTATGCCTAATTACCAGATGGCTAATTTCATTCTCCCTGTTAGCATAACATCCAAGATTGATAGTTTGATGATGCACTTTTGGTGGAGGAGAATAGAAATAACAACATTCTTCCTCTTAAGAGTTGGGACATCATCTGTTTGCCTAAACCAGAAGGAGGCTTGGGTTTGAGGAAGATGAGAGACCAGAACTTGGCTTTAGTTTCTAAGCTTTCTTGGAGCATTACTTGTCATGATGAGAAGCTCTGGATCAAGCTTTTCAAAGATAGATATGTGAAAGATAAAGACTTTATTTCTATGAACTTACCTGGTACTAATATGTCTTGGATCGCCCAAGACATTTTCAAATGCAGGGAAGTCATTACCAAAGGTGCCAGATTCAAGATATTTTCAGATTCTCACATCAGCACCTGGAATTATAACTGGATTCCTTCGTTCAAGTTCAGCAAGCCTGTTCACATTGACCCTCTTGCTATTACTGACTCTATTTTCCCTAAAGTCAGTGACCTGTTCCTTGATGATGGGCTTTATTGGGACCTTGTCCTCCTCTCCTCTTTGTTCTTGCCAGAAGTGGTGAAAGAAATTGCTAAAATTCCAATCATCTCTTCCCAGGAAGATAAGGAACTTTACTGGTTTCCCTCCCAGTCAGGGAAATACTCAGTCAAAAGTGCCTACCTTACCATTATTCATAGCCGAAGGAAGCTGGAGCCACCTAGTTTCTGGAGTAAAATCTGGAAAACTAAGATACACAACAGGGATAAGCTCTTCTGGTGGAAATGTGCAGCTAATTCCTTGCCTACAAGACATAAGCTTAACTCCATATTCCAGATTAATGATGTCTTGTGCCCTCTTTGTGGTTCTGAACCTGAAACAGTTGATCATCTGTTCATTAGATGTCATGTTGCTCAATTGATTTTCTTCTCTTCTAGATGGTCTTTTAGGCTTTGTCATTTTAACAATGCTAATTTCACTGACTCATTTCTGTTCCTCTCAGATCCTTGTTCTTTTGGACTGATTACCAAAGAGGATCACATGGAATTCATGATTTTTGCTGCAACTGTTATGAGTTGCATTTGGAGGCTGAGAAATGATATCATCCATGGCAAACCAGGCAAAGACATCAAAGATATTATTGTTGATATTCATCGGAGAACCATGCTTCATTTTGATGCTCAACTGAAGATTGGTCATGCAGCTCATAATAGATTTATTCAAGCTTCTTGGCAGCCCCCTGGAAAACACTGGATCAAAGTCAATAGTGATGCCACTTTCAAGCAATCTACCAATTGTAGTTCCTCACTTGCTGGAGTATGGAGAAATTCTAAAGGTTCCATTATCCTTGCTCATCATCACATTACCAACTGCTTTGATGCGGAGATGGCTGAAGCATAGGCTATTCTTAAGGCGACTACCTTAGCAAACCAATTCCGTAGAAGGAAAGTTATTTTTGAATCTGACTGCTTGAGTATTATCATGCAAATTAATTCAAAGGCTTCCTTGGTTAACTGGAGCTCTCAGTCAGCATTAGAGAAGATTTTGAAGATTTGGAGTTTTTGGCCGCGTTGGAAATTTTGTTTTGTCCTAAGAAATTGTAATGCATCTCCACATAGTTTAGCTGTTTGGTCTAGAGATGCAAATTTTTCAGGTTTTGTTCCTTTTGATGACATTCCAAACGCTGCTTTTTGTGACGGAGGCTACCCGATTGTAGCACCCCTCTTTTGAGTTAATGAAGTTTAGTTCAACAAAAATTAAAAAAATTAAAAAAAAGCATTCTTGACTCTTTTTTCTTTGATAAAATAACAAAGAGGGTAGAGTCTAGATTAGAAAGAGAAAGTAGGAGAAAAATGTTGAATTAATTAAGCATTCCCATAAGAGGTATTTATATTAGTTTCGTGGAAAATGATAAGCTTGGATCTTGGATGGTGGGTCATAGTAGGATCGACCATAGCGGAGTCTAAGACTGAGGTGACTTCAACAACTGGTGTTTTAAAAATCCCACCATGGGGTCTAGAAGATGGCATTATGTGGGGTTTTGAGCCCACTAACTTGACACGTGGTGCTTTAGATATTAACAAGTGTCATGTAAAAGATATGGTACATCAGAGTAAAATTAAGAATCTCATTTATATTTTGTTATCTTTCTAGTAATTTTGGTCAAAAGTATGCTTTAATCTTCAGCCTTTGTTATGACGAAAATAATTGATTTTACGTTTTAACGTACATATAATTACTTTTACAACTTTTATATCTCTTATTTTAATGAGTTATTTCTTTGAAGACACCCATACATTTACACTAATAACTTAATAGGTTAGCACCACCTTATTTTGTAACTAGATTCCACTACTCCGAAAATCTAATAAATAAAATAACATTCTTAAGAAATCTTGTACTAGTTAACTTAAACTATGGATATCTTTAACTAGACCAGAAAGTACAATGATAGTATATTATATTTGAATTTACATTAATTTGCACTTTTTAGCATACTAATATTTTAATTAAATTAATTTGTAATACTTGATAACTTTTGTTTAACTGTATAGTTAAGGATAATAATTACGCCACATCATTGTATTAATTCATTAGTTTAAAGAATGTCATGTTGATACTGTTTATATCTTTTTCTATATTAACAAGTAATCAAGAAAACACAGAGACGATTTATGATAATTGATATCGACGAATCTTCAAATACTAAGATGTGGGCTTCAAACCCTAGGTATGCATGCATTCGTTCTCTATTGGCTCCTACATTTTTATTTGTGTTAACAACTTTATTCATGATGAACTATTGATAGATTGTGATTCGACATTCGCATTGAAGATCTAACAGTAGTTGTACATTGTTAAATTGTGGTATTTGCTAATATTGTTCTGCTCATCGTATATAAGGGTAGGGTGTATTGTCTACTAGATGCACTTCGTTGTTTTGTTTGAGTGTTCTTCATAGTGTGTAACTGAATTGAGGATGAAATTAATAGAAATCACAAGTTATTTGACCAATAATATGTTTTGGTTGTCATGTTTTTAGTGATTCTATTTGAATCCTCTGCTACTTGTCATCTTGGATGGTTTTGTTGGTATGTAATAATTTGTTTTAGACTTTGCGTTTCGTTTGTGCGTTGCGACTGGCTTGTCTCGACGCCTTTCATTTCATTGTGAAAGCCCATAAACAGACTTTTGTATAGCTGTTATTCGGAGTATCGGTTGTATATCTGTATTGTATAACTTATCATAAATGCTAGTATAAATAAGTTCTATTTATCGGTGGAACTTTTTGTGATTTGGATGTGAAAGAGTGGAAATGCTTCTGGTATTCTTGTTTCTTGTTTTTCCAGCAATTAGAAATTCTAACATGATCTTGTTTCAAACTTTGCTTTCAGGTTTTTTGTTAAGGCCTTCTTGTCAGGCTTTATCTGGTGGTTGGTGCTTAACGTACAACAATCTCATACAAAGGTGGATGGTATGTTTTCTCGCCTCTTCATCTTATCTTCCTATATAACTCCTCGAGTAGTCCAATTTATTGGTGAGGTTTTTTTTTTTTACTCTGACTTCATCTAGATGCTGTAAGAGATGCATCTCAAGACTGTTATTTGTTCTTTCATACTTTGCTGTTGCAGAAAGATATTAGAAGATGCTTGGTATTACTCGACAGACATCTGGTTCAGTTTTAAAGAGTAAGAAGTTGATGCTCTTACATTAGTTTCTTAGATGGTTCTATACTTGGTTAGGATAGATTAGTTTCTTAGATGGTTCTACATCATTGGGTCTTAGATTAGTTTCTTTAGATGGTTCTACATCATTAGATATTAGATTAGTTTCTTCGATGGTTCTATACTTCTATATTTGGTTAGGTTAGATAAGGATCTTAGATGGTTCCACATCATTGGACCTTAGATTAGTTTTTTAGATGGTTCTATATTTGGTTGGGTAGTTAGTTTATAGTTGAGACTTTTTGAATTGGATTTATGTTGTTTTGGATATTTTAAAGTTACCTGTTCCTATTTAGTATTCCAGGAAAAAGATATAAAGTATGAATATTCTTTGTTATCATTTATTATCCTTGTAAGTATCATTTTGCTTTATATTTTCTTGGGTTATTTAGTGGATGCACCAGTTACTCTGCTAGTCTTCACATACCTGGCTCTGGCTTTGGTGTATGGAAGTACCATGCTGTACCGCCGGATATAATTGTTGGTATATCATTACTTCCATAAATTGATTCAACTCTCTACTGCCTAAGTTCCTTCCTTAAATAAGTAATTTTTCACATTCTGCAAAACACATAACATGTTTTAACATGCATTTTCCTACAATTCGGTCTAAATATCTCTATACTGCTATCTTCCTTTAGGCTCTGTCGACGTCCATGGCAATTACCTCGGTAACTTCTGTCCTTCTCATCTCAAATATGCCTTTCCACTTTCGGTTTTATCATTCATGTGAATTCAGACACTTGTGATATAACTACCAAATTGATGGTGTTGGCCCTTCTTTATCTGCTAAGAGTGTGGCATTCCTTCATTTGCCCCTTCATGATGTGGGTAAGAATCCACTCTCGAGCATGTTAGTTGTGTATTTTATTGTTTATGATTGTGATATTAATGAACTTGCACAACTGGTATATTTTATTTAGGTTTTGTTCATTTATCAGAGAATGCTAGTTGGTGTGGGACTTGATTGCAAACCCATGGTATTCGCAGCCGATTAAAGGGGATTATAACGAGTTGACTGGAATGAAATATTCTATTCCTTGTTGGATATTTATGTCTGTCTCTTTCCTTTTCAAATTCTTGTCGAGAGAATTTGACTCGTACAAGATCTTTCGTCTTGGATTAACTAGTTACCATATGCATGAGAATGAACATGTGTTTCAAAGAGGCCGTATGATCTTAAATTCGTGTAGCCATAAGTTTATGTTGTGATGCCCGTTCCCTGTCCACGTCCCTGTCTCTGTCCCTTGGATTTATTCTTCAAAGTTAACTAATGTAGTGTATTGCAAGATTTCTAATGGTGTACTGTTGTATTTCTTACATCCTAGTATTTATATTTCTTTTTTATGTTATACCTTCAAGTGGTTTCTTGAGGTTTCTTCAAAAGAGGGAGGCAACATCTGCAAGTTCAAAACATGGATGACAGGTGATAATACGTTGGTTGATCCCTTTTGGCTTTGACAACGCTGATTAAGTGAAAACAGTTACTAGAGACGTTACATATTAAAGTCCCCGTGGAAATTCCTCTTGCGGTTCCTCATATTATGATGCACCAAATTATTTTACCAAAAAAATATGTTTTGACGCGAATTTAACTTTCTAGGCCTTCTATTTCCCAACCAAGACATGAGGACAAACGAGTTAGAAAAAATGTATGAAATGATATTAGAGTGATGAAAGTAAGGTAATGCAATGATGTTTGGATCAGTAAATATTAGTTGAGCAATGTGAATTTTATTTTGTGATGATATGGCTTGAGCAGGTTTCTGGTTGGATTGTCGGGAGCCGTAGCATTTCATTCATTCATATAACTTCTTATTAACATCTTAAGAATTTGGCAAAATTCTTCATCCATACCTTCCAAGAATCATGTATGGCTACTTTTTGCTACAGATCAGGTACTCTAGAATAACTAATACGTCCGGGAAAACTCAAGATTGTTTTGATTTTGATGGAGTATTACAAGTTTATGATGCTTGATTATATTTCTTGTGCTTGCAGTTGTGAGTAAACTTTCGGAAAATCCTTAGATTGTTTTTTAAGGTTTAGATTGTGGTATTCCCCTGCAATAGGCAGGATTCTCGATGTTTCGTTGATGAATATGATATGTGAAATATGTTGAGGCAAGTTTAAATAAGTATTGCTGCTCTCGAGATCCCGTACATAGGTTTTTCATCTAATAGTTTAGGTAAACCATAGTTGCTTTCTTGCTGCATCGATGTCAGGGACAATAACTTGACTGGTACAATACCTGACAACATGGGTAACTGGACAACAGTTGAGATTTTGTAAGTTTTTGCACACGGCAAGAATGTTTGAATATCATTTCCTGTTACAGGGATTTACCGGACAATTTTGTACAAAATAGTAGAAGGCATCTCCGATGATAGATGCCGAGAAAGAGTCAGAATACAAAATGTGTGTTAAAAATCCGAGTTATTTTGGTTTTCTTTTTATTGTTTGTTGTTGGATTTATTCGTTTTTGGTGATCAATTATTCAGATTTTTTTTTAGTTTTTTCAATTTCTGAATTATTTTATTTCATTCGTTGTTTCCTTAATCTCTTATTTTTGGATTTATTTATTCAAGTTATTCATTTTTCATACTTTAAAAAAATGTTATATTGGTTTTATTTGTATTCATCGATTAGGATTACAATATCTTTTGTTTTTCATTTTCAAGATTTCATTAGCTTCCCTTATTTTCAATTTTTATTTATTGATTTTCTCTTAATTCTTTATATTTAGGTTTAGCATATTGTTTCATTAGTTTTTCAATTTAACAGTTTATTTTTCATGTGTTTCCCCTTCATGCTTTTTTCTGATTTATTCTGTTTAAAGTTTTTTATTTTTCAGATTTGTTCAATTTATTTTTGATATCCTTCTTGATTTTTTTATTTTTGGGTGCATTCTACTTTATGTTTTTTTTTTCAGATTTCATATCTTTTTATTCTTTATATCTGGGTTTATTTTATTTTATGTTTTTCATTTGTGATTTTTTTATTGGTTCAATGAACCGAAATGCAGCTAATGTGCCTGAAGTATCATATTACCCGCGTTTCTGCAAAACACCGAGAAAACCATCCTGTACTGACCCTTGACCAACACTGGGAACCCATCCTATACTGACCACTGACCAAAAGCACCGGTGAAACCCACAGAGCTTTTCCGACTGCGGTAGTGAGACATTATCGGTTGTGCGCCCTGGTTTCGTTCGATAGAAAAGATTCATCAACAAGAGGGATAGGTATGGGTAGGGGACTCCTTGAAATAATTCTTAAAGGTTAGGTTACTACCTGCTAAATCAACAAATTAGGGTCTGTTGGAGAAGAAGCATGAAAACTTAGTCTAGAGAATAGTAAGCCCCTAAAATAGTGAGCCTAGGAAAGTTCTTTTGGTTAAAAAGCGGTGCGACTCGAGGACACTTTGGTTTCGATGAGGACAATGGAAAGAATATATCCTACTATCAAGTTGATCTTCATAGATGGGCAGGACCTCTTCGTTCCGTTCGGTCAGGGATAGCAGGAGAGGCAAGCCTCTACCTTCTTCAGTTTCATCCAGCAGAAGGATGTCAATATTGCTATGCATGTAGTCATGCAAATGGTTAATTCAGATGCACCAAATTATACTGCCGATCCGGGTCAGCCACCACACAATCATGTGATGCGTGAGTGAGAAGAGAAATATCCCATACCCTTGACTATTCGACCTGCTCCTCGAAGCAGGAAGGCTTTTGGCAAAACGAGCTATTGAGGCTCTACTGCCCCTGATCCTAGTTCCGGTATAACCAGCACTTTTATGGCTTTGTTTGAAGTGCTGGTACTTCTTTTACTGGTGTTTAAAAACGCAGGAAAAAAGTGATTTTGTTTGTAGTGCATGTGCCATTTAACTCAACCATCATAAATTAACTAACCTTACTTATCCAAGATGATATGTATTAGTAGAAAGTTCAAAACTTAAATAACCATACAGGACACTAATTTTATTTTCACCAATGTAAATCTTTCATTATTGAGAAGAAGAATACATACAGAAATATGATTGAAAAAAAAATATTATAAATTTTCAAATGCACAAAACACAATGGAAATTTGCAACATCTGGAAAAGAAAGAAATACACCATAAATGTCACAACTAAAATTTAACAATAGCACAAGCAAATTTCAACTCGTTTCTTTTCCCTATGATCATTTTACAATATAGCTCTCCCTCTTGCAATAGGAAAACTCTTTATTTTTGAACGGCTGCAAAACAAATAGAACTTCTTTGCTTCAACCCATTGAACTAAAAGCAACAAGCAGTAGTTGTAAACTGGTAATTACACCATTTTTAATGATGATCATGGGTGAGGAATAGAAGGTGGGAGTGGTGGGAATAATTTGCCAATCTTTGGGTGGTGAAAGTATTTTGGAGGAATCTTTGGGAATGGTGGAAGCTTTGGGAATGGTGGCAATGGTGGACAAGGCTTTTTATGGAATGGTGGGAATGGATAGATGGGAGTTGGTGGCGGAAGCGGCTTCACTATAACCGGCGGCTTGTAAACTGGTGGCTTCGGCTTTGGCTTGTAGATAGGAACTGGTGGAGGGAGTGGCTTAACTACGGGCGGTTTAGGCTTTGGCTTGTAGATGGGAACTGGTGGTGGAAGTGGCTTGACTACGGGCGGCTTCGGCTTTGGCGGGAATGGCTTCGTTGGCGGCTTGGGTTTAGGAGTCGGCTTTACTACTGGCGGCTCGGGTTTTGGCTTTGGCTTGTAAACGGGAGCCGGTGGTGGAAGCGGCTTCACGACTGGCGGCTTTGGCTTCGGCTTGTAGATGGGAACTGGCGGCGGAAGTGGCTTAACAACCGGCGGCTTGTATATGGGGACTGGGGGTGGAAGTGGCTTGACAACCGGAGGCTTGTAGATTGGAACTGGTGGTGGCAGTGGCTTGACAACCGGAGGCTTGTAGATTGGAACTGGTGGCGGAAGTGGCTTGACAACTACTGGTGGCTTGTAAATTGGAACTGGTGGCGGAAGTGGCTTGACAAACGGCGGTTTGTAGACCGGAATAGGCGGTGGAAGTGGCTTAACTAGCGGCGGGAACGGGAATGGTGGCAGTGGGAAGGGGTGGCCGAAGTTTTTGATTGGTGGAAAGAAGTGTTTTTTCCAAGGATGGATTTTAGGAAGTGGAGGGTATTTGTAGTGAGGCCACAAGAATTTAGAAGTGCATAATGCGGTTGCGAATTGGATGGTTTTAGTTGGGGCGAACGTGAGTTTGCCGTTTGATTCGGATTTGAACACGAGTTTGGAGGATTCTAGGTTGTCGTGGACGGGGCACGGCACGGCCGCGGCGCTGTGGAGCTGAGCGTAGCACTCGTGTTTTAGGGAGTTTGAGTTTTGTTCAACATTTTCATGTGGGATTGAGACTTCGAATTTGCCTTCATTGTCGAGTTCTCCAAATCCAAGTCTTTTGATCTCTCCGTTTTTGAGCTTGCAGTCAATTGTCACGCCAAGTCCTAAAAGCAACACATTAAAAAAGTTAATTGACAACTTATTGGACAAAGACAATCACCATTAATACAAAATGCAATTTTTTAATCAGTTTTGAGATAAATTAGTCACAAAATCTTTTGTACCTGATTAAGTTTCAATGCAAAATAACACCGCCTATAAATGTTCTTTGTACATTTTGTACTATAGAGTATAGACTATTCTATTTGATAAGGAAAGGATCCCAATGATGATCATGAATTAATCTTACATTGTATATGGGGAGCAGATCTAGTTATATAATTCTAAGCTTCAATATTCTTGAGTGCCAGAAGATCTTGTGAATTAGGTATAATGGTTATGTACCAAAATTTTGCTCGAATGGAATATTCAGACTATATAAAAGAACAGCTATTTAATCATAAATTAGATGGGATTTTTACTCTTGCATTAAACTATCAAAAGTGCCAACTAAATGAACATACTTGAGGGGAAACTTTTGGTCTAGGCCAGCTAAGATTTTGTAACCATAATATTTCATCTGATTAAGTTTTTCATGACTACAATTATAACATACATTTGATATAGGTTCTGCAAAATTTTAGTCAAACAAAGTTATATAATGCATTTGTAGGTAAATTCACACTTTTTGAGCATGCATTTGTACTATATAATGCATGAGAAAAGGAAAATTACAATATTTTATTGTGTAAGTTAGTAAATACCTGAAAAAGCCTGACTAGTCTTGAAGTTATTCTCCTTGCAGTCAACACATTGTCCAGTCCCGACAACGACGAATGTCTTGTCTTGAGCACTACACAAACTGATCACTGACACTAATAATAATGACAAGAAGAACACACGACTACAAAGGGAATGAACCCTCATTTTTTGGAACCTGAAGCCCTTCAAAATTTGCAGAATTTGATATAAAAAATGAAGGGCAAGAGCCCAAAAGAAAGATGTAATCAGAAGCTGATCAAGATAAGCTTCTGCATGAAATGCTTGTGATTGTTGTTGATGTAGAAGTTTACATACTTTGTGTCATATATATAATAATTGTTGTGTGTGGTGATTGGATTTAATTGTGATGTATGATTATACCGACACAAACTTAATGGCATCACATGAGGTTAGGTCTCAACTCCCACTGATCATGACTTTTAAATTTAAAGCACCCAACAAAATTGAAATAAAAGATAAAAAAAACTGAAAGTTTTGAACCACAATAGTATGTCACTAATAAATTACAAATTAAACCTAAGATGAACTTGGTGAACACATTTTTCTTTATAATTAGCTTAGAGGGCATTACTTCGTCTGATAATGAACAGAACATATATATATATATATATATATATATATATATATATATATATATATATATATATATATATATATATATATATATATATATATATATATCGTTGCATGAGATTTTAAGTTATTGTTGCTTATCTTAATTGGGTACCAATAACTTTCACACGGCCTTCAAAAATTATTCTATATGATATAATTTTGATGAGAAAATATCTTTATGGCCATAAACTAATGTTTATAGTTTAACTTTTTCTTTAAAGAGGTACAATAACAAACCCGATCCGGCAACAATAAACAGCAAATGTGGTCACATGCACAGCTTAGCATATGCCATTATCTCCATTCAATGAGGTTTCAACTGCACAACTCTATCTTTAATTTCTTTTCACACATATAAATACATTTATATATAGAAACAAATCTATTACCACCTCTCGATACCAAAAAGTTAAAATCCTTTTTTCGGAAATATGAAATATTGGCAAAAGTGCAAGTTATGGGGATCTCATGTGTTGACAACATTGTATTCTTCTTTATTAACTTTTCCAATTATTGATCATCCGTTTTTTGCTGGCAAGCAGTTACAGTTGAGAAGCAGAAGAAAAAGAAATAAAAGTTAACCGGCATTTAATATTATAAGACTTATATATCTACTAATTCACGTGAAGAATCAACTTGTGGTTTTGTCAACTAATTTTCTGCATCATTGAAAAATGAAGTACGCTAATAGTTAGTCGGCATGCATACACACTATATATGTTTAGATTATAGTACGTACTAAGGTAGAAATCTGTCCTAATATTCCATTTTTACTTCGTAGACATTGGAATGAAGTACGTTAATAGTCGGCATGCACTAAATATGTTTAAAATTACAGTACTAAGGTAGATTATGCAAGCTGTCCTAATATGTCTAAGCAATAAATGCATTTTTTAACATTATATATATGCACCGTACGTCGAATTAAAGTCTTGGGTTGCAAGGTTAATAGGACAGTAATATCAAATGAATCTTATGTTATTCTCATTAGGCACACTAGAAAAAGTATATATCGAATAACCTTCGAAATTGTATAAAGTTATATATATATATATATATATACAAACTTAAGATTTTAAGGAGACATTAACACAATACAATATCACAACTCAGGCCAAAGAAGAGGGGTTCTAGATTTCAAACTCCCCGCCACTCACTTATCGAAAAATGTCATAAAAATAGTTACAATTTGCACGTGAGGAGACAGTTCAGTACTTTTAACTTTTCATATACTTTTGATTTGTCAAGAAAAAATACATACTTTTGAATATAAATTTGGTTTAAAGGATTACCAGTTATAATTTAATGTTTTGATCGAAGTATAATATGCTTAACAAACATAATACATGATTTGCTAATGTTTTGTGCAATATTGTATACGAGTCACGTGATTGTCTTTTCATCCGCAAAGGAGTAGGTGTTGGACACTTCGACCCAATTATACTAGTCATTGTAAGTTTTGGCAAAAGAATTATAGTGTTCGATCCAATTTAAGCAACTATAGATTAAATATCTGCATTATGGTCTTCGATTAGCGATATTAATTGCAAATAATTGGCTAATTTTGTTATTTAATTAGCATGTTTGATATATTTATATTACGTCTTTTCTTGATTTAACCATTGAAAACCAAATCAAATGTTTTTCTTCTTGATCAAGTGTGAGATTTGACTGCAGTTTCAGCATAATTCTTGTGTAGTTGTACCTAACACTCTCAAAGTCTTAATTCATTGACTAGAGTTCAACAGATACATTAAAGAACCGAAAATGTTGCATGTGCTTTCACATAATCAGGAGGCTAGAAAAGGGCTGAAAAAGATATTCAACTAATTAAGTATGCTTTTGAAATAACTATTAATTGATGCAGCTAATGAATTTATTAGCAAACCGTTTTAGGTCACAATTTATGGTATTACACAACCATTTTTCATGCTAGAGTGCTAGACCAAAACGATAACGATAACAGTGATTTATAACACTAATGTTTGGCTACTAACAATCTTTCATTTATTAATTTCATAGATTATTTCATCTAGTCAATAAATGTAATTGAGAATTGATAAAAATTATAAAATATATTATTGACCTTTTCTCTATCTTATAATATCATAATTCATAAACTGAATTAGTAACTAAAAATATAACTATACGAACCCTTGTGCATTTAAGTAATTTCTCTTCTTCTGAAAATTCTCCCAACAAAATGGCATGCTCTATATATGAGGAATGATCATTGCTGCTAATAATTTGAATTATTTTCCTTTAATTTTTAAAATGAAAAGAAATATATAATTTAGCCGAAAAATATGGTATATATCATTAATTGCTTAATAAGAATATGTCATTATTCTATAATTATAACAGTGTATAAAGTGACAATAGGTCTATTCTAATGATGATTAATTATTATGTCCACAACACTAAATTTTGCATGTAATATAATGACATGTTTTATTTTATAGCCCATATCATAATCTGTATGAAACCAATATTATCTGGTGTGGACTGCTGTCTGATGTCCATGCTTTCTAATGACAAACTTGTCATTCTCCTACTAATTACGAACTATATTTAATCCATTAAGTAATTGTATTTATGTTCCTAGAATTTGGTCTAATTATAAGAATTTCTCGCAGCTTGAATGTTTATAAAAACATTCTCTTCAAAATAAAAACATGATAGATAAACTGAAGTTTTGAGTAATCATCATATGAATTGCTCCATTTAATTAAGGGATAATTACAGCTACACCCCCTGAGGTTTGGTGTAATTACACATACCTCCCCTATGGTTTGACAAATTACAATGACCTCCCATGAGGTTTGAAACTTTACACATACCTCCCCTCTACAATATAAGGGTTGTTTGGGTGTAATTCTTGATACAATTATGCTTATTATACTTACACCCCTAAAGTTTGGTATATTTATAAACGTAATCCTTGATGTTTGAAAAATTAAAACTAAACACTCCAAATAATTTTAGAAACTACTATATGACTAAATAAAAATATAAAATGTATTTAAATTATTTTTTAAAATTTAATCTAATCTTAATACTTTTCTTATTTTGTAAAAATATTTAATTTCTTGTTTTTGATTGTTTTTTTTATTTTTGTTTTACTTTTAATAATCTCATAAATTTCATTGTAGTTTCATATTAAATACTATTACTCATGCCTACAGAGTATTTCAGTTTATCACAACAAAAAAAGAAGCATTTGGTAAAAGAATAACATATCTATGCAATCTCCAAAAAAAAAAAAGACAAGAAATAGAAAACTCAATAGTAAAAACTTTCATTCTCAATGAAAATTAACAAATATAACAGAAATAATCAAGATTTTCACAACCCATTTTAAAAAATGAAGAATGGTGACAAAATTACCAGCAACAGTGACAATAGAATTATCATCCTTGGATCAGATCACATGGTTACTGGTTTTAGGGTAGCAAGTTTTGTTGAACTTTTTGACAAAATAAACAACCTAAATGCACTATATTTACTGAAACAAATTTTCGGTTTGTTTATCTTCTTCTATTACTAAAACAATTGTTAGTTTAAAATTGCAACGAGAATAAAGGCATAAAGATGAGTAGTTAGTTAAGTTTTGACTGTGATTTACGGGCATTGATTTAAAGAAAAAACTAAAAGTTAAGTGCTTTAATTCAAAAATATATTTTAGATTAGATTAACTTATTTTTAAATTTAAATTTAAATACTTTTTATATTTTTAGTTAGTCATATAGTAGTTTCTAAACTTATTTGGAGTATTTAATTATAATTTTTCTAACATCAAGGATTACTTTTATAAGTATACCAAACTTTAGGGGTGTAATTATAATAACCATAATTTTATCAAGAATTACACCCAAACAACCCTTAAATTGTATAAGGGAGGTATGTGTAATTACACCAAACCTCAGGGGGTGTAGTTGTAATTATCCCTTTAATTAAAATTGCTATATTAGTACTTCTCAAGTTTTCGGCATGCATAAGATGCATCTATCGATTGGAAATGTTTTGTATCAAAATATTTTCAAGTTTGAGACAAATTTCATCTGTCCATAGTCATTAAACTAAAGCATGCGTTTGTCATGTCGACGATGACCTTAACTCTTGGTGTGAATAATGACACATATACCGTTGATATGATTTGTCAGCCTTTTGACACAAATGCCGACTAATATTTATACTATTGAGACCCTCACATCACATCAGGATGTAGCTCACTTAAGAATTGTTTGCATAATATTAACTATGCTTAGTAGGTTATATTAGTTTAAAACTGGGTTAATTAAAATTATCGTACCCAGTCGCATGCATGGGCCTCTTATAATCAAAAGTAAGTAGTAGTTTATTAGTGAATTTAAGACATTAACCTAATTGATTAAATGTAAATTTATAAAATTGTCCCCGTTTATACTTGCATTTTTCAAAAATTCCATTCTTATGGGGATAGAAGTAAATTTTTACTGTTTTTTTTTTTTTTTTAAGAAGTAAATTTTTACTTCAAATTAGACAAAATCCTTTAGATGCATTTGGTGCATTCAGTTGAACAAAATAAGATAAATGTGAAATAAGGGATTAACTCAACTTATTAGCATTTAGCATGACTATGAGATAAAATTATTTTTCATACCATAACTTAGCATAATTTTTGTTTTCATACCTTAATTTGGCACTCATCAATTTGCATACCATAAGTTGAACAATTACTTCACATTGCGCACTCCGATGCAGAAAGTACGTGTTAGTAAACGTGAAAAATGTTAAGGTGCAAGATTGAAATCGGTCTAAATTGGTTTAAATTTCGAAATTTAGGTTCACTAAATCCCACCTTTTCAACGCTGAAGTACCTAATGTGAAGAGATTTTTCAACTTATGGTATGCAAATTGATGAATATCAAATTAAGGTATGAAAATGAAAATGGTACTGGTGTCAAGTTATGGTATGAAAAATATTTTTTCCCCGCACGACTAACCTTTAGTTTTTCGTTTTAAACAAGTAAAATAAATCATGTGAAAGAATAAGAATCACGAGGCCGACTATTTGTGACATTTTAATGAAACTAAAATATCTAGTACGTCTCTTTTTGAGGTTTTAGTACTACAATGAAGTTACCTTAATTGGAGGATGATTTGGTGAGGCAGTTGAAGCTTACATTATTAGGACCATTATTTTCTATTCAGAAAAAAAAAAAAATAGAATGAAAATATTATTGATGTGATTTGTAATCGATTAATCACTTCATAGAAAACACAAAAAATCGCTTCTTATGTGGGTGCATGTTGCTTTCATACATTCACACAAGTGGGAACAACTACAACTGGGATTTTTATTTTTATTTTTTGGAAATCTCGATGCAGTTATAAATTCAGAATATGACATATTCGAAAAATGAAATTAAAGAGTGATGATAATATACTATATAGCCACTAAATGTGATGGCCCCCCAGTATTATCAACGTAAAAAAATATCTTATAAGTACAAAAATTTTAATAAAATTCAACAGTCTCGTATTATTGAAATGTAGGGCTAACCTAAGCGTATTTTCACGTCCATTGCAACAATTTACACATATTTTTGGAAAGATATCAAATATATCTCGAAACATCGAGAGTTTTTCGATAATCAGTAGCCTAAACATAACTGACACAGAAACTGGGATCCCTTACATGGCTACAATAAGCACCCCTATCGAGTTATTATGATCAAGCTTCCTGGAAGAAGAAGCTCTTAACCAAACCACAAACTACATGGTCTCACACAAAATATCAGTTTAACAAGCTGAAGATTTTCATAAATTAGTTTCAAAAGAAGAGCATAATCTTAAGGAATCACAATGTTTTACAAAATTGTACCTTCTTCAAGTTAATCTCAGTTGGTCTGGCATTTAAAGTGCCTCAAATTTCGAGATGTCTCCAAGAAAAAAGAAAAAGTAAATATTTCTCCCTCGGGCTACAACAGAGAGGCGGGTGGGTCCAATTTCTTCAAAAGTCAACTGGACCTTGCGATCCTTGTGTATCTAAATCCTTAAACTTTGTTACAAGAAATCACTGCCTCTGCTAGATTGCTGCTTGCAGCTAACTGTTAGAGCATGCTCATCTACTTCTTCTTCTTTAATTTGCTGGCCTGTGATTGAGTGTACGCCGTTCCCTGAACATAAAGATATACAGATAAGAAATTGCACAATCCAGCATTCCAGCTAGAATCAATGTAAAACAAAGTTCAAAGAAGAAGGACAACATTTGATTTTGAATCTAATAGCTGTCAGAAACACAAAACTTTATCGAAATTGATGAAAGCTAGGACCAGATTTCAAAGGAAATCACAAATTCAAAGAAGAAAAAAGAAATTGATGTCGTCCAAACCTGCAACCACTCGTCCATCGAGGCATCAGTTGTCCTGGTACCGACTTCCACCTTGGGTGCTCTCTTGGTTTTCTGTACATCATAAAGGAGAGAAAGGGAGATGTAAAAATAATGCTTCATAAAGAAGGATGGAGCAAGCAGCAGGAAAATTTAACGATCCACATATAACAAACTAACGTTCAGTGGTTAAGTAGCTCGAGACAAGTATAACTGTTAACACCACAATGTCGAAATATACCATATATTATATAGCTACATTTTAAAGGTAAAGAAGAAACTATACAGAAAGACAATACCAAATACAATCTAAGGGAGAAAACAGTCACGGGCTTCAAAGTAGTTTACCCGCCAAATTCTAATACTGCCATCATAAACAAGAGAATTCGAAAAAATGAATATGCGCTTCATTTTCAGAGTGCTTAGATTGAAGCGGACATCACAAAGTAAAAGTCCTGTAATGGTCAGTGATGCAATGGCTCAAGAAAACAGCTAAATTGAATTGAAACAACTTGAGAAAAAAAAATTCCCAGCTAGTACAAGGCAAAAGCATAAGATCGCCAACCACCAATTTAAGCTACTAACACTCTTCCACAAATATATAGTAAATAGCAACTTATGTAACATTATGAAGAAAGGAAATTGACAGCAAGATGCTTAATCACCTTGGAGAAACTTTGAAATTGGCCACGTATCCAAATTCCAAGAAGACCGAGAAGAGCCACTCCCAGACAGAACAAGAATACTGACTCAACACTGAACATACCGCCTGCTTCAATAACATCAATTGTCCCATTGTAGAAGGTACTCTGGTATGGGTGTTGCTCGATCTCATAAACAATAGTCCCCACAAGATCAAATGTACCAGGCTGTAAGATGAGGGAAGAGGAAATATGCCATGAAAATGAATCCAGGCACTGAAATACTAGGTAAAATGGGAACAGTAAATTTCATAGTGCTACATACTCACCTGTAAAAATTTGCTTACACCATATATGTATGGGAAAGCTGCTTGGGCAGATGGAGGAACTGTGGCATTGTTAAAACCCTAGATAACAGAAAATACACTCATCAATGACAGAGGACTCCGAGGAATCAAATTAGCGCATAGTTAAAATCAAAATTATGAGGCAATTTCATGATCCATAATGTGAAGATTAACATCATATTGGAGAAAAAATGCAATGATAAATGTGTGAGTAAATAGCAAAGTGTATGAAGTACATCTACTCGATGAACAGGGCCAGAAACATCTGATAAATGGTAACAGCAGTTTAACCCGAGAAAACCAATACTTGGTTCAGGGAAAACAATATTAGTGGACAAGAATCACCCAGGTCCCAGAGTCAGAATTACTATTACTATCTAACTTCAAGTCGGAATCAGAGAGAGAGAGAGAGAGAGAGAGAGAGAGAGAGAGAGAGAGAGAGAGAGAGAGAGAGAGAGAGAAACACCATATTCTTAAACAACTCGTGGCATGCCTGTTTTTTACGGAATTCAGGCCAGGTGCCTACTAAAACGCAGTAGTTTGACCTACTCACTCTTAAGTACACATTTGTTCCTAATAACCAAGCATTAGAGATGTAGTTCTTAATTGTATATTTATTGCCCTACCGATTGCCAGAAAGAAAGAAATTTGGACATTACCAATGTAACACTAATTGCTTCAGCAACACAGTTTCAAGATAGTTGACCACACAATAATAGTCAGAATGTTCATCCATGACTAGATAATGTCGAAATATATAGTATCTAGGAAAAGATTTTTACAGAATCAAATGCTTAAGTAAACAAAATATATAATGATGCTGAACAGTCAATACCTGGGTAGAAAGATTCTGAACCAAGTAGGTGTGATCAAAGGGAAGATGCAAACTCGCCTGGATAGCGATGACATTGATATTTAATTCCCCTATGTTCATCAAAAATACAAGCTGCTAAATCAGTTTTTGGATAAAAATCCAAAATACATAGCGACTACAAAAACAAAACCTGAAGAGAGTATGAATTTATATCATATGACTATCTAAACAGAATAAACAAATCATAAAACTTAAACTACGAATCTAAAAAAATCGTAAGCTTAGTTTAATAAAAAAAGAAAGAAAGAAATTGGTACAGCCATTGAAAGAAAAAAAACATTACCCTCATTTTTGATTCCAACAACAAGCTCGGTTTCTTCCCCAGCCACAACCGCTGAAAATGTTAGGAACTAATGTTAGACACAACTTGAGGGACGAGAGAAAGAACAAGGATCCCTCAGATGAAAAATCCTACTCGTTGGAAATGGATGGATTAAAAGACCAGCATAAAAAAGACACTAACATTTTGAGGGATTCTTGGGGAAAACGCAAACTGTTTCAACGCCTTGCGCGGGACTAAAACTACCACCAGCAAAGTCTTGGGCATCCTCGCCAACAATCCCAAGATCTCCTACTTCATCAGCTGAGTCAACAACTTCAGCATCAAAGTCCGGCTCACATCTTGCAACTGTTAAGCAGAACACAAAAATTAATAAGCAAAAAGTAACTCGATTTTGGGAACAGTGATGTTACCATCGACTATGATTATCTAACAGTTCAAGTGCAGTTGATATAGTTGAATCAAACGAACATAAACAATAACTCAAGTCCAGCAGATTGAAAAAACAAAAGCCAGCTAGCAAAATCGATATGAATACTAGTTAGCCAGCTACATATCAATCACGGATGGGCAACGTCAAATTTAGCAAGCAGCTAAGTCAATGGCGTAAAATTAACCTCATCATATCGAAGCTTAATAACCAATTAATCACAATTTTACATAAGAAAATAATGCTAATTTATTCTTGTTAGTCCCACCCAGACAGACAGAGTATAGGGCAATCAATTGCACCATGCACAACTCTATAAAAGATCAAAAATGGAATCTTCACAATTAAAATCGAAATGCATAAGAAACCAATCACAAATTCAAACAAACAGTGAATTTGAATTAATCAGATCCGATCCAAAAACCCTAATCAAGTCGAACGAAAGGGAAATAGATCTGGACCTGAGGAGAAAAGGAGCAGAGCAAGGATACAAAAAACCCTAATTGTCATTTTGCTGCTTCACACACACAGACTCAGAGAGAGAGAGATGAATAGTAATACACTCTTCTTATGTAAAAAGGGGCAACTCTTTTAGGTCCCAAAATTCTATGTTGATCGATTCGTCACAAGTCAACCAACTATTTGTCTCGACAACTATAATAATGTTTTGTCTTAATCATTATTATTAAAAACTTATATTTAAAGCTTAAATTTCAAAAGTGTCAGTTGATATGGGTGAAAATTTATGTAGTATGTAACAAAAATTAGGAATTGATTTTAAGCTATAACTCTCAAACAAGTAAATAGATTTTCACATTACAACTTATAAGTAGTGATAATTACATCTACACCCCCCACACATTTGGTTCAATTATCTCCTCCAAAATTTTAATAATTACAAAAACACCGCAGAAAAGCCCTGAAAATGCTAAAATAAAAGAATGAATATATGTTTTTAATATTTTTGGAAACACCTACTACATCTGTAATTATTCAAATTTAATTTATCTATGGTGTTCATTTATGTTTCAACTGGTGTTTTTGTAATTGTTCAATAGACAAACCAAACTTCGGCATGTAACTGTAATTATCTCTTGTAATTAAGTGCAAGCAAACAGAGTACAAGTTAGGTGCACTTCATCTATTGAATGAACTATATTATTATTCTAGAATGTCATCAAATGTTAGTTGAGCTCCGCAGAAATGAGTTAGCTTCGACTATGAAAAAAGTATAAACGTACTATCTAAAATAGTCATACATGTAAAAGAAATTAATAAGAAACATCAAGTGAGACAAAACTCAACAGATTTTGCCAGAACAGAGCAGACATCCAGAACTGAATGGTACTGATATTGCAGGCACGTCTTTAGTTGGTTTTAACTTTTTATTCTCAAAATAATCTCAGTTTTCAAGCTCTAACATCTCCCTATTTGAAAATATATTTTTTCTCTCTTTATCACAAATCAGTCATCAGACCTTAGGAAATGACATGCTAAAACCGTAAATATACATGGGTAATTTTTACCTGCGCCATGTCTATAAATTATATGATAAATATGTATAAAATTTACCCATAAAACGTATGATATGCATCATCAGATAATGTTCATCAACAAACCATGTAAAGCAGTAAACAGTTAACAGCACAGCGGGCTTGCTGAGAAATATGGTCTAATCAAAAGAAAGTCTGTAAAAGCTAAAAAAACTGCTCATGAAATCAATTCATCAGAGCCAATTCGTAGTAGTGAAATCTAAAGATCGGCAAAGCAACGGGGAGCAAACGAGATAAAATAGAAAGGGATAACAAGTTTGAATCTTAAACACAAGCACAAAATAACTTCAACCAGTTCCTCCGGTACAAGAGAAATGATTGTCTGTGGGTAATAGTAGTACATAAAAATAAAAACTCTAGTTTGAATATCAAATTAGCAGCTGAAACAACATTTGTCCAATGTACGAGAGCGTGATACAAGCTTTAGTACCACCGCTCCCCAAAAAGGAACTTCCTTTCCCCGCGAATTAATCCCCATGAATTGTGTAGCGTTCCCATTTCTTGGTTGGATCGTATATCTGCTCAAGAAATAAACAAGCATTATGTATCTCACAAGCACTTGCAGTTAGAAAGACATAAAACTTGGTCAAAGCTGAACACCTAGCACAATTTTGTTTATGGTCGACCAGGCAAAAGATAATAAATATGCCCTTAAGATGTGAATAATCCCAGCAAACCCATAAAAGCAAATGAATCCTTCCGAGTAAATTCACAAGCAAAAGAGACAACCCTTATAGGGAAAAATTCCCACATGCAAACTATAGCATGGAAGGTGCCGAACAAACTGGAAGAATGCACACATCAGTTATTGAAATCGAGGTTAGCTGTGTTCTTATATCATCAATGAACCCGAAAACTGTTCATGAGCTTATGAGATGTACAATTACAAAAAAGAGTTGATAAGTTTGACCCAGAACCACTTGAGGCTAACAAATAAATCGCATCCCCTTACAACCTCAAAGAGCAAATTTCATCTCCAAATTCTTTTTGAAATTGTACACTTTCAAACTTATCATTGTATGACCTTGAGAACATGTCACTTAGCAAGGACAGCAGCCAAATACAAATTCAAGTACATGTCAAAACATATGCCCATCATACAATCAGATGAAACCGTGGAGCTAAGACATCGTATTTCGGCACAGACAGAAAGACAGAAATGAAGAGTACCTCCCATCTTGAAGCTGGGAATATGTGCTTGTTCTTCTCATACCAATGCCTCTCTACAACTTTACCAGCATGTGACTGTTGACAAGAGAGGGTAGATTGATTCAGTAATTAATATATAATTCAACAAGTGGAACTTCCAGCAAGATCAGCAAATGGGGATGAATCGACTTATTGTATACTACACATTCCTCAGCTCTCATAGGGCAATTACCACATAACAATATTTACAGCTTTCATGGACATAAACAAAATAATTTCAGAAAATAAACAATGTTTCTGGACATAGATGTAAGGAATGTGGTGAGCTGAAACACCTGATCCTCAAGATGGTGATTCACCGCCCAAAATTAGCGCTTCAGTAGGACTCAAACAAAATGGCAGATTAAATTCATTGTAATTACTCCCATATATAAACACATGAGATAGGGAATCGAAGGATGAAGGATCATGAAGGCTAGAAAAACTGCAGGAACTTGTATAACTTGTATGATATCATGCATGGTATAAAATTCTGAAACAGACACCAGTTACATGTATCGTCATACCATGATGTACAACTATAATAATTTTATTGTCTCGCTTTTAATAGAAAAGCCTCTTAGATCAAGCATTCTTACCTCATCTTTCTCTATCGTTGCATCAGCAGTGGTTCGAACATCCTCGTGCACATCAAAGTGGAAAAGCTGCACAAGAAGGTAAAAAAAAAAAGGCAGCATTTCTTCAGTGTTAAAATAATGAACTAGTTGAAAGACATTTACTAACTACAACCGGGTCCAAGAATAATTAATAAAATATCCCAAGACAACCGCTAAGGGACTATGATGTTACTCAACAACTAAGCACGTTATTTATTAGTACACCAAAATCCATTTTCTTAGACCTACAAGCATATCATAAAGACATAGCAGGAGTGATTACATGATAATGTCAAAAATCAACGCACATTATGTGGAGCTAGACTTCATATATTTCCACGACGGAGCTAGTTTCAATAATGAATCTAATTAGTAGTATAAAGAAAATAAAATCTTACAACTCCGTAACACAATTCATTTGAGCCAGAGAATCAAGAACTCACCGGTCCACTTTTCCCTCTAGCCTTGTTCACAATCAGTTCATAGAAACTGTGTTGCTGCAAAATGGAGAGAGAAAATAAGAATTTTTCAGGTAGAAGGTGAGAACGATACTTTGAAAATTTTCTATGGGTTTCATATGTCTTTCAAAGTTTCAGAATTTTTTAAAGATTAGAGGATGACATCAGGAGGCACTGGTAATTGAGCATGAAGTATCTTACATGTGGAATAATGAGATCTTCTTTAACATAAAGCAGATTCTCCACAGACGTGGTCCTCACTTCACGGAATTCAGGAGCAAGCTGCTGTTGAACAGCACGGAGAAACTCACCGATTTTATCTCCTTTTCGAACCTGAGATACGTGAAAATATAAATACAAAGGCTCTATGAATTGTTCATACGACAAAAGTTCCACCATGTACGAAGTAAGACAAACCAAAAACCAAATATAAACCTGAATCACTCGCCGATGGCCAGTACCATCCCAATAACTGTAGGTGATCTCAAGAGGCTCATCTAGAAAACATGACATAAAGCAGACACTTGAATCAGAAAACAGCATCATATGAACATATAGATGCTCTTTTGAAAATGTTAAAACTTGATACTGACTTTTGATCTGTTGTTGTTCACGAAGCCATTGTTTCCGCAACCTTTCACGCTCAGCTTGTTCCTCAGCCTCTCTCTCACTGTAAGAGTACGCTTCAAACTCGAAAGCCCAAGAATAAGTAAAGGGTTGCAAAGAATAGAATACATGAAACATATTACAGCAGCATGTGTGAATGTAAGAAAGGTGCAGAGACACGTGAACAAAACGAGTGAGGAGAGATCCCGCACCTATCCGGCAAAAAACTTGTTTCAACTGTGGGATCTTTGATGAACTTCGCAAATTTGTTGCGGCCATTGCTTTCAGATTCTTCATCTTCTTCAGAGATAAAAGTCACAAAATAAGAGTTAAAAAGCATCCATTCGCTCGTATCAATCCCGAAATCATGTACTCTGAAATAGTTTTTTCAGTTCTTCAGTACTTCAATATCCTCCTACATGCTTAGTTTCATAAATTTCTCAGAAGCAACATAGTTTTATAAGCCAACATATCAGAAAGAAGTTCACATTATGTTGTTACAATAACTCTAGAGATAATTAAAAACTATGGTTTTATAACTAAAGGAAATGCATGCCTAGTCTTTTACCCTCATTTTGCGTGCAATCCATATATTTATAGCATCCAAAGAAACAATGCTAATAACATAAAAAGATACAGCTGAAAGGCAGAAATTGAGTAACACTTACTATTTTCCTCATCTTCCTCTTCATTTCCAAAATCATCAGAAAAAGATAAACGAGGATCAGTCTTTATCTTCCGTTTCTTCATCTTCTGTAACTGAAGCTCCTCCTCCCTTTAAAAGAAAGAAAGCGATTAAAAACAGCATAACAAAAATAAAACTTATTAACAGAATGATGCATATAAAGTAGCAATCATCCAGCAGAAAACAATGATCACTCACTCTTGGTGCAGCTTCAGGAGCTTCTCCTTCTCTTCCTCTTCAAATTTGTTCTTAATGTTCACTCTCTGCAGTGGCAAACTCCGCATTAAACAACCTAACATCCAAAGTAGAGGGGGTGGGGGGGGGGGGGGGTAAATAATAGAAGTACAAGAAGTACCTTCTCCACATATTGCTCTCTTGTTACCAAACCAACAGTTTCTTTCTTGAACGCTGTCTCAAGAATCTGAACAGCAAACACAAACATTAAAACTGTAATACACATATGAAAGATAAATATCAACAATAGACAATAATCATCTCCAGCTTTAGCAAAACGCAGGCTGCTATTGGCTTAACTGCATCAACTCAAACCAATAACACAAGGCTCAAGCTTGATTTGAGTTTATTAACCAATTTGCAAATCGAGTTTGGGTTAGGTAATAACTTCAACTTACCTCAACTTGGATACCAGATACTTTTCCACACACTAGATTATAGGGATTCGTACAGATAAATACAATAGTCAAAGTTTGCTTAGAGATCTTGTGTCTTATCTGAGGCCTGTAATAGTTTGAGCACAAAGAAACTATTCGTCTATTCAACTTTGAGCTTAGTTAGACTGCTCAATCAAGAGCAGAAATTCAATGGTTTCTATACACAACAAACTCAAATACATAGGGTTTTATTTCCAAAGAAATTCCAAACTCATTTGAGTAGTAGATACTCTTCCGTATGCTAGATTTTAGGATTCTTGCAGATAAACACATTATTCAAGTTTGGTTCAGATTTCTTGTGTCTTATACGAGGCCCTTAGTCATTTGGGCTGGTTTTAAACTGTTCAATTCTGAGCTTAATTGAACTGTTCCACTGAGTAGAAATTCAATTATTTCCATAGACTAACAGCCCAAATACATATGGTTTCATTCCCGAATGAGTTCCAATTTCATGTGAGCAGTAGATACTTCTCCACACACTATATTATAGGGGTTTGAAAAGATAAATACAATACTCAAGTATGGTTCAGATTTCTAATGTCTTATATAGGACTTTTACCCATTTGATCTAAAACAAACTACTCAAATTCCAGCTCAATTCAACTGCTAAATCAAGTAGAAACTCAATCATTTTAGCTTCAACAAACTATTCGATTATGAGCTTAACTAATCAAAAAAAAAAAAAACTCAATAACTTATACACACCAAAACCCCAAATACATAGCGTTTTATTTCAAAACGAACGCCGAATTCAATTAATAAAATAAACATGGCAATACGATAATTGATATGATGAATCGAAAATACCTCTGATGTGCTTGAGCCGAATTGGAGGAGACCAGGTTGGCCATTGGAAGAGGCGGTTTTGTTCTTGAGCTCTTCGATTTTGCGGCGCTCAGCTTCTCTCTGCTTCTCCAGCCGTCGGATTCGCACGGCGTCCTGCGCCGTCCCCACGTAACCGTCGCCCATGCCCGCCATGATCGATTAATTGATTGCTCCTCTCTTCAACAGCTAAATTAGGGTTTTGAATTTTTTGATATGAGTACAAAACTGAAATTATAGAAGGGGGTGTGGTCTGGTGTTGTTTTTATTTGGGGCTCCACATAAGTTTCTTAAAACGCGACTATATATGGCACAAAGGAGGTGTCCTTTTTATTATTTTAGCAAAACTAGAATAAAAAATTTTTAACTCTTGAATAATAATTGGTTTTTTAATCATCCACAGTATTACGGATTAAAAATTTATTTATGTGATAAATGGTTGTTACAGGTGTAATGTCATCTGATGACGCCCGTTTCCGGCCGTGCCCGTCACCGGGGCTGTTCGCACGTCGGTCCCGACTCAAGATGCACTTGGGTCCGATAAGCTCCCTGCTGCTCCGCAACCATCCACGACCCTTGGGGGTTCGGGCTCCGTTCGCACGATCTCCCTTCAAACTGCTTCCTCGACCCAATCCTGAGCTCTCCTTAGCTCGTGCTGACTGCTCTCCCTCCCTAGGTGGGGCTACTCCCTCTGCTTATATCGGGATCAGTGATTTCAGAGGAGGAGTGTGCTTTGGTTCAGTTCTTTTTTGTTGTGTGTTGGCTTGAGTTTCCTTTTGCAACTGACCCGCCTCCCTATTTATAGGGCCAAGGAGAGGTTATAAGTGTAATTTGGCCCCGGGCACGTGTCACCGTGCATGTTCGTCCGAGGGTAATAGGGTATTTGAGTACCATTGTAGAGTAGGGCACGTGGTGCCCGCATGTTATCCTCGGCGCACGGCATGCTCCGGTTACACCTTATAACTTCCGATCCAATGCTCTTTATTGGGAGGCGGGGCGGTCGAGCCCTGGGAGGAGGACAACACATCCGGGCGAGTGGAATGTGACGTCGATTTTGACGTCCGACCTCCTGGGCACGTGTCCTCATGCATGCTCGTCCGAGGGTAATAGGGTACTTGAGTACCCTTGTAGAGTAGGGCACGTGGAGCCTGCATGCTACCCTCGGCGCACGGCATGCTCCGGTTGCACCTTATAATTTCCGAACCAACGCTATTTATTGGGGAGGCGGGGCGGTCTAGCCTTGGAAGGAGGACAACGCATCCGGGCGAGTGGAATGTGACGTTGACTCTGACGTCCGACCCTCCCTTCTGGTTGGGGAAAAGGGACGGTCGCCACTGGTTGATGAGTAGGTGACATACGCCTGCATGTGAGGGGTTCGACCCCCCTCGGGGAATACACACAGCATAGGATATGATATAATAAGTATTAATAAAGGTGCGGGGGTTAAAGGGGGTCGATGTACCTGGGGTCGGGCGTTGTGCGAAAAAAAGGGGGGGGGGTAGTGAGGCGAGATAAGGTCAGAAGATTAGGCCACGTGGACGGGTACGATCCCAAGAGGGAGAGTATGCGTCATCATAAGTCCCCCAGTCTCTGTCGCAGTTCGCAGAACGTGGCAGAGAGTAAAATAGCTAGGGGCCTAATCATCTGACCGCGTGTCGGCCTCACTTCCTGATTTCTCGGGATTCCTCAAAACTTCCCTCATACGCTGAGTCGTACGTGTTATCCATCCGCGTTTATTGGGTTTCGAGCGGGAGTTATACCGCCTTTTTGCACGTCTATTTAGGTTTTTTGCGTTGCGGTTTTGTAGGTTCATAACTTTTTGCCTTCTTATAGCTATAATTTTATTTGCCTCTTTTCATCCGCCATCATTATGTCTGCCCACGCTGCTGCAACCGCCTCTTCCGGATCCACTCCTCCTGCTTCTCCATCTCGATCAGTGTCGTCTTCTCCTCTGGCAACTCGCCGCGGTAAGCGCACGGCTGCCTCCGCCGCTCTGGAGAAGGGGACGCCATCCAAAAGACAGGCGGTAAATATAAACGACGCCGCGAGTACCGCAACCCAGGCCACCGTTGACAACTTAATCGCCAAGTATAATGTGGCGATGGAGAATGCGACGGTGTTGATCCCGGAGCCTTCGGACCGGGCGAATAATCCTCCTACTGGCTTCTTGACTGTCTTCTTTCCACAAGTCGAGGCTGGGTGGCGTATGTTTGTGCCGCCTCTTTTCCGAGATGTAGCCAAAGCCCTAGGGCTTTGTCTAAGTCAACTTACGCCCAACGCCTTCTCTATTATGGCAGGGTTCGAGATTACCTGCCGGGGTCGAGGGCTCCCTTGTACGGCCGACCGCTTATTGGCCTTATATGACGTGGGTGTCGGCCAAGTGCCCTTCTTTTATCTGACTCCCCGCTCATCTCAAGCTGCTCCGGGGGCGAGGATCTTTACTGATGCTTCTTCCTCCTATGGCAGCTGGAAATCCAATTTCTTTTTCGTAAAGCCCCCGGGTCGTAACTGCGCGAGCTGGGGGGTGACGAACGCGTGGTCGAACAGTCCCACGGAGTTGGATACCACCCAACTTGACCGGACTCGGCTCCAGATGATGGAGGAAGGGTACTTCGAGGCGAAGTACCACGTGCTGAAGCTGACCAAGACCCCAAGGCTGTTCGAGCTTTGCGGTCTCCAAGGAGGGGTTAGGTCACCCCATTTCCCAAATTTGCAGCAGGACCCCGAATTTCGTAAGTTTTAGTTTCGATCCCTCTGGTTCCTGGCTTTTCTCGTTTTCCTTGTACGCTGATCTCCCTTTTTATGATCCACGTCCTCAGGTTCGCTGATATCTACTTTGGCGGAGGCGACCAAAAACGCGCATGTGCCCCCTAAAGTTCCTAAGGGGGGTAGATCCGTTCGAGGGAAGACTTCGTCTTCCCAATCTGTGGCAGGCACCCAAGTCGCGGACGTTCCACCGTCTCCCCTTCCATCTCAGTCCACTCCTGAGAGAGAACCGGCGTCTGCTCTTCGCCCGGCCCCTAGGCTTAGCAATGATGCGAGCTCAGCTCCGCCGTCTCCTGGTGGTTTCCATAGCCTCCGAGAGGACGATTTCGACCTCTTCCGTGACCCGGCTCCCGTTAATCTCGACGCCGGTTTTGGCTGGGTCCGGGAATCTTTGCCTACTACCTTCGACTGGGGTGGCCTGGCTACTTTCCCTGCCGTTCACGAGGAGGCTGCGATCTCTCCGGCCTCTCCCCCTCGGGATTCTATCTCTCACCCGTCTCTCGACCCCCAAGGGGAGGGTGCAGAAACCGCTCGTTTGCCGGAGGGTCGGGGGGAATCCGATGCTCCCACGCCTTCTTCTCCGACCCTGAGGGATGGTTTAACGGGCTCGGTCGTAGGTTCGCCCGGGGCAGCCGATGTGGGGTCTCATGTGCCTCCTTCGAGTCTTCAGGCTGACACGGCGCCCCAGCAAGAAGAGGCCAAAGGCGAAAGACCGGAGGTTGGGGGTGATGAAGGTGGTGCTTTGAGGGAGGCCCGTGAAGAGGGCACCTCTTCACGAATGGTGGTGAACCAATCGGATCGTCCTAGGTCCGTCGAGCGTTCCCTGACGGAAGAATTACGTGGTCTGGGCGGCGGCTTCGCCAGCCTGAGCCAGGTGGTGGACTCTCTCGAGGTTGCATCGCTCCGGAACCGAGGGATCCAATGGTTGAAAGACCAAGCTGGTTACGAGGCAGTGGACGTAAGCCTTTCCCCTTTTCCTTTATGTCGATTTTTCTTCTCCCTTGTTTATGACACGTTTTGCCCCTTTCTCATTCAGTTTAGCGCCCGCCAATTTCTATTGCTGGAACACATTCATACCCTGGAGGATCGGGTAGCGGAATTGGAGTCCGCCGTTCCCGATCCTTCTGGGCAGGGGGATTTGGAGAATCTGAGGTCGGACCATGCCCAGGTCTTGGCCGATTTGCAGGGAGCTCAGACGGCTCTGGAGTCCCGGACGAAGAGATGTCGCGAGTGGGAAACTTATGCGACTGGGCTACAAGAAGAGCTGGACCGCGCCCAAGAGCAGCTTCGGGAGGCGGAGAGGGTGAGGGATGAAGGGGCCCTGGAGTTGGTGGCTTTGAGGGACACTCTAGAAACTACTTCTCGGCTGTTGAAGGAGGCCGAGGTGGGGCAGACGAAGGCGGTAGCTACCGCCGAGACCCTTCGGGCGGAGTTGGAGGAATGTCGTACCACTACAGGTGATCGGATCGCTGACGAGGTTCGGCGGGTCAACTTGGATCTCCGGAAACAACTCGTCGAGAGGTCCCGCAAGGACGCATTCGATCGCATCATTCGGTACATCGGTTCTCCGCTCCATCATGGCTACTTCCGGAAGGTATTTGCTGCCCTGGTCATGGTTGGGTACAAAGGATCCATACAACAATTAAAAGCAAGAAATTGGATCGTACCTGAAGCTGACCTGAGGACCCTCTCTCCTCAGGAGATCGAGGTACCATCGGAAATACCGCCCGATTCTCCTCCTAGCCTTGCCGAGAGACAAGCAATTCTTGAGGCCTACCAGGCCAAGCTCCCTACCACTCGGATCGTTCTCCCGGAGGTCAGTGGGACGACATCCCGGCGTTCCTCTCCTGAGACGAGGACGAGAAGGACTCGGGAGATGGCCGAGGTGATTTTGGCTGGTGGGCCGCTGGTGACTGGCCATGGTCCTCCCAACTCTCGCCCTGCTGACGTTCTTGTTCCCCGGGTGACGGAGACAGCCCTGCGGATGACTTCCACTGTCGGAGCCCCTGAAGTCGATGATGACGCTCCGACGCTAGAGGGGCGTCGTAGATCGATAAGGGAGGGCAAGCGACCCTCCTGAGGGATGTTGTAGTCTAGGCCTCCTGTATTTGATTATTCTTTTTCCCTGTAGTTGTAATAATTCCAGGATTAATAATATTTTGCTTTTCGAGGTCTCTCTTTATCCCCCTTTTGCGTGTCGCCTTTTACTAAGTTGCCAGTTCGGGGTAGAATTTCGAGGATGAAACAATCGCGGGAGCACATCTGCTCCACGTGCCGTGGTTCGACAAGGATTGTTGTTTTACTCCTTGGAAGTACGAGCGGGGCCCCTCGGGTTCCCGTGAAGGCACCCAGGAGTTGTGTGGCTATGACCCTCGAGGTGTATTATAGGGAGCAAGTCAACCCATGATACTCCTAAAGGAATCGGTCGCCTTAGTTGCGTTGCTCGCGTGGGGCTCTGAGGTTCATAACAAGACGCCTCGTTTTAGAGCAGTTAGCTAGGACCCTCGAGCCGTATTACGAGGAGCAAGTCGACTCGCAATACTTCTAAAGGGTTGGTCGCCGGTCAACAGGGTATACTTCATCCCTCGTTGCGTGTGTCGACAAGGGTTGCTGTTTTTCCCCTCGGACGTACGCGTGGTGGCTCAGAGATTCAACGGGACATCTCTTGAGAGCAGTCGGCTAAAACCCTCAAGCCGTAAAATGAGGAGCGAGTCAACTCACGATACTCCCCAAGGGTTTTCTGCCAGTCAACAGGGCGTACCCTTAGCCCCTCGTTGCGTGTTTCGACGAGAGTTGTTATTTTTCCCCTCGGAAGTACGCGTGGTGCTCAAAGGCTCAGCTGGACACCTCGTAGAGCGGGGTTTGATGTAACCCCTCGAAACGCTACCCAAACCGGTAAACTCTTCCCTAAAATACTTTCGCAAACGTTTTCTTCAACGGTTGTGACGGCTCGGGGAATCTCTTTAAGAGTCGCCTCGGATAATGGCCCTTCTTTGAAGGCTGTAATGGTTCGAGGAGTCTTTTCAACTGGCAATTCATAGCCGCCGTTTCTTGGACCAACACGTCCCATCCGGCAGTTTTGATTATTGTGCTACTCTAAATGTTACTTACTTTAGCATGCATAAATTTTCTTTGCCATCATTAGTGCCTTGAAAAGGCACATTAGTAGCAGACACCCCTGTATGACTGCCACGCGTCCCCCCATCTCGTCTCTCATTGGTAGCCCGAGCGGTATCAATGTTTAAGGCGTTTTAGTTGTTCCCGCCTAAACTGAAGCGTTACTTCTAAGATTATAAACAAGCAAACTTACTTACCTTATTTCGTCACTTCATCTTCTGCATTCCGGCGATTCCTATTTTCTTGCTTCTTCCTTCCTGCTATCTCCTATCTTGCTATCTGCTAAAAATGTCTTCCTCTGCTTCCTACTCCGAAAACATCTTGGGATCCGACGAGTCACTCTCCGAGGAGACTCCATTGGTGTTTCCTTCCTCTCCTGTTTCTCCGCCGACTGCTCCACGGCCGAGCCCCCCTACTGCTAATCCTTCTGGGGCCGGTTCCTCCCGCATTCGTCGCAGTTCACGGACTGCGGCTTCTCGGTCTCGCCGGAGGACTACTCTTCAACTGGCGGCTGACGCCCGCCGTCCTAGGGATTCTGAGGAACGGGTTCTCCTTCGGGATCCCGTTGCTGACGGCATTGAGGTGGCCTTTGCCAACCGGGCTCCCTACAGCAGCCCAAGAGCGGGATTCCAACTGGTGGCCGCCGAGGTCGAGCCCATCCACATGATGGGTGCGGGGCTTGCCGGCTACGCCCCTTCTCTTGAGACGGCTGAAAACGTGCAGGCGCTGCTGGAGCAGCATGGGATTCCTGGGGTGGAGGTGAGGATTCCGACCCCTGAGGAACGGGCCTACGACCCTCCCGAGGGTTTTTTGACTGTTTATTCCGAGCAAATCCGCAACGGGCTTCGCTATTTTTTCCCTGCTTTTATGATTGCCATTTTTAACCTTCTGCAAATCTGCCCAAGTCAACTAGTCCCCCACTCCTACCGGTATCTGGTAGGTTTTATTCTTCTGTGCCATTATCACAACATTCCCCTGGCCCCTGCCCTGCTGTTTGGGGCTTTTTCTCTTCGTCTAGTGAGACAGAGCTACCCCTTCTTCCAGTTGGTGGCTCGTCACTCTGTGAACTCTTTCGTCACCCGTGTCTCCACCGCTTTTCCCACCTACCGCAACTGGCGGAGTTACTATTTTTTCGTTCGTAGACAAAGCAGGCCATGGGCTGTGTCTACCCGATGGGGGGTGAGCTATGTGGATGCCGTCGACTCCGCTCCCAAGACCGCCTTCCTGGAGCAGCGAGGGTTCTTTTCCGCTGTCTATGACTCGGTGTCGATCCTTGAGCGCCCTCGAGCCATGGTGATGGCGGGTCTTCAGTCTGGGGCTGCTTATCTCGGGGGTGCTGATATTCCGATGGGACGTGGCACGCCTTTCGGTAAGTGTTTCTCCATTATATACTTCTTATTCAGCAATGCTCGGGTACTGAACCCCTCTTCATAAAACCTTTTCTGGCAGGCGATGAGTTGGCCACGCACCTGGTGGATAACTCTTCCGGGAGTGCGGCTGGAGTTGTTCAGGAGATCTCCTCGAATGACGGTTCTCCTACTTCCGTGGGCCGAGCCGCCTCGGGGCGTCATCCGGTGAACCCGGCCGTTGCCCCGGCCACCATTCCTTCCGAGGGGCATACGGCCTCTCCATCTTCTCAATCTGGACCTGCTCCCAGAGAGAACACCACGCCGCGCAGCCATCACTCCACGCCCCCCGTCTCCCGCAGTTTCGCGGCGGATCAGACGGGGGTCGACCAATCGGGGAACACTGCCTCCTTCGATCCCCTTACCTCCGGGAATCCTGTTGCTCCCACCAGATCCGAGGCTCCATCGTCTTGTACTCCCGTGGCTCCTTCAGGGGAGGGGACGAGCAGGGACCCTCGATCGACTCAATCTATCTTCATTCCTCAAGGTTTGCGAGATTGGGTAGGTGGGTTTTTGGGGCCTGAGGAACGGGTGACCCTCGGTCAAGCGGACGGCGCTCACCTGTTGGCTCATTTATCCCGCAGCGCTCTCGACGTACGTGCCTTTTTTTCTTCTTTCGGTGTTTTCCTGCAGTGTGTATTTTTGTTGACTCTTTTCCTCCTCAGGTGTTGTTCGTGGTTCGGGAGTTGGACGGTCGAGAGATCATGTCTTCTCGTGACTCCCATCAACTGGCGTCACTTCAATCGGCCTTGGCCAACTCGAGGTCGCCAGAGCGTCTCCTCGCGGAGCAGGCGAGGAACCTGAGGGACATGGAGGAGGACTCGCGGGGCCTGATAGACTCCCTGATGGCGGACCGGGCCAAAATGGAGGGTCTTCAGTCGGATCTGGAGCAAGCCCAGGCTCGAGTGGCCGAGGTAGAGGCGGCCCTGGTGAAGGCGTACACCGCGAAGGAGGAGCTCGAGATCCGAATGGAGGCAGAGCTGGCCGCGGTACGCGCCGATTACGAGGGGAGGTTGGCCGAGGGGCTGTCGGCTGCTGCCCGTTCTTCTTTAGCGACGAGGAATGAGCCGGCGGGACCTACTGAGGAGGACATCCAACTTTACATGGGTCGTGGCTACGATCTGTGTATGAGTGTGGTGTACAAGCTTCCGAGGGTTCCTCCGGGTATGGTGATCCCTTCATTTAGCGGGGCTCATCGCTCGAGGACTGAGCCTCGTCGCTCCCGAAGTCGCCCTCCAGTTCCTGCATCTCCTGCGTCGGCTGCTCCTGCCTTCTCTTCGCCAACGGTTCCCCTCGGTAGGTCGAGGAGTCCGCCTCCCGAGCGAGTAATAAAGGAGATGACCGAGGAAGAGAGAAGGGCAGCCATCCGGGCCGGCAAGAGGCGTCGGGAGGATTACTGAGGGGGGTGGTGAAGACGAAGGGGCGCTTGGGCCGTAGGAATTCCGTCGTTTCTCTTTTTTTGCTTTCTTTACTCTTCGCCTCGCTCATGGCGGGTAGCGGGCGAAGCGAATCATGTAACCCCGCCTTTTTTAATGGAATTTCCACTTGACTTTTCCTGTATTGTTAGCTTATCCTTGCGTGCGTGTAGTGTATATATATTATTTTTATTTTTTGGGGCTGAACCCGAGTAACTTCCGGGCTTCCTACGTATCCCTTGCTGTAAAATTGGGAATCAAGCCGCACGTAGTTCTCTAAATTACACGGACTTAACTAGATAATTTGACTGGAGAGTTTACAAGTTAATTTACTTACCTGGGCCTGGTCCGTTCTTCACTATCCGAAAGGAAAAGAGGGGGGGGGGGGGGGGTTGGTTCCAATTTGCATCCAGCGATTAGGGGTAGAACTTCCGGAGGTTCAAGGCGTGCCACGACCGTGGGTAGGTTCGGCCTTCCATATCCCGCAGCTGGTAAGTTGCTGCTCCCAAGATGCGAGCTATCTGGTAGGGTCCTTCCCATGCAGGGTCCAGTTTTCCTACGGCTTTCGACGCCCCTACCCTACGCAGGACTAACTCGCCTACTTGATACGTCCGATCTCTTACCCGACAGTTGTAATACCTTGCCATGCGAGCCGTGTATTGTGCGCTTCGTAGCGCCGCACTTTGTCTTCGTTCTTCCAGGAGGTCCAGCTCCAAAGCCATATGCTCATTATTGTTGTTTTCTTCGTACTCTTGCACTCTCCAACTGGTGGTGGTTATTTCCGCGGGGATGACTGCCTCGTGCCCATAAGCCAAGCTGAACGGGGTTTCTCCGATAGAGGATCGAGCGGTGGTTCGGTATGCCCACAGCAAGCCTGGGATTTCCTCGACCCACTTTCCCTGGTACGCCAGGAGCCGGGCTTTTAACCCCTGGAGTAGGGTGCGGTTCGTGACCTCGACCTGGCCGTTTGACTGGGGGTAACCGACAGAGGTGAAGCAGTGTTGGATCTTCCAGTGCTCGCACCATCTTGCTAGTTGGTCGCTGGTGAATTGCAAACCGTTGTCGCTGACTAGCACCCGAGGTACTCCAAACCAGCACACAATGTTGCGCCATAGGAAGTTGATCACAGCCGCAGAAGTGATCTGCGCCATCGGCTCTGCTTCGACCCACTTGGTGAAGTAATCCACGGCCACCAAGAGGTACTTCTTCTGCCCACGATCCTGTATCAGTGGTCCAACAATGTCAATACCCCATTTGTCAAAGGGGCAGGGGACAAGGTTGGGCTCCCATGCTGTCGCGGGGAGGTGCGTCATTGTGGCGTGCTTCTGGCATTGTTCGCACTGCCGCGCGAATTCCTTAGCATCCCTCTGCATCGTAGGCCAATAATAACCTTGCCTTAGTATCTTCTGGGCTAGACTTCTTCCCCCAGAGTGGTTTCCGCAACTCCCTCCGTGCACTTCCCTCATCACATTGATGGCTTCCTCTTCAGACAAACACCGTTGATAGGGTTGCGAGAACCCCTTCTTGTACATCACCCCGTCTTTTACAAAAAAGCGGGTAGCTCTCTTTTCTAATCCACTATGGCGCTCGTACTTATCCGGGCTTTCCAGGTACTTCTTGATTTCCGTCATCCAACCTTTTTCACCCTTGTTTTCCAGATTTAGCACTTCCAACGCAACGTGACCTTTTTCCGACGTTGTAATTGTAAGAAACGTTACCTGTCGGGTCTCGATGGAATGCATGCCTGCGGCCGTTCGAGATAAGGCGTCAGCTTCCTCGTTTTCGGCCCTTGGAATCTGCTCGAGGGTGAATTCTTCGAACCTCTCTTGGGATTTGCGCACCGCATTCAAGTATTCTTTCATCCTTTCATCCCTAGCCTCGTATGCTCCCTTCACCTGCTGTACCACTAACTGCGAGTCGTTGTGGACATGAATCTGGGTCATTTTTCCTTTGCTTGCCAACCTCATCCCAACCAGTAGTGCCTCGTATTACGCTTCATTGTTTGACACCGGGAAATCTATCTTTACCGCGAAGGATAGAGTTTCCTCGGATCCATCATCGGGTGTTGGCTTAAACACCACACCTGCTCCTCCTACGCCCCCACTTGAGGAGCCATCGACATATACCCTCCAAATCCTCTCTGTATTGGCTTCCTCCAGGGCTTCGTAGGTCTCTACCATAAAGTCGGCTAACACCTGGGCTTTTATGGACGGCCGAGGGGCGTACTGGATGTCATATTCCCCAAGCTCCACAGCCCATTTCACCATTCTTCCTGACACCTGGGGATGGCTGAGTATGGCTCGTAGCGGATGCTTCGTGAGTATGGTAACTGGATGAACCAGGAAATATGCTCTGAGCTTTCGCGCTGTCGTGACGAGAGCGAAAGCAAACTTCTCAATGGGAGAGTATCGAGTTTCGGCATCCTTTAAGGTCCGACTAGTGTAGTAGACCGGGAGGTGGTCCGTTCCTTCGGCTCTCACGACCTCTTTCCCTACGGCCAGGTACACGAAAAGTCTTTCTCCTGGCTGGGGCTTGACCAACAGGGGGGCCGGAGCAAGTACCCTTTCAGATCGTCAAACGCCTTCTGGCACTCATCGGACCACTGGAAATCCTTGACGTTGCGGAGCACTTTGAAAAAGGGGAGTCCTTTTTTGGCTGCCTTTGAGATGAAGCGATTGAGCGAGGCCATGTTGTACATCTCGAACCGTCGCTGGGGCAAGCATCTCCAAGATTGCTTTGGCCTTTTCGGGGTTCACTTCGATCCCTCTCTGGGTGACAAGGAAGTCGAGGAACTTGCCTCCTTGGATCCCGAAGGAGCACTTGCGAGGGTTAACCTTGAGTCCGAACTTCTCCATGATCTAGAAAGCTTCCGTCAGGTCAGCGTTGTGCTGGCTAGCCTCTTGGCTCTTCACAATGATGTCGTCCACATACACCTCCAGGTTGTTTCCGATCATTGAAGCGAACATAGCGTTCATAAGCCGCTGGTACGTGGCCCCTGCATTTTTTAAACCGAAAGGCATAACCAGGTAACAATACGTACCGAAGTCCGTGATGAAGCTAGTTTTTTCTTGGTCCTCCTCTGCCATCGGGATCTGATTGTATCACTGATCTTCGTCCATGGTGGAGAGCAGCTCGCATCCCGCCGTGGAATCCACCAGCTGGTCGATGCTTGGCAGGGGAAAGCAGTCCTTTGGGCAGGCGTTGTTTAGGTCGGTGAAATCAATGCACATCCTCCATCGTCCTCCCGACTTCGGGACCAAAACCACGTTGGCCAGCCATTCGGGGTATCGCACTTCCCGGATCTGGTTCAGCCCAGTCAGCCTTTGTAACTCCGACTTGATCACTTTGTTCCTTTCAGGTCCCATTTTGCGTTTCCTCTGTTGTACTGGCTTGGCATCAGGTCGTACATCCAAGCAATGCTTGCATACATATGGACTGATGCGCCCTGGAGGCCCTCCTACCCACGCGAACACATGCTGGAATCGCTGCAGGGTTTTGAGTAGCTGTAACTCAATAGCCGGGTCGATGTTTGTTCCCATCTTTAGCTTCTTCTCGGGTTCTTCTGGGATGATCTGGACCTCTCTGAGTTCTTCTGCCGGGTATAGCTTTCTGGCTTCGATCCTTCGAAAATCTCCCTGGCCTCGGTGATCACCATCCTCCTTTTCCTCTATCGCAGCTATCGTGTTTAGGCGGCATTCTCGGGCTCGAGCCTGATTTCCCCTGACTTCCCCAATCCCATTCATGGTGGGGAATTTTACTTTTAGATGCAGGACCGACGACACCGCTTCGAACAGGCGAAGGGAGGGTCGCCCACAAATCACGTTGTAGGTCTTGGCGAGTGCATTGATGACCCAAAACTTCACTTCCTCCGTTCTGCGCAAGTGTCCTTCTCCCCATGACATCAAGAGTGGAATCGAACCCAACGTGTCGCTCGGACTCCAATCAAAGCCTACCAACGGGACCTTTTCCGGCATTATTTGCTCCAGTTGGAGTCCAAGCGCGAAGAATGTTGGCAAGAACATCACGTCCACCGAACTCCCGGTGTCAATCAAAACTCGAGCTACCTCAGCTCCATGTATCGTGGCTTGAATCACTATCGGGTCGTCGTGGGGATGAACAATGTCCGCTAGATCCTCAGGACCAAAAGTAATCGGGGGGTGCATACATGCTAGTAGAAAAGACGTGGTATTTCAGACTTACCCGCTGCGTCTCCTTTAAGAACTTCCTCTTCCTTTGGGTGGATGAGGACGCCAAAGGGCCTCCCTCGATCACGTTAACGGTCCTGCCGTTCATGGGGTTGCGCAGGTAGTTCGAAGGTGGAGGAGGTAAGTACTGGGGCGGAACTTGCTCTTCGTCTACTGTTCCGCCTTCGTATCTTCTTCTGCGAGCCTGGGAATTTTCCCCTTCCAGCTCCCGTCGCTCCGTACTTCGCCGTTCCTCCTGCTCTGCTACACGAGACCGATTGGTCTCTCGTTCCTCTGTCGGTTTTCTTCCTTGGGGAAGATCTTTCCTTCTCTCGAGAAATTGGTGTAGGTACCCTTTCTTTATCAATCGCTCAATCTCGTTTCTTAAGTGGTCACACTGCTCCGTCTTATGCCCCCAACTTCGATGGAATTGGCACCACTTCCCCGTGTGACGCAGGTTCTCGGAGTTCCGCGATTGGGGCGGCCATCGTAGGTCGGGATGCCCCTCCATAACTTCTAGCACTTCAACGTTAGAAATCTTTAAAGGAGTTACCGGGATGGGATCTAAGTACCTTTTCACAACATCGTCCGGTTGCGCGTGTCATCTCCTCGTCGATTCTTCGTTCGCTCATCTTGTCCTCTTTGTCCGAGCTTTGCTAGCCGCGTATCTTCGAGTAGCATGTATCTCTCCGCTTTCTGCATGAGCTCTTCTAAAGTCCGAGCTGGATGCCTTACCAGTGCTTCAGCGAATTCTACGGATCGAGTGCCCTGTGCCACAAATTCAGACAATATGTGGGGTTCTACGTGCCTCACGTCGATCACGGCATCAGCAAACCTCCGCATGTAGTCCCTCAGGCTTTCCCCTTTTTCCTGGACCATGGTCATCAAGTGCCCGACCGTTTTCGGGTAGCGCCTGTTGCATGCGAATTGTCGGACGAACAGCTCCTGGAGGTCATTGAAGCTGTGGATGGACCCCCTGGGCAACTGGGAGAACCATGCTTGCGCTCGCCCGGTTAGGGTGGATCGGAAAATTCTGCATCGGGCGTGGTCTGGCGCGTTGAGGATATCCATCATTGCCAAGAACTGGTTGACGTGATCGCGAGGATCTTTTGCATGCCGGTCACCCGTATACACCACCGGGTTAGGCAGACGTACGGACGCTGGGATTTCCGGGTTTAAGATGTGTGGGGCGAACGGGCTGCCCCTCTCCTCTTCTTCCATTTCTCCGTTTCTATCCTTCTTCAAAGCTTGCACCTCATTCCTTAATTCAAATAGCATGTCGAATAAATGCGGATCGCTACCAGACATACCTGGGTTTGGGTGAGGTCCTCTGGCGTGTCCGGCTTTCATTCTCGCTCTTCGGGCCTTGCCTCGCTCCCGGTAGTATTCGTGGACTCGTGCAGTAGTTTCCGGGGGCGGGACCTCTCTCCCTCTGGTTCTGCTTTCTTGTTGTCGCATCCGCCGGGCGCCTCGTTCAGCGGCGGTTTCCAATAAGCAATCTAGCTCACTCATAGTCATACGCACTTCGGTGGTGGTTCCTCCGTCAGACGTAGCTGCGCGATTCGGGGACTCGTATGCATGCTGGCTGGGAACTTCCGGTGAAGAGGAAATGGACTCGTCGGACTCTTGGGACGCTATTGCCATAACAGCTTGGGAGAACAAACGCGATGGGGACTGAAAGCTGACTCTGCTATCTACGGAATCTGAGCTCACCGGTCCCAAGTGCATTACTTGAGCTGCCTCAGAGACTTTAATGACGTTTCCCACAGACGGCGCCACTGATGACGCCCGTTTCCGGCCGTGCCCGTCACCGGGGCTGTTCGCACGTCGGTCCCGACTCAAGATGCACTTGGGTCCGATAAGCTCCCTGCTGCTCCGCAACCATCCACGACCCTTGGGGGTTCGGGCTCCGTTCGCACGATCTCCCTTCAAACTGCTTCCTCGACCCAATCCTGAGCTCTCCTTAGCTCGTGCTGACTGCTCTCCCTCCCTAGGTGGGGCTACTCTCTCTGCTTATATCGGGATCAGTGATTTCAGAGGAGGAGTGTGCTTTGGTTCAGTTCTTTTTTGTTGTGTGTTGGCTTGAGTTTCCTTTTGCAACTGACCCGCCTCCCTATTTATAGGGCCAAGGAGAGGTTATAAGTGTAATTTGGCCCCGGGCACGTGTCACCGTGCATGTTCGTCCGAGGGTAATAGGGTATTTGAGTACCCTTGTAGAGTAGGGCACGTGGTGCCCGCATGTTATCCTCGGCGCACGGCATGCTCCGGTTACACCTTATAACTTCCGATCCAATGCTCTTTATTGGGGAGGCGGGGCGGTCGAGCCCTGGGAGGAGGACAACGCATCCGGGCGAGTGGAATGTGACGTCGATTTTGACGTCCGACCTCCTGGGCACGTGTCCTCATGCATGCTCGTCCGAGGGTAATAGGGTACTTGAGTACCCTTGTAGAGTAGGGCACGTGGAGCCTGCATGCTACCCTCGGCGCACGGCATGCTCCGGTTGCACCTTATAATTTCCGAACCAACGCTCTTTATTGGGGAGGCGGGGTGGTCGAGCCCTGGAAGGAGGACAACGCATCCGGGCGAGTGGAATGTGACGTTGACTCTGACGTCCGACCCTCCCTTCCGGTTGGGGAAAAGGGACGGTCGCCACTGGTTGATGAGTAGGTGACATACGCCTGCATGTGAGGGGTTCGACCCCCCTCGGGGAATACACACAGCATAGGATATGATATAATAAGTATTAATAAAGGTGCGGGGGTTAAAGGGGGTCGATGTACCTGGGGTCGGGCGTTGGGCGAAAAAAAGGGGGGTAGTGAGGCGAGATAAGGTCAGAAGATTAGGCCACGTGGACGGGTACGATCCCAAGAGGGAGAGTATGCGTCATCATCATCTAATAAAATGGCATAAGGATTTTTAATAAACATGGACATTCCAAATCAGTTTCTTCCACAGCCTTGGAGTTTCCAAACCACTATTCCACCATACTTTAGAAGACCATTATGTCGTTTTAATACTATCTAATAACAATATGTCATTTTCTATTTAATTTTCCGATTGATGTTCATCGTCTTCTAGGTCTGAATCTCCAGGCCTGCTAAAAGGAGTTAGGATTCTTTTTTACGCTGGGCTACTAAAAGCTTAGTGCAATGAATAAAAAACTTAAATATCAAATGCGTAAAGTACAATGAAAATCATGTTTAAAAAATGAATATATATCATTAAACAAGTTGAATAAAAAGGCTGTTGCATGTGCACCTTTTGATTAAGAAAATAAGATTTATCAATTTTCAAATCAACATATGTACTCTCTAACTAATTGTTTTTAATGTAAACAACCATGCTATCTGCTAATATATGTATGAAAAATCAAAAACAGAGACTTTCGTGTATATAAATAGAAAAAATACTATAGAAAAATTTAGGAATACATTCCTTAAAATAAAATAAAAAAAACAAAAGAATTACGAAGTTCTACTTGGTGACATCTCGAAATTGAAGTGAGGTTTCAGATGAAAACAAAATTTCTATTTATTTTAGGAGAAAAACATGGTTTATAATTTAATGTAAGTTCGCTATAATATATTTTTGTAAAACAACCAATGCTACTGCAAAACAGGCTTAATATTGGGATAAAATGCTCTCCTAATTTAATGAAGTTGGCTTCAAATGGGCTAACAAATATATTAAATTAAGCTACCTTAATTTCATATTTCTTATTAGGACTTACTTGATCTTCAAAAAATTATTCATAGGCTAAACTATAATTACATATAAATATAAGCTTTGGGCCACAAATTGACCTCGGGCCAGAGCCCACCCAAGCCTTGTGGGTGGCTCCTTCCCTGCTCAAGTCGTGCTGCTTCTAATGTTATATTATGATCTGGAAGCTATAATTCAAATTATTGAGCATTTTACTCATTATCTCGATGTTCGACTGCCAGGAGCTCGCTCTTTCTTGGATTGATTCCAATTGGGATGCCCAGATATTTGAAGGGCGGCGAACCGAGTTTGCACTTAAGCAAGGAGGCATAACCTGCCACAGAGGAAATATCAGAGTTAAGACCAATCAACACCCTTTTGTTAAAAGTCAACCTTGAGTTCAGAAACAAGTTCAGAATTTCGAAGATTGCGCTTCATCATCCATGCGCTCCGATAACTATTTTCCGCAAAGAGAATATTGTCGTTTGCGTATTGCACATACCGACTTCTGACTTCAACTCCATTATAAAGACGCTCTTCAACAGATTTTTGTATCAAATCGTACAACCCCTCAGCTGCAATGAGTCAGAGTAACGGTGATAGCAGAACTCCCTGTCTAAGACCTCTTTGCGGTATGAACTGATTTGTTGGGCTTCGGTTAATTAAGACTGAAATTGATGCCGAGGATAAGCACTCCATAATCCAAAGCTAAAATGAAGGTTTAGTATTTAATACTGAATAAAAGGAAAAAGAAAAATCACACTAAACTCTAGAAATTAGTCTCGAAATCTCCGCTCCATGAAGTCAATTGCCGCCGTAGGCCTAAAGGGGAAAAAAAACTACAAGACTCCTCCCCTCCTAATTAGAACGTTTTGGTGTTTCGACTTGAAATTAACATTCTGACAAGTATATTTATGTTGGATTAGTGCCAAGAAAAAACAACTGATCAGTTATAGTATCAAATATAACCATACGTGAAAGAAGAAGAAAAAAAGAAACCTGGGGAATTACACCGTGAATGTAACATGAAATTACCCTCATAAATCTCCATGCATATACGCATACACACTCTTCACTTGAAATTTAAGGACTGTTGGTTGCCATGAAATTTCGCATATACCCTACCTTTTGATCATTACATAGTTCAATCACACACCCACAAAGATTACTACTCCATACAAATTAATATTAAATCACTTATAATCATCTTACACTACAAGTCTGAACTAAAACAAGTAATTTAAATAGGCAGACATGGTCCCACATTGAGAATCCGAAAAGTTTTGGACTCCGCCGCACTATAAACCGAAAAAGCTTTAATAATTATAAATTATTCCAGAGTCTCGGCGCCCTAAGAGGCTGGGGGCTCAACATCTTTCATCAAGAATTGATTTTCTAATGTAAAATGTTTTTTTTTTTAGAGGAAAGCCCATCCACAATGTGGATCGGTGCACTCCACCCAATTTGAGTATAAAATAATTCGTTATAGCTTGTGGAGATATATTGAGGACAATGGCTACTATGTCTATAATAAGTTCAAGTTAACTTTATACAATGTGGTATATTCAAAATATAGAGTTACCTATATGTTGTTGTCCAACAAAGACTGAAGACAAATCCCGCAAAGGCAAGACGTCAAGCTCTTTGCTTGGAGTTTCAATTTCTCCATCGACTGCCTCTTCAACTTTCGTGTACTTTTTAATCGTCATTTGGTGATCGTGCTCCATCTCTGCCGAGAACTTGAACTCTGACTTAAGTTTTGTTAAATCACCTCTAGTTATGTAATAAGATTTTTCCAGCTTAAGGATATGCTCAAATGCTTCAATTCCGTCACCATAAATGGATGTTTGCATTGTAGTGCACTAACAATTATTCAAAAAAGAAAGCTTACCTCAGAAAAGTCACAAAAATAACAATACACAAATTGAAAAACGAAAAAAATCTCCAAACAATCTGGAGAGCTTCTTATAAAATGAAACCTTCTCATCTATTACAATTAGCTTCATGTGTGATGCATTTCCATCTCTAGATTGACATTTTCTTGATTCCCGTATGACCTTTACTTTGATTGTCCAGTTTAGAGTATGACGTGGTATTTCGCGGATCAAAATGTAGCTCTGGCTCATTTTGTGTTATGGTGTATCTAAATACCTTATTTTTAGGATACATCATGAATACACTATGAGCTCGTTTGGTTCTCATTTTTAACTTTGACCCAACAACAAGTGGTTGTAGCCCGTAAAAGTAAAATGGCGTTTGGATTACCAGAAGTTAATTCAGTTATATTATTCTTTAGTCTAAAATACATGTTTGGTTTGAGCGTCTGTGAGCCAAATAAAACTTGAAAACCAATTATACCCTTATGGTTGTTGAAGGTGTGAATTGGATCTAACAATTTGAGAACAGATAGTTGATGAAAAAAATAAGATTTGTAAATCCGATTTCGGTGTGAAAATATCAAATTAAGATTGTTGATTATGATTTTTGGCGTGGAAAAAGTAGGAGATGAGGGGGATTGATATTGCTACGAGATCTAATTTATATAAATACTGCCAAAAGAGAGGAGCAGGGGATAAAGATAGAACAAGGAAGCAAATCACAATACAGTGGGTGAACCATTCTTCAAGAAGGAAAATGTTTTACTACAACAGTTCTTTTTCAATTGATTCTCAATTTCAAATTTCTCTTGTTCCATTAACAACAAGCTACTGTTTGAATTAAATGATTCAAAAACAAAAAGAAACAAATGAGAAGGTCCAAATAAGATTCATCCTCAAACATAAAAAATAAGAAGACCAAAATAAATATGCAGAAAGAGCATAACCCTGCACAATTGTCAAATAACGGGAACATTCCTACTATTGGCATGGCTGAGCAAGAACGACAATCAATTAATCATGGTGTTTTAGCGTATAAGGATAATAATGAAAAGAGAAAAAATAAAATGAGATTTTCTACCGAGTTGGTACGATTCGAACAGAGGGAGAGGGGATGATGTCGGCGCCGACAGCGACAATGGCAGTCCGATCACGTACTGGAAGAAGCAAGTTTAAGGAACTAAAAAATTTCAAGGGCAAAGATGGAACATCACATCTTTATTCTGACCTTAATATTGTACGGGGAGGGTTGCGATACATAATCAACCTTAATGGGAGGGTGGCTAACATTTTCATGGGCATGCCTCATTCGGTGAAAAAGAATCCAAACACAAAAAAAGCCTGACTATTTTGTTAATCATGTGTAATGGACCAATCCAAACAAGTCCTAGGGATCCTCTAAATTAGTGGTGGATCTGTTTTGGATCAACGATCGATCCAAAATAAATATGCCATAGATCCACATTATTTACCTATCAACCCCAGTTCTATCATACGTACATCCATCTTATCTAACCATCTTACCTGGCCTACCTCTATCCACCCAATACTACTCTATCCACCTCATCTTGTAGCAACTCACCCAATAATATCTACTTACCCCTACTTAGTTGGCCCCACTCAATCTACCACCTTATTCTTTACCCTATTTATCCACCTTATTCTACCATATCCTATCTACCCACCTCACACCACTCTTATCCTACCTCACCCTACCAGACCACATCCAAACTAATCAAACCAAGATAGGACTAGATTGATCCGTGAACCCTAATATCTTTTTATCTATCATGGATCCGACATGAACTTAAATATCTTTTATTTTTATTTTACTGTAATGTAGATTTGTCACAATCCAACATGGATCATCCATGAATCCACATCATCTACACACTCCACCCTATTCCCACCATATCTAGTATCATGTCTACCTACTCTATCTTACCTAATTGGACTTATGGTAGTGGATCCAAAATGGATCTAATAGGATGGATCTGAATCAATCAGATCCATATCGATCCACGTATGCCTTTTTTGTGTTATGGATGTAATTTGAACTTTATACAAATTTTCTTTTCTTCTACTATAATATGGAACTGTCATAATCTAACACAGATCCATCATGGATCCCCTTTAGAACCACCTTATCTATCAACATTGCCTTATTTACCATTTATCAACCAAATTTGATTTGTTATTTTAGATTCAAATTGGATTCAGACATGATCATACTAAATCTAAGTCGATCCATAAGTCTTAATACCTCTTTTTTTCATCGATTTGATATGAATCCAAATATCTTTTTTCTATTTTTATTATAACAATCATAATCCGACAATCAACCTATCTACCCACCCCATTACATTGAATTAGCAAGTATCAAATTACCAAATAAACATTACTTCAACGCACTATACCAAATAAACGTTACTTCAGCGCACTATACTCTGGTTTTCTAAACTCTAATATGGGGAATAAATCGAATTAGCAAGTATCAAATTACCAAACAAACGTAACTTCAACGCCCTATACTTTGATCTTCTAAACTCTAATATGGGTAGTAAATCTAATTAGCAAGAATTAGATTACTAACCAGATATTTTCTCACTTAATTTTAACTATACTGATCTAAATAGGGATTACTTATCTGAATTTTAACAACATCGCCTTAAAAATAAGGAGCATTCACAATTTTGAGGGCTAATTATCCAAAATTTTAAATACTAAATCAAGATATCTTAAACAAATCGTAATTAAGCATTGCAAGCAGATCTAGGCATAGATATCGAACTGAACAGATCAGATCGCCCTAAAAATTTGAAGCATTCACAATTTTAGGGCTAATTATGCAAAATTTGAAATACTAATTCAAGATTTCTTAAACAAATAGTAATTAAGCATTGCAAGCAGATCTAGGCCTAGATATCGAATTGAACAGATCAGATCGCCCTAAAAATCGGGAGCATTCACAATTTTAGACCTAATTATCCAAGATTTTAAATACTAACTCAAGATATCTTAAACATATCGTAATTAAGCATTGCAAGCAAATCTAGGCCTAGATATCGAACTGAACATATATAGGGTTTGTATTGCGCAGATATAGGGTTTAATCGTAAAAGGATACTGACCCCATTACATCCTAGATCATCCACTTTACCCACCATACGCTCTTCCTAGATAGATCTATTACGTTAGATCTAAAATGGATCCAAGTAGGATCGGACTGGATAGATCTAAGTCCACAGATTCAAATGCCTTTCTTTTCTAGACATGGATTTAACACAGACCTAACACGGATACGACATGAATCCACCTCATTTGTGAACTCCACACACTCGATCCTACGTAATATGATCCATCGTGTTGTATCTAAACTCGATCTAAGTATGGTCGAATGTATATGATTTAAGTAGATCAACATATCCAAGTGCATTTTTCTCGTTATGGATACAACACGAATTCAAAAACCTAACTTGTCTTCTGTTGTAACATGAATATGTCATAGTTCTAATACGGATCAATCATAGATCTACCTCATTTATCTACCAACCCCATACGTCCCACACAATCTACCATATCTCACGCTACTATAAATTTGATGGCTAAGTGATGTGGGGTATTTTCGTCTGGATACGTGTCCGCTCTCCAACACTCCACGTCAGACTGCTTCAGTTCCTACTGGATGCTTAAGCAGCTTTTGAGTTCGGAACCTGCACTCAACACCACACGTAAACTAAGCCGGTGCCTCCTCCGGCGAAGGCACTCCGACGCTCAAGTCAGATAGGTCGGAATTTGAGGTATTGTCGTCTGAGACAATAGCTCGAAATTATAGCTCGAAAATAGGTCGAATATATAGGTCGAAATAAGCCCAAATAGGTCGAATTTAGGCCCTATAGGTCGAATTAGCACACCTCGAAATGGTATTGAGAACCGTGATGAGAAAACCCGAATAGATCGAATTACTCTCAAATAGCTCGAAATACACTCTATATAGATCGAACAAGAGCTATTGCAAAATAGCTCGAATTATTGCTCTATAGCTCGAATTCGATGTATATAGCTCGAAATTAAATGCTAGAAAAATAAAAACGTACCTTAGAATGAGGCATGGGACCCCCTTATATAGTAATAAGAGTCCTTATTCGTCTAAAAGTGCAATCCAAGTAGAACTATGACTCAAAATAGGTCGAATTAGAGCTATTTTGAAATAGCTCGAATTGGGCCTTCAAATTGGTCGAATTGGGCCTCAAATAGGTCGAATTTGGGCCCATATAGCTCTTACTTGACTCCTGGGCCTCAAATAGATCGAATTTGGGCTCATATAGCTCGAATTTGGCTTTTGGGCCTCAAATAGATCGAATTTGGGCTCATATAGCTCGAATTTGGCTTTTGGGCCTCAAATAGATCGAATTTGAGCCCATATAGCTCGGATTGGGCTTGATATAGCTCAAATCGGGCCTTTTCGGGCCCAAATAGGTCTCGCATGGGCTCTATTTGGGCCTACTTGGGCCGATTTCCGCGTTTTGCCTTGAATTGTAATTTTGCATTAAAAAATAATGGTGCTGACGTGGCATAATATGTCCCGAAATACGTTCGTGTACTGTATCGGATATTATGACGTGGCGGTACCGAAATATGGTACATCATGGAGTCCCCCAGTTCGTAAGAGTAATGTGTACTAACATTGATCATACGAACTATAAAGAAGTCACATAACCGAGAATCGTGCAACGAGATCGGCGTCGTAATAAAAAACCAAAAATGTGACCAAAAATATAAAAATTCGAAAATAAGTCGAATTTACTATGTTTGGTAGCTCGAATTGGTATAGGTCGAATTTATCTTGGGAAAAGATAACTCGAAGTCCATAAAAATTTTTCCGTAAAATAGCTCGAATTTGCCTGAAAATAGCTCGAAATCTATATTGGTCGAATTGAGCCTCCAAAAATATACATCGAAATTTTCAGAAAAATTTTCTGAAAATAGCTCGAAATTAGAAATAGCTCGAATTTAAGGGCATTTTGGTAATTCCCGCATCATTTCTCCTATAAATACCCCACTCCCAGCTTCATTTCCTCATTTCGCGCTTAAGAATCATTTCAGAGCTCTCAAAAAATAGCTCGAAATAATAGCTCGAAATTACCAAAAATAGAAAGTTGACTGAAAATAGCTCGAAAAGACCTCCAAGTTTAGTAAGTGTGAGAAAATAGCTCGAAATCCTCAATATAGCTCGAAATTTACCCTTAATAGATCGAAATTTTCGTGAATAACTCGAAAAACTCTTCTGCTACTTATCTCCTTGGGTGAGTGTTGAATAGCTCGAAAATATAACTCGAATTTCATGGTGAAATTCGAGCTATAGTACTTAGAGAAATTTTGAATTTTTTGAAAAATTCTGAAAATATTTGAAAAATGCTAATAAATCACTTTTGCAGATTCATTCACAACGGCGCGACTCCGACGTAACCGTTCTCCACGTCGTCCATCACCACCACGATCACACCAACGAGCCTATTATAACGCTCGCAATCCGTCACGAGAGTCATCATATCGAGCTCCTCGTGAATCAAACACACGACGTCCATCATCTCCAAATCGTCCTCGTCAACCAGAACCTGCACGAATCCGATTACCAGGCGCTCCGAAACTCTTTGCCCCTGCACAGAGGTCCTACGAGCAAATTCACCCAAACGAAGAAGTTTCAGTAGATCTAGATCCTCGTGCCGGTAAACTCTCCACCTAACCTTCTTTATGACGCGAGTTATTGACCTTGAATCTTCCAGTAGTAGTAGTAGGGAAGATAGTAGTGAGTCATCTAAGGTATCTAAAGCTAGAGAGAATGCGTCGACTAGCGATAGTAGTAACGACTCGAGTGACGATAGCTCATCTAGTAATGAGAGAAACAGCAAGGATAGGGTGTCTGATATGGAAGTAGACGTAGACATCTTAGGAGATGACGAGGCTGAATCGAACCCTCTCCCCATAGTGCCTTATTTACCGTCGTCTGAGAACGTTCCCATTCCTTCCTCTAACTCTCCCGAACAACTTGCTCCGCCTAATTTGATCAATTTTGATCAGTTCCCTTCCTCGTTACCTCATGACATAGATTATTACCGCGATACGTTTGACATTCCCGACACTTATGAAATTATCGTTCCTGGGCCAGACGATAGGATGAACAACCCACCAGAGGGGTGTCTTACTATCTTTAGTGGTTATCTGCAGTGTGGTTTACGTTTTCCTATTTTCCCAATTGTCTCAGAAATCATGTCCTCTCTCAACTCTTGTCCTTCACATTTTACCCCTAATGCATACACTCAAATGTATGCTTATGCGATGCTAACCCGCATCTTTGACTTGCCTTGCTCTGTTGCCGGTTTCTGGCAACTGTTTATAGTGAAGTTCCGCAACAGAGGTGTAGACGCCGGGTTCTATTATCTGAGCTCACGAAAGAAGCAATGCTTCTTATCTGATTTGCAAACGAGTTTCGGGGCCCACTGGAAGAAGCAGTGGTTTTATATAAAAGAATCCAAGCCGCAGGAATTTCGATTCAAGCGGCTTTGGACTGATGCCCGTCCTTCACCGAGACGCCCCGATCCTCCAGTCTACACCTTGGCGGTCGTAAAAAACTTGAAAGAGCACGAATTTGATGCCTTTGAGTTGACCACTACCCCAGTGTTGCGGGCCGGCGGTTATACTTATCATGCAGGCGTTGAGCCTTCTGTCTTTGGTATAATATTATGCATGTTTTCATTCTTTTTACGCATTTATTTTATCGTTCTTTGTTGTCTTCTAACCTCTGCGTTGTTCATGATTTTCAGAACGAATTGTGATGGACAAGACAAAGAAAAGGCTGGCCGCGATGAAGCGTGGCGCCAACGCTCCTCAATCCTCAGTGCCCATTCCTGAGAAGACCTGTCGTCGGGGTGCGAAGACGGCTGGTACCAGTTCAAGAAGCGGTAATGCTTCTACTGCCTCGACACGAGGAGCGGGGCGTGGTAGAGGCGCCGCTCCTGTCCCTGTTCCTACTCCAGCACCAGTGCCTGAGACTGTTCCTTCTCAGTCGACTGCTGACACTGCTCCCGCTTCACCCCCTGGCGGTTCTGAGCCCATCCTTCCGGACGTTTCTCCTTCATCTGCACCTTCATCTGGACGAGTGCATCTTCCCTCAGTTGCTGAAGCGGCTCGTCGCTTCAATGAAGCCAACCCTGAAGCAGCAACGAGGAAGAGGTCTGCTGCTACTGCTGAGGAGATCCGACGTGGTAAACGCGTCGCGCAGGAACGAGCATATGATGCTGATGACGTCGATATTGACGTGGAGGAGATCGTCCGAGCTTCAGTCGAGTCGGGGCAGTTCACTTTGAAAGACACTACTGCCCTTCGACTCGTCAAGGGATTCATGCCGGACTTTGATCGTCAGGCCTATTATCAGGCGATGGGCCACGAGAAGCTGGTCAGTCGCACTGCCTTGGCTTTGTGTGAGGTATGTGGTTTTAGAGCTTTCACTTATCTTTGTTTTATGTTCATACTTGACTATCACTAACGTTTTTTCTTTCTTGTAGTTCTTCGTCAACGTCCAGACCATGGCTGAGAACTTCAACATGGTCATGACGACTCAGGATCAGCAAAGGGCCTTGATGGATAGGCACCACTCTTCGGCCTTGCAAGCCCAACGGCTGGAGAAACAGGCCAAGGAAGCGAAGGCTGAGGTGGAGAAACATCTGGTCGCTGCCGTTGATGAGCTGAAGGCAGTACAGGCGGAGCTTGAAGCCTTGAAGACAGCGAAAGCCGCCGTCGATCGAGCTTGCTGAGGAAAGGCGCCTATCCAGTCAGCTCACCACCGACTGCCAGCATGCCACTGCCCTTGTCGACGATCATGTCGACACCATCCAGACGATGAAGGATGCTGCTGCTGCTGCTGAGGCTGAACGTCTGAGACTTGAAGCTGAGCTGGCTGATGCACAAGCTCGCCTAGCGACTGCTGAGGAAGATGGCTACAACAGGGCCATGACTGAGGTATTCATTTGAAACTTGATTTTATTTCTTTTTCCTTGAAATTTGCATATTACACTCTTACATTTCCTCTACTTGTTTCGTAGGAGCTCCCTGATGAGGACAAAGTGATGGTGGCCATCGAATTCTTCCGCTCAGCCACCTGGGAGCAGATTTCCCTGGAGCGGGGTGGTTTTGATACGACCAAGGGCTACAACATGGCCCTTGATGACATCATTGCCCGCGGTGCTCTCGCCCCTGGGTTCAAGAGGGAGGACTTCAATGTCCTCAATTGCCTGAACGAGGACGACACTGAAGTCGGCGAGTCCTCTAGTGCTGCTGCTGCAGATCCTGCTCTGGCCGATCCTCCTTCTGGCGAACCTGCAGCGACTGTGGTTGACGACGAGCCGAAGCATGACCCCTTCACCTCCTTTTATCCTCTGCGGCAGGTATGGCTCTCCGACTTTGCCGACGAGCTTCCCTCTACGTCCACTGTTGCTGCTGCTTCTGATGCTGCTCTAGACGATCCTCCGGAGGAGGGTGAGATGGGGTTCGATCCACAGATCTTGGATCAGCCTGCTGATGGCGATCAGCCTATGCCTGACGCCCCTGCTGCCGCTGCTGCTCCTCGTCAGATCTCTCCTCTCGATGATACTGGGCCCTTGAACGAGTCTTTTGCCGATATCCAGGAGCAGAGTGAGGGTGCGGTGAAGGCTCTTGGGTTGAATTTGCTGCCTTGATCTTTAGAGTGGCCTGCGTGCCCTTATCTTTGGCATTTGTGCCTTGCTTTCAATATTTTTAGAACATTTTTACTTTCCGTATATACATTTAGTTCTAGTACATTCTTTCCGTACAGTATTTGTTGCTAACGTTTGCGCGATTTTAGCGCTCTTGACAATTGCTTAGTACAGTTTTGACTTGCAAAATCTTTTGAATGTCTTTGTTTTGTCTTGTTACATCTTTACTCATATGTGTCTACTCTTTAAGTTTAAATTTAATACTTGTTAAAACACTTAAGTTTTATAAACAAGTGTCTATGAGAGTACGAGAACTTGTGCTCGACTCCACGAGGCTTGTGCTCGTTATGCGAAGCTAATGTTCGCGCTAGCGAAGCTATGTTCGCGGGAATACGAGAACTTGTGCTCGATTCCACGAGGCTTGTGCTCGTTGTGCGAAGCTAATGTTCGCGCTAGCGAAGCTATATTCGCGGGAATACGAGAACTTGTGCTCGATTCCACGAGGCTTGTGCTCGTTGTGCAAAGCTATGTTTGCGCTTGCGAAGCTATGTTCGCGGGAGTACAAGGACTTGTGCTTGACTCCACGAGGCTAGTGCTCGTAATACGAAGCTAATGTTCGTTTTGATTAAGTTTTTAAACTTAAAATTAGTAGACAATTTGAGTTCATCTTCATGTTTCTTGATAGATTGTAATCGTGCGGATAAATAGTAGGCAACAGCTGAACTAGAATAAAATAAGAGATTTTATTAGTTTTGGGACTGAGCTCGAGTAACTTCCGAGTTGCCTACGTATCTCGCCGTATCTAGGTTGGCTAGGAATCAAGTCCTCGTAGTTCGCTGCTAACTATTACAATGAGAATCCACGTAGAGGGACTCGTAATTCGTAAAAGAATAAGCGAATGAAGTACTGTAACTACGATCCTATTGTGCCACAAGGCCATTAGAAAACTAGTGTTCTAACTATAAAACCTTCGTAAGTTCTTGACGTTCCAGGGGCGTGACAAAGTCCTTCCACCCAATTCTTGTAAGTAATAATATCCTTTTGAGCTTGCTTTCTCCACTCTGTAAGGTCCTTCCCAGTTCGGCTTCAATTTACCAACATGCTTAGTAGCTTCCACTTTCCTGAGTACCAAGTCCCCCACTTGAAAGTTCCTGAAACGGACTTTGTTATCATATGCTTTCGCCATCATGGATTTGTACGCTTGAGTACGTTGGTATGCTGCTTCCCTAGTTGCTCCAATCAATTCCAAATCCATTTGTCTTGCCCTCAATGCTTGCTCCTCATCATAAGTAACAATTCGATAAGTTGGCATTCCAATCTCAGCGGGTATCACTGCTTCAGATCCATATGTCAATAAGTATGGGGTTTCTCCTGTTGAGGTACGAGGAGTTGTGCGATATGCCCATAATATCCCTGGTAACTCATCCGCCCAGTTTCCTCCTTCTCCTTCCAGCCTTTTCTCCAAACTCTTCACTAATGTATTGTTAGTGGCCTCCACTTGTCCATTTGCTTCTGGATGCGTAACAGATGTAAAACGTTGCTCAATCTTCATGTCCCTACACCAGTCTTGAATCTTAAAACCTTGGAATTGCCTTCCGTTGTCGGAAATTAAGACTCTTGGTATTCCAAATCGACAAACGATGTTCTTCCAAATGAATTGCTTCACATTAGCCTCTGTAATGTTTACAAGTGCTTCAGCTTCAACCCACTTCATATAGTACTCGACAGCCACCAATAACCATTTTCTACCTCCTGTAGCCTTAGGCATTGGTCCAACTATATCTATTCCCCATTGATCAAATGGACATCCATAACTCACTGTTGTCATAGGTTGAGCAGGTGTATGAATGATCTTCGCATGCAGTTGACAACTTCTACACTTCCTTGAGTAATCCATAGCATCTCTCATAACAGTTGGCCAGAAATATCCTTGTCGGAGTATTTTCTGGGCCAAAGATCGTCCTCCTGAATGATTTCCGCAACTCCCTTCATGAATTTCGCGCAAGACTTGTTTTGCCTGTGTGGGAGATAGGCATCTCAAGAGTGGTCCCTCGAATGACCGTTTGTACAGTTCGCCATTGAACATAGTAAATCTTGCAGATTTATACTTGAGCCTTCTGATCGCTTGAGGATCATTAGGTAAGTTCCCGTTCTGAAGATAATCGATTATCTCATCCTTCCAACAAGCCTCTATGTCTACTGGCATAACGTAATCCAATGCTTGCGCCTGTTTTGACTCAACTACCTTGCCTATAGAGGGCTGTTCTGAAGCCAAAAGAGTTACCCGCCTTTCAATAAACACTTTGGCGGTACTAGCAAATCGTGACAAGGAGTCAGCGCGTTCATTCTCTGATCGAGGGATCTGCGAAATAGAGAAAGTATCGAAATTTGATGTCACTTCCTTCAGTTTTTCGAGATACTTTACTATTGCAGCATCTTTCGCCTCATATCTTCCTTCAAATTGATTGGCGATCAACTGTGAATCCGTGAATGCTACAAGGTTCATTATACCTAACGATTTTGCCATTTGTATGCATAGCCTCATACTCCGCTTGATTGTTGGTCACTTGAAAATTTAGCCTTATTGCATAGTCGAATTCTCTACCATCCGCCGATTTTAGGTAAATTCCTGCACCTCCAGCGTCATTTGTGGACGACCCATCTACATGCAGAGTCCAAGTTCCCTTTGTAACTATAGGTTTGTCACTTTTGACCTCTTCAGTCACCATTGCTACCTCAAGCGCTTGCTCCGCCTCCGAGATAGTTTCAGCCACGAAGTCCGCTAGTCTTTGTGCTTTGATCGTTGTTTTTGGCATATACTCCAAGCCATATTCTCCTAACTCGATCGCCCATTTCACTAATCTCCCAGATGTCTCCGGTTTTGCCATAGCTTGTTTCAGTGGTTGACTAGTTAAGACAGTAACCGGATGTGATTGAAAATATGGTCTTAACTTTCGTGCGGTTATCACAAGTGCGTATGCTAACTTCTCGATCTCCAAGTAATTCACCTCTGCTCCATTCAGCACTTTGCTAACATAGTAGATAGGCAAATGTTTCTTGTCTTCCTCGCGCACCAATACTGTGCTTAATGAATTCTTCGTTACGGCCAAGTAGAGATACAGCATCTCATTGTCCTTGGGCTTAGATAGTAATGGTGGTGTCGTAAGGTACACCTTCAATTGGCGAAAAGCCTCTTCACAATCATCAGTCCATACGAACTTAGGTGTCTTGCGTAACTTCTTGAAAAAAGGTAAACTCTTTTCAGCAGAATGCGATATGAATCGACTAAGTGCCGTAATCCTCCCCACCAATCGTTGCACCTCTCGAACGGATTTGGGGGATGGTAAATCCATTATAGCCTTAATTTTGTCCGGGTTAGCTTCGATTCCTCTCTCATTGACCATGAACCCCAGAAATTTTCCGGCCTTAACACCAAATGTGCACTTCTTAGGATTTAGTTTCATCCCATATTGTTTCATGATACCAAAAGCCTCTTCCAAATGTTTCACGTGATCTTCTGCCTTCAGGCTCTTGATGAGCATGTCGTTAATATAAACTTCCATTGTCTTGCCGATTTGATGATAAAACATCTTGGCAACTAACCTCTGAAAGGTCGCTCCCGCATTCTTTAGACCAAACGGCATCACTTTGTAACAGTATATCCCCCTGTCAGTGATGAAGGCCGTTTTATGTTGATCCTTTACTGCCATTAGTATTTGGTGGAAACCGCTCTGTGCATCACAAAGACTTAGCAAGGCACAGCCTGCTGTAGAGTCAACTACGAGATCAATCCTGGGTAACGGGAAAGGATCTCGCGGGCAATGTTTGTTCAGGTCGGTGTAGTCCACGCACATCCTCCACACGGTCGGCTTCTTTGGGACAAGCACAACGTTGCTTAGCCATTCAGAGTATCGAACTTCAAATATATGGCCTGCAGCAAGCTTTGTTTGTACTTCCAACTCCGCAGCCTTGTTCTTTTTATCGCTAAAGTGTCTTTTCTTTTGTCGGATGGGTTTAGCATTTGGGTTAACATTCAGATGATGTACCGCAACTCGAGGATCTATTCCCTTCAAGTCCGAGTCCGTCCATGCGAATACATCAAAGTTTCTTCGCAAGCATTCCAATAATGCCTTCTCAACCTCCGAAGTCAACTCGCTACCAATTTTAATTATCTTGTCAGGTTCATCTTTTAACAAAATCACCTCCTTAAACTCTCCCGAAGGTTTCAGACGCTCCATTTCCATCTTCTTTTTGTAGCGCAATGTCGTCTTGTCTTCTTTTTCTTCATCCAGTTTCTTCGAAGAGTCCTCTATATTGGAGGAAGTATGATCCTCCTGCATCATCTCTTGGTCCACTTGCGCAGCAAGCACCATCTCAGTATCAACTTGTTTCCCTATTTCAGACGTCTCCTTTGGATGTATGTCAACTATCGCGACATTTAGATCCGTTTTTGCCTTGATAGGTTTAGTCGATGTAACGTAACAACTCCACGAATCACGATAGTTTGTAGTGAGTTCTGCAATTCCACCAGGCGTTGGAAATTTGACCTTCTGATGAATCGTTGAAATGATCATAGCAAACGCCGTTATTCCGGGCCTTCCAATCAGTACGTTATATGCGAACGGTATATCAACGATGAGATATTCCACGTTCAGTGTTCTCCTTTTCGGATTTACGCCAAAGGATGTGGGCAACAAGATCCTTCCTATGGGTTTTACTTCACTTCCACCAAATCCCACTAGTGGTGAATTAACATCCGTGATCTCATATTGTCCAAGTTTCATTTGTTGCAAAGCATCCATGAAAATTATGTTGGACGAACATCCATTATCAATCATTATCCTCTTTACCCCGTGATTTGCAATCACCGCGGTAACCACCATAGGGCAATTCAAGTATTGCGCTTCCTTAGCTTGTGGAGACAAGCTGTCGAAATCGCTATCATCGAATGTGATTCTTGTATCCAACTTATCCACCGCAAAGACAAGATCTATCTCAGGACGTTTCAGTCGTTCATTGTATATGTCTCGTGAAATGCGTTTTCTACTTTTGACCGAGTCTGCACCAGTAGGTCCGCCAGCTATCACGTTGATTCCATTCTCGATTTCATCATTCCCATTTCCCCGTTTACGCTTTGGTTCATCCTTCTTTTCATTTGGGGATCTATCCCGCTTGCGTCCAGCTGACGCCTTTTCTTCTCGTGACTCTCTATTCTCAAGGATGTACTCGATGAGTTTCCCCCCTTGAATGAGTCGTTCGATCTCGTTCCTTAGAGCCTTGCATTCGTTGGTAAAATGCCCATTCTGCCTGTGGAACTTACAATATTTCTTCGATCCTTTAGTCTCTTCAGTCTCTCGAAACGGTTTTGGAGTTCTCAGCAATCCGCTATCTTTCTCTATGGCGTAGATTTCACCAATTTGTTTCCTCAGAGGAGTATAGTTCTCAAACTTCTTGAAAGGTTGTCGATTGCGATCTCGATCTTTTCCCCTTTGCTCCTTCCTCCAATCTCTATCTTTATTCTCTTTGCCTCCATGAATTCTTGGCGAGTCCATTAATCCTTGATTCATGGTTGCCTCCTCTACTTCAATGACCTTACTAGCTAGGTCCATTACTTGCTCAATGGAATCAGGAGTGTTCCATGTTATCACTTCTATAAGCTTTTTACTCCGGCAACGATGCTCCAATACGGATATGACCAGGTCGACAGTGGGAGCATTCACTCTACCGATCTCCAGATTCAAACGCTCAATATACCTCCCCAAAGGTTCATCAGGTCCTCTATAGATATTAAACAGCGTGCTCGGAGATTTCTTCTTTACGCGATAAGTAGCAAACTTTTTTACGAACATGGTCCTAAACTGTTCAGATGATTCGATTGATCCCGAACGCAAGTTTTTGAACCATTCCTTTGCTGGACCTCTCAGACTGAGCGAAATAAGTTTCGCCCTCATATTCTCTCCATACCCCAAAACCTGCAAATCTCCATCTAATTCATCATAGTGTGCAACTGGATCAGTATTTCCATCATACTTCTTCAGAACAGGAAGATTAGTTCCTTCCTTCAACGTCAAGTTACTGATCGCCTCACAAAAGGGGTTTGACCTCTCCCTTAGTGGAATGTGTTCTGCTACAACAGGTTCCAATCTTGGTGCGACTCTCTCAGGCAAGTCCCTATCTCTTCCGGCAGTTCGACTTGCTGCAGGTCGATGATCAGGAACCCTTTGCCTAGAATTCACCTCTGCATCCCTTCCTTCTCTATCTCGACCAGTTGCCCGACTGGGAGCTCGGTTAGCATTGGTCCTCACTGAACGAGGATTCCTCCTTTCAGGCGAGGGAGATGGATCCCTTGGCCTTGTCATCCTAGTTTGCGTATACTGCCTCGAATCACGACGCTGGGTCGGATGAGTCCTTCCTTGCTGCGGTGGCGCAGGCTGTGTTGCTGGTTGTTGTGCTATTGGAACTTGAACATTCTGTAGAACAGAAGTGTTAGCCAATTGCTGCACAATCATTGGGACCATAGTCCTTTGGAATGCCGCCATTATTTGATCCAACTGAGCGGAATTCAATAGCTGTTGTTCCGTGGGAGGAACTTCAGGTTGATTCGCTGTTTGAGTTGGAGGATCAAGGGGAGTGCTAGGTGCTGCCACTGATGTTCGCTCAGAAGCATCATGTGCCCGATTATCATCCTCCCTCTGTGATCTAGTCCTTCCTGCCATTCCATTCTTCTCCGTTGCCCTTCGTTGAGCCATTGAGTGTTAGTGTTTGTTACTAAGTGCGTATAGAGGTTCCCACAGACGGCGCCACTAATGTGGGGTATTTTCGTCTGGATACGTGTCCGCTCTCCAACACTCCACGTCAGACTGCTTCAGTTCCTACTGGATGCTTAAGCAGCTTTTGAGTTCGGAACCTGCACTCAACACCACACGTAAACTAAGCCGGTGCCTCCTCCGGCGAAGGCACTCCGACGCTCAAGTCAGATAGGTCGGAATTTGAGGTATTGTCGTCTGAGACAATAGCTCGAAATTATAGCTCGAAAATAGGTCGAATATATAGGTCGAAATAAGCCCAAATAGGTCGAATTTAGGCCCTATAGGTCGAATTAGCACACCTCGAAATGGTATTGAGAACCGTGATGAGAAAACCCGAATAGATCGAATTACTCTCAAATAGCTCGAAATACACTCTATATAGATCGAACAAGAGCTATTGCAAAATAGCTCGAATTATTGCTCTATAGCTCGAATTCGATGTATATAGCTCGAAATTAAATGCTAGAAAAATAAAAACGTACCTTAGAATGAGGCATGGGACCCCCTTATATAGTAATAAGAGTCCTTATTCGTCTAAAAGTGCAATCCAAGTAGAACTATGACTCAAAATAGGTCGAATTAGAGCTATTTTGAAATAGCTCGAATTGGGCCTTCAAATAGGTCGAATTGGGCCTCAAATAGGTCGAATTTGGGCCCATATAGCTCTTACTTGACTCCTGGGCCTCAAATAGATCGAATTTGGGCTCATATAGCTCGAATTTGGCTTTTGGGCCTCAAATAGATCGAATTTGGCTTCTGGGCCTCAAATAGATCGAATTTGAGCCCATATAGCTCGGATTGGGCTTGATATAGCTCAAATTGGGCCTTTTCGGGCCCAAATAGGTCTCGCATGGGCTCTATTTGGGCCTACTTGGGCCGATTTCCGCGTTTTGCCTTGAATTGTAATTTTGCATTAAAAAATAATGGTGCTGACGTGGCATAATATGTCCCGAAATACGTTCGTGTACTGTATCGGATATTATGACGTGGCGGTACCGAAATATGGTACATCACTAAGTAACAAAATCAGTGTTTTTAAAACCGGACCGGCCCGGCCGGTCGAACCGGTCGGACCGGGACCCGGTCCCTTGTCCGTCCACTGGTTTTGACCGGTTGAACCGGTTCAGGCACCAGTTGAACCGGTTTAACCGGTAAAACCAGTGAACCGGTGCCTTGCCGGTTCAAAGTGCCTTGCCGGTTCAAAGCACCGGTTCGGTTTTAAAAACACTGAACAAAATTAACTCATATTAATTAAATGTCATTTGTCATTAGGCGAGGAGCTGCATTTGATTGCTTTGAAGATAAGGGTAAACCATACAGACCACTCTTTATATTTGAAATTTTTTCTAAACTACTCATATTTCATGTTTCGAGTTACACTTCCCCTTAACACCATTAAATCTAATAAAATAATGTGTGTCAACATTTTTTTTTTTTTTGAATAATACAAAAATAGAGTTGGTTATATTAACATAATTAGTTATTACTTACTATTTATACTCGTATACTTAGAAGTTAGTCACTAATATACCCTTGTGCATGGAGTAACACAAAATTACATTTACCTCCGATATTTTGTAAAAAACATATTATTTGTGTTTGTCATAAATACTTAAAATTTTAGTTGTTTCAACAACTAACATAATATTATTAACTAATTAGTTTTTGCGAACATAATAATAGACTTGAATGCAAAATATGATGTTGGGATTCAATACTACCTTACCTTATCAGAACTCTAAAGATAATATAATTCTCAAATTGCTCTCTTCAATTTTGCAATTACTCTCTTCCATTTCACAATTAGTATAAAACTATTTTACAATTTCTTCAACTCTTTTCATAATTACCATAATGTCGAATTATCGTGGTAATGATTATTTACATGATGGAAAAGATCAAAATCAATACACCACACCCCTTGCAACACAAAATTGTGCAAGATTGGTCATGAAGGTCCAAGTCGTGGTTCATTTCCGCGGGTGCAAAATGTTCCAATCTGACTAGACTATGCATCGGGCATTCCCATTGATCCAAATGTTGCCTTCGTGAATAATTTATCTACAGCACCGCGGTCTGACCAACAATTCCAAGAGGATTGGAATAACTTTCCAACAGCAAACACAGAGCATACCATAAATTCAACCGGTGTATGACTATGGGAGATGAAATTTGATACTGCATACTTTCGAGGAGAATATCAAAAGGTTGATGATTCTCAGCTACCTAATCAGGCAAAGAAGGAAAATGATGATGCATAAAATTCGACGCAAGTACCTTAATCTTTTCGTCCTAAAAAGTTAAAATCCGAGGTGTGGAAATTGTTCGATAAGGATGCGGTGGATGGCAAAGCTAATTGCAAAATTTGTAAAAAAAAAAATTCAAACATGCAAAATATAGTTGTATTGGGATACAGACTCGGCATTTGGCTAGGCCAAATGTTTCAATACAGGCGAAGGTTTTCGAACTGGTGCAAGTAGGACTCAGGATCCACTGAGGTATGACGATAAAATTGCATGTATTGCAACTGTTGAATTTATTATTCAAAATAACTTTCCATTTACTTTTTTTGGAAAATGAGTAAATAGAAAGATGATCACGCATAGTGTCTCAATGCTAAGTTTGTTAGTAGACATACATTCTTTATGGATGGTTATGAGCAATATTTGAAATATATGGATAATTTGAAAATAAGGTTAACCAATTTAGATGCGATAATTTCTTTCACATCAAATTTGTGGCAGACTACTGGTAATGCACATTATATGTGTGTACTGCACATTGGATACATCCTAACTAAATGATGCGTACTAGAGTTGATTTTATAGACTTAGATCACCCCTATAAGGACCCATCAATTTGTGCAACATTAATGCATACATACATTTACGGTATTCAACATACAAAATAAAATTATAAGCACTAGTTTAGATAATGCTAGCAACAATACCAATGTTATTTTACATTTACGTCCGCTAATGCAACCAATACTTGATGGAAAATTATATCACGTTCTATGCATTTGTCACATCTTATATTTATGTACCAAAGACTGTTACACGCAATGAACGAACCTATTGAAAAAATTTGAAACCGCTAAACTCATATTGAGACATGCATCCATTTTTGAACCAAGCCTAGTTTGGCTCGGCCCAACCCGACCTAACATATCTACCATAAACGCTAAAAATGTTACCCAAAACTAATCTTGCTTTATTTAAGAACTACTTCATAGGATAAGATATAGATGTTACAAGCTAGAAAACATGTTAGGAAAAAGTGAGTCTTAGTTTGGATCTACACTCATCGCAAATGTGTTTCTTCAACCAGTTCCTTAAAGTTGTAACATTATAATATTCTTCAATAATGATACTAAATAAAAGAAAATGAAAGATACTTAAAACTTAATAAAACTATTAAATCCTTTTTAAATAAAAAAAAACCTGTAACGACCAAGTTGACCCGTTAGACACGTTACAAAATAAATAGTTAAATACAACTCTTATTTTATTTTATTTTTGGTAATAATTGATATAACAAATACATAAATAAATAAATTACCTTATAAATGAATCAAACTACTCCACTTTCCATCCCCTTCACGCGAGATACATAATAACCAGAGGCACAAATACTAATTAAATTAAATTAAATTAAATTAATTTACTCTCAAAATTCACACACACACACACAGTAGAGAGAGAGAGAGAGAGAGAGAGAGAGAGAGAAGATGAGACCACCGAAGAGGCCGATCCAAGCCGTGTCGTCGTGGGTACGGCGGCAGCCGCCCAAGGTGAAGGCGTTCCTCGCCGTGATCTCCGGCATGGCGGCGCTCGTTCTCCTCCGTGCGATCGTGCACGATCACGACAATCTGTTCGTAGCGGCGGAGGCTGTTCATTCGATCGGGATTTCTGTTCTTATCTACAAATTGATGAAGGAGAAGACGTGTGCTGGTATGTGATTTGATGGGTTTTGTGTTTTTTTGGTTATTGATTGGTGTTGTTAGCTGAATTGTGGTGGTTTTAGGGTTTTATGATTTGGGGGAAATTGTTTGTAATGCAATCTGTAACGTATAGCGCGAGATCTGCGTTTGGATTAGTGCTGGGAGTTGATGAGAAGTGAGAGATAATTGGGTCTTGTGGTTGAGGAGATATAGTGCATTGATGTTAATCCACAGTGGGGATTAGAAAGATTGATGTTTTATGGGTTTTTATTCCTGGCAGAAGTTGATTTGGGGGTAATTTAGGATTTATTGAGTTATTCGGTTTATTTTGTGTTTCTTATCTGTTGATGATTGTAAGAGAGCTTAGAAAGATTGGAGCTTTTTCTGAGAATTGGCGATTTTAGGTGACGGGTTTGTTTGAATGTCGGCGTTCTGGGATCAGGAGGGAGGGCTAATGGATTTTGGTTTTCTCGTTGGTTCATGGAATTAAAGTTTTCTAGCAATTCTGTTTGTATGCATTAGGTAAAAAATTGATATTTTGCAAGTTTTTCCACCTGGAAAATAGCTTCTTAGAGTCAGTTTTAAGCCCCATTCAGCTAGATAGAAGAAAATTGCTGTACTGTTGCCCGTCATTAATTGTTCCGTTTTCCTACTTTGTGCTCAGTATTTTGTTTGAAGTTACGCCACAGAGTTGAAGATCTTGCTTTCTTGTTACTGATGCCCTCTATATTTTGATTTCCTACCCACATTTTGGAGTCAAAGAGTTCCTTGTTTGGCACATGCTTCTTGTGTTTTCAGAGTGGTTGGGCCATGAAGTGTATCATGATTTTTTGTTATTAGGGTGTCTTGTATGCTTTTCTTAATGAGTTTAAAGTTTCATTTGCACCCTTTATGAAGGGTGCCACTAACAATACTAGAGTGGAACGTGGTTATTTTATTAGAAAATGGATTTAGTAATACTGATAGACCATCGAATTTCGTGTTTGTCAATTCTTTTACTGGCATATGGCAGAAGCATGTGCTTACTTTTCTAGTTTTCCTTTATTTTTCTAAATTACTTCGGTTCTTCCTCATTGTCGTCATTGCAGGGCTTTCGCTCAAATCTCAGGAGTTAACAGCTATCTTTCTAGCTGTTAGACTGTATTGCAGTTTTGTCATGGAATTTGACATACACACTTTGCTTGACATGGCTACGCTGGCGACAACCTTGTGGGTTGTTTTCACGATCCGCTTTAAATTGAGATCAAGTTATATGGAGGATAAAGACAATTTTGCATTGTATTATGTGGTTAGTTTTCTATGGAAATTATAGCATCTTGTTTGCTTCCTTCTTCAATTTATTTTGCCTCTCTTTCACTAGATTGAAGTAGTCAACAGCAATCAGGATGGCGTAGTCTTACCTTCTATTAGTCGTCTTCTTTAATAAGCTATCTTAATTTCCACGGCATTTTCTAGAATAACTAGTTATTGATGGTTTCAACGCTTAAACTGTAACTTGCGCTAAGTGAATGCTCGGGTTTGGTGATTTGGAATAATTGATTATTCATAATCTTCAAACTGGCAGTTTTGAGTTTCAATAGGATAATGGTTTTGGGCTTATGATGAGGATATTTGAACTGAATTGCTAGTGATACCAGACTATTAACCTCTTGAAATGCCACTTTCGTAAAGAAACAAGAACATATTTCAATGAGTTTGATATGAAATAGAATCTTAATTGGAGAAGTGCTTTCGAGTTTTATTATGCTTAAGTAGAACTCGTGCTTTTGGAGCATATACCTGCATGCAGCATATCTACGCATTCTTGTCTGTTTGTGCAAGTCTAATTATGTCTCAGCATGGTATTGCATTGTCTTAAGAGTGTTATTGAGTGACTAAGGTTGTGCTGTAATTTTTGGTATGGTTTCTAATCAAACTTTTTTGGGTTATAAAACTTACATTTTGAACATGCTCGGGAAGTTGTGTCTGTTTTTGTCCCCTTTTAGTTAACTGGCATGTATTTCCGAAAATAATATGTGATATGCATCAACAGCAGCTAAGCTTTGATCCAAGTAACTAAGGCTGGCTGTACGAACTAGAATGAGGAATACGTTTGGCCAAACATGTGAACTGAAAATAGTCCCTTATGTGTCCCTTGTTTTTCTTATGATTATTGGAAGCTTTTGATGCCTTCCTCAGAAGGAAAAAAAAAAAAAGGAGCACCTACTTTCTTTGTTTCCATTTTAGCAAGTGTTTGAAACATAGTTAAAGTACTGGAATTCACCTATAAGAGTTCATGGGTTTTTTAAGTCAAGAGTTTTCATCAGTTTGTGAAATTCAATCTGACGAGGACTTTGTCTATGCAGTTGGTCCCTTGTGCTGTCTTAGCTTTACTAATCCATCCATCTACATCGCATAACATCGTCAACAGGATTGCCTGGGCTTTCTGTGTTTACCTGGAGGCTGTATCTGTGCTACCTCAGTTGCGTGTCATGCAAAACACAAAGGTAAAGTTTAACAGAGGAATAACCAAGTTGCATCTTAACGGTTGATTGTAAACTTTGGACAGATATAACGCGTTCAATGACAATTTTATCGTCTTTGTGGCAGATTGTTGAACCATTCACTGCTCATTATGTATTTGCATTGGGTGTTGCGAGGTTCTTAAGCTGTGCTCATTGGGTTCTTCAGGTTTGATGCATGAACTTTGGCATAACACATTTGTTTTGAACACTTTTAAGTTGCTAAATGCAGAGTGCAAAATTCTTATTGATAATCATATCTACACCCTTTGAAATTTTGTCAAATCATAGAAACTTTATGGGGTTGGAATTATAAATACCCCCTGAAGCTTCTAGGCTTGGCTCTAAAATGATTCAAACTTTAGGAGAGCCTATCTATAATGTCCTTCTAAATTCCAAGGGTGTTTCTGTAATTACCCAAAGAGTAGGGGAAGTTTCTGTAATTTGACCAACCTTCAGGATGTAAATGTAATTATCTCATTATAATCATCAATCACTTCCTGATCATGCATCTGTTATGCCATCCTTACGCCAAGAAGGTAGGGATGGCGGTGATTCGATAGTTACTATAAAGGATAATAATGCTTGCATCCCTGATGGCCAAATTGGTTATAGAGAGACTCCTTAAAGCTTACAAAGTCACCTCCGTAACTTTACACAAGCATTATAGAGACACCTGAGGTTCAACCTATGTGTAATCTTTGTACAAACCTTAAGGGGTGTCAGTAAATGTTAGAGAATGTTTATGTAATTAGACCAATCCTTTAGGAGAAGATTGTTTATTGCTTACTATAAACTTCAAATTCTATAATAGGTTCTCGATGAATATGTTCATTGTCTTAAATAATACGGCTAGTATACTGTCATCATTGTCGCTCCAATGCTATTGGCAGGTTTTGGACACTCGTGGTCATCTCCTAGTGGCATTGGGTTATGGACTGTGGCCGTCAATGGTTCTTATATCAGAAATTGTCCAAACCTTCATTCTGGCAGACTTCTGCTATTACTATGTTAAAAGGTCTGCAAATTTCTCGATTGTTTTTTCCCTCACTTGCATAACTATCTTTCCATAACCCATTGAATTGCGTCATTAATTACCTCGCTGACTTATAACTTGCAGTGTTTTTGGAGGAGAACTTGTGATGCGCCTACCTTCTGGAGTGGTGTAATAATATAAGTGGTCAAAAAAACCTATTTTAGGTGTTTTTGATGCAGAACAACTGCTCGGCCAACTACGGGTGCTCACCCATAAAATCTGGTGGGTCGTAAAAATTAGAAGTTTGGGATAATTGGATATTTATGACAAACTCAACTTTACCAGAAACAGTAGCGAATTTCCTTGTAAAGATTTGATATCTGAATTAATGATAATGATATTTAACATGGAAATGAATTTATATGGTGAGAAGCCAGTCCCTTTTTCCTATCTTGTATGTTTGCCTCGTATATTCTTTATAATTTATGGAATTGAGATTTTGCTGTATTTTCTGAATATCGATTTTGTATTAGAATCAAAATGATTCCATGGGTTTATGTGCTCCTTTTACTTTGAAATGTTTCTTTTTAATTCTGGATTTGATAGGTAAGGTTATGCTAAGGAGAATCCTAGAACGAACACAGCTGTGGATTGCGAAAAAACCAAAACATGATTGCTTCTCATCCATCATCGTTACTTATGATCATGATTTCTATATGTGATTCTTTGGTGTTAGTTATAGCTCAAATCCAAAATTTTGGTCAAGCTCTAACCCACAATCTGAATTTCACAAATTATAGGAACATCTATGTGTAGCACTAGAAGAGCAAAAAAGTACCTTGTGTTATGAGAAAGTTACAAAAAGCCCCAGTGAGAAGGAAAGATGCAAAAGAAAATTATGTAAATAGGAAAAGGTAAAATGGGTAACGGAAAGAAAAGAAAAAAAAACTTGTTAATTTCGAAATAGTGGTAAAAGTACCTCATCTTTTTGTACGTATGAGGGACTATATGCTCATTTGTTTTTTGTATGAAGATTTTTTCCCTGCTAGTTTTACAAAATACATGTTTTTTTTTTTTTTTTTTGCCTTTAAATGGGTTAATTATTTCTTTTTAGAACACACAAGGGGGTTTTTAATCTTTTTCTTTTGCCTTTTTGATAATAACGGGTGTTCTGTGATGTTTTGGCTGCTCAATGAAGAAATGATGACGCGGATAATGGTGGAGAAGAAAACAAAACAAAGTAATAATCGAATATGAGGCCAGAAACTAGATAACTTGAGACTAAATTTATTGTTAATTATGTAAATATTCTTAAATATGTATAATCATTAAAGTTCTGAAAATTCTAGAAGTAATAGAAAAAAGCCAGCAGTGTTGTATTACCAGTGTGGCGTATCAGTTATCACTGATATTTTTGTTCACAAGAAGGGACTTCTTCTTCGGACAATAAACTTACCACTGACATTTGTTTACACTTCACAATAAAGGACATTTTTCATTTATTTTGAGACATCCTAAATCACCTCATCTGAAGCTTACGGGTTAGACCTTTATTCCCTATGATATAAAGGCCTAAACATAAGATACATAAAAACTCAAATTAGAAATATTCGAAAAGTTGTTTATCTAAAAGTTTGATTGCATTATAAATTGATATTTTTGCAATAAGCTATGTTAGCACTCAAGTTTATCTCTCAAAAAAATAATACCAACCATTGCGTTGCCAGCTAAGATTCTTAATGGCTAGCACAATTTGTTCATCTTTTTTCATATTTTAATTAATTTTTCATAAATTAGTAACCTAACCAGAGTATATTTGTAGTTGGGTAGGGCAGGATGCCAGGCTATGCAATGTCCCACAACAATTGTATTATGTATATTTCCATGCATGAAACTTCCCCTCCATTAACATAGCAGGAAATTTGGACGCGGATAATTAGAGGCTGGCCTAGTTAATTAAAAATACTGGAAATTTTCGCCTTGATCTCAACAGGTTTAAATTAGTCACAATCGGTTTACTTAATGTGGTTTAATTGGTAGGTAGGATATGCAGGTTACTGCTTTTAGTCTAAGAGTTAAAATAGTGCACACTCTAAAAGTAGTGGTTGTGAATTCGCGGATCATATAAAAGAATATGATCACAATTACTTATTATTATTATTATAAATATCGAAGTATCTAATGAAAATATTCAAATCAAAGAAGTAACCTTTTTTTTTTTTTACTTTAAACTGTTTAAATTAGATAAGAGCAAATGTAAATAAGCATGCAAATTGTCTTCAAAACAGTTCAAGAAAAAACTTGTGTTTAAGATATTTGAAAGTACTTCTTGAAAGCTGCTAAATGAGTTACTATTTTCAATAATTGACATAATTAAAGGTATATATTATGTTTGTAACAAACCTTACCCAGCCATCCCTCCTAAGTCTAATCTTCTCCTATAAATATAATTCTCCTCATCACATTCTAAAACACTCTCTTTCTCTATTATCTCTGTGCAATTTTAATTTATTTTAATTTTGCAACATTCAACTTCATACATATATGGCTGTCCCAAAAGTGATGATCATTGCACCACTCTTTCTTGCTCTACTGGTTCTTCTTCATCAAGTCCAAGCAACACAAACCAATCAACTGGTAATTCCTCATTTCTTCACATTAGTACTTAAAAGACAAACTGTTGGCTACTTTTTGCTCTCCTTTTTTTCTCCCTAATGCAACAGTACTTAAGAGTAATATTGTGACTTCTAATGTGGTTTGCAACTCCTCTTCTACTTTGTCAAACTCACCATTTCTTGATTATACATATTTTACTAACTATGAGTTTTAATATATAACATGTTGCAGGCTAACAATGCAATATCAGAAACTGCATACAGTCCAAAACTGGGTACTCTATCTTCTCACTTTTCGTTCATCAGACACGATATAAATACTTGAAGTTTAATTATGATGTTTGAATAACTCCATCACTCCTTAAAAGTTGATGTTTGAAAAAACATGACATTCAGACTTCAGAGTTATCTCTGTAGTTATCGAAACTTCAATTAAGGTTCTTTTAAATGGATCAAACTTCAAGAGGTTTACATGTAATAATCCTTATATCTTATGTTAACTTCACTTAAATGTACCTGTTTTATTAGACTGTGGAGGAGCTTGTGCAGCAAGGTGCAAACTATCAAGCAGGCCAAGGCTGTGCAAAAGAGCTTGCGGAACTTGCTGTAATCGCTGCAACTGCGTGCCACCTGGCACTTACGGCAACTACGAGCTCTGCCCCTGTTACGCTAAATTAACCACCAGAAATAACAAGCCCAAATGCCCTTGATCTTAGCATAAATAAATGTAAATGAGATGTTGTGTTTGTTTTTCTGCTATCTTCTCCTTTTGAGTGAGTTCTATTTTTCAAAAATCTTTTTATGTTAACAACAAATAAAGGACTGGTTGGTCCAACTGGATTCTACCATTTGTTTGCAAGTGTTCATTTGTGACCTTATTCTGTTCTGTTTTCTGTATCTAACTAAAGGTTTCATATTAAGATAACATGGTTTGAGTGATGGATAGTTTAAAATAAACAACTTGATCATAATTTCAAGATAGGGTAAATCGCAATTTACCCTTTAACGTTTGACTCGTTTTGCAATGTCCCCCTAAACTTTTGAAAAAGAGCGATTTGCCACTCAACTTTTGTAAAAATTGTGCAACTTGCCTCATGAGTCCTTGATCAACCTTTCGTTTTTAATACGTGTCTATCTTTTCATCTATTAGATTTTGCATCAGGGGGAAAATCGCCCATTTTTACAAACGTTAGGGGGCAAATCCTTCTTTTTCAAACATGATTGGGACATTGCAAAACGGGACAAACGTTAAAGGGAAAATTGCAATTGACCCTTAAAGATATTATCACAATTACATCCCCTAAAGTTTGTCTAATTACAAAAACATACCAAGCTAGATAAATAGTAACACAAGCACCCCTTGAAATTTATAAGAGAACATTACTGATAGACCTTCTTGAAGTTTGTATAATTACAGAGACATCAGTTGAATTGTGGAAAAAAAAAACTTATATGCATCTTATTTTTTAATGTTTTTAAAGCTTCGAGATATCTCTGTAGTTATTCAGTCTTCGAGGAACCGCTCGTAATTAAACCAAACTTCTAGGGGTTTATATGTAATTTTTCCTAAAAACTGTTTAGCGCAAGGCAAGTTAGTTGCTACGTCTGCCGAAGAAATGGTTCACAAGCAGCTGAAGCATGACAAATTCTAACTTTCTGAAGGGGAACACAGAAGTTAAAAATTACAATTTCATGCAATCCTGGACATGAAAGAACATATTTTGCATGAAACTTATTCATGCAGCTCTCAGAGTCAATGTTTTGAGCTTTAAATTGCAGTTCAATCATATGAAACTTTTATAATCAGCCATAGGGACAACTTAGTAATAATCAAAGTTAATAACTCGGCTTATCAATTCACTTAATTACCCCCCTTTGTTATCTAGTCATACATAACCTTTGAGGTACAATAAGTTAGAACGATGATGTTGCCAAAAACAATGGACTAAATCAACTGACGAAACAAACATTAGAATGGCGAATTAAATTAGACATATTCTATTTTGTCTTCATCCAACAGAGAATTCCAAACCAGTTCCTACTAGGCTTCGATCCTACAATTATAGTTTCTGACTTTGCAAGCAGAAGATGAACCAATTTCATATCTTGAATCTAAAAGCAAAGTTGATTTTAAAACTGCGGGTGTAATATATAAGCTTTAGTTACTATTACATGAACCTCAACATCTTCCCAAGCGAATCATTCATTTAAGAAATTTATAGTAGGAGAACTTGTCTAACGATGTTGAGTTTGCAGAATGCATGATGAAATTCTTTTTCACATCTCGAAGGTAGAGGATTATACATAATCAAGAGAATGACCTTTAAGATGATGTTTCAGATTTAATGCATGCTAGAAGTCAGAAGATGCAGCATGTCGCGCCACACGGGATCTCATGGCCATAATTTTGATGTGCAGCTTGAAAATAAACAGTATCAGATAGAGCGAAACACACCTTACAAGTTGTAGCAAAAAGTTTAACATAAATCTAATTAACATTAAACCATAACTTGCATACATTGATGTGCACACAAAATAAACATTGCTATCAACTACTCCTCCACATCTCTGGCCACATAATACAATATATCTAATGGCTTTCGTAACATGAAAAAAATTACCATCATATCATTGTAAATTGGTCATTATGATCGTCTGATGAAAGTCCCAAATGAAGAAGGATCAAATTTCTGCTAAACTCTTGCCGTTGATAAAATCAACAACCTGGGTTGCCGCTAGATCAAGTGCAGCAGCAACCGCTACCAGATTTTGTAAGAACTCCTCAGCTGTTGGCTTGTCACCATCACAAATGTCGGTTACAGCTTTCAAAAAGATTGCAGGCACTTTAAGAAGATCAGCCACATAAGCAATAGCTGCTCCCTGCAAGTAAAGAAGACATGTTCACTACAACGTTATATCCACAAAAAGCTGTTCCGCATGGATGGAGGGAGGGAGGGAGGGAGAGTTATATAGGGATATCCCTAATCTAGGAGCTATAATTTTGCCTGGTAAAAGTAATATCGTACTGTAAGTATGAGTACAAGAAACGGTTGTAAAAATTTGAGATATTGAATTGCCAAATAGACATAAGTCCACAACCACTTCTCTATATGCGCTCAGACTGTAAAAGGTACCTCCATGTCTTTAACAGTGGCGTCATTTGCGATGATTGCTGCTTCATCTTGTGGTGTCATGTCTAAAGAATCTCCAGTGGACAGTTTCCCAACCTATAACACATATAAAGATACTTCAACTTTAAACACTGCCATATTATTTTAAGAATGTATACTATGCATTAATATTGTGAATGAACACCAATATATAGATGCATGATTTGAAGGCAGTATGCTACTTCTTTATCACACATCTTTCAATAGTTATGATAAAAATGACAGCTTAGAATTGCAAGCAAGAAAAAATTCGTACTACCCGCTTACAGTTTCAAAAATCCAGTCCCTTAAAGAAATAACAAAGAATCTAAGCTCAAGCCAATGCCTCTTCGTGGCATTCCTAAAGCTCAGCACACGAAGAGCGCAAAATCAAATGAAGCTATTAAAACCATGTTCTACAATTCCAGTATAAATGACAATAATCAATATATGCAGCAACTCCATACATCTTCAGTTTCTTTTCTCTACCAACACATCGGAGCAAGACAATGACAAATTCAATTTCACATATTGGGGCATTATCTCGATCATGTATTGACCTTGATTGGAAGTGCATCTTTAAATACAACATAATGACAATTGAAGGACTATTAGAAAAAAAGAGTAGAATATATCAAGTAGAAATTGGAATATATTGTTTCATTTACATTATATTTGAATCAGGTCAATTAATGCAGTAGAGAAATAAAACATAATTACGCACAGCTTCTAGCCTCTATTACTGGTTTTAGTATTTCAATCGCTGGCATGGAAAGCATGAAGCAAAAGAAATTGGAAAAACTGCCGACTTGGAGGTCCAAACTGATATTTTCAAAGACCAAGAAAGAGTAATAACCTTTAAGTTTAACTCCTTTGCAAGATTGGGCGTGGAGCATGTTTCACGTGAACCAACACCATAGAGGTCAAATACCTACAGAGCAAAAAAAGAACACAAAAGCTATATATTATGTAGTTTTAATATTATAACATGTTGACTGAATCTGTGGTTCCCAATTCATTAGATCACCACATTCACTGCATTAAAGAATATTGCAGTCTCAGGTTCACAAACACATCTCATCGACATCAAAGTACATAATAAAAACCAATAATATGTGAGGCTCGACAAAGACGATTTTTTTTTTTATGAGGGCTGAAGTATCTGCATTGTTTAGAAGCTTACGCATAAGTTTCTTATCAGCGAGTTAATCCAGAAAGAGGTCCAACAGGGACAAGCAGTAAGAGGTACAAAATCTAAGGCATGTTTTCCCAACTTAAGACAATTATGCTGGCCATGTCAAAAGCTGCCATATTAATTGCCCAATAGAATATAATGAAATCATTATCAAAGACATTACAGAAAGTAATAGATAGATTTTCTCACACTAAAAAGTGTGTTTGTCACAGCTTTGTCGCTTTCATATCAATTCAATGAACTTGGACGCATTGTATTCAAATGTTAAGTTACAGGGGCTCGTAAATTGAATTGTATTAATAAGTTTAATTTTTTAGCAGGATACCTCATTCCAATTCATAATGGATTTACCAAGCAACAGAATGCCCCAAAACTATTTCTATATCATTTATACTGCTGCTCGTTATCTTCCTATAATACGCAGAGTCCCAGTCAAACAACTGAAATAAAAGCTGGAGAAAGCATAGAAGAACTTACAGGGATGGGAATTCTTCTATCATGGAAAGCAACATCAGATGCAAGATATACATCACCTATTGAAGCACCTTTTGCCTGTAAAATTGCAATATATCACTAGAAAATATATTAAGAGAGTGATTGCATGCTCAATGGAGGGTGCAAATGTAATTTATTCATCCAATGTATGATGCTTACCAATCAAGCATTTAACAACCAGATATATTTACCACTCCCATCCACAGTCTAGTAGGGATGAAACCCCAAAACATTCATAAATTTCATCATTATACCATGGATAATAGTACAGTTTACCCAAAATTTAGCATGAAGTTATGACGTTTATTATAAAGCAAATTAAAATTGTCAACAAAAAGTACCTACAGAAAGAGAAAAATAACGGATAAAGAAGAAGACGTGCAGCATGCGTCTAGAGAGAGAGAGAGAGCACACAGACACATAAGAAATCATAGGAGTGCATATCATAGAAACTCAAAACAGAGAGTATTCTGACTACGCGTGATTAGGCAACAATTCCTCCAAAATAATCCAGACGCAGGCAATAGAAACAAGGAAATACTATATGCTTAATTCAATTACCTTAAATCCTCCGGAAGTTCCTGCATTTATGATAAGGTCAGGCTGTAATGCTTGAATAGAAGCATAAGTCAGAAGAGATGCAGAGACTGTGCCAACACTGTCAACTCCTAATTAAGAACAATTCAGTCAGTAGCTGATTTAAGACTGGAGATAATAAACAACCAAAAAAGAAACATGAAGCGTTCATTTAATTAATTTAACATGTATATCTGCTCCATCCACCAAACTCCCAACCCATTCTGGAGTATACTTTTCTTCATAGATATGTGCTTCTATGGAAAATAAGCATGTCACGCAAACAAGAACACCAAATATAAATGCATAAGTTCATCAAATAATTGCTCATTTCAGCTTCTTCAGACGTGATAGCAAATCATGTTTCAACAGGAACACCAATGAAAAACCAATAAGTATGCAAATAGGAGCAAGCTAGCCATCACTGCGTATACTTCTATGTGGCAAAAAGACAAAATAGCGTAGTTCTAGAAGAACAATAAACGTATGGCGTAGTAAAATGTACAAACCTAATGCCTGGTCTTTTCCTGGACACACAATGTTGACGTTCAAATCTTTATATTTACCATAGTACCTCACCCATGGAACGCCCTTTGGAAACCTGCATAATCAGTTCAAGATGGCAAAAGGTGAAAATCGTAGGAATTCGAATGCCATGTTACACCACATACTTAAGAAAGCTTAATAATACCTCCATAAACTCTTGAATTTCCCCTATACTATGATACGAAGTGACATAAATAGTTCCAATGCTAAAAAAATATTCAAATAGCTGGTTTTCTTCTGTTGTTTTACGCTATTCACTATTTTCACTAATACTATTTCCACGATGTATATCATTATTCAAATGACTTCTTGCAATAAGCAATAAACTAACCAAACTAACTTAACTTAATGTTGCTTCAGATATTAAACCAAAGTTTAGAATTAGTCACAGTTCCTACAAAATGTGATAAAACAAATAAGCAAATCAACCAACTGAAGCAGTTGATTATGCGTAAACTCAACACATTAATATCTAATAATTTCGTTTCCGATGAAGCTCTTCGATTTTACTTCTTGCTGCAAGCTTGAACACAAATTTTTTACATAGTCATTACAATTACCACCAAATTCATTGTCCAGCTCCACAAATTCTACCTAGTCAGATCAATCCAAAACTAATCACTGCACGGAGTAGCGTAAACTTCTCTTGTAATTGATCGGTTCTAACAAACTAGGTCACCACAACAATCACCGCCTGATACAGCAATTGAACTACTTATTCTACCTAGTCAGATCAATCCAAAACAATTCACTGCACGATTAGTGTAAACTCTTCTTTGCAATTGATCGATTCTAACTACTAACAAACCAGGTCTCGACAATAATTTCCTCCTGATACAGCGATTGAGCTAATTATCCAGACCTAAATCACTAAACAGCTATTGAACTAATCATCCAAATCTAGATCACCAAAAATTCAAAGATGAAACGCGCACAAAACAGAAGCATACACGGATTCGCGTTCCTCAGCCAGCTGAAATTTCTCCACCAGAGGAGCCGCCTCCGTTTGCATAGCTACGCACATCACAAAATACACAACTCAATCAGTACAAATCCGTATCAAAAATGAAAATAATAATAGAAAAAAAGTACGAACTGGAGTACCGATGATGAAGAGGATTGTGGAGATGGCGCGTTTAGGCGGCGACTCATCGATGACCTCCGGCACAGCTTCGTCGTCGTGCGGTGGCGCCATTGATCTTTTTCTCCGGTGAAGATATTTTATAATGGTCGCCGCCTCCCGTGAAAAGAATATATATGTAATCGGGCGAGTTTAGTTCAAAGTGTAAAGTGATGATTGGATTTGGAGGGTTCAAGCTAAGAGAAATTATTGCTAATGGAAAAATTATTTTATGCAATTGCTGACAAAGCGTAACTAAAGATTTTATTGAAACATTTTTTTTTCATAAAAAATAACGAAACGATTTTATTTTTAACTTCACATAAGAGACGTGCTATAATTTTTACATTTTACCATAACATCAACTTTTACGAATTTTTCGGAACATATCGAAAAGATCTTGAAACATTGTGAAAAGTTTCTAATATTTTGATTATCATAATGGGGAAACAAAACTTTGATCTATGATCCATAATTTCATCTCAATCATTTATCTACACAAATAACCGATCTGTTGTACAATTTCACTATGCAACAGTTACACGAAATAATTTCTTCGGGCGATAAAATGGTGTGACAAATTTAACCAATTTAGGGGTTACACCAGATGTAACAAATGTATAAAATATTTTTTATTGCACAAGACTTGTTTAGTGCCCCAATCATTTCGTAACGTATATACTACACATATATTAAGTATACGTGTTTTAATTTGCATTTGCTTTGGAGGTTACGTAAATAGAGGTTATTCTCATATACGACCAAATTTTATAGAATATATGAGCTGTAAATTCGCCACGTTACATAAAGATTAACATATTACATACATTATCTAGTTGTAATAATGAATTTTAATATACGAAATTATGATGATAGTTAGTAGGTTATACCATAGGCCCTGATCTAAATAAGTACTTTCTCATACATCTTGGAGTATTATTGGTGTAGTTGTAGTGATTTGTTAGTTGCAAGAACTTTTTTTGTCAACTATTCCCTTTATTTTGATTTTATTTGAACTTGGAACTTAAGTTAATAATTCGAAACCGGAATTATAATTTTCGTGGATTAATTCTATTGGAAAATTAGTTGAATATAACTCAGTGAGAAGTACGCGGAAACACCACAAAAATTATAGAATCATAGTTCTTTTTTTCTTTCCTGTTTGGAAGGGAAAGAATAATTAAAAATTCAAATATTTTCTTTTGTTTGCGTGGAAACGAGAATTCACTGAATATCTGAGTTGCGATGTGAAGACTTCGACACTCGAGCTCGTGATAAGCGAAAGTATGTTTGTTTACTAATTTTAATATAAAAATATATGATGATAAAGAGGAATCTTTTTGATAATGAGATGAGACTTTACTTATCTTAATCCAAGTAAAGTTCATAGTTTTCAATTATTAATATATATTGTGATGATCGTGACAGACTATCTAGCTAATGAGTATAAACAAATCGTTGATGTCGAGCAATAGTAATTATTAACTCAATCAAATAAATAAAAAGGTTTTACAGAACGATTAACTATCAATCATTCACATTATAAATTTATAATTAATCATTAAAGCGCATTCCCTGTAGTTATTGGAATAGTCTGGTGATATGCGTTTTTGAGTTATGCGAGACTGAAGTGAAGAGTGAAGTGTGACATCTAATAAGATCCTTATTGGTTCTTAGTGAATATTTAAAAATTTAAACTAATTTATTGAGACAATCGATCAAATATTTGTTGAGTTCAAGCCACAACACAACAGACAACCTGTGCTCTACATTCAAGTTTTTCATGCGTCCCACAAGTTGTCTCCTTCTTTTAATTTGTCTCCTTCTTTTAATTTTATTCACGCCATATCTACGGTTAAAGATATGATTAGGATATCAACTATCCTTTTGCTTATAAATAGAGTTCTATCTATCAGTTTCTTCGTCCACTCAACCGAGAGAAAAAAGAGTGTGAAGTGAGTGGTTAAATTGTGTGTGTTTGAATGTATAACTCGTTGTTTGTGTTGAATAAAAGAACGTGTGCTTCAAGTTTTAGAACTATAAGGGCGTGTGCAAGAGCTTTAAAGTTGCTTTTTCATATTTTTAGCTTAAAATAATTTTAAATTACTTTTGAATAAAAGTCAAGAGTTTTGGTAAACAATTTAAAAAACTACTTAAAACATTAGTTATATGTTCAAAATGAAATATAACTTTTTCATTTTAAAAACATTTTAAGTACATTATCTACAAAAGTCCGTGTAAGTGGACTATTAATCAATCTTAATGTCATATTCCAATTTTCCACCAAACGTTTAGAATTAGAATCCTTAAATAACGTAGCGAAAAAGAGATGAAGTTTATATAAATCATCCTGTTGAATGACGTGTTAAAGAGAGATGAAGTTTATATAATTCATCCTGTTTTCCAAGTTAATATGAATCTAAACAGGGCTAACCTCCATCTCATCACGTGAGCATACTGCAAAAACTCATCAATCATCAATATACCATGTAAAATTATAGAAACTAAGGTTCCTTTATTCATCATTTAAAAGTACTTACTGAAAGGAGATGAAAACTCTCTAACCAGAATCTTATCCAAGCCCATGTCGTGGGAAATTCTCAACAGAGATACAGTTAAATTGGAACTTTCCTACTGAAAATAAGAACCAAATACAGCATGTTATTCTTCATATTTTGCATCCCACTTGCATAAGTCCCTGCTTTAATACGGTACCTTCAGTATCACATACAATGTTACAGGTTTGCTATTTTACTTGGGAAGTGCGGTTGAGGAAGCAACGGGATCATGCACAATAGTATTAATTGACACTGAAATAGGTTTGCCTTCCAACTTCACCATTATGCTTCGTATAAGTTCAATCAGTAACTCCTTGAACTCATCTTCATTCATCATTTTTCCATCACCCGGACCATTCTTTTCGAGAACTTCAGCCATGACACTATTCATCTGCGAAGTTAAGTGACACAAATCCGCCTGCAAACATGAGTAATACAGATACATGTTACATTCCTTAACAATCTGATATAATTGACGTAGTTATGTTGGAGTTCAACTAGACTTGGTCAGTTTAGGGGGCGTTTGATTGCCAACCAATGATTACATATGGATGAGAATAGCTAGAGATTATAGTATGACATTTCCATGATTATATGGTCGTTTCATGACATAATTTATCTCTTACTTTTAGTTTTTCGCCGTAATATGTCATTAAACAACAAAGATAGTTTATCTCCTACTATAATCTCTTTTGCGTAAGCTACATTTGACAATTCTCAACACATTCGTGGAGGATATTAATTTTGGTCCAAGGAGAGAATGAGCTTATTTATGTATAACGACTCAGGCTGTATTTCTTTACTAGGCAACTAGTCGAGGGACTAAAAATACCATATTGGGTTATTGGAAATGCAAGATTAGTCTGATTAATAAGTCAAGAAATACCTGATCAATGACGCCAGTTAGAGGTAAGCCAACAGATGATGCCAAAGAATTGAGTGCTGCAGTCATATGTTCTTTTGATATGCCCCCATTTTGATCTTTTGGTACGCTACTTAAAGCCAAATCGAGCATCTAAATTGCATAATATACATAGAACATAAGTTTCATTTAGATACAGAAATATGTTTACAACTAATAGATGCCCCAGCCCCACGAATCTACTACAATATTTGGAGAACCAACCCGTTTCAAGAGTTTGTATCCACACAGACAGGAGAGTTAAAGTTGATTGTCTATAGCTTCAGTACTAAAACAGTATCACTAACCGTTTCCAATTCAAATTCGCTCGATATATGTCTCCTAATGCCACTCCCATCAAAAGTATGCTGGCTGTGAGCAACAATAGCTGGTTGTTCCTTCAGAAGTTGCACCACATTCTCTGCAGCTCTTTTAAACTCCACCAAAAACGTCTCCTGTGAAACCGGTTTCTGAAGGGATTCTCCAAGAGAATCTAGTGCTGGTTCCACAATGTAACGCCTAACCTACAAAATCCAAGAGACGAGAATTTTTAAAAAAAGAATTGTTTGAGAATATGTAGAAAATAATAAAGGTTCAACCTCTCCACAAACTTAAGCTTGTATGTGAGGTGGTTAATTAAATATAGTGTCAGAGTTCCATTTTAAAAGACATCCTGAATCTGAATCCCACAACTACTCATCTATATTGTTATGAGTTAGCTTAACAAAAAGATTACATACAACCTTCACTTTACGGGCCTGATGAAGAATATGTATAAAATAATAAAGGTATATTCACTCTACAAGCTTAACTTTCAGATGAGATGGTTAATTCGAAGTAATAAGGGCTCAAGAGATGCATGATAATTTATGCGTAGTATGCCTTAGTCAACCTTAAAACATATATGAAGAAATTGACACGGTTTTGAATTTGTCAAAAGTTTGATAAATGGTGACTTTGCATTGAAAAGAATTGATGATATAATTATTCTGCTAAAGTAGAAAGAATGTAGATCAAAAAACATTCAACTTCTTATCTTCATCATTTTCTCGGCATTGGGTTGTAATGAAGCTAGAGTAAGGAGTTAGAGATAAAGTGTGTTACCCAGATATCCATTGCGGGAGGCATCCCCTGGTCAACAGTAAGTTTCTCAAAAGCTTTTATCATGAAATCCTTAAGGGATCCATTAGCTAACTCAATTTCTGAAAATATAGAAAGCATATCTGGCTCAAAAGTTGGACTCTGAACAAACTCTTGAAGATCTTCCCCATCCATTCGAAGAATCACAACAGGGTCTTGTTTCAAACCAGAAGCCATTGCCTTTCGAAATTCTGACAGAGCCTCTTTACACTCAGTTTTCCTTGTTTTATCTTGTTGACCACTTGTACTCTCAGTAAGAACCTGGGTCATATCAAAAATGGCATGTTTATCAGTTCATCAGAAAAATATAGAAATCCGATGAAGTTGTGGCTTAAATCAGTACCAAAAACTATCAGCATATGCTCGCGAAAAATCAATATAAGCATCAACCATGAACTTAGTACAAGCACTGGAGATTCTTGGATTTCAAGCTCATCGACGTGTTATATAGAATTTTAGCCTATCTCATCAATATTCTTTTGGCTTTTCAACCATTTTTTCTAAGAAGGGTGGGCGAGTTTGTCGTGTATAAGACCTTAAAAAGTGTACAACCCACCTTCTCTCTATGGTAAAAGCAACCCACCATACTTTCGTGGTTGGTGTGACATAAAGGTGTTACTCTGTGAAGTGTCGAAGCTCAAATTTAGTTACTATGCGTATCATTACTAATAACAGATGTTTACTTTCGATTCCACCTAATGAATAAAGTTGTCATCTTCTGTTTTTATAAACTTCAAAGCAAGCAAAGGATGGCAACTTAGGGAGCTTACACTCTATTTACAGTGAAATTAGGCATGTAAGTTGCAATCAGCCACATCAAACCTTACTTTTTAGTGCAAAAAGTCTTAATTGATAGACTTTTGGGATTAGAGGCCTAATTTTTCATCAGTCCCACCGTCATACTTTTTCTCAATAGAATCCTCACGAGAATCAGATTTAAGAAAGATAAAAAGAACAAAAGACCAACACTAGTGGTAGACATTAACTCCGAAGCTATGTGCCGACCAATAAAATTGGCCCCTGTATCAGGATCACCGAATATTTCAATGTCTTTCGACCTAACCAGGAATCAATCTTATATAAGTCCAGAATTCGTATACACTAAATCACAAACAAATGAGATAACAACCATTCCATATCTGATAACAGTTCATCGACAGAGTAATGTGCTACAAGTCTACAACACAACAACGTGACAAAAAGAACCAGAATATCTCAAATCAAGACAGCAAACAACACAAAATCCAAACGAGTTTACGGAAAAACTAATTAATCTGAAATGAGTTATCTAAGACTGAAGCAGCGACAAATAACTGAAAATTTAACCCCTGGTGTATAAACTCCAATAGAAGAATACTATCAAATCCTTGCATGAGGCCTACACTTTAAAAATTACATTCATATACGTTTATACACCGCCAACGAATTAGAACTCTATAGACAGAATTGTTGTCATAAGGAAGTGCATTAGCACATACGACGTTCTACTACAACTTCTCTATCTGTTCTACCTAAAATTCCTCGCAATTTTCTACAGCTGCAATATGCACAACGTATACGTACTGCAATCGCAAACACGCCGTTTCTTAATTCAAAAAGCCCCAAATTACTTCACAAAATTACTCCAGTGTATGTATGTACTTCACCAACAACAGTTCTAAAAACATCGATAATAATCTCGCAAAATCAGTCAACAATACACGAATATCGTAAGATCAAACAACTACACGATCACAAAATTAACAATGAACAACAACAACAACAAAAAACTAAAGAATCGATCAAAATTAACCTCCTTAGAATTTCGATCAGATTGCGAATTTTCTCCGAGTGAATGCTTGTTATTGTTATTGTGATCGCGGATTTGAGAAGAGTTATTATTATGATCGAGCACTTGTTGTTGTTCAACTGTCCCCATTAAATCCGAACCGTCCATCGGGTTGTTCTCATGATCATGACTACTTTTTTTGATCTTCATTGTTTTTGTGTGTACTTTTTGTGCATGTGCAGATTATAAAAGCGAACTACTCTTACGCAAGTAAGTTCTACTTTTTTTGTCGTTGTGTTCAATCAATGCGAAATGTGCTTTATGATGTGACTCTCGTGAATGTGTTCTGTTAAGCTTCTTCAGAGCGCCAATTTGTGTGTGTGTGAGAGAGAGAAAGAGAGAGAGTTGTTTTTGGCGGTATGATATTTTAATTTTGTTTAAATGATTAATTTGATTATATTTTTGACCAAAAAAAGTGATTAATTTGATTATATTTCATTTGATCATTTCCACTGATATTTTATGTACTTCATTAACTTATTCAGTACGAATTGTTTTATGAGGTGGTTTGTTATCTTAATAAAACTATAAACTATACATAATTTCTGTCGATTAATTGAATTATCTATTTTCAAGAACTTTAGAAGCACTAGTGCTGATTACTGACACTTCCAAAAGAATATTTGTTTGATAAAGCTTATTCTAAAACCAAGACTTCTTCATTTAAGTTAACAACACTCGATTATCTAAGCTAAACACATAACTTTAGTACACGAGAATAAGGAGTGTGATCGATAACAGCTGATACATTAGTATATAAAAAGAAGATAAAAGTGATTATTTTGGACAAGTTTTTTCAGATATCTTGTTTGATAAAGTTTACTCTAAAGCCTCTGAGGATATTAAAATCAGTCGTTTGTTCTCAAGTGGAAGTTCTTATGTGTGAGTGATAAGAAAATATATTGAGTATCTAGATGAATCCTCAAAGTACACAATGGACTCAATGTATGACCTTTTAGCACACTGAATAATAATAAAATCAACTGGTCACTCAAGGTTTTCAGAATGGTCTTTCCATTAATCAAAGTTCAACTTATTTTGTTGAAAATATTAAAACTATTTTATATCTTGTTAAGTAAAATCAAGATTAATATTAAATTCATTCCTATTTTTTGTGAAAGAATTTTATGAATATCGTAAAGTTAATGTTGCATTGAAAAATACAAAAACAAATCAGTGTTACCAATCAATCAATAATGCCTAACACAGAAAATAGCCAAACAAGCTTTTTCTGGCGCATAAAGAGACTATAGCTGTTTCTGGTTAAGACGCGTGGGCTGGTAGTGGGCAAAGGCTAAGCCCTTTCTCGGTTCCACTTTTTCCCACATGAGTGATGGGCCCGTGGTTAGTTGACACGTGTCGATCGTAATTTACATTTTGGCTAGATTGCTAATCCAAAAAGAAGTCTATATAGCGTATGCAAGATTCCGAAAGAGATGATAAAATAATTTGATAAAATTTGTTGTGTGATTAGCATTAGAAACGTCTTTTAGAAATTAAGTTTTAAAATTTATAGAAAAGCTTCAACATGTACATTTTTGCTAGGCTACACCGTAAATTTAGTTGAATGAATAAAAATCCGCTTTTCATGGTTAAAAGTTAAACTGTATTAGCTTATACAAAAGAGAAAATGCACAAAACCCCTTTATATTTTTAAAAACTTGCATCAAGCTTCTTCATGCTATTTTTGTTTTGTTTAGAAATCCCTTATGTTTGAAGAAACCCTATACCAAGTCTTTTTTTTTTTTTTTTGTTTATTAGAGCAAAGTTTACGTATATTACATTTCCATAACATATATGAGACTTACAACTCCAATGCAATAGATAATCATGCACCAAACCCGTCATGTTATCAGACTTGTATCAAACACCCTTTTGTTTAAGGATGTAAAATTGACAATTTATATTTAATTACAATTTGTTTTAAAAAGAGATTTAATACAAGATTTTTGAAAACAAGAAAAAGTTTGGTACAAAGTTTCCAAGATATAAAGAAATTGATACGAATTCTAAAACATCAGTGGTTTTATGCATTTTCCACTACCAAAAACTAACCGTAAGAAAACCCAATACACAATTGTTGAGCAAGTCATGTTCAGGAGAGATTATTAGATGCAAGGCTGCACAACAAGGTGGTGCAACAATTTGGTTATTCATGTCAATGCTGGTTGAGATGAGATATGAAAAAGTTATTACGCTATAATTTAGGAATTATATATACCATATCATCATGCAACGGCTGCACCTGATAATCTCTATTGTGAGGGCGTAAAGACTACCACCACAAGGGCACAAACAAGTAACACTTAGAGTGAAAAGTTATACATCAACTTCTAACTAGACTAATTTTTGCATCAGTAGCATTAAATTATCAAAATGTGCGCATGTGCAGTTCAGTCCAAAGCAATTGGTACTCTGTTGGTGAGAAAATTGGCTTGAGGCTAGACAGTTACTTTAAAAATTTTGTCTTCCATTTCAAAGTATTGAACACATCAGAAGCAAGCTTGTACAATAACAAAAGCCTTAATAGCCAGTGGATCCAAAGTCCAAGGGAGCATGACACGTTGCCTTGTGTCTGAACTGTGAACACATAATATAGAAAGCGATTCTCATTACGATAGATAGATATTTAGATACTGGAGACTAATAGGAGACCTTGTGCAAAAGGGAAGGCCCTGTGCAAAAGAAGCATCTATACATATTTCTTTATCCCAAACGAATCTAGATTATTCTGATCAATGATGAACTACTTTGGAGCTGAATTTCAATTTCTTAATTGCGAGTAATAAAAATAATGTATTTGAGTATCTACATGAGTTGTAAGATTACAAAATGGGCTCAATGTACGCCCTTTTAGCACACTGAATATATAATACTAAACTCAACTTGTCACTCATAAAGGTTTTCAGAATGGTCTTTCAAATTTCAATAATCGAAGTTCAATGGTTTTGTTGGAAATACTAAAATTACTTTATATTGAGTTAAGTTAAATCAAGATAAGTGGAAGTTCCTTCGTACTTCTTTTTTGTGATAATATTTTATAAAAATCATAAAGTTAATGTTGCATTTAAAAAGAAAAAAAACATAAATAATATAAAATAGTTGTACCAATCAATTATGCCTAATGCATAAAAGAGCCAAACAAGCTTTTCTGGCGCATAAAGAGAAAGAGATTTGGCTATAGCTGTTTCTGGCTAAGACGCGTGGGCTAGTACGAAACGGTAGTGCGCAAGGCTGAGCTTTTTTGCGGTTTCGCTTTTTCCCACATGAGTGATGGGCCTCTGATTGATTGACACGTGTCCGTTGCAAGTACATTTTGGCTAGATTGCGTAATCCAAAAAGAACTCCATAGCATAGGAAAAGATGCGAAAGGATAATTAACTATTTTGATATTTTTATTTGTGTAACAAAAACGTCTACGCATGCACACATCTTTTGTTATGCATACACCGGGGATTTAGTTAAATAAAACATTCACTTTTCATAGTTATAATTAAAAACGAAATGTTAGTTAAACTGTATAAGGCTATTAGTTTTACAAAATCAACAGTAGTAAGAAAATCCCCAACCCAGAAAACAATAGTTAGGCAAGTCATGATTGGAGGGCCAAAATGATTACTTATTCGGTTTGCATAAGACAAAAAATCTGGATTTGAAAAATAATAATAATTAGACATTTAAGTTTTAATTAGGCTATTTAGATCAGTAGCATTAAAATTTCAAAATATGCATGTGTCCTCCCTGTCAGTCCAAAGCAACTGCAATGAATCAGTTTATGCTACAGCAGGCTGTAATAAAGCCTGCACTCACAAACATGTGGGACCCACACAGGTGGGGCCCACGTGGGTCCCACACATTTTGTGAGAGCAGGCTGTAATAGCCAAGACAAAATTAACTGCAACATTGTCTGAACTGTGAACACATTTGAGGCGGAATTAGTAGGTGGAATAAGTTGACCAGCAGTCCATGGTTGATTTTGAGATATTAGTATACATATGGATATAGGTCTAGCTCAACTTAATATAATTTTAGCAAAAGAAAGTCAAAGAATTTGTGAACAAAATTGATTCAACACAATTTAAAAATAATTTCAACCCAACTTAAAAAAAAAAGTATTATATCATGCAAATTGGAGCTAGCTCATTTGCACCTTTGATGTTATCATTTAAGCACTAACTGCAAATGCTGGAATTGCACCCAATAACGGCATCGTTTGTCATTCATTCATGAACTCGTACTGTGCGCGCAACCCAAACGAATGCCAAAAAACTTCTAGTATAAATAACACCATTGCACGATTTTAAATATAAATATTACTAAATTTATATTTGAAGGTAGTGATTTATCTCAACAACTTGCATCGAATTCTAACCCGGCCTTAAACCCAATTTATAAATATTAAACAGAGTAATTTCACGACTCTTGTTATATTTTAGCAGAAGAATGATTTACTATAGTATCGCGTGTCATTTTAGATTGAACTTTCTAATTATAATATGCAAAAGTCCATAATTCTTGTTATATTTACTTCTGTTTTATTTGTTTCTACGTGAAAGGCTCGACTCCAATTGTCTTCTTAATTTGTTTATTTTTTAATTTCTTTATAAAAAATGGATATTTCTCATTCTGTTTTAGATATTTGCCTACTTGAATTTTATAAATTATCATATTAATTTATGGCATCATGTAAGAAAAACTCTTGTTCAATGCGCCCACCCTAAACATATTTGTTAAAGTTGTTCTCATGAGACCGGATACTTTAATTATTAAAAAAAAAAAAAAAAGACTTAAGGTAAGTAAGACCGTATGCTAAAGAAGCGTCCATATTTTCTTCGGCCAACCTAGTTTAGGTTTAAGCGAGCTCAACAACAATGCAGAAAGAAGAAACTAAACACAATACAAGACAAGAGCCTAAGCACAGGCAAACAAACCTTGCACAATCACTAGTCAGACAAATGTTGAGTCATTTGAATAAGTGAGAAGCAAACTTTCTCTAAGGCGAGACGAAGCAAGCCTTCCTACAAAATAACACCTTCAGAAATCTCTAAGGTGCTCAAATGTATGATGATAATGGAAATGTTGAGACCTCAGGAAAAAAATAAAGGAAGTGGTCAACGACAACAAAGCAAACCATCTTCTCGATTTTATTTTCTTTATTTTAATGCAGTTTGTTGCAACAACTCAATTTTTTTGTATTCCTCTAATTCTGTTTTGCTACGAAAAAGAAGTACCCATTTTATTTTTCAATTTTATTTTTTACTTGTTTCTTTAAGACTCGATTTTGTTTTGTATTTTGTGTTGTTGTTTATTTTCCTAAAGTAGCTCAGGTTCTCAAACATAAAGTAAAATAATTTTGGTGTTAATTTATCATTATTGAGGATTATATCTTGATTTTATAGTCGGAGAAATGAGTTCCAAAACTACAAGTCGAATATCAAATAATTAAATAGAATATGACCCCTATACACATAATATAGGGAGAATTACACAAAAACCCGATAAGGTATGGGCTAATTTAGGGACACTTATCATGTTTGAGAAATTACACAGGCTTGTTCATCATTCCAAAAACATTTAGGGGCCAATAACAAGGACACCCCTACATATAGATGTTTCATCAATCCAGAGTTTCAGAAGCTGAATTACATAGGCCATACTTTGGAGATTGTGTTAATAGCCTTGGAATAGAGTTAAAGTACATTTTTTCGTAGGTCATCGAACCAACTTCAAATTTAAGAAACGTTTCGAAATGTTTCGAAAGCGTTTGCAAATATCTATACTATTGAAAAAATTACGAAAAAATAAATCAAGAAATTGAGTGGAAAATAACAAAATACAAAATAGATTATAATTCCAATTATTGTTGTCAAAAGTTTATAAACTTTAAATTATTACATAAAATACACAATAATTTTTGAGTTTTTTTATTTTTAAAAATGAGTTTAAAATTCTCGATTGATATATAGCAATAAACATATGTAATTCGCACTTTAATCTACCTATTTTATAATTCTTACACCCCACACTATCTTCTTTTCATATTATATCTTTTTTTAGAATGTTACTGCAAGATAATTATACTGATCACATTTAACTCATTATTATTTTCCTCACTAGTACATGAAGTCTAACCATTATTTTCGATTCAAACTAAGGAAACTCGAGCTTCTTATGTTTTGGCCGAAGTTGTAGGAGGTATTTTTGATATTGGTACTGATATAGTTCCCTGAGGTTAACAAACTGAATTTTTTTTGCAGTTTCGGCCGAAATGTTTCGAATTTTTAATCTATCCTTCTAAATGGTTCTACCTTATACATCTTTCTTGTACTTCTATTAATTTCTATTTTCTGTCTAGTGGTGACCTCATTCATATAGGATTCCTTTTCATTTCTTGTAATATCACACTTCATATTGATCATTTTTTTATCTAGCTAATTGTCGACCAGTATTTTAAAATATGATAGACGTAAGATGGACATTATAGGAATTTTGAGACGAATCGTAAGTTTCGAGGCTTGGGGGTAAGCCCGACAAATTTTAACATTTTTGAAATAATATATGCATATTTATCATAAAAGTAAAATACGAAAGAAATAATTGAATCATTATAAATTAATTTTAGGATAAAAATCATAAAACAACCACAACTTTTTTCTTTCTTTCAGGAAATAAAAGAGATTTTGTGTATAAAGTTTTGAATCGATGACAACCTTTTGGATGATTTACATATGGATTCTATTTCTATTTATACTCATCAAATCCCCAACAGACATTGGAGATCAATTTGATTTAGCGACTAAGAATAAGTTTTTACACATTTGTACAAAGTCGTTGAAATTTTTTATAACTTAGAAGGTCGCAAACTTTCTGATTTTTCACTCTTTAAATGTTTGCATGATGTTTTAAGTAATACAAATACAAAATTAGATACTTGTCCAAAAGTGATTGGTCATAATTCTCAAGTTCTCGACTCTTGTTATTTATATTTATACCCTCAATGCAGTCACATATCGTCCCAACATCTAAGGTATGTGCTAGTTGTGCAAGGATCCCATATTTAACATACCAGATTTATCATGTTTTAGCACATTCAACATAAAATTCCGGTGAAGCCCAATAATGAAGGTTAAGCCTCGAAGAGCTACCTTCTAGAACCATTGTTTTCCATGTGCAAGTCTTGGGGGGAAATTTGGGCACATTTTCTAAATCATTTATAGATATTAAGGATCACTGATATTTAAAATCTTGATTTCGATGTATATTTTGACGTACTAAATATTAGTGTTTAAAAAGGCGGCCCCCGCCCCACAAAATATAAGCTTCAAATTTTAAATATATAAGAGTAATAATTATATTAGAAAATAGAAATAGTGAGTTAAGATATTCTTAGAAGATGTTAAAAAGACATTTGTGCGAATATAATTGATAAAATAAATAATTCATAGGTTTTATTTTTCACATTATCTAGGTTGCATGAAGATATTCCGCCATGCTTTCAATATAATACACATATCATGAAATTTATAAATCTGACATCAAAACATAAAGTAATAATTAAATACCTAAAGTAAACTTATAGAACAATGATTATAAATTTGATATCTATTATTAAAACCTACAAAAAGGGATAAATCTCAAATTGAGAAATATTCCATTTAAATATTCTAGAAAACGTAAAATATCTTTCAATACTTAATAGTAATGTCAAGATAACTTTGTAGCCATAATACGAATAAAAGTCTTCAACAAATAAGCACACCATGCTCTCTTTTCTAGAGGCGTAAGCTCAATAGTTTGGGACACAAAAGGCGTCTCCTTGTGTTTTGAGTGTATGCCGCAAATCACGGGGGGTATGCCCCTATGAGGCGCAATCCCCGTGAAATTTAAGGCCAAGAAGTCGCCTCAAGGCCTTTTTGAGCCAACTTGCCCTTGGGCGAACCCTGGGCGAGTCTTGAGCAAGTTTTTATAACACTGTGATAAACTAACATCATATAATTGAAATCTCAAATTTCATTATCGAAGAATTTTTATAGGCTTCTATCTTATATTATATAGTTGTTGTGGATAGCCTTACTAAGCAAATTAACTACTAAAGATTTTTTGTTTTGCTTGTTAAAGAGATTTTTTGTTTGCTCGTTAAAGAACTATTAAGTACTAATAGTAAAAAATTATTTGTAGTTTGATTTGGAATTAGTGTTTTGATTATTATAGAGAAACTAACTTTTTAAATATTGTGCTTTCTTGTTTAATTACAAAAATCAACGTAAAAAAATGCCGGAACTGGAGAGCCTTGAAGAAGTCGTGAAAAAACAACACGACAGGTCACAAATTTCAAGATACGTTTTTACATGAAAGGGTCTTCACTCACATATCACACAAAAAATGCTATAACTACGATCGCCTTGAATTTTTAAGTGATACAATTCTGGAGCTCCTAGTTTTTAAATATTTGACTTTAATTTCCACAAGATTCTATTGAATCATTGAAGGATAGTACCCAAAAATGATCACAAATGAAAAACTTGGTTACTTAATCATGAATTATGACTCGCACAAGTATTTCTTCAATAATGAATAAGAAAAAAAGTAATGATAATTTCATACAAGATAATTTGATTGTATGTGTATGTTTATTTTGCATGGAGATGCGATCATATTTGCGGTTATGTTTAGTGCAGATTGAGAAATACTTGGATTCTATTGACGGTCTAGCACACCCACACAAACTATTTTTGAAGTTTCAAAAGTTTTTGCTGACCTTGTTGGGTGCAATATATTTGAACTGCAGAAGTGCTAGAAGAAGATATGGACGATACTTCTCTCCTGGATTTTCTAAAATATTAGAAGATTTGGTTTGTAAAAGTTGGAAGGTCCAACTTCTAATATCTATAATTTAGGGAGTTAATCCTTTCTTGAAATCTATGGTTGCAAGTTTCTTCACTTTCATATTGAGGACCTGAATTAAATATTAACTAATCAAAATTTGCATATCTTTTTGAAATAAGTAGCACTCATTTTTTTTAAATGTCGCACGTTGTTGTTTCGTAGATCCATTTCCAGAATTTTATTTAAGTTGTAATTTGACTAATGTTCAAATTATAGGCAAAACTTCGTTCGACAAAACTAAATAGCATAATGTTGCTTTCCATCCGACTTGAAACTATAGACCTTCTTATCTTTATATATATATACTCGTTCATTTTTGTATGGTTTAAGATTTGTTCATGCCCCTTACATGCCTTAATTTTGTAAATAACATGCCTTAATTTTGTAACTATTTGGTTCATACTTATACCATGCTTATGTGTATGGTTGTATGATACTTTGCGATTATATTAATTTAAAAAAAATTGGTGCAACTATTAATAGTCTAATTTCTTAAAATTTGATTTCATTGCTCACTTGCTAAAATCATATATTTGCACGTGAACCCCTGTAATACTTTTACATTTTAGTTATGTTTTGGATTTAAACACCCAAAATACAACAATTTCAACATAACATTGCATGATATCTTCTCTGTTTAATTTTCTTAAATAACTTTGATAACTATTAGAAATATACGAACGCGATGGTTTAATATACGACCTCTCAATTGCACTAAATGTTACTTTACACATATCACAACATTGCCTGACACATGACACCACCACCTCTTCCACTTGTATGCCAAGGGTTGAGGTCCTCTTATAAAATTAGAGAAGCAATCTCACGATGGGGAGGGTCTTTTCTACACTCTCAACTAGTCTACCTACATCATTCTACACTATCTACACCCACACTTCAAAATGACAAATTTTTTAGAATACGAAGCTAATGGTAAAAAATACGAGGGTAGGTGCACGAGTTATCATATAAATTTCTAGTATCAGAACACCAATCCCGACACGAGGAAGAGTTTTAGTGTGTTACAGTTATACTTGAAAATGTTTCAAGATGCCTACGTATTCTATGATGAGAATCAATTATTCGTAGTTCATATTAGAGTTTGTGAAGCGTGAGTGTAGATAGTGTAGAAGAGAGTGGGTAGTCTAGTTGAGAGTGTAGAAAAAACCCTCCCCATTGTGAGCGTGCTTCTCTAATTATATAAGAGGACTCCAACCTTGGATGGCATACAAGTGTAGGGGGAGCAATGCCACTAGTAGTGAAGGTATGTGACAAGTGTTGTGAGGTTTGTGCAAAGTGGCGGAGGTGGTGAGGCCATGTGTTAGGCAATGTTGTGACATGCGTAGGGTAACGTTTAGTGCACATACGAGTCATATATTGAAAACACGTTTATTTTAAGGGATTATATCAGTGACTCCCCCTGTTGTTTGGTTAAATATCAACAACACCCCCTGAAGTTTTGATAATATCAGTGACACCCCCTATGAATAAAAAATCTTGTTACATGACTATATTACCCTTTTAATAATATTAAGAAGAAAAAAAAAACCTTTTAATTTTACATTACTACCCTTAGATTTCTCTTTCTCTTTCCTATCTATGTTTATCTTTCTCTTTCCTCTCTTCAAATCATCACCACTCTTTCTCCATCATGTTTATTTACAGCACGTCCTAGTAACTAATAAAAATTAAAGATTTATGAAGAGCTCGCAACAATGAACAAATAGAGATCCATTTCTTATATTTTACGAACGCAACAAAAAAAAAGGTAATAATTGAAACCAAAGAAAGTTTTCCTCAAAGCCATGAATTGAACAGGAAGGCAATTTTTGCCTTAAGTTCGCAAAGGAGGAAAAGGCAAAAATTGCCTTCGTCCAAATCAAAAAATAAGGCAAAAAGTGCCTTATGTTCCACATGAAGTCACTTTTTACCCTATGTTTGAAAAAAATCCAAAAAAAATTATTCAGTTTTTCAATTAAAACTTACGCAGATTTTCTAACACTTATCAATATATTCCAATTAAGTTGCTCGAACAATTTTGTTATCTGAAAATTACTAAATTAATACAACATCACATGAAATCAAAACATGAAGTTATATAATTTATTTGTAGTACATTATTTGTTAACTATTAGTGTAGTATGGGTGAGGTTAATTAGTGGATTTTAATGCATCATACAGTAAAAAATAATTTGAATTAAAGACTATATTACAAAACCCTCTATACCATGCAACACATATCAAACATACCCCTTATTACCACACAACAAAACATAAGAAAATGAGTAAAGTTCATTTTTCTAAATATATATTTTAAACGTTAATCTTGCCATTAAACTTTATAATATGTTACTAACTATATATATATATATATATATATATATATATATATATATATTGTAACGCCCCTGAAATTTGGAAAAAAATAAAAGTATTTTCGAATATTCATTTTAGTCCTTGAACTTTTTGAAAATATGATTTTGACCACAAAAGTTTTGAAAAAGTTACAATTTAGTCCTACTCCTTTTGAAAAAAATTATGATTGACCACAAATATTTTCTTTAAGACCAAATGAGTCATAAAACTTTCAAAGTGGTCCCTTGTAGTTTCAAAATATCCAAGCATTCATTTACAATGGTAAATCTTCACATATTTACATTTACATTTGTAAAAAGGTAATTTTGCTTTGTCTTTTATGCTAGATATTTCTAATATTTTATTCTTATAAAATCCTATCAGATAAGGCCTGGAAACATCTTCATAATTAGGGTGGCCTAGCTTGGATTAAAATAAAAATGAGTAGGGTATGGTAATTAATCCTTGTCTCCCAATTTTCACCTATAAAAGGGAGGCTCTCTTCAACAATTTTCTCACACCTCTCTTCTCCGAATCTTCTCTTCTTTTCTTCTACAAAGTTCTTCCTCTTAATGTTTAGTTTCTTAGAAAAATTGTTTCAGTCCTTTAAGACTTCTTTATAGTCCTTGAAAATCCTCAAAATCGAGTTTGGTCAAAACTGCCAGTTTTGGTACAGAAACTTTAGAAGTCCGAAAACCATATCAAAACTTCGATTCTTTCTCTGAAATTTTTACCACATACTAGTTATTGTGTAAGATAACTTTTATGTTCAGAAACCTTCTTCAACAAAAGTCGTTTGAGGGGTCTAAAAATTAGAAATACGTACCACTGTCCAGAAAATCCGAAAACAGCTCCCATATTTCATGATTTATTTAAAATACCAAACCTTGTCCTATTGATCTGATTTTGAAACTACATACTCTCCATGATGTTGAAGATTGAACCCCTCAACCAATTTCAGATTACCATGTCGTTTGAAAGTCCGATTAAAGGTGAATCCGAGACTGCTACAGTTTTAACCTCAGATTTGCATTAACCTTTTGTTTAACTAAATTATGTTGCTAAAGCTATCTAAAACATGAAGTTGATCATTAATACGGACTCATTACACACTAATAATGATGTTGGATCAGTTGATCTTAATTTAGAATCGTGTTTAATATTTTTCATGGATTTTGCAACATTTAGAATGACATGTAGTTTATTTTACGGTTGATCTTTCACTTTCTTTAACTTTAAGTAAAGTATTGTATTTATCTTATGATCTAACCATCTAATCTAGTTTATTAGAATAATAAGTATTCTGGAAATGTTAATTTTAATTAGATCTACATGTTTACAATTTATTTTAATTGTTAATATTGATATATGCAATATTATGTTATTTAATACTAATAATTATAAGAAAAATAGTTTTTACCAAAGTTATATATGTGATGTAATTTTATTCAAGGGCATACTGAGATATTTGTTAATGTTAATATCATGGTAAAACTTTTGATTTAATATTATTATGTAATAAGTAATTTACATGAATTTTGTTAAGAATAATTGTTTTAAAAAGGATTAAATATGCATTGAAAATATATATGTTTGTTAATATGAAATATGTTATTAATAAATTAGAAATTGAGACTCTAATAATAATTTTGTAAATTGATTTAGTCTTCAACTTGTTACTTTGAAATGGTAAATCTCATTATTTATAATTTTACGTCATGGTTAAAATTAAAATAGGTAAATGTTGGATTTATCCAAAATTAACAAGAATAAGATATTTAATTGAACTTCTTTAAATGTGATAAATATTGAAAGTATATATTATTGTTGTAAATTTATGAGCAAACAATTGATTATATCTTTTTGATTTATGTAAGGATTCTGCAATTATCGACGTTAATCAAGAATTTCCCATACGGTAAAAGGTGAGGTTTGATTTCTGATTTGTTCAAAACCCCGTTTGGCATCCGGCCCTGAGAAACTTGGACATAACAATTGTGATTATTTGTTTCGAATCACGAGCAACATCCTATCACCATTTTAATGCTTTTATTTAAAATTGTTAATTCTTTACATAATCAGTTTTCTTGTCTATTATTAAATCAAATCTCATTTAAATCATAATAGGGAATTTCTTCATAATCATAATTAACCTGATATCATGATCACCCTATCAATTCTTGAATTGTGCAAACGAGCAACGAACTATGTTCGGCCTATGTAGCTCAAAACGAGCAACGGATATTGTCCGGATTACTAGCTCTTCTGATAATTATGTTTCACCCATTGGGACGCCTTTGGGAAGTTGGGCCCAGGGATTGAAAGGATTTACTGCTGGGCAGCAAAGGGCTGTCGGTTTAAGTAATTCTAATTAATACCCATTCTGTCTAAGCGCCGCTTGCAGTCAGGAGTTGGCTGTGACCCGCGTGTTAGACTGACATGTACTCGAGCATGTCTTCTGTTCTGTTGCGAGGTAGCTCCTCGTAGGGAGGTATACGGTTGAATTTTGGAGATAAGGTTGGATCTGTTATATATAATTGCACAAGTTCATTTTCTCGTTCTTCTGAATACTCCAGTATTATCGTTAAAACCGATAATTTCAGTTCGGTGATGCAGATGTAACTATTCTGGTCATTCTTGTTCGTTTTGTTCTGATTTATAGTTTGATTATTGTCATGTTCTAAGAATCTCACTAAGTCATTAAAGACTTACTCCTCTTTTGTTCGATATGTCCCTTTCTCAGAGTAAGATTGGTATAGCAGCACGGATGGAACGAATGATCGACAAGTCCGCTTTTGGAAACTTTGCAAAAATTGTTAAGTGTTTGATTTTGTATTTACATCATTTTAAAATTGTAAAATGTATTTGTATTCCAAAGACTTCCGCTGTATTTAAAGTAAAGATATTTTATAGTGCTATGGTTTTGATCCTGGTCAGTGAGACCTCTTCCTATGAGCTACAGTTCGGTCTGAGTTGAGTTTGTTAGGTGGCCAACACCGGATCAACTCGGAACGGATTGTGACTCGTGGGGCGCGATCCTCACATATATAGTTATATATCAAGGACACCCCTATTATAGTTTGAATACAAATGGATAGCTTGGTCTAAACAAATAGCCATCTTTGATCCTTACTTTGAGCATGGACTTTGAGCATGGACTAAATAGGAACTTCATAAAATAAAATATTAATATTTTTAGTAAATGGAGTTGTTTATTTTATATATATATCAAGGACACCCCTATTATAGTTTAAATACAAAAGGGTAGCTTGGTCTAAAAAAATAGCCAACTTTGATCCTTACTTTGAGCAGGACTAAATAGGAACTTCATAAAATAAAATATTAATAGTTTTAAAGCAATAGTTTTGAGGTGCAAAATGCTAAAACCTTAAAAGTAAGTATGCAAAAATAAAATAAGGATTAATTGCAGGAAACCCCTAACCTATAGGGTCATTTGTACTTTATTCCCTAACGTATTGATTTGTACGATATGCCCCCTAGTCTATTGATTTTTATGCGATTTTACTCCTAAATTATTGATCAATTGTTCATTTCTGGGTTGATAATGTCCCACACCACACATCCTTCCAATGGTTTCCATTTCCTACACTAAACACCCTTATAGTTTGTTAACTATCTAAAATCCCCCTTGTCTAAAATCCCCCTTATGGGTCATAAAAAGAGAATTTATTGTACAAAACCACAAAGTGGTTTTAGACAATTAACAAACTATATAGGGGTTTTATGTAGGATATCGAAACTGTTAGGAGAGTTTTGGAGAGTTACCAGCTCGGAGTGAACAATTGCTCAATAATTCAGAGAACAAATTTCACAAAAATCATTAAGTTATACGCTAGGATTTAAACTGCAAATGACTCCATAAATATAAGTTGGCAATTAGCCCATAAGACAAAATGAAGGAATAACAAACAAAACAGATAACAGAACAGAGTGGAAAAAAATCTTTGCACACATCAGCATCATCGTTGGTTCCGTTAATCCATAACAGCAATTAACATCCTCTCCTTCACTACCCACACTCTATCCTAAACTCACTCACACCTCCCCAAATTTCTCTCTCTATCTTCTCTCTCTCTCTCTCTCTCTCTCTCTAAAATCAACCATGGAGTCAACAAGCTTCTTCACTATGAAACCACAAGCTCTGTCTCTAATCTCGCACGCTCCGATTACATCCTCATTTACTCCTTGCCGCGCCGGAGTACTCCTCCGCAGCGAGTTTCTCGGCTGCGGCCACAATCTCGTGCTCCCGAGGCGAAAATGCAAAAAAGTGCGGCTGAAATCACGCGATCATCACTGCACGTTCCTGTTCAGAGCTTCGATTGACTCGCAGCCGATTCTCGGCGTTGCGGCTGCAGCTTCTGCTATGACCGTTGTGTATTTCTCGTTCATCGGCAAACAGTTCAATATCAAGGAGGTATATAGTATCGTCGTAGCTGTTCTTATGAATCAACAGCGATACATTATGTTTTAAACTGTCAAAATAATAGTTGTGTGTGGAATTTGGGGATAATGAGTTCGATTTTTCAGTTAGTACGTTGTACATTGGCTTATTTTACGAGTTCTAATTGTTCGCCATTTGTGTGGTGGTGCCAATGAATGAAGAGTGTTTTTAGTTTAAGTGTCGCTCACATCCTTTGTAGTAAAGGATTTGTGGTTATCTGATCACGCTTAAACGATTTGCTCTCTGCCTCTTGTTGGTGGCGAAGTTGGAATGGTGCTAGCTGCTAAGGCTTATAGTGTCATTTATTTTTGTTTTTTTATGTTTGTTCGGTCTCCAAGTTATAAATAAATCTTGACAGAGTTTCGTGATTATAATTGAACTAGATTGATGAAGATTGTTATTTGGGCTGCTTAGCTCCTTTCAAGAGTGCGTAATGTATTTTTTGTGAAGGAAGTTTTAATTTGGAATAAGTTGGTATTCTTACGAGGAAGTAATTTGATAAGTTTATTTAATGTTTGTTTTAATGTTCGCGAGGAAAAGTTACGCAGTTTATGTATTTGGTTATATTCTGTTGATTAAGTTCTGTCCATAGAGTAGAATCCTATGATGATCAATGCTGAATCAGTTTCTGAGCTTTAGTTTGTGCCATTACTCCTGTTACAGAAATAGCATGAAGTCAATGTTGTTTTTCTCATTCTCAATTAAATTAGCCAAAACCATCTTCTGATTTTATATTTTCAACCTTTTAGATTTCAGGAAAGCTAATCCTTGCATTATCCGAGCAAATAAGAAGTATGACAAGCTGGATTTTTACAGAGTCACATCTTATAAATTCAAGGAGAAAAAAATCTAGCAATGAGAACAAAGGTGAAAAAATTGAAACTAGGGAAATAAATTACACAGGTAAGGATTTGGCTACTGATATTAAGTTCAGAGCAAGTGATGAAATTCAAGGAACTCTCGTTGCAGAGACATCTCAAATTCTATCAGCAGCAGTTGCTTCTAATGTCCATGATTATTTAGCATCTGGGAGATTTGAAACTACGGAGGCATCAACTTTACCTTCTGAGCCATTGGAATATGATGTTCCACCTTTTGCCACAGAAATTAGTGAACTGCTACTAGATGCACACGAACAGCAACATGCAGTTTCGGCAGAATCATCGGATACAATAAATCAGATTAGTTCAAGTCCTGCTCCTTCAGCAGCTCATATAAAGGCAGAAACAGAAGAACTTGTGAGGTTGAAACTTGAACATCTCGAAGAGGGTGATGTAAGAAGCTCTGATCTTACTTTCAGAGATTCTATCCGCCAAGAACTGTACACAATTGCTGGGGCCTCGTTGGAAAAGTTAGATAGCCTGGAACCATTGTCATATAATGGTACCCTTCGCAGGAATAGTAGATATTCGTCGCTACCGAACAATTCATTGATGGCAGAATCAAATCTTATGGCAACAAATGTTATCTTGCCTACAGGTAATGATTTACAGAAGTCATTGTTTATTTGGAAGTGGTACAGGAGTGCCTATCTTTTTTTTTTTTTTTTTTTCTTTTCTTGTTTTGTTTATCTGAAGCACAAGTCTTTTTACCTTTGAAGGGAAAATAGCTCAAGGATATTATAGTCAAGGATTCTTCTGCCAGAAAAAAGACTCAAGAAATAGAAAAGATTTGAGAAAGGAGAAAACCAACTCTCATCAAGGTAGATCCAAAAACTTGTCCGCCTCATCCAATCCCAAGGGGCAGGATAACAATGACAAGCATAATCCTCCATGGCAATTACGTGTTTACAACCAACTTTTGAGGGAGGGCAGGTAAGCCTTTTGAAACACTCTTCGTTTCTTTCCTATGGAAAATTTGTTTGGTGTATGTTGCTCGTGTGACCTGACTCAACTACCTTTTGCAAACAGCACTGACATGTTTTAATCATTGCTCTATATGACAAGATGCTTAACAATCTCAGTTATCTTAAGGCATGCTTTTATCATGGTAAAAGAACTCTAACAAGATACTGTCAGTTGATATCTATGGTAACAACAAAGTATAATCTACTGAACCTGTTCATCTTTGAAAGTTATTTTCATCTGTTGTATTAAACTTTCGTATTTGTGGTTCCTGGTTTCCAGGTTAAATGACTGCATAGAATTGCTTGAAGATTTGGAAGAAAATGGTTTGCTGGATATGGATAAAGTTAGTATGCCTTTTGCTTAGCCTTACTGTTATCATTCTTGATTAAAGTTATTTGATTTGTTACAATTCATGGTTACAGGTTTATCATGTAAGGTTTTTTGAAGTCTGCAAAAGTCAAAGAGCTGTCAAGGAGGCTTTCCGTTTCATCAGGCTTATTCAGAATCCAACCCTGAGTACCTTCAATATGCTCATGTCAGTTTGTGCATGCTCTCAAGATTCAGAGGGTAGTTTCTCTCCCCTTCTTTTCCTAAATTTAGGGGTTTCTGACCGTGCCTGTGAATTTTATTGGAATACTTCAGGTTCACTCACCTTATTGTCATCTGTTGAGTGATTTTCTTTTGAAGTTTATTTTTAGAAAAAACACATTCGGGAGGTTGGATGCTTTTGAAAAACTAGTGAAGTGCTACAGATGCACTGACCTGATTCTCATCTCAATAGGTGCTTTCCATGTTCTGAAAAAAGTTCAGGAGGCTGGGCTGAGTGCTGACTGCAAACTTTACACTACTTTGATATCAACTTGTGCCAAAAGTGGAAAAGTCGATACGATGTTCAAGGTATGGAAATTCCTATCAGATGTGCCCTTTTATCCAGGCTTAGGGGCTCATACCAATAGTTGGACAAGGTTTTGGCGTGTGTATTCCTTATTTCAATAAAAAATGGTGTATTGATTCAACATCACATAGTTGCCCTTGTCCAAATACTGAAGCCGGAGTTCATGATAAGTTTAAACTATTTTTATGTTTCTTTACTTTTAAGCTGTGATTGGATAAAAATGTACTCTTTTTAGTATTTTAAGACAATTATCTCTGCAAAATAAAGTAATGTTTGATTGTAAAACCTCTTTTCATTTGTTGTGATCAATCAATTTTTTTTTTTTTTTTTTGTGCGGTTTGATTTCTGCTTCCATCTAGAAAAGCAGTCGGGCTGTTTGGTTATTTTCTATTGAATCGTTTTAGATGGTAAGCCTGTTTATACTGAGGTTTCAGTGAGTTGTGTCAATAGAACTAAACTACATCAGTTTGTCGGGATTATGAGTTCAGCTGTTACAATTCCTTTGTTACCTTAACACTATGTAACCTAGTTTTGCAAATGTTCGCTGTCCCTGTTACAGTTGATATATTAACTTCATTCCATTGTGGCTAAGCTGAGCTCTTAAATTTCCTGTGCACAATGTTATATAGGTTTCTTCCTCCTAATCACCATATCTTTGTCCTAACAAGATTTCATTATTAAATCTTATCTGATAGGCCCGTAATTCAGATTTTCGACAGATGTTATCTTCTAATAGTTAAGCAGCTAGCTGGACCTTTACGTTCTTCTGTTAAGTTTTTGTATTAATTGGAAAAGAGATAGAGGGAAGAAGATGAAATTTAAACTGCAAATAACATATGAATCAAGTAATTCCTCCCTTCTTCTCGGTTTGCTATTATCAGCTAATGTAGTTCATCAATGGCCATGCACAATTGTGCTTCTTGGAGCCTCCCAGACCATCCAATGTTCTGAATGTTAACTAATCTGCATTTTGGCATGACTTGGACAGTTAAATAATTCTTGGTTTATGGTGCGAGAAAGACAGAAAGTCGACCCTATAGCAGCAAAAAGAATGATGTGTTCTCTGTAATCTCTTAATATTTGTCCATTGTCCATATCTGTCCCTAAACATATAGGGTTGTATTATTTGTTTTAGCACCTTAGGATTTAATCACCTGACTTCCTTTGTTTGATTGTTACTTTATTACTGTATGAATAGATACTACTTGACTATCAACTGAAACTTAGTCTTTTTATCTTCAGTACTCTTTGAGTAAATTACAAATACCTTATTCGCAATTTTATTGGCAAAATTTCCGGTTTATTTGGCTCATGTAAATAAGCTTCTTTTCTCTTTTTTCTTTTTGATATCGTGGGAACCCATATCACGGGAACCCGCAGCATGGTGCGCACTGTGTATACCCCCGGGTTAGACTGGTTAATTAATCTACATACACTGAAACTTCAAACTTATAGCAAAAGTTATACTTATTATATATATATAAGGGTATAACATAGTTTAGAATGAAATTATTTGTAGGTTTCACCTAGAAAATATGGAAGTATATCTGTTTTAAAAGTCATTTGCCAATTAGAAATAACATCTGGGGTGGTTTTGCAATTTACCCCAATATTTATCAATAGAAAAGTGAACTATTATATTTCCTCTGATTCATGGATAATGCGCCACGTGCAAATCCCAACTAATTCATTTGTCTTCCTCCCTCATAGTACAACAGTGATGGTATAGTTCATTGGTGACTCTTTTTTACATTCGCCAAATTCAGGTTCTAACATCAGTTGCTAAACTTCAGGTTTTCCATGAGATGGTCAATGCTGGAATTGAACCAAATGTCCACACTTATGGTGCACTCATTGATGGTTGTGCCAAAGCTGGGCAAGTTGCTAAAGCTTTTGGTGCCTATGGAATACTTAGATCTAAGGTGATGATTTCACTCTTTGACGCCATAATTGCCAAAAAGACTTATCTTATTTTGTCATGAATTTTCTTTTAGTATTTTTGTCTTTTGAACTCTCAGACATGTCTAACTTTGTTATTGCTCATATTCAGTAGAATGTGAAACCAGACCGAGTAGTTTTTAATGCACTTATAACGGCATGCGGTCAATCAGGAGCAGTGGACCGTGCATTTGATGTATTAGCTGAAATGAGGGCAGAGACACAGCCCATAGACCCTGATCACATCACTATTGGTGCTTTAATGAAGGCATGTGCTAATTCTGGTCAGGTGAGATTTGTCTAGATTCTGTTGAAACCTTTATCTACTCGATTGTTAGCCCTTATCTTGTTTTTCTCTACTGCTATCAAATTTGGAATATGAAAATCTTTCAGGTTGATCGTGCGAGAGAGGTGTACAATATGATTCCAGAGTATGGAGTCCGAGGCACTGCAGAACTTTACACCATTGCAGTGAACAGCTGTAGTCATCATGGTGATTGGGAGTTTGCTTGCAATGTCTATGACGACATGATACGAAAAGGTGTCATCCCTGACGAGGTACCTCTTTAAACTGTAATGTTTTACTTGTAGGAAGCTCCTCTATTTTTTGCCGCTGTTCAAACTCCAGTAGATCTCAATCTACTAATGCAATATCGAGTTGTTCGGTTTCTTATTTTCTCACAAGTTGTTTGTTCCTTCTCAAGTCGCCCTGTAAACTAAAAATCAACCAATTAGAAAGAAGGCATAATTTGTTTCTGTCCCTGAGAACTTATAATCTCTATCATATCTCCACTTCACTTGCTGGAGATGGTCAATTAATTTCCCATTGGAACATTTTATTCGACGTTGCCATCCTGGAGATACATGATATAAGAATGAATTTATGTCCAACACATTTCTTGAGTGTGCAAATATAGTTGGCTTCTTGCTCAATATCTAGCGGGAAAGGCTCTTCTGTCTTTCGGAATCATATGAATAACTTTATATAGTTGTTGCGTAGAGGGTGTTATTGTTGTTGGGCAGTTAGGTGTTTTATAAGCTGGTCTGCCTTTCAAGGTCAGACGTAACTTGAATTGTTATGTTCAGTTATTTGCCTTTTCTCTTAAATGCAATTAAGACACCTCTTACAATAATATGCTTCTGGTTATACATTACTGTTTAAAGTACCGAAGAAGAGAATGGGTTCTTATTACATTACAGTAAGACGTATTTATAGGAAGACACATAACCCCCCTCATCTAACACTCACACACCTAACACCCTATACCTTTTTATCTGCCAACTCTTACACTCCTCCTCAAGCTAGAACGTACCATGCTTTGAGCTTGTTACAAAGAACATACAACGAGAAAACATATAAATTGTAGAATTCAGTAGGAAGAGTTTTTCCATATATCTTTACATCATAAGGATAACCTATTTATACAAGAGAAACATTAAAGTCTAACTCACTCCCCTTACCTCATTATTATACACCCATACCTATCATCTAATACCTCATCTACCCACTTTAATATCTGACAGAAAGTTATTTCTGCACCTAGACTAATAACTACAGATTCTTCCTAAACAATACAGATAACAGCTATCTAATATACAATATTTCTACACTCCCCCTCAAGCTGGACTGTACATATTGTATATTCCTAGCTTGGAACAAAGTTCTTCAAATGATGTTTGGATTAATGCCTTTGTGAGAATGTCTGCCAATTGTTGATGTGAAGGCGTATACAATAGGTTAATGACCTTAGTCTCTATCTTTTCACTGATGAAATGGCGGTCGACTTCAATGTGTTTTGTTCGATCATGGTGGACGGGATTTTTAGCTTTGCTGATTGCTGCTTGATTGTCACAAAACAAGTTGATAGAAGAGACTTTAGCTTGTAGTTCAGTTAAAAGACGTTTCAACCACATTCCTTCGCATATCCCATGTGCCATGGATCGAAATTCAGCTTCAGCGCTGCTCTTGGCTACTACAGACTGCATTTTACTTCTCCATGTGACCAAATTACCCCACACAAATGTGCAATAGCCTGAAGTTGACCTTCTATTTGTTAGAGATCCTGCCCAATCTGCATCCGTGAATATTGTGACACCTCGGTTATGAGTTTTCCTGAATAATAACCCTTTTCCTGGTGTGCTCTTAAGATATCTCAGTACACGTAGAGCTGCTTCCATGTGCTCTTCAGTTGGGTTATTCATGAATTGACTGATTACACTAACTTACTGAGAACCCAATGTCAGGCCTAGTGTGAGAGAGATAAATCAGTTTGCCCACAAGTCGTTGATATTCTCCCTTGTCAACTGGAGCACAGTCCAACTTGGATCCAATTTTATTGTATGGATCCATGGGCGTGTCTACAGGTTTACACCCCAACATTTTTGTTTCCTTGAGAAGGTCAAGAATATATTTACGTTGTGTGATAGAGATCCCTTCTCTGGATCGAGCTACTTCCATGCCAAGGAAGTACCGTAGGTTGCCAAGGTCCTTGACCTCAAATTCTCTTGATAGCAGGAGTTTGAGTGAGGTAACTTCCTCATGGTTGTCACCAGTTACAACTATGTCATCCACATAGACAATTACAATAGTTACTCTCCTTGAGATACGCTTCATAAACATAGTGTGATCAGCTTGACTTTGGGAGTACCCGTTGCCTTTTAGGACTTTAGAGAATCTGTCAAACCATGCTCGGGGGATTGCTTCAACCCATAGAGTGACTTTTGTAGCTTACATACTTTGTTTTCTGTGGTTTTGGTGTTAAAGCCAGGAGGAATTTCCATATACACCTTCTCTTCAAGATCACCGTTGAGAAACGCATTCTTTATGTCAAGCTGATGTAAGGGCCAATCCAGATTTGAGGCAAGAGATAACAAAACCCTGATGGTATTGAGTTTAGCCACAGGTGCGAATGTCTCCTGGAAATCTGTCCCATATGATTGAGTGTACCCCTTTGCTACCAAGCGGGCTTTGTACCTTTCGATATTTCCATCTGGCTTATGCTTCACTGAAAAGATCCACTTGCACCCTACTGTCCGTTTTCCTTTAGGAAGAGAAGTCAGCTCCCACGTTTTGTTCTTTTCAAGTGCTTTCATTTCTTCTAGAGTGGCAGCCTTCCATTCAGGGTTTGTGAAAGCTTCATGCACAGATTTTGGAATCTGAACATGATCAAGTCTTGATAAAAAGGCCCTGTAATCTGGTGAAAGACTTTTGTACGACATAAAATTGTAAATAGGGTGAAAGGTGCAAGATCGGGTTCCTTTTCTGAGAGCTATAGGCAAATCCAAGTCAGAATCAATTATCTCACACTCTTTAGACGTACCTTGTGTATGTTCAGATGATGAACCTGGTTCCGGTTCATAGCTTTGTTGAAGTAGAGCTGGTGTTTTCTCCTCTTGGTTTTGTTTCCTCCGAGAATAGACAAGAAGTTCAAATGTTTGTGATGTGTTTTCAGGAGCAATAATAGGTACAGAATCTGACCCGAGAGTAGGAGTCGGAGGCTGTTGTATAGGTTCATGAGCAGGAATTGAAGGAGGCTGCTCAAGTGGTACAAAATCTGACCCGAGAGTAGGAGTAGGAGGCTGTTGTATAGGTTCATGAGTAGGAGTTGAAGGAGGATGTTCAAGTACTGGTGGTGATGTTTCAATTAGAGATTCCCACGAAGGATATTCACTTTCAGATCCATTCTCCCCCGAATATTAGAGTGGGAGAAGAAAGGTGTATCTTCAAAAAATGTGACATCCATGGAGGTGTAAAATTTACGAGTAACAGGGGAATAACACTTGTACCCCTTTTGATGAGAAGAGTAGCCTATGAAGAGACATTTAGTGGCTTTAGGATCCAACTTGCCGTGTTGGTGAGGATGAATGTGAACAAATGCAGTGCATCCAAACACTCGAGGAGGAATAGAAGATAGGAGATGAGTATCAGGGAAAGACTCAAGGAGGACATGGCATGGTGTTTTGAAGTTTAAGACACGAGAAGGTATTCTGTTAATGAGATATGCAGCGGTGAGGATTGCTTCACCCCAGAAACGTTTTGGAACTTGAGATGTGAATAATAGCGCACGGGCAGTTTCAAGCAAATGCCTATTCTTTCTCTCAGCCACCCCATTTTGCTGGGGAGTATCGACACACGAACTTTGGTGTACAATACCCTTTGAAAGTAGGAATGAGCCCAACATGTTATTGAAGTAATCTTTTGCATTATCTGTTTTGAGAACCTGAATTTTGGTTTTGAATTGGGTTAGGATCATTGTATAGAAGTTCTGAACTATTTGTTTGGCTTCTGATTTTTCTTTCATAAGATACACCCATGATAGGCGAGTGTGATCATCAACAAATAGGAGGAACCATCTAGCACCAGTAATGTTACTGATTTTAGATGGCCCCCATATATCACTGTGTATCAGTGAAAAATGATGAGATTTGTGATAAGGTTGAGCTGGATAAGAATTGCGAACATGCTTTGAAAATTGACAGACATCACACTTAAAGAACTTTGGACTTTTATTTCTGAATAATGAAGGAAACAAACGAGATAGTACATGAAATTAGGATGACCTAATCGATATCGATAGTGTAGTACCATGATTTCACTATCTTTATTTGAATTACATAAAGTAGACTCTTGACACTGACTCATAAATGATTGACTACGTGAATTGACGTCTAAAGGAGGATCAGAGGATGAAACTTTGAGGAGATACAATCCAGCTTGTTCTTTAGCATTGCCAATCGCCTTCCCCGAGTCCAAATCCTGTAATACACATGAGTTTTTAGAGAAGTTAGCATGGCAGTGAAGATCACGAGTGATCTAGCTAATAGATAGGAGATTGCAATTGAGATTTGGAACAAGAAGAACGAAATCAAGTTTCAAAGTTGGAGTCACTGAGATGGATCCAGATCCTGTTACCCTGGAGCTTGTCCCATCTGCTACACGAACATAGAATGCATATGGGCAAGGATGAAGGTGCATAAATAGCTTTGCATCCCCGGTCATGTGATGTGATGCTTCTGAGTCAATGATCCAAGGCATTGTAGTGTTCATAGCATCTGAAAAGGCCAGTGAAATAATACATTTATGTGCTAAACTTTCAGGACTTGGTGTTTGAGTGGGGTTGAACATCTTCTTCAGCATCTCCATTTGTTCGTGGCTGAATGGACTTGGTTCTCCAGTAAGAGTTTCAATCATTGTAGCGTGATGACTTCGGCCATCTAACTCTTGTTTGGTTTCCAGTTTTGAGGCTTCCCATGTATTTTCCAGCAAGTTTCTTTGACATGACCATGCTTCTGGCAATGATCACACCATGGTTTCCCTTTTTTTGTTGAGCCTCGTGAGTTCTGGAACTGATGAGAGCCATGTTCAGCTAAGGCCGAGCTTCCATTATTCACATTCAGGTTTGTGCTTCCCATCATGACTTTCTTTCGGCTCTCCTCCTTTCGAACCTCAGAGAAGACTTCTTGAATGGAGGATAATGGTTTAATTCCAAGAATTCTGCCTCGAACTTCATCTAAGTCTTTGTTTAGACCCATCAGAAACTTAAAAAACTCTCTTTGTTTCCACAATCTTCTGGAATCGAGCCTTATCCTCAGAGCAGTGCCACTCATGTACTTCAAATAGGTCAATTTGTTGCCAATATCGAGTGAGTGTTGAAGTACATTGTGACTGAGGACTCCCCTTGACGAAGATCATGGATGATACTTTCAACAAAAAATAATTCTGATGTATTATCACTGCTGGAGTACGTATCTTTAGCAGCCTCCCAGATCTCTTTTGCAGTTGAGTAGAGGAGAAAGTTTTCTCCTTTCATTGATCATGGAGTTGATAAGCCAGACCATGATCATGCTATTTTCAGATCTCCAAGTTTTGTAACTTGGATCAGTTTCTGTTGGTGTAGAGACACCACCAGTGAGGTATTCATCCTTCCCTCTACCACGAATGAAGAGCATAACGGATTGAGACCACTGGAGGAAATTGTGGCCGTTAAGTTTATGCCCAGTGATGGGGAGGAGGCTGCTGAGGCTGCTGTCAGAGCTTCCATGACTGACAGCAGACATGGTGTGAGTGGTTTGGGAGGATGTGGCTGAAGTTTCACCAGACATGGTGTGAGATTTGAGATTTTGAGAGAGAGGCCAGGAAAGGCTAGAAATGGTGGCTAAAAGAATAGTAGGCAGACCTAGGTTTGCTCTGGTACCATGTAGAATTCAGTAGGAAGAGTTTTTCCATATATCTTTACATCATAAGGATAACCTATTTATACAAGAGAAACATTAAAGTCTAACTCACTCCCCTTACCTCATTATTATACACCCATACCTATCATGTAATACCTCATCTACCCACTTTAATATCTGACAGAAAGTTATTTCTGCACCTAGACTAATAACTACAGAACCTTCCTAAACAATACAGATAACAACTATCTAATATACAATATTTCTACATAAATTGACTAAACAATTAGTTACAATGATTGGCATTTCTTATACTAAAAGTGAGCTAACTGGATATCCAACCAAACTTGAAAACCAAAACGTCCAAAACTGCCACACCGTATCCGAGAACTCGTCAATCCACAAGAACGTCACTCCAATTATGTAGTCAACCAAAGACGAAGGCAACAACGAAATGACAAAAAAAAAAACAACGGAAGCACATTAACTAACTTCACACTCCCCCTGAGCAACAAACTAGATGCTCACAAAACCTTTGAAACACAAATCTCCAAAGACGCAAATTGCAACACCAAATGTTTAAACTTGTTTTTTTTTCTTTTTTCTTTTTTCAAAAAATAATTAAAGAAACAGCTAGGCTTTGACCAGGTTAACCAAGTCAGCTCACCGGGTTCAGTGACTCGGTACGAATGCAGCCGCAATAAACCAATTCTGGAAAATGGTGGAAAAGAAAAAGCATTGGTGTTTGCGTGGTAAAAATTATGAAGCGTTGCTAAATGAGCAACTAATTCAAGATTCCGGAACTTAATCCAGGAGAGGAGATTAACTGATCAGTGGGGCAGAACATAAACTGCTATGGCAGCAGTGACACGCTGAGAGCAGCGACACGATGATGTTGGGTACAGTTTGGTTCTAAGAACCTTCTCCTAAAAAATCACTCAAGTTGGCTCAGATACCATGAACGAAATAGGGGAAGAAGAGAATTTGTTCTGATTACATGACAATAAGATATATTTACAGGAAGGTTCTCTTCACCTAACACTCACACATCCACACCCTCTGTGTAACGATCGCACATGCACATACCTAACATTCATTCATCTACTAACTCTAACAGTTATGTTCTCTTATTCATAACTTTAGGTGGCCATTTTCAGATATTTTTGGAGTTGATACGATAATAATGTTTTTTTCGCATTCCTTTTCAATTATGCTGATGTATAACTTCAGTTTCTTACTTTTGCCCCTTTCTTGGTCCAGATGTTTATCAGCGCATTGATAGATGTTGCAGGGCATGCTGGAAAGGTGGATGCTGCATTTGAAATTCTGGAAGAGGCTAGGGCTAAAGGAATGCATGTTGGAATCATATCATATAGCTCCTTGATGGGAGCCTGTAGCAACGTACGGCTTCTCATCATCACTAGTATTTTTAAATTTTATTTCCTTGGGATACTATTGTTATAAAGCATTTCCACACGTGATAAAAATATAAGCTGATTATTTCTATGAATACCTTATTGTGATTTACTTTTAAATTAAATTGGGTGGTGAAGAGCTCATTTATTATGGGGGAATACAAGTTGAGAGTGCTTGTACTTTTAGTCTACTAAGCTAAATGCTCTAATCAGATTGATAGATTACCTGTTCTAGTTTAGTAAATACTAGTTAGCACTGCACTGGATTTAAAGGGGTTAACTTCCATAATATTACTTTTGCATTTTCTCTTCAAAGTTTGTCTCGTCCAAGTATTATATGACTGGTGCAATTGATATGTGATCTCTTGGAAGAAAAGTAGACCTACAACCGTTCTTGTTTATGCATTCATACAAGGTCATATCCATGTATTTGATCTGCATCATTGAAGTTGTTAGTTATTCTTTTTCGAGTCTGTACATGTAGCAAAGAATCAATGAGGCTCACTCTCTGAGTTTATGATGTGCAATTGGTGTGACATTATATGTCTTCTTCATGCTTTTCAGGCTAGAGACTGCCAGAAGGCATTGGAGCTATATGAGAACGTTAAGGCCTTGAATCTGAAGCCAACAGTTCCAATGGTGAATGCCCTGATAACTGCTTTGTGTAAGTTATTCCCGTCATATCTCCCACATCACTGTTATATAAGTATTAAAGTTAGTTTATTATTGTTTGATAAAGCATTTTCGTATCTTCGACCCGAAATGTGTTTGGTTGATCTTTTTCCAGGAAACGCTTTCATTCTCATCTCAATAAGAAAATCATCACTACTCTAGTTGCAAAACCTCATTCTGTCGATTTTTGACCTGACAAGTCATTTTCATGTAGCACTTTGCCAGCATTCTTAACTAATTAACAAACAGATTGGCTGGACTGTGAAACTGTTTATCCATAATTATGATTATCTGATGTTGACCAAAAATTAGGAGCTAAAGGAGTAGAAATCACATTTGCTTGCAGAACGAAGTAGATGAGTGGATATAAGTAGACTCCTTCAAGATATCACCCAATAGCAGATACTTCGGTTGGCAAGGGGATTATATATATGTGTAATATCTTGCAAAAAGATTTTCAACTACCATGAATTTAAGCTTTTATGACCATAAAGGACATTTTTCAAGGTTTAAGCCGTCCCTGTTAACTCTTTCCCATAATTGTAATCACTACCATTCCTTCTTACTCAAGGCTTTGTCATAATACTTGAATTTTCATGTCTGAAATATAAGCCTGTATTTAATTCAAAGACAAACTTCAAACCCTTAATTTGTTATTCGCTTATCACCTCATCGGTGATTTTGAATAGTTCCGTTTCATTATTCAATGCCTATTTTGACTTGGCATCAGTGCTGCCATGAAATTCTTTTCTAGAAAGTAGATACTGGAAGAATGAAAAGAAAAAGGGCTGTATATGAGCTTAGTTTACTGACCTAGCCTGGTTCTGTTTATATTGCCTTCTAGGCTAGTCCAATGCTTGAACTTTGACTCCGCAACTGCAGGGACTGTGGTTAGAAATATCAAGGATGATGGGTATCTTTTAGACTGTAAATCGCATTCTATCAATTTATTTTCATTATCTGTCAAATTTCCATTTCTTTTTGATATATATATTTCTCTGTGCTTGATGTGATGGTGATTGAGCAATCACTTGTTCCTATATTCTTTCAGGTGATGCAGATCAGCTGCAGAAGGCCATTGAAATCTTATTTGAAATGAAGGAGACTGGCTTGTGCCCTAATACCATAACCTACTCCATTCTTATTGTGGCAAGTGAAAAGTAATTACCTTCCACATATAGCAATATATGATTTTTCCTCCGCTTTCGAACCTAGAGTATGGACTTACATATATCATTTTTATCTTTGGGCAGAAAAGATGATCTAGAAGCTGGTCTCATGCTTTTATCTCAAGCAAACAAGGATGGTGTGACTCCTAACCTTGTCATGTGTCGGTGCGTCATTGGTAAGAATAATATGTCTGCCATTATGTCTATTTATGTGAATGTTTCTAATTTGGATAAATTCATAACTTTCCTGGAGACCTGAATCATGTGTTTAGGCTGCCTATTTGTTATTTGGAATATCTTATACCAAGAATGATGTCAAGGAACTTATCTTGTCTGGTGTCTATCTTCTCATTTCTTAATTATGTTTGCTGAGAAGGTATGATGGAATGACCATACATTTGACTAATACTCCCTGAAATCTTCTTTACTGTAGGGTTACCGAATCTTACTCAAGATGTTGTCAGTTATAAAAAGATGAGGGATATTTTGTTATCAGTTCTATAATTTTTCTTCAAATTGTCTATTCCTCTGAAATGTTGTATGGTAGTAAAATGTTTAAATGATGATCTCATTGCAATGTGTTTTCTGACTTCATCTGCTGCTGAAAGGTTTGTGAAAAATGGATCACATTGAAAGCTGGTGTTTTATATGGGTAATAAGAAATGAAGTAAGGTTTACCTTCACTTTTCATACAAACAAACGCATAAAGATATTTAATTACTCTCCTGGAGGCCATGTCTGCTCTTTCAGCAGTCTTTGTTTCATTTGCAGTGTCTTTTAACAACTTTCTATTGGAGAGTTTCCATGACCTATTGCTTTATTCTGCAAAGTCAGTTATTGCGGAAGCCGCGAATAGAATGAAAAGAAGAAGCATCATGTTAAAAACTAATTCGTCTCATATATTTTGGTAATTATTATAATTATCTGGCTGTTGATCTCATGAAGATACTGTCGAATTTGTTTTGTGCAGCTATGTGCTTGCGGAGATTCCAGAAAGATTCTACATTCGGCGAGCCTGTGCTATCTTTCACCTCTGGACAGGTTCAGATAAATAGTAAATGGTACGAATTCCTACCCTCCTAAAGTAACAATTACTTATCACAAAAAATGAGAAACATGATTAATTCAGTCCATGATGTTTCTACATAAATAAAGGCCATAGGTAAAGTTGTGATTTGGTGCTTACGAGCTGTTTTAGTTTCATCTTAGACATTGATCTTGTCATAGGTTTTTGAACTCCTTGACCAGAAACACTTAATGAATTTTAACATGCCCACTTTCTTGTCCATCTCTTGTTCTTTTTCACAACACAAAGAATATTAGCTTTCCTGTATCAATATTAAATATAGTATGGCTGGAGGTATAATTTCACACTAGGTTTCTATCTCCCTTTGTTTTTAATGAAATGCTAAATTTGGTTGAAATTGCAGATAATTATTTAATATTACCTTCTTACCACCATATCTTAAGTTGAAAGCTAGCGCGTTGCCTTGAGATTTTGACCATCCAATTAAGCTTAGATATGGCAATACAGTAACATATTTGAATTGTTAGTTTCCTGAGAAGAAAGAACTGTTGCACTGCAACTTTCTTATAGGTATCTATTTCCACATCATACTTCTGGAATTTTTGCTTATCTTGAGCCAGTCGCTTAAGTACAAAAGTTGTCAATTCTTAATATGAGCTAGTTGTGTGCCTGTACTAGGTTTTGGTATTTGATATTTTGGTAAACTTATTGGGGCGCTTCTTTTTAAGCCCCCTTAGTTCTGTTCATTTTGGAACGCCCATGTATTTCAGGCATTTCTTTTGGGCTTGAGTTGTGCTACATTATATAGCTTGTCCAGCCCTCCACATCTACTCTTTCTTGTTCCGTTTTTTTATAAATTGCTAAATTATAGACTTTGATGGCTCAAGTTTTGGATTTCCGTTCATCTATTATGTTTGTTAATATAATTGATATCATCTTTCACAAATCTTTATTTTTATCGACGCTCTCAATTGTTGCTGAGAAGGTTTCAATACATAACGCTAATGTTGGGTGATTATTTAACTGCAACAACCACCAAACCTTTAATACCAATTAGTTGTGGTAGGCCGTATGAAGCAAACTAAAATCATGTGGAGTTCAACGCTTAAATTCTTTTTCTTCACTCGTTTTGGTTTAGAACAAGGCCTTCATTTGGCCTTTTCACGATTATATCGTTCCGTATGACCTCAAAAATCTAAATGAAGTCAACCAAAATGAGTGGAGAAAGTTCATTCTTGTGTTCACCTCAATGTGATTTGATTCACATATCCCACCAATTAAGTGACTGATTATTTAACTATTCACTTAAAAAACTTTTTGGCTGACCTATGTGAGTGATCTTCTCTTTTACGAAAGGAAATCACCTTCATCTGTCATACGTTCACGATGAATTTCTTAGAACGCGAGTTACAGTAAAAAGAAATAATATGGATTAAGAGATAGGCTATTATTTCTGCAGGACATCCTTGGCCTTGATGGTGTACAGGGAAACAATCGCAGCCGGTGTGATACCTACTGTTAATGAACTTTCACAAGTTCTGGGATGCCTGCAGCTTCCACATGATGTATCCATAAGAAATAGACTTATAGAGAACCTTGGTGTTCATAATGATTCATCAAAAGTTAAAAATCTGTGCTCCCGAGTTGATGGATTTGGGGAATATGATCCTCGCGCCTTTTCTTTAGTCGAGGTGTGTAGAAACCAAACTCTAAACTTTGTAGTTTTCGAAGTCTTTAATCTTTTTATTTTCACCTCCTTGAAAACTATATGTAAGAATTTACACTTCTATAATTTTTAGGAGGCTGCTTCTCTCGGAGTTGTACCAGTTGTCTCTTTTAAAGAAAGTCCCATTGTTGTTGATGCGAGGGACTTAAAAATCCATACAGCTGAGGTGAGCTTGCCTCTATTTATTTTATTTTATTTTTTGTTTTTGTTAAAGCATACAACCCTTATTCCTCACTTGTGCGGAGAAGGCTACGTGAGTCTTTTTTCTTCTATTCCTATCAACTTATTTGCCTTATCGTCATCTGTACTACATGCACTTAAGCTCTTCCAATCACTTCATTCTTAAGTGTTTTTAAGTGACATTGCCCTTTATTTTTTTGAACATCATGGTAATATGAAATCTGAATCAAGACGTTGTTATGGTGCCAATAAATTTGTGGTATTATTGCTCACCTGGTGACAAGAACGATGTTTGTTGAACTCACTTTGATGTTTTTCCCTTTTCATTTATGAGTCTCAACTTCTATTTAAATCGTGCTTAGTGTTATCCTAACAACAACCTGAGGCATGTTTTGGAACGCTAACAAGTTCCAATTTACCACCAACTTGTATCTCCCGGCCTCTCACTGTTTCTCCCTCCTAGACGCACACACACATGTCCTCTAAAAACAATAGCTGATTGCAATTTCATGCATCTTATTTTAAGCTTTCAATTTTTCTTCATCTTCTCTATAGAATACTGCCGGTTATTTGAACTGACTCAAAAATATTGATCAGGTGTATGTCTTGACAGTTCTGAAAGGTCTAAAGCATCGGTTGGCTGCTGGTACCACCTTATACTTATGCATTTAACTTTTTCTTGACTCTGATATGTATCTGGGAAGCTTTTACATTTCCTGTAAGGATGCGCTACTGGCTTCTATATGAAGAACTGTATTCAGCAACAAAGTTAATATATTGGATAAACTTAAACCTTCTGCTATTTATATAACGATCCCTAATCAATGACATCACACTCCCTTTTGCTAGATCTGAGAAACTGTTAAAAACTGGGCGAGACCTATGGAAACGGGTGATATAAATTAGTTAAAATTCTTATAGTGTATGGTTGTTAGTATAGTTAATAAACCTATTATCTCCCTTGTTTGCTCTTTATTTTTTTAATTTTTTACATCAGGTGATGATTATATGGTAGCATAACCAAACGAAAGGGGAGATCTTGCATTTGAGTCTCATCACATCAATTTATTGAAAAAGAATTTTTGTGTTATACCCCAACTTTTTAGTTTATTTTATTAAATATGTTTATTTTCTAACAGGAGGTACTTGGGGGTTTTCTTTTTTATCCTCCTAACCTTTTATTATGAAATTCTTGCAGGTGTAAAGTTGCCTAGTGTAACTATTTTACTGCCCACAGCGCAAACCCAAATTTCTGGAGGGGAAAAAACCATTAATATTGCTGGCAGGTAAGGCGATCTTCTTGAATGGTTTGAGAAGTAAGCTTCTCTATATAAGTGTGATGAGTAGATGATGTTCCATCGCTTTCATGTGTGGATATGTTTTGTAAATTTGTAATTATAACAAGGCCTGCCTTTGGAGATCCAAGTTTTGACTTTGAAAAGTGTATGGTATGTTACTGGTGATTCTGATTGGATCTTTACTCCATCAGTAGCCTACTCTTTGGAGGCCAAAAATCTTTTGAGAGGTCTTTATGAATGTGAATTTGTGATGGTCAAACACAATCTTTGTTCAATCCCTGATCTCTATGTTCAATGTGACTACTAATTGGTGCAAACCAATTGAGAGTATAGGAGATTGGACGTGGAGTTTTTGGTTCCTGAAGAGCATCAAAATGTTCCACTAATTATGTTGGAAAATTTCAAAATGGTAGAACCAAGCACACACCAATATTAACTTTTAATTGACAATGGTGTATTCCATGCTTAACTAGGATCATACTAAAACTAAATAAACCATCATGGTGCTGATTTGGAAAATTCTTCCCTATGCAAGGCTACTTATGGTCACAATTTTCTCATGTGTTAAAACTTGTGGTCTTATCATATATTTAATATCGAATCTTTGATTGTGGGAAAATTATGGCTGAGGGTTAAAGACCTGGGCTAGATACGATTTATCCCTACTCTGGGGTGCAAGTGGGATACCAACAGGAAAAGTAGTACCACGAGGAAATAATAACAATATTATCCTAGGCAGTTCTTCTGTCACTTTCAAGGATGGATGCCATCCCTGCTAGTGGATTTAAAATCTCAACATTTATCACCTTTATTATTGATTATTGATTGAATCATTTTAGAAATTATTAGTTTAAAATTCTCCTTTTTGCTTAACAGGATAAGCCAAGCAGTTACGGCACTATTGAGGAGACTTGGACTATCTTACCAAGGAAATGAATCATATGGAAAGATCCGAATACATGGTGTTGTCATAAGAAAGTGGTTCCAGCCGAAGTTTGATTCTCCTTTCAGTGGCAAAGCAAGAGACTTTAGTTCATCCTTAAGACGTCTAGGTTCAGGCATAAGCCGCCAACAACGTAAAATCAGAACTGGCCATTTGTCATTGCAATAAGATACATATTTATTGGTGTATATCTGGGAATTCTTTTCCTTCATAAGTTGTACCATAATTCACATCCCCAATAATGCGTGTTCTGCTTCCTGCCATGAGTTACCTGCTCATGTTTTAGAAAAAAGTCTTCATGAGATGGAAATAACTACAGGAGGCAACACTAGAGTTTGAAGTAGAAAGATGATGAAAGAACTTGGAGCATCTTGGATATTGGTTGCTTTGTGCTCAATCAGATGTTATTCATAGGAAATGTCTTTATATATGAGCTGAAAACCTTCATTTGGTACCTGTAGTTGCCTACTTGCCTACACTATGTAATATAGAGAGGCTTTTTAGCTGGCAAACTCTGAAGTATGTATCCTATTTTTTGAATAATTCCAGGATCTTGTGATTCTAGTTTGATAGAGTTGAAGTGCATTTAGGATATCTGAACTTTGTAATGTATCAAATTTGTAATATATGGTGTATTTTTACACAGTGGAACCACTACCATGTTAAATAAAATCGTTCTTTAAAATAATTTTTTCCAATTACTAATAATGTTGTAATATGAACCTCAATTTTGAGCATTGACTTAGATAAGTAGATGTACAGTAATATTTATGATTTCTTGTGGCTGATTTATATGTTAACATATTAATAACTCTATTCTACTAGTCTTCTTCTTTTGTTATTCATCAGGATCAAACTTTGGTCTTTCACAATTCTTGTATATAAATGTTGGTTTACTACCCTTTGCAAGTTCAAAGCCAATTGCTGCTACTTGTTCAAACCAGTTCAAGAAATAACAGTTCTGGAGCAATGTACTACTGTTATGAATCTGTTCTTGTAATTGTTCATATGTATTAGGTCCATACTCTTATTGGACTTCAATTAGTACGAATGATGGGAGAGTCTATTCTTCTCATTGCTCTATGAGCTGTGAATACAAATAGAATAACTACTGTAGTGTAACTTCATAGAGCAATGAATACAAATAGAATAACTACTGTAGTGGTAAGTTGTAACTCCAGTTAGTTGCAGAATCCAGGTTCAGTTATCATTGAAGAATCATGCATGGCTACATATGTTGCAATATTATGGCTATTGGCCTTAAATTTGGGATGAACAAGTCAGTCTACACAAGCTTCAGAAACTATTTTGGAAGCCATTGTTGTACAAATTCCTATTAAAGCCTTTAAATTAACCAGTATCATTGTCAATGATATTACGACAATTGATGGTTATTTATTTTACAGGTTTTCACAACCATTGCCAATGAGGCAGAAAAAATCTTAGTCGTCAAAACTGCCAAGCAATAAAATTTGCTCGTTACTTCATAAAGCACTCAACCGAGAAGTTAAGTTAACGAAGGCTTCCTCTTTACATGGGAACGTCAAACCACCCATGGGATGATCAAAACCAAACTCTTCTTCTGCTTGGCGTAACAAGTCTTGAAATGCAGGATGATTCAGGTATGATATTGGAAGCACATGTCTCGTCTTCTGAAATTCTCCAACGTATACTGCTATATGGCCTTTAGGAACATCTGATTGGTTTCTGGCACGTAGTGATTGAAACTTGTGAATCTTCTTGCTACTTAATCCAGTCGATGATTTGAAACGGAAGCCCATGACTAAATTTCTGTTGATCTGATCAAGAGTGATCGAATTGAGTTGAGATGCGGCAGAAGAGTAATGCTCACTAGTATATATAGTATGTGGGTGCATTCATATTAGGACAACTTGGGATTTAAAATCAAGGGTTGTTATCAATAAATTGTTTGATATTCTAATGAGGGGTCTAATAAACCAGACAATTACTCACATGGCTTTGCTCATCTGCATAGCTTGAGAAAATAATATGTTTTTAATTTTTTATCCACACATTACTCTATGGTTCAAAAGCCCCACTTGCTCCTATGAAGTCAATTTTGAGAGGGGCATTATGGGTTGTCTTCAAGTGCTGATGCCTCAAAAACTGGGAATCATTTTAAGGCAAAGCAATAGACTATACATGTGGTTGGTTTTTGTATTAGGAAGAACGAGCGGGAGGTTAGAGGATCATATAAATTTTGAATATTAGGACATTTGAAAACCGACAGCAAGTTGCTCTTCAAGTGGTATGTCACATTCTGATGTTACCACATAATTTGTTTTGACTTAGAGTTGTTGGTGGATTTTTTTATGTACTGGAAAGTTCTATTAAATAAAGATGACCTATACACAGTTATGTTAGAATATATGTTCTTTCTTCTTGATATCTTTTTACTCTTTTACGTTAGCTAGGACATTTTATGAGGCTCATGAATGCCAGTGCCGGTGCCATTAGTACAAAACAATTGCTTAGCATCATTAATGTTTTAAATATACGGTGGCATTTGAAGCTTCATAAAGATATGATAAATATGGTGTCTGTACTGATTATGAAGGTTCAATTTCTTAATGTAGTTCACATCATTAGTAAACGTAATTGTAGTCAGAGTCGGGTGATCTTCTACATTAGTCTTGTGGATCATAAGCCAAATTGAACATGAAGAACCATGATATTTTTGTTGCCAGTTTCTGGATAATATTCTGATAATAGGATGAACATTCTAAAACTATGGGGGAAAATGCATAGAACCCCCCTTGGTTTCAAAACCTACTCGAAACCCCTTGTGGTTTGATAATTGCCTAGAACCCCTTGTGGTTTCGTAAACTCTGCATAAAATTCCCTAACTTGCAAAATCCCCCTTGTGATTTTCATAAAACTTTGCAAGAAACTACCTTTTGTGGTTTCATGAAGGAAATTTTGTGTAGAGTTTATGAAACCACACGAGGTTTCAGACAATTAACAAACCACATGGGGTTCGTGCAAGTTTTCTAAACCATAGGAGGGTTTTAGGTTGATTCCCCTTAAACTTTGCTAGTCCAAAAAATTCACTAGTTTGTCTAGGATTTCCTGAAAGTTGGATCGAATGTTTGTTATGCTTACGCTTCAGTCGGAGCGTGAATCTCAGTGCTGGACATCAAAATTCTGCTGAAGTTAAAAAGATGATGTTGATTAATTCTCCCTGCATAACACTAGTTTTTATCTCGTTATGAAATAATTGTCTTTATGTGGATTTATCACCTTTAATTATTCACAAAAATTGCATTGCCTGAATTCTATGATTAACGTATTTATCTGAACTCCACAACAGGAAGAATTTATTTTATTCTGTTTGAACTTGAATACCAGACTCACGCTGTTGAATATTATTTTGAAGCTTCTTTTTTTTCTTTTGTTTTCAAATCCAAACATTTAGAACTTTTAAATTTCTTTGCACAACTATCGACTGACAGAAGTAGTAAGTCTGAATACCAAGATGCTAAAATTGTTTTGAGGTTCAATGTGGAACTTTATTCAACTAATATTAAAAACACTATTTCAGTGTACATCCTTATGATCCTTACATCTTTGCAAGACATCATACATGAATCTAACTACTCTCCTACAAAAAAAAGGGTACAAAAGAATTAACCAAAACTGTTAACCACTACTCTTCATGTTCAGTTTCCTTGATCATGACAGGTGCATCTTGGAAGTGAGTTCAACGAAAGCGTTCTCACTGCATGGAATCGTTAGACCTCCCGTGGGATGACTAAAACCGTATTCTTCCTCCGCTTGATGCAACAAATCTTGAAACGACGGATGGTTCAGGTACGATAACGGAACCACGTATCTTTTCCTCTGAGTTTCTCCTACATAAACTGCAAGATGGCCTTTAGGCACATCCGACTGATTTTTATTAAAAAGGGATTGAAGTTTGTGGAATTGTTTAGCATTTGAAATCAACGACGGAAAACGAATAGCCATGATTTTTATTTTCTTTTTTTTTTCTGGGATTTAAAGGCTTTTTGATTCTTGGTTAATGCTGAAGTTGCTTTTGGTGTTGAAAGTTATGAAGATCGATACATATTTATATGTACGAAGAATGTTTATGGTTTAAAAGAGGGGGGTCTACATTACCAAGGATCACATGGCTTTTGTCATGAAATTTAACAAGATTTTTTTCTGTAATTCATACATCAGCACATGCTTGAGGACCCCCACTCATTCCTGTCAAGGTACTAAGGAAGGAGCCTGCCTGCTTTTATTGCAGACTTCTTGGAAAAAAGTTTATATAACATAAAACGAACTTATTGCCAATAATTTCACAAAAAAAACTAATTGTCAATAATTTTACATGGTGAGTTCCTGCTTCATCGTTTGGGAAAATGTTGTTAGTTGGCCCAAAAGCAGGGAAAAAAGGTTGTTGTGTAAGATGATTAATATGGTTTACCAATAATGTGGGATGTCTACTGCGTCTTCTTTGACTTTGCGTGTCAATTTAAGTGTAGAAGTCGAGTGAGATCTTTTTTGTGGTGGGGGATCCAAACTTTAAAGAGTTAAATAGTTGCATGAAAATACGGAGTGTAAATAGCTTATAATTTCTGCATTTAGTTGAATTGCAGTATTAAGTTACGTGTTTTAACTAATAACTAGCATTAGTAATACTCTTAAGAAACCAATTGCATAAGGAGAACTTAGAAATAGATGAAAACAAAATACATGATGGAACTATTAATGAGGCTGTTTTAAGGGGTAATGCAAGATCTTCGTCTATCCACTTGATACTCTACTCGTTAAAATTCTGAAGCTTAGATTAAGTTCAGAACCCACGTATGTACGACGTTAAGCTGGGAATTAGCGTAGATCCTTCAATGCTTAAGTTAGAAAAGTCAAATTGCAATTAGAGTTCCCACAAGGCACAATCCAATGGCGTGACAACCGTCCAAGCTCTCCAGATTGATTAGTGAAGATAATATACCTTTTCCCTTGTAATGTGCGGGGTGTTTATAAGTGATTAGCTCCATAATTCTTATCGAATGATCGAGTTCTAGTCTTGCTTAGCTAACGCGTGCTATGTTGATCCTGAAGGTTGTTCAGATTAAGATCCACAATTGACAGGTCAATAGATTAATTTGCCAACTTAGACTACATATTCAACGGTCACAATCAATTTGATCGACCACCACAACCGATACATGTCATTGACCGGTCGTGTGGCTAGTAGGTAGATCCTCTTTATTGTTGTCGTTGTCAACTTAGATCTTGCCGGGGGCATGTCACGACTGATTATGACACGTTAAAGAGTAACTTTGAAAAACTTGGTATCTCTAAAAAAAATCTCTAGCATTTCTTGGTTGGACGGTTATTTTGCATTCTTTTTCTATGACGAACGAACTTATAAGGTCAATAAATGTTATGAATAAACAATTTTTTGTTTACAATTCAATCGGATAGAAACTTCCATAAAAATAAATAAAACTCAACAGAAGGCAGTTATATGAGAATTCGTGCAACACTTTCGAGTTTTATTAAGTATTGTTTATTCCTTCAGATGGGTCAGATACTTTATCCAGCGTACGGCATTGTCCAAACTCTCTCGAAAGTGTTGAGGTGATAGATAGAAAAGCTTCCATTGATCGTCAGTCAGAATTGGGATATTCTTATTTATTAAGCCTCGCCCACTGGTTTTCATTCCGCGCATGTTGTTTTCTAAGATGATTTATTAAATATATTATTCCAAAGATCCAGATATTGAGATAGCTACATATTTTATTGATTTGTTCTCTCTTAAGTATATATGTGACAGTTATTATATCTATCTTGTTGCAACTTGGTGCTCCGTGCTGGTTGTTGGGAATGTTATATCTTTTAGACGTTTCGATCTTTATTTGCTATTTTAATATACGAGTCTTACTAAATTAATAAATGTTAAGTGACTATTATCTTGCAATTTTATACGCTTTGACCTGTAAAATTAACTATTTGTATTAATAGAATGACGTTAAAACATGTGTGATGAAGCAAGGTTTTTGGCATCGTTAGTTTGCTCTAATCCATAAATATTTATTTTCAACTTCCTAAACATGAAGCATTACGGTCGAACGCAAGGTCGGTGGACTTTAAGTGACTGATTTAGATATTGTTAGTTTAATGTTAGGTTGAAATTAGAAGTTGGCTATGTATTCCAGTGAGAGAATTATATAAATTATGTCGTATTTTCAGAGAGATCGAGCGAAAAGAAAAAATCTCCTAAATTGATCTTGCTTATATAGTTTGGTGTCAAATGAGTGGTAACAACTAACAAGCGTTATAGGGATTATAACGTCCCCGAATTTTAAGTCTAAAAGTTAACATTCCTTGTGTTGTTAACGTTTAGACTTAAAACTTCGGGGTGTTACATGGGTGGTGGCACCTTTTTTTTTGGTCTTAGGGATGGTGGCACTTGTTACATATGAGGGTCACACTAGTTGGATAAATAGTACCGTGTCATGCATGTAGGTACTTAATTAGGATATTTTTGCTTATGGTTTGATCTTTGTGAATGATGTGAGTTACAAATGGAGTCGTTAAACAGAGATTCGTGCCCATACACCCTCACTGTCGTATAATATATATCAATGTGCAATTGGTTACGGAAGTTACGTTACCGTAGTACCAACTTTGATGCTACGTAGGAGTCCGCAGTCACCGTGTGGGTCGTTCTTAAAGGCTGATGTCTCGCAATCCAGCTGGTGATACCATGGGAAATTAATTTGGACGTCAAATTTTGTTTACAGAATATAAGGCACCTCCAAACAATGAAATTCGGTTCAATCTTGTAAAAGAATATATTACTTTTTGATATTTGTACAGTTTAATTATTTGAAATCCAGTTTCACATTTCTTGTCAAACAAATATGTTTAAATAAAGAATCTTTCTGACAGCTAAACATTTGTGATATAATAAAAAGCCAGTTATCCACTTTAAGGTAACAATTTATTTTATATATATGTTTGTATCGTACATGGCGAAATTCCTTGTTTTTTTTAGCAAGTATATTGCAATATATAGCAGCTACATTTCGTCTAGAAGTATTTTAAGGAAAAAGTGGCTCTTATTCCTTGAGTTATCATCATTAGGTATATTACTTTTTGGCAATAAAAACATGATAGAAATAAATAATTTCTTTGAAGGCAACACAAAATTTGTATGTGGACCAAGATAGACAAATGTTTTTAGGACAGAAGCAATACTCTACTTTTTTCAAATTACAAAAAGATAATCTGGTATTTATCTTTCACAAAGTATAATATGTTTCGTTGAGAGTCTTGAGACACAACAGATGTATATGGCCTAAAAAAGAAGTAGCCCTGCCTCCTATATATACATATATATTAACATTTATATATGCATATATATATATATATATATATATATATATATATATATATATTTAATATTTATACGTAGAAGGATATAATACCGTTGTATAGAAACCGCTCTTTTCCCCCACTGTTTCTTTTTCTCTTTAATTTAAAATATGATTCATCACAATCCCTGATAGTCCATAGTTTCTTGGTTTCTTTAATTTAAAATATAGAAACCGTTTTCTCTTAGCTGGCTTTTTAATTATGGTCTCAGGTCCACACCATTTCCCACTCCTAAAACTATGTACAGTGGTCCTTGTAAGTACATGCAATTTGCAATTCTACAGTGTCCTTGTAAGTACATGGAAAGCTAATATTGCAAAAGCTCACAACCGTATAAAATCATAATTAAGAGCCCATTTAATCGCTTGCAAATTGTCGCTGCATTTTCACATCCAATTTAATCTATGGCTCCAAACACAACCCTTCTTTCTCTTGGTCTTTTGTGTTAAGTGCCACATGCATACATATGTATATATGACCCCATAATCTGGGCCTGGAACTAGAACGGAGGGAAAAGGCGTGAGTGGAATAGTGTATCTTAAGAGAAAGTGCATAATACCCTATGTGATTTTTGAATCTCTGCACTAGGCCCCTATATGTTGTGTTTTTTGCACAAAATCCCATTGTGTTATAAAAACACTGCAATGAAAACCTTCTATTTGTATGAGCAATGTCCATTACACTCAGCACCTTTTGAGACTTTCTTTTCGTTTTCAAAGCTAAATTAAAATACTCTTATGGAAAAAAATGCATAAACAGCTTGTACGAAGTACCAAAGGGTGGATCAGAATATATATGCAAAAAAAAAAGGACAACAAATAGTTTTTCAACTTGTTGCAGACACAAATAATAGACATTAGGATGCAAAGTGCCAAAATTATGCAAATTTGAGGTGCAAAGTTCCTAAATCTTTTAAAATGAAGGTGCAAAGTGCCAAAAATACCTAATTTGAAGGTGCAAACTGCCAAGTATATTTATTATATAAAGATGTTTTGTGCTTACGGATTGAAAATTTGAAAGACACAAAAAGTGATGAGGTAATGAAGGAACATAATACATATCTTAAACTCATAAAAGAATAGTCATACATAATAGTTCTTTTGAAACATCTCTCAAACAATCAAAGAATAGTCAATTAGTCATACATAATACATATTTTAAACTCTTAAGAGATTCTCTAACACGACCTTATAAGACCACATGCTAGTTCTTCTCTCATGAAACATTATAAAAGTGACACATCTCTTTTCGAAACGACACAACTTATATGTTTACCCTATTCATGATTAATTCTCGCACTTATGGGTGTCTCAAGCTTTAACGTCTAGAGATTCATCTATATACTTCACTTTACGCTCTAGAAATTGTAGCTTCTGTTATGGTACAAAGAAATGGATGAAATTGGTTACTTCCACAACTCTATAACTAACAATAAGCTTAGGAGCCATTCTGCGTCTTTCGCTGCTGCAACAAGGGGTATACACTCTTATTCTATGATCTAATGTGTTCTGCAAGTCAATTTCTTGGATGCCAAGATATAACCCCTCTTCCTCCGGTGAATATCCTTCAATAGTTAACTTACTTTCATTTGCACTAGACACCCAACTTGTATCATAATATCCCTCTAGCACACTTGGATAATCTTGTAAATATGATCATATCTCCGGTATGTTTTAGCCATCCAAAGATCTTTGCAACAATTATTCACTGTAAAGTGCTAGGTTTACTTGTAAGTTTTGGAATCGTTCCTACAAGAAAAGCGCTATCCACCCTCATTTCGTACGTGGTATGCATAAGACTTCCAATAGCACTGACATTTTCTAGTTGTGCAACAATTTTGTTTCTTCGTGAATTTTAATTCTACAATCATATGTGGTGTTTGCTTCTCTTTTATTGAGATATTTGAACTGGATAACATAAAAGAACTAGCAACATAAAATCTCATATGCATGAGTCACAAGTAATATAAGGAAGTAAACATTATGATCAAGAATATCGATCCCACGATAAAAGATGCAAGTCATATGATTTAGTTGTACTTAATTATTTTAATTCTAGATCCTAATAAGTAATAGAAAAAGAGGGATTTTAGATTTTTGATTAATTAAAGTAATAAGGTAGAATTTAAATAATAGAAAATTAAATAGTGGAAAAAAAATGAAACAAACAAATAATTAAAGAATTGTTTGGAATATAAGTTCCATTTGAATTTGGATTTTCACTCATAGATAAGCGTTTCTATTAGTTTGCCTACTTATCGATTCATTGAAATATTTTTTCTGTTCAAGTAAATACCAAACGTTGTTTCAGGAAGAATGGTCACGTCACGGAACCATCTTGACTATTCAGCGAATGTCAGCTGCCTGTGTTACATACTGGACTTTCTAACCTCATGACTTTTAACAACCAACAATCATAGAATCACTATAAATTACCTTTATCATGCAACCATAAGTCATGCATAGTTTGTCAGTAAATACATGTGTAGTAGTGAGTTTTATATCCTATAAAATTTTATAATATCGAATCATCTATCTGTTTGCAACACACAGAAGTATTAAACTCAAGATACACAACATAAACAAATAAATCAAACAAACCAAATCTAAATAGAAAAGATCCATAGAATCAATCCATAATCTAAATACTTCCCCAACTCCGAGCATTTGCGAATTTAGCCGAACATTATGATAGTAGGACAAATGTACCGGTTTAGTATTCATTGTTTTACAAATCTAAACTAATAAGAAAAACAATAAAGTAAACTATGAAAACTATAAACTAATCTAAGAATATGAAAAATAAAAGAATAAAACTAAAAATATTTGTGAGCTTTTGCTCTCTAATCTAACCATAGCCATCTATTTATAACTTGTTCTTAAAGTATGAGACTTATAGGGCTTTTCTTAGATGTTTTAGGAGATGAATCCATCCATAATGTATTCCCAAAATATATTTTCTTGGCACGTTTTTAGAAGATTCTCTCTGATTTTAGCCATTTTTGGTCTCAGCTTGTCAACGCCGGTTGCGACATGGTCAAGACCAAGTCAACAACGACAAGAGTTTGTTAACTGGGGTAGCATTGTCTACGTTGTTTTGGCACTGTCAACACTCTAAACATTCTGACTTTTTATGTTCTTGGGACTGTCAATGCCTATCACAGTGGTGTCAATGCTGGTTTTCAATAAACATGGCGTTGTTAACACTGAGGTTGACATTTTAGCACCTAAACCATAATATCCTTGTGCGGTTTCACCGTTTCGGTCATAACTTCTTTGGTGGTGAGAATTGAAATCCGTTTTTTGTGTTAGAAATTAGACATTCGTGGACTTTGAAAAGCATATGGCACATGGACTAGTTCATTCTACATAACTCCAGTAAATCACAGAATTTCACTTTATTGTCGCTCATTTTTGCCTATTTTGGCCAAGCTCTATACTAAACCTACAAAACATGTAAATCAACATAAAAAGACTCAAAATTTATAAGAACAAGCTTTAATGTAACTAAATAAATATAAAGAGTGAAAGTTAGATCCTTATCATAATTTATCAAGTATCTTATCTATATCATAAGTTTTATTTGATGCATAACCTTTGTTACTTTTAACTTTAATTCCTAAAATAGTATCTACTTCTTCTGGATCTTTCATTTGCAAAATAATGTTTAGACACTTTCTGGTCTCCAAAATGCTTTTTATGTTAGTGCTAACAATTAGTTTATCATCCACATAGAAAAATAAAGACCACTTCATATTCACTAGTGATTTTGTAATAGATACGTTTATCAACATTATTGTGCTTGAAAGCGTTGGCTAAAACCAAATAACCAAATCTCTTGTGTCATTGGTTTGGAGCATGTGTTGAGCCATATAATGACTTAGCAACTTACAAACTTTATTTTCAACACGCTCAAGCTGCTCTAATAGACTTCTTCAGTTAAGTCTCTATTTCAATATTAATGTATTGGTAAGCCAAGGAAATGATGTGTCCATACTTACTATATCTATCCTCCACATCCAAAGTAGAACCCTTTCTTACAAATGTGCCCAAGCCTGATGAGACACTTGTAATGGTTGTAAGAGACATAAGTAATGAAAACGTTCTCTACTATTTATCTTGAAAACCACATTCCTTTACCATGGATATATATCACATCTTTGTTCATTATTCGCCTGCAAAATATGGATTTCACCATATGATATATTACTGAAATTTCAGAATGACCCCTATTGAAAACTAGTTGACATGCCTCCACAAAAGGCTCAAAAAGTCAATACAAACCATGTTCTTGTACCTCAATGCCAATTCAAAAAGCTTAACCAATTGTAGCTCAAGATTCATCAAAACTTTAGCAATAATATTAGTATACAAGCGATCTTCTTGGTAGCTTTGTTTGATATCGTTAGCCACTCGTAGGGGTGTTCGCGGGTGGGTTTGGGCGGGTTGTCGTTTAACTTCCGAAAATTCTCCTTGCTCCCTTCATTCCTCTATAAATAAATAAACTAAGGGTGTATGCGGACGGGTTTTGGCGGGTTGTCATTTAATATATGACCAACCCAAATTTCGCGGGTTGCCAGTTTGTCAACCCGAGCGGGTTAAGTTAAAAACTAAACCATGCGGGTTGCGGGTTCGGCGGGTCAAGTTTTGGCGGGTCGGGCGGATTGGGCGGGTCATGAACACCCCTAGCCACTCGGGATGTATAACATTCATAATAATTATTCCCCTTCATCATGTTCCTTCGTAGATAAGAGATTTTGTATCTTGTTCTCTAATTCCATTATGTAGCGAATCTCATTTTCCACTACCAATGGTTTAAGTATCTACTTGTGCTATGGTAGAGTTAATATACTTTGTTCCAACAAGTGCCTTAAACTTTGCTGGTTAATCTGAATAATGAATTGACTTAAGATAAGAAATCGACCTTCCATTTTGCATCAGACTAAGCCCACTTCTACAAAACTTGCATTTGTCTTGCAAAAGGTTTAGTGAAATAAGGTAATACTTGGACATGAGAATTAGTTATGACCCATTTTTAAGATCCACGAGTACATTAGTAAATTGTTAACTCTACTTCAAATTTTCCTTTCCTTAATAATCTAATATGAGATTTACCAATAAATTCATAACCCTTGACAAATCTTTTGTAGTACCTCATATGGTAAAGAAAACTCCACCACCATTTAGGCACATGCTAGTTCATCATACGCTCAAGCTTATTAAGATCAGTGGTCATTCCATTGGAACTTATGATGCGGCTCACATACATTCTTGTAAACTTATATACGTTTCATACAATTAGTTTTCTTATAAAAGTGATAAAACCGCATTAAGGTGTTGGACGTTGATTCCAGGTAGAGTTGTAAATCAATGTCATCAAATGAATATAGGATAAATCTCTAAGATAAAATAACCAGTTCTATGGGGTTCAACAGATAAATCACGAGAATACGAAATTCACACTTGATAAGAAGATCATTGCTGTACTTGTAATCAATTCACATTATTCGTCCCCATTCTTCTTCTTGATTAACAATATTGGTGAGACGTAATCAAGACGTAGGCACTGATATTACGCTCAATCAACCAATACTTTTTCTTCATCCACAATTGTTTTGTAGAATGTTCTCAGATTAGTTTACAATTTGTTCTGCTAGTTATAACTCCGAAACTAACTATTTTCATATATCAGTAATCATTATCTTTATCATCTTGTAATCAAACTTCCTCGAGTTGTGTGCCATCAACCAACCTTCTCTCAACACTAGATGATAACTCTATCATCCTCAATGTGAATTGCAATTCCTACCTTACATTGTTCATTTAAAGCTAGGACCAAATGTTCTTGGTCACAATTCGACCTCCATTATCTACACTGAATATCACGATGCTAGTTTCTTCAATCACACGCCCCATTCAATTGGCTATTTTTTAATCTAGAAAACTGTGGACATTTCTTTATTTTTACCAAGTTGAGTATATGTTTGCTCACCATAACATAGTATTCTAAAGTATTTTTCACATTTTCCCAACTAAAGTGTTAATTGATATTGGAATATTTTCAAGTAATTCTTCTTTTATCTTTTCATGTATAGTTATCTCACCTTACATTTGTGTCCCACTGAAATTCATCTCAGTCGTAAAAGAGGCCTTTGTCCATTCAACACCTTATTTGTGTTGCCAGTTGTAATAGTTTTCTAAGTGGTGCATTAGGGTCATGAGGTGGTGAGGGTTTGTTAAACACTAAAGTGTTAGCGTTCATGTGGTTCCTTATGGGGTTATTGTTGAGGGGATGATAAGTTTTCCTTTTGAGGGTTTAAGAGTCCTTGAGAGGGCGTCTAAGGCCTTCTCCTATTTCTATGCTCAAGTTCATAGCATCCATCATATCTGTGGAATGGAGTGACAATGCTGCATACTTCCTTTCATCCTTTACTCTACTAAAAACCACGACTGAAGTATTCTTCAGTTAGGTTTCACCAAAAAAAGCCAAAGTAACGACTTTATTTCTTCAATGTTCTGAATATATATATATATAACCACGTTCTATTTTCTCAAGTCCATCAAATCTTAGGAACACTTTTTTCACAGATTGCTCCCATTGTCTTCCCTTCTCAGTTAACCCTTGGTATCATAGATCAATTTTCAAAGTGTAGAGTTGGCCACATGACCTTCTAATCTTCTGGGACTCTAGTGAACATGTGAAAACAGTTCCTACACTTCTTAGTCCGTCCTCTAGGGTTAGTTCGATCAAAGTGTGAAAACTTAATATTACAGAATGGGTTAAATCGACTTTGGCTCCTTCCAGTTCGCTCAGAGTATAACTAAATTTTCTTTTGGTTAGTTGTCTTGGGTGGTTTACCTAAGAATAAGTGTAAGATATTATAAAGAGCCCCCACGAGACCATCATTAATAATTGATTTGTTCCATTTAAATGGACATCAAATATTTTAAGAAATGGGATAAAAGCATTAAACCTCCTATACTTTACTCCATGTTGCACTTTGCCCCCTATCCTTTTATTTTTGGCGACTTGCCCCCTATACAATGGATAAATAAGCACTTTGCCCCATGAGTCCAAATCCAACGGTAAAAAGTAGTGATATGTGTCCATATCCAATGGTGAAAAAATGACTTAGGAGGCAAAGTGCTTATTTATCCATAGTATGGGGGGCAAGTCGCAAAATTTAAAAGGATAGGGGGCAAAGTGCAACATGGGGTAAAGTATAGGGGATTAAACGCTTTTATCCCTTAAGAAATTGTTTTTGGATTCCATGTAGTTTTCTTTGTGTGACATTTTTGTCCTTTTTAACACCGTTAAGTGTTTTTTGCATAACGTTTTGTACTTTTGTGACACTCCCAACCTATTATTGCGTATCTCTCAGTAGTAGCTATGTATGTTTGCATCTTTCTTTGATTTTCTTTAAATTCTTTCATTTTATTTGATCAACCATATCTTCAAGTATTTTTCCAAGTTTGAAAACAACTCTTGATGCCTATTTTTCAGGTTTTGTTTATTGTCCTACCAATCTTTTATTAATGATAAGACGAAGATATAACATGCATGTATAAAAGAGTGGAATTTAGAAGACTAAAATGGGAAAAAATAGAATGCTTGAGTCTTACTTCAATCTTTGCATGGTAAAAAAGGCGATTAATTAAAACATCAGACGTAACAAAAAGACAAAAGTAGTGCGACTTAATTAAAAATAAATATGACGAAGCAAATTAAAGAAAAACATACACAATACTACTTATCCCTAAGTCTCTCTCTCTCTCTTGTTTGAAAGTTGAGACAACTCGTTCTGGACATCATCTTTAACGTTTTGGTCCGCCATGTGTTGCATTTTAGCAATCCCAATCCATCTATCCACAACATCTTTGTTTTTATCCCAAGTTTAGCGAACGCCGTCTTATCCCATAGTAATCCCTTATTCCAAACGTATAAACAACAACGGCCGTGCTTATCTCATAGACATACCCTCCGTGAAATATGTTTTAATTGCAATTTATTCCATGAAGTAATTTGAATTTTACTTAAATTGTTCCTTTAAGAGTTAGAGAATAATTAAAAGACCCAATATATAAGAAGAAAAAAGAAGATACAACAAATCTCAACAAGATAGTGAAGATTATCTACGAGTTTGCACAATCTTTTGATAATTACAATAAATCTTGAATATTAATAGAAATATTTTTAGATATAAGGTGTTATAGATAATGTTGATGCATGCATGATCTACTTTGTTGGTTAAAGATTAATTATACTTATCTAGATCAACAAATTACAAGAAATTTTGAATAATAATATCTTTAGTTATAAGGCGTTAACTTTTTTTTGTTTTAGTATTTTAATTTTATTTTTTATTTGTTAAAGAATAATCAATTATACTTATCTACATCAACAAATTAACATGTCCATGAAATATTATTTTTGTAAACTTACTTTTCTGGTAGAAATTTTATGTGATTAGTTTAGAATCAAAGGAAATAAAAAAGCCGTAGTGCTTATCTGATAGCCATTTCGACCAATAAGTTCACCGCCTCGAATCTTCTGTTCCAAATCCCTGCTCCAAAGCCTGTTCCACTAATTGTATTTTGACACCTGGACACTAAAATGATATCACAATTTTCTCGTCCAAATCTCCTTATTAATCTCTTTTTCCTTCCTCGCGTGACTGTACTTATCTAGAGAAGAGAAATAAACATATTAATTTACACTCTAAGCAGACGGAACATAATTGCAAAAGTTGGCCTGGAACTTTTTATTTCTTTTCTTTTGGACTCCAGCAGTTTGTTGTTTGGAAAACTAATATCATAATGTTGATAGAAAATTTGCAAAATTGGGCATTAAGTTTGATATATGGCAAAACATTCTCATATGTATATAAAATGACAATAGAAGTCATCCAGCTATTAAAATTTGATAATTAAAGGACACAAATGCAATCAATCACATTTGTAGTTCGATATTGATCACAATTTAGTAACTTTTGATGTAAGTTAAGTAAAAGGAAATTGTAGTTATATAAAAGACTAAATAAGATTTAAGCTCAATGGCAGAATTCAAAATTTATCAGAATAATTTTCTAATATCAAAGTTTTATCATCCCTAGAAATTTTGTTCACAAGTTTAACCTGAAAATATTGGCATTGATTAACTATTAAAATAACTTAAATTAGAGAATAGCTAGTTGCTTGGATATATTAGTTGGTTGACCTTAATTTGTTTAATACTAGAAGGAAATCAATAATAACCCAAATATTTAGAGAAGAAATAATTTATAGTTATTTTGAATTATAAGAAGTATTAAGTTCATTAGTACCAATATATAAGCTATTTCTTTAAAATATTTTTTGTCTTAATGAAGTACAATTATATAGGACTAAATATACCGTGATAGAAAGTTCATCGGCGAAGAACTAAGATCTCCTTCTATAATTTAACCAAACAACGACATTATTACTAGGAAATCATATATCTTTTTGTTAAATTTAGAGTTTTGTTTATCTAATTTGGTTTTAAGAAAATACAAAGATAAATTTCATTAGTTATTAATTATATTGTTAGTCAACGTTACATTATTTTCAATTATAAATATAAGTTAATTAATTAGTTCAGTGTCCTTATATAATCAAGTGTTAATAGTTAGAAAATTAAAAATGTCACTTATTGCCATCAACATTAGTGTATCAATTTTCCAAACAACAAATTGCTGGAGTAAAAGAAAATCACATAAAAAGTTGCTGGCATACTTCTGCAATTATGCTCCTTCTTCTGCTCAGAAGTGTAAATTATATGTGTTTATTTTCCTTCTATAGTTATAATACAGTCATGAATTACGGAGATTTGGACAGAAAATAGTGAGATCATTTTAGTGTCCAGGTTTCAAAATACAATTGGTGGAACGGGCTTTGGAACAGAAATTTGGAACAGAAGAATCGAGGCGCCACACCTTTTCCCCACTCATTTGACACTTTCATATTGTCCATTTTAAGTACATGCGCAAACCTAATAACTCCATAATTTACCATATAAATCCATCAAGCTACCATTTGCTTGCAAATCGCGCAATTTGTTGCTGCATTTTCACATTTAATTTATTTATATGGCTCAAAATACACATCTTTTTTTCTATGGATCTTTTATGTTGAGTGTCACACTCACATGCATAGGTCCCAGAGGCTGTTGTTTATGCTTTTTGGATAAACTAGAACTAAAACAAGAATTGCTAAAAAGGCTGAGTGGAATACTTTATTTTATATATCTAAGTGTGTGTTTATATATCCCATCTTTTGCTATCCCATTTTTAAACAATGCAAACAAAAAATAAATTTATGAATCTCAACCAGATATGTAAGACAAATAATATATATAGGTTTTTATAGTAATATTAGTTTCCAGGATCTTTGGCAGTCGTGGAAAAGATAATTGTTTCCTAGGATAAAAGTAGCAATTACATTCTTTCTATATGTATATTATACACATATACACACACACACACACACATATATATATATATATATATATATATATATATATATATATATATATATGTTGTTGTATAAGGAAAAAAAATCTTCTTTTGCATCTATTTGAGACTGATATTTTTTTTTTAAGTAGGAGTGATCAGCAGCAAAGCGCCCCATATATTATGCCATTTAAGACCCTTACTCCAATGTAAAAAGAAAGTATTAGTACGGCATAAGCAACGGCGGAGCCAGGAATTTAGTTTGGGGGGGCGAGATCATGTGAAGAAATTTTGCATAAAAACGATATTTTCTTGTTAATTTAATTCATTTTAAAAATAATTAACCATAGTCAAAACATAAGTATTTTAAGAAGATATTTAATATTAAAATTTTAAAAAATACTAATAGAATATATAGCTAGTAAGTTTAAGAGTTTTAAAGTAAAACTAGATTAATATTTACAAGAAATATGTCTTACGAAATAGAATATTGTATCACATGTTTTAAGAGGATATTAACTTATAACTAAATCAATATCAAAGTATTGAAATACTAGTGCAGTACTATAGAAATTATATTTAGCTTCAATCTTTAACTTTGCCTCAATTAATTATCCAATACAAAGGCACATGTTTCATATAAAAAACATAACACAAATATTGAATCATCCTAAAAGTTAAATATACACTCGAATGTTATATTAATGTATTTTGTTAACTACATAAAAGAAGTAAGAGAAAATTTAGATAAAATTCCAAAAGTAGTAAAATAAATTACGAACTAAATATATTGTGAGATTAAACTATAGAATAGGTTAATAGCAATAACACAAAAACTTTGAGTATATAGTTATGTTATAATTTCGATTATATTATGTTTAACAATATATATAAGTATTATATTAAAAATATATATGTACATATGTTATTGTAAACAAAATATATACAATATATACATATATATATATATATATATATATATATATATATATATATATATGATGACGCATACTCTCCCTCTTGGGATCGTACCCGTCCACGTGGCCTAATCCTCTGACCTCATCCCGCCTCACTACCCCCTTCTTTCTCGCTCGACGCCCGAACCCAGGTATCGACCCCCAGGTATCAACCCCCAGGTATATCGACCCCCTTCTACCACTGCACCTTTATTAAATACTCATTATATCCTATGCTGTGTGCATTCCCCGAGGGGGGGTCAAACCCCTACATGCAGGCGTACGTCACCTACTCATCAACCAGTGGCGACCGTCCCTTTTCCCCAACCAGAAGGAAGGGTCGGACGTCATAGTCGACGTCACATTCCACTCACCGGATGCGTTGTCCTCCTCACAGGGCTCGACCGCCCCGCTCCCCCAATGAAAAGCATTGGTTCGGAAGTTATAAGGTGTAACCAGAGCAGGCCGTGCACCGAGGGTAGCATGCAGGCACCACGTGCCCTACTCTACAAGGGTACTCAAGTACCCTATTACCCTCGGACGAGCATGCACGAGGACACGTGCCCAGGGGGTCGGACGTCAGAATCGACGTCACACTCCACTCGCCCGGATGCGTTGTCCTCCTCCCAGGGCTCGACCGCCCCGCCTCCCCAATAAAGAGCGTTGGTTCGGAAGTTATAAGATGTAACCGGAGCATGCCGTGCACCAAGGGTAACATGCGGGTACCACGTACCCTACTCTACAAGGGTACTCAAGTACCCTATTACCCTCGGACGAGCATGCACGGTGACACGTGCCCAGGTCCAAATTACACTTATAACCTCACCTTTGCCCTATAAATAGGGAGGCGGATCAGTTGCAAAAGAGAGGTCATCACACAACAACACAACTCAACTCAGCACAACACACTCCTCCCTCTGAAATCATTGGTCCCGATATAAGCTAGAGATAACCCCACCTGGTGAGAGAAAAGTGCGGAGCACGCGCCAAGAGGGTTGGAAGAGTTCAAGATATGGCCAAGGAAGCGGTTTGAAGGGAGATCGTGCGAACGGAGCCCGAACCCCCAAGGGTCGTGGATAGTTGCGGAGCAGCTGGGAGCTTACCCGAGTCCAGGTGCATCTTGAGCCGAGATCGACGTGCGAACGGCTCCGGTGACGAGCGTGGCCGGAAGAGGGGCCGTCATCAGTGGCGCCGTCTGTGGGAAACGTCATTAAAGTCTCTGAGGTAGCTCAAGTAATGCACTTGGAATCGGTAAGCTCAGATTCCGTAGATAGTAGAGTTAGCTTTCAGTCCTCATCGCGTCTGTTCTCCCAAGCTGTCATGGCAATAGCATCACAAGAGTCCGATGAGTCCATCTCCTCTTCACCGGAAGTTCCCAGCCAGCATGCGTACGAGTCCCCAAATCGCGCAGCTACGTCTGACGGAGGAACCACCACCGAAGCGCGGATGACTATGAGTGAGCTAGACCGATTACTGGAAACCGCTGCTGAGCGAGGCGCCAGGCGAGTACGACGTCAAGAAGTGAGAACCAGGGGGAGAGGGGCTACACCCCCAGGAACTACAACCCGAATCAGGGAGTATTATCGGAGGCGAGATGAAGACCGAAGAGCCAGAGCAGAAGCCGAACGCGCCAGAGGACCTCACTCAAACCCAGGTATGTCTGGTAACGATCCGCATTTGTTCGATATACTATTTGACTTAAAGAAGGAGGTGCAAGCCTTGAAGAAGGATAGAAACGGAGAAATGGAAGAAGAGGAGAGGGGCAACCCGTTCGCCCCGCACATCTTAAACCCAGAGATCCCGGCGTCCGTCCATTTGCCCAATCCGGTGGTGTATACGGGTGACCGGCACGCAAAAGATCCTCGCGATCACGTCAACCAGTTCTTGGCAATGATGGATATCCTCAATGCGCCCGACCACGCCCGATGTCGAATTTTCCGATCCACCCTAACTGGGCGAGCGCAAGCATGGTTCTCCCAGTTTCCCAGGGGGTCCATCCACAGCTTCAATGACCTCCAAGAGCTGTTCGTTCGACAATTCGCGTGCAACAGGCGCTACCCGAAAACGGCCGGGCACTTGATGACCATGGTCCAGGAGAAAGGGGAAAGCCTGAGGGACTACATGCGGAGGTTTGTGGATGCCGTGATCGACGTAAGGCACGTGGACCCCCACATACTGTCGGAATTTGTGGCGCAGGGCACTCGATCCGTAGAATTCACTGAAGCATTGGTAAGGCATCCGGCTCGGACCTTAGAAGAGCTCATGCAGAAGGCGGAGAGATACATGTTACTCGAAGATACGCGGCTAGCAAAGCTCGGACAAAGAGGGCAAGAAGAGCGAACGAGGAATCAGCGAGGGGATGACACGCGCAACCGGCCTGACGTGGTGAAGAGGTACTTAGATCCCATCCCGATAACTCCTCTAAAGATTTCTAACGTTGAAGTACTAGAAGTTATGGAGGGGCATCCCGACCTACGATGGCCGCCCCAGTCCCGGAACTCCGAAAACCTACGCCACACGGGGAAATGGTGCCAATTCCACCGAAGTTGGGGGCATAAGACGGAGCAGTGCGGCCATTTGAGAAACGAGATTGAGCGGTTGATTAAGAACGGGTACCTGCACCAATTTCTCGAAAGAAGGAAAGATCTTCCCCAAGGAAGAAAGCCGGCAGAGGAGCAAGGAGCCAGTCGGGCCCGCGCAGTGGAGCGTGAAGAACGGCAAAGCACGGAGCATCGGGAGCTGGAAGGAGAGAATTCCCATGCTCGCAGACGAAGGTACGAAGGTGGAGCAGCGGACGAAGAGCAAGTTCCGCCCCAGTATTTACCTCCTCCACCCTCGAACTACCTGCGCAACCCCATGAATGGCCGGACCGTTAACGTGATCGAGGGAGGCCCATTGGCATCTTCGTCCACCCAAAGGAAGAGGAAGTTCTTAAAGGAGACGCAGCGGGTAAGTCTGAAATACCACGTCTTTTCTACCAACATGTACGCACCCCCCCCGATTACTTTCGGTCCCGAAGATCTAGCGGACATTGTTCATCCTCACGACGACCCGATAGTAATTCAAGCCACAATACATGGAGCCGAAGTAGCTCGAGTTTTGATTGACACCGGAAGTTCGGTGGACGTGATGTTCTTGCCAACATTCTTCGCACTCGGGCTCCAACTGGAGCAAATAATGCCGGAAAAAGTCCCATTGGTAGGCTTTGATGGGAGTCCGAGCGACACGCTGGGCTCGATCCCACTTTTGATGTCTTGGGGAGAAGGACATTTGCGCAGAACTGAGGAAGTGAAGTTTTGGGTCATCAATGCACTCGCCAAAACCTACAACGTGATCTGTGGGCGACCCTCCCTTCGCCTGTTCGAAGCGGTGCCATCGGTCCTGCATTTGAAAGTAAAGTTTCCCACCATGAATGGGATTGGGGAAGTTAGGGGAAATCAGGCTCGAGCTCGAGAATGCCGCCTAAACACGATAGCTGCGATAAAGGAGAAGGAGGATGGTGATTCTCGGGGCCAAGGAGATCTCCGTAGGATCGAAGCCAGAAAGCTATACCCGGCAGAAGAGCTCAGAGAGGTCCAGATCATCCCGGACGAGCCCGAGAAGAAACTAAAAATGGGAACGAATATCCACCCGGCCATCGAGTTACAGTTACTTAAAACCCTGCGGCGATTCCAGCATGTGTTTGCATGGGTAGGAGGGCCTCCAGGGCGCATCAGTCCCCATGTGTGCAAGCACTGCTTGGATGTGCGGCCTGACGCCAAGCCAGTATAACAGAGGAAGCGTAAAATGGGACCTGAAAGGAACAAGGTGATCAAGTCGGAGTTGCAAAGGCTGACTGGGCTGAACCAGATCCGGGAAGTGCGATATCCCGAGTGGTTGGCCAACGTGGTCTTGGTTCCGAAGTCGGGCGGACGATGGAGGATGTGCATCGACTTCACCGACCTAAACAACGCCTGCCCGAAGGACTGCTTTCCCTTGCCAAGCATCGACCAGATGGTGGATTCCACGGCGGGATGCGAGCTGCTCTCCACCATGGACGGAGATCAGGGGTACAATCAGATCCCAATGGCCGAGGAAGACCAAGAGAAAACCAGTTTCATCACGGACTTCGGTACGTACTGTTACTTGGTTATGCCTTTCGGTTTAAAAAACGCAGGGGCTACGTATCAGCGGCTTATGAACGATATGTTCGCTCCAATGATCGGAAACAACCTGGAGGTATATGTGGACGATATCATTGTGAAGAGCCAAGAGGCTAGCCAACACGACGCCGACCTAACGGAAGCTTTCCAGATTATGGAGAAGTTCGGACTCAAGGTTAACCCTCGCAAGTGTTCCTTCGGGATCCAAAGGGGCAAGTTCCTCGGCTTCCTCGTCACCCAGAGAGGGATAGAGGTAAACCCCGAAAAGGCCAAAGCCATCTTGGAGATGCCTGCCCCGGCAACAGTTCGGGATGTGCAACGACTCACCGGAAGGATGGCTTCGCTCAACCGCTTCATCTCGAAGGCCGCCGAGAAAGGACTTCCCTTCTTTAAGGTGCTCCGCAACGTCAAGGATTTCCAGTGGACCGATGAGTGCCAAAAGGCGTTTGACGATCTGAAAGGATACCTGCTTCGGCCGCCCCTGTTGGTCAAACCCCAACCAGGAGAAAGACTTTTCGTGTACCTTGCCGTAGGAACAGAGGTTGTGAGTGCAGTGCTCGTGAGAGCCGAAGGAACGGACCACCTCCCGATCTACTACACAAGTCGGACCCTGAAGGATGCCGAAACCCGATACTCTCCCATTGAGAAGTTTGCCTTCGCCCTCGTCACGACAGCACGGAAACTCAGGGCATATTTTCTGGCTCATCCTGTTACCATACTCACGAAGCATCCGCTACGGGCCATTCTCAGCCATCCCCAGGTGTCAGGAAGAATGGTGAAGTGGGCTGTGGAACTCGGGGAATATGACATCCAGTACGCCCCCCGGCCGTCCATAAAAGCCCAGGTGCTAGCCGACTTTATGGTCGAGACCTACGAAGCCCTGGAAGAGGCTAGTACAGAAAGGATCTGAAAGGTATATGTCGATGGCTCCTCAAGCGGGGGCGTAGGAGGAGCCGGTGTAGTGTTTAAGCCAACACCCAATGATGGATCCGAGGAATCTCTATCCTTCGCGGTAAAGATAGACTTCCCGGTGTCAAACAACGAGGCGGAATACGAGGCCCTACTGGTCGGGATGAGGTTGGCAAGCGAAGGAAGAATGACCCGGATTCATGTCCACAGCGACTCACAGTTAGTAGTACAGCAAGTGAAGGGAACATATGAAGCTAGAGACGAAAGGATGAAAGAATACTTAAACGCAGTGCGTAAGTCCCAGGGAAAATTCGAAGAGTTCACCCTCGAACAGATCCCCAGAGCCGAGAACGGGGAGGCCGATGCCCTATCTCGAACGGCCGCCGGCATGCAGTCCATCGAGACCCGACAGGTAACGTTTCTTACGATTACGTCGTCGGAAAAAAGCCACGTTGCGTTGGAGGTACTGAATCTGGAAAACGAGGGTGGAAAAGGTTGGATGACGGAAATCAAGGAGTACCTGGTGAACCCGGATAAATACGAGCACCACGGTGGATTAGGAAAAAGAGCTACCCGCTTCTTCGTGAAAGACGGAGTGATGTACAAAAGAGGATTCTCACAACCCTACCAACGATGTTTGTCCGAAGACGAAGCCCTCAATGTGATGAGGGAAGTGCACGGAGCGAGTTGCGGAAACCACTCCGGGGGAAGAAGCCTAGCCCAGAAGATACTAAGGCAAGGTTATTATTGGCCTACGATGCAGAGGGACGCTAAGGAGTTTGCGCGGCAGTGCGAACAATGCCAGAAGCACGCCACCATGACACACCTTCCCGCGGCAGCATGGGAGCCCAACCTTGTCCCCTGCCCCTTTGACAAATGGGGTATAGACATTGTGGGGCCGCTGATACAAGATCGTTGACAGAAGAAGTACCTTTTGGTGGCCGTGGATTACTTCACCAAGTGGGTCGAAGCAGAACCGATGGCGCAGATCACCTCCGCGGCTGTGATTAACTTCCTATGGCGCAATATTGTGTGCCGGTTTGGTATACCTCGGGTGCTAGTCAACGACAACGGTTTGCAATTCACCAGCAACCAACTAGCCCAATGGTGCGAGCACTGGAAGATCCAACACCGCTTCACCTCTGTAGGTTACCCCCAGTCAAACGGCCAGGTCGAAGTCACGAACCGCACCCTGCTCCAGGGGTTAAAAGCCCGGCTCCTGGCGTATCAGGGAAAGTGGGTCGAGGAAATCCCAGGCCTGTTGTGGGCATACCGAACCACCGCTCGGTCTTCTACTGGAGAAACCCCGTTCAGCCTGGCTTATGGGCACGAGGCAGTCATCCCCGCAGAGATAACCACCGCAAGTTGGAGAGTGCGAGAATACGAAGAAAACAACAATAAGGAGCATATGGTTTTGGAGCTGGACCTCCTGTAAGAACGAAGGCTAAGTGCGGCGCTACGAAGCGCCCGGTACATGACTCGCATGGCAAGGTATTACAACCGTCGGGTAAAAGATCGAACGTATCAAGTAGGCGAGCTAGTCCTACGGAGGGTAGGAGCGACGAAAGCCGTAGGAAAGCTAGATCCGGCATGGGAAGGACCCTACCAAATAGCTCGCATTTTGGGAGCAGCAACATACCAGTTACGGGATATGGAAGGCCGAACCTACCCACGATCCTGGCACGTCTTGAACCTTCGGAAGTTCTACCCTTAATAGCTGGACGCAGATGGGAACCAGCCCCCCCTCCTTTCGGATGATGAAGAACGGACCAGACCCAGGTAAGTAAGTTAGCTTGTAAATTTTCCAGTCGAATTATCTACTTAAGTCCATGTAATTTAGAGAACTACGTGCGGCTTGATTCCCAATTTTACAGCAAGGGATACGTAGGAAGCCCGGAAGTTACTCGGGTTCAGCCCCAAAAAATAAAAATAATATATGTACACTATACACACGCAAGGATAAGCTAACAATACAGGAAAAGCCAAGAAGAGATTTCATTAAAAAAGGGCGGGATTACACGATTCGCTTCGCCCGCTACCCGCCATGAGCGGGGCGAAGGGTAAAGAAAAATAAAAAAAGGAAAAGGAAAAACAACAAAATTCCTACGGCCTAGGTGCCCCCTCGCCTTCACCACCCCCCTCAGTGGTCCTCCCGACGCCTCTTGCCGGCGCGGATGGCCGCCCTTCTTTCTTCCTCGGTCATCTCCCTTATCACCCGCTCGGGAGGCGATCTCCTCGACCCACCAGGGGGCATCGTCGGCGAAGAAAAGGCAGGAGCAGCCGACGCAGGAGAAGCAGGAACGGGAGGGCGACTCCGGGAACGGCGAGGCTCAGCCCCCGGGTGATGAGCCCTGCTGAAGGAAGGGATCACCATACCCGGAGGAACCCCCGGAAGCTTGTACACCACACTCATACACAGATCGTAGCCACGACCCATGTAAGTTTGGATGTCTTCCTCGGAGGGCCCCGCAGACTCCCTCCTCCTTGCCGAAGAAGAGCGGGCAGCAGCCGAAAGCCCCTCGGCCAACTTCCTCTCATAATCAGCACGGACCGCGGCCAGATCCGCCTCCATTTGGATCGCGAGCTCTGCCTTGGCGACATGCGCCCCCACTAAGGCCGTCTCCACCTCGGCTATTCTGGCCCGAGCCTGCTCCAGGTCCGACTGAAGGCCCTCCAGTTTAGCCCGGTCCTCCATCAAGGAGTCCATCAGCTCCTGCGAGTCATCCACCATGTCCCTCAAGTCTCTCACCTGCCCCGCGAGGTGACGCTCACGCGACCTCGAGTCAGCCAAAGCCGATTGAAGCGACGCTAGCTGGTGGGAATCCTGAGACGACACGATCTCTCGACCCTCCAACTCCCGAACCACGAACAACACCTGAGAAAGAAGAGAATCAACAAAAATACCCATTGCAGGAAAATACCGAGAGGAAGAAAAGGCACATACGTCGAGGGCGCTACGAGATAAATGAGCCAACAGATGAGCACCGTCCGCTTGACCGAGGGTCACGCGCTCTTCAGACCCCAAACACCCATCCACCCAATCTCGCAAACCCTGAGGAATGAAGATAGACTGAGTAGATCGGGGGTCTCTGCTCGTTCCCTCCCCTGTAGGAACCACGGGAGTGCGAGACGATGGAGCCTCGGATCTGGTGGGAGCAACAGGATTCCCGGAGGTAAGGGGATCGAAAGAGGCAGTGTTCCCCGATTGTCCGACCCCCGTCTGATCAGCTGCAAAGCTGCGGGAGACGTGGGGCGAGGAGCGACGGCTGCGCGGCGTGGTGTCCTCTCTGGGAGCAGGACCAGATCGAGAGGACGGAGAGGCCGTATGTCCCTCGGAAGGAAAGGAGGCCGGGGGCAGCGGCAGGATTCACCGAATGACGCCCCGAGGTAGCTCGGCCCGCGGAAGTCGGAGAACCGTCGATCGAGGAAATCTCCTGAACCACTCCCGCCGCACTCCCGGCAGAATTATCCACCAGGTGCGTGGCCAACTCATCCCCTGCCAGAAGGGGTTCGCAAAAGAAGGTTAAGTACTGGAGCATTGTTAAGCAAGAGATATAATAGAGAAATACTTACCGAAGGGTGTGCCGCGTCCCATCGGAATGTTAGCACCCCCGAGATAAGCAGCCCCGGACTGAAGACCAGCCATCACCAGGGCTCGAGGGCGCTCGAGGATCGACACCGAATCGTAGACGGCGGAGAAGAATCCTCGCTGCTCTAGAAAGGCGGTCTTGGGGGCGGAGTCGACGGCATCCACGTAACTCACCCCCCATCGGGTAGGCACAGCCCATGGCCTGTTTTGCCGACAGAGGAAAAAGTAGTGGCTCCGCCAGTTGCGGTAAGTGAGGAAGGCGGTTGAGACGCGGGTAATGAAAGAGTTCGCAGATTGACGAGCCACCAATTGGAAGAAGGGGTAGCTCTGTCTCACTGGACGCAGGGAAAAAGCCCCAAACAGCAGGGCAGGGGCCCGGGGAATGTTGTGATAATGGCACAGAAGAATGAAACCTACCAGGTACCGGTAGGAGTGGGGGACTAGTTGACTTGGGCAGATTTGTAGGAGATTAAAAATGACAATCATAAAGGCAGGAAAAAAGTAGCGAAGCCCGTTGCGGACTTGCTCAGAATAAACAGTCAAAAAACCCTCGGGAGGGTTGTAGGCTCGTTCCTCGGGTGTCGGAATTCTCACCTCCACCCCAAGAATCCCGTGCTGCTCCAGCAGCGCCTGCACGGATTCGGCCGTCTCCAGAGAGGGGGCGTGGCCGGCCAGCCCTGCACCCATCATGTGGATGGGCTCAACCTCAGCCGTCACCAGTTGGAATCCGGCTCTGGGGCGGCTGTAGGGAGCCCGGTTGGCGAAGGCCGCCTCAATGTTGTCTGCAACGGGATCGTCGAGCAGGACCGGCTCGGTGGAGTCCCTGGGACGGCGGGCGTCAGTCGCCAACTGAAGAGTGGTCCTCCGGCGAGACCGAAAAGCCGCAGCCCGCGAACTACGGCGAAGGCGGGAAGGACCGGCCCCAGAAGGATTGGCAGCAGGGGGACTCGGCCGTGGAGCAGTCGGTGGAGAAGCAGGTGGAGAAGGGAACACCAACGGAGTCTCCTCAGAGAAGGACTCGTCGGACCCTAGGATATTTTCGGAGTAGGAAGCAGAGGAAGACATTTTTAGCAGGTAGCAGATAGCAAGATAGCAGGAAGCAAGAAGCAAGAAGATAGGAATCGCTGGAATGTAGAAGATGAAGTGACGAAATAAGGTAAGTAAGTTTGCTTATTTATAATCTTAGAAGTAACGCTTCAGTATAGGCGGGAACGGCTAAAACGCCTTAAACATTGATACCGCTCGGGCTACCAATGAAGAGACGAGATGAGGGGACGCGTGGCAGTCGTACAATGGCGTCTGCCGCCAATGTGTCTTTTCGAGGCGCTAATGATGACAAAGAAAATTTATGCGTGCTAAAGTAAGTAACATTTAGAGTAGCACGATAAACAAAACCGCCGGATGGGACGTGTTGGTCCAAGAAACGGCGGCTGTGAATCGCCAACTGAAAAGACTTCTCGAACCATTACAACCTTCAAAAAAGGGCCCTTATCCGAGGCGACTCTTAAAAGAGATCCTCCGAGCCGTCACAACCGTTGGAGGAAATGTCGGTAAAAAGATTCTAAGGAAAAGTTGACCGGTTTGGGTAGCGTTTCGAGGGGTTACATCAAACCCCGCTCTACGAGGTGTCCAGCTGAACCTTTGAGCACCACGCGTACTTCCGAGGGAAAAAGTAACAACTCTCGTCGAAACACGCAACGAGGGGCTAAGGGTACGCCCCGTTGACCGGCAGAAAACCCTTGGGAAGTATCGTGAGTTGACTTGCTCCTCATCATACGGTTCGAGGGTTTTAGCCAAATGCTCTCTAGAGGTGTCCCGTTGAACCTCCGAGCCAAACACGCGTATGTCCGAGGGGAAAAACAGCAACCCTTGTCGACACACGCAACGAGGGGTGAAGAATACCCTGTTGACCGGCGACCGACCCTTTAGAAGTATTACGAGTCGACTTGCTCCTCGCAATACGGCTCGAGGATCCTAGCCAACTGCTCTAAACGAGGTGTCTTGTGATGAACCTCAGGGCCCCACGCGAGCAACGCAGCTAAGGCGACCGATTCCTTTACGGGTATCATGGGTTGACTTGCTCCCTATAATACACCTCGAGGGTCATAGCCACACAACTCCTGGGTGCCTTCACGGGAACCCGAGGAGCCCCGCTCGTACTTCCAAGGAGTAAAACAACAATCCTTGTCGAACCACGGCACGTGGAGCAGATGTGCTCCCACGATTGTTTCATCCTCGAAATTCTACCCCGAACTGGCAACTTAGTAAAAGGTGACGTGCAAAAGGGAATAAAGAAAGACCTCGAAAAGCAGAATATTATTAATCCAGGAATTATTACAACTACAAGGAAAAAGAATAATCAAATACAGGGGGCCTAGACTACAACATCCCTTAGGCGGGTCGCTTGCCCTCTCTAATCGACCTACGACGCCCCTCTAGCGTCGGAGCATCGTCGTCGACTTCGGAAGGCCCGACAGTGGAAGCCATCCGCAGGGCCGTCTCCGTCACCCGGGGAGCAGGAACATCAGAAGGGCGAGAGTCGGGAGGACCAGGGCCAGTCACCAGTGGCCCGCCAGCCAAAATCTCCTCGGCCATCTCCCGAGTCCTTCTCGTCCTCGTCTCAGGAGAGGAACGCCGAGATGTCATCCCGCCAACCTCCGGGAGAACTATCCGAGCGGTAGGGAGATTGGCCCGATAGGCCTCGAGAATCGCTTGTCTCTCGGCAAGGCTAGGAGGAGAACCGGGCGGTACTTCCGGTGGTACCTCGATCTCCTGAGGAGAAAGGGTCCTCAGGTCAGCTTCAGGTACGATCCAATTCCTTGCTTTTAATTGTTGTATGGACCCTTTGTACCCAACCATGACCAGGGTAGCGAATACCTTCCGGAAGTAAGCATGATGGAGCGGAGAACCGATGTACCGAATGATGCGATCGAATGCGTCCTTGCGGGACCTCTCGACAAGATGTTTCCGGAGATCCAAGTTGACCCGCTTGACCTCGGCAGCGATCCGATCGCTTATCGTGGCACGACATTCCTCCAACTCCGCCCGAAGAGTCTCGGCGGTAGCCACCGCCTTCGTCTGCCCCACCTCGGCCTCCTTCAACAGTCGAGAAGTAGTTTCTAGAGTGTCCCTCAAAGCCACCAACTCCAGGGCCCCTTCGTCCCTCACCTTCTCCGCCTCCCGAAGCTGCTCTTGGGCCCGGACCAGCTCTTCTTGTAGCCCAGTCGCATAAGTCTCCCACTCGCGACATCTCTTCGTCTGAGACTCCAGAGCCGTCTGAGCTCCCTGCAAATCGGCCAAGACCTGAGCATGGTCCGACCTCAGGCTCTCCAAATCCCCCTGCCCGGAAGGACCGGGAACGGCGGACTCCAATTCCGCTACCCGCTCCTCCAGGGTATGAATGTGCTCCAGCAATAGAAACTGGCAGGCGCTAAACTGGGAAAGAAAAGGGCAAAACATGTCATAAACAAGGAAGAAGAAAAATTGACATAAGGAGAAGGTGAAAAGCTTACATCCACTGCCTCGTAACCCACCTGATCTTTCAACCATTGGATCCCTCGGTTCCGAAGCGATGCAACCTCGAGAGAATCCACCACCTGGCTCAGCCTGGAAAAGCCGCCGCCCAGGCCACGGAGCTCTTCCGTCAGGGAACGCTCGACGGACCTAACACGATCCGCTTGGTTCACCACCATCCGTGAAGAGGTGCCCTCTTCACGAGCCTCACGCAAAGCACCACCTTCATCGCTCCCAACCTCCGGTCTTTCGCCTCTGGCCTCTTCCTGCAGAGGCGCCGTGTCAGCCTGAGGGTTCGAGGGAGGCACAGGAGACCCCACGTCGGCTGCCCCGGGTGAACCAACGACCGAGCCCGTTAAACCATCCCTCAGGGTCGGGGAAGAAGGCATAGGAGCGTCGGACTCCCCCCGACCCTCCGGCGAATGAGCGATTTCAGCACCCTCCCCTTGGGGATCGGGAGATGGATGAGAACTGGAATCCCGAGGAGGAGAGGCTGGAGAGGGCGCAACCTCCTCGTGAGCGGCAGGAGAAGTAGCCAGACCACCCCAGTCAAAGGTAGCCGGTAAAGACTCCCGGACCCAGCCGAAACCGGAGTCGAGATTGACGGGAACCGGATCGCGAAAGAGGTCGAGATCGTCCTCTCGGAAGCTAGGGAAACCGCCAGGAGACGGCGGGGCTGAGCTCGCATCACTGCTAAGCCTAGGAGCCGGGCGAAGAACCGACGCCGGCTCTCTCTCAGGAGTGGACTGAGATGGAGAGGGAGACGGTGGAGCATTCGCAGTTTGGGTGCCTGCCACAGATTGGGAAGACGAAGTCTTCCCTCGAACAGATCTGCCCCCTTGGGAACCTTAGGAGGCACAGGCGCGTTTTTGGCCGCCTCCGCCAAAGTAGATATCAGCGAACCTGAGAACATGGATCATAAAAAGGGAGATCAGCGTACAAAGAAAACGAGAAAAGCCAGGAACCAGAGGGATCGAAACTAGAACTTACGAAATTCGGAGTCCTGCTGCAAATTTGGGAAATGGGGTGACCTAACCCCTCCTTGGAGACCGCAAAGCTCGAACAGCCTTGGGGTCTTGGTCAGCCTCAGCACGTGGTACTTCGCCTCGAAGTACCCTTCTTCCATCATCTGGAGACGAGTCCGGTCCAGTTGGGTGGTATCCAGCTCCGTGGGACCACTCGACCACGTGTTCGTCACCCCCCAACTCGCACAATTGCGGCCTGGGGGCTTTACGAAGAAGAAATCGGATTTCCAGCTGCCATAGGAGGAAGAAGCGTCAGTAAGGATCCTCGCCCCCGGAGCGGCTTGAGACGAGCGGGGAGTCAGATAGAAGAAGGGCACTTGGCCGGCACCCACGTCATATAGGGCCAATAAGCGGTCGGCCGTACAAGGGAGCCCTCGACCTCGGCAGGTAATCTTGAATCCCGCCATAATAGAGAAGGCGTTGGGCGTAAGTTGACTCAGACAAAGCCCAAGGGCTTTGGCTACATCTCGGAAGAGAGGCGGCACAAACATCCGCCACCCAGCCTCGACCTGAGGAAAGAAGACAGTCAAGAAGCCGGTAGGAGGATTATTCGCCCGATCCGAAGGCTCCGGGATCAACACCGTCGCATTCTCCATCGCTACATTATACTTGGCGATTAAGTTGTCAACAGTGGCCTGAGTTGCGGTACTCGCGGCGTCGCTTATGTTCACCGCCTGCCTTTTGGGTGGCGTCCCTTTCTCCAGAGCAGCGGAGGCAGCCGAGCGCTTACCACGGCGGGTTACCGGGGGAGAAGATGGCACTGATCGAGTTGGGGAAGCAGGAGGAGTGGATCCGGAAGAGGCGGTCGCGGCAGCGTTGGCAGACATAATGACGGTGAGTAAAAAGAAGCAAAGGAAATTATAGCTACAAGGAGGCAAAAAGTTATGAACCTACAAAACTACAATGCGAAAAACCTAAATAGACGTGCAAAAAGGCGGTATAACTCCCGCTCGAAACCCAATAAACACGGATGGATAACACGTAGGGCTCAGCGTATGAGGGAAGTTTGAAGAATCCCGAGAAATCAGGAAGTGAGGCCGACACGCGGTCAGGTGATTAGGCCCCTAGCTATTTTACTCTCTGCCACGTTCTGCGAACTGCGACAGAGACTGAGGGACTTATGATGACGCATACTCTCCCTCTTGGGATCGTACCCGTCCACGTGGCCTAATCCTCTGACCTCATGCCGCCTCACTACCCCCTTCTTTCTCGCTCGACGCCCGAACCCAGGTATCGACCCCCAGGTATCAACCCCTAGGTATATCGACCCCCTTCTACCACTGCACCTTTATTAAATACTCATTATATCCTATGCTGTGTGCATTCCCCGAGGGGGGTCAAACCCCTCACATGCAGGCGTACGTCACCTACTCATCAACCAGTGGCGACCGTCCCTTTTCCCCAACCAGAAGGAAGGGTCGGACGTCATAGTCGACGTCACATTCCACTCACCGGATGCGTTGTCCTCCTCACAGGGCTCGACCGCCCCGCTCCCCCAATGAAAAGCATTGGTTCGGAAGTTATAAGGTGTAACCAGAGCAGGCCGTGCACCGAGGGTAGCATGCAGGCACCACGTGCCCTACTCTACAAGGGTACTCAAGTACCCTATTACCCTCGGACGAGCATGCACGAGGACACGTGCCCAGGGGGTCGGACGTCAGAATCGACGTCACACTCCACTCGCCCGGATGCGTTGTCCTCCTCCCAGGGCTCGACCGCCCCGCCTCCCCAATAAAGAGCGTTGGTTCGGAAGTTATAAGATGTAACCGGAGCATGCCGTGCACCAAGGGTAACATGCGGGTACCACGTACCCTACTCTACAAGGGTACTCAAGTACCCTATTACCCTCGGACGAGCATGCACGGTGACACGTGCCCAGGGCCAAATTACACTTATAACCTCACCTTTGCCCTATAAATAGGGAGGCGGATCAGTTGCAAAAGAGAGGTCATCACACAACAACACAACTCAACTCAGCACAACACACTCCTCCCTCTGAAATCATTGGTCCCGATATAAGCTAGAGATAACCCCACCTGGTGAGAGAAAAGTGCGGAGCACGCGCCAAGAGGGTCGGAAGAGTTCAAGATATGGCCAAGGAAGCGGTTTGAAGGGAGATCGTGCGAACGGAGCCCGAACCCCCAAAGGTCGTGGATAGTTGCGGAGCAGCTGGGAGCTTACCCGAGTCCAGGTGCATCTTGAGCCGAGACCGACGTGCGAACGGCTCCGGTGACGAGCGTAGCCGGAAGAGGGGCCGTCATCAATATATATATATATATATATATATATATATATATATATATATATATATATATATATATATATATAGGGTATAGCCGTATAGGGGGGTGGGATGGGGCTTGGGGGGGCGGCCCCCAATGCCCCCCTTGGCTCCGCCCCTGAGCATAAGTCTTGTAATTAAGATCAAGAACATAATTAATGTTTGTAATATTGTAGTTTTGGCTTTACCGTCTAAGATGCGCAAAAAAAAAGTTAAGAAGTAACAACGAACTACTTTTCCAAAAAGAGAAGAAAAAACAAACAATGAACTACATTTATAGAATTATATGTTATTATTTGCTAGTTTCTTGCCTAGATAATATACTTTTTTTGATAGTATAGAATTATATGTTATTATTTGCTAGTTTCTTGCCTAGATAATATACTTGATTAATAATACATAGGCTAATTTGCTATTATTTTGCTTATATGTCTGTCAGTTAATTTTCAAAAAGACATTTTTGCTTAAAGCAGGTAATACAATCATCACCTGTTAGTTAAATGTTCTCCAATATTTAATTACAATACGAATGAAAACATCAAACCTCCTATATTATACCTGTGTTCAACTTTGTCTCAAATTTTTTTTTTTTTGGCAACTTACCCCTTTGTACTATAACAAATAAACACTTTGCACCCTTTATCTATTGTTTGGAAAAAAATAATTTTCCCCCGATCGATTTTTTGGCCAATTATCTCTGGAATTTGAAACGAGAATATGAGGGTCCATTACGATTTAACCTCAAGTTCAAGAAAATGTCCTCTTTTCAGTTTAATTTTTGTTATACTTTTTAATTTTTAAACCCTAAATTTTGATAATCAAAATCAGGGTTGAAAATTAATCATGTACATATTGAAGGAAAAAGATATTTTATTGAACTTGATGTTAAATTGTGATAAAACCCCATATCCACGTTTCAAATTTTAGAGAAAAACGCTGGAAGTTTGATTAGGGGCAAAAAGTCTTATTTATACGTAGTAAAGGGGGCAAGTTGAAAAAAAAAACTAAGAGACAAACTGCAATAGAAAGTATAATATAGGAGATTTGATGCTTTTACCCCTTACAATAATTACATGACATGTCGAAAAGAGGAAGGAGTGTAACTGTGTTCATAAGAATACGTAATACCTTTATGTTATAAGGCAGTTTGTGATAAAACTTAAAAGCAAATTTGCGAGGGGTTGGATGCAAAGTGAACAACATCATACTATTCAAAATATATGTGTGACAATATGGTCTGTCGGTGAGATTGCCATTCATTGGTTCAAATAGACAAAGATTTACAGTTGGTTCTATTTTTTGCAGCCTGAACTTTCACCATTGCATTTGGAATTAAATAAAGTTCATGACCTATCGAATAAAACAGTACCCAAAATTTCAAAGAATTCAACTCCAGACTTCATTAGAAAAATTAAAGAGACAAAGTTTATATGTCTCAGCCAGCTTTTAACAAATCCTTGCACTATTTAAAATTCTACTGCATAAAACCTCAACTAATTAACTCTAACATAGAATCAAGAACAAGAGTTTAATAAAGTAACAAGACTCAAAAAATAATCTTCAGTGCATGGAATTGTGATTCCTCCCATTGGATGATGGTAACCAAACTCTTCTTCCGCCCAATGCAGCAACTCTTGAAACAATGGATGGTTCAAATACCACAATGGCACGACAAATCTCCGGTACGATTCGCCTACATAAACTGCAAAATGGCCTTTTGGAACGTCGGTACTTGTCGTTGAGATGCTCCCGGACTTATGGGAAATCGTTCGGCTTAGCTTCTTTTTTGCATGACCGATTCCAGTCAACTTGATTCCCATCTTCAGAAGTAGAAAAGTTTATAGTAAATGGAGGACTAATTATAGTCAGAGGAAAGTTTTGAGCTTTATATTTGAATAAGTTGATCAGATGAAAGACTTAGACTTTGATGGTATATTGGAAATGATAATTAGGGGAGAGATGTGAACTTGTATATATAGAGAAAGTTCAAATCATGGATTAAAATTTAGAGATTAAATTAGAGGAAATAATGGAAAAATTTGGAGAATTTGGCAGACATATCAAGTGAAGTACTTGTCAAAGAATCACATGGTTTTGATAAATCTGTAGCATGACATTGTGCCCTACCACTTCTGGGGAGTACCTATGACAAGTGCAGCTTTACAATCTATATTATATGTATTATGTGTATTAGCATGCTGTTGTGCACAAACAGTCGGTCACTAAACATCAGATGCTTATTTTTGTTATTGACATCAAAGAGAGTTTTGGTAAGTAACAGATAACATGTAAAAGTGTGCATTTTTTTGGTAATGATTAAATGATGCATTGTATTTACACTTCGGTTCGTTTTTATTTAAGTGGAAAGTATTTGTGAGAAACATAGCCACTTTTGATGCAATGTGTAACAAATGTATTTGATGTTTAATGTGATCTTAATATATGATTAGATTGATGATTGAGATACTTTGTTAGTTTTTAAGCCTTTCGATGCAGAGTTTTGGCATGATATTTCTTCTGATTTGATTATTTTTGTCTACTACTTGTATTTAAGTTCAGATACTTAATTTGTTTGACAAGTTTGCTTCAAAATTGAAAAGTTGCAAGCTAGTCCATTTGGTGGCTAACTAAACATTTCCAACCTTTTTTGTATGATAAAATAGGGATCGAGCCCCATATTTTTCACCGAGAAGACACAAAAACATGAGAAAAATACATTTTTTTTTTCCACAAGAAAATTGAATAGAAGTATTCGTTTATTTGTCGATTTTCTTGAATGTACCATTGTTTGGTTTTGTTCTTGAAGATAAGTAATAGCTGGAAAAAAGAATGAAACAGAATCAGAAACTCTTGTAATGTAACTGCCATTTTAAACAAGTGATGACTTAATTATGCATATGCTATAATCATTTCCATGTGTAAAAGAGTGTGAATTCTGACAGAGTTCTGACATATCAAAGAAGATTTTAGCTGCACATTATCAATGGAGCATGCAATGATATGCCACTTGTGCACATAGTTAACTGAACAAATCTAAACTCAAACTCAAAATCAGATGCATAATCATTGATTATAAAAATTAAAAACCTCTGCTTGCTCAGTTTATCAAACTAGAAATTGCATTCATGCAGCTAAATATTTATATAAATATTGAAGAGATCTTATCTAGAACAGTAATATTAGTCAATAATTGTTTCTTTGCACGTTTAATTTGTTTCTTCATGTTTCCTTCCAGTTATGCAGCACCACTTGACCACTTGAGGCTTATTGACAGAAAACCAATAAAGTGAGAGATAAGATAGATGGCTCAACATATATTATGAACTGATTAGATAATACTTAAATAATTTAGCATAGAAGAGATAAGACTATAGTTGAGTTTTGAGCATGTTGGAACTTGTGGAAAACAATGTGCTCTACAACAATACAAAAGCCCATAATTGAGTGATCAATCAGGCCCCTGTTGTCTAGTTTTTATGCACACCAACTAGGCCATGGTCCTAGCATGTTTCAATATTTTGAATTCTACAAAACACTTACTTGAATATAAAAGTGGTGCTAAAACTTTATTAAGTTTTTCAAAGTCAACTATTCAAGTATTCTGATATTTTATTTTGTCAAGATATCAGCATTGATGATATTGCATCAACTACTTTTTGGTCAATCAAATAATTTGTTTTAGTAAGAATCTGACAAGAAACTTGAATAAACTCTATTAAATATTCTAAAACAGCTAGAATTTCCACGATTACGATACATTTTCACGTGTATGTTGAAAGGTAAATCCAGTCTGGTGCAAAAGGTTCAACTTTAGCTGCAATAGAAGTTTAAGTTTATATAAGTTCCAAAAGATTCTAATTCAGATGTTATATGCGTGCCAGGTCCATAAACATTGTGAGGCTTTAATACATCATTATTTCATCCCAATCTCAAATGGAATTAAGTCATGCTGTTTTTTGTGCTAAGTGGTAGGGACTTCTGTAGTTGAACAAATATGCATGTAGACTCGACTCTTGAAATTAGTTGGATAGCATAGCCCTGTGATATGTCAAGTGCCGTTGTCGTTGACTTTTGCAAGTCCAAAAGTGGTCCAATTCCTATATGTCAAACAATGAGCTATTTTCTTTGTCAGCGTTAGATTTAGGACGCTTACACGTAATTTGTAGTTTTATCTTAAAGTTAGAGATATATAAAAAAAATTATCTTCGAATTATAGTTAGTACACGTGTTAAAAATCTGCTAGTGACACAAAGATTTACATCCAGTTCGCCCCTAAAGATATCTTATGATGTACCTGAAAGGATTTCGCGTAACAAAACATGAAAACAATATTCACGCCATCACCTAATACATGAAATTAAACACGTTTAACAATATTGGGTCTTAAATGTTCTTAATCAAAAAATTAGGTACATTAAATGTTCCATATACAAGTAATGGTCTAAACAAGATGCCATATAATTACACTGACTCTTTTCAATGGGGTTCGTCTTTTTGATCAATAAAATGAAATTACTAGAGAACAAGGGGTCCTCTAATCCCACATACAACATCTCCAGCATTACATGCACCCATTAAACATCCTCACATTCGTCTTGTTGCTGCCTAGGTGGTAGGGAAAAGTTCTTCCCCTAACCCCCCTTCAAATCCCTCATCATAACATGTAAGACAAATGCATGTGATCACTCACGTGCTATTGTTTGATAACTTTCACCAACCATTATAGACCAACCTCTTAATTTCACCATTCATTCTACGTACACATATGACATTTTACTTAATCCTTCCTCAATATATACAACACATTTCAGGTCAGGCGATCAAAACAAAGTCCTCAATATACCTCACCTAATTTATGTTCTTTCACTTGCTTCATAGAAATTTCAGTGTGTTCTTTCATTTTTATGTATTCTTGATCGATATTTCGCCTTATAGAATAAGGGCATTGGAATCACTCTGCTCCAATCGATAAAGTCGTTCAAGTGAATGAGAAAAATGACTTCAATATCTAAATGGTATGAGGATCTACTCAAGATATATGTTGTTTTGCGATCTACTATTTGATGGGGCCGAAGTTAAGTCCTATTTACAGGCGTACCTCTTGGGAATTATCCAAATAATTTGGAAAGAAATTGAGTTTATATATACAAAGAAAGTCATCCGCTCCTCTATTTAAAGCCTTTTAAGAAGATGAATATAGAAGGATTTCAAATTTCTAAATGACATTAGACCTTACTCAAAATAAATGATGAGTTTGCAACCTATTCCATGATAGGATCGATAAAAGTACATGCCAACCACATGTGAGAGAGCATGCTGAGAATTATCTCATATTGCTTAAGAATAAATCTTGAGTTATGTATAAACACTAATTTTCCTCTTTTTTTAATAAGGTATTTATAGCGCTTTGTTATTCAAGTAACTTACTCGAATGAGCCTTATTTCAAAGTTTGCTATGTCAGGCTTAATAAGAATTTGGGCTCATCAACGGATCTCACCTGTCACTTGGCCAGAAGATGATAAACATTAACAAACATTGTCACTTCAGAAGCCATTTTCTCTACTCAATTATAAGTCTCAGTAAATTAACTAGATTATCGAAGTTCTATAGTCAAGAAACATAATACCATGACCTGCCAATTTTTCGCACCCCTTATATTCTTGTCTTTGTACATAATGACATCCAAGATTGAGGACCTTTTGTGTTTAAAGCAAACAAATATAAACTGACTGCAGAATTTAATTCGACTGGAGATAATAATTAAAAAAGTATACTCACATGCCATCCACTCACCTCCATGTTTTAAGATTAAAAGACACATGTCACTACCACAAATAATGGAAAATGGAGTGGGATACAAAAGTAGGACAGGGGTTCCGCTTTATTTCTCATTATCTACACTATTTTATACTTCTCTACCTAATTTTGACGACTTGCGACTGCCCTTATTATATTTAAATTTTATAGCACGTGCCCCACAACCGTCACAAGGTGATATTTTGGGAAATGTTTAGGCGATTTATGCACATTAGCTTGATTAAAGAATAAAGAGGTAAAAGTAGAATTTTATTAAGATTCGCCCAAAAATTTACGTGAAAGACTTAGTTATTCATATTTTTCCCTAATTAATGTCTAAAATTCACGAATCTTGAAAACAAATTAATAATTTTAAATTGAGAATGTTGGAGACCAAGTATAGAAAATTGCAAACTCTTTAGCCTTTCACGTGAGTTTTGTTGCGAATGTAAAATGAAGGTCTAACTCTAATCGAACTCATGTGCATAAATTATAAAAATCTAATAGAAATTATGGTAGTAATGGATAACGAGACGTCGCAGTGAGATAAAATTGAAAGATAACGAGAGTAACTGCACGTGGAAAAATTGCATTTTTGATACTTTAACTTGACTCAGATTCTTTTTTCATACCTTAATTTGACAGTTCATGATTTTGATCCATTTCCTCACACTACAAGAATTTTGGTCAATTGAAACGGACACACTGCAACGGATTTCCAATCCGTTGCAGGAAATTAGTTGTACCAACGTCCTTAGACATTGGTACAGCAAAAGTGAAAAAAATAAATACCTGCCAACGTCTTCGGACGTTGGCAGGTATTTGTCAGAAGTTTTTTGAAGCAGCAACGTCGTACAGACGTTGCTGCTGCAGTTTTTTTATTTTTTTTTTTAAGTTTGAAATGTTACCAACGTCTGAAAAAGACGTTGGTAACATTTTTCGACTGCAGCAACGTCTGTTTAGACGTTGCTGACAGCCGAACGTTGATGCCAGCTGCTCCCGTGCAGCTTTGTGTCTGCTGCATGCAGACACAAAGCTGCACGGCAGCATTAATCCATGGCACCAACATCCCCAGGACGTTGGTGCCATATTTATATGGCATTTTCGCAGCAGATTTCTGCTGCGAAAATTGCCATTGCTGCTCTCGTAAAAAAAAATTTTTTTCACTCATTTTCACTCGAATTCACATAATTTCACTCATTTCAGCTCCAAATCTCTTTCTTTTTTAAGGTATGTGTTTAATGTCTTCAAAATTACGATTATACATGTTTTTTTTTTGGTTTAATCGGTTAGATTTTTATTATTTTGCATAAATATGATTTTTTAGTTGATTTGATGATGTATTTGTGTTAATTATGTATGATTAATTAAGATATTAGTCGATTTGATGAATTAATTTTGACGATCTATGTGTATTATGTTTTTTTTTTTTTTAAATTAATGGTTAGAATTGTGTAATTAGATTATTTGTGATGTAATTGTTGATTTTAGGCATATTAGTGTTAATTATTTATGCTTAATTAAGGTATTAGAGGTAATTATGTGACGATCTATGTGTATTATGTTTGTTTTTTTAAATTAATGGTTATATTTGTGTAATTAGATTATTTGTGATATAATTGTTGATTTTAGGCATATTTGTGTTAATTATTTATGCTTAATTAAGGTATTAATTAGAGGTAATTATGTGACGATCTACGTATATTAATGTTTATTTTTAATTAATTAGTTAGATTTGTGTAATATTATAGCATCATAGTGTTGTATTTGTTAGATTTGTGTAATTATGTATGATTAATTAAGATATTAGAAGTAATTTTGAACGATCTATGTGTATTATTAATTTTTTTTTAAATTAATGGTTAGATATGTGTAATTATGTATGATTAATTAAGATATTAGAAATAATTTTGAACGATCTATGTGTATTATTAATTTTTTTTTAAATTAGTGGTTAGATTTGTGTAATTATATGATTAATTAAAATATTAGAAGTAATTTTGAACGATCTATGTGTATTATTAATTTTTTTTTAAATTAATGGTTAGATTTGTGTAATTAGTATTTGTGATGTAATTGTTGATTAGATAGTGTATTTATATATATGTTAATTATTTATACTTAATTAAGGTAGTAGAGGTAATTAATTATATATGTGACGATTTATATATGTATCTTAAGGTTTAATTTAATTAATCGGTTAGATTTGTGTAATATTATCGCATAATAGTGATGTATTTGTTGATTCGAGTGTATTAGTACTGTTAATTTTATATATATATATATATATATATATATATATATATATATATATATATATATATATATATATATATATATATGTATGCTTAATTAATTAATATTAGATTTGTGATTATGTGACCAATATAGCTACGTATTTTATTATGATTTTTGTAGAATTTAATCGATTAACTTTGTATTATATAACATATATAATTGTGTTTATGTTAGAACGTATTTATGTTAATTAGATATGCTAAAAATTAAGGTTAGTAGCGTTTAGAAATTATTAATTTGACCATTCTAAATATTTATTTATCAGATGGCCGGCTCGTCAGATCAGGGAAGGGGGAAAGGAAAAAAGAAGGTGTCGAAGAACCAGGTGCCATACCCGGAAGGGGTACCTCGAGGATCATTCTCTTCGCAGCCTGATCTTGGTTCGATGGGATCACTTTCAGCGATGATGCCGATGTTTCCCGGAGGATCAAATGAGGCAGGAGCCCGCGCTAGTGGGCCGTTTACCAATCAATTGATGGGTGTAGGATCGACAATGGGGGGTGTATATCTTGGGGGTGGTGGATTTGGTGGGGCTGGTTACGGCGGGGTTGGTTATGGTGGGCCTGGATTTGGTGGGCCTGAATTGGGTGGGCCTGAATTTGGTGGGCCTGGATTTGGTGGGCCTGGGTTTGGTGGGCCTGGATTTGGTGGGCCTGGATTTGGTGGGCCTGGGTTTGGGAGTGGATCTGGATTTGGTGTGCCACAAACACCGCTAACGAGGCCACAGCTACAGATTCAGGGGACGGGAAGTACTGTTGGGCCATCATCATCGGGCTCACGGGATTCAGGCTCACGTGGTTCAGGCACACGTGCTTCGGGCACACGAGCTTCAGGCTCACGTGCTCATGGCGTTTCTGAGGAGTTAGCCGAGGATGAGGGGGGGTAACGATGATTCAGGAGACGATGGTGGTATTGCTAGGGTTGCAGTGCGAGGACAATCTAAACCTCGCGAGCCCCCGGCAAATCCGGATGACAGGGAGGTACTGGAATTATTCTTTGACGGCTCAATAGAGAACCCTTCCGTCGTGACGACGATTGGTACAAATTTGAGGAACATGATGCAAGGGCCATACTTCACGTACGGCATGTGGCCAGAAGAGGAGAAGGAAATGTGTTGGAACAGATTTAAGGTAAGGAATTAGTTTGGCTTCTATATTTATTAAATATTTATAAATATTTGTTCAATTTTATTCATTTATGTGACCAACTTTTCTTTATGTCTGTATTAAATGCAGCACACTTACCAGTGGGATCCTGCCATTGAAAATGCAGTCAGGGAATGGTATGATAAGGTCGCCACTGCGAGATTTGCAGGTTCGGTAAACCACGCCAAGAAATGGTGGTTGCGCTGCAGAGTTGACCCCACCTATAGTTTGACTCACAGCTGTTGGATTCACGAAGATTTTTGGCAGGCATTTTATGATTACTGGGAGCTTGAGCCCACGAAGGGTCGTTCGGAGCAGAACGCCAAAAATCGAGATAAGGGGAAAACAGTAAACTATAGGGGTGGGTCGCGCAGCACGAACAAGCATAGGATAGATCTGGTAAGTAGAAAAATATGATTGGTTATTTTTCAAATATCATCATTGATTTAATAATGTGATCTATATTTGCTTTAATGAATTTTCATATTATGACAGGCCAAGGAAATGAATACAACGCCCGACAAGGTGCCGTTTCAGGATGTCTTTGTAAAGACTCGTGCAAAGAAACACGACGACGGTACGGTTGAGTGGCCAAACCCTGAGGACAAGGCTAATTACGTGAGTATAATATATTCTTTCATTAAAGTTGTGTAATCGTTAATAATTGTTGTTGTCGTAATTATACTTATGTTTGTTACAAAAAATATTTTGAATCATAATATGTCATATGTAGGATGCCTATGTGGAACACTGCCTACGAGAACATGGGCCCGATATGAGCCAGTGGCCGGTCTGGGACGTGAGACCGTGGGTGGAAATTGCCGCAGCCGGACGTGTAAAGAAGAATAGGGTGGTGGGTCTGGCGAGTTACGGTGAGCCCGAGCGCATAGGATTCAAGGCTCGGAGACATTCTAGGTTCGTTGAGACTGGCTCTAGTAGCTTGGAGCCGCTTCGCTCAAAATGTGAGGAACTGGAGGCCGTAACAGCTTCTCAAAATGAAGAAATCGCCGGTTTAAAGAATGTGCTCAAATACTTTATGTCACAGATGAATGTGCCGGTGCCCGAGGGGTTGTGGGGGTCAGCGCAACAACAACAGGGTCAACAACAACAGGGGCAACCACAACAGTTTAACAACTTCCCGGCAGTTTTCCACCAACCATTGCAACCGACGAACACGAGTGTCGGCAGCGGGCGAGTATCAGGGGGTTCATTCTATCGACCACAGTCACATTCTATCGGTCAGGAGGACGAAGGAGACCAGGAAAGAAGTTCGGGGGGCGGTGATGACGACACCACTGGCTTGGGTGATATGTAATTTGAAGCGGATAGTGAAATTTAGACTGTTATTTGCTGCTTTTATTTGTATTTGTATAATTATGAACAAACGTGGTTTGTTTTAGCTTGTTTTTATTTATGTTTGCACCTTATATATATTTATGTTTTTATTTATATTTATAAGTTACACTAGTTTTATATATATATATATATATATATATACATATATATATATACATATATATACATATATATATATATACATATATATACATATATATATATATATATATATAAAAACGTTACAATTCAAATAACTCAAATATTACAACGCAAACTTACATATTGCAAATAAACCACTGTTTAAGTTCACGAATTCTTACTACATAGGCAAACATATTGCTTAGAACACACATTACGCATAATCAGGGTCGTCGTCGTCACCATCATCATGATCTTCATCCACGTCATCATCGGCGAACGTGTCGTTATCATCGACTTCCACAATATCATCGTCTGCAAGCCTGATAGGTGTATTGTCGATATTGTTGATGTCATCCAATCTTAGCTGAGGTGCGGTGCTATCTTGATAAATGTCGAGATTAGCCACTGCAGTTGTGTCAACGAGGTACCTCGCTCTTGTCGTGCAAACCGCCCACCATCCTCTCCTACTCGTATTTTTTTGTGACGGATACAGAGTGTAATAGACTTGTTGCGCCTGACTTGCTAGGATAAACGGTTCAGACGCTCCTGTCCCGAGTCGCATTGTTGGATTAATGTCAACAAGGCCATAAGTCGGATGAGTTGTTATTCCATTATACACGTCGTACCAATCACATTTGAACATAACAATTTGTTCCAAGTTTCCACTGCCCCAGTAATCAAGCTGTATAATCTCTTGAAGCATTCCATAGAAATTACGTGCGTCTGGGTCGCCAGTGTCGCCCTTCACATAAACGCCACTGTTCATTGTTTGCCCACCAGCCCCATATGCTTCTGTATGAAATTTGAATCCGTTAACCGTATAACCATTATAAGTTTTTGCTTTCAAAACAGGACCCCGAGCAAGACCGCGTAATCTAGGATCCACACTGTAACTACCAGACACAACAACTTGTTTGAACCAGTCGATAAAATAAGCTTTACGTATCTGATCTTTATTAGCTTGCGGATATCCTGCGCACATCTGTTCATCAAACACACTGTCGCAGAAAGAAGCCGTTTAAAACATCAATTGATATATTAGCAAGAATACATCGTATGGCAATTACTAATCTTACCTTAACCAACACTCGACCTCTGGGCAATTCAACAAGACATATAGATGAGCCGCTTTGCACTCTGCGAGAGACAGATTTCTGTAACTGACACAACGCCCCATTGTTTTCCCTTTACTCTGGAATACTGATAATTGGTCGTTGGGGTCAATAGATATTGGAACTTCGTTCCTGTTCAAACGGGTTGCTCTTGTTTCAATGTTGCTGTCAAAGTAGAGTGAGGAGAAATTTGCAATTTCTGCGTAAATGTACGCCTCAACAATCGACCCTTCTATGTGTGCCTTGTTACCCCTTGGTCTCTTAAAATCAAACATCCGCCTAACAAAGACAAAAAAAGATTAACTAGTCATATTTTGAACATCGTATAGTTATCAATATAACAGTAACTGGTATTTACCTCTCAAATGGGTACATCCACCTGTACTGTACGGGCCCACCGACCTTTGCCTCCCAGGGAAGGTGTATCGCCAAATGCTCCATGGAATCAAAGAACGATGGAGGAAAGAATTTTTCCAGCTTGCACATAGTCACCACAATCGAACGTTCTAATAAATCCATGTCACTATATCGGATGTCAGGAGCTGTCAAAGCTCTGAAAAAATTACTGATCTCCACTAGCGGCCCCCAGACATTATCTGGCAAGAAGTCACGAAATGCAATCGGAACCAACCTTTGCAAAAAAACGTGACAATCGTGACTTTTCATTCCCACTAGACGAAGCTGTGGCATTTGAACACAACGCGAAATGTTTGACGCGTATCCATCTGGAAATTTGAGATTGCACAACCACTCACACACTTTAACCTTTTCGTCCTTACTGAGACAGTACGATGCTCTACGTTTGTATAACCTCCCTCCCGGTCCAGTCTGTAGAAACAAAGATCTTCTGCCCGTCAGTAATTGTAAATCTTTGCGAGAGTTCATATTGTCCTTGGTTTTCTCAGGGTCATCCATCACAGTGTTCTTGATATTGTCGAAGAAGTTCTTTTCACAATGCATGACATCTAGGTTGTGGCGGATCAGATTGTGCTTCCAATACGGAAGTTCCCAAAATATACTTCTACGACACCAATTGTGATACAACCCAAAGCCCTAAACAAATTCTCCGCATATACCAAATCCGACCGGTGGAAGACGTTCAACGTGTCTCCACATGTCCATCCCTGATCTTCTTGGTAGAGGTTCATCAGTCTCTATTCTACCTTTCGTGAAGTCAGTTATGTTTAGTCTCCATGGATGGTCCGGAGGCAAGAATCGACGATGACAGTCAAAGAAAGAAGTCTTTCGACCGTGCTTAAGTTGGAAACTCTTGGTTTCTTCCATACAGTACGGGCAAGATAAACGACCATGTGTGCTCCACTGTGATAGCATGCCATACCCTGGATAGTCACTAATCGTCCATAGCAATGAAGCTCGCATTTGGAAATTTTGTTTCCGAAAACTATCGTATGTTGGCACACCCGAATCCCACAGTGACTTAAGTTCATCAATAAGGGGTCTGAGTAATACGTCAATGTTCTTGCCGGGACTCTTCGGACCAGATATCATTAAACTTAGGAAAATATATTCTTGCCGCATGCACAAGTCGGGAGGGAGGTTATAAGGGGTCACAAATACTGGCCAACACGAGTAAGGAGCTGAGGAGCTCCCGAAAGGATTAAAACCATCGGTGCAAAGTCCAAGTCTAACGTTTCTCGGTTCGGCAGCAAAATCTGGAAATGTCCTGTCGAAAGATTTCCAGGCCAAACTTGAAGCAGGGTGAATCATTTGATCGGTATCTGCCTGACACTTCAAGTGCCATGTCATGTGCTCCGATATTTTGCGTGATGTGTAAAGCCTCTGCAATCGATCCGTAATAGGCAAGTACCACAGCTTCTTACGAGGAACGAGCTTCTTCTTATTGGTGCATTCCTCGTACCTAGCTTCGCCACAATGGGGGCACTCGGTCCAGCGCTTACTTTCATACTCCCCGTAATAAAGGATACAAGTATTAACACACACATCGTATGTTTTGTACCCAAGTCCTAAACCTTTGATGAATTTCTTGACTCCGTACCAATTTTCAGGCAATCTATGACGATCTGCAGGACTCATTAATCTGCGGGCCGCTTGTAATTGATTGTCAGCAGAGGCGTTTGTTGTGCCATGACGAACCTTGTCGGCAATAAATGATGTTAACCACTGCAATGGTGTTGTTTCCACATCAACGCGTATTGGCACCTCGGCTTCCCGTAGCATATCAAAAAAGTCTCGGGCCTCACGGTTTGGCTCTTCTTCTGTATTTTGATTATAGTGCGTGCCTTCATACTGACCTCCGTATGCATCATTGACCATATCTACGTAACCACTTTCGACATTATCATTACGAGTCGATGACTCTCCTGCGTATGTGTAATTGCCAGAAAAGTTGTTCCTTTCTCCGTGTGCCTCCCATACGTAATAATGAGGAACAAAACCGTACGTCAATAGGTGTCCCTGAATCACATCCCTCTTTTTGCTTTTGCTAAACCCACACCGAGTGCACGGACACTTAACTCTTCGTTGACCTTGAGAAAATGCAAATTCTAGGAATCTGTTGACGCCATCTATGAAATATGGATTGATATACCCCTCATCAACGTTGCCTCGATCGTACATCCAACTCCGATCTTCGTTGTTATACATTTTTTATCTAATTAAAATCAAATTAACAATGCATCAGCACGAGAACTGACTATTTAATCACGAAAGTAAGGCTAATTAAAACTTATCATCATATACTAACAGTGTAAGCAATTAATTACACACATGCATATATATAGCATACTACTAATCAAATCACGCTTAGATCTCAGTTACTCTAAATATGATGAATAATAGGTATTAATATTACAAAAATCACTAAATTAAGCAACAACATCAACAATATATATATAAAATTAATCAACGAATTACGATAATACTGAAATTGATACCTCTCGTGGAGTGAGCTTTGCTGAGAATTACGTACGTTTTGCAAAAAAATCACAAGCAAGAAATGAAATTTTGCTGAAAAATAGAGAAGAGAAGGGGAAGAAATGCAGTAGATTTTGGATAATGAAATGCAGGTTATGCAGTAGATTTTGGGGTTGTGTAACGAAGGTATGGATAATGAAATGTGTGGAGGAGAGGATATGAAGCTGATAAATCTATTGCAAGGTCCAAATCCCTTGCTGCTGTAAAAACAGCTTTTCTGACACAGTTGCATGGGAAAAAGGCCCTTGCAGTAGCCTTTCAGCTTCAGCAACCTCCTCTTCCCTTGCAGGTTTTGTTTTACTTATTTTTTAATATAATAAAGCTGCATTCTTCATTCTTTACATATATATATATATATATTTATATATATATATATATATATATATATATATATATATATATATATATATATATATATATTTAACAAAAATAAAGAGTAGTTCAATTCTAATGTAATGTTGAGTTATCAATCATATTCTTAATTAATTCAACAAAAATAAACAGTAAGTTTTCCTGTACGTAGTTGATCATCAATTCTTATGTAGTTTAAATATTATTCATTCATATAAATTCAGTTTATTTAATGAAAATCAAGAATCATATTTGCGGTCAATCATAAATTTTTCAAAAGGGAAGGACTAAATTGCAACTTTTCAAATCTTTTTGGGGTCAAAATCATATTTTCAAAAAGAGTTGTATTCCTAGTGCGTAGTTCAATTCTTATGTAATAACACTATATATTCATAATAAAATCAATGCTAGTAAATCTAATTAATTTAGTTCTTATTTCAACAAGTTCAATTCATTTATTAAAATTTAATTAAGATTAGTTTTGTTTAATTAGTTCAATTCTAATGTAATGTTGAGTTATCAATCTTATTCTTAATTAATTCAACAAAAATAAACAGTAAGTTTTCCTGTACGTAGTTGATCATCAATTCTTATGTAGTTTAAATATTATTCATTCATATAAATTCAGTTTATTTAATGAAAATCAAGAATCGTATTTGCGGTCAATCATAAATTTTTCAAAAGGGAAGGACTAAATTGTAACTTTTCAAATCTTTTTGGGGTCAAAATCATATTTTCAAAAAGAGTTGTATTCCTAGTGCGTAGTTCAATTCTTATGTAATAACACTATATATTCATAATAAAATCAATGCTATTAAATCTAATTAATTTAGTTCTTATTTCAACAAGTTCAATTCATTTATTAAAATTTAATTAAGATTAGTTTTGTTTAATTAGTTCAATTCTAATGTAATGTTGAGTTATCAATCATATTCTTAATTAATTCAACAAAAATAAACAGTAAGTTTTCCTGTACGTAGTTGATCAATTCGTATGTAGTATAAATATTATTCATTCATATAATTTCAGTTTATTTAATGAAACTCAAGAATCGTATTTGCGATCAATCATAATTTTTTCAAAAGGGAAGGACTAAATTGTAACTTTTCAAATCTTTTTGGGGTCAAAATCATATTTTCAAAAAGAGTTGTATTCCTAGTGCGTAGTTCAATTCTTATGTAATAACACTATTCATAATAAAATCAATGCTATTAAATCTAATTAATTTAGTTCTTATTTAATATTTGTTCAATTGAGTAATTAAACTAATTTGACAAAAGTCAATGTTAGTAATATTTAGTTGATGCTTATATATTTGTAGTTAATTAGGAGTTGTCCATTCAAACAAGTTCAATTCATTTATTAAAATTTAATTAAGATTAGTTTTGTTTAATTAGTTCAATTCTAATGTAATGTTGAGTTATCAATCATATTCTTAATTAATTCAACAAAAATAAACAGTAAGTTTTCCTGTACGTAGTTGATCATCAATTCTTATGTAGTTTAAATATTATTCATTCATATAAATTCAGTTTATTTAATGAAAATCAAGAATCGTATTTGCGGTCAATCATAAATTTTTCAAAAGGGAAAGGACTAAATTGTAACTTTTCAAATCTTTTGGGGTCAAAATCATATTTTCAAAAAGAGTTGTATTCCTTGTACGTAGTACAATTCTTATGTAATAACACTATTCATAATAAAATCAATGCTATTAAATCTAATTAATTTAGTTCTTATTTAATATTTGTTCAATTGAGTAATTAAACTAATTTGACAAAAGTCAATGTTAGTAATATTTAGTTGATGCTTATATATTTGTAGTTAATTAGGAGTTGTCCATTCAAACAAGTTCAATTCATTTATTAAAATCTAATTAAGATTAGTTTTGTTTAATTAGTTCAATTCTAATGTAATGTTGAGTTATCAATCATATTCTTAATTAATTCAACAAAAATAAACAGTAAATTTTCCTGAACGTAGTTGATCATCAATTCTTATGTAGTATAAATATTATTCATTCATATAAATTCAGTTTATTTAATGAAAATCAAGAATCGTATGTTTAGTTTGGTTATTATTATTTAATGAGAAGTTATTGATTCTAATAACTTTAATTAATTTTACAATACAAGATTAATTCTAATTAGTCCAGTTCTCATATATGTTATTAGGATCTTATTCATTCAAATAAGTTCACATATATATAGCTATAAATATCAAGATTAGTTCTATTTTCTTATGTAATTAATAATTATTCAATCAAATAAGTTTTATTAATTAATTAATTTAACCAAGATCAAGATTAGTTCTATATATTTAGCTCAAGTCTCATTTAATTATGATTTACAAGCCATAATTATATATGGATATAATTAAATGATTGAATGAGGAAATATATATAATTAAAACATTTTTCTAATAAAGCTATTGCAAGGTCCAAATCCCTTGCTATTGCTACTTTTCTGACACAGCAGCAAGGGATTCCAACTTCCCTTGCAACAGCTTTGACACAGCAGCAAGGGATTCCAACTTCCCTTGCAACAGCTTTCTGACTATAACCTGTTGCAAGGGATTTGGACCTTGCTACAAAATTTCAGAAAATTTTTGGCGGAAACTTCAAATTTCCCAAAAAATTTCATTTCCCTCCCTCTCCCTTCCACTATACTACTATAAATACCCCACTATATCACTCATCCATCCCACTTCTCCCTCTCATATTATTATCATCTTCTTCTCTCCCCTTCTCTCCTACACTTTATTTTTTTCCTTAATTTATTTTGCATCATCATCAACTTATATGTATATTATATATGCATGCATCTTATACTATATATATATACATATATATTGTATAATTATAATTAGTGAGATTATTTTATAATTATACATTGTAAAGTTTAGTGTGTGTATGTATATATATATCATTATATTTTTAAAATGTTATCTAACATTTCTTAATATTATATATATATATACATATCTATATATATATATATATATATATATATATATATATATATATATATATATATATATATATATATATATATGTGCGTGTGTTTGTGTGTGTGTGTGTGTATAATTTAGTTATTAGTATTATATTTTTTAACATACTATACATATATATATAATATTGAGGTTTCAATTAATGTATAATGTGAGTGTGTGTATATATATATATGTATATATATATTAAAAAACATTTTATTAAAAGAGGCGGTATTTACCGCGACTTTTTTTTAAAAAAAAATATTTATGTACAGCAACGTCCGTGGACGTTGCTGCCAAATTTGAAAAAAAAAAAATCAGGCTACTATAGCAACGTCCACGGACGTTGCTGCCATATTTTTAAAAAAAATCCTCCGGGCACTATAGCAACGTCCGAGGACGTTGCTGCAATTAAATGTCCGGACAAAAATGAAATTAAAAAAAAAACTATAGCAACGTCCGTAGACGTTGCTGTGTTTTATCGAAGAAATTAAAAAAAAAACGTGCTTAAATCAATTGCAACGTCTATGGACGTTGCAATTGAGCTTGTGTCAGAATACATAGCAACGTCCTTAGACGTTGCAATTGACCTTTGTGTCAGAAGAAATAGCAACGTCTGTGGACGTTGCTGTGTGTCAGCACCCTATAGCAAGGGAAATGGGACCTTGCTACAGGTGTGTGTCAGAACAGCAATAGCAAGGTCCTTTTCCCTTGCAGCATGCAAATTACCTGCACCCACGCCACCTATAGCAAGGGATGCTACCAACGTCCACATCCCTTGCTATAGATCAATAGCAAGGGAATTTGGACCTATAGCAAGGTTTTTGGACCTTGCTATAGGCCACATTTCTTGTAGTGTCAATTGTAGTACTCCGGTGGCAGCTATTTCAAAACCTCTCCGAAATTTTACACGTGGCACAAAATTTGGAATTTTGACCGTAGTCGAATTGACAACTCATCCACTTGCCACCTTGGATGCTACGTGGAAATAATAAAATTTAGTTCTTAAAATTAAAAATAAGAAAGAAAAAATGACATAAACAAATAAAATTAAAAAATATTTATAAAAAAAGTTTCTCATTTCAAGTTCATATAAACTAAATCAGAATTTTGAAAATAATTTTATATTTCTTTTGTAATTTCATTAATTCAATTTAAAAAAAAAAAAATTCGCGGAAGTTGTCTTCCCCATTCACCGTCGCCGCCACCCCAACACCAATCACAGGAGATCGTCGTCGCACCTAATCAGAGATGGATTGAAAATTAAATTTGTATATTTTTCTATTGTACGTATTTCAATTTTTATTGATTGTTTGCTAATCAGAGATGGATTGATGGTATTCTATTTGAATTTTGCTTGTGGATTCATTTGATAGCAGAATTTAGGACTTTGCTTGATCATTATATTGTCTAATTGCAGAAGCTGCACCTGTGTTATTCCGAATCGGGGGATAAAGTTGTTTGGGATTGCATCGACGGTGATTGGTGGTGGGGTGGAGTGGGCGGTGAATGGGGAAGATGACTTCCCCGTTGTTTATTATAATTTTTTAAATTTTATCTAGTTTTTGAGTTAATATTACAATTCTAAAAATTTTAATTCAGTTTGCAATAATTTATAATGAGATATTTTTTTAGTTTTTCTTTTTTAATTTTTTTTGTAATTTTATTTATTTTTGTTTATTTTTCTTTTCTTAGTTTTATTTTAAGAATGATATTTTGGTTATTTTTTCCATGTAGAGTCCAACGTGGCGATTTGTTGAGTTGTAAATTTGACTATCGTCAAAATCTCCAAATTTTGTGCCACGTGGAAAATTCCGGCCAAATTTTGAAATGGGCGCCAACAGAGTATCAAAATTGAGGAAATTGCCAAATTGAGGTACCAAAATCATGAATTGCCAAATTAAAGTGTGAGAAAAAGAAATGGTGCGTCTGTGTCCGTGTTCGTTCATCATAAATGAAGAGACAAATTTCTTCCCAATTTTTTTAGCATAATATATTATTACACTGACAAGAACTGCATGTAATTTTTTTAAATATACAAAATATTGCAACCATGCAACCGGGTATAGACGGAAACACCTACGTTTTTCTTTAACTTGAAGATTATTCTACTTATGAATTTTTACAAATAAAAATGGCGATATACAAATATAAATATAAAAATAAAATTAAGAAACAAATAGGATGTAAAGTTGCATTTAATATTGAATTGAATTTTTTGTCTTGGTTGAAAATTGTTATAGAACTGGGTACTAGAAGAGATGAATGAGGACAGGAGAGGTTAATCTGAAATTAGGTAGGTACCTAAGGAGTGGAGATTCACAATTACCGGAAATTGAGTGAGTGTAATGTTTAAGTTTAACCCATTAATGTGTTTTAACAAACTAGTGCATTAAGGGGTAAAAGTTGGGAAAACACTTTTTTGGGACACCAATTACCTAAACTTCCCTTTTGCACTAGTAATAAATAAACATTTAAGTTTTTCTTCTATTTTTAAATTATAATTTAAATTTTTCTTAGACATCCATCTTTACAACAAAAAATGTATTTTTGGTAAAAATATTTGTGGTGACAAAGTTATAGATTATAACTAAAGATACTTCCAAAAATGTTGCATTAGTAATAAACATTATATAAAGAACTACTTAGTCCTTCGATATTCATTTAGTTATAATCAATTTTCTTTCGTAGCATGTGAAGTATATTTGTCTATGTGAACATAAATAACAAAAACTCTCTTAGAAGTGTATACAATATCTCAATCTTTGTGACATATTCTTTTGTATATGTTTATGTAGTTTTATTTTAAATATTTTACAACATTTAGATACAATTGTGCTACTTCGGAATTATTTTATTATTTTTATATAAATATCTACTTCTTAAAAGCATTTTATCTCACAACGATTTATTGTTCTTTAATAGGATTAAAATGAACTAATAATGATAATAATATTCATATTTATTAGAAATAAAGTCTCACCATGATTTCATCCGAGAGCGGAGCCAGGGGGGGCATATTGTCCCCCCCCCCCCCCCCCCCCCCCCGCTCCAGCCCCACCCTTCATATATACACCTATATGTTTAAATTATCAATTATGTTGTACATAGTTACAATATATCTCTGTAATGTAAGTATATTATATATAATATTTGCATACAATTGTGAATACACTAAAACTTTAGTATAATTTTATATCCAACCTTCTTCTTTCTTTTAGTCTTTTAACTTATTCAATTTCTTAGTTTATAATAATTTATTTTCCAACTTTCTAAAATTTATATCCAATTTCTTTTACTCCATTTAGTGTAGTAAATAAAATAAAAAGGTGATTACCTAATATAATATTTGAGTGTATACGTTTTTCTTAAACATCTTTTCAATAATTAGTTTTTCTAATAAAAGACTTGTGGAGACCAAATTAGAGACCGGAGTTATTTTTCTTATATATTGCATTAATCATACACAATATTGAGAAAGATATTACTTAGTACTTTGGTATTAATTTAGCTATATTTTTTACTCTCTTAAACCATAAGAAAAAATGATATTGAAATGTTTATGTTAACATAAGTAATAGAAAACTCCTAGGGACATATGCCATAGCACTATTTTATGACATGTTATTTTTTAATATATTTATGTATTTTTATTTAAACTCTTTTACAAATTTAAGCTATAATTTTGTTACGTTTTAGTCGTTTTTTGTGAAAACACTCAGTAAATATATGCATCGTGAGATACTTTTATTCTTTAAGATTATTTATTATTTTTAAAAGTAATTTAAAATAATTATATTCATACTTAAAAAAATCACGTTATTCCGCCCCACCCAAACAAAATTCCTGCTTCTCCCCTACTTTTACCCCTCCCCAAGCCAAATTTCTTATTCCCACGGATGCTTGGGTCAGCACCAAATAATTTCTTTTCAATTATGTTTGCTTGGAAACACAAGTACATACTTTACATGTATCTATTTTGTATCATGGTTTGACGCGGGTTGAATACTACACGGCGTGAAAACAAAATGTGTCCATGCAACTTAGGATCTACGAGTCAGGGATATAATTTTTTCATATGGAAAATATTACACTTAAAAGCCGATAGGGTCCAAAGTTAGTGACAACTGCATATATGATCAGTTTCCTTTTTTTTTTTTTTTTTTTTGAGCTTTAGATATACGATCTAGTTAGCAGGGGCGGAGCCGGGGGGGGGGGGGGGGGGGGCATATGGGGGCCCCCACCCCCCAGCTCCAGCCCGACTCTTGCCTATATATACATATTTATATGATATATGTTATATTTACTGTATTATATATAAATATATTATTGAAGTGTATATTTAAATTGTATGTATATATATATATATATGTATTGTATATAGTATATATTAGATATTATGAAATTTAATGTAAATTTATACACAAGTCTTTTTTCAATTTAGCTAATTCAATTTCTTAGTTTTATAGTATATTATTTTACTACTTTCTAAAATTTCTTCTACTCTTTTCTGTAGTGAACAAAATAAAATGGTAATTATCTAATATAACATTTGAGGGAATGGATTTTTCTTAGACATTGTTACAATAATATATCTTTTCTTTTTATAAAGATATGTGAAGACAAAGTTATAGATTAACTAAAGCTATCTTCTTATATATTGCTCTAATAATACACAATAAGCAAAATATTACTCAATACTTTGATATTAATTTAGTTATAGTTTAATAGTCTTTTAAAGCGTATTGCATAACCATAAATGTTTAAGTGAACTACATAAATAATATAAAACTTTTAGGTATGTATACAGTAAATTTGTTGACATGATTTCACATATATTTATGTAGTTTTCTACTTTTGTTTTAATTATTTTATTAATGTTAGCTAACTTCGGAGTCACTTTTAATTTTTTTTATTTAATATATTATTCTTAAGGTATTTATGTTTTTAGATAATTTATTATTTCTTGAAAGTGATTAACAATATTTACCAATAAAAATATTCGTACTTACAGAAAAAAAAAATCCCGTAATTCCGCCCCCCTAAGCCAAATTCCTGGCTCCGCCCCTGCTAGTTAGGACATAGTTTCTGGCCATGGAATGTCTGATTTACACTTGGTTGGATAGTTACCTATTTAAGTAGTCCAGCTGTTTCTAAACTAGCCCGGGAGTTTAGTTTTGACTGTCATCTTTTTTTTTTTTTTGTTTTCTTTTTTGGAAGGTCCTAGACACCATCAAGTAACTCTTTTCCATGTGCCCCAAATGAAGGTAGATGGACCTTTTTGTTTTGGATCTTAGCCAAGACTTCTTTCTCGATACCCAAATTGATGTCTATCCAATTTTCGATCACAATCCTGATCTCATTCGTAATTTTTGATGTTGATTTTATAATTGTTGATTGCAAGATATGAAAGCTAGCGTGTTGTCCTTTTCTTTTTCTTCTAAGTTCTAAATTTTTTCAATACATTTAATTCTCCTTTTCCTAGTGACGTATTTGAGTATTTCTTAAAGCAACACTAAGTTTTGGATGAAACTGTAGGTATTTTTCATGTGGACGGAAATTTTTGATTCCCTAGATCTTACACATGACATGAGTAAAGTTAATAGAGATGATCTAATATTTGGAAAAAACATTAAACTTATTAATACGCATACCCTTCCCTTTCATACATATATAGCTATGTATATACCCAATAGATTCATAACTATATTCCACATATAACATGTATATATATATATATATATATATATGTATATGTATATATATATATATATATGTATATATATATATATTAGTTATATATACTGTATTTATACATACTATATACTTTTGTCGGTATATAACTATATATATACTTCTTATTATAGGATCATGATTGGATCCGCATATGTTTGGTAAAGAGAATAATCTTCTCCTTTGAGAATAATCAAAAATGGAAAGTGTTTAGTTGGAACATGAAAACGTCAGTACCGTAAGTATTGTTGTATGTTTCGGACTATTCTATATGTCATTCGACTCATTCCCTATTCGTTAATCCAGCAATATAGGGATTAATTTTGTTAAATAGCATTTAAGTTAAAAATATAATAACTACTTTCATGTAAAAAATCGTCCTTCATTTCTAGTACTATTGATACATCTAGCTAGCCCTTGTTTCTTTATTCAACTTTGTTTTTATTCTCTTTTTTGTTTTCCTTTTTATTCCATATTCACACTTCACACCTAAGTAGCTTTACTATTTACTTGAATTGTCATATACTTTTCAGTGGTGCTAATCTTACAGTCTGTAAGCATACAGACTTTCATTTGCTTCAACTGTTAAACGATTTTTAGAGATTTCATATTTAACCAAGCCATTACAGGTAAGAAATATTACAAAAAGACCCCAAAACTTTCATAAGCACCGGATAGAAAATATATGTTGATATTAGAACTCAAAATATATATCTTGAAAATAGTTGTACTTTTCCAATGTAAATGGTAGATTATATAAAAATGCTCGTTTCTCAGGGAAATAGACAATAGATTTGCATTCATAACGTTTCTTCAGATTAAATTACGTGATAAATTTTAATTATTACTTCTATTAAATGAGAAAATAAAAATTATGGTGCTAATTATAACTATAGTTTTAAATCCAATTATAAAAGAGTGTTTATCGTTATGGTATACTTGACATTTCAAAGCACGATATGTCTTAATATTTTCACAAAGATTTAGTTAGATCTAATGTTAATTCTGTAATTCAAACAAATAATAACTTTTTCATGATCATACTTTTTGTTTGTCGCAAAAAAAAAAAAAAAAAAATTGAAACTTTGAAAGTCAAGAAACTTAATCTAATGAGTAAGCAGAAATTATGAATCCAAAAAAGAGGTGAAATTTAAAAACAAACAACCTTAGATAAAAGTTACATAAGTACTTCTTTTCCTTGGAAGACAAGTACAGATATAGATAATTATAAATCTTCTTGTGACTTGTACTATATTGAGAGTTTAGTAATATTTATCCATTAGCTTGTTGTCTAATTTCTCAAAAAAATTGTTTTATCGTAGGAAAGCTAGTTTTCCAGTGTACGAAATGGAAGTGAGCCTATATATAATTAAATATTGAGGATCAATATGCTATTTTACAAAAAAGATTTGGATCAAAATTAAATTGGTGAAATCTAATCGCATTGCAAACATAACGGATGATCTGTATTAGTTTCATTAGGAATGTTTTCCTTGACTGTATGCTTACAGTTTGTGAGGAAAGCATTTTCCTATACTTTTTGAGTTTTATCTTTATTTACTCCTATGGTTTACACGTAACAAATAAATAAAAGATGACATGGTAATAGCTTTTAACTGTTCAATTCATTTTGATAGGGTAATTAGTTTTTGTATTTCATAAACTGATATAGCACTCGAGCGTGTCTTGTTTATTAGAAAAGAGGAATAGAAACTAAAACAAAAGATCATTTTCGACACATTTCTTAGTGATACATAAGACCTACTACTAATTTAATGTAGGGATAATTACAGCTTCACCTTCCAAGGTTTGGTGTAAATACAGAGACCTCTTATGTGTTTTCAAATATTAAAGAGACACTCCCCGAGTCAAACGTTTTTTATATTTGTGTCACAAAATTTTCCAAAACAAACCCCTCACAAATCTTAATATATGAACACTACAAAATACAAAATGATCAAAGACATATGTGCCTTGTTGGATGACGAAATGAGTCAACCATTCTGTATATACGGAGCCTACTATGCAATTAAAGATCTGAAGCTAAGGATATTGATAGTAAATTCCTTGAATATATGTTATATACGAGAATAGTATTTGTGCTTTAATCCCGTATATTACATGTGATAAAGAAACAAAGTTTATGAAATTAGTAAGTCAAAAAGAATGCCTTCCAATTGAGCGAAAAAAATCATTCAACCTTATTTTGCCCCCCACCCCCTAAGTCAAAATCCTAGCTTCGCCCCTTGCTGTAGGATCCAAAATTAATCGCACCCGCATATAGATTACAGTTACTTTTTTAATCTTAAGCTTTAGATGGACGACCTAGTTATGGCTTTCTCGTCATACGAGGTTTGATCGAATATAAAGATTACAATATTTGAGGTATTATGTGGTACGACGTCTCCTATACAATAAAGCCAGTCAATCCATATATACACTATTTTGCTTATCATTCGTTTGGGTGGCCTAAGCGTCTCCAGTTACTTTTGGATGTGCATAAGGCAGTTACTTGTCCCAGGAGGTTAGTTCCGACTATCAATTTAGCTTGGAAGGTCCTAGATGGCCCCATGTAACTCTTTTCTCGCGTGCTACAAATGAAGGATGTAACTTCTTTATATTTTGAATTTTAGTCAGATGTTTTCTTGATACCCAAATTGATGAAGAGAAGTTGCAAATCTGGGGCAGAATCTGGAGTACTAGATGACGACCGTGGTCTTTTTTATTTTATTTTTTGTATTAACTTTACTTTTCTATTGTATTAAAATTTAGATTCAGATAATATTTAGAAGATATTTTTCCAAATTTTAAGATTGAAATTGAAATATTTAGTTATTTTTTCCTCATAGTTCCCGATTTCATAAGAAAATGAATAATATCCGGCTCTTAAAAATATTTGTATGGTCTTTTTCCGTTTAGTATCCACTTCTAAGCTGAAAACTTTGTAATTAAGAGAACTTTACTTTTCATTGGGGGTCTTTTAGACTTTATACAAGGCCAAAAATGACAGTTATCACCCCGGTCAAAGCTAAAAATAAGGTTCGGAGCAGTGTGCTAATAAACTAATTACACAAGGATTTTTCGCTAATTAAAATAATACAAGTGGGTTCTTGTCAATTAGAGATAACACGGATAGTTTTAGCTATTACCTTTTTGTTTATTTTATTCCTTTAACTTAGTAGCTCTACAATTTTTATGACGCAGAACGGAAATGTGTCAATCGACACACCAATGTGTAGTTGATGAAAGATAACTAGAATCCACCAGAAAGTTGGAATAAAATCAAGATTTTATTAATAATTGACAAAAGATGCGGAAAAATAATAAGAAACAAAGTATTATAGTCCAAAACCCTAAAAAACGAAATAAGAAAATAACTTATTAGTAACCAAAATATCATTAGTCCTAACAAAAATAGGAAGAATAGGAAAAATCTAAAATAAAGCGACATAAACTTGTAAGGTTATGCAGATGCCTCAAACTACCAAATTTGGACCTTAACCTTACAAAGAAGTGTAGGAAACTCAAACATGTTTGATTTGATACCTTATGGTCCCAAAATGGAGCACTGGATTAAAAGTTATGGCGGTTTTCGTGCAAGCCTTTTTCTACTGCGAAAAATATCCAAAATCGAGGGTTCTTTTCCTACATTATTTTAGCTTGGTTGATTCTCTTTTTTCTATTTGCACATTCAAGGCTTTCTTTAAGTAACACAACTGTAGATATTTTACAAATCTATAAATGAATATTTTGAATTCCTCAGCTCTTACACACGACATGAGTAAAAGTAATATCGCTGAAAATCTAATGTTTAGAGAAAAAATTAAACTTAATACCCGATAAGGCCCAAAATCAATCGCAACTGTATATATGACAGTTACATTCTCAATCTTAAGCTTTATGTAGACGATCTAGCTATGACTTTATGGCTATGCGAGGTTTCATTTGTGAATCTAAAGTTAGGTCTACATAATACTGAGGGTAGTACGTTTCCTTTTATATTAAGGGAGCCTACCACGCCTCTTTGCTTACCTTTGGTTGGGCAGTTGCGTAAGGAGCACTAGTTGTTTTTAGATATGGATAAGGCAGCATCGCCCGGGAATTAAGGTGTGACTACGACTTTACTTTTCTTTTCTTGGAAGGTTCGTGATGTCCCGCTGTAACTGCTTCTCACATGCCATAGTAGGCAACCGTGTTTATTTTTTTTATTTTATTTTTAGGATCTTAGTCAATACTTTTTCTCGATACCCAAATTGATGTCTATCCAACTTTTGATCGCAATCGTGATATCATTCGTAATTTTTGTTTTTGATTTTCAAAATTATCCATTGAAGGATATGAAAGCTTGCATGTACTTTTTGTCTTTTACTTCTTACTTCTACAACTTTTTTAATTTGCTAATTTTTTTTTTCTCTCCAATCTTCGGTCACAATCGTGATCTCATTCGTATTTTTGATTATTGATTCATGATCTCATTTGTATTTTTGATTATTGATTTCCAAGTTTATTGATTGCAATATATGAAAGTGTGCATGTACCCTTTTCGTTTCTTTTTCTTCTTCTTCTTCTTATTTGTACAATTTTTTATTCGTATAATTCTCTTTTAGCTATTCGCAAATTTAACTCATTCTCGGTGCAACACTAGTTTTTGAGTGAGGCTGTAGGTATGTTTCATTTTATGTAAACATACATTTTGGATTCCTTGGCTCATACACATGGCATGAATAAAGGTAAGAAGATTTTGACAACTTTCTGTTTCAGGAGACTTGTGGTAGAAATAGGTGTAGTGAGAAACGTAAAATACTAAACTAAAAAATGTTATGCTTCCCGTAGCCTTCCATTGAGTTACAAATCAGCAGCCTTAATTAATATAAGGCAATTGAGACAATTTCAAAGAGTTATCTCCAAGATCCATTTTGTTGTAGTGTTTCGGAACTTATGTAGTTGATAAATCCATAGGGAAGTCTTGCACAGAAATGGATCGATGCCGGAAAAAAAGTGCAACTTAAATTTGATAGTTTGATTTTGTTCCAATTGTCACTTAACTTTTTTTTTTCAAGGTCTAAGACGCCTTAAGGTAAGCGCTTCTCAGGTGATACATCTGAAGTCAGTTCGAGCCCTTTTTTTTTTTTGGATCTTTGTGATGCTTTTCGTTACATGTCCCTTTTTGTTTGGATTATTGTGATAATTTTGGATACACAAATTGATGTGTATCCATTTTTTGATCACAATTGTCATCTCATTTGACTTTTTTGTTTTAATGTTCAAAACTATCGATCGTAAGATATGCAAGCTTGCATTTACTTCTGTGAACTGAAAAACATCAATTTTGCTAACATCGGAGAAACATTTAAAACCAAATTTAAAAGGATTTTCCAGATGATACCAAATCAAGAAATTAAGTAGCATAACTGGTAAAGTCATTTACGAACGTCCAAAATCTATGTGGTCCTTCTGTGAACTGTTGTTTTACGAAATCCCAATTTGTTACAATCATCGCGTCACATAATTAAGAGATAATTAAATAGACATCATATTTCACGATTTCCACTCAAGATTTGCTAAAGCACAAAAAGAAAAGATAAGTATTAAAAGGTACATTAAAGGTCTTAAATCATTTTACCCCATTTATAGGAATCTCATACGAGCCAAGAAATTGCACATTTTCTTGATTCTTCATAAACTGTTGAAAGTCAATGGATCAGGAAAACATGTATTCTTAAATTTCACTTTCCAACAACTGTCAAAACTTAAAGTTTCACACCATTTTCTACCCAAAACTGAATTCACATTTATAGAAGTTATCTCTGCTTCCACATTCTAAGAAACAGGTACTGGCCATAGTTGTAAGAATTTGGAGCACTCAAAGGGCCAGTTCTCCTACACAGGGGACAGTTTGAAAATTTACATTCTAATTAAAGAAACGGGTGGTCGTTTTCTGAATTTGAGTTACTAACAATTATGAAAGTATTTTTAAATAATTAAACCGTATTTTTTGGTCCTAAAGGGAGTAGAAATTCGTGGCACGTAACATCAGCCAAATCCTTTTAATTTACTATATAAGGCAATTGACATGTATTTTAGTGTCTGTCCCCCATCCTACACAAAATCATCTTCAAAGTACTTCTCTTGAATAACTTCAGTCGGAAAGAAAGATGGCTAACGTTGCAAATAGGAAAATCAGACGAGATTTAGAAATTGCAAAAATGGTCCTTTAAAGAGGTCTACTTGCAAAGTTGGTCCCCTAAAGTTGTAATCTCAACTTTAAGTTCTCTAAAGTGGATGCTGATGCAATTTTAATCTTTCGAAGTCGGAGTCAACAATTTTGACTCAAAAATAGGATGAATCTTGGATTTTTCATTCGCACCCCAAATCTTTTCAAAAAATAACATTTACATCCTAAAACATTTCGAAAAATGTAATATCTAAAATCTTATTTAAAAAACGTTTTGGAACATTTATTTTTTGATGCTTTAAATAATTCTATCACAATTGTCTTCAGTTAACATTTCAATTAAGGAAATAATTAAAAAGAAAAAACCAATTATCTTCAACCTCTCCTCCTTCCCCACTGTATTCTTCTACATCCCCAAATCCACATTCTTCTACACACACACACACACACACACACACAAATTCTGTAACTTGTGTCTTGTGAGACAAGAATGAAGGCAAACACATGTTTATTTTATTTTATTTTTTAATCTTAGTCAATGCTTTTTCTCGATAGTGAAACTGATGTCTATCCAATTTTTGATCACAATCGTGATCTCATTCGTACTTTTTATTATTGATTTCCAAAATTATTAATTGCAATATATGAAAGTCTGCATGTACCTATTTCGTTTCTTTTTCTTCTTTTTTTTCTTCTTCTTATTTGTACAATTTTTTAATTCGTAAAATTCTCTTTTTTATTTGCAAATTTAAGTCTTTCTTGGTGCAACACAAGTTTTTGGATGAGGATGTAGGTATATTTTCTTCCATGTAAACATAGATTTTGGATTCCTCGGCTCATACACATGACATGAATAAAGGTAAGAAGATTTTGACAACTTTCTGTTTCAGGAGACTTGTTATTGTGATCTCATTTGTATATTTTGTTTTAATTTTCAAAATTATCGATCGTAAGATATGCAAGCTTGCATTTACTTATGTGAACTGAAAAAACATCAATTTTGCTAACATCAGAGACCAATTTGGAAAACTCGAATTTGGAAACATTTAAGTATACTTTCAGAATGTTTACAGAGGATAATTGGATATTTTTCTGAGACATCAATTTTTCTGATTTGACGATTGAATGTTTACAGAGGATAATTGGAGAGGAAAGATGAAGTTACAGATGAGAAAAGTGAGTGATCAAACTAAACTAACACATGTATATATACTAACGGAGGTGGAGCGGATTTTACTATAAAAGCAAAGCTGTTACTAACGGTTCAAACTAACGTTTGAATTCTTTCCAAAAATAGAAATCCTATTTATATACTCTAAGAGGTCCGACGCAGAAATATTTGTAGGAAACAGTTTGTCGTTTTCCAAATTCGAGTTACTACCGATTCTGAAAGTATATTTAAATAGTTAAATCCTATTGTTTGGTCCGAAACAGAAGAAATAAAACTTTGGCCAGAAAGCATACTATTGTTGCCGAAAAACAATATCCTATCTCCCAAATCTTCTAATAGAGGTAAGCACTTCTATTGAGTAACGTCAGTTGGAATAATAGTTGAAAGAAAGATGGAAAACGTCGCACACGAGGAAAATCAGAGAAGATTTGCACTTCCAGTGGATTCTGAACATAAGGCCACTGAACTCAGGATATTCTCAGCGGCAGAGCCTCATATGCGTGCATTTCATCTGTCATGGATTTTGTTCTTCGCCTGCTTTGTCTCAAGTTTTGCCGCCGCACCTCTACTGCCCATAATCCGCGATAATCTCGACCTCACGACCAACGATATTGGAAACGCAGGAATAGCTTCAGTTTCAGGCGCAGTTTTTGCACGAATTGCTATGGGAACTGGCTGTGACTTGTTTGGCCCACGGCTCGCTTCTTCTGCTCTCACTTTGATAACTGCACCAGCAGTTTACTGCACGTCCATGGCAAATTCCAAACAATCGTTCCTCGCGGTACGATTTTTCTCTGGTTTCTCTCTTGCAACTTTTGTGTCAACTCAATATTGGATGAGTTCTTTATTCTCTAGTAACGTGGTTGGTACTGTCAATGGTCTTGCGGCTGGCTGGGGTAATCTTGGTGGCGGCGCAACTCAACTGATCATGCCGTTGGTGTTTGGCCTCATACAACGTTTTGGTTCGACGAAATTTACCGCATGGAGAATTGCTTTTTTCGTTCCAGCTCTGTTTCAGACTATGTCGGCATATGCTATTTTCTTTCTTGGACAAGATTTGCCTAATGGAAACTACTCAGAGCTTCATAGATCTGGAAATAAACACCAAGATAGCTTTTCACGGGTGATAGAGAAAGGCTTTAAGAATTATATGGGGTATATTTTGGCGTTGACGTATGGTTACTGTTTTGGCGTTGAACTGACAATAGACAATATAATTGCACAATACTTTTATGATAGATTTAGTTTAAATCTTCACACAGCTGGACTTATTGCAGCTTGTTTTGGATTGGCGAATCTATTCGCCAGACCTGCGGGAGGGATACTATCAGATTTTATGGCGAAGAAGTTTGGAATGAGAGGGAGGCTTTGGACCCTGTGGATAGTGCAAACTCTGGGAGGTGTTTTCTGTCTTATTTTGGGGAGAGTTGGATCTTTGAGTGTTTCTATTGTTGTGATGCTTATATTTTCTGTGTTTGTTCAAGCTGCTTGTGGACTTACTTTCGGAGTTGTTCCTTTCATTTCAAGAAGGTACGGTATCTACCTTACAAGTCCTCACGTAATAATATTATTTCTTGTTTCCTTCATCATGTTTTTATGTCGAGTTTCGAGTCACATAAACTGTGTTTTAGAGAAAGAGAACATTTTTATGTGGTTTATAATGAAATGAAACACCATATGCAGGGCCGGAGCCAGGAATTTTTTCCACCCTGGGCTACTCTTGACTTAAGTAAACAAAAATAAACGAATATAAAACACAAAAATATATCAAATGAATAAATTAGAATAAGTTATATCCATTGAGTAGAAAATATAAAAACACATACCATTAAACAAAACAATGAAAATGTTATAGGAGTGGAGCTCTCTTTTCGCTTTGTGAAATGAAAATAAGGTTATAGTACTTTTCCCTTTATTGATCCCTTCACTCTCCATTGTGATTTAGAGCCTATTCTAAGGATGTAGGCAATCCATGTTAGAATATGTCAATCATATAAATATTAATAAGCACAAAATAAATTTACAAAGATTCTTGCAAAATTCTTGTAAAAATAATACAAAGATTCATATCAAACTCTTTTAAAAATGAAAATTTTAACACCCCTCCCCCTAACAAAATAAAATATTATACTATAGGAACAATAATTTAGTTTTCTACTCTTAATGGGAGAATCTAGTATACTAGTACCTTCAAAACTTACTTTAACCGTAAACTATTTGGAAGTATATGATTATTTAATTCTTGACTTCAAGATTCTTAATTCCTACTATGGCTACGAACATCAGCCCACCAACCTTAAGCATATATTAGCTTCTTTATCCAATGTTATCAAACATCCAAAGACTCTAAACTATTAAATAGTATAAAATATAACGCCCATCAAACATCTCATATGGATTCCAAAAGTTATATTAATCTCACTTTCAAAAAACTATATATATAAAAAAAAAAAAAAGTATGAATGCACAATAATCACCACCTATTTCTTTGCTAGATATAAAAATAAAATAATTAAACTTAATTACTTATCTTGGTAAAAGATGAGAATCTTGAAATTGGGGAAAGAAGATTGACAAATTAATTTTCCTATTTTCTTTTGCAAGAAATGGCGAACAGTTCCTTCTATTTGCTCTAAAATTGATTCTCAATTTTGGAGTTAATTATAAGACCTCTCTGTAATTCCTTTCTTATGCATTTTCTTCAATTAAGTCGCATGGCAGGAGGCAAAATCGCTAAATGGCTGAAGCAACTTTGAAATATTTGTTTTTTTTTTTTTATATCAGAAAGCAACTTTGAAAATGAAAAGCTATAGCAAACAGAAATTTCAGCCATGTCTTCTTAGTGGGCTATTGGGGAATTGAGTTTTACTTTTATTAAACTAATGAATCTTGTATTTGGGCCTAAAAGTATTTGTTATGTAACACATAGATATTGGGCTTTATTTTTACAAATTATTTACATTTGGACTAAACTATTAAGGACATATGTATACTAAAAATATTGGGGCCAAAATTTGACCCCGGGCCGGAGCCCACCCAAGCCTTGTGGGTGGCTCCGCCCGTGACCATATGTGTTGTTGTATTAATTTGTTAACAGTAATTTTAGTAACGCCCTATATCTGCCACTTAATATTGTACATATTTCTTTCTTGATTACTAGATCATTAGGTATTATATCGGGGATGACCGGTGCTGGCGGAAACATAGGCGCTGTGCTTAATCAACTACTTTTCTTTAGAGGGTCAAGTTACTCCACACAAACTGGATTGACACTAATGGGGGTCATGATGATATGCATTACTCTTGCAATTACCTTTATGTACTTCCCGCAATGGGGTGGAATGTTACGTGGTCCGTCTTCAAATGGCACAACAGAGGAAGATTACTACTTGAGTGAATGGGATTTAGAAGAGCAAGAAAGAGGTTTTCACATTGCTAGCTTGAGATTCTCAGAAAATAGCAGAAATGAAAGAGGTAGAAGATACAGAGCTGCTCCTGCGCCGGCCGATCAAGCCCTGAATGCACATGTCTAGATTAAATATTTTATGATCTTCATTTGTAATAGTAATAGTAACAGAAGTTCTAAGTGCTTAATCTGCTTTCAAATATATTAGACAACATGTTAATAAGCTCAAGTTCCTTATCATATATAAAAAGTTTAAATGCCTACTATTCTTATTGTAGAAAGTTGTATATGTATTTCCTCATTGCGTATCATTTCCAGGTTACAACATGCTTTCCATTCCGATTAACAGTATGCTTTATAAACATACAATGCAATGTATTCACGGTTCATAATTATAAAAGACTAGGATAGGGGCACGTTCTATGCACGTGAGGGTTTAGTCCGGAGGATGCAATTGAACTTTTTTTTTATAAAAAGTGTAATGCTATTGTATTCGCCGGATTATTTTGACATGTACAACATCTCTAATGAGACAAAAACAACAATCAAACAGTATTCACTCATAATATTTTTATGCAATATGTAATGTAAATATAAGTAGTGGATAAAAGCAAAAGCCATGATCCAAAAACTATAAATTAAACGTCATAATGATAAGGGAAAACGTTAATATTGTGTGAAGAATAATTGGGGAAGACGAAAGTCCATTCCTTTTTCTTTTTCTTTTTTTTGGTTCGTGAACAATTCAAACACAAAAATACACATACTAGCTATTATTTTTCCAGAGTTTTTAAAATTATATCATAATTTTGTATCTAATTATAAAAGTGAAACTAATAATATTCTCAGATAAAATATTTGTATTTTTTACTTTATTACTGTGTACTTCAAAATTAACATATATCTTATAGAAGTTAGCTTAATAGAATCGAACGTAAAATTTTAAAAGCATTTTCTTTAATTGAAACTTAATGAGTAAATTATAAAATGAATACTTTGTTAGAAATTCTTCCCAAGACAGTTGAAAATTCGGTTAACCTTTTCACCTTTCACTTTCCTTTAATTTTATGAAAAATAATATGATAAACTCTCTATTCCACATTATACACCAGTACCTGAAGCCCTCACCAAAAAGAATAAAATAAAATATACACCACCTTGCATAAATATCATATACACTACTTAACATAGAAAGGATAATTTAGTCAAAAGTTTAAGTTAGAGTCAAGATTATAACTGAAAAAGGGAAAATTGGGTATTTCTTGTACTTTCGAGGTGACATCAACAAAATTTATCCACATATGCCATATCACTATTTTTATGACATGTTTTTTTAATATATTTATGTATTTTTTATTTTAACACTTTTACAAAATTTAGCTATAACCGTGTTACTTTTAAGTCGCTTTTTGTGAAAACATTCAGTAAATATATGCATCTTGAGATACTTTTATTCTTTAAGATTATTTATTGTTTTTATAAGTAATTCAAAATAACTGTATTCATACTTAAAAAAAATCACGCGATTCCGCCCCAACCCAAACCAAATTTCTGCCTTCTTCCCTAATTTTACCCCACCTCAAGCCAAATTTCTTATCCCCCCCGGATGCTTGTGTCAGCACCAAATAATTTCTTTTCAATTATGTTTGCTTGGAAACACAAGTACATACTTTACATGTATCTATTTTGTATCAGGGTTCGACGCGCGTCGAATACTACACGGCGTGAAAACAAAACGTGTCCATGCAACTTAGGATATCTAAGAGTCAGGGATATGATTTTCTTATGGAAAATATTAAACTTAAAAGCCGATAGGGTCCAAAGTTAGTGACAACTGCATATATGATCAGTTTCCTTTTTTTATTTTGAGCTTTAGATATACGATCAAGTTAGGACATTAGTTTCTGGCCATGAAATGTCTGATAGGACTCTAAAGTTAGGTCTGCGTGATTTTTAAGCGAGTCGAACCATACACCCTTATGGTTACACTTGTTTCGATAGTTACCTATTTAAGTAGTCCAGCTGTTTTCAAACTTGCCCGGGAGATTAGTTTTGACTGTCATCTTTTTTTTTTTTTTCCCCTTCTTCTGGAAGGTCCTAGACACCCTCAAGTAACTCTTTTCCATGTGCTACCAATGAAGGTAGATGGACCTTTTTGTTTTGGATCTTAGCCAAGACTTCTTCTCGATACCCAAATTGATGTCTATCCAATTTTCGATCACAATCATGATCTCATTCGTAATTTTTGATGTTGATTTTAATATTGTTGATTGCAAGATATGAAAGGTAGCGTGTACTTTTTGTCCTTTTCTTTTTCTTCTAAGTTCTAAATTTTTTCAATACATTTAATTCTCATTTTCCTAGTGGCGTATTTGAGTATTTCTCAAAGCAACACTAAGTTTTGGATGAAACTGTAGGTATTTTTCCTGTAGACGGAAATTTTTGATTCCCCAGATCTTACACATGACATGAATAAAGTTAATAGAGATTATCTAAATTTGGAAAAAACATTAAACTTATTTATACACACACCCCTCCCTTTCATAAATATATAGCTATGTATGTACACAATATATTCATCACTATATTCCACATATAACATACATATATACATATACACATATACATATATACTAGGAGAAATGCACGTGCTACGCACGTGTAAGAGAAAATTGCACTATTGAAAATAATTTGAAATTGCAGTAACATTGTTCTTTCAACAAAAAAATTGATAAAACAATATAATCGATTGCAAAGTGGCTATAAATATGAAAACAACAACAATTTTTTGTATATGCATAAACATTTTAGGATGCATAATATTACAAAGAGAATAAAAAGAATATTTGATAATGGTATTGAAGAGGGAATAAATGATAATATTCTAAAAATTATGCAGTAAATTTTTTAAGTATATTTTGTTAATAATGCACGTATTACAACATTTGCATTACTTACAAGTTGGTGGTTGTTTCTCTAAATATGATTGCTCACGGCTAATACTTCTCATGCTTGTATAATTTCTCACCACGTACTCTCTTGGCCACTCTTGCTCATTTGCCAAGCTAACTTGAGAGTACATAACCATTGTTTAACTAACTTATTGTACAAGAAAGTTATAGTTCAACTTAATTACACACAGTTTCACCACAAGCATTGATGACCACAAGCATTGATGACCTCATCACAACGGTTCATTATACTCAAAGCAATATTACTGTATGATTTATAATATTCTAAATTTTGTTAGAAAATGACGAATTTAATCGTAAGAGACATTGACATAAGCCCAACATAGCATTAAGGAGATGCTTCAGATTGAAGTTATTCTCTACAAATAATTTTATAGTTTCAGGTTTATTGGGTCTTTAGCAAGTTAACGTGACACTTTGTAGTTTCTCGGACTATATTTCTTTCCAGAAAAAGATTTTGTTGATTATTTTCATCATTTGTTCCATTCTCATGTGGCTTCTGCCATTACTCTGTAAAGACTTGATAATTTTATGAATTAACCATGATTATTTCATGAAAATATGATGCAATTACACTCAACATAGGAAAATAGTCAATGGTACAATTTGTATTCATCCCTAAGTATTGATTTCAGTCTTAGTAACTTGTTTGATTTCCTCTTATTCGGTATGTGCTTTTGTTACATGTGGGTTGTAGTAATTTTTTTATTTTTATATATTCACATTGTCATTATGAACTTTCTTACTTGTATAAAAAACTATTTTTTTCTGCCAAATTTATGATATAGTATAGATATATAATTTTATTTTTGAACCGCAAGATAAAACCCATAATTTTTTACAAACTACAAATTCATTAGTCGCAGATTACATCTTCTATAATTTATGTATTAAAGTGATGTAACACTTTTTTTTTAAAAATCTATGAAATAATTTAGGAGTATAAATCATTATTTTATTCTCGTTAAAATTATTGTTGAATTTAACAGCATTTAAGTTAAATAATGTTTTTTTATTCGTTCTTAAAAGTTATTATAGGAAATGAAGAAAAAAGAAAAGAAAAGGAAACATAATCGTCATCTTCTCCAAACGAAACCCCACCACCACCACCACCCGGCCTATGAAACCTTCTACGCCCTCGCCACCACCAAACGGCGGCTGCACGGCCTCTCCCACCTTTTGAGGCTTGGTGGCTTGAAAATCCCAACTTCGCCGTCTCAGCCGTATTCTCCACCATCTCTTTCTACTTCTCCTCCCGCCGCCTTCTCCAATTACCGCCTCCTTCATTTGTGAAGCCACGAAATCAAAAGAATCAAACCCATTTCTGAAAAAGATCCAAGAGGGGAAAAGGACTGGCAAAAAAACATAGAAGCCATGGGCAGAAAAGGAAAAAAGGGCTGAAATGAAAATAGTAAAAAAGAGATGGGCAAAATAGAGAGAAGCAAAAATGGACGAAAAAAAAATCTTCCTTTCTTATATATATATATGTCCCGGCTGCAAATGAACTTTTTCTATATAAGTAATGTAATTGTACTGCCCAAATAATTTTGGCTAGTAAACCATCACTAATAAAATAAGATAATTAAACAATATCTATTCATAATATTATGCAACATGCAATACAAATCTATTATTCGTGGTAGTTATATGCAAAAGTGGCGAAACGCCATAATGATAGGTCCAATGATTAACATAACAATTACAAATAAAGCAACTAAAATATCTTGAGATAATTATCTGAAGATTTGAAATTACAGATATCTTTTAATTTAAAATATGCAAAAGGATTCCAGTAAAGTTGAAAAGATTACAAAGACACCCCTCGATTGAATAGAGGTTAAAGATGAACACGTTCGTCTTTATCCAGCCTAAAAAGAAATTTTATATGTAGTTACTAAAATTTATAACAATACTTTTCTAGTCAGTCAGAACTTCAAAAATATAAAAGTAATTATTGCCAAATAGAGCAAACGTATTAGAAGCAAATTTAATAAAATGATTGTAGACTCCTTTCAATAACAAAAATAATTTTTTCTTTTAAATGTGGCCTACAGGTCCTAATAACTTTTGGTTTAATTTAATCAGATTTCTTGAATATAAACTAAAACAAAAGATCATTTTCGACGCATTGCTTAGTGAATCATAAGACCTACTGTTAAGTTAACGTAGGGATAATTACGGCTACACCCCCAAGGTTTGGTGTAAATACAGAGACCTCTACCGTGGTTTCAAAAATAAAAGAGACTCCTCGAGTCAACCACTTTTTAAATTTGTGTGACAAAATTGTCCAAAAAACAATTATATCCCTCACAAATCTAAATACATGAACACTACAAAATAAAAAATGATTATAGACATATGTGCCTTGTTGGATGACTAAATGAGTCAACCATTCTAAAGATTCTTTTTTTTTTTTCGAATTGTAGCAAAACCTACCTAACCACCGCCAACCCGTACCCCCTCCCTAAATCACCCATCTAGCCGGTCAGCCTGTGAAGTTATGGGATTGTACTTGTTGAGACAAAAACTGTGAGTGAAGTTTAGTTGTTGGTGATATGGGTTCAGGTGTGAGAGAAAGAGAATTGTGGTTGTGTGAAGAAGAATTGGGGAAGAAGAAAGTTCATTCCTTGTTCTTTTTCTATTTTTTGGTTGGTCGTCAACAACTCAACCAGAAAAATACACGCACTAACTCTTTTTTTTTTTTTTTTAATTCCAGAAATTTTAAACTTATATCAAAAGTTTTCAAATCTAATAATAAAAGTGAAACTAATAATATTCTCAAATAAATATATGTATTTTTTACTTTATTAGTATGTATTTTAAAACTAACATACTTAATAGCATGGCGATACATTTATACAAAACTTCTACCCCGAGCACACGCTAGAAGAAGGGTTCTAACAATCTTTCGAGTTACTTCGAGATGTCCTAAACCACTAGACAATGGGGGCCGACTTGCCCAACCAACATATATTATAACAGTTAACTTAATAGAATCGAAAGTAAAATTTTAAAAGCATTTTCTTTTAAACTTAATCAGTAAATTATAAAAGGAATATTATGTTAGAAATATTCCCAAGACAGTTCCAAATTTGACTAACCTTTTTACCTTTCACTTTACTTTCAGTTTTTGAAAAATAATTTTATAAACTTTCTATTCCATTATACACCAGTACCTGAAGCCCTCACCAATAAGATAAAAATAAAAATACACCACCTGAAGCTTATTGCATAAATATCATATACATTGCTTATCATAGAAAGGATAACTTAGTCAAAAGTTTAAGATAGAGTCAAGATTAAAATTGAGAAAGGGTAAAATTGGGTATTTATTATACTTTTGAGGTCGCATCAACAAATTTATCCACATATGCCATATCGCTATTTTTATGACATGGCTTTTGAATATATTTATGTATTTTTATTTTAATACTTTTACAAATTTAGCTATAATTGTGTTACATTTTAGTCGCTTTTAATGAAAACATTCACGAAATATATGCATTTTAAGATACTTTTATTCTTTAAGATGATTTATTATCTTTAAAAGTAATTAAAAATAATTATATTCACTGTTAAAAAAAATCACGTGATTCTGTCCCCTAAATTTCAAATTCCTGGCTCCGCCCCTGATTTCACCCCTCCCCAAGCCAAATTTCTTACTCCCCCCGATGCTTGTGCAAGCACCAAATAATTTATTTTCAATTATGTTTGCTTGGACACACCTGTATGCACTTTACATGTATCCATTTTGTATCAGGGTTTGACGCGCGTCAAATATTACACGGCATGAATACCAAACGTGTCCAATGCAACTTAGGATCTAAGAGTCAGGGATATAATTTTTATATGCGAAATACTAAACTTAAAAGCCGATAGGGTCCAAAGTTAGTAACAACTGCATATATTTCATGTAAACAAAGAGGTGTCCACATTCTTCTACACATACTCACACACACATTCTGTAACTTGTGTCTTGTCAGACAGGAATGAAGGCAAACACGTGTTTCTTTATTTTATTTTTTAATCTTGGTCAATACTCTTTTTATCGATATCGAAATTTATGTCTATCCAAATTTTGATCACAATCGTGATCTCATTCGTATTTTTGATTATTGATTTCCAAAATTATTGATTGCAATATATGAAAGTTTGCATGTACCCTTTTCGTTTCTTTTTCTTCTTCTTCTTCTTCTTATTTGTACAATTTTTCAATTCGTATAATTCTCTTTTTTCTATTCACAAATTTAACTCTTTCTTGGTGCAACACTACCTGTGAATGAGGCTGTAGGTATATTTTATTTTATGTAAAAATAGATTTTGGATTCCTGGCTCGTACACATGCCATGAATAAAGGTAAGAAGATTTTGACAACTTTCTGTTTCAGGAGACTTGTGGTAGAAATAGGTGTAGTAAGAAACGTAAAATACTAAACTACAAAATGTTATGCTTCCCGTAGCCTTCCATTGAGTTACAAATGAGCATTGTTTCCAAAATCGGACCGGACCGGCCAGTCGAACCGGTTCGACCGGTGTCCGAACCCTTGGTCGGTCCGGTTAGGCCTCTAAAACGAGTCAGTGAAAGAACCGGCCAAAATAAAAAAAAAACAGTCCAAAACCGGAACCGGTGGATCGGTCGGACCGGTTGAAACCGGTTCGCCACTTAATAAATAAATAAATCAAAAAACTCCAAATATTTTTTATTTTTTTATTTTTTTTTGTAGAGAAAAAAAACTTCAAATTGTTTTATGTGTTGAATGATGAATTGGTGATACAGTTTAGATTAGTTTTGTATTATGGGTTGAATGTGTTTAAATTGAGACACTTTAGATTTGTTAAAGTTTAAATTATAGTTCTGTTATCATTTTCAGTATTTGATGTTATTCTTGCCATTGTTTTATTTGGTCTTGTTGTTCTTATGAAACAATTTCATTTTTTATTAGATTTCAATGTTGAATTGTTGTGAATTGTGATGACATATATATATTTTTTAGTATAAAGTTATAGATAGTTTGAGATACAAGAAAATCGTAGTGTTGAATAGTTATACCGGTTCGACCAGTAAAACCAGTAACCAGTGAGGCGACCGGTTCGATGACTGGTCCGGTTATGAAAACAATGCAAATGAGCAGCCTTAATATAAGGCAATTGAGACAATTCGAAAGAGGTGTCTCCAAGATCCATTTTGTTAGTGTTTGGGGACTTAGGTAGCTGATAAATCCATAGGGAAGCCTTGCACACAAATGGATCGATGCCGCAAAAAAAAGTGCCGCTTAAATTTGGTAGTTTATTTTGTTCCGATTGTCACTTAACTTTTTTTTTCAAGGTCTGAGACGCCCTAAGGTAAGCGCTTCTCACGTGATACATCTGAAGTCAATTCGTGCCCCTTTTTTTTGTGGATCTTTGTGATACTTTTCATTACATGTCGCGTTTTGTTTGGATCATTGCGATAATTTTCGATACACAAATGGATGTGTATCCATTTTTTGATCACAATTGTGATCTCATTTATATATTCTTTTTTAATTTTCAAATTTATCGATCGTAAGATATGCAAGCTTACATTTACTTGTGTGATCTGAAAAGCATCAATTTTGCCAACATCGGAGAAACATTTAAAACCAAATTTAAAAGGATTTTCCATATGATACCAAATCAAGAAAATAAGTAGCATAACTGGTAAATTCATTTACGAACGTCCAAAATCTATGTGGTCCTTCTGTGAACTGTTGTTTTACGAAATCCCAATCTGTTACAATCATCGCGTCACATAATTAAGAGATAATTAAATAGACATCATCTTTCACGATTTCCACTCCAGATTTGCTAAAGCACAAAAAGAAAAGCTAAGTATTAAACGGTACATTAAAGGTCTAAACTATCATTTTACCCCATTTATAGGAATCTCATACGAGCCAAGAAATTGCACATTTTCTTGATTTTTCATAAACTGTCAAAAGTCAATGGATCAGGAAATTAAACATCTATTCTTAAATTTCACTTTCCAACAACTGTCAAAACTTAAAGTTTCACACCATTTTCTACCCAAAACTGAATTCACATTTATTGAAGTTATCTCCGCTTCCACATTCTAAGAAACAGGTACTAGCCATAGTTGTAAGAATTTGGAGCACTCAAAGGGCCAGTTCTCCTTGACAGGGGACAGTTTGAAAATTTACATTCTAATTAAAGAAACAGGTCGTCGTTTTCTGAATTTGAGTTACTACCAATTGTGAAAGTATTTTTAAATAATTAAACCGTATTTTTTGGTCCTAGAGGGAGTAGAAATTCGTGGCACGTCACATCAGCCAAATCCTTTTAATTTACTATATAAGGCAGTGGATAGGTATTTTAGTGTCTGTCCCCCATCCTACACAAAATCATCTTCAAAGTACTTCTTTTGAATAACTTCAGTAGGAAAGAAAGATGGCTAACGTTGCAAACAGGAAAATCAGACGAGATTTGGAAATTGTAAAAATGGTCCTTTGAAGAGGTCTACTAGCAAAGTTGGTCCCCTGAAGTTGTAATCTCAACTTTAAGTTCTCTAAAGTGGATGTTGATGCAATTTTAATCTTTCGAAGTCGGAGTCAACGATTTTGACTCAAAAATTGGTTGGGTCTTGGATTTTTCATTCGCACCCCAAATCTTTTCAAAAAATAACATTTACATCCTAAAACATTTCGAAAAATATAATATGTAACATCTTATTTGAAAAATATTTTAAAACATTTATTTTTTGATGCTTTAAATATTTTTGTCACAATTGTCTTCAGTTAACATTTCAATTAAGAAAATTATTATAAAAAAAAAACAATTATCTTCAACCTCTCCTCCTTCCCGACTGTATTCTTCTTCATCCCCAAATCCACATTCTACTACACACACACACACACACACACACACAAATTCTGTAACTTATGTCTTGTGAGACAAGAATGAAGGCAAACACATGTTTATTTTATTTTATTTTATTTTTTAATCTTAGTCAATGCTTTTTCTCGATAGTGAAACTGATGTCTATCCAATTTTTTATCACAATCGTGATCTCATTCGTACTTTTTATTATTGATTTCCAAAATTATTAATTGCAATATATGAAAGTTTGCATGTACCTTTTTCGTTCTTTTTCTTCTTTTTTTTTTTCTTCTTCTTATTTGTAATTTTTTTTAATTCGTACAATTCTCTTTTTTTTTTTCATTCGCAAATTTAACTCTTTCTTGGTGCAACACAAGTTTTTGGATGAGGCTGTAGGTATTTTTTTCTTCCATGTAAACATAGATATTGGATTCCTCGGCTCATACACATGACATGAATAAAGGTAAGAAGATTTTGACAACTTTCTGTTTCAAGAGACTTGTTGTACAATTGTGATCTCATTTGTATATTTTGTTTTAATTTTCAAAATTATCGATCGTAAGATATGCAAGCTTGCATATATTTACTTGTGAGAACTGAAAAACATCAATTTTGCTAACATCGAAGACCAATTTTGAAAACTCGAATTTGGAAACATTTAAATATACTTTCAGAATGTTTACAGAGGATAATTGTATATTTTTCTGAGACATCAATTTTCTGATTTGACGATTGAATGTTTACAGAGGATAATTGGAGAGGAAAGATTAAGAATCTTCCTCATGAAGTTACAGATGAGAAAAGTGAGTGATCAAACTAAACTAATTAACACCTGTATATATACTAACGGAGGTGGAGCGGATTTTACTATAAAAAGGAAAGCTGTTACTAACGGTTCAAACTAACGTTTGAATTCTTTCCAAAAATAGAAATCCTATTTATATACTCTAAGAGGTCCGAAACAGAAATATTTGTAGTAAACAGTTTGTCGTTTTCCAAATTCGAGTTACTACCGATTCTGAAAGTATTTTTAAATAGTTAAATCGTATTGTTTGGCCCGAAACAGAAGAAATAAAACTTTGGCCAGAAAGCATACTATTGTTGCCGAAAAACAATATCATATCTCCCAAATCTTCTAATAGAGGTAAGCACTTCTATTGAGTAACGTCAGTTGGAATAATAGTTGAAAGAAAGATGGAAAACGTCGCACACGAGGAAAATCAGAGAAGATATGCACTTCCGGTGGATTCTGAACATAAGGCCACTGAACTCAGGATATTCTCAGCGGCAGAGCCTCATATGCGTGCATTTCATTTGTCCTGGATTTTGTTCTTCGCCTGCGTTGTCTCGAGTTTTGCCGCCGCACCTCTACTGCCCATAATCCGCGATAATCTCGATATTGGAAACGCAGGAATAGCTTCAGTTTCAGGCGCAGTTTTCGCACGAATTGCTATGGGAACTGGCTGTGACTTGTTTGGCCCACGGCTCGCTTCTTCTGCTCTCACTTTGATAACTACACCAGCAGTTTACTGCACGTCCATGGCAAATTCCAAACAATCGTTCCTCGCGCGCGGTACGATTTTTCTCTGGTTTCTCTCTTGCAACTTTTGTGTCAACTCGATTTTGGATGAGTTCGTTATTCTCTAATAACGTGGTTGGTACTGCCAATGGTGTTGCGCCTGGCAGGGGTAATCTTGGCGGCGGTGTAACTCAACTGATCATGCGGTTGGTGTTTGGCCTGATACAACGTTTTGGTTCAACGAAATTTACCGCATGGAGAATTGCTTTTTTCGTTCCAGCTCTGTTTCAGACAATGTCGGCATATGCTATTTTCTTTCTTGGACAAGATTTGCCTAATGGAAACTACTAAGAGCTTCATAGATCTGGAAATAAACACCAAGATAGCTTTTCACGGGTGATAGAGAAAGGCTTTAAGAATTATATGGGGTATATTTTGGCGTTGACGTATGGTCACTGTTTTGGCGTTGAAATTGAACTGACAATAGACAATATAATTGCACAATACTTTTATGATAGATTTAGTTTAAATCTTCACACAGCTGGACTTATTGCAGCTTGTTTTGGATTGGCGAATCTATTCGCCAGACCTGCGGGAGGGATACTATCAGATTTTATGGCGAAGAAGTTTGGAATGAGAGGGAGGCTTTGGACCCTGTGGATAGTGCAAACTCTGGGAGGTGTTTTCTGTCTTATTTTGGGGAGAGTTGGATCTTTGAGTGTTTCTATTGTTGTGATGCTTATATTTTCTGTGTTTGTTCAAGCTGCTTGTGGACTTACTTTTGGAGTTGTTCCTTTCATTTCAAGATGGTATGCTATCTACCTCACAAGTCCTCACGTAATAATATTATTTCTTGTTTCCTTCATCTTGTTTTTATGTCGAGTACTCGAGTCACATAAACTGTGTTTTAGAGAAAGAGAACCATTTTATATGGTTTATAATGAATTGAAACACTATTTGTGTTGTTGTATTTGCATGTTAACAGTAATTTTAGTAACGCCCTATATCTGCCACTTAATATTGTACATATTTCTTTCTTGATTACTAGATCATTAGGTATTACATCAGGGATGACCGGTGCTGGCGGAAACATAGGCGCTGTGTTTAATCAACTGTTTTTCTTTAGAGGGTCAAGTTACTCCACACAATGGCACAACAGAGGAAGATTACTACTTGAGTGAATGGGATTTAGAAGAGCAAGAAAGAGGTTTTCACATTGCTAGCTTGAGATTCTCAGAAAATAGCAGAAATGAAAGAGGTAGAAGATACAGAGCTGCTCCTGCGCCGGCTGATCAAGCCCTGAACGCACATGTCTTGATTAAATATTTTATGATCTTCATTTGTAATAGTAATAGTAACAGAAGTTCTAAGTGCTTAATCTGCTCTCAAATATACTAGACAACATGTTAATAAGCTCAAGTTCCTTATCATATATAAAAAGTTTATATATGTATTTTAAATTATAGAAAGTTGTACATGTATTTCCTCATTGTGTATCATTTCCAGGTTACAACATGCTTTTCGTTCCGACTAACAGTATGTTTTATAAACATACAATGCAATGTATTCACCGGTTGATAATTATAAAAGACTAGGATAGGGACACGTGCTATGCACGTGAGGGTTTAGTCCGGAGGATGCAGTTGAACTTTTTTTTTAATAAAAGTAATGCAATTGTATTTGCCCGGATAATTTTGACATGTAGAACATCTCTAGTGAAACAAAAACAAAAATCAAACAATATTCACTCATAATATTTTTATGCAATATGCAATGTAAATATAAGTAGTGGATAAAAGCAAAAGCCATGATGCACAAACAATAAATTAAATGTCATAATGATAAGGGAAAACGTATTATGAACAAAGCAACCAAAAATATCTCGAGAACAATCCTTCTTAATATTTGAAATTAGAGAAATATCTCTTAATTTTAAAATATGCAAAAGTATAGGGCTAGAGTTTAGAAGATTACAAAGACACGTTAGAAAAATGTTATAGATGTTTACCATCATATTTCACGTTGACTAAGAAATTTTGGTATTTATCCATATTTAGGATGCATGATGTTATTTTAGTTAGGCAAAACATCAAGAGCATAAATGTAACTATTGACAAATAGAGCAACTAAAAATGATTATAAATTATTTCAATAAGGTAATATAATTCAAATTTGTTTTTTTAATCTGACCTAAAAATCCTAATAACTTTTATTTAATTTTACCAAAATTTTCTTGATTTTTCTTTTCCATCACTTCTTGTTGGACTTTATTGTTTTTCCTTTCTCACTCGTTCACAAACAAACCCAGCGGCTCCACCTCATGCCCAAACTTCAATGGAGCCAAACCATCATTTTTTTTCTTCTTATTCCCAATATATAGGAATCTGCCCTTATCCTAATATTTTGTTCTATATTCATTTATTTTCCTTCTTTCATTCCCAAGAAGCTGTTACGAATGTAGATAGAGGAGTAGAATTTCAAAGGGATGTGGAGAAGATTTTGAGAGAGAAAAGGAAACGAATCTTAAATCTATAATAAAATATTCTCAGATTACAACTTTCCCCGAGATAAAACGTTAGCCTCAACCTAATTAAAGTGTTAAAGGTAAAAATTAAATTTAAAAGACCGACGACGTCGTTCCACGAAGCCCAAAACCTTACTTTATTTCTTTAGTTGTGTGCGCAGGTATCCATCTTCCTCCTCCTCTGTTATCTCATTTTTTACTTCTAATTAAGGTAGACTGATTTCTTTCATTCCTCCCCTGAACAGTCAAAAACTGAAGCTTTCTTATTTAACCATTTTCACGATTCAAAGTTAAATAAATTAATGAGCACCTAGTGACGTCGAAGACAGAGAAAGGAGAGCGAGTAAAATTCAAGAAACTGGCCCAACCAAATTTAAGAAAAACAACACTAGTCGACAAACAAAATTGGAAATACATAAATTTAGAAGGGCAATATTGGAAAGATGAAAGATGAACAAAAAAGACTTTCATTCTTATTATATACTAGTAAAATGCACGTGCTATGCACGTGTAAGTTTAAACTAAATGATCAATAATGATACGAACGTATTTCAAAAAATAAAATAAACTGTACTACATAAATAATTCTCAAAATTGCAACATTAAATATTTTTTTATAAAATAGATGTAAACAACTATAAAGCGGCTATAAGCGTACAAACAATGAATACTTTTTGTTATATGTGTATGTTTTCAGGGTGGATGAACATTAAAATGAAAATAGAAAATAAGGAAAGTTATATTTACAACTTACACCTCATGAGGTTTTCTCTTGTAACGCCCCTGAAATTGGAAGAAAATAGAAGTATTTTCAAATTTTCATTTTAGTCCTTGAACTTTTTGAAAATACAATTTTGACCCCAAAAGATTTGAAAAGTTAAAATTTATGATTGACCACATATATTTTGTCTATTAACTCTTTAGCACTTTTATCTGCAAATATCAGTGCATGAGCCATCGGCTTGACAAACCCCTGACTATAACAATCTTGTAAGAACATATGTAGCCTATCATAAAAATCGTTTTTGTTTAACAATCCAACGGGTTTCTGATGCATGTTCAACTGAGCCCATGAACTTACGGAAAATATTCATTCAAGTATTTTTAAACCTCCAGATAGTGCTATGAAAACATCCGCATTGTAAACCATAGCTGCCATTTGCTCATGCATGCTAGGTACCTTAATTTCATCACCTAAAGTTGGACCTCTGGGATTCACGTCAACTAAATTCTTTGGTATGATTCCAAGGAGCTTACCTTGAATCATAAGTGCACTCTTCACCACACACTCCATTAACCCTGAACTCTCCCCATAAACCAATTTGATTTTCTTGGTAGCTAACAGTTTTCCAAGACTGCACGCTTCCCTTACAAACTCTTGATCTTTTCCAAAACTTGAACCGCCAAAGACACAAATGGTCTGGAATTTTCGGGTTGATGATTTCTCCATCTCGATTTCTTTTCTTCCTCTTAATAGTGTATGTGTATTTGTGCTTGTGTTTTGTTGTGATCTTGCTGGTATGTAAATGCTATTTATAAGAAAATTTAAGTAAGCGTGTCAAGAAAGCTAACGTACCGAGAAAGCTTTAGAAAGATGATTTTCTTTTAAATTAATAAACTATTAAATGGCTTCTTTAGCAATCTATCTTTCATTCTTGAAATTTTATCTATTGCAGATATTTCGTGTCTGAATCTTATTTCTGAACTAAGGGAAATGATTCACGTCATTTTTATTTGATCATGTAATAACCATCTTAAACTTTGATAAATAAAATTTATGTCTACACTCATAAATTTCTTTTGAAAATATTGTGCATAGTCTTCCAAAATTATTTCTTCAAGTTTATAAATGAAAAGTGGAAATCTTAGCTTATATGATTATTCTTCATATTTTATTTTCAAAAGGATTTTCAAATGAAAACATATAATCTTACTCGCATATTGTCCATCTCGATTTATAGTTTTGATTACTTATATCATTGATTCAAATATTGAATTTAAAAAAGTTCCTTGTAACCATTCAATGGTGCAAATGCCTTAGTATAAAGTTTTAAACGTCTCTCTATTCTTTCAAAGTTTTGCATACAAATAGTTTTCCTTACCTATTTATGTCATATTATTATTTGAAACAAGAAATTTCATTTTCATAAGATAAATGCTTTCATACATGAATAAATAATTTTCTCATTAAAATTGTATTTTTTTCGGTTCACCATACCGTTCGAAAAAAAAATCAAAATTTAAATTTTTTTCCCCACTTCCAACAGCTATAAACGGCTATATTGGCCAAACACTCTTCTATAAATTGAAAATTTTACCCCAAAAAACTCACACTCATCCTTTTTCTTATCTCTCTCTACCGAAAATATGAGATTTTCTCTTGTTTACCTATTTATTGTTGTAATTTTAGTTATTTGCAATTTTACTTTTTTGGTAAACGATGAAGAAACACCATACGAAGTTGCTATTGCATTTACGGGATTAGTAACACCCATTCTAGTTTTCGTTCTTGCATTGAATTTGTCAATTCTTTAGATAAAATTGTAATATTGCATCTTGAATAACAATGGCCTTATTTTAAATTAAGTTTGTATTTTGTGTTATTTTCGTGTTTAAAAATTGAAAGGTTCGACTCCAAAAAGCTCAACATATATTGAAGTTTTATGCTTTGTACTCATGATGTCAATCACGTTTTGATTTGCATATGTTTTCTCCTAAACCGTTAAAAGTATTAATTTTCTTCTTCCAACGAAAGGGCTTTACGATCTTACTTAAGTATTGATCTTGACGGATGAAATTTAATTTGAGGGAGTAGTCGGAAATATTTCTCTTTGGAAAATTAAGTTTTGATTGGGCTCAAAAGATCGATTTTAGGTGGATTACAAAGAGATAGTCATATTCGATCATTGATGGGCTATCCAACCTCATATAAAGGTTATTAGGTTTAAGAAGCTGATATTGGGCTGAAATTTGAGAAAGGACATTTAAGATATATTTGGATTTTAGAAACAAATATGAGGATTGGAATTTTTTGGGAAAAGAAATTTGATAAAAGACTTTGGCTTTAGAATAATGCTGTAAAATTTGGGTCACTCCATCCCTTGACATGTCGATATATTTGGGATTTAGTATTTAAGCAAATTATGAATATTCGCATTTTAGTGGAATGAAGGTTAAAAGAAAAGGATGATAACGATGATTGAAGAATGTTTTACGAGTTTCTAGAAAATAGTTTTACGAAACTGCAAAAGATATTGTGATTTACTTGGGTTTCTTAGGTTTGAATCATTTGAGATGAAAATTGATTATTTTGGGATGAGATGAAAATTGATTATTTTGGGATCGAATTAGTAGTAATTCTGAAAAGGTGAAGCTGATATTTTTGGGTTTCATTAGATACTAAGATGTTATTGATCAATGATTTCGAGAGTTGAAAATCAAAAGGTTTCGATTATGAACATGCTTTAGGTGGATCACAAGTTTGAGGATATTACATTGGAGTCGGGTTATGGAAGGTGGAAGCATTTCTTATTTTTCCTTCGAAATATTTCAGGTATGAATCTGGGGACCAGATTCTTTGAAGGAGAGAGGATTGTAACACCCCTGAAATTGGAAGAAAATAAAAGTATTTTCGAATTTTCATTTTAGTCCTTGAACTTTTTGAAAATACAATTTTGACCCCAAAAGATTTGAAAAGTTACAATTTATTCCTTCCCCTTTTGAAAATTTATGATTGACCACATATATTTTCTTTAAGACCAAATGAGTTATCAAAACTTTAAAAGTGGTCTCTTGTAGTTTTAAACTATCCTAACATTCATTGACAAAGGTAAATCTTGACATATTTACATTTACATTTGAGAAAAGGTAACTTTGCTTTGTCTTTTATGCTAGATATTTCTAATATTTAATATTATAAAAATCAAATTAGAGATAAGAGATAAGATTTCTGGAAAAATCTTCATAATTATGGTGGCTTAGCTTGGATTAAAATAAAAATGAGTAGAGTATGGTAATTAATTCTTTGTCTCCCATTTCCACCTATAAAAGGGAGGCTCTCTTCAACAATTTTCACACACCTCTCTTCTCCGAATTCGATATTCTTTTCTTCTGACAAGTTCTTTCTCTTGATGTTTAGATTTATAGACAAATTTTTTTAGTCCTTTAAGCCTTCTTTATAGTCCTTAAAAATCCTCAAAACCGAGTTCTGTCAAAACTGCCAGTTTTGGTATAGAAACTTTGGAAGTCCGAAAACCATATCACAACTTCGAATATTTCTCTGAAATTTTTACCACACACTGGTAATTGTGTAAGATAACTTTCATTTCATAAACTTTCTTCAACCAAAGTCGTTGAGGGGTCTAAAGTTGAGAAATAAGTACCACTGTCCAGAAAATCTGAAAGCAGGTCCTAACTTTCATGATTTATTTAAAATACCAAACCTTCACTTCTTGATCTGATTTTGAAACTACATACTCTCAGTGATGTTTAAGAGTGAACCCCTTAACCAATTTCATATTATCATATCCTTTGGAAGTCCGATTAAAGGTAAATATTAGATCGCTACAGTTTTCAGCGTCAGATTTGCATAAACCTTTTGTTTAATCAAATTATATTGCAAAAGCTATCCATATCATGAAATTGATCATTAATACGGACTCATTACATGCTAATAATGATGTTGGATCAGTTGATCATAATTTAGAATCGTGTTTAATACTTTTCACGGATTTTACAACATTTAGATGACATGTAGTTTATTTTACGGTTGATCTTTCAATTTCTTTAACTTTAGGTGAAGTATTGTGTTTATCTTGTGATCTAACCATATAATCTAGTTTATTAGCATAAGAAGTATTCTGGAAATATTAATTTTAACTAGATCTACATGCTTACAATTTATTTTAATTGTTATAAGTGATATATGCAATATTATGTTATTTAATACTAATAACTATAAAAAAAGTAGTTTTTACCAAAGTTTTATATATGATATGATTTTATTAAAGGACTTACTGAGGTATTTGTTCAATGTTAAGATCATGGTAAAACTTTTGATTTGAGATGATTATGTAATAAGTGATTAACTAGAATTTTGTTAAGAAAAATGTTTTAAAAAGGTTTGAATATGCATTGAATATATATATATATATATATATATATATATATATATATATATATATATATATATATATATATATATATATATATATATATATATATATATATATATATATATATATATATATATGTTTATTAATATGAAATATGTTGTTAATAAATTAGAAATGGAGACTCTAAATTTTGTAAACTTATTTACTCTTCAACTTGTTACTTTGAAATGGTAAATCTCATTATTTATATTTTTACGTCATAGTTAAAGTTAAAATAGGCAAATGGGGGATTTATCCAAAAATTAACAAATTAGATATTTAATGGAACTTCTTTAAATATACTAAATATTGAAAATATATGTTTATTGTGGTAAATTTGTGAGCAAACAATTGATTATATCTTTTTGTTTTATTTAAGGTTCTACAATTATCGACGTTAATCAAGAATTTCCCATACAGTAAAAGGTGAGGTTTGATTTCTGATTTGTTCAAGCCCCATTTGGCACTTGGCCCTGAGAAACTTGGACATAATAATTGTGATACTTTATTTCGAATCACGAGCAACATTTTATCGTCGTTTCAATGCTTTCATATTCACATTCTTTAATTCTTTAGATAATCGGTTTTCTTACAAATCGCTAAACTAAACCTACCATTTAATTCATAATCACACATTTCTTCATAATCATAATCATCCTGGTATAATGATCACCTATCAATTCTTGAATTGTACAACGAGCAACGAACTATGTTCGGCCTATGTAGCTAAAAAACGAGCAACGGATATTGTCCGGCTTACTAGCTCATCTGATAATTATGTTTCACCCATCCGAATGCCTTTGGGAAGTTGGGCCGGGATTGAGAAGATTTACTGCTGGGCAGCAAAGGGCTATCAGTTTAAGTATTTCAACTTAATACCCATTCTGTCTAAGCGCCGCTTGCAGTCAGAAGTTGGATGTAATCCGTGTGTTAGATTGGCATGTACTCGAGCATGTCTTCTGTTATGTTGCGAGGTCGCTCCTCGTAGGGAGGTATACGGTTGAATTTTTGGAGTTATGGTTGGATCTGCTATAAGTAATTGCACAAGTTCACTTTCTCGCTTTTCTGAATATTTCAGTATTATCGTTAAAAACCGATAATTTCAGTTCAATGATGCAGATGTAACTATTCTGGTCATTCTTGTTTGTTATGTTCTGATTCCCGTTTGATTATTGTCATGTTCTAAAAATCTCACTAAGTCATTAAAGACTTATTCCTCTTTTGTTCTATATGTCCCTTTCTCAGAGTAAGATTGGTATAGCAGCACGAATGGAACGAATGATCGACAAGTCCGCTTTTTGAAAACTTTGTAAAAATTGTTAAGTGTTTGATTTTGTATTTACATCATTTTAAAATTGTAAAATGTATTTGTATTCCAAAGACTTCCGTTGCATTTAAAGTAAAGATATTTTATAATGCTATGGTTTTGATCCTGGTCAGTGAGACCCTTCCTATGAGCTGCAGTTCAGTTTGAGTTGAGTTTGTTAGGTGACCAACACCGCACCAACTCGGATCGGATTGTGACTCGTGGGGCATGGTCCTCACATCTCTAATTGCAAAAACAATCCCTATAATTTGAAGAGTTATAGAAACTTACATAGACTTTATAATTGACTCTAACGGTTACGAATGTGTATAAAAATGCTTAAGTGACCAAAAAGTTATAATGAATTTCTAACTTTACTTTTGTCCTGCTTGTTTCAGAAAAGAAAAATCAGAAAATTGAAATTAACGTAAAAATTTTAAATTTAAATTTTATTATCACGCGCTATTTAATTTAATAAGATAATTTTATATTTTGACTACCGAATAAATGGAAAATAAGCTAAATCTTTGAATATAGCTATTTAATTTAATAAGATAATTTTAAATTTCGAATACCGAATACATGGAAAATAAGCTAAATCTTTGAATATAGCTATTTAATTTAATAAGATATGTTTAACTTTTGAATACCGAACAAATAGAAAATAAGCTAAGTCTTTGAATATCATAATTGTACAATTTTATTGATTTTATGGAAACAAAAAACAGAAAAAGTTATATTTCACTGTTCAAAATAAAGAGAATAGCCGGTGAGTTTCGCCGGAAGCGTAACTGAAAGAGGACAAAGTGGGATGATTGTAGTGCGTGGGTGTGAGTTGTGAAAAAATATAAAAGGGACCCACTTCATTAATTGCCGTAATCTAAGGGAGATATGGGGATAAAGATGGAGAAACGAGGACAAAATTGGCATAAATAAAATTAGACAGAAAGAGAAACAAATATTTTAATGGTTGTACTTGTAATTTGCAATAAAGACGAGGACACAGTTGGGAGCCTGAAGATTAGACGACAAGAGATGCTTGAAACTTATTATATAGTAATAGACTAGGATAAAAATCGAATTCAATCATAAACAATTATGGTTTATACACCATAATTATTGTTTTTTAGCCTAAATATAATATTATAGATACTCCATATAGATGTTGAAGTTTTTTTTATTGTAAATTTGTGAAGAGTTATCTTTAATGTTTCTATAATTATCGTGATCTCGTCAAAATTTTAAAAAGATAAACATAATTATTTTTTTTAAGAATTTTGCTCTTTACTATACTATGTCCTATTCAGTTGCAATCTTTTTTATCTGATGACGTAATACAAATATGTTACTTAATACTAATTCTTTGCCACTATGATGATGCTACAAGTCCAAGCTTAACGATGTAATCATGAGACAAAGAGTAAATAAACATCTCGAGTGTATACTTAAATCTAAAAAGAAAACAAATCGGTAGTTATCATCCTTTTTACATTATATAATTTTTTTCCCACAACCACGCTCTCTTTGTGGAGAGATCTCGCTCGATTGTTGAACAATATTAAATTAAGAATATTATATGGATAGTTCTGCACCGGTATATTTACTGTCTCTTTTAAAAATTTAAATTGGGAATAATTATTTACACATCATGTCATGATGCTTATTGATTACAATAAAACATCGTATGGTTCGAATAATTATTAGAATACCTATAAAAAAATTATAAATAGTTTTAGAGCTAATAGCGAATCACCTCGTTGTTAACTTGTTATGTCAAATTACCTTATTACCTCTATGTTAACAAAATAGACACGATATTCCTTGTGATTTTAAAAAGTAATACATATGTCTAAGAACCAAACTATCATAGGTGTTTTAATTTTTTTTTGTTTTTTTTTTGTTTGCGCTTTGGGTTTAATAGTTAAATTCTTCAAAAATATAACAAATACAAATATGAACATATCCTTATTGTACAGGTCATATTCTCTCTCAATATATCTATATATATATATATAACATCGTAAAGGTATTAAAGTCTTGCCCAAGTATTTACCATCAAACTTCGAAGGGGTAAATTGCAATTCTTTTTAGAAATTGGACGAGGGTAACTTGCCAAAACTAACTTTGTCAGAAATCAACTTTAATCTATATTAGTCTAAAAGTTTGAAACTTTAATCTATATATTCTAAAGCTTCACACAATGTAAAATATTCATACCATGGGAAACGTTTCTATGATTAAGCAAAAAAAGTTTTTGGATGGAACAAAACTTTCGAAATAAAAATGTCAATCATCTCGTTTATAACTACAAATATGCTATTTGACACTTCACAAAATTATTTATCTATAATATATTACTTAACATATATCTTATTATTTTATAGAAAAAAAGGAATACAGAAAAAAAAAAAAAAAAAAAAAAAAAAAAAAAACCTAGCCATTTCTCTCTATTTTAACCACCATTGCTTCTATTTTGTTTTTTAATTCACCAAGAAAATCCAGCTTTCCAACCTCAACAGCCTCCGCTCAAATCTATGCCAAACGCCACCACAAGAACATGAAAATTATAACCAAAATGATCTTGTTTATAATCGATTGATGTTAACTTTTGTTGGGTAATTACTTGAAATTGTTAATTTTGTTTGGAGATCTGAGCAATTTTCTTTTCTGTTGTGTCAGCGTGTGTGTGTTTGTGTGAGAGAGGGAAAGAGTGAGTTCTTTATAATTTTTCATGGGCCCATGAAACTAAATGAAGGAGCAGTGAGTTATCAAGGAAATAACTGAACAGTGGGCCCATTTAAATTCTCAGTCGCCTGGTTAAAGAACGACAATATGGCAAGAGAGGCAAAAGAAAAATCTGCAGGGGCAAAATTGGAAACAGAAAGTCACAACAAAAGAGATCCTTCATTCTTATAGTATAGACTAGGAATAAGGACACGTGCGTGTACAAATTAAAACAATTAAATTATATGAATAAATATATTTTTTATTTTAAAAAGACATATTCAGATTTTGAGATAGATATTAAAAGAAAAAGTTCAATTACTTAATATTTTTAAACACTATTAATTTACTTCTCTATTGATTAGATACAAATAATACTATAATCCTAATTAAAGATTAAAAGAGCTTTATTTCTCTTAGTCGGAACAATGATTCCTTTTTTCTTTTAAAACAAAGTATATTTTATATTAAGAGTAAACATTTACACATATAGGCTAATTCCATCATAGTAGAATGCACAGATTCATTACATATCTAAATTTACGATCAGAGTACAAAAGATACCTATTTTTTAAGTAAAAAAAAACATAAGTAAATAAATAAATGAATAATTTGTCCAATTGCAGTCCACATAACTTTGATCCATGCATAGCTTCTCATATTTTTGTGTTTTCTCTCCTCAATTTCAAAATCGCTTGTGATACCTTCACAAATTGTCGTAAAGACATAAACTAAAAGGCTATTGATATAAAGTGAGCAAGAATCCTAATGACGGGGCAACTTTAACTTAATTCTGTATTATATCCTATCATTTCAATTAGCACTTCACCAAATGTTTATGTTTAGTTTCGTAATTGTTCATGCCAAAAGTATCAAAATGCCCTATTTCTTGTGAAATAGTACAAATTCACTTTCTATTTCAAATTATATTTTAGTAGGAAATGATCAAAATGATTATTGTCGTGATGTATTTAGGATGCATCTATAAGTATAATGTATTTGTTGGTAATGTGTGAATGAAATATTAACGCACCATGACTTGTGTTAATTAAAGTGATTGTAATATATTTTATAAAATCTTTAAGAATATATATGCATAATCTATTCATTACTGATTAAAGATTTCAATAATATATTCAATGAATTATTACTTGATTTGCTTGATCTTGTAGTTAGTTTAACTGACCTTTTAATTAGATTTAATTTTCAATTGTATACCTTAATGTTTTCCAACCATCTCCAACTCATTTAAATATTATTTTTTCCTTGTACATTGCTTTTGTTCTTAATTTCTTTCTGTGCTTCCATTTCTTCTCTTTTTCTTATCTTTTGACGGAGTCTTTCTTCTGCCATCACCTCCCACCGCAATTTTGACATTTGCTCCTTGTTTAAGAAACCCTTACTTCTGCCTTTACCATTTCTTTTCTGATTCTAAAAACTAAAACAGATTTTAATAAAAAAAATTCTAGAAACCCCCGATCGTCTTCTCCAGTTGGAAATTCATCTCTAAGTAGGTGTTGCCCCCCTGAGGTCGCCTGCTTCCGACAAACTCACCAACTGAGGCAAGAAAATAGGAGAAGCTGGGTGGATTGAGTGTCTCTGTGTGTATGAGCTGTGAGAGAGAGACAGAGAGTTGTGTGAGAGAGAAATACGGAAAGAGTGTGACGCCAAAAGAAACTTATGTCAGAGAAAGTTGGAAAATGAGAAATATACAGGGGCAATATTGGAAGGTGAAAAGTGAACGAACAAAATCGTTCGCTTTTATTATATAGTAGAGATATAGATCATATAATATGTTACTTTTGAACTTTTAATGGTTGTATAGTTTTATCAAAAAAAAAAAAAAAAAAACTACCATTGTTGTATACCGCTACATCATGGGAATGAGTCTTCACATCTTAAATTATATATATTCTAACTTACGGGGCCCACATTGCCCTCGCTTAATATGGGTTATCGTTTGAGCTAGAATTATATTTTGAGTCGATCATTTTATCCACCGCATCATGTGTGGCAAAAACGTGCATCCCATCATCATCCCTATTTTCCACCCATCTAAGAGGAGCGTGAATATAAGAATTATGACTTCGATCATCTGAATGACTAATAACCAACCACGCAAAAACTTTTGTCATCTAGCTTTTGGTATTGAATCAGTTTAAGATCTCTTGGCCGTTCTTCGGTAAAATTCTCTTATTGCAGATTTAGAAAGAAAAAAAAAAAGAGAGAGGGAAAAAATTTAGTGAACCGTGGCTTTCTCAACATAGTTCTGATACTATCCCAATTTGTGAAAATCGCATCACATAATTGAGAGATTGAATTACACGGACACCATCTTTCACGTTTTCCTCCACAAGTTTACAAAGACAAAAGGAAAAGGCAACTAATTAAACAATAGATTTAAGGTAATATTCATGATTCATATATTATCCCAAGACGAAAATATTTTTAAGAATCTCATACGAGTCAAGAAAAATGCACATTTCCTTGATTCCTCGTAATCTATCATTAGCTGGAAAGTTAGTGGATCAGGACAAAATCTATTCTTAAATTTCACTACAGTAAAAACTTTGAACTTCACACCATTTTTCTTCTTCTACTTCATCTTAGTTCTACAATTGTTTTATTTGGGTAATTCCATTTTTTTTATTGGCATATTTAAGTCTTTCATGAAGCACCATTAATTTTCAGATGAGACTGCAGATATTTTTCAAATCAATATTTGTATATAAAGATTTTGGATTCCTCAGCTCTTACACATTACATTAACTAGGTATCTTGCACGTGCGTCCATTGAACTCTTTACTTTTTTCACATGGGCTCTCACTCTATTTTACTAACTTATTTGTTTTAATATGTGTAAACATTAATTAAAATTAATGACAATAAAATGTTGAAAGAAAAAAACAAAATAAATTACAAAATAAATTTTCTGACTGAAATAAAAAGGACAAGTGGCGCAATATATTCTCTTGCTCATCAAAGACATCAGGTTCAGACTTATAAAGGGCTTGCAGCTTAGAGTTTACAGTAAAATGGCCTTTTTGAAACATCAATTCTTGTTGATGTTGATCTTTTGCCAGCTGATAATTAAAGGCCTTTTGAGATTTGTAGAATGTCCATTGATTTATTCAAGTAGATATTAAAATGAAGATGAAATGACGAAAAAAATATTGCGCATTCTACGGACTCGGTGCAAGTTTTGGCTGACACCTCTATGTCATGGGACCTAAAGTTCCCATATCAAATAGAAGCATGCCGTTGCAAGAAGCCAAAAGTCAGTAAAGCAACTCACTTGATCCTCGTTTGAATAAATTTCCACGAATTGTATAGCATATTATAATTAAAGGTTGGTTAGTACATCGTAGAGGTATAAAATGTAGAATATGAAAATCCCAATCTGTTAATCATCACGTCACATAATTCAGAGAGTGAATTAAATAGATACCATCTTTAACGATTTCCACGCCATATTTGCTAAAGCACAAAAAGAAAAGCTAAGTATCAAACGGTACATTAAAGGTCTAAACTATTATTTTACCCCATTTATAGGAATCTCATACGAGTCAAGAAATTGCACATTTTCTTGATTCTTCATAAACTGTCGAAAGTCAATGGATCAGGAAAACATGTTGATAGATCTTTAGGTCTAATACTTTACGTTTTAAGCAGTAGTTGCGATACCTAGTCTAGACAGATAAGTAAGACAGGTATAAAAGACAGTAAAGTAAGACAACAAATTTTAACGTGGTTCGGACTATGTCTTACATCCACGAGGCTTTCGTCTGAATCAAACTTCTTTCAACGGACAAAAGTTATTACACCAACTGGTTTTACTCTAACACCGAATCTCTCAAATGTTGATACCACCGGAACCTTTTTCGCGTCTACTCCGTTTGACCCATAAGACCAAAACTCCCGTAGTGATCTTCTTATGAGAAAGCTTCCAAGCGAACTGCACGTACGTATAGATCCCTCTAACTGGCGCAATCCTTTCCCGTTGAACTCCCTTCAACTCTCGTCGGCTTCTCATGTTCTTGATGTAACTCAAGAGGGCGAAAACTAAGAAATCAAAATAAAAGAGAACACCTAAAGATGTATATTTTGTTACACGATTCCTAGGATTTCTACTATTTATAGGATAGCTCTCCTGAAAGATCTCCTTGAATTTCGGCCAGTCTCCATATCCAGTCGAGACAGGATCTTTCCAAATATATCCGAATCTTTCCATGATAAGGCGATTCTTCCTTTTGATAAGTCTTTGTTTCCGTTTGATAAGATCTTCATGATCTTCGTATATCCTGCACACCAAAGACAAAGAAGAACTCCACAAGGAATAGATTACTAAAGGATATAATAAAGAGTTTGATAAAGATTAACTTTCCATAAGATAAGATACTATAAGATCAAGTTAAATCTGTACAAACTTACCTAAATATTCACTCGCATAATAAAGATAATTACCATACAATTCAGAGCGAATAAGTAAGTAAATAAATCAAAGTAAATAAAACCGACTTTTCCTTTAAAATAATTTTGCAAACAAGGAAATAAAATCTAGTTGGACCTGGCAGTCCTGACTATTCAATCGAGTTTGAAACGTGTCGGACTTGCGGTCCTAACACATGTATTCTTGAATTTCACTTTCCAACAACTGTCAAAACTTAAAGTTTCACACTATTTTCTACCCGAAACTGAATTCACATTTATAGAAGTTATCTCCGCTTCCACATTCAAACAGACATGTACTCGCCATAGTTTTAAGAATTGGGAGCACTCAAAGGGCCAGTTCTCTTAGACAGGGGACAATTTGGAAATTTACATTCTAATTAAAGAAACAGGTCGTCGTTTTCTGAATTTGAGTTACTACCAATTCTAAAAGTATTTTTAAGTAATTAAACCGTTATTTTTTCTGGTCCTAAAGGGAGTAGAAATTCCTGGCACGTCACATCAGCAAGATCCTTTTAATTTACTATATAAGGCAGCGGACATGTATTTTAGTGTTTATCCCCCATCCTACACAAAATGATCTTCAAACTACTTCTCTTGAATAACTTCAGTTGGAAAGAAAGATGGCTAACATTGCAAATAGGAAAATCAGACGAGATTCAGATATTGCAAAAATGGTCCTTTAAAGAGGTCTACTTGCAAAGTTGGTCCCCTAAAGTTGTAATCTCAACTTTAAGTTCTCTAAAGTGGATGTTGATGCAATTTTAATCTTCCGAAGTCAGAGTCAACGATTTTGACTCAAAAATTGGATGGATCTTTTATTTTTCATTCGCACCCCAAATCTTTTCAAAAAATAACATTTACATCCTAAAACATTTCGAAAAATATAATATGTAAAATCTTATTTGAAAAGTATTTTTAAACATTTATTTTTTGATGCTTTAAATAATTTTGTCACAATTGTCTCCAGTTAACATTTCAATTAAGGAAAAAAAAAAAAAAAACAGTTATCTTCAACCTCTCCTCCTTCCCCACTGTATTCTTCTTCATCCCCGAATCCACATTCTTCTACACACACACACACACACACACACACACACAAATTCTGTAACTTGTGTCTTGTGAGACAAGAATGAAGGCAAACACATGTTTATTTTATTTTATTTTTTAATCTTAGTCAATGCTTTTTCTCGATAGTGAAACTGATGTCTATCCAATTTTTGATCACAATCGTGATCTCATTCGTATTTTTTATTATTGATTCCAAAATTATTGATTGCAATATATGAAAGTTTGCATTTACCTTTTTCGTTTGTTTTTCTTCTTTTTTTTTTCTTCTTCTTATTTGTACAATTTTTTAATTCGTATAATTTGCTTTTTTTTATTCGCAAATTTAACTCTTTCTTGGTGCAAAACAAGTTTCTGGATGAGGCTGTAGGTATATTTTCTTCCATGTAAACATAGATTTTGGATTCCTCGGCTCATACACATGGCATGAATAAAGGTAAGAAGATTTTGACAACTTTCTGTTTCAGGATACTTGTTGTACAATTGTGATCTCATATGTATATTTTGTTTTAATTTTCAAATTATCGATCGTAAGATATGCAAGCTTGCATTTACTTCTGTGAACTGAAAAACATCAATTTTGCTACCATCGGAGACCAATTTGGAAAACTCGAATTTGGAAACATTTAAATATACTTTCAGAATGTTTACAGATGATAATTGGATATTTTTCTGAGACATCAATTTTTCTGATTTGACGATTGAATATTTACAGAGGATAATTGGAGAGGAAATATTAAGAGTCTTCCTCATGAAGTTACAAATCAGAAAAGTGAGTGATCAAACTAAACTAACACATGTATATATATACTAATGGATGTGGAGCGGATTTTACTATAAAAGGAAAGCTGTTACTAACGGTTCAAACTAATGTTTGAATTCTTACCAAAAATAAAAATCCTATTTATATACTCTAAGAGGTCCGAATCAGAAAAAATACAACTTTGTCCAGAAAGCATACTATTGTTGCCGAAAAACAATATCCTATCTCCTAAACACCTTAAACTTCACAATCTTCTAATAGAGGGAGTAGAAACTCGTGTCACGTCATATCAGCAGAATTTTTTCAGTAACTTCAGTTGGAATAAATAGTTGAAAGAAAGATGGACAACGTCGCACACGAGGAAAATCAGAGAAGATTTGATTCCGGTGGATTCTGAACTCAGGATATTCTCAGCGGCAGAGCCTCATATGCGTGCATTTCATCTCTCCTGGGTTTTGTTCTTCGCCTGCTTTGTCTCGACTTTTGCCGCCTCACCTCTACTGCCCATAATCTGTGATAATCTCGAACTCACGACCAACGATATAGGAAACGCAGGAATAGCTTAAGTTTCAGGCGCAGTTTTTGCACGAATTGCTATGGGAACTGGCTGTGACTTGTTTGGCCCACGGCTCGCTTCTTCTGCTCTCACTTTGATAACTGCACCAGCAGTTTACTGCACGTCCTTGGTAAATTCCAAACAATCGTTCCTTGCGGTACAATCTTTCTCTGGTTTCTCTCTCGCAACTTTTGTGTCAACTCAATTTTGGATGAGTTCTTTATTCTATAATAACGTGGTTGGTACTGCCAATGGTGTTGCGGCTGGCTGGGGTAATCTTGGAGGTGGCGCAACTCAACTGATCTTGCCGTTGGTGTTTGGCGGCTCATACAACGTTTTGGTTCGACAAAATTTACCGCATGGAGAATCGCTTTTTTCGTTCCAGCTCTGTTTCAGACTATGTCAGCATATGCTATTTTTTCTTTCTTGGAAAAGATTTGCCCGATGGAAACTACTCAGAGCTTTATAGATCTGGAAATAAACACCAAGATAGCTTTTGACGGGTGATAGAGAAAGGCTTTAAGAATTATATGGGGTATATTTTGGCGTTGACGTATGTTTACGTTTTCGTCGTTGAACTGACAATTGACAATATAATTGCACAATACTTTTATGATAGATTCAGTGTAAATCTTCACACAGTTGGACTTATTGCAGCTTGTTTTGGATTGGCGAATCTATTCGCCAGACCTGCGGGAGGGATACTATCAGATTTTATGGCGAAGAAGTTTAGAATGAGAGGAAGGCTTTGGACCCTGTGGATAGCGCAAACTCTGGGAGGTGTTTTCTGTCTTATTTTGGGGAGAGTTGGATCTTTGAGTGTTTCTATTGTTGTGATGCTTATATTTTCTGTGTTTGTTCAAGCTACTTGTGGACTTACTTTTGGAGTTGTTCCTTTCATTTCAAGAAGGTATGCTATCTACCTTACAAGTCCTCACGTAATAATGTTACATCTTGTTTCCTTCATCATGTTTTTATGTCGAGTACTCGAGTTACATAAATTGTGTTTTAGAGAAAGAGAACATTTTTATATGGTTTATAATGAAATGAAACACCATATGCGTTGTTGTATTCGTTAACAGTAATTTTAGTAACGCCCTATATCTGCCACTTAATATCGTACATATTTCTTTCTTGATTACTAGATCATTAGGTATTACATCAGGGATGACCAGTGCTGGCGGAAACATAGGCGTTGTGTTTAATCAACTGTTTTTCTTTAGAGGGTCAAGTTACTCCACACAAACTGGATTAACACTAATTGGGGTCATGATCATATGCATTACTCCTGCAATTACCTTGATGTACTTCCCGCAATGGGGTGGAATGTTACGTGGTCCGTCTTCCAATGGCACAACAGAGGAAGATTACAACTTGAGTGAATGAGATTTAGAAGAGCAAGAAAGAGGTTTTCACATTGCTAGCTTGAGATTCTCATAAAATAGCAGAAATGAAAGAGGTAGAAGATACAGAGCTGCTCCTGCGCCGGCCGATCAAGTCCTGAACGCACATGTCTAGATTAAATATTTTATCATCATTTGTAATAGTAATAGTAACAGAAGTTCTAAGTGTTTAATCTGCTTTCAAATATGCTAGACAACAAGCGTGATGTATTTGAAATGGCATGATAATAAGCTCAAGTTGCTTACCATAAAAAGTTAATATATGTATTACTCTTATTGTACAAAGTTGTATATGTATTTCCTCATTGTGTATCATTTCCAGGTCACAACATGCTTTCCGTTCCGATTACCAGTAGCTTTAACATACAATGCAATGTATTCACCGGTTCATAATTACAAAAGACTAGGACAGGGGCACGTGCTATGCACGCGAGGGTTTAGTCGGGGAGGATGCAGTTGAACTTTTTTTTTTAAGAAAAAGTAATGCAATTGTACTTGCCCGGATAAATTTGACAAGTAGAACATCTCTAATGAAACAAAAACAACAATCAAACAATATTCACTCATAATATTTTTATGCAATATATATGCAATGTAAATATAAGTAGTGGATAAAAGCAAAAGCCATGATTAATCAAAGAAAAAAAAAAGAAGAAGCAAAAGCCATGATCCAAAAACTACAAATTAAATGTCATAATGATAAGGGAAAACGTTAACATTAGGATTACAAACAAAGCAACCAAAAGTATCTTGAGAATAATCCTTTGAAATTAGAGAGATATCTCTTAATTTTAAAAATATGCAAAAGTATAGTGCTAGAGTTTAGAAGATTACAAAGACACTTTAGAAAAACGTTATAGATGTTTACCATCATATTTCATGTTGACTACGAAATTTTTGTATTTTTCCATATTAAGGATGCATGATGTTATTTTAGTTAGGCAAAACATCAAGAGTATAAATGTAACTATTGACAAATAGAGCAACTAAAAATGATTATAAATTATTTCAATAAGGAAATATAATTCAAATTTGTTTCTTTAATCTGACCTAAACATCCTAATAACTTTTATTTAATGTAACCAAATTTATCTTGATTTTTCTTTCTCCATCACTTCTTGTTGGACTTTATTTTTTTCCTTTCTCCACTCTTTCACAAGCAAACCCAGCGGCTCAACCTCATGCCCAAACTTAAATGGAGCCAAACCGTCATTTTTTTTTTATTGCTAAAATTTTGTTCTATATTCATTTATTTTCCTTGTTTCATTCCCAAGAAGCTGTGACGAATGTAGATAGAGGAGTAGAATTTCAAAGAGATGTGGAGAACATATCGAGAGAGAAAATGAAACGAATCTTAAATCTATAATAAAATCTGCCCAGATTACAACTTTCCCCCAGAAAGAACGTCAGCCTCTAACTAATTAAAATGTTAAAGGTAAAAATGAAATTTAAATGTCCGACGACGTCATTCCACGAAGCCCAAAACCCTACTTCATTTCTTTAGTTGTGTGGGCAGCTATCCATCTTCTTCCTCCTCTGTTATCTCATTTTTACTTCTAATTAGGGTAGACTAATTTCTTTCATTTCTAAGCAACTCCACCGCAAACGCCAGCAGGTATCCATCTTCTTCCTCCTTCGAACAGTCAAAAACTGAAGCTTTCTTATTGAACCTTTTTCACGATCCAAGTTTAAATAAATTAAAGAGCACTCAGTGAGATCGAAGACAGAGACAGGAGAGCGAGTAAAATAGGGTTGCAGTAATATGCATAAATTCATTTTGTAAGACACAGATAAGAAAGTGGGCTCACCAAATTTAAGAAAAACAACACTAATCGACAAAAAAAATTGGAAATATATAAATTTAGAAGGGCAATATTGGAAAATGAACGAAAAAAAAAACTTTCATTATTATTATATACTAGAAAAGTGGCGCGTGCTACGCACGTGGAGTTCTATCATGCCCATCTAAAAGGCACGTCATATATTTTTCTTGGGAAACATTAGAATATATTTTTGGAAACGATATAAATTTATTGCAAAAATTTAGTTATTTAAAAAAATTCATGCTCAATTGTTCACTTATCGATTATTTCATCTAATTCAAAAATTTCAACTATTGTTAGCAATATTAGCTTTTACTTTATAAATAATTTTCTAAATTTTTGTTCTTATAAATAGGAGACTTAAAATTATATATTAGTAGACAATGATTAAAATGAAGATTGACGTGATGTATTTAGAATGTTTGTATCTGAAATTGTCCAGATGATACATTAGTAGATAATAAATTACAATAACATATATTTGCATTGTTAATTATATATTTATTTTAAATGTCATAATTTAAGTGACTTTATTTAATGAAATCTGGTAAGAATACCAATAATATATTCAACTAAATACTGCCCGATTCACGTGTTTTAGTTAAAAAATAATCATTTAAAATTATTGTGATATATTTGTCTCTTACTTTATTTTTCTATTTTTGTATAATCTTTTTCTTTTCTATATTGTTGCTAGATGCTTCCATCTTTTTTCTTTTCTTATATTTTCACAGATAGTCATGATCTTTATCCTATTTCGCTTGCCTCCCAATTCACTATCTTCTTTCCCGCGTCACAGTTCACCCAGTTCACCATCATCATCACCTCACAAAGACAGCCACCAGTTACACACTTACACTAAACCTCGATGTGAGAGATAGAAGTGGACAATAAACTGTTGGGACCTGGAGAAATCTTGCTTTTGTGTGCGAGACGTAAGAAGATGCGGCTGACAATGAATAAGAGAGAGAAAAGCCTACTTAAATAGTTGTAGTTGGAATTTATTACAAAGACAAAGAAACACTTAGGACAAGAAAGAAAGACAAGGAGTAAATGACATATTATATGAGAAAATATAAATTCATAGTGGTATTTGGGAAGGATGAAAGATGAACGAAAATAATCTTTCATTCTTATTATATACTATAGACTAGGAAAAAAGCATGTGATACGCATGTGCATGCGAATTCAATCATAAACAATTATTGTTAATACGCCATATATAGTTACTAGCTTTTTAACCTAAATATAATATTATAGATACTCCATATTTTAAATGTAAATTTTTTCAGAGATCTTTAATGTTTCTATAACTATCATGATCTCGTCAAAACTTTAAAAAAATAAACATAATTGTTTTTAAGAATTTTGCTCTTTACTATACTAAGTCCTAGCTATTCACAATCTTTTTATCTAATGATGTAATACAAACATGTTACTCAATACTAATTCTTAGGCACTGTTATGATGCTACAAGTCCAAGCTTAACGATGTAATCGTGAGCCAAAGAGTAAATAAATATCTCGAGTGTATGCTTAAATCTAAAGAAGAAGAAAACTAGGTAGTCATCATCCTTTTTACATTATATATATTTCTTTTCCCACAGCCACGCACTCTTTGTGGAGAGATCTAGCTCGATTGCTGAACAATACTAAATTAAGAATATTATGTATATATACTTCTGCATGGTATATTTACTGTTTCTTTTAAAAATTTAAATTTGGAATAATTATTTACACATCATGTTATGATGCTTAATTTGACTACAAGAAAACGTCGTATTGTTTTAATAATTATTAAAAAATACCTACAAAAATAAAAAATAAAATTATAGATAGTTTTAGAGCTCATAGCAAACCACCCCGTTGTTAACTTGTTATGTCAAATTACCTAATTACCTCTATGTCAACAAAATAGACACAATACTCCTTGTGATTTTAAAAAGTAATACATATATTTTTTTATGTCTAATAACCAAAGTATCCTAGGTGTTTTTAGATTTTTTTTAGGCGTTTCGGATTCAATAGTTAAATTCTTCAGAAATATTACGAAGAACATATCCATATTGTACATGTCATACTCTCTCTCTCTCTCTCTCTCTCTCTCTCTCTCTCTCTCTATCTATATATATATATATATATATATATATATATATATATATATATATATATATATATATATATATATATATGTGTGTGTGTGTGTGTGTGTGTAAAATCTTAAAGGTATTAATATCTTGCCCAAGTATTTACCATAAAGCTTCTAAATTGCAATTCTTTTTAGAAATTGGACGAGGGTAACTTGCAAAAACTAACTTTGTTGATATCCAACTTTAATCTATATAAGTTTAAAACTTTGCAACTTTAATCTATATATTCTAAAAGCTCCACACAATGTATACTATTCAAAGCATGGGAAAAGCATGATTAAGCACACAAAGTTTTATGAGAGAACAAAACTTTAGAAGTAAAAATGTTAATCATCTATTTGACACTTCACGAAATTATTTATCTAAAATATATTACTTAACATATATCTTATTATTGTAAACTTACAAACAGATTTCTTCTTCAACCTTCACATATTAGGTAAGAATTCACAGTTCTATACCTCTGTTACAATAGAAAAGTGCATTTGAGTTTTGAAATTTAAAAGGAAAAAACCGGACAAACCATTTCTTAAAGGATTAATAATTAAAGAAAAAAAGGAAAACAGAAAAAAAAAAATCCACGACATCCCCAGCCATTCCTCTCTATTTAAACCACCATTGCTTCTATTTTTTTCTAAAATCGCCAAGAAAACCCAGTTTTACAACCTCAACCGCCACCCGCTCAAATCTATGCCAAACGCGACCACAAGAACATGCAAATTATAGCCAAAATGATGTTGTGTATAATCGATTGATGATAAATTTTGTTGGGTTATTACTTGAAATTGTTAATTTTGTTTGGAGATTTGAGCAATTTTCTTCTCTGTCGTAGGTTTGTTAGTGTGAGCGTGTGTGTGTTCGTGTGAGAGAGGGAAAGTGTGAGTTCTTTATAATTTTCCATGGGCCTATGAAAAGAAATGAAGGAGTCGTCAGTTATCAAGGAAATAACTGAACAGTGGGCCCATTTTAATTCTCAGTCGTCTGATTGAAGAACGAAAATTTGGCAAGAAAGGCAAATTAAAAGAAAAATCTGCAGGGGTAAAATTGGAAACATAAAGTCACAACACAAGAGATCCTTCATTTTTATAGTATAGTACTATGAAAGGTCATATGCTACGCACGTGCATGCTAATTAAGTTCTAGACTAATATTATTGTGACGACCGCGCCCCACGAGTCACAATCCGATCCGAGTTGGTCCGGTCTTTGCCAACTCAGACCGAACTGTATCTCATAGGAAGGGGTCCCACTGACCAGGATCAAAATCATAGCATTATAATAAATAATTTTACTTTAAATACAGCGGAAGTCTTTGGAATACAAATACATTTTTCAATTTTAAAATGATGTAAATACAAATTCAAACACTTAACAATTTTTGCAAAGTTTCCAAAAGCGGACTTGTCGATCATTCGTTCCATCCGTGCTGCTATACCAATCTTACTCTGAGAAAGGGACATATAGAACAAAATAGGAGTAAGTCTGTAATGACTTAATGAGTTCTTAGAACATGACAATAATCAAACAGTAAATGAGAGCAAAACGAACAAGAATGACCAGAATAGTTACATCTGCATCATTGAGCTGAAATTATCGGTCTTAACGATAATTCTGAAATATTCAGAAGGACGAGAAAATGAACTTGTGCAATTACTTATAACAGATCCAACCTTAACTCCCGAAATTCAACCGTATACCTCCCTACGAGGAGCGACCTTACATCGGAACTAAGGACATGCTCGAGTACATGCCAATCTAACACGCGGGTCACAGCCAACTCCTGACTGCAAGCGGCGCTTAGACAGAATGGGTATTAATCGGAATTACTTAAACTGACAGCCCTTTGCTGCCCAGCAGTAAATCGTCTCAATCCCTGGGCCCAACTTCCCAAAGGCGTCCCAATGGGTGAAACAGAAATATCAGATGAGCTAGTAAGCTGGATAATATCTGTTGCTCGTTTTTGAGCTACATAGGTCGAACATAGTTCGTTGCTCGTTGCACAATTCAAGATTCGATAGGGTGATCATGATACCAGGATAATTATGATTATGAAGAAAATTTCCGATTATGAATTAAATGAGATTTGATTTTACAATAGGCAAGAAAAGTGATTATGTAAAGAATTAACGATTTTCAATATAAAAGCATTAAAATGGTGATAGAATGTTGCTCGTGATTCGAAACAAAGAATCACAATTGTTATGTCCAAGTTTCTCAGGGCCGGATTCCAAACAGAGTTTTTAACAAATCAGAAATCCAACCTCACCTTTTACCGTATGGGAAATTCTTCATTAACGTCGATATTTGTAGAACCTTAAATAAATCAAAAGATATAATCAATTATTTGCTCACAAATTTACAACAATAAACATATATTTTCAATATTTATCATATTTAAAGAAGTTCAATTAAATATCTAATTCTTGTTAATTTGGGATAAATCCAACATTTACCTATTTTAACTTTAACTGTGACGTAAAAATATAATTAATGAGAATTACCATTTCAAAGTAACAAGTTGAAGACTAAATCAGTTACGAAATTATTATTAAAATATCCAATTCTAATTTATTAACAACATATTTGATACTAATATATACATATGCATCAATGCATATTTAAACCCGTTTTAAAACAATATTTCTTAACAAAATTCTTGTAAATTACTTATTACATAATAATCTCAAATCAAAAGGTTTACCATGATCTTAACATTGAACAAATATCTCAATAAGCCCTTGAATAAAATTACATCACATATATAACTTTGGTAAAAACTATTTTTTTTATAGTTATTAGTATAAAATTACACAATATTGCATATATCACTAATAACAATTAGAATAAATTGTAAACATGTAGATCTAATTAAAATTAATATTTTCAGAATACTTATTATATTAATAGACTAGATTAGATGGTTAGATCACAAGATAAACACAATACTTTACTTAAAATTAAAGATATTGAAAGATCAACCGTAAAATAAACTATATGTCACCTTAATGTTGCAAAATCCATGAAAAATATTAAACACGATTCTAAATTATGATCAACTGATCTAACATCATTATTAGCATGTAATGAGTCCGTATTAATGATCAATTTCATGATTTGGCTAGCTTTTGGAAAATAAATTAGTTAAACAAAAGGTTAATGCAAATCTGAGGTTAAAACTGTAGCAGTATCGGATTCACCTTTAATCGGACTTTCAAATGACATTATAATCTGAAATTGGTTGAGGGGTTCCATCTTCAACATCATGGAGAGTATGTAGTTTTAAAGTCAGATCAATAGGACAATGTTTGGTATTTTAAATAAATCATGAAAGATACGAGCTGTTTTCGGATTTTCTGGACAGTGGTACATATTTCTCATTTTTAAACCCCTCAAACGACTTTGGTTGAAGAAGGTTTCTGAACATAAAAGTCATCTTACACAATAACCAGTATGTGGTAAATATTTCAGAGAAAGACTCAAAGTTTTGATATGGCTTTCGGACTTCCAAAGTTTCTGTGCCAAAGGTGTCAGTTTTGACCAAACTCGGTTTTTTATGGACTATAAAGAAGGCTTAAAGGACTGAAACAATTTTTTTGAAAATCCAAACATCAAGAGGAAGAACGTTTCAGAAGAAAAGAAGAGAAGATTCGTAGAATAGAGGTGTGTGAAAAATGTTGAAGATAGTCTCCCTTTTATAGGTGAAAATGGGAGACAAAGGATTAATTACCATACCCTACCCATTTTTATTTTAATCCAAGCTAGGCCACCCTAATTATGAAGATGTTTCCAGGCCTTATCTGATGGTATTTTATAAGAATAGAATATAAAAAATATCTAGCATAAAAGACAAGGAAAAAGTTACCTTTTCTCAAATGTAAATGTAAATATGTCAAGATTTACCATTGTCAATGAATGTTTGGATATTTTAAAACTACAAGGGACCAATTTGAAAGTTTTGATAACTCATTTGATATTAAATAAAATATATGTGGTCAATCATAAATTTTTCAAAAGGGGAAGGACTAAATTGTAACTTTTTTTCAAAACTTTTGGGGTTAAAATCATATTTTCGAAAAGTTCAAGGACTAAAATTAAATTTTGAAAATACTTTTATTTTCTTCCAATTTCAGGGGCGTTACAATTATCGTTAAAAATATTTTATGGAAGCACAACAATGATTTCTTTACAATATTACAAACATAAAACGAATTATGATAAAACAAATTTAAAAATTAAAATTATTTTCAACAAATCATTTTTGTGACTTTATTCTATGGGGATAAAAAGGCAATTGCTCATTACTTCGGGAGTCCCTTTTTTGTGGGATTTGTTACTACTGATCATGATTTCCAAAAGAGACTTTGGAGTTTTTAATTACAGAATAGATTATTTCAATTACTTAATGGTAAAAATACCAATTACTCATGATCATAACAAACCAGTTCAAAACTTCATATAGAGACATGGATTCTTTTATTTTGTGGTCCCAAAAAAATTTGAGATGTTTTAAATATGTTTGAAAATGTTTCTTACAAACTAATGAAAGAAGCTATTAATGAATAGATGAGATACAAATAATTAAAGTCCATTTGCAGCTTAATGATTATTATAGAAATAGTATTAGCCGATTAAATCATAAAAATTCAAACTTGGGTGCAAACAACAACTGAATGCAACAAAATATGGTCCGGTCTCTTCTAATAACGTTCCTGTTCTGGCATGGCCGCATGACAAAAGGAATAGGGCCCACTTCATTTAATTAGACACTACTTGAAAAATGATAGTTTCGGAAAAAAATAAATTATGAGGGGCAATGCTGGTAGGATGAAAAATGAACGACGGAAATCGTTCACATTTGTATATATGTATAGATATCGATAATATGTTATTTTTGAACTTTTAATGATAGTATAGTATTATAAAATAAAAAAAAATAAAAAAAATAAAAAACTAGCACTGTTGTACACCACTACTTCATGGGAATGAGTCTTCACATCTTAAATTATATTTATTCTAACTTACTTGGCCCACATTGTCCTCACTTAATATGGGTTATCGTTTGAGCTAGAATTACATTTTGAGTCGATCCTTTTATCCACCGCATCATGTGTGGCAAGAACTTGCATCCCATCGGCATCCCCATTTTCCGCCCTCCTCAGAGGAGCGTGAATATATGAATTATGACTTCATCTGAATGACTAATAACCACGCACAAACTTTTGTCGTCTAGCTTTTGGTATTGAATCAGTTTTAGATGTATTCAATGAATGCTTCTGACAGATACAAAATAATTTCGGAATTCTAAGATGTGAAGGGTATCACACATTCTTATGAACGGGTATCTGTTGGGTTAGGGTTCACATTGTCTATATAGTCATGGAAAAACAATTGTTCCCCACTACTTTTAAAAATTGTCTATATAGTCTTTGCTTAATACTGGAAATAAGTTCTCAACAATCTCAGACATGTGGGGATTCTTTTGCGTCACAAAGTTTTCCTCCTTTTCATCATTTCATCGGGAATTTAGCAAAGTGGCCTATTTGCGAATTTAGTCCCACAAAGTGACATGTTGGTATTTTAATCTCATAATGTAGCACTACTTGCGATAGTAGTCCTTCTTTGCCGGAGTCAACCATTTTGACATAAAATTAGGATTTTGACAGCCTGATTTTGAATTTCTTACACTTATACACCACATCTTTCACCAAATTACATTTGCACCCCCAAAGATTTCAAAATCTTTTTTTTATAAGCCAAAGTTAATTCCTAAAAGTTTGAAGCTTATTTAATTTAATTATTATACATTTACACGCCCCTCAAAAACTTTGAAATTTCTATATTTACACACCATATCTTTCCTATAATCACATTAACACCCAAAAAATTTCTCAATTTTTTTTAATATTCCAAAATAAATTTTAAAAAGTTTAAAACTTTATAGTTTCATTATTGATAATATTAATGGTTAAAACCACTTTATTATTCTTCTCTGCAAATCCTCCACCACAGTTTCCAGGATACTACGTACTAGTAATTAAAGCCTATTTCACAACACAAAACAGAAAGAAAAATTTGAATATATTATTTACAACACGGATTTGGTAATAAATATTACATTAAAAACGATAACAATATGAATGTGGATGCATGGAAACAACAAAATTTGACTGAAATATCCATTTTTGAAGAAAGTATAAATAAAAAATTTATTTAGTCATAATATCACTGTGCTAATAGAACACAGTTTTGATGTAAACTATATATAAATTAACTAATGTCGGGTCATCACCACAAGTTTAAGCTTTTAGATGATACAATAGTTGGTATCAGATTCATGCCAAAAAAGAGGTCTTGGTTCGAATCCACCGCCACTCACTTTCCAGAAAATGTCACTTACCGAATGAAACAGAAATTTACATCACGCGAAAGAGTATATTAAAGAATACATATAAATTAATTAATAAACGTCAATCATCTCTGCAAACTTAAGCTTTTAGATGAGAAGGTACTTCAACAAGTTTTACCGCCAAAATCAGATATTTTCTTCAACATTAACACAGCTTAATAACCAAGCTAAACCCACTTCCTCGTAAGCTTTTCGGGAAATTTCTAAATACTAGGAACTCGCTTGGGTAAATTTAGTTCATGTAAACATAAATTTTGCATTCCTCGGCTCTTATACATGGCATGAATTAAGGTAAGACTGCACAAGATTTTTGCAACTTTATATTTTAGGAGATTTGTGGTTAGAAATAGATGTAAAAAGAAACATAAGAAACTAAACTAGAAAATGTTTCGGTGCGTTATAAATCACCAGCCTTAATACTAAGCAATTGAGACAATTGCAAAAGGTGTCCCCAAGGGAGTGCCCAAGATCCATTTTGTTATAGCTTTTGGGGACTAATTGGTGCAGGTTGACGTATGCCTTTATCATTTTCTAGAACATACCTACATTCAAATTCCATGACGTATAACCCTTCCAGCCGAATGAAACATTTTAGCACACCTGTGAAAAAATCCATCCACAGAAAGTTACTAAAATATTCTTCACAACAATGGTCAAATACAGGATGTGATATTGATTGACTCAAAAGCAATTTTCTTCTCCCTGTGACCAATGCGCGCGTAAATATAAGACAATTTGTATTGATTTTTAAAATTTGTAACGTCGGAGAAACATTTAAAGTTGAACTGAAAAATGTTTATTCTGGATGATATCAAATCAAGAAAGTAAGTAGCATAACTAGAAAACTCGTTTAATAACGAGGTTTTTGTTTTTAATGACACCATGGATCTCATCAAGTTAAAGACTTGGTGTTGGATAAAAACAATTAGGGAAGATTTTTGTTACTATATTGTGGACTGGTCTAAACATCCTTTGGTTTGCGGCAGAGTATCTCTTATACTCTTGGCCTTTCTTCAATAATATTCTCCTATTGCAGATAAAAAACACAAAAAAAAAAAAAAAAAAAAAAAAAGCCATCAGCTGGCCTTTCTTCAATACTATCCCAATTTGTTAAATTCGCATCACATAATTGAGAGATTGAATTACACAGACACCATCTTTCACATTTTTCTCCACAAGTTTATAAAAGACAAAAAGAAACGCCAACTACTTAAACAATAGATTTTAGGTAATATTAATCAGTCATATATTATCCCAAGACGAAAATATTTTTAAGAATCTCATACAAGTCAAGAAATTGCACATTTCCTTGATTCCTCGTTATCTATCATCAGCTGGAAAGTTAGTGAATCAGGACAAAATCTATTCTTAAATTTCACTTTCCAACTACAGTAAAAACTTTGAACTTCACACCATATTTCTTCCTCTACTTCGTCTTAGTTCTACAATTGTTTTATTTGGGTAATTCTATTTTTTTTATTGCCATATTTAAGTCTTTCATGAAGCGACAATAATTTTCAGATGAGACTGCAGATATTTTCCAAATCTATACTGTAAATAAAGATTTTGGAATCCTCAGCTCTTACATATTACATTAACTAGGTATCTTGCAAGCCACATGCATACTCCGTTGAACTATTTACTTTTTTCACATGGGCTCTCACTCTATTTTACTAACTTAGTTGCTTTAATATGTGTAACATGAATTAAAATTAATAACAATAAAATGTTAAAATAAAACAAAATATATTACAAAATAAAATTATCTTATTATAATAAAAAGGACAAGTGGCGCAATATATTTTACTTGCTCATCAAAGACATCAGGTTCAGAATTATTAAGTGCTTGCAGCTTAGAGTTTACAGCAAAATGGCCTTTTCGGAACATCAGTTTTTGTTGATGTTGATCTTTCGCTAGCTGATAATTAAAGGGCGTCTGAGATTTTGTAGAATGTCCATTGATTTATTCAAGTAGATATTGAAATGAAGATGAAATGGCAAAAAGAATATTGCGCATTCTATGGACTCGATGTAAGTTTCGGCTGATACCTCTATTGTTAGGTATTTGATCCCACAAATACGCACCCCCAAGATTTGCCCATTATGGAATTATGAAGTAAAATGAATAAATACCGACAATAGTAACAACAGAAGGATTTACGTGGAAATTCCAAATCTGGAGAAAAACCATGGGACAAGAGCAGAAATTCACTATATAGAAAATTATTACAACTATATAATTTTCCGTCACTCTCACGACCCTCAAAGCCTATTCACTAGCATCACTCCCTAATTACACCTCACCCACAATATGGAATATTACAAAGAGGAATAGGAAGACAACTAGAAGCTTGTTTTTGGATGAATGAAATGATACACATTTCATCTCTATTTATAGGAGGAAGTAGGGGAGCAAAATCATATTCAGCATAACTAGAGGGACCTAGTTTCAATTTACACATAGGGCCCTAAATGCAATATCACACCTATGTTATTGACCGGTTGTTCAATCTCAATTTGGCCCCTACACTTGAGCCCCCTACCAATTCAGTCACATGCAATTAATTGCATGTTGGCAGCCCGACATCTATGTCATGGGACCTAAAGTCCCCATATCAAACAGAAGCATGACGTTGCAAGAAGCCAAAAGTCGGTAAAGCAACTCACTTGATCCTCGTTTGAATATATTCCCACGAATTGTATAGCATATTATAATTAAAGGTTGTATATCGTAGAGGTATAAAATGTATAATATGAGCATACTTTGTATATTGATTGCACTGGAATGTATTACAAGAGAGGAAATATATATATTTACTAAGAGAATCTATATCTAAGGAAAGATAAGAATAGGAAAAGATATTGACAAATCTTGTGGCTATGATAAGGAAGAATTCCTAATATCCCTAATACGCCCCCGCAAATTTGTCGTTCCATCGGCTAAGGCAATTTCGGACAAGAGAAGACGAGCACGCGGACGAGCTTTGGTGAAAAGGTCCGCCAACCAGGGGCGGAGCCAGAAATGTAACTTAGAGGGGGCGGAATAACATTGTGAAATTATTTCTTTTCCAATTATAAGCATGGACAATTTTCCATAAAGATTATTTTTATCAGTAAAAATATAGTAATTCATCATAAATATAATAGTTAGCCGTTAAAAATTAATAATTCAACATGAAAACATATATACCTTAAAGAAAACATATTTAACAATCAAGAATATATCAAAGTAAATGTATTAGTAACACAATCATAACTAAGTTTTGTAAAAGAATTAAAAATAAATTACATACATAAATAACTAAATAAAATATCACATTAAAATAAGGATTGTCGCATGTATACTCCCTAAGAGTTTTCTTTATTTTCACTTAGACCACTTTAGAAGTGTTGCCTGTTGTTTTTTGAAATAAAATTGTGATTGAAGTAGTATCAAAATTTTGAGCAAGTTATTGCTTAATGTGTTTAATTAAATTATACAGAAGAAATTACTTTTTACAGTTTATCTATAATTTTGTCTGCATTGGTCTTCTTATGTAGAAATACTCCAAGAACAGAAAAAAAAAAAAAAAAAAAAAAAAAAAAAACGAATTCCATAAAAAAAAATACGCACACTAATATTTCATTTGATAATTATTGCTTTAATTCATCTTATTACAAAAAAAAAAAAAAAAAAAAAAAAACAATCAAACTCATAATGTATTTGACAAATTATGAAATTAAGTATTGGAATAAGTGGTGAATAAATAGAAGAATTATTTTTTGTGTAAAAGTAGATGAATCAAAAAATAATTAGCAATATATACATAATATATATAGTACTATATTTATACCCACTACAAGTAATTAGCTAATTCTGCTAAAAAAAAGTAGTTATTTAATTAGCGTTTCAATTTATTATTATAATTTTAAAAGGTTAGAACGTGGAGATTAAATAACCACACCTCAACTCTCTCTCTCTCTCTCTCTTACCCTCTCTCTCTCTCTTCCTTAATTCTAGCGCCCACTACCAAAACCCACTTTTCCCAGTTCTTCTCCATCCGCATAATTTTCCTTGACATTCTACTCAGTTTGATTCCGGTAGAAAATATATATGACTACACAGGCGAATGGGCTGGGGCTGGGGGGGGGGGGACCGCCCCCATATGCCCCTCCTAGCTCCGCCTCTGCCGCCAACTGATCTTCTGTACTATTATGAGAAACATAAATTAACCCTTTAGAGACAACGTCCCGAACAAAGTGAATATCAAGAGCAATGTGTTTCATTCGGAAATGAAGAATTGGGTGCAAAGAGAGATGAGTCGCACCTAAATTGTCACGGAAAAGTGTAGGCCGAGAGCGGATTTGCTTGCGAGAACTCCAAGAGATGGGATTTGGACCAAGAAAAATGAGCTAAGCAGTCGTTGTCGAGCGATCAGTAGGATTGCCCGCCCAATCAACATCAGAAAAACTACGAAGAGAGAGAGAGAGAGATAGAGATAGAGATAGAGAGAGAGAGAGAGAGAGAGAGAGAGAGAGAGAGAGAGAGAGAGCACGGCATAAAAGAATGCCGTGAGAGATAGTTCCCTTAAGATAACGGAAAATCCGTTCGACGCCAGCCCATTGATGATCCGACAGATTGGCGACAACTTGAGCAAAGCGGTTGACGACGAATGCAATACCTGGACGAGTGAGAGATAAATATTGAAGTTCGCCAATAGATTAACGATATTCCTTAAGGTCGCAAACACGGTCAGAAGAAGAAATGAATATAATTTTGTTGCGAGAGGAGCAACCCCTTCGAGCAAGGAAGAACCTCAACACCCAAGAAGTAAGAAAGTGGCCCAAGATCTCTACGTGAAGAGTCGAACCCCGTAAGAACATTATCATCAACATAGACCAAGGCAAAAAATTGAACCAAATTTTGGCAAACAAAAAAACAGAGAAGAGTCCGAACGCGACTGAGTAAATCCCAATGATAAAAGAGAGGTACGAAGAGCGCAAAAACCACTCACTGTGAGCTTGCTTGAGACCATACAAGGACTTGCGAAGACGACAAACATTGGATGGTAAAGTAGTGTCCATAAACCCTGACGGTTGCTGCATGAATAAGGCTTCACTAAGATCCCCGTGCAAAAAAGCATTGCGGGAAATATTCATAGTTGGTACCATAACTTGGGACCTTCTCAACATTGGTACCTTAATGTGGCAATCAACGATTTTGGTACCTTAACTTGACATTTTGCTCAATTTGTGTACTTCGGCGCCGGAAAATTCAAAATTTTGCCGGAGTTGCACATGTGAACATGACATGGCATAAAATTTGAGGATTTTGACCATGGTAAACCCGCCACATCAGTGAGATTCCACATCAGCTTCCACTTGTACAATTGTTCTTTTTTAAACCTCCAATTCCTATCTCTCTCTCTCCCTTAATGTGTCATATCATTAAAATAAAATTATACACCAATAAGCATGCCATTAAACTTAAATATTTTTTTTTACAACTGAATTAAAAAAAAAATAACGAAACCCAAAAGAAAACCCCCTCCATCGCCACCCGCAAAGAACATCGCACATTTTTACAAATGTTAGGGGAAAAAGTGCTCTTTTTGAAACGTTAAAGGGCACTTCAGAATACACCCCAAATGATAGGGGGTGATCGCTATTGACCCTTAATATTAAGTACCAAAATTCGTGGAGCATACGCCTTGCTTTGGAATAAGTGCGAGAGAAATATTTAGAAATTTAGTTAAATTAACAAATTAGCTTTTTGTTACGGAATCTAGAACTATATATATTTAGGTACAAAATCCATAAAGATTGAACCCAAATCTAATTAAGTTGAACTCATTAATCAAACCCCTATATTTGACTATATAATGTAAAAAACACATCAACAAGTAAAAAAGATAGAAAATTGCTCCCTAAAACATATCTCCTGACCAAAAATATATACTAAACCGAATAAGTATGTCTAACTCCAAAATAACGAATAAAAGCTCTAAACAGATAGCATAACAACAGGCAGCATATAAATCACTCGAATGCTTAGGCGTTCTCCCTACGAATATCAGCTTCTTCCTCGGGAGTAAAGTCATTCTTTATGTTGAAAGTCTCTCGAATTTCTTCCGGACTCTTCCCCTTTATCATGTCCGCCACAGTTTCGCATGGGAGGTCAAGTAGGCTTTTTATGTTCAAATAGTTTGCAGCCTGAAACAAGAGAATAAAGACGATCAACTAAACATCAAATATTACAAAATTTGTCTAGAAACGTTGCGAAGACATATATGAAAAATGATAGGCATAAGAATAACACGAGAATAATGTTTATCTTATAGACATGAGTAAGTATAAATACTCTTATTAGTTCATTAATAATATTTGTCACTTTCATTATTATTCTATAATACATACATTCAAAGAAAGATACGAGCGAATGAAACAGATCGTAAATGATGCCTTAACAAAACTGGAAACAAATAAATAGATATAGAGAACGAAGATATATACCATGATTAGGTCAAACAGCATAGCCTGATTGACTTTAACGAAATCAGCATCAAACTTCGCCAAAGTATCGTCGTCGTCGTTGTTGTCGTCGTTGGATTTCACCGCGTGACGCTTGCAGTATTCAATCACCTTAGCCAGAACCTTCGAGTTGACATTAGGAACCGGTATCGTGTTGTCAGCACAGTCGTCCTCGATCATGTTTTTAAGAGTCAACCTCGAAAGTTTGACCGTCGTAACTCTCCAACACAATCATCTTTTGCGACATGTTTTTTCGGGAGAGTCGTGGCTGCACTTAACACTGGTGCAGCCAAGGCTCTCCAATTGACACCTGGAAACTTTAATATTTAAAAATCGAACCAATAAAAAGAGGACACGTGGAATAAATGTGTAAGTGTATCTAACCATAGTTAACTAGGGTTAAAGCTTGCAATTAATGCAGCATACATTTTTCTCTCTCATTGATAAATTAGTACGTACTCTTCCATCTTTTCTCCTTCATTCTCTCAAGTTCTAAAAACATGTTTCTCTCTCCTTATTTTTTACTCTAATCTTTTGTAGATCTAAACACAAAAATGCTTGCTGGATTGGTTTAATCTGGAATATTTTTCTCCATAGTTTGTACGTTTTCATTCAAAGCTGTAAGTTTTTTCTTTTTTTTTTCCTCTTGATATTGTTGTTTGATGCCTTGCTATTTTGTTTGGATTTGAAAATCTGATTTTGTTTCATAGATATCAATGTAATAATTGTTCTTTTGTGAGAAGAACGAAACTCCAGAAGGGGGATTTGAGTTTTTTTTGAGAGAATAAAATATAAAAACTTATTCAAATTTCTGCATAAAAACCTCAAGATACGTTCAACATATTTACATATAGTGGCTAGGATAAAGTGATATAAGTACCCACTATCTCCACTACTAGATAAACTAGAATCTAATAATTAAAATAACAACTGCTGAATACAAATAATAAAATAACATTGCAATACTTAAATTAGAATTGGGCTACTACATAAGATAATCCTTAGCCCATGCTGGAGTCTTCTTAATACGTGTGGGCCTAGAGAGTTGTTGACGATCCATAGTAAGTGGGCTCGTAACAATGCCCCGGTCCGAAAGAAAGGTCTCGTCCTCGAGGCCCATTTGAGGCGTTGACTGCTGCGAACCATTGGATGCTAGGGCGTCATAAGGGATGTAATCTGGACCGTCCACTGCATCTGATAAAACCCCCAAATCTGTTGTCGCCCACCATTCTTCATCCTCGAGCTGACCCCCTTTCCATCTCACTAGGGTTTGCTCGAGTTCCACTCCATTTTTCCAAACCCGACGCCGTTCGTTCGTGATTTCAGGTTTCAGAACTAAAGTGCCGCTCTCATTCACCGGTGGCAATGGCGTTGCAACGACATCAGTTGAACCAAAATGCTGGCAAAGAAGAGAAGCGTGGAAGACGTTGTGAATCCGAGTCGAAGGAGGCAGATCCAAAGCGTACGTTGTTGACCCAATGCGGCGAAGAACACGAAACGGCCCAAAGTAACGAGGCAGAAACTTGTGATGACTATGTGGCTTAAACGACCGCTGACGGTAAACCCGCAACTTAACATAGACTAAATCGCCTGTCTGAAACACCTTGTCCTGTCTATGCTTGTCTGCCTGTCCCTTCATTATTTGATGTGATCTATGCATGTTGCGCTTTAACTGCTCCAGTAGTTGATTACGAGTCATAAGAGTGGCATCTAGTGTCACATTAGCAGTAGATCCAGGCAAATAGATAGGAAAAGAGTGAGGTTGTCGGCCAAACATCGCCTCGTAGGGAGTCATTTTAATAGCCGAATGCACCGTAGAGTTATACCAAAACTGCGGCATAGGTAGATAACGAGTCCACTGTTTAGGAGTATCCGAGACAAAACATCGCAAATAACACTCCACAGATTGGTTAACCACCTCCGTTTGCCCATCCGTTTCAGGATGATAAGAGCTACTGTAGCACAACTGAGTTCCCACCAACTTAAAAAGTTCACGCCAAAAAGCACTCAAAAATAGTGGGTCCCGATCTGAAACAATTGACTTAGGTAACCCATGCAGACTGTATAAATCATTGATAAAGATGGACGCAATATAAGCTGCAGTAAATTTCGCGGGTAAAGCAATAAAGTGAGAAAATTTACTCAATCTGTCCACAATCACCCAAATCGTTGCCTTCCCAAATGAGAGTGATAAGTGTGTAATAAAATTCATTAATAGCCTCCCACACCTGATTTGGAACCGGTAAAGGATGTAACAAGCCAGCAGGTTTTGTTGTAGCATACTTCTGTTTTTGACATTCAGTGCACCTTCTAACATGTTGTTTGACATCTCTTTTCATGTTAGGCCAGTAACACGTAGCTGCCAAACGAGACCAGGTGCCCTGAACACCCGAGTGCCCACCCATTGGCGTGGAATGAAGTTCATCTAGCAAAGTATCTCGTAGCTCTAACTCCTCAGGTATAAAAAGTCTGTTTTTATAAAGAGTAAGCCATCATGAACAGTGAAATGTGCATTAGAACTAACCTTATCTTTCAACTGTTTTCCCACAGAAGACCCGAAGAAAAACCTCAAATCCTCCAACCATGGAGCAGAAGGCATGGAAAATGCATAAAATTCCGGCAAATCCACCCTCGACAAAGCATCCGCCACCTTATTTTCCTGTCCAGGTTTGTACTTTACTTCATAATCATATCCGATCAACTTTGTTATCCATTTGGCCTGATCTGGAGTGTTGATAGTCTGAGATAACATGTGTTTGAGACTCTTTTGATCGGTATAAATTATGAAACGACGACCCAACAAATAGTGTCTGAATTTCTTAACTGCCTCCGTAACAGCATACAATTCTTTGTTGTAGGCAGATGCAGATTGCATTCTACCCGTCATCTTGCGGCTGAAAAATGCTATTGGATGGTCACTTTGAGAAAGTACAGCACCTACTGCCACAGGTGAGGCATCTGTAGTCAAGTCAAATGGCAGCTCAAAGTTGGGAAGGGACAAGACAGGGACCGATGTCATTATGTCTTTTAATTTTTCAAATGCCTGTTGTGCACTGTAACTCCATGCAAGACTCTGTAACTGAAGTAGTGAAGTGAGTGGTGAGGCGAGCGTAGCATAGTGGCGAACAAAATGCCGATAATAACCCGTCAAACCCAAAAAACCACGCAAGCTTGTGAAAGATGAAGGTGTGGGGCCAAGCAATAATGGCACTCACCTTATCCGGATCAACACGTACTCCCTCAACCGAGATAATATGGCCTAAGTACTTAACCACCTCAACAGCAAAAACACACTTTGATAATTTAGCATAAAACTGATTATCACGTAAAATGCTAAAAACCACGCGCAAATGATACAGATGGTCAGTCAAAGTAGTACTATAAACCAAAATATCGTCAATGAACACTAACAAAAACCGTCGTAAATGAGCCCAAAAAATATCGTTCATAACTGACTGAAAAGTAGACGGTGCATTAGAAAGCCCAAAAGGCATCACCAGAAACTCATAATGGCCATCACAAGTACGAAAAGCCGTCTTCTGAACATCATCAGGATGAACGCGTATTTGGTGATAACCCGCCCTTAAATCCAATTTAGTAAACACTGCAGCCCCATGTAATTCATCCAGAATTTCATCAACAGTCGGTATCGGAAAACGATCTTTTACCGTCAATGCATTTAAAGCACGATAATCTGCACAAAACCTCCAAGTACCATCCGTTTTTCCAACTAGTAAAACTGGAGAGGAATATGGACTCGTACTAGGTTGTATCCTCTTGTCTTGCAACATCTCCTCTATCAACTGAGACATAATATTTTTCTGAAAATGAGGATAACGATATGGTTTAACATTGACGGAATTTGAATTTGGTAAAAGATGTATTCTGTGATCATGGGATCGGCTCGGGGGTAAACAGGTGGGAATTTTAAAAATATCCTCAAACTCATCAAGTAATTGCTGCACCTCAGGGTTTTTGTCCTCCTTAGCATTAGGACAAATCAACCTCTGAATCTGATGTGAAGAAGCCTCTGTAATACGAGGTTCGCCCACCAAGCAAACCCGTGTCCCCTCATGATCAAATGATAAACGTGGAATGCTGAAATTTGCTAAGACATCACCCAAAGTTTGAAGCCACTGAACCCCTAAAACAACATCTGCACCACGGATATCTAATACCAGAAAAGAAGTTAAAAAATTAGCTTTAGGAAGCGTAATTTTAATATCCTTACATTGATCTTGGCACTGCATGTACTCTCCATTCCCGATCATAACTGAAAAATTAGGCACAGCAATCATGTCCAACCCTAAACGTTCCGCAACTTTAGGTTGGATGATGTTGTGAGTGGTGCCCGAGTCAATGAGCACACCTACAGATCGGCCACGAATCTGTCCAGGTACCCTTAAAGTTTGGTAAATTTGTGCGTGTCAGTGCAGCCAACGAACAATGAAACTCGTGCTGTTTGGGCTGAATGTCAGCCACCTCCACCTTATTTTCATCCAAAAAACTATCGTCATCCAGCTGTTCAATAACAGGACCTGAAGCAACAGTTAAATCATCAACAATCAGTGTTAAAAATTGTGGCGATTTACATTTAGGACCTCTTTCATATCGCTCATCACAATTAAAACAAAGTCCTTTCGATCTACGCTCCTGCATTTCAGATTGTGTCAAACGACGAATAGGCAACTGTGTTGCAACTTTAGAGGGGGGAGTGTTTGGAAGTATGGGTGGTGGTTGGGCAGGGGACGGAAATCGTGAATACGGATAAGGCCGACGGGTATCCAACGATTTTGATTCAATAAGTCTGGCAAGGCCAATTGCCTCAGCAATTGTGGATGGCCTGTGAATTGCCAATTCCTTCTGAATATCCACCCTAAGTCCAGAAATAAAACAATTTAAAATAGCAGAATCCGATAAACCAGTCACAGAGTTACAAATACGTTCAAATTCCGCACGATATTCATTAACTGTGCCTTTTTGACGTAATTTAAACAACGTTGCCTCATGATTTGTATAAGAAGAAGGACCAAAACGCAAAGACAAATCACGTTGAAACATCTGCCAATTTGTAAACTGTCTATTTGCATGCATCCACTTATACCAGCTTAATCCAGGACCTTGCATATAAAACGAACAATTATGTATTCGCTGCTCCAACGGAATACGATAATGGTCGAAAAATTGATCAGCATTAAAAAGCCAATCCAAAGGATCAGACCCGTCAAAATTATTGAGGTGTAATTTTGGGGGTTTGAACACCTCTGGCGCCATCGGTTGGTACATCGGATTAACATATGGTTGGGAAGGACTGCCCACATGATAATCTGGAACTGCCGGGGACAGAACATGAGACGACTGGGCATTTTTTGTTTGTTCAAACTGTAATTTCGGATCTGCCATCATATTCATCATGGCATCAAACTTGGAACTCGTATCAGTGCGATGATCTGCCAAATCAAGTTGTAATGCACGTAAGGAGTCGGCAGTGGAAGAATCCTCAGATTCCTTAGATTGATCCTTCTTAGACATGATGAGTAGTCAATGGAAGCACCAATTTGATAGATATCAATGTAATAATTGTTCTTTTGTGAGAAGAACGAAACTCCAGAAGGGGGATTTGAGTTTTTTTTGAGATAATAAAATATAAAAACTGATTCAAATTTCTGCATAAAAACCTCAAGATACGTTCAACATATTTACATATAGTGGCTAGGATAAAGTGATATAACTACCCACTATCTCCACTACTAGATAAACTAGAATCTAATAATTAAAATAACAACTGCTGAATACAAATAATAAAATAACATTGCAATACTTAAATTAGAATTGGGCTGCTACATAAGATAATCCTTAGCCCATGCTGGAGTCTTCTTAATACGTGTGGGCCTAGAGAGCTGTTGCTGATCCATAGTAAGTGGGCTCGTAACATTGTTTTTCAGGAATTTTCTCTATGAGTAATGACCATCGTCAATGGAATTTCGCCGAGCAACTATAGCAACAAACAGTTCGAAGCAGCTTAAAATGACTTTTCAATAGAGAATGGCTCAAGTAATGTCTGGATTTTGCTACAGATTTGCCATTGTGGATGGAAGAAATTTATAGACGTTGGAGGAGAAAACAATTCCTTTTTTTTTTTAAATAGAGAATGGTTGGGGAAAGAATTATTTATTTTGGAATCTTTGATGTATTGTGATGGTCACTAACTTATAATTCTTGTAATATTTTGCTTGTAATTCAGATACTCAAATTGTGGTTATTTTTAATTCTTATAGCTTCTCATATTATTATTTCCAATTATATCACATAATGAGATGTTTGGGCACTTTTCTTCAATTTGTTTATGCACGATGCAAATCAAAGAAAGAAGTTACATTTCGTTAGTATAAAATTTGCCTATTGCTATTAGGCATGAAGCTGCCTACATACAATAAAAGCAAAAATTTGCTCCACTGAAGTTCTGCAATCTTGTAAATGCTACGAGTATTATGATATTTTGACTGGGAAGTGGCGTACTTGGCCAGTTAATGATTAACAAAAAATTTCGCTTCTTTCTAATTATTAGCATTGCCATAATTTTGGTAGAAAAGGATTTTTTTTTGTTGTGTTATTGGTACCTAAGTACAAAAATTATACAAATCAGGTACTCCCAATAGCACTAAATATGCACAAAAGAAATTAGGCAAATGAAAGAATTTCTTCAATATTACTTTTAAGCATGCAATTGATATATTTGAATGGACCATTGTTCAAAAATAAAAAAGAATGAACTACAAAAAGCAGACAACTCATAAAATTTACAAAATTCCTCTGAATGAAGCTTTAAGCTTTTCATCAGGCATGCTCCACATCCAAGAGCCAAATGAAGCTCCCTATGATCCATTTCATCTGGGTAAAGGACCTCTAGATAATTGATCCAACAAATAAACGAGAAAAATGTAGAAATATTTATGAGACTAATAGAAGTGAAAAAACTAAACTTATCGAAGAAGGAAAGCTAAGATCCTTCATGAATTCAAATATGATATATAACAATGCAAGAACTTAACAAAAGAATACATGTCTATGAATAATTTTGGACACAAAAATGAAAGATGATGATAGTACGGGCATTAACATGTGGAGTTTTTTGGTATTCTCAAAAAAATGGGCGGTCAGATTTGGAGTCTTCTTCAATATGGAGAATATAAAATCTGAAAAGTTAACCATAGTTGAACCACCCATTGTTAAAAAGAAATATAGAATTCAAAATCATAAAAAAACTGAGAAGTCAGATTCAAGGCCCCCACATGCCAACGGTCAACATAAGAAGCCTTGTACGCACCACAGTTAACTGTAGCTCCGACCTTCCCTGTTTTTTCAGTCTATTGGAGAACTTTTGAAAACCCCAAGAGAGAAAAACCGAAAACGAAAAAGTTTAGTTTTTGAAAGAAAAAAAGACTCTAAGCGGCTATATATATGGAGAGTTGAGGCTGGTCAATCTGACTCCTAGTTCATTTAAAAAATTCCACTTTCTATAGGACTCCTGATATAACTAAAAGAGTTAATTAATTGCAACAAACTCTCCAACATGTCGATTTTTTTCATTTTATCTTTTAACTTATGAAAATGTGCGATATGCCCTTAACTTATTAATTTTTGTGAGATTTATCCTTGTGTCGTTGATCAACCGATCATTTTGAACACGTGTCCCAGTTTTAATATTTAATTTTTTAGATTTGACATTAGGAGACAAATCGCACAAAAATCAATAGGTTGGAGGCAATTCATAGTTAGGGGGCAAAGTGCAGCATACCTCATAATTGGGGGTTGGTGCAATTAATCCTAATTAGAATTGCAAATAGTGTAATTTATTTTTTTTTTTTTTCTGAAAACGTTTACTTGAATCAACTTTTACCCAAAGTTTATAGTATTTCTTAAATTACAGAAGTAAAAATAAAATTAGTTGTTTGTAACTATAAAAGAAGAGATGCGGTTTTTAAATGTATATTTAAAAACAATCAAATAGTAAGAACACATAATTATTCTTTTTAATTAATCTGAAATGAAATAAGAATATAAATGCTACGACTTATAATTACCAGCTGAAAAGAAATGCAACCGCGTATTCGACTTACAATTAGTAGTGTGTAATGTAATTATAGAAAGAAAAAAAAGTGTGAACGAGTTTGTACTAAATTATTTAAAAGATATTGCTGGGCAATTTTCATCCACCTCCCTGAAGTTTTAGACTTTGGCAAATACCCCCATAAGATTTGAAATTCTTGGCATATAACTCCCTCCATCCTTTGACTGTTAATCAACGGTTAAATATGATGGCATTTGTGTAATTTCTCCAAAAAGTTATTAGAAATTATTTCAGCTTTTCATTCATTCAATAAAAGATATATTTATAATTCAGTTATTTTACAATCCAATTATTTAAATTCGCATGATCCTTTATATATTTTTGATTTTTTGGTTTATTTTACCAACTTCATGATTATAAATTTCTAAAATTAATTTTTTTTCTTCAATTAGTAAGGAATTTAGAAGCTTGTCTAATTATTTGATATAAAGATCACAAAAATACAATTTACAATATATACTTTTTTAGTATCATTATACATTAGTTGAGGTTACAAATCTATTTACTTACTTCTGATATTTTAATAATTACAGAAGTATTGCATTATTTGTTAGTGATTGTGCGCATTACGTCAACTACGCACAATTGTTTGGGTATTATGTTAAATATCTAATTAAAGTGTTGAAGTTATTATGTTAATTATTTGTCACATATATAATATTGATGTGTGGTATTTTCGTTTGGATACGTGTCTACTTGTCAACACTCTACGTCAGACTGCTTCAGTTCCTTCTGGATACTTAAGCAGCTTTTGAGTTCGGAACCTGCACTCAACACCACAGGTAAACTAAGCCGGTGCCTTCTCCGACAAAGGCACTCCGACGCTCAAGTCAGATGGGTCGGAATGTGAGATCTTGTTGTGCAAGACAACAAGTCGAATGAACTAGTCGAAATTGAGTATAAGTCGAATAAAACACACAAACAAGTCGAATGGGGCAGTCAAAACAACTCGAATTGTGTGCAAAATAGGTCGAACTCGAGCTATTTGAGAATAAATCGAATGAAGCTTGTGAATAGGTCGATGTCGACTTATATAACTCGAGCTTAGGGCTTGGAAATAATGAAAACGTACCTTGGAATGAGGAATGAGACCCCTTTATATAGTAGTAAGAGTCTTTATTCCGCTAGAATTGCAGTCCAAGTAGGACTATGAGTTGAAATAAGTCGAATCAGAGCTATTTAGGATTAACTCGAATAGGCCTGAAAATAGCTCGAATTGGGCCTTGAACAACTCGAATTGGGCTTGTGCAGCTCGAATTGGGCCCTGAAATAACTTGAGATTGGGCCTGCTTGGGCCTAATTTTGAGTTTTGCCTTAAATTGTAATTTTGCATTAAAAAATAATGATTTTGTCGCGGCATAATAATCCGAAATACGCTCGTGGTATTATATCGAATATTATGACGTGACAGTACAGAAATATGGTACATCAAATATAAAAATAGAAAATACTGATAATATATTAATACTGAAACATTATAAATGTATTACACCAACTATTGTATATTTAGACTACTAGCAGAAAAAATTAGAACATATACGATCTAAACACTTAATAATTCTTATGTTGTATACTTATTGTATTATTTTAAATTAATTACAAGAAATATGTTGTATCATCATAAGTGCATTAAATACCAAAAGTGAGAGATTTTTTTTTTTTTGAACTAAAAGATATTTAAAACCCAAGTGTAGTAATAATAAGGAAAAAATATCTATGTTTAAAGGATGAGATACACAAACGGGGCTGTTTGTTTCGTGATCTAACAAATAAAACCATCGATTTCAAAACAGTATAAACTTTTTCTTCATGAAACATTAACATGGATGGCACCTAAGAATATGGTGAGACCTGATCAGTTTGACTAAGTACACTACCTTGAAAAATAAACCAGCACCATGTTCCATGCAAACTGGTAGCCAGGGGTGGAGCCACCCACAAGACTTGGGTGGCTCCAGCCCGGGATCAATTTGTGGTCCAATGTATATTATTTGTGTAGTCATATACTCTTAGCCCAGATTATGTAGAGTTTGGTGGAGATTAAGAAGCCCATATCAAGGAACACAATATTAATTCAAAGTTTCGAACTAGTTTAAGAATATTTAAGTACGATAAAAACCCACTTTTTCATCAAACTATAACACAATTTGAGCTAAACCGTGAACTTATCTCTGAAAATACCCCATTACAAACTTACAGTTAATGAGAATAAACGTTTTTTTCTTGTCTTTTTGCTAAAGGCAAGCCTATTTGAAAAATTATAGAAAATTATGAACCATTTTTTTCTTCCAATAAAAAAGATCCTCTCTAGCATCAATTTGAAACCCTGAAAGGAACAATGTATTGTTTATTTTTTTCTGTTGTATTCTACTTTCATTTAGAAAAAAATATCAAACAACTGAAAGGGAGTTAGAAAACCGTGTTAATATTGATACGATAATTGATGAATCTTACTTACTAAAAAATCAAAGGAAATTTTCATTCCGTTTAATGGTATATAGGTTTTACTACTTATATGGAACAATGGGTGTTTCTCATTGCACTCTCCACATTTGATATTTCAGTTTTCATTTTTCTTTTTATTTACTAAAGTTAATAAGTAGCAAAGGGTGGAAACAATTACCCCTGAGAGCCTTTTTGTTTCAACTTGTTCAAAATTCGATATCTTTTTCAGTTAGCATGACACTGATAAATTGATAATTGCCACCCCTATAATTTTGCTAAAGAAAAAAAGAAGAAGTAACACGCGTTTAATCCAACTAACAGTAAAGAAAAATAGAAAATTGTTTCCTGAAACATGAATCAAACCAAAACCTATATACTAAAACGAAAGACGACATATGTCCAACTCGAATATAATTCATAATAACATTAGCAAAGCAAAGAAAAACTATAAAACAGCTAGTATATTAAGGCCGGGCAGCAGCATATAGATTGATCACTCGAATGCCCAGGCGTTCTCGTTGCGAATCTCGGCTTCTTCTTCAGCAGTAAAGTCGTTCTTTATATTGAAAATTTCTCGGACTTGTTCCACACTCTTCTCCTTTATCATATCTGCCGCAGCTTGGCATGTGAGGTCAAGTAGGCTTTTGATGTTCAAGTAGTTTGCAGCCTGAAACAAGAGAATAAAAACAATCAACTAAACATCAAATATTCAAACTTTGTTTAGCAAAGCTTCGCAGCATCTGATGTACAATGTCTTTTAACATCGCATTGATCAAAAAAGTACATGGTTAAGAAGTTCAGATTGGAATCTCTTCTCATGGTTAAAAGTTAAAACAGATAAAGCCTTATCAAAAGAGTAAACTGCAGAAACAATGCATGTTTTTTTTTCTAATCGAACGATTAACTCCCTGTGTAATTTTGATTAGCAACTAAGGTCAACATTATGTAAAAATTAGCAACTATCCATGATATATGCATACACCATACGAAAACTAATAGCATATTAGTTTGGACGGAGAGTCTACCTAAAACCTCCTTGTGGTTTCGAAGACCTGCACGATGGTTTGTTAATTGTCCAAAATCCTCTTGTGATTTTATAAACTATGCACAAAGTCCCCTTGTCATGAAACCCAATGGGGTTTTGTGCAAAGTTTTATGAAACCACAAGGAGGTTTTGTGCAAGCTAAGAGATTTTATGCAGAGTTTATGAAACCACAAGGAGATTTAGACAATTAACAAACCATAAAGGAGTTTTAGACAATTAACAAACCGCAAGGGGGTTCGTGCAGGTTTTTGAAACCATAGGGGGTTTTACTCACTTACCCCCTCTATGTGCAAAAGTAAAGTATACTGATTATTTTCATTATGTATATTTCGATAGCGAGAGCTTTGCTAATTTTTGAACAACAGAGCTCATTACAATTATTAATTATACATGGGGTTTATTTAGGAATTAGAGAAAACGCAGAAGTATATTAGGCAATCTACTCCTTCGGAAAACCACGAAGTACAAATTTTTCTACAGTCACAACAAATATAAATCATGACTAATAATTACTAAGAGGCCCCGCACGTTTTCTCTTGCTTACTCAATAATAATCAAACTTGTGCATATAAGCAAACTATAGCATATACCTCAATAACAACAATATTGCGGAATCTTAGTAATGCTCACACATGCACACATGCAAAGACTTATACGTACGAGCGAATAAAATAGAACGTAAAGGATGGCATTAATCTAACTAAAAATAAATAAATAGATAGGGAAAAACGAAGGATATACCAAGATTAGGTCAAAAAGCGTGGCCTGATCAACTTTAACGAACTCGGTGTCGAAAGCCTTCAAAGCATCGTCATCCGCGGCAGCTTTCGCGTGTTTCTTGCAATAATGAATCACCTTTGCCAGAGTCGTCGAGTGGACGTTAGGAATCGGTATGCTGTTGTCGGCACAATCGTCCTCAATCATGTTTTTGAGAGTCTGCGACTCGAGCGCGACCGCCTCTTCTACTTCGAATGTTTCACCATCGGAACTCTTCATCATGATCTTCTTTTTCGGCGTGGATGCGGACGACGACATTGTTTTTTTCGACGGAAGGTGTTTTTCTATTGGAGAACTTTTAAAACCCTAAGAGAGAAAAACACAAGACAAAAGGTTTAGATTGTGAAAGAAAATTATAGGAGCGGCTCTATATTTATAGATGCTTAAGGCAATTCCTACTCCTAGTATAACTTAAATTGCTCTATTTTTTCTTTTTTTTTTGTGAAAACGTGTTTACTTAAAATTAGAATCCTTGGTGGATTCGCTCTAGTGAATCCTTTAGTTATTTGGACTAATTTCACTCTAGCGGAACTTTTATTTTTCTATTTATATATGCTAATTTTTGCTAAACCCTGGATATGATTCTTTTTAACAAGTAAAATCAAAACACTAGCAAAATAAATAGTTAATGCCATATATTTTGACACCAAATATAACATGGATGTAAATAAGTTAATTAGCATATATACGCGTGATGATTGAGTTTAGGAAAGAGATAAAGAGGAATCTCCAGAATTCTACAATTTAGGAAAGATTTTGCTAAATCAATATATCCTTATGTTAAGCCTAAGAATTAGAGATCTGCCATCAAATATCATATATCGCCATCAATAAACTCACCAACACAAACAAATTGAAGAAAAGTCATGTTACATTCTTTGAGTTAAGATCGAACTAATTTTAGCATGGACTGAGCTAAATAGTTTTGATTTTCAATATATTCAAAGTTTAGCCTTTTTTGTGACATCTACAAATTAATAATATATGTTAAATTACATATTTCTTATTTCTTGCTCAAACAGATGTTGAATCAACCCTTCATGATTCAATCTGTTTTTACTCAGATGTTAATTAAACTTTTGGTCTCATAGATAGAAGTACAAAAGAATTATCCATGAAGCTTTAACATGGATGGCACCTGATACACAAATGATTTAGTGTTACAACAACACTTTTGTAATTTTCAGTATCTTTTGTTGCTTCCAATTGGCTTCAAATTCACTTGAAAAAACACATCAGGAATTCATAGAACGTATCATAAAAGTAATTTCTCTCATCAATTTGCTTTCTGTCAACTATTGACTATTCCTACAAATCGAATTGAACGTTCTACTTTAGTATGATCTCTAACAAAACTGTTGCTGTACAAGAATATCATGGTTCAGTCTCACTTTCTGCTCAAACAAGAGATGACATCTCGGAAACATCTTCTCTGCATGGAAGCGTAAGGCCTCTAGTTGGATAATCGAACCCGAACTCTTCTTCAGCTTGACGTAATAGGCCTTGAAACGAAGGTTGGTTCAGGTAGGAAATTGGAATAAAAAACCTTTTCCTTTCATTCACAAAAGATAAACTCCCTTTGCAACACCTGAAGTCTGTCTACCAAAATTCTTAACAATGATGATACGAGAAATACGGACGGCCATAGTTAGTTTGTACTGAAATTTGTGAAGGGCATTTTCTATGACTTACGTGTGTTGTCGGCTCGATTATAATATCATGTCGTTTGAGTCTATATGTAAGCAGTTTATTTAAAAAATCTATGTCTGCAGATTATGTGGTGAAGGGGCACTTGGGTGGGAGTTAGAGAAGTACATCAGTACAAGAATATCACATGGATTTGTTTACCAATCATCGCTAAACGTTATGTGTGAATAATGAAATTCATAAGCATGAAAATGGTCCCCTTCGACGCCTAATAATAGGCTACAATTGAAGAACTAATTTTTGGAATTAGTCAAGTGCAATTTTTGGTTCTTACACAATTTGTTATCTGATAGATTTCAGCAGTCTTATCTGGGCTACGTTGTCTGAGTTGGTGGGGAACATTGTTCTTTGGCACATACATACTCTTTAAATCTTTATGATGATTGGAACACAAATACATGTGATTCTTCACGTGCTTATGTTTCTCAAGCCTCCAAATATCCAATTGTTTATTGCCACAATCTGAAATTTTGAGGGAAATGGCACTTCCATGTTCAGCTCTATATAACCAGCAACAAGGCTTCAAGAAACTCATCACTCTGCATTCATTTGCTTGCTAAGTTATCTATTTCTTTCCATCTTGCCGTCTCGTTTCAACAATATATTCTTTCATACAACAATGGCAATTCTTAGACGGTCTTTATCAGCCGGAAAAAAGTCGACTTCAACAAAAACTAGTGTCCCAAAAGGGCATATTGCTGTATATGTTGGGAACAAAGAAAAGACGCGCTTTTTATTTGTTATTCCGTTATCATACTTGAACGAGCCATTATTTCACGACTTGCTATGTCCTGCTGAAGAAGATCATCCAATGGGCGGCCTAACAATTCTGTGCAGTGAAGATTTTTTCATTGATCTGACGTCTCGCTTGTGCTGAACATGCTATATACTGGATATTAGAGAAACACAGTTTTGTAAATTAGTCTAGTTACATAGTTTTTATTTTTTTTCTTTGTGGCAAAATGTAGCAACAACAGTTACATATGCAACAGCGTTAGTTTATTTAAGTTGTTTTCAAAATTTCTATATGAACTCAACAATTTTAAGTCAAATTCTGCTCTGTTCTGTTCTGTGTTATTTTTCGTTCACTGTTCACTTTTCTGTCAGTAAGTTTTACCACCAAATAGTTATGCATTAAAGCACATTAAGGGGAATTTCTAGAGAACCATTCCTTACACAGTATTTGATAATTATGATGGTAAAAATCATCATAAGAAAATTTACGTAAATATATGCATAGTTAAAACCAGTGAAGAAAAGTTTGAGTAAAGTAAAACCTGTTTCTAGCATCAAAGTGTGCTGTTAATTGTCAAGCGAAGTAGTATTCATTCATTAGTTTTGAGTTTGATCATAGTTTAGTCTTTCATGATATCCACAAATTAGCATTATAATATTTGATGTTTTAAGCCGCTCTCCAACTTATCGACTCTTCACCCCGCACTTTAAAGCGGTATCCTCCTCTACATCTGGATAGGTAATGCTTACTATCCTAGAAATATACATAATATTTTATCTAACAATTTGCTTTCTTGATACTTTTTATTATTTTCTAATCAAATTGTCATATATCAAACTAACAAAATTTCGACTTTCATGTATGTCAAGGTACCATATTTACATGTCTCCGTTTTTTTTTCTTTTTTGAGCCGCTTGATGCTTACAAACCAGTAGGTCGAACCTTCCCTTGTGTATAAATGAAAAAACTATATTCCTCGCAACAGAAAATTTTAGGTGCTGCTTTCGGATATACAAGTATGACTATCGGTCTTGTAGCAGTATAAACTTTTTAATCATGAAACAATGAAAATGGAAGGCACGTGATATTTAACTCATTCAATGTATTTCCAAACAATTTGGTACTCTTATCAGTTTGTCCTAATCAACTAGCAAGAACATACACTAGACATGCCTTGCAAGATAGTGGTCTTTCATCACAAACTGTTTTGAATTCATATTCTTTCGTTGCTTCCAATTAGCATAATTATCTCATGAAACATAGCAAGACTTCATAGAACTGCTTAACACAGAAGTTCCTATTATCATTGTACTTTCTGCCAACTAACGAGTATTCCTATAAATTAAGAAAATGTAGATTCTAAGCTAGTTTTCTATACAAAAGTGTGCTGTACAAGACAACATAGGTCATCTCACTTTCTGTTCAAACAAGAGATTACATCAAGGAAAACATCTTCGCTGCAGGGAAGTGTGAGGCCTCCAGTTGGATGATCGAACCCAAATTCTTCTTCAGCTTGACGTAACAGGCCTTGGAATGAAGGTTGGTTCAGGTAGGAAATCGGAATAACAAACCTTTTCCTTTCGTCCCCAACATAAACTGCTATACACCCTTTTGCAACATCTGTAGTCTTTCTACTGAGATTCTTAGCGTGGATGATACGAGAAATACGGTTGGCCATAGGTAAGATTTTACTGAAGATAAAAAAAAAAAAGATGTGACTTAAATTTGTGAAGGGCCTAAGTGAAAGCCTCAAGTTGTAAGAGTACCTGAGATATTGCCTTTGCTTAAGACTAATATGTGTGTTCTGATCGATAATAATTTCATGACTTTTGTGTATCAATATATATAAGCAGTTAGTATATGTCATAAATCTTCTTGTGTATATTATGTGGTGATTAGAGAAGCACATAAGAACTATAAGTCTAAGAGTATCACATGGTTTTGTCTATCAATCATCATTAAACGTTATACGTCAAGAACGAAATGCATAAGCAGGCAGAGACAATAGTCCCCCACAGCTCCTAATAATAGGCTAAAATTTGAAGAACTAAAATTTTGAAATTGTCCAAAAAAATGTATTATTCAGTTTTTGGTCTTAACATTATTTTTTCATAAACTGATCAGTTTCAGCTGTGGGCTCTATAGCCAGAGTTGGTAGGGAGCATTGCTTTTTTTTTTTTTTTTTGACACATATGTGCTCTATGAACTCTTTATGATAATTGGAAGACAAATCCATGTGATTCTTCATGTGCTTATGTTTCTCAAGTTTCACCAGGCACCACATATCTATTTCTTTATCCCCACAATGTGAACTTTTGAAGCAAATGGTATTTCCAATGTTTACCTATATATATACATCACATTTCTTGGCATGTAACCAGCAGCAAGTTTCCTTTTCTCTCCATTTCACATTTTGTTTTCAACAATATATACTTAGGCAACAATGACCGTTCACCAAAACCGTAGACGGTCATTATCCGCTGCAAAAATTATCAATTTCAACACGAAGTAACATCACGATAGGCCATTCTGCCGGTTATGTTGGGGAGAATGAAAAGAAGCGCTTTGTTATTCCCCTATCATACTTGAATGAACCTTTATTTCAGGACGTGCTATGTCGAGCTGAAGAAGAATTTGGTTCACATCATTGAATAGGTGGCCTAACAATTTTTTGCAGTGAAGATTTGTTTGTTGATCTAATTTCTCGATTGTGCTGAACCACATATGCACTAGAACTTAGAGGAACACAGTTTTGTAAATTGGTTTGGTGAAATATTTTATCTTTTTCCTTTTTCCTGTTAGTGAGAAAAAATGTATACACAACAATATAGCACGAACGTAACTAGCCATTTTTCTAGCTGCAAAAGTGTTCTCTGGTCTATGTAATTCGGACAAATTCTGTATGAACTCGACAGTTAAAGTTATCTTCTGTTCTAAATTATGTTACCTTTGCTGCTAGCTTTTCGATCAGTAAGTTTTACTACTAAATTATTAAGTATAAACACAGCATACAAAGGGAATAGTTTCTCAAGAAAGTATTTTACTTACCCTTGTGAAATGATAACAATTTCTATAAAGTTTTTGACAATAAAACCATGATAAGAAGTTTGGGTCATATATATGCATACTTTGGAAACCAGTGAAAAATGAAGTTATAAGTCAGACTTTCTTTGAGTATATAAAGCCTGTTTCTAGCATCTAAATTTACTTTCCAAGTTGTTATACAAAATAGTCTGTATTTCTTAGTCCAAATTCTCAAGATGCCACACTTTAGTCTTTTATGACAAATCACAGATTAATACTAGTGTTTATGGTTACAATTTAGAACCAATTCGTTGTTCAGGTACTGATGTTTTAGTCTTCTCTTCAACAGATTATTTCTTTGCACTACACTTTTAAATGGATTTGGTTGAAGTTACCTCCTCTTTATGGAGAAATAACTCTTATGATCCCAAAAAAAGACATAACCCTTTATGTTAACAAACTCTTAAGGTACCATATCATGCTTATAAAACCAGAATGTGGAACCTTCTCATCATATTGGATTTATACTAAGATACAAAATTTAGTTCAGACATTTGACCAAATTTTGCTTTTGTGCACAGCCCACATGACTTAATGCATTACCAGATGACTAGATAAGCTTTGATGGACCAGTGCTAATCAATTGTGTTTACACTGACTTTAGCGTGTATTCCTGATCTTAAACAACTAGATTAAAGAAATCCAACCAAGTCAAAAATCATTTATGTATGTAGGCTGTGATGCTGGAAGTTGTTAGGGATCAATTAATGTTTAGTTTCCCAGAAGACAAATTTAGTTTGAATTCTTCTGTGATAATTGAAAGACATATCCATGTGATAACCCATTTTTCTTATATATTTCAATTTGGAAAAGACACCACAAACTCAATGGTTCTTAGTTTTGCCTTTTTAAAAAAAAAAAGTTAAACGTACTTGAAAAGTTATATATTAATCTATATTCTTTGATGATTTATAGATATCCTCATGGTCCCTTAATGTGATAATATTGTATTAAGAGAGTAGTATATCTCAAATCTTTAATCTGCAGTCTGTGATGAAGAATAATATCATATGGTTTTGTCTCTAAAAGATCATCAAATGCTATACTAGAAGAGATACTCATTAACCACATAACATTCAGTTATAATAGTCTACCTAATACTCAAAATGATACGGTGAATAGATGGCCTCATCTCCTTTTTTTTTTCTTTTTTTTTGTTTGGTCATACATAAAGTGACGCAGAACGGAAGGGTGCAATCGACACACCAACGTGTAATCGATGAAAAAACACCGGAATCCACCGGGAATAAACTGGAATCCACCAGAAATTGGAATAAAATCCCTTTTTATTAATAATGATCAAAAGATGCTGAAAAATAACAATAAACAATGTATTTATAGTCTCTAAGAAACCCTAATATGAAATAAGGAAATAAATAAAAAAGAGTCCTAAACAAAATAGGAAATTCAGGAAAATTCCTAGACAAAAACGACATAAAACTGTAAAGCTGATCTGCTGTCTTTGAAGTTCGATTTTGGGCTTAAACCTCGCTTATGATTGTAGGAAACTCAAAGACGTTTAATTTGATATCTTATGGGCCGAAAAAAGAGCACTGGATCAAAAGATATGGCGATTTTCGTGCAGGTCTTTTTCTTCTGCGAAAATACCCAAAATTAGGGGATTCTTGTCCTACATCATGAAGTTACAATGTTAAGACATCTTAATGGCATATGTTTTATAACTAAACTTACACAAGTTTTATCTAAATAAGATGATGTTTGAATTGAACATTGTTAAATATTGTTATTGCAAGCAAATTGGTCTCTCTGACATTCAATATATACTTACACAATTTTTATCTAAATAAGATGATGTTTGAACATTGTTAAATATTGTTATTGCAAGCAAATTGGTCTCTCAGACATTCAATATATATAGTTACAGGAACAGATAATGTTGCAGTAGTTGCCTGTGAGGCAGCTGTGACGACATGTTGAGTTTTTGATTATGTCAAGTTGTTACCTGTACTATTTTCCATCTAACTTTATTTTTCTTTTGGGTTTTTAGAGTTTAAAGGACACCACAAAATGGTTTCAGCTGTACTATATTGCCAGAGTTGGTAGGGTACAATGTTTCTTGACTCATAAGTACTCTTCAAAATCTTTCTGATAATTGGAAGACAAATCCATGTGATTCATAATGTGCTATGTTTCTCAAGTTCTTAATGAGCTATCAGATGTCCACTTGCTTATTTCAAACTTGTCGAAAAATATAATGTTTCCAAGTTCACCTATATATATATATATATACAACAAATTCATTGGCTTTCAACCAGAAAAAGTCATCAAGAAACTCAGATTTCTCAGCATTCATTACTTCTCAAAGTTCCTTTTTTCCTCCATTTTTTCATATTCTGTTGTGACAAAGACCTTATTAGTACAACAATGGCCATTCACCAGATGCTTAGACGCTCTTTATCAGCGGGAAGAAGATCAACTTCAAAGAGAACTGATGTCCCAAAAGGCCATTTTGCTGTTTATGTTGGGGAGAACGAAAAGACGCGCTTTGTTGTTCCATTATCATACTTGAACGAACCTTTATTTCAGGATTTGCTACGTCAAGCTGAAGAAGAATTTGGGTTCCGTCATCCGATGGGTGGCCTAACTATTCCATGCAGTGAAGATTTGTTTGTTGATCTGATTTCTCGCTTGTGATGACCAAGATATGCACTAGAATTTAGAGGAATGCAGTTTTGTAAATTAGTTTAGTTAAATAGTTTATTCTTTTTTGTTTGTGGAGAAATTGTATCCACAACAATTTACAGCATGAATACATGGAAATTAACCTTTTACAGATGCAAAATTATCATCCTGTTTGAGTTATTGAACAGCTTCTATACTAACTCAATATTCAAGTCATAATCTGTTCTACTGTATGCTTCTTTTTGCTGTTATATCTTCTGGTGGTGAATATTACAAATATAAATGAGTACAAACTCACATTAATGGAAAACAACTTTCATATGAAGATTTTAATTTGTTCACTTTGAAACTGAAAACAATATAATTTCCACAAACTCCTTAAAGCATGAAGTCACTGTGATGACAAAACCATCACAAAAAGATCTACATTTTCACTGAAATTGAAAGACTGCGATATGGGAAAACTCGTATTCTTTAGTAGTCTCAAAGCATCGTATAACTAAAACTGCAGATGTCCGCTTATGGTCATATATGCGGCCTTGAAACCATTGACCAAAAGTTAAAAAAAATCCTGTTTCTACCATCAACTTGAATTACAGTGAAATGTTACTTTAATGAACAGACTTGAGAGATGAGACTTATCTCATTTATAATCATCATGAAAATCCATAGTCCTGAATGTCTATCACAGCGAGTGATCATTTTATCTTGTAATTGACTTAATGCTTTCAGTATATATTTTTCTGTTTGATAGATCATACACCAACACACAGTATAAGAATGATCTTTTACTGTATTAGCTAAAGCATTAGTCACTTGCCAAAGAACTATACAATTTTTGTTCTCAATCCACACTGCTTGTTGGATAATTAGACAACAAGAAAATGTTGGTGGGATGAAGTCATTAGTCAATCTCTTGTTCATAAAGATAAAACGTCTGTTGCTGACATAGAAAATAGGCTGATCAAAGTATTTCAAAATAAATATGCAAATTCTCAAGTTAAATGTGTTCACCAGGGTCCTATATATGAGGCTTTGTTGCTAGAACTGGTAGGGAATAATGTCTCTCCAATATGACAAATGCTTCATTAAGTTGCATTGAAAATCAATAGAAGCTCAAAAGACAAATCCATGTGATTCCTCATTTGTTCTTGTTTTCCAAAATATTACCAGACCCCACATATTAACTTGCCTCTACACCATTCATTGTAGATTCTGAAATATATGTCATTTACAAGTCCATCTATATATACCTGCCTTCAACATTAACACTAGTCTCACAACAACATTCATCTCTCTCAGCATTCACCTGCTTCACAAAAGTTTCAAAAAGTTCTTTCATTTTCAACTTCTAATCCATTGAGATTTATTCTAATACTACCATGGCCATTACCAAAATGCTTACACGGTCCTTATCACCCGGAAAGCGATCAGCTTCAAGAGGAGTCGATGTTCCAAAGGGGCATTTTTCTGTATATGTTGGCGAGAGTGAGAAGAGGCGCTATGTTATTCCATTGTCATTCTTAAATGAGCCTTTGTTTCAAGATTTGCTATGTCAAGCCGAAGAAGAATACGGGTTCGACCACCCTATGGGTGGCCTCACCATTCCTTGCAGTGAAGATCTATTCATTGATATCACTAGTAGCTTGAGAAGAATATCATATGTATAAATTATAATAGTTCTTAAATAGATCAAGCAAATTTTGTAGTTAGCTGGCTAATTCCATTAGTCTTCCAAACCAGGGAAGATACTGTTCTGAGTAATAATGTATCCCTGTACATATTTGAGATATTGATTAATGAAATTTTAGTTTATTCTTAGCCTTTTTCAGATGTGAGTGCAATTAGTAAAGTTCTTATCAAATCTGTCATCAGATACAAAAAGCTCGATTTTGTATGTTGAAACGCCAACTTTCAAATAACTGTCATCAAATTTATATGTCTTTGCTGTTTTCTTTTCAATAGACTTTGTCAACGAAAGATTTCCTTCATTATCCTGCAGATCTTGATACAACAATAGTAATACTACAAGGTCCCATAAAGTTCTTTTTAGATACTTATCCCTTCCAATTGCTTATAGATTACACTCACAGCACTTATCAGAGAGTATTTTGAAGAATTATGAAAACAAAATCTTGAAGTCTAATGTATTTTGCAGAATTTTGCTTATAGTTCTTTTTCTTTTGTTCAAACTTATATCTGCAAAATTTGAAGTCTAATGTAAAAGAAACTCTGTGCTCATCATAATATATAAATGAATTAGAAAAATAGTACAAGATTTAAACTGTTTTCCTCAGTAACTAATTTCTCCATTTACTTTTTCACCCAAGAAGCTAAACAAGAGTTCAGACATTTTCATCTGTCAATATGCAAGCAGCAGAATCACATGAGCAGCTATGTCCTTACCTCTTCATGCTTGCCTGTGGCGTAACATATTTAATAAAATGTACCCTTTTGAATTTGTTAACCAATACTTCATACTTGACCAAGAAAAGAAAAACTAATTATATAAATTATTTGTGCTCCTGCAACCTCCATGAGACCAGCAGACGACAAGAAAAGTACCGGTGGGACGGCATTTTTAACTATCCGTGTTATACGGATGTAAGGCACTTTGTTGGAAGCTTACCTCCTTAATGTTAATTACACCTTCAAAAACAAATGACACATGTTGTTGCTCTCATGCTGAATGAAAGACAAATCCATGTGACCATTCATGTTTATGTTTTTCAACAGCCACCAAAAATTCACTTAATATCCTATTAACCACACTCAATGAAATTTCCTGTTCTCAACTATATATATAACACAATTCTGAGGTACCATCCAACATTATTGTTTAACGTATATACGGATGTAAGGCCGTTTGCTTGTATAGTTAGATCAAATCCTGGCAAACTAATTTTATTTTATTTTATTTTCGTTTAAGTCCTCAGATTCAGAGGGGCCCTTTGTGTACAAGTTGCAAGGGTTCAAATTCATGTTGACTTGAATACAGTTATTATAATAGTCTCCAGAACTCCTACTACTCACAATTGATACGGTGGAATAGATGGCTGTCATCTCCTTTTTTTTCTTTTCTTTTTTATAGGGTCAAACATAAAGTTACATTGTTAAGACATCTTAATTGCATATGTTCTATAACTAACTGACACAATTTTTATCTAAATAAGATGATGTTTGAACATTGTTAAAGATTAATGGCAACCAATTTGGTCTATTGCATTCAATATATATAGTTACAGGAACTGATAATGTTGCAGTTGCCTGTGAGGCCGCTGTGACGACATGTTGGGCTTATGATTATGTCAAGTTGTTACCTGTACCATTTTCCATGATACTTTTTTTTGTTTGTTTTTAGAGTTTAAAGGACACCACAAAATGGTTTCAGCTGTACTATATTGCCAGAGTTGGTAGAGTACAATGTTTCTTGATTCATAAGTACTCTTCCAAATCATTCTGATAATTGGAAGACAAATCCATGTGATTCATAATGTGCTATGTTTCTCAAGTTTTTCACCAGCTATCAGATGTCCACTTGCTTATTTCAAAAAATTTCGAAAAATATAATGTTTAAAAGTTCACCTATATATATACAACAAATTTCTTGGCTTTCAACCAGAAAAAAGTCCTCAGGAAACTCAGATTTCTCAGCATTCATTACTTCTCAAAGTTCCTTTTTTCCTCCATTTCATCTTCTGTTCTGACAAGGACCTTTTAGTACTACAATGGCCATTCACCAGATGCTTAGACGCTCTTTATCAGCTGGAAGAAGATCAACTTCAAAGAGAACTGATGTCCAAAAAGGCCATTTTGCTGTTTATGTTGGGGAGAACGAAAAGACGCGCTTTGTTGTTCCATTATCATACTTGAACGAACCCTTATTTCAGGATTTGCTAAGTCAAGCTGAAGAAGAATTCGGGTTCCGTCATCCGATGGGTGGCCTAACTATTCCATGCAGTGAAGATTTGTTTGTTGATCTGATTTCTCGCTTGTGATGACCAAGATATGCATTAGAATTTAGAGGAACACAGTTTAGTAAATTAGTTTAGTTGAGAACCTAATTCTTTTTTGTTTGTGGAGTAATTGTATCCACAGATATTACAGCATGAATACATGGAAAACTAACCTTCTACAGATTCAGAATCATTAATATACAGTTTGACTTAGCATAAGTTCTGTACAAACTTAATATTCAGTTGATAATCTGCTCTATGTTATGCTTCCTTTGCTGTTAACTCTTCTGTTCGTGAGTTATACTAATATTATTGAGTAGAAACTCACATTAATGAAAATAACTTTCATAAGAAGATTTATCTTCACTTTTAAATTGAAAACAAGTTCCACAAAGTCCTTGAAGCATGAAGTCATTGTGATGACAAAACCATCAGAAATTTTTTTCTCACTGAAATTGAAATACTGCGATATGGAGAAACAAATATTCTTTAGTGGTCTCAAAGCATCGTATAACTAAAAAGACTGAAGTTTTTGGCTAAAGGTCATATATCCGTCCTCGAATCCACTGACCAAAACTTAAGGAAAAGCCTGTTCCTACCAGCAACTTGTGTTGTCCTGACTGTCATGCATAATATGGTCTTCTTAGCTATAATTTTGTACAACTTCATAGCTTATCTTTTATGATATCCACAAATTAGAAGTTATGGAAAATAAAACAAGATCATGTTAGAAAAGAAAAGAGTACATTGCTTGTATCATGGCCATCCCCATGTCTCTCCCATCACTCATGCCGAGCAGCGTCTGCCACGGTCCTCAAACCATATTACTACAGGCTGTTTTGTGGTTTATTTTGGAAATGTTAAGAAAAAGAGGTTTGTTGTTCCATTATCATACTTGTACCAGCCATCGTTCCAGAGTTTGCTCAGTCGAGCCGAGGAAATATGTGTTTAATGATCTCACCTCTCGACAGAATTACAGTGAAATTTTACCTAAGTATTGTGAGGAAATTAGGAGCAGATTAACCTTCAATGGTCTACTTTAATGGACAGACTTAAGAGATAAGAATCATCACGAAAATGCAGTCTCCTAAATTGTCATAATGCTTTCAGTGTACACCTTTCTGTTTGATAGATCATACACCAATAAACTTGTCTGAAGCACTTTTTGGTTCTCAATTCACAATGCTTGATGGATAATTAGACAACAAGAAAAATGTTGGTGGGCTGAGGTCATTAGCCAATCTCTTGTTCATACAGATAACATGCCTGTTGCTGACATGGAAAATAGGCTGATCAAAGCAAATCAAAGATATGCAAATTTTCAAGTTAAATGTGGTTGTCACATCTATACCTTGAGCAGGGTCCTATATATGAGGCTTTGTTGCTAGAACTGGTAGGGAATAATGTCTCCCCAATATGACAGATGCTACATTAAGTTGCATTCAAAAGACAAATCCATGTGATTCCTCATGTGTTCTTGTTTTCCAAAATATTGCCAGACCCCACATATTAACTTGCCTCTACACCATTCATTGTAGATTCTGAAATATATGTCATTTACAAGTCCATCTATATATACCTACCTTCAACATTAACACTAGTCTCACAACAACATTCATCTCTCTCAGCATTCACCTGCTTCACAAAAGTTTCAAAAAGTTCTTTCATTTTCAACTTCTAATTCCATTGAGATTTTCTCTAAATCTACCATGGCCATTACCAAAATTCTTAGACGGTCTTTATCACCCGGAAAGCGATCAGCTTCAAGAGGAGTTGATGTTCCGAAGGGCCATTTTGCTGTATATGTTGGAGAGAGTGACAAGAGGCGCTATGTTATTCCATTATCATACTTGAATGAGCCTTTGTTTCAAGATTTGCTATGTCAAGCCGAAGAAGAATACGGGTTCGACCACCCAATGGGTGGCCTCACCATTCCGTGCAGTGAGGATCTATTCATTGATATCACTAGTAGCTTGAGAAGAATATCATATGTATAATAGTTCTTACATAGATCAAACCAATTTTGTAGTTAATTAATTCCATTACTCTTCCAAACCATGGAAGAAACTTTTCTGAGTAATAATGTATCCCTGTACAACTTTGAGATATTGATCAATGAAATTTTGACTCATTCTTAGCCTTATTCATATGTAAGTGCAATTAGTAAAATTCTTATCAAATGTGTCATCAGATAGAAAAAATCTCGATTCTGTATGTTGAAACGCCACTTTCCAAATAACTGTCATTAAAATCTATATCTCTTTGCTGTTTTCTTTTCAACTAACTTCATCAACAAAGATTTATTATCCAGGAGATTTGGATACAACAATAGTAATACTACAAGGTCCCATAAAGTTCTTTTTAGATACTTATCCCTTCCAATTGCTTATAGATTACACTCACAGGACTTATCAGAAAGTATTCTGAAGAATTATGAAAACAAAAACTTGAAGTCTAATGTATTTTGCAGAATTTTGCTTATAGTTTTTTTTTTCAAACTAATATCTGAAGAAAATGTGAAGTCTAATGTGAAAGCAACTCTGTGCTCATCATATTATATATATATGAAATAGAAAAATAGTACAAGATTTAAACTATTTTCCTCAGTAACTATCCATCTACTTTTTCATTCAAGAAGCTAAACAAGAGTTCAGAAACATTTTCATCTGTTAATATGCAAGCAGCAGAATCACATGAGCAGCTATGTCGTCCTAACCCCTTCATGCTTGTCTGTGGCAAAATATAATTAATAAAATTTACCCTTTTGATTTTGTTAAGCAATACTTCATACTTCACCAAGAAAAGAAAACTAATTATATAAATTATTTGTGCTCTTGCAACCTCCACAGGACCAGCAGACGACAAGATAAGTACCGGTGGGACGGCATTTTTAACTATCCTTGTTATACGGATGTAAGGCAGCTGGAAGCTTATCTCCTTAATTTTACCTTCAAAAACAAATGACACATGTTGTTGCTCTCATGCTGAATGAAAGACAAATCCATGTGACCTTTCATTTTTATGTTTTTCAACAGCCACCAAAAATTCACTTAATGTCCTATTAACCACACTCAACGAAATTCCCTGTTCTGAACTATATATACAACACATTTCTGAGGTGCCATCCAACAAGAACTCAAACATCTAACCTCCTTCACCTTAAACTTTCTTTGCAGAACTTTCCTCCTAATTTTCAAATTTATTCTACATCTCTAAGATTTACTTTAAAAAAAGATGGTCATTCACCAAATTCTTAGACGATCTTTATCAGCAGGGAAAAGATCAGCTTCAATAAGAACTGATGTTCCAAAAGGGCACTTTGTTGTATATGTTGGACTGAATGAAAAGAAGCGGTTCGTTGTTCCGTTATCGTACTTAAACCACCCTGAGTTTCAGGAATTGCTATGTCAAGCCGAAGAAGAATTCGGATTCCATCATCCAATGGGTGGCCTAACAATTCCATGCAGCGAAGATTTATTCATCGATCTAACCTCTCGATTAGGCTGAAGATGATGTACGCTAGATGTTAAAGGAACTCTCAGTTTTGTAGATTAGTTTGGTAAAATAGTTTATTCTTTATTATTCGATCATGTTTGTGGAACAAGTGTATCCACAACAAATTACAGTATGAATACATAGAAAGCAAAGCTTTTTCACATGCAAAAGATTAATCTTCTTTATGTTGTTTCCGCAAATTCTATGCGTGCTCAGCGATTTAAGTCTTATTCAGTTCTACATTATGCTCAGCTATGAAGTGTTATGTCAGAGATCTTCAAAATGAACTATAAAGTATTAACACAGATTTAAGGGGGATAACTTTTTCAAGAAAATATTTGCTTGACACTTTTTAAAATGATTACCATTTCTATGAAGTCCTTAAAAATTATAATAAGAAAACCATTACAAGAAAGTTTATGGACATATTGCTTAGTTCAAACCAGTGATAAAAAAAATTAGAACTTTTCTTGAGTTAAACAAAACCTGTTTATAGCATCAAATGACTTGTCCTAACTCATCCATGAATTAGTAGTACATTTGATGGTCACAAGTACTCACAAGACAGAACCATGTGATTGTTCATATGCTGATGATCTCATCTCTCCGAATTTAATGACTCTTCACCTAGGTGCTTTTGAAATTGAAATGTGGACCCGTATGTTTATATATTATAAAGCTATGTCCCTCATAATAATATTGAACTAGTACTAAGACCTAAAATTTGGTTCAAACTATGGACCAAGTCTTGTTCAGTGCACAACCCAACTTTGTTTGGCCAATGCAATTCTATTGTGTTCAAAGAGATCATGATCTTAAACAGCTAGATCAAGGAATCTAACTAAAGTTATATATCATTTACGTTTGTGTCCTATGGTACTCTGGGTGGTTAAGGAACAATTTCTATCAGGAAAAAATTGTTTGTTTGAAATATTTTAAGATGCTTGAACATATCAAGGTGCATGGTAACTCATGCACTTATTCTTTTTCAGATTGCACCAAAACCCAGTACATATGATCCATTAATTCAGTGACATTTATATATACTTTGATTGTTATAGCTCCAATTCACAAGACTTGTGATGCATGTCAAGTTGCAGGATCACATGAACAGCTGTTTCTTTAGCTAATCATGCTTGTGTGAGTTGTAATACATTAATTACATGGACCCTTTTGTTTGGCCAATTAACATTTGAGCTAAAAGAAATGCTTACACATATTGTTCAGGTATCTGTTTCCTTCACCATCACATTGCCTGATAGACCAGCATTCAGCAGACAACAAAATAAGTATTGGTACCATGACATTTATTGTTAAACGTATTATACGGATGTAAGGCCATTTGCTTGTATAGTTAGATCAAGTCCTTGCAATTTTTTTTTTTTGTTTGTTTTTTGTTCAAGTCCTCAGATTCAAAGGGGCACTTGTGTACAAGTTGCAAGGGTTACTTGGTTCATATTCATGTTGACTTGAAGACAGTTACACTCACTTACACATGTGATGTTTGATGTTTATGTATCTCAACAGGCGCCACAAATCCACTTCGTTTTCTCTTCACCACTCAATGAAATTTCCTAGTTCTTCTATATATATACAACACATTCTCAGTTTTCATCTAACAAGAACTCAAACAATTCACTTTCTTCAAAAACTTGTCATCTTCATATTCAAGTTCTGAACTCTAAGTTTTACTTGTTACAAAAATGGCCATTCACCGAATTCTTAGACGATCTTTATCAGCCGAAAAAAGATCATCTTTGACAAGAAGTACTGTCCCAAAAGGCAATTTTGTTGTGTATGTTGGAGAATACGAAAAGAAGCGCTTTGTCGTTCCCTTATCATACTTAAACCACCCTGAGTTCCAAGAACTGTTAAGTCAAGCTGAAGATGAGTTTGGATTTGACCATCCAATGGGTGGCCTAACAATCCCCTGCAGTCAGGATTCATTCCTCGATCTAACTTTTCGCTTGGGCGGAAGATGATGCATGCTAGATATTAGATTTAGAGGAACACACAGTTTTGTAAATTAGTTTAGTGAAATAGTTTTTCTTTGTTCTTTTTTTCCTGTTTAAGGAAATTTTGTATCTACAACAATTAAAGTATGTATACATGGAAAACAAAGCTTTTTCAGATGCAAAATAGTTATCAGCTGGTTTATCTTGTTTGCACAAATTCTATTGGAGCTCAACAGTTTTAAGTCTTATGCATTTTTTTACTATTAACTGTTTGACCAATGATCTCTAAAGTGACCTATAAGGTATTAACTAAGATTCAATAATTTGTTCAAGAAATATTTTCATCACAATTTTACACTTCTAACCATTTCTACGGAGTCTTTAACAGTTATGATGACAAAACCATCACAATAAAGTCTATGGTCTTATTGCTTAGTTGATGAATAAATTTCCTTCAGTTAATCAAAACTTGATTATAGCATCGAGGTGAGTTGTTATGACTCTCATGCAAACTCCTATCTCTATATTAGTTTTTAGTTCAACATATTCACAGTTATAGTCTTTTGTGACATCCACAATTTAGTCTACAGAGAAAACAGAACCATGTGATTGTTCATGTGCTGATGTTCTAATCTCTCCGACTGAATGACCCTTCACCACACTTTAGTTACATATGTATAATCCTCAAAGATACATAACTGTAATGCTGACATTTTCTTATCTTGACACTAATTGTTTACTCATCACATCATCATCCATCACACTAACCTTACACTTATCCAAACCCTGATGCTATTGAAATGAAAGTATGGACCCTTATGTTAATAAATTATATAAACTATGTTCCTCATCATAGATTCATATTATTCAAGTTATACCAAGACCTAAAACTTTGTTCAAACTATGGACCAAGTTTCTGTTTTGTACCCAACTTAACGAATTAACAGACGATAAAAAAAAAAAAAAACTTTGTTTGGGCACTGCTATTCTATTGTGTTCAAAGAGATTTTGACGTGCACTCCAGATCTTAAACTTACATATACTTTGGTTTGTTAAAGCTCAAATCCATAAAGCTTATTAGGATGACATGTACAGCTGTATCCTAATTCCTAACTTACTACATTAATTACAAGGACTCCTTTGTTTGCTTAAGCAACATTTTAGAGAAATGCTGACATCAGGTATCTGTTTCTTGATCTTCGTATTATCTGATACACCAGCCAGTTAGCAGGCAACAAGATAAGTATTGGTACGACATCATTTATTGTTAAACTTGTTTATATATACGGTTTTAAGGCCCTTTGTGTACAAGTTGCTATGGTGTTACTTGGTAGGGAATTGGTGTTTTCTCATATTGATGCTCTCATGTTGACTGTAAGACAAATCCATGTGATGATTGATGCTTATGTTTCTCAGCAACCACCACACATTTACTTAATTGCCTCTTCACCACGCAATGAAGTTTCTAAGGAACACGGTATCATTTCCATGTTCATCTATATATACAACACATATTTTCAGCTTACAACAAACAACAACTCAAACAACTCACCTTCTTCATATTTAACTTTCTTCACAGAACTTTCCTCTTTATTTTCAAGGTCTCCTTCTCTAAGATCTACTAAAACCACTAAGATATATGGCCATCCACCGTGTACTTAGACGGTCGTTATCAGGTGGAAAAAGATCATCTATGACAAGAACTAAAGTCCCAAAAGGGCATTTTGCTGTATATATTGGAGAATACGAAAAGAAGCGATTTGTTATTCCGCTATCATACTTAAACCGTCCCGAGTTTCAAGAATTGCTATGCCAAGCTGAAGAAGAATTTGGATTCGATCATCCGACGGGTGGCCTAACAATTCCCTGCAGTGAGGATTTATTCATGGAGTTAACTTCTCGCTTGTGCTGAAGATGAGCACACTAGATATTGGATTTAGAGGAATACAGTTTTTGAATTAGTGATAGTGAAATAGTTTTTGTTTATTATTTTTTCCTGTTTTTGGAAATACTGTATATTTGTATGCACTACAATTACATTAGGAATCAATGGAAAAACAAGCCTTTTTCAGATGCAAAAGAGTTATCTGGTTTATTTTGTTAGCACATTTTGTTCTTAGTCATGCTTATTAGCGCTGTGAACTTTCTGCAGGTGACTTTTACTACTAATTATCGAGTATCAACTATCAACACACATTTAAGGGGATAAATGTTTTTTATGAAAAATATTTTCCTGCCACCGGTAAACCGATAACCCTTTCTATGATGTCCTTAATTGTTATAACGACAACATAAGAAAATTTAAGGCCATACATGCAAGAAAAGTTATCAGACTATTTGATAGATATTTCGGTCTAATACTTTACGTTTTAGCAGTAGTTGCAATACCTAGTCTAGACAGATAAGTAAGACAGGTATATAAGACAGTAAAGTAAGACAACAGATTTTAACGTGGTTCGGACTATGTCTTACATCCACGAGGCTTTCGCCTGAATCAAACTTCTTTCAACGGACAAAAGTAATTACACAAACTGGTTTTACTCTAACACCGAATCCCTCAAATGTTGATACCACCGGAAAATTTTTCGCGTCTACTCTGTTTGACCCGTAAGATCAAAACTCCCGTATCGATCTTCTTATGAGAAAGCTTCCAAGCGAACTGCACGTACGTATAGATCCCTCTAACTGGCGTAATCCTTTTCCGTTGAACTCCCTTCAACTCTCGTCGGCTTCTCACGTTCTTGATTTAACTCAAGAAGGCGAAAACTAAGAAATCAAAATAAAAGAGAACACCTAAAGATGTATATTTTGTTACACGAGTGTTCTACATTGATTCCTAGGATTTCTACTATTTATAGGATAGCTCTCCTGAAAGATCTCCTTGAATCTCGGCCAGTCTCCATATCCAATCGAGACAGGATCTTTCCAAATATATCCGAATCTTTCCATGATAAGGCGATTCTTCCTTTTGATAAGTCTTTGTGATCGTTTGATAAGATCTTCATGATCTTCGTATATTCTGCACACCAAGACAAAAGAGAACTCCACAAGGAAAAGATTGCTTAAGTATATAATAAAGAGTTTGATAAAGATTAACTTTCCATAAGATAAGATACTATAAGATCAAGTTAAATCTTTACAAACTTACCTAAATATTCACTCGCATAATAAAGATAATTACCATACAATTCAGAGCGAATAATTAAGTAAATAAATCAAAGTAAATAAAACCGAATTTTCCTTTAAAATAATTTTGCAAACAAGGAAATAAAATCTAGTTGGACCTGGCAGTCCTGACTGTTCAATCGAGTTTGAATCGTGTTGGACTTGCGGTCCTAACACTATTCTCGTGTAAAGAAGTACCTGTTTTAGCATTAGGATATGCTCTATCCCCCCTGTAATGCCAAAATAGAATGGATATCATAGTTTTAGTTCTAATTTTTGAATATGTCCACAGTAGATTTTCTGTGACTTCCACAAAGTAGTAGTACTACTGATGGTTAAGGACAAAACCATATTATCGTTCATGTTATGATGCTTTAATTGGCTCTCAGACTTAATAACTTCTCACCCCATACTTTAAATGCATTTGAAAAGAAGTTACCTGGAGAGTTATAACTGTTACAATCCTAAAAATATACATAATATTTCCCTTTACATTCACATCAAGAATTCATCAACCTTCACACCAAAAAATGACTTCCAACATGTCATGCTGTAAAGGTATAATATTTACAGGACTCGACAATTTCTCCAAAACCCTTGAGCTTATAGAGATTTGACGTGTTTTCGTGGTCTTAAACAGCTGAATAAAAGGAATCCTACTATGTAAGGCTTATACTGTTTCAGCTAGAAGAAGAAAAAAAATGGTTTGTAATCTTTTTATGATGTACTGGAAGACAGATCCATGTGATGCCTTATGCACTTAATATTTTTCGGATTGCATCAGAAACAAGACATAATATCTGATGCAGTCATATAATGGTCCTGAGTTTTACATTTTATTTCAAATTTATTTGTACTCTGATTATATGGCCATCCGTGATCCCGTGTGCCTCTCATAACTCATGCCGAACAACTTGCATGGCGGTCTTCATCTTCAAATCATATTCTTAAAGGACATTTCAGTTTATGTTGGGAATGTTGAAAAGAAAGAAGTTCATTTTTTATGTAATCATTCATTAATTTATGCTTCTCAACAGCACCCCATGATATGGACTTATTTTCCTCTACACCACTCAATGTATACTTGCTGATAGATATTCAGATACTTAAGCAGCAGTATCACATGAGCAGCTGTTTCCTAATTGAATCATGCTTGTCTTAGTTATAATGAATTAATAACATAGACCTTTTGTTTGACTAAACAACATTTGAATGCAAAGAAATCCTTACATTATACCACATATTCATCAGGTATCTGTTTTTTCCACCTTCATATTACCTGAGAGGTCAGCCAGTCAGCAAACAACAAGGCAAATATTGGTTGAAAACATTTATTGTTAAACTTGTTATACGGTTGTAAGGCCTTCACCTCCTCAGTCTCAGTGGACCCTTTGTGTACAAGTTGCTATGGTGTTACAGTGTTTTTTTTAGAGGAAAAACGACTCATATTGTTGCTCTCATGTTGACTGTAAGACAAGTCCATGTGATCATTGATGTTTATGTTTCTCTGCAGCCACCACATATTCACTACATTGCCTCTTCACCACTCAATAAAGTTTCTAAAGAACACGGTACTTCCATGATCACCTATATATACAACACATATTTTCAGCTTACATCCAACAAGAACTCAAACAATTCACCTTCTTCATATTTAACTTTCCTCACAGAACTTTCCTCTTCTTTTCAGATTCACCTTCTCTACGATTTACTTGAATACTAAGATGGCGATCCACCGTGTACTTAGACGGTCTTTATCTGGTGGAAAAAGATCATCTATGTCAAGAACTAATGTCCCAAAAGGGCATTTTGCTGTATATGTTGGAGAGTATGAAAAGAAGCGATTTGTTGTTCCACTATCATACTTGAACCACCCTGAGTTTCAAGAATTGCTATGCCAAGCTGAAGAAGAGTACGGATTCGATCACTCAATTGGTGGCCTAACAATCCCCTGCAGCGAGGATTTATTCGTTGATCTAACTTCTCGCTTGGGCTGACGATGATGTATGCTAGATATTAGATTTAGAGGAACATACAGTTTTGTAAATTAGTTTAGTGAATGAGTTAATCTTTGTTGTTTTTTCATGTTTGTGGAAATACTGTATAATTGTATCCACAACATTTACATTACTTAATACATGGAAAACAATTCTGTTTCAGATGCAAGAGCAATCTGGTTTATATTGTTAGCACAAATTTAACATGGCTCAACAATTTTAAGTAATAATCTGGTCTATTTCATGCTTCCTTTTGCCGTAAAACAAACAGTTACAAATCATGTATAATATGGAGGAGAAATTTATCTTCCCACGAAACATAAGTTTATTTTCCTTGTACCTACTATAGATGTCAATTATGTAAAATTTTCTTTCACATTACTAATAAATTCATGAGGCTACTTCTAAGTTAAGACCATAAATGCTCTTGAAGGCCTGCAACTGAGCTGCAATATTTTCCTTTCCATCCTCATTTCTTGATTAACTTGTTACTACAGAGTTGACATTTAAAATTCTTCAAAAGCCAACTTAAATCTTAATGAAGAGATCGACTCGAGGTTCCACAATTTAGACGACTTTCGAAGGATGGACAGTGTTTTGCAGCGTGACTCTGTGCACCACATTATGGAAAGAGCACCTTGTATGTCTTGGAAGTTTGATTAGGATTAGTGTAAGAAGTGGCCTCATCTGGTATATTAGGAGAACGACGGTAGAGATGGGAGTGATTTTGGTTATAAGATGGCTTTCTATAAGACGATTGTTTGTCAGCGACATTGGCCAAAGCCGGGAACATGGGGTTTAGCTACAGTTTGTAGTAGTGGGTGAATTTATTTAGGCTTCAAGGAAAGCAGTTTTTAGTAAAGTTCTTCAAAGGAGACACTAGTATTGCAGGCACTATATGTCGAGTGTAAGTCATTATACTCTTGGGAAGGACCTCGAATGATTCAGATAATATGGTCTTCGGGATGAACGGTTACATTCATGAGAGACAAATCAGCTTTCTTTTAAGTTCTTCAAAGGAGACAGTAGTATCCTCTTCCTGGAAAATTTGGGAGATTAGGAGATGACATGAGGTTGGTTGTCAGAGCTAGAACTAACTGATACCATATAAAAATATAAGAAAGCCTTTGATATTGCAAACCAAGATGATTTATTATTTTACATTATTCTGCTATATGGACAAAACTACAAACTAACGGCAAGTGAATAAGTACTTACAAAGGTCTAGATACAAGATCTCATCAACTAAACTTACTGCACAACATGAGAAATCTGTACAAGTTAATAACAAAGTCAACTTGCTCAATCAAAGTGAAGATAGAGTTTTCTTATCACATTTGTTGACTAACCTAATTATGTATGCTTGTCTGAGTTGTAATACATTAATAAAATGGACCATTTGGTTTGGTTAAGCAACATTTGAGTGAAAATAAAACCCTACATATCCTGATCAGGTGTCTGTTTTCTTCACCTTTTAATACTTGGTAGACCAACAGACAACAAGATAAGTATTGGTACGACAACGTTTATTGTTTAACGTGTTATAAGGATGTAAGGCCATTTTCTGGCACAGGTAAATCAAATCCATGCAAATTAATTATTCATTGTTTATCTCCTCAGTTTCAGAGGGACCCTTTGTGTACAAGTTGAGAGGGGTTACTTGGTAGGGAAGTGGTGTCCTTTTTCAGAGGTAAAAAAGTGAGTCATATTGTTGGTCTCATGTTGACAAATCCATGTGATCATTGATGTTTATGTTTGTCTTAGACACCACATATTAACTTAATTGTTTCTTCACCACTCAATTAAGTATTTAAGCAACACGGCATCATTTCCATGTTCGTCTATATATACAACACATATTCTGGGTTTACAACCATCAACAACTCAAACAACTGGCTGCCTTCATCTTTACCTTTCTTCACGAAAACTTTCCTCTTCATTTTAAAATTTCCACTTCTCTACAATTTACTTTAATACTAAGATGGCGATCCACCGTGTACTTAGACGGTCTTTATCAGCCGGAAAAAGATCATCTTTGACAAGAACTAATGTCCCCAAAGGGCATTTTGTTGTATATGTTGGAGAATACGAAAAGAAGCGCTTTGTTGTTCCCCTATCATACTTAAACGACCCTGAGTTCCAAGAATTGCTATGCCAAGCTGAAGACGAATACGGATTTGATCATCCTATGAGCGGCCTAACAATTCCCTGCAGTGAGAACTTGTTCATCGATCTAACTTCTCGCTTGGGCTGAAGCTGAAGTACACTAGATATAAGATTTAGAGGAACACACAGTTTTGTAAATTAGTTTAGTGAAGTAGTTTATCTTTATACTCTTTTCCTGTTTGTTGCAATACTGTATATCCGGTTATCTGGTTTACGAATACATGGAAAACAAGCTTTTCTTTGATGCAAAAGAGTTATCTGGTTTTATGTTGTTAGCTACAATTCTATATGAGCTTAACAAATTTAGTTATATTCTGGTTTATGTCATGCTTTCTTTTGCTGCAAACTCTTCGCGCCGCACTTTAATAAATTTGAAAGCAATCACCTCCTCTATCTGGACAGGTGATGTAAGACTAATCCTAAAGATACACATAATTTTTCCATTCACCAATATTTATCATTACCGCTAGTATATTCCGATCACATCATAATCCATCAAACTAAATAAAAGACTTCCAGCATTTAAGATATTAAATCAAAGTAGCAAAACTGAATACCCTGCTTGAACTATAGCCATCCGCATGACTCTCGTAACTCATGCCAAACCACTTCTACGACTGCCTTCATCTTCCGATCATATTCTTACAGGACATTTTGCAGTTTATGTTGGGGAATGTTCAAAAGAAGAGGTTGATTGTCGCAGTATCATACTTGTATTAGGCAAATACATGCTAATTTACAGCACAAACTAATTAAAGATACAGGAAGCTGCTCAAAATCATTGGTTTATGTATATAGCAATATCAGTCCAACTTAGAGTACCCAATTGAAAAAGATTTTCAGAAGAGGCAAACTGCAAAATTACTTCACAACTGATGCTCGTCAACAACTGCGTATCTCATTATTTGATTGAAGACAAACTGGAACGACATTCGTTAAATGGCTAGGACTACCTTAGATAGCTCAACTTCCTTTCCTTTGTCGATTAGCAATAGTATAGAGGTAGGAATTGAGGTTATGTAAACTCACAGAAGTTAATATAATCCAAAGACACGTTCTTTATGTCAACTACTTCTTTTTATTTCTTAGGTATATGTGTAATTTTCAATAATATATCGCTCACTTTGCTCATATATTTTCAATGTGTGATATTCCACACTTGATTTTTCCGTCAATCTCCCCCTCAAATGTGAATCTCTCCACAGCTGACCAACTCTTCCCCAGAGCGGAACTCTCCGAGTGCACTTCTAGAGTCATGTTTGTCACCACGTGTTCCACTCTTATCCCAAGTCCGCACCTCTGTCACCATCTCCTTATCTTTCGATCGGAACCAACAATTGGGGGATATTAACACATGAGTCCAAGTGAGAATTAGTTGGTTTGACGCCAAATTTCTTGACTCAAAATGCTAAGGTATTAGATTTATGGATCGCTCCACTAGTGTGTCACTTTACTCATCTATTTTTAATGTGAGATGCTACAAAAATTTCCAACAAACAGTACAATATCTAAAAAATATACTCATTAACTAATTTCTTAAGTTAATTTCTTTGTCATCCACAATAAACTAAAAAAGAGGCCGAGTACTTCTTTTTTCTTTTTTGGATAACTATCAAGTAGCAGGATCACATGAGCAACTCTGTCATAAACTACCTGTCTGAGTTGTGAACTTGTGATGCATTAATAACATGAACTCTTTGGTTTGGTTAAGCAACATTTGAGGGAAACTCAATCCTTACACGGATCTGTTTCCTTCACATTCATATTACATGATAGACCAGCACTCATCAGACAACAAGAGGGGCCATTTGCTGGTATAGTTAGACCAAATCAATTCAAATTAATTGTCCATTTGTTTAAGTCCACAGAACAAGCTCTACCCATTCAGTTTCAGAGGGACCCTTTGAGTACAAGTTGGGAGGGGTTACTTGGTAGGGAAATGGTGTTTTTAGAGAGGAAAAATGACTCATATTGTTGCTCACATGTTGACTGATAGACAAATCCATGTGATCATTCATGTTTATGTTTGTCGTAGCCACCACATATTCACTCCACTGCCTCTTCACCACTCAATAAAATTTCTCAGTTCATCTATATATACAACACACATTTTGGACTTACAACCAACCACAACTCAAGCAACTCACCTTCATTTGTAACTTTGTTTACAGAGCTTTCCTCTTCATTTTCACCTTCCGGTTTTCAGAGAGTTTCATAAATACTAAGATGGCGATCCAACGTGTACTTAGACGATCTTTATCGGCTGAAAAAAGATCATCTTTGACGAGAACTAATGTCCCAAAAGGGCATTTTGTTGTATATGTTGGAGAGTACGAAAATAAGCGATTTGTTGTTCCCCTATCATACTTAAACGACCCCGAGTTCCAAGAACTGCTGAGTCAAGCTGAAGAAGAATTCGGATTCGATCATCCAAGGGGTGGCCTAACAATTCCCTGCAGTGAGGATTTATTCATTGATCTAACGTCTCGCTTGGGTTGAAGATGATGTATACTAGATATTCTAGATATTAGATTAAGAGTAACACAGTTTTGTGAATTAGTTTAGTGAAATAGTTTTTCCTTATTATTTTTTCGTGTTTGTGTAAATAATGTGTCCACAACAATTACAGTAATGATAAATAGAAAACAAACCTCTTTCAGATATATTCTGGTCTATGTCTTGCTTCCTTTTGCTGTTAGCTTTTCTGTCGCTGAGTTTTACTTCAAAATCATTAAGCGCAAAAACACATTTAAGGGGAATTACTTTTTTCTGGAAAATGAGTTTCTCGACACTTGTAAACTGATAACACTTTCCGTGAAGTCCTTAATCAATACGATGACAACATAAGCACTTTAAGGCCATATTGTAATATTTCAACATATTGCACATTTAGAACTGTTGGAAAAAGGTTACTCATACTATTATGGCGTACAAGATTTAGCATCAAGATATGCTATCCGGCCGATGTCCAGAAAATATAGTATGGATGTCTTAGCTTTAACTATCATTAATATGTGCAAAGTTCAGGTTTTTCTGTCAATTATAATGGTAGAATACAGTTTTGTAGCATGAAGCAGAAGTTTCTTTTCCTTGTAAATACCATATATGTCCATTATGTAACATTTTCGATCACATTCTTATAAATTCATGAGGCTATTTCTTAGTTAAGATCATTTGCACTCTTGAATGCGCAGAACTGATGCTGCAGTATTTTACTTTCCACGCTCATCTTTTGAATAACTAGCTATTACTAATTGGTTGACTTTCAAAGTGAGGGTTCTCTCAATAATAATAGTAACGAAAATGTATCTTCGGAATATTTATACATCATAACCATGACTTCTTCTGTATCGATTACAAAGGCTGATTTTATCTAATATCAGCATAACATAACAGTTTCCTTTAAATATGTACTTGTGATCAACGAGAAAGTAATCCATTCCAATTGTAAGACCGAATACTTAAACCTGTTTTGGCCTCAATGCATCTCACCTGGTGGATAAGCAGACAACAACAAAAACCTTTGAAGAAATCATTAGTCAAAATATTTGTTCGTACAGAATCAAAGTATGCTGATGACCTGGAAAAACAGGATGATCAGATGAGGCTTTGCTGGTGGAACTGATAGGGACTTATGTTCTTGAGATGACAAATGCTTCATTATCATGTTGCATTGAAAAGTCTACTGAATATCAGAAGACATATCCATGTGAATACTCATGTGACATTGTTTTCCAAAATATTGCCAGCCCCCACATATCCACTTTCATTTCTACTACTCAATATCAATTCTAAAAGATTTGGCATTTACAAGTTCATCTATATATACATACTTCTACACATTTATGATAATCTCACCTTCATCAGCATTCACTTAAATTGTTCACAAAGCTTCCAAAGTTCTTTCATTTTTCAACATCTACTCCGGTCAGATTCTCGAATATAAAACCATGGCCATAAGCAAAATTCTTAGACGGTCTTTATCGCCCGGAAAGCGATCAACTTCAAGAGGAACTGAAGTTCCAAAGGGGCATTTTCCTGTTTATGTTGGACAGAGCGAAAAGAAGCGCTTCGTTGTTCCATTATCGTTCTTAAATGAGCCTTTATTTCAAGATTTGCTATGTCAAGCTGAAGAAGAATTTGGATTTGTTCATCCAATGGGATGCCTCACCATTCCTTGCAATGAAGATTTGTTCAATGATCTCACTTCTAACTTGGCAAGAAGATGACATGCATTAGATCTTAGATCAAACCAATTTTTGTTATATTAGCTAGTATCTTGGATAAACATTTTTTTCTTCCTCATTTATAATTCCGAATGATGGAAGATAAATTTTTTTTTTTTGGGTTAAAACTGTATCCCTGTACACATTTTAACAATGATCAATGAAATTCTTGGTAACTTTGAGCTATATCTGGATGTGAAAGCAGTACTATTAAGTTAAGTTCTTATCATACTCCTTATCAGAAAACAATTAAAAAAAAATTAAAAAAAAAATCTATTGATCAAAGTTTGTCATGAATTATTAGCTCTTTGCTGTTTCTATTCATAAACTTTAGGGACAATTATAACTACACTTTCGCCTTTGGTGCAAGTACAAACACTTCAAAATTACAAACACCTTCCTTAAAACATGCACAAACATGACATTTAGCTCCAATCATTAGGAATATGGACAGAGTTTGTCTTTGTTCAATTTTAATTTTAACTCTTAATTTTTTACCAAACTAAGTTAAGGGTTTGTACACGCAATGTAGTATAAAATATACAATATATTCTCTTAAAAGCTGAAATTAGAATTTACAAAAGAAAGTTTCTTATAAACTCTTAAAATTCATATTTCAAAACAATTTTACTTAATTCTTAAATATGATATAACTTTTTTCTCTATTACTTAAAGTTAAAACTGTGACTTACTTGAAATGTTACTTAAATGTTAGTTTGAAGTCTTTAAATACTGAAAATGTAATATTTTTAAATAATGAATAAGATCACATTTAGAAACTTTCACAAGACCAGCTATTCCTAATAAACCCGTTCCATTACAACACTTACAGTGACGTGCACGGACCCTTTTGTTTGTTAAGCAATATAACTTGGAATTATATCGGAGATAGAAATGCCATGACATACTATATGATTTGAAGACAAATCCATGAGATCATTTATGTCTATGTTGCTCATCAGCCACCACATGATCATGAACTTATTTTCCTCTAATGAAGTTTCTGAAAGATATTGCATATAATTTCCATGTTTATCTATAAATACAACACATTTTATGGGATTAAGACCAACAACAATTCAAACAACTCACTTTCTTAATTCATTCTCCATTATTTGATCTTCCATTTAGAATTTAATAATTTTTTTCTGTAATTGACAATACTTGGTTCATTTGGGAAAGATCTCTTGACTGGAAACTCTTATGTTACTTAAGCGATTTGTACACTTACAAACAACACCACATCACCTTGACTGCGTCTGCATGGCACGACAACGTTAGGTTCATGAACATTTTTACAACATTCCGCTTGTGAGGAAGGTCCGGTAGCTATTGAGGGGCTTCTATGACCAAACTATGCGGTCACAAAAGCCCCAGTAGTCGTAGATGGGCTTTCCATGACCGCTCTATGTGGTCATGGAAGCCCTAGTAGTCGTAGATGGACTTCCATGACCTTGTTATGCGGACGTGGAAGCCCGAATTGCCTTTGATGGATTCAGTGACTGTTCTATGCGGTTTAGAACAGTTAAAGAAGTCTCGATACTCGTTGGTGGACTACTATGACCAATCTATGGTCACGGAAGTCATGTTAGCAATTGTGACCGCTAAGCCGTAACAATTGATGAAATGTTACTATTATCAGTTATGGCTGTGTAACGATCACGAAGACCTATCTTTAGTCATGGATGAACCTTTTTTTAGTGTCTGGTTCCTTCACTTTGGTGTTACCTGATGAACCAGCAAACAACAAGATAAGTATATATTGTTTTGACAACATTATTTGTTTAACGTGTTATACGGATGTAAGGCCATTTGCTGGCATATGTAGATAAGTATTGTTATGACAACAAGGTAAGTATGTTATTACAACTTTAATTGTTTAACCCTAAAATCCATGCAAACTAATTATTCATTTGTCTAAGTCCGCAGAAGAGCTCTACCTCAGTTTCAAAGTCCCCTTTGTGTACAAGTTGCAAGGGGTTACTTGGTAGGGAAATGGTGTCCTCTTTCAGAGGTAAAGATGAGTCATATTGCTGCTCTCATGTTGAGTGTAAGACAACTCCATGTGATCATTGATGTTTATGTTTAATTATCAGCAGCCACCACATATTCAGTCAATTGCCTCATCACCACTCAATCAAATTTTAATATTCATCTATATATACAGCAAACATTTCTGAGCCTCCATCCGACAAAAACTCAAACAACTCACCTTTCTTCAGCTTAAACTTTATTCACAGAATTTTTCTGTTCATTTTCAAGTTCTCTCAGACTTTCATAAGTACTAAGATGGCCATCCACCATATACTTAGACGGTCATTATCGGCTGGAAAAAGATCATCTTTGACAAGAAGTAATGTCACAAAAGGGCATTTTGTTGTATATGTTGGAGAGTACGACAAGAAGCGATTTGTTGTTCCCCTATCATACTTAAACCACCCTGAGTTTCAAGAATTGCTATGCCAAGCTGAAGAAGAATTCGGATTCGATCATCCGATGGGTGGCCTAACAATTCCCTGCAGTGAGGACTTATTCATTGATCTCACTTCTCGCTTGGGCTGAAGATGATGTACACTAGATATTAGATTTAGAGGAATACACAGTTTTGTAAATTAGTTCAGTGAAATAGTTTTTGTTTGTTCTTTTTCCTGTTTGTTGAAAAATTATATCCACAGCAATTACACTATGAATACAAGGAAAACAAACTTATTTTTGATGCAAAAGAGTTATCTTGATTATATATTTAGAACAAATTCTATATGAGATTAGCAATTTAAGTTAAATTCTGGTCTATGTCATGCTTCCGTTTGCTGTTAACTCTTCTGTTGGTGTGTTTTACTAGAAAATCATTAAGCGTAACACGCATTCAAGGGATATTCGCCCCTAATGTTTACGAGTTCAACTTCTAATTTAGAAATCATGACACAGACCCCAGGCAGACATATTACTTGATGCACTGATGTAATGGCCCTGAGTTTTACATTTTGTTTCAAACTTATATGTACTCTGATTATATGGCCATCCGCATACCTCTCATAACCCATGGCTAACAACTTCTACGGCGGTCTTGATATTCAAATCATATTCCCAAAGGACATGTTGCAGTTTATATTGGAATGTTGAAAAAAAGAGGTTCATTGTTCCAGCTATCATTTAAAAGTTTGCTCGATCGAGCAGAGGAAGATTTCGAATTCGACCATCCAATGGTCCCCTCGTAGAACACAATTTTTTCGCATAACACAGTTAGAAATCATGTGTAAAGCAGAGGAAAATAATATCTTCTCATGAAACAAAAGTTTCTTTTCCTTGTAAGTACTATATATCTCAATTATGTAACATTTTGTTTCACATAACTGATTAATGCCTGAGGTTATTTGTTAGTTAAGATCATTAGTACTGTTGAAGGTCTTCAACTGATGCTCCAATAACTTGTTACCAAGTTGACTTTCAAAATCTTCAATAGTCCACTTAATGGATAGATTGACTTGAGGTTTCTCTCGAGAAATTATAATGAAAATGTATCTTCCGACTGTTCACGAATCATAACCATGACTTATTCTGTATCAAATGACTGATTTTATCTTATATTAGCATAACAATAATATCTTCTTCATGTACTTATACAACAACAAAAAAATATCAAGGAGAACCTGCAGACCATCATAAATAAGCATCGATACCATCCTGTGATAAGTCTGCTTAGCGCAAAAGATAATTACCATTTGTATACTGATATATAACTCACTTTTTTCTTTTTCCTGAGACAATGATTTTTAAGTTGTTCTGATTTTCTCCACGCTATCAAACAATGTCTTATAGTTCACAGAACACTAATTATCGCCAGCCAAGGTTCCCATGTCACGATTGACAGCTGTGATTTTCGTTTCTATCATTGTATCTTTGCCAATGAGGATCACCAATGAGGAGATCATAAAGGTTGGTCAGGAATGTTTCAAGCATTGGCCCTGGTATCTGTTATTAAACCTAGCTAGCCAAACGCATATATTCTATTTTAGACCTCAATCCAATCTCATGGACATCAGGCAAGTAAAAAGGTCTTGCTCCTCGAATTTATGTCTAATACCGTGCTCTTGCTAAAGCCTCAGCCGAGGTCCGGAGATTCAGCTGATTTTTTGCACACGTGATCCTCCACTTGTCCGCTACGATGACATTGGTGCTTTTCATTTATCTATACATCCTACACATCACTCCAAAATGGAACATATCTTCGTGGACCTACACTTTGTTAGTGCTCTCATGAAAAAAGTAGAATTTATCAACGTACTTTATGTTAATACTCTTGATCAAAATTGCCTGATTTTCTTACCAAGTCTCTGGCTAGGACAATGTTTCAACTCATGCATTCCAAAATCTCAACTGCTGATAGGATGTTGATTTTGCAGGGGGTATTAGACCTTGCTAGTCAAACAGGTATACTCTATTTTAGGTTGTTATGACTCTTTTCTTGATTGAAGATATTAACTTACGAAACTTTGATTTGTAGTAGCTTTGAATATGTGCTCGTGATCAACGAAAAATAGTCCATTCCAATTGTTAAACCAAACTCTTATACCTGTTTTGTCTCAATGCATCTTGGCAGAAATCATTAGTCAATATGTATGTTCATAAAGATTCAACATCTGCTGAAAATCTGCAAAAACAGGATGATCGATGGAATTTTCGCGAAGGGTCCTATATTTGAGGCTTTGTCGCTAGAACTGATAGTGAATAACGTCTTTCCAAGATGACAAATACTTCATTAAGTTGCACTAAATATCTACTGAAGCTCAAAAGACATATCCATATTGCTCGTGTGATTTTTGTTTTCTTACAGCAGGTCTTTGCCGTAACTTTTATTACATAAAGAAACCAGGAGTATCTGAAAATAAAGTGCTAAAGAAGTTTTGTAAAATCCTATTGCTCAAGATCAGAATGTACCTAGTTTGAAGGATTTTTGGTGTTCTTGAACGCTTTCTCATGTTTTATCACAGATCTTAAGTGGGAAGAGCTTCTTTGGAATTTGCTGAAATAAGCATTTCTGACTTTTATGGGAAGGTAAATTTTGTATTTTCTCGTGGAGTATTAAAGCTCATACATGCAGGGAGTTATGTCATAGGTGATAAAAGATAATGAAATAGGATAATTTTCATATATGTTATGAATATTCTTTTTTTTTTTTTGGTTACAATGGAGAGGGGAGAACCCCGAAAGAACAAAGCAGATTATTCGCTTATCGAACGGTAACTGATACCACCCACCATATCAAAAAGCAAAAGAGGAGCAACAGAGCTAGGAGGTTGTGCAAAGATGTGCATTCCAAATGGAAGGGAGTGTCCAATGTGAGCTAACTTGTCAGCAACGATATTCGTCTCTCGGAAATCATGACGGACAACGCAGGAGTTAAACTGAGAAATAAGCTTCTTACACGAGTCCACGAGGCTACTTTGAGGGTGAGTATCCGGCAAGGATGAGTTGAGGAGATGGACAACCACCTTGGAATCACAAGAGAGAATGATGTGCTGAAAACCGTGGTGAATAGCTTCTGATAGACCGTGAAAGACTCCCCAAAGCTCGGCTGTTGTGATGCTGCTGACCCCGGAGTTTGCTGCAAATCCAAATAGCCATTCTCCTCTACAGCTACGAGCAACCCCACCGCAAGAGATTGAGCCAAGGTTATCTAATGCACTACCATCTACATTTACTTTAACGACGTCAATTGGAGGGGATGACCAACAGAGGCTGCGGGTAACACGAGTTTTCCCGGGATGTTGTAAGGCTTGAACAGCAGCCCATGCCTTTGCATCATCTTTAGCGTGTTGATAAATCACTGGCTAGCACGATAAGTATACAGATTCAAATCCTCAAACACTTTTTTACATCTCCAGTGCCAAATTTTCCAGCAAGCCGTCGAGAATGTAGTAGCCCAGGGAACTTCTTTATCATTTGAGCATGACCTGCGAGAAAGATTATCACGAAGCCAGTCATCAAGAGAAGAAAACAAAAAGCTATGAATAAGATCAGCAGGGAGAAGATGACACCAGATTTCTCGGCTTGAAGGGCAATCCCGGAGCATATGTAACTGAGATTCATTAGAATTATTGCAACGCGGACAAGAGGAGTCTTCAGATAAATGACGTTGAGTACGCCTCTCATTGGTTAGGAGTTTATTATGAAGGACAAGCCACATAAAAGTCCGGATACGTTGCTTTGTACGAAGTTTCCAAACCAGCTGCCAAGAGTTAGAACGCGGAATATCCGGAGCATCGATCATTTCACAAGCCGATTTAACGGTGAAGTTTCCGTCACTCGAGAAGCCCCAGCTAGGAGAATCATTAGCGGAACCATGTTTGCAAATTCTGACTGAAGCAATTTCAGCAACAGTTTGTATCAGAAGTAAATTCTGAAAAGCAAACCAGCGCCAAGTATTGTTATCATTCCAATAATCCTCAACATAAAGATGTTTAATATCATCAGGGAGTTCATGACTAATAAGGTGAACGAGGGGGCATTTTCCGATCCACCAATCAGTCCAGAATCTCGTTTGTTTACCATTACGAACATTCCATTTGATACCCGAAGACAAAGTCAAAATCTGGGCATGAATTTGTCGCCAAAGAGGCGAGCAAGTGGATGGTTTTTTCGCTCGCCATAAGTCACCATCTTCCAAGTATTTTGCTGAAAGAACACGAGCCCAAAGAGAGTTTGGCTTTTGTAACAATTCCCAAACCAGCTTCAAGAGAAGAGAGGTGTTAATAGTTTCCATGCGAGGTATGCCAAGTCCACCTCTATCTTTAGGGAGACAAACCGTCTTCCAATTTACTACATGAATGCGTTTCCTTCGTTCTGTACTACCCCAAAGAAAATCCCGATTCAAACGGTCCAACTTTTCCGTGGTAACTTTAGGAAATTTGTATGTTTGCATAGAATATGCCGGAATAGACGAAGAGACAGATTTAATAAGGGTGTGTCTCCCGGCCAAGGAAAAGAATCTAGTTCTCCGAGAAAGCAAACGTTTTTCAACCCGTTCAATAACATGCGAAAAGAGCCCTTGAGTGATACGAAAGTCACAAGTTTTTATACCAAGATATCGGCCGAGGGAGGCTACTTGAGGGATTCCCGACATGTTGGTAATATCTAAACAGAGTTGAGAGGGGACATTTCCTGAAAAGAGAATAACAGATTTCTCGAGATTAACTTTTTGGTCCGAAGCAACTTCAAATTGGTGGATACAGTCAAGAATCACTCTCATTTGTTTCATGGTAGCTCGAGCAAATAGCAAAAGATCATCAGCGAAAAAGAGATGAGAGATTTTAGGACCATTTCGTGAAGCCGAGAAAGGAATCCAGTCGCGATTATCAACTCTAGCAGAAATAATATGACCAAGACGCTCCATACAAAGAATAAAAATATATGACGAGATAGAGTCTCCCTGCCGAATGCCACGAGAAGGATAAAAAGAGTCAGTGACCTCACCATTCCAAATGAGCCTAATTGAAGGCGTTGTGATGCATAACATGATAAGACGGATGAGTTTATGAGGAAGGCCAGCCACTTCAAGGGTATCACGGATAAAAGACCAAGAAAGGCGGTCAAAAGCCTTTTCAAGATCAATTTTTAGGATCATGAAACCTTTTCTACCGGTTTTTCGTCTCATAGAGTGTAGAAGCTCCTGAGCTATAATAATATTATCACGGGTTTGACGCCCCGGAAGAAAACTAGATTGAGAAGGTCCAATAATTTTAAGCAAAATTGGCTTAAGTCGGGAGGCAATGACTTTCGTAATAGTTTTGTAAGCCACATTGCATAACCCGATCGGCCGAAACTGTTGAATATTTTCGGGATGATCCACTTTTGGAATGAGGTGAAGATATGTTTCGTTGAGCGAAACAGGAAAGGAACCATGCTCGAAGGCTGAAGAAACCAAATTGAAGAGATCTTTAGAAATAACCGTCCAAAACTTTTGAAAGAAGACCGGTTGAAATCCGTCGGGGCCTGGACTTTTATATGGTCCCATAGAAAAAATAGCATTTCGAATTTCCAGCAAAGAAATTGCACTTTCCAGCAAACGGTAGTCTGAAGGTAGAATTGCCGGAAAATGGCCGGGAAGAGAGGGAGACGTAACATCAGAAGCAGTGAAAATAGATTTAAAATAATTCACAGCAAGTCGCTTAAGTTGATCACTGTCCGAAATCCAAAATCCATCATCGCTTTTAAGGCTGGAAATAGTGCTTTTTTGACGACGAGCAATGGTCGAGAGATGAAAAAACCGAGTATTTCTGTCTTGAAGGGTAGCTGCTTGTTCCCTGGATTTTTGGAACCAAAGTACTTGCTCCTGAAGAAGAACCTCATTGAAAGATTTAATCAATTTCTGTTCAAGTTTAAGAAGGTGATGAGAGTTGTCATTCTCAATAGCAGACTGAACTCCCAATATACGAGCTTGAAGACGTCTTTTACGCTGAAAGATGTTTCCAAAATCAGAATTGTTCCAAGCAAAAAGGCCCTCGGCACAATTTTTAATATTTGAAACGAAATCAGAACCCGAGTGCCAAGTATTATGTACCACATTTGAGATGTTCGGATGTAAGAGCCAAGCTGCTTCAAATTTAAATCGAGCCAGATGTCTTCTAATTTTTGGGGAATCAAAACAGAGAGCAATAGGACGGTGATCCGAGTGAGTACGAGGAAGATGATAAACGCAACTGTCCGGAGCAAATAAATTCCAATCTTCGTTGGCGAGGACCCTATCAATACGTGAGTGAAGCAGGCGTTGCCCGATTTTTCGACGCCATGTAAAAAGCGGACCAGAGAAACCCAAGTCAGAGAGGTTACAATTTTTAATTCTATTTCGGAAAATCTCACACTTATGAGCGTTATTTGAAATACCACCCTTTCGCTCATCAAGACATGCAATATCGTTGAGATCTCCGCCAAGAATCCACGGATACGTAATATATCGCGAGATAGCCAAAATATCATCCCAAAGTTCATCCCTTAAAGAAGAAATCGGGGAAGCATAAACACCAGAAAAAATAAAGGACCCGAAATTCACCAGAGAGATACGAGCGTGAAGCATTTGAGTCGAGGCCCCAATAATTTGGACAGAAATCCGGTCGGTTCGCCAAATAAACCAAATACCTCCCGCAAAACCTCGAGCTTCAACTCGAGCGTTACTATCGAGTCCAATTTTTCTAATGACTTCTTCAGCCTTTGTTCCGCTAATACGGGTTTCCATGAGCACAAGTAAAAAGGGATCATAGCTACGGATTAATTCTTTAACATTTAACAAGAAAACATCATTTCCAGCACCTTGAACATTCCAAAAAAATTATCTTTTGTTGTCTATCCATAAAAAATATAGAAAAGCAGGGAAACTAAAGATCAATCCTTTTGAGGGATATTTGATCTTCCCTTTTCATAAGGGCGAGCCCGACTTGATTTAGATGAGGAATCACCTGCAGAACGACGAGAAGCAAGAATAGAATTTTTAGATTGAGGAATTGAAACAGTTTCAAAAGATACCTGGAGATGGGAATTTTTTGACGAGGTGCCAGAAAGATTGCTAGGCAGATTGTCCAATAAAGGTGCTAAAGGGGTGCGAACGGATTCTGGAGTTGTTTCTTGATCAGCTTGCATAGAAACTCCAAGTTCCAAGTTTTTTGGTGGAACCATTTGAACCGTAAGAACTTCAACCGGCTTTTTAATGGGGCAAGTGTCGACACCAGTATGTGTTTTGGTAGAAAAAGAAGCATCACTAGACCTCATATTCGGTCCAACAAAGTTTGTACGAGACGGGGAGGTCGGTTGTTCGGCGAGAGAAGGAGAATTTTGTTGACGATCCACAGCCATACTTGAATTATTTTCTGGAAAATCCTCTTCTAAATCCTGTAAAACAGAGAAAGTGGAATTTGAGACTACATTTTTGCCTTTAGCTGATTGTGGGATCTTTTGGTTTTGGTATGTCACGGCCGACTTTGTATTTCCTCCCTGAAGGTTAGGACGCTGAAAACTTTGCCGTTGACGAGAATTTACCAACATCCATGGGCCGTATGCCGTTTTTTCTGTTGTATTATTGACAGGAGAGTTATCCAATGAGGTGTTTTTGGAGCTTGATTCTGCTGCCGCAAGTTCTTTAGCTTTGCGTTCTAATACTGCCGGAGATTGTGGGCATTCATCGTGGTGGTGTCCGAACACACCACATTGACAGCATATCATTCGAATTCCCTCATATTCAATGTTAAACTCAGAATTACCAATAAGATATTTAGGCAGGAGTGGTTTCTTCAAGTCTATCTCGACCGCGATTCTAGCATAACGCCCCTTTGAAGCCAATTCCGTATGCTCGTCAACTTTAACGAATGAACCGATCATATCACCAATCTCACGAAGTCTATTGTATTGGGTGAAAAAAGGATATGGAATTTCAGGGAGGCGAACCCAAACAAGAGTATTAGAAATCGAAGCTTCCGAGGCTTTGAAATTGGGTGTCCATCGACGGACCGTGAGGTAGTGCTGTAGGATAACCCAAGGCCCTCATTGAAGCACAAAGTCAAAATCTTCTTTCTTTTGTAGGCGCACCAGAAAAAATCCCATCCCGAGTTCGACCAATTCGAACGAGCCCTTGAGAGACCATAATTTAGGAAGGCGGGATGAGAGAGTGTCGTAGCGGATGGATTTTCCCATGAGTTTGATAACGAGACATCTCGCCATGTTTTGACAAATATCTCTCCAATCTGTGGCTAAGAGGCGTATCCTGGGCCATGGAGATGGTGAATCAACGGGGTCATCCGAGAATTGAGCGGCAAATTCTGCGTCAATTGGAGCCCATTGTTCGTTTTCAAATTCAGAATAATCAACTCTACTCACAAGGCCGACTTGAGAGGAGAGTGGGGCTTGATTTCCAGCGAGTTTGTCTCTGTAAGAGTGTGTGTCAGTCGAATCCAAAATAGAAGCAGGGTTTGGATCGGAGAGCGGCGCGTCATGATCCATGGCGGAGGTGAAAATTGATTCAGACATAGCAAGATCTGGAACTTCAGTGACGAAATTTGGGTCGTGAGTCTTGTGCCTTTTTTTAGATTGTAGTGGGGACTCCGGAAGGGAAGGCGGCGCCGCCATTTCCGATGTGAAAAGAGGGTTATGGCGGAGAGTCATGTGGAGGCGCGTGAGGCGCGTATCAAGAGCATTTTTATTACACTTTTAAAATGCATACTATTTCTAAACAACACACGACATTTAGTTATGTTATGAATATATTCTTATGTCCTCATTATCACGCAAACAGGTTACCACATGCAGTGGCGGCGGAGCCAAAAATTTTAGTTAGGGGGGCGAAATAGCACCGAAGTTTTTTTTTTTTTAATTATACCATAAGCATGAAAATTAGTATATAATAAGTTTTATTATTTTAGAAGTTAATAATCCATCGTTTCTAACAGCATTCACTTAAAATAGACACTTAGTGCAACATGAATTTTTTTACACAATTCTAAGGTAAAACACACACATATAGATTTGTGATATTTGTACAAGTATGATGATACTACTTAGTATCGATTTTTCCTTCTTCGAGTGAGGAATTACTCCTTAGAAGTGGAGATGAGAAAATTAGAAATAAAAATTAAAAGATTTCATTCACTGATCAAAATAACTCGTACATGCCTTCTATAAATAACAAATATGCCTAACGGCTAAAAGAGCTACGAATCCCAAAATATCTCAACTATCTATCTTATCTCTAAAATTGAGGAAGTAAATAACTGAATAACAATAATTTATTAAGTAAACAAAAGAAATTAAAATAAATGCTTAAACATAATCGGTGGCCCAATGTGGAGGCCTTATCGAGCGTCTGGGCCTTGCTGAGTTGGTGATTGGGTCTATCGGGCTCATAACATTCCCGCCCGCTTGAGAAGTGGCCTGGTCCTCCAGGCCCATTGGCGAAGTTAAGGGTTCAGCTAGGGTTGGCTCATCCATTCCAGAAGCTTCCAAATCGAGTCGTTGAACAGCTTCTCCCAATTTCGTCCGATTTCGCCGGTGAAGTAACACGTCACGGTCTTCCCACGTGGCGTCCTCAACCAAACCCCCTTTCCATTTGACCAAAACCTGATCGATTTCAACATTATCCCGAAAAATCTTCCTATTGTCCAAAAAACATTCGGGCTCTAAGAGGATGACTCCGTCGGTGGTTGCTGGCGGTAGAACGACGGTCGTGCCGGGAATCTCGCCGTGAAATGCCCGAAGAAGTGACACATGAAACACCGGATGGATGCGCGTGCCCTCTGGAATGTCAAGTTCGTAGGCGACGGCTCCGATGCGGCGGCGAATGCAAAAAGGGCCGAAATACCGGTGGCGGAACTTGTTGTCGGGACGATCCTTTACCGAAATCTGTCGGTAAGTCTTCAATCTAACCAAAACGTAGTCTCCTGCTGAAAAAATTTGCTCATGTCGATGCTTATTTGCTTGATCTTGCATGCGTTGTTGACTCTTTTGTAAATTCTCGCGTAAAGTGTGGAGTATACGAGCATGTGTAGATAGAGTAGAATCAATGGTGGCATTCGTAGATTGACCCGTGTTGTAGAGTGGTATGGAACTTGGATCACGACCGAATAAGGCACTGTAGGGGGTCATTTCTGTAGCCGTGTGTCGAGAGGAGTTATACCAGAATTGTGCGAGAGGTAAAAACCGTGTCCATTTGTTTGGTTCGTCTGCGACAAAACTGCGTAAATAGCCCTCTAAAGTCCTGTTTACCACTTCGCTTTGGCCGTCAGTTTGGGGGTGATAGGCGCTGCTAAATTTGAGGGTCGTGCCCACCTGCTTAAAAAGTTCTTGCCAAAAATTGCTTAGAAACACGGGATCCCTATCCAATACAATGGATTTGGGAAGACCAAATAGGCTATAAACTTCAACAATGAAAATATTGGCTAAGTAGGCAGCAATAAAACGGGGTGGGAGAGCAATAAAACGACCAAATTTAGATAACCTGTCAACGAGGACCCAGATAGTGGTTTTGCCATTGGAGTTGGGAAGATTCGTGATGAAATCTATTGTGATATCTTCCCATGTGTTGTGTGGAATAGGCAACGGTTGTAGCAATCCGTAAGGCTTGCTAGTTTGATACTTCACTTCTTGACACGTTTTACAGTGTTTAATGTAGGTTTCCACTGTCGATTTCAACTTTGGCCAGTAAAACATGGCGGATAAGCGTGCAACGGTGGCTCGGATGCCAGAATGACCGCCCGATGGGGAGCTATGGAACTCATGCAACAGTTGTGTTCGGACTTGTTCTATCTCAGGTATAAGGAACCGCCCCTTGTAATATATTAAGCCTTCCTTAACTGCAAAAAATCCAAAGTCAGAATCTGTTTGAACTTGAGACATTAATTTCATACCTGCAGGGGTTTGGCTATAATAGTCCCGGAGTTCGGTTAGCCAAGGTGTTGTTGCCACCGTGATAGCTTGAAATTCAGGTACAATTGTGCGTGATAACGCATCTGCAACTTTGTTATCTTTTCCGGGTTTATATTGTACCTCGTACTGAAAACCAATCAATTTTGATATCCACTTTTGCTGCGCGGGGGTGTGAATGGTTTGAGTGAGGATGTGTTTTAAACTTTGTTGGTCGGTGTAAATTGTGAATTTGTTTCCCAATAAGTAATGTCTCCATTTCTTTACCGCTTCTACCACTGCAAATAACTCTTTGTTGTACGCAGAGTCAGCTTGCATTCGTGGCGACATTTTCCGGCTAAAAAAGGCGATGGGATGATCTTGTTGAGAAAGAACCGCCCCAGCAGCGACCGCGGATGCATCAGTTGTGAGGTCAAAGGGCAGGGAAAAATCGGGCAAGATAAGTACAGGGACTGTTGTCATTAAGCTCTTTAATTTTTCAAAAGCTTGCTGTGTTGTATTATCCCATGTAAACATTCCTGATTTTAGTAAATTGGTGAGTGGAGCGGCGTGAGTGGCGTAGTGGCGCACAAAGCGTCTGTAGTAACCGGTGAGGCCGAGAAACCCACGTAACGCAGTAACCGTGGTAGGTTCGGGCCATTCAATAATGGCTTGAATTTTGTCCGGTTCAACCTTAACACCCTCCTGCGACATGATATGCCCTAGATAATGAACCTGTGGCGCTGCAAAAACACACTTGGAATCCTTGGCATAAAATTTGTTAGTACGTAATAGGGAAAAAACTTGACGCAAATGGTCATAATGTTCACTCATATTTTTACTATAAATTAATATATCATCAAAGAAAACAAGAACAAATTTTCTTAAGTACCCTCGGAAAAGATCGTTCATTGCAGCCTGGAATGTTGAGGGGGCATTGGACAACCCAAATGGCATTACTACGAATTCGTAGTGGCCATCTACAGTTCTAAACGCCGTTTTGTGAATGTCTTCCTTTGCTACCCTGATCTGGTGGTACTCGGATCGAAGATCCAGTTTCGTAAAAACGGTTGCCCCATGTAGTTCGTCTAACAGTTCATCCATCGTAGGTATAGGGAAACGGTTGCGAATAGTGATAGCATTTAGGGCCCTATAATCGACGCAGAATCGCCAAGTCCCATCCTTCTTTCGCACGAGTAGAAGGGGGGATGAATAAGAGCTGCTACTACTTCTTATAATTCCTTCCTTTAACATTTCTAGAATCATTTCGGTCATAATTTCTTTTTGGTAGTGGGGGTATCGGTATGGCTTAACGTTAACGGGCTTGGTATTGGGTAGTAGGTGTATATGGTGATCATGCACTCGGTTTGGGGGTAGCTTTTTAGGAGTAGAAAAAAAATCCTTGAAAATCATTTAAAATATTTTGAAGCTCGGTCGTAGAATTTCCTGCACTTCCATTCGGGTTAGATAAACATTGAGTAATTGAATTGTAAGAAACAGAATGTACCGAATCGATTTCACCGGTTTTGATCATGCGTTGTAGATGGTTTGAACTGATCTCAGTAATTCGTGGTTCTCCCTTCAAGCACACCCATTTTCCTGCATGTTTGAATTGCATACTGGGCTCCGCGAAATGGGCTAAGACCAAGCCCAATTCCTGTAGCCATTGTACGCCTAATACAAGATCTGCTCCTTGGATCGGCAACACCAATGTAGGTATTGTGAATTCAGCCCCCTGCATTTGTAAGACGATTCCCAAACATTCGCCCTGGCATTGTATTCGCTCGCCATTGCCCACCATAACCGAAATTTCGGAACGCTCCTTCAATTGCAATCCCAGCAACTTTGCTAACCTAGGCTGCAAAATATTATGAGTACTGCCAGAGTCTATTAAAACTGAAATATTATGCCCTTTAATAGTTCCGGTAACCCTTAAGGTTCTAGGTGACGCCACCCCTATATAGGCTGCTAGTGATAAGTGAAACTCCGCACTCGTATCTCCTGACCCTTGTGAGAGGATTTCTGGGGGTATATGTTCTTCTTCTTCTTCTTCTTCTAAAGAATCGTGTAGTTCACCTATTTGATTACCTTCTCCCTCTACTAATAGGGTTAGAAATTGCGGTTCCTTACATTTATGTCCAAACGTATATTTTTCATCACAATTAAAACACAACCCTTTTGCTCGTCGGGCTTGCATCTCTGTTTGATTTAATCTACGTATGGGTAATCGATTGTTTCTTGGGGCCGGTAAAGTTAAAGGAGGATTTTGTAACAGAGGTACGGGTGAATTAGCCGAACCTAGCCGTGGGTAATTATAACGGAGCCTAGATTCTTTGAGCTTTGTTTCCACTAATTTGGCTAGAGATATGGCTTCGAAAATAGTATTTGGTTTGTAAATCGCAAGCTCGTTTTGAATTTCAGATTTTAATCCCGATATAAAACAGTTTAAAATCGCCTCGGCGCTCAAACCTGTCACACAATTATTTATTTGTTCAAAATTTTCTTGAAATTCACTTACAGTACCTGTTTGCCGAAGTTTAAAGAGTGTAGCTTGGTGATTTTCAAACGAAGATGGCCCAAACCTTATGGATAAGTCCCGCACAAATCCCTCCCATGTATGTAGCTGGAAATTGTTGTGCATCTATTTGTACCAGCTTAGTGCCTTTCCCTGCATATGAAAAGCTATCAATGGTTAACGATTCTCAAGGGCAATTTGATATAATGTGAAATATTGTTCAGCTTGAAAGATCCAATCTAGTGGGTTAGACCCATCAAAAGTAGGAAGATCTAATTAGTAGTTCTAGGAAATTGAAACAAAGGATTCGGATAGTTAGAAGTTGTGAATTGGGTGGCCACAGCCGGGCTGTCCACGTGGTACGGTTGACCGGGAAGTGGCGGAGGCGGCGGCGGAATGTGATGAGATGAGGATGCGGCGTGGGATGGCGTTGGGTCGTTTGCGCGTGTGTTGTTCGCTCGCATTTCATCGATAAATCTCGCAAACATTTCCGCTTGCTGCCGACTCGTCTCAGCCTGTTGCCTGTTTTTCAGTCGGACTTCCTCAAGCCCGACTTGCAATTGGCGAATAATCTCCGATTGTGAAATGGGATTTTCATCGCTCAGAGTCAAATTCTGAGTTGTTCGTGTCATAATTACTCTCAATGAAAGCACCAATGATACGACTTACTCATTAGAAGTGGAGATGAGAAAATTAGAAATAAAAATTAAAAGATTTCATTCATTGATCAAAATAACTCGTACATGCCTTCTTTAAATAACAAATATGCCTAACGGCTAAAAGAGCTACGAATCCCAAAATATCTCAACTATCTATCTTTTCTCTAAAATTGAGGAAGTAAATAACTGAATAACAATAATTTATTAAGTAAACAAAAGAAATTAAAATAAATGCTTAAACATAATCGGTGGCCCAATGTGGAGGCCTTATCGAGCGTCTGGGCCTTGCTGAGTTGGTGATTGGGTCTATCGGGCTCATAACATATGAATATGGAATTGCATAAATAACTACAAAGTAATATATCATAATATATTGCACATCAATATGCTGTATGCACCATAGTTTAACCATTAAACAACTTCAACTTGTCTCATACTCTACAATTATTAAATTAAAAACATATAATTAATATTAATGTTAAGCATTCAAAACTTTTTTTAATACGAGAAATATAACTAAAGATCATATATTCAAATATTGTAAAGACTTAGAGGAAGTTTAATATTCCATTATTGAGAATACACACGAATAAGATTTCTACTTCTGTTTCATTTTATCTTTATGTTTTACTGAAATGTATTGTGAATTAGTCACCAAAGGGGTTTGGTTCTTGTGACGGATTTATCCCAAAAAAGAGGTGTAGATAAGAAATAAGATATGATATCTTTATAAATTCAAAATTTAGTTCTTTTTACATTTGGTTCATGAAATAAATAATCTCACAAAAGCTTAATCTCAAGTGGTGTCCCACTTTGGTTCCTAAGATTAAAACTTGTATAACTGGTGACTTTTACTAATTTGCCCTAAGTGATTCACGTACTGCAGAAAAAATCATATATATTTTCTTTAGTTTATGCTTTACAATTTTATTTTTGTTGTTGATGATTTAGGGGTTCCTTTGCAAATAATTATTTTTGAAAGGGTTGTATATTTGATTTCTTTGTCATCTTCTTCATTATCCACAGAATGACAGAAACAAGAAAACCCATTTCGTTCTTTTCACAACTTTGAACATGAAAATGGCAGATTTTCAACCTTAATAAAAGGAGGTTCTATATTCAGATCTCTTTTAGATGTGAATCCAGATGTGTTTACCTTGGTGTATTGTAAAGCCCGAACTGGTTTTCTGATATTTTCAGAAGCTAAAACCCCTAATTAAATTGAATTTGCGTTAAAAGGGAAAACTGAAAGGAGGACAAAAAGGTAATGTTACATAATGTTTGTAATTAGCGAAATTTAAGATTATATTATCTTCGGGGGTTGTGATTAGTTATCTTATAATAGGCGAGAAAACTGCAAGTTTGGTGCCTGAACTTGGCACCTTTGTGTTTTTGGTGCCTCAACTTGTCATCTCCTGAATTTAGCGCCCTAACTTGACTACGTTTTGCTATTTAAGTGCCTTTGCTGGAAATCACTTAAAACTTGCCGGAACGCACGTGCAATGCACATGACTCAAATTAAAAAAATAAAAATAAAATGCATTTCAAAGAAACGTGTTTCCATTTGTGAAAAGCTTATTTTCAGCCTATGATTTACACACAAAAAAAGAAAAGAAAAAGAAGCAGAAAATAAGAAAATACAACAACTTACGGGGAGAGAAAAACACATCTTCTTCTCCCTCAAATAATTAAAAAAATATAACAACCAAAGTGCTCCTGCTATTTTTTTTCCTTTTTTTCATTGAAGAATTTGCTGTTGCAGCTATGCTGTTCGTTAAAAATATATATATAACAGCCAAAGTTCTGCTGCTATTTGTGTTGATTCATTGAAGAATTTGTTGTTGTTGTTATGTTGTTCGTTTGCAAATCACGTTTAATTATTTGAGGGAGAAGAAGATGTGTTTCTGATGTAGGACAAGAATCTCCTGATTTTGGATATTTTTGCAGAAGAAAAAGGCCCGCACTAAAACCGCCATATCTTTTGATCAAGTGCTCTGTTTTAGGCCCATAAGATATCAAATCGAACGTCGTTGAATTTTCTACAACCTATTGCAAGAATCAAGCCCAATTTCGAACGTTTAGGGCTCCTGCGCAGCCCTACAGTTTCGTGTCGTTTTTCTTTAGAGATTTTCTTGAATTTCCTATTTTGTTTAGGACTCTTTTTATTTATTTCCTTATTTTAAATTAGGGTTCCTTAGAAACTATAAATACATTGTTTCTTATTATTTTTCAGTATCTTTTGATCATTATTAATAAAAAGGGATTTTATTCCAATTTCTGGTGGATTCCAATTTATTCCCGGTGGATTCCGGTGTTTTTTCATCGATTACACGTTGGTGTGTCGATTGCACGCTTCCGTTCTGCGTCAGTTTCTTTCTCCCCGTAAGCTGTTGCATTTTTTTTTCTGTTTTTTTTTTCTTTTTTTCTTTTGTAAATCCTAGGCTGAATATAAGCTTTTCACAAATGGAAACACGTTCTTTGAAATGCATTTTATTTTTATTTTTTTAATTTGAGTCATGTGCATTAGAAATCGCATAAATATCAGAAGGGGAGAATAGGGACTCTCTTTCCCGGGTGTAGTAAGAGGAATGAAATAGAATGGAAATAAGAAAGATTTGGCGCCGCTCACTAAATTCTGTCCAATTTAGATGTTGCAACCAATGCTTGACAAAACCGATCCTTTCTTTGATCATTCTACGCTGTCGGGAGGAGAGTGATCCCGAAGCCGACAAGCTCTTAAGACAGGAAATCGGGTTTTCTGAATATCTCTCTTCCGGCCTATGTTGTAAGTTAGTTTGAGATCGAAAATGGACTTGAGAGAGATTAGACTTCTAGTAACAATAGGTGCGCCTTCAGTTGAGGAGAGTTGTTCACAAGCAGTGGTTATGAGCTCTTTCTTGTTCCGGTTCAGAAGAGGTAATTCCTTCACTTGCACGAGTGGATTGAATATCCTTTCCTTTGCTTTGTATTGAGGTATACCGAAGAAATGAGTAAAAGTAGGTAACAGAAGGGGGGGATGGCAGAGCCAGAGCTCTTGATGTCTACCCGGGCGCGCTTCTTCATTCATCCATTTAGGCCCGACTAAGAAGACGTGGATCCAGGGAACCTGGCTCGGGAACAGCTTCTTACTAGTAGGTGCACGTGTATTTTCCGGCAAGTTTTCAGTGATTTCCGGCGAAGGCCCTTAAATTGCAAAACGTAGCCAAGTTGAGGCACCAAATTCGGGAGATGACAAGTTGAGGCACCAAAAACGCAAAGGTGTCAAATTCAGGCACTAAACTTGCAATTTTCTCTATAATAGGCTGTTAAAACTCTAAAATTTGGGCAGATCACAAATCTGCCCGAATTTTTTATCTCTTGCCCGAAATTTATATCCTACTCCTATCATGGAAACCAAATGAGAGATAATGTGAATTATCTCATCTTATCACAAGAACCAAACGCCTTCAGAGTAAATAGTTTAATAAATAAGTAGTAGGATAAGTGAAAAAATCAAAAGATATCAAATCTCAAAACTTAAATATTTATATAAAATCGGTAAGACTCACACATATCAAAACTTATCCTAACATTCATTCCCTCTTTTCCAAGAGAAAACTTATATCTAGCTTTCAATTAGAAATATTTACTGGCCTCATTTATATTCTTTTATCAATAGAAAAGGAAAACGAAAATGCTATTGAAATATCCCAGGAAAAAAGGGATCTTGATCAATGAGATATACATGCCTATACAGTAAGGTTGGGGGTGGGCCCCCTGGCTCCGCCCCTGACCGCATGACTTTATCTTACAGTTCTTAATTATATGTTGGAATAATTCCAGCAGCTGCAATAATGTTAGCTTAGAAATCTTATCAGGTCTGTTGAGGGCAATTTTTTTAAATTTGGTATATAAGTATAACTACAATATTTGCTCTCATGGTCCTTTTTGCTCCTTTTCTAAACAAAAAAAGAAGGAGATTAGTTATATTTGTGGATGTACCACTTTTGGTGCACGGCAGAATGGACCTTGTTGGTGGACAAGTCACCCCCGTCTTTCATTAGTAGTTTGGTTTATGATGATGTATATTTCAGGACCAATTATTGCTTTTGTTGAACAACTCTTATTTTTATTCTTTAATAATATTTGAGTTTCAGGGGTAGCGACTGGGAGGTGCCAACCTAGTTGGGATTTCTCACCGTTTCATTTCCGGTCTCCATTTCACGTAAAAAAAAGTTATATTTGTGGATGTACGAGCTGGGCTATTTAACTGAGGTGTAAATTAAGTTAGAAGTCATCTTGGGCCATCTATTTTTCTTGCATAAAATTAATATAAGTAATAATAGATTGGGGCAAAATGTGATCAGCCTGCAGGCTACAGCTCTGCCCAGCCCAAATGTAGATACGAAATGGATTTTGCTGAAATAACCCATGAAGTGATCAAATTAGAGGTTGTGTACAGAACAGAGGTCGACTATTGTTTTTTAAACTCTCTAATGAATTCCATGTTCAAGTCCAGAAATAATTATAGTTAGAAGAACACAAAGAACATTATATCTTTGTCGTTTTTGAGTAATGGTATCTTTATCTGGTAATTTACATAGCACAAGTGAATTTTCTCTCATTATATTTACTAGCAGGTCTATGCTGGAACTTTTGTGACATTAAGAAACCGTGTATAATCTGAAATATGAAATGCAAAAGCAATTAATATTATAAATTCCATTTGCTCAGGATCAGAATTTGTCATTGTACCTATAGTTTGAAGGATTTTTGGTGCTCTTAAACATTTTCGCATGTTTTATAACAGATTTAGAATTTGATGAAATTAATAATCCTTTATTTTTTTACTTTTATGTGAATGAAGATGATGAAATTTGTATTATTATGTAGAGTATTAAAGTTCTACATAGGGTCTTCTAAATTATATATATTAGAAAGTTCCTTAAGTTTTCTTGACATTGCAACTTCCATATTGTGTTTCTGGCTTGTATTTCATTTGCAACATACCAGGTATGAACTCCTTATCCTTAAATCTGAAAATATAAATTTTATATATTATAATTATGTGGGTCCTTTGATATAACCCTGTCACATTCTCTTGTTCCCAAGGTGTCACTTATGCTAATATATCTCTAAGTTCTATAATATTTAATATATGGAATGATATGGATTAGACATCTAGGCTTTTTTGTACCCCTAATGTCCTATGGCGTGCCCATTTTGTTGAGCTGTTTCTTGGCCCAGCTACCTCAAATACGTTTGATCCAGATTTCACCTGCTTGGTTTAGCTATACTAAATTTTACGATTCGAATTTATGCGGCCATGCATTTCACGCATTTTTAATGCACATGTTTAGTAGAGCAAGTCAAGAATTAAGCATGCAAGTTTTTCTAATCTTATATGACCTTACAATTTTATGAGTTCATCACACTCGTCTTTGTTGAAAATAATCATATTTATTGCATTAAACCATCGGCCTGCACAATGTTGAGTCAAACAACTCTTCTATTCATCACAAATAATATTTTAGAATACTCCAAAGCAGGGGCGAAACCAATTATTTTTGTATCAGGGACTACTAAAAACTCAAGCATATATATGAAATAAAATATATGTTTCAAAAGTTTTAATACAAAATGTCACAAGTAGAATGAAAATTTTTCCATAGTTCAACCGAAACTAAAAACAAAAATTATATACCAATAAACAAAACAGATAGCTACGTTTATAATTAAAAAAACGAATATTATAGATTCAGCTGGTTTTGAACACATAATTACCATCAGCTATTCCTTTGCTACAGAACATCGAAAGCCACGAAATTTAAATTTTGTAAGAATCTTGAAATTTTGGAGTTCGAGGATGCAAAAGATAAGTTTTTGGATCGTGCATGGGTTTATGACTTTGTAATAATGTATTTGTAAATGAGTTTGTTGGAAATAATTATTGTTGAATTAAAGGGATCGTGCAGTGTGCTAAATCTGATTATAAAATGGCCTTTGAAGTTAGACTCGAAAATATTTGTCCAATTGGGTTGAATTAATTAGTTTTATCTTTCTAAATATTTGATTTCTTTATCTCAACTAAATTAGACCAAAGTTGGGCTACATATCTTACATACTTTCTGGAAAAAAGCTATGAGTATGGACCACTGCCCATCCAAATCTTAAGGGTGGTTTCGCCCTTGCTAGTTGCTCCAACTCCAATTTTTAATATGATCACTCACTCATCATTCCCTTTTGGGTTTTCTCACTTTTCTGCAATTTAACCCATGTGTTATGCTAAATTAGCTAATTACCTTCTTATGAAATACAAATAAGCAAATTGTGTTATCAAAAATATGTAAATTACCCCCTTATGTAGGAAGGTGTAGCTCATTTGCCCAGAATTTAAGCTAGAATTGGGATCTTTTGGCCTAAAAAGACAATTATATCCCATTTTCTCAAAAAATATGTAGATATTGTGGTTTAATACTTTAAATTGTTTTAAAATTTCTAAATAAAAAGGTAAAATTTAAAATAAGTTATGATTTCATAATATATATATATATATATATATATATATATGTGTGTGTGTGTGTGTGTGTGTGTGTGTGTGTGTGTGCATTTTATAATATTTTTAATACTTTTACTTATGGTTTTTTTAAAGATATGCTATATAAAATTTGAAATTACACAATAGAAAGTATTAAAAATAACAATGGTATTTTGGTCATTAAATATAAAAAAAAATACGCTAAAAAGTTATAGGGAGGTGTTGTGCCACTTTTTGATATCACAAAAATGTGATTCGTCTATTTATTATTCACAAGGGGGTAATTTATTAATTTGGCATAACACAGGCGGTAAATCGCCAAAGCCTCTTCCCTTTATCAATATGTTGGTTTAGTCGAGTCATAGCGAAACTGAATGAAACTCATATCTATTTATACAACTAACAACTAATTGTACTAATAAACTACACACCTAAAAAATACCCGAAATCTTGCAAAGAGATGGAGAAATATCTAGATTGTCAACATTGATTGTGGATGAAAGATGATGGTTGAATGATGATGACCTAATTAATAGACAACGGCTACATGAATACTTACTTCACATTCATGGTCACAAGGGTAACCTAGTTGGTTAAAGTGGTGGTGTTTTTTTCTATGGTCTTAAGTTCGATAGAGTGCAACATGCCCTTTTAAGTCTCTGTCTATCATGATAGGTTTCCCAAGTGTTGTTTGGCATTTTGGCGTTGTTTGTAGGTTATTGCTTTTAGCCTTTAAATTTATCTATTATGCTTCTACCTCTTTGGTGATGAAAGGTTTTATACTGATGTGGAATATTTTGGTACTTTAACTTGATATTGCATTTTAACTGGTTCAAGTCCCAGACTTGTTACAACTTTAGGTTAAGTAACTTGCACTAAAAACAACATGTAAGCTAAGTTAGGGCTGACCCAAATCAAACCCTACAACGGGTAAGTTAGTTAGGTTTCAAATTAGTTGTTATGATTGATAAGTAAAATCGAGCAAGGTCACATCATTATCAACTTGAGGCCACGGTCGATAAGTCGATGGATCGTGCTCCAAGATGAGTGAATAGTGAAATTGATTTACTTTGTTCCTTACAAAGTATGGTGTATTTATAGATGATACGAAATTCACGTCTGATAGATTTGATTGTGGTCATCGTCAATCTGATGGCAGCTCGTGTCGGATCTTGTGGTTGTAGTTATCAGGTAGACCTATTTCTCATAACGTGTTCCACTTAGCTTTCATCAAGTGTTATGCCAAAATATAGAACACCACATAACATAAATTTAAGCAGTCCAAACTAGTTCTAGAAGACCTATGAAGAAGCTTATAGCAAATCACCTCATATTTTATGTTTTCTATGCATATAGGTGCTTCGTGATAGAATTGTATCATATAATCCTCGTACGATTTGGAAAGGTTGTATATTACGGCTCATAACCTTTTCCTATATATTTTGTAAAGACAAAAATACCTCAATATAATTTTTCTTTTTTTTTTTAAGGTTTATTAGTAACCATTTTGGTCCGCGTTAAGTAACGTGCTTAATAAACATTATACAATTAAAGCATAATGTACGATTATCTATTTGAAAAGTAAAGTCTATATTATTGTCTTATATTCAAAAAGCAGTCTCAAACTCAAGTAACCAAGACAACAGTGCATTTAATTCATCAGTACTAAATAAGATATTCTACCACATGATTGAAGTATATAGTGAATAGATTCCAACTTTTATTTTCCAAAAAAGATTAACTATTTATTCATGAGTTTCATTGTAAAAAATAAATAAAAAATCCATTTCTGGAAGATTTTATAGCTGACTGTTTCAAGTAGTTGAGCAGTGATAGCGGAGGAAAATTTATAGGGCTAAGAGTAACATGGGGTTCATGGGCAGTACAGTATGTTGAGTCGCCATCATTTTCAAAAAGGGCAATATAGTTGATGTGTTCGTTTCTGCTGCAGAACACACTCGCAATTTTTTTGAAAAAGGTTTAAAAGGGGACCATCTCCTTTTCATTTATTATTATTTAATATTCCTCATCCAATCTAAGTTTCAGAACATGGGAGTGTTGGTAATTAGTCCAGCTCCCATACCAACAAATTCTATTTTCAGTTGCACTCATTAGTCGTCCTTGTGTACGTTCTTTCTTAAATTATATAGATATTTAATATATTGTGGGAGAATTTGGAGAATTGGAGGTTTTAAATGCTTTGCTGCAAGTTAATATTTATTCTTAGAGATAGCAAAAATCAATTTTGTGATCTTAACTTGGCACAAAATCGACTTTGGTACTTATATAACTTGGAACATCATCAACTAGGTTCCTTACTTTTGTAATTTGTTTCATGTTTAGTATATTGGTATCGAGATTTACTTTTGGCCGGAATTGTGTATCTACCACTTGCAAACCTTCAATTTGAAGATTTTTGTCAATTTGCAAATTTCTTGCCCCTTCAATAAAAAAACCAAACGAGAATTCATATTTTAAAAACAATACATAATGATAATTCTGAATTTTAGACAGAAAAAGAAATAATCAATTTTCCCATTTTCCTTCAAGTATAATATTAAGCCCCCGCCGCTGCCCAAAACTTTAATGATCCCCACTCCCTCTTTCATCACCCATCCTTCTTAAAAACGAACTAGACGAATTAACGTGTGTTGTGTGCTTTTTATAATTTTTAGAAAATCAAGGGCTTAAAAAATCTTATTTTATAATATATTTGAAGGAAAATTGAAGAATTGGTACTTTTCGTTTCAAAATTCAAAGTAATATTTATATCTTTATGAAATACAAATTATCATTTTTTTCTAATAAGAAGGGGGGAAGAAAATTATAAATGAAAGTTAATAAAATTTGATTCGGCCATGCATGTGTCATGTGTGGAAGCTAAATTGAAATATTTCCCAAATCAAAGTCATGTAAGCGTCATGTGCAATATAATTCCGAGTAAACTAAGTAAATTCTATAATGGGAGGACTAAATGTGAAGCAAAAATTTAAGATTAGGAACAAAATTAACTAGGTAGCAAGTTTCTGCGCAAAAATGATTTTTTTTTCTAAATATATAATTTGCATCTTCATTCTTTAGGAGTTTCGAGACATCAATACTCTGAGATTTTGGAGTACAGTATTTTGGTAGGATTGCAAAGATTTCAGATTTTCAAGAGTTCTTGAAAATAAATTCTAACGTATAAGGCCGTTAACCGTCAAGTATTTCAAGTGTAAGATTTAGTAAAGCTTGATATAGTATTAACAACTTTTTGTTTAGCGCCAAATAACTAAGAGTGTGCTACTTGGATTTGTTTGTCAATTACACCGAGTCCATTATATGAATCCAAAGTCCTCAACTTTTTAGAAACTTGGCTTACCATTTGAATAGTTAATAACATAGACCTCTTTAAGACTTAAAAGTCTTAAAAGAATATAAAAACATTAATAAGATAAGTTTATGTAATTAGATCAAATTGATTTGTAAAGTGTAAACATATCAAGTTTTTAAAATTTTTGGGAAGTAGTTCTGTATATAATCACAAAGTATGTTTATGTAATTGAATCAAATTATAAAGTTTTTAAATAAAAATCCCATGATTTTAACACTCTATGGCTCTATGAGTACGAGAAAGCCTGAGATTTATGTATGTAATTATGTATATATAGATAATTATGTATAATTCTGGTTTATTATTTAGGGCTCGTTAGATTACTTTAACGGGTCAATTAAATATAAAATTCTTTGAAACATAATATACATTATGTACAAGCACGCAATAACTTTATGCGGCAGGGTCATGTGACCCCATAATCCAGAATGTGACTTTGCCATTTTCGTAATACTTCTGAATAAAAGGACTCCCATCTGAAATTGCTTTTTGGAAATATGAATCCAAAATGAAGGAAATTAAGTAATTTCTAGAAGTTCTTGAACTTTAGCTTTTGAATAATTAGTTTAATGAATTTTATTATATAATTAGACGTTTGAATAGAGTCGAAGTATATTTTTAAATCTTTAAAATTTTGAGTGGATGGCGGAATCAACGGTGGTCATACTTCACTTGTGCAAGTGTAAATCAAGAGAAGAAGGCATTTAGCATTGACACAAAAGCATTTAAATCTCCAATAAAATTTTAGAGTTTAGGGTTTTCTGCATTACATTCTTTGCCTTAATTAATTAGAACATGCAGGTATGCATTTTATTTTATTTTTTCGGGCGCAATGGCAATGAGCTAGCAGAACCGGGCTAACTTCGAGTTGCAGTAATTCCATATGGACTCAATCATCTACGCTGGGTTACCACATTTTAAAATAGGATATACGTCTACGTACATCTCATTAAGTTTAAATGTTATTAGACATATTCCTTACATTTTACGTACAAAAACATACCTCGAGCCTCTTTAATTAAAGATGAAAAATACGGGGTCTATCTATTTTAACTTTTAAATTTAATTTTTTTTATAAGTAAATTCATTAAAAAAGATGAGTACCAAGAAGTACTCAAGGTATATATTGTACAAATGATGCAACAACCTATATCAAGCAAGCCAAGGGACATGAGAACCAATCAAAAAGAGAATACAAAAAGTCTTCGTTACGAGATCCAACTCCAAAAGCATGTCTTGATCTTTTAATTAATTAAATTTTAATTAATTCTATGTCTCTGTAACTTTAAACATTAATGAATTAAGGTTGTATGTCATGTTTGGAGTTTTTATAATTATCCAGCAGTAATAAATTTCTACAAATTGGATCATGCCTTAATTAGGAATGCGAATATACTAAGTATCCTTTACTGTACATTAACACACACACCAATTCATTCACGATGATGTCAATGCGCCTCAATTATTGGTCTCAAGCATGAGTACCACATGCAGGGGCGGAGCCAGGAATTAGAGTTAGGGGGGACGAAATTATACTTTAAAATGCAACCAAAATTATGTTTATAAAACATCATAAAATATAATAATAACGGATAACTGCATTATTTCAATTAATATAAAATCTTTGTTCACTTAGGCTACATGAGTGGTACTCTACGTTTTTTCATAAGATAAAACTCGTGATAGGTAAAGATTGTGAGTTTTTTGTTTGATTCTAATGAAATTATTGTGTATGATTCTTTGATTTGTAGTTATCTAATAGTTTCCTATTCATACTAAATTCTATCAAGTGAAAATTGGTAAGTTTTTACTTTGACCGTGTGTTTCTATTGATAGGTAAAGATTTTAATTTCTAATTGCATTAGTTAAGGTATAGGAGACCTTTTCAAATTAAGTGGGGCCCAGCAGTTCTTTACATGTACCTGAGTTTAATAGCTGCCTAGAATATTAATGCTTATCTTTTTTTTAAGGGAATATTTAATACATATCTTACAAAATTACATTAAATTACTAAAAAAAAAATTTAGAAAAGCTGGGGAGGCAGCCGCCCCTGTATGCCCCCCCCCCTACCTCCGCCTCTGACCACATGGGCTGAACATGACTATATTTCTCTTACAAAGAAAAGCTGTTGACAAGATCCTAGTTGATCGAGACTTCAGTAGTTAATTAGTTGGTAAGAGGAAAGGGTAGCTCTTGTTTCGGGCCTAAAATCTATTAAATTTGTTAACGTTGCGGCTATAATTATTATTGCCTAATCTTTAAAAAAATTACAAATATATAACATAGTTGTGATATAACATGCATTTGCTAGTTTCAGAATTGAATTGAGCAAGAAAAAAAATTGAAATTCTTGAGACCTGTATTATAATTTGTGGGATTATCTTTATTGCCATTTTGCATTGTCTTGTCGGACGAGGGGGGAGGGAGAAGCAATTAAATATAGGATCAAATTGACCAAATTAACTTGGACATTCGGTTTTGATTGTGAAAAAACAACAACTAAAGTCCGAAAATATTTTCCGTTATGGAGTAAACCAAGCAATTTTTCGGTGGTGAGATTTTTATCTTTTTTTTATTTTTTATTGTAAAGAAGAAATTACAATATAACACCTTAAACTTGCATTTTAAACCAGAAAAGAAAATTGTATCAAACACTACAAATATATACAAAATCAAATTCATCAATCATTTTCTCAGACAACTATGTAAGATTAATATTAAATTCAAACACGCTAAAATCTTGAAGAAGTAAACCACACGTCACAAGACTCACAACCCACAAATAATTCAATTCATCATTATGTTAATTCTTTTCCCTTTTTCTCCTTTAAAATGTGTTTACTATATATTGCTTAATTAGTTAGTAAAGTACGATTTGTAATGTTTTAGCGGTAGTGTTGTATGTTAAGAAAAGAAGAAGAAGAATCGGTACGTACTCAGTTTGATTCGATGATCGACTCTTTAAATTAACATTACTAAATTCAAGCAAGGTTGGGTGCATGAGCGTTAACCAAACTTCGAATGGAATATTTTTGCATAGCTGTAATTCAAACTTAATAACTTCGAAATAAAACTAATAACTTCGAAATACTTTTGCATAGCTGTAATTAAAACTAATAACTTCGAATGGGCGTTAACCAAGCTCATTCTTATTTTTATCACAATTGGTACCAGTTTTTCATCAGAAACTAAGATGCTTTTTCGATGTCCCTTTCTTATTTTTATCCATACTAAAAACTGCACCACATACTAATACCTTTACAAAATTCTTAATATATATGACTCGTATAATAAGATTTTACAACGTTTTAACCCGACTATAGCAAACTTACCATAATATTTTTCCTTTATAATATTGACTTAAGATAGGTACTAATAAGGTAGAGTTTGGTATTATCAAAGTCACAAAGTGCTAAAAAAAATTCTTGGTACTATCAATGTAATGCAATAGAGCATGTTTTTATGGTAAAAAAAAAAAACAGAAAGAAAAGAAAAGAAAAGCGTCTAAGCCCTAAGTTCATCAGAAACGCAAATGCTTTTCATTTTGACAATTGTACCAATTTTAAAAGTAAATAACCTTTTGGTAAATTCTAACTTTTTTTTTTCATGAATTCTAACTTGATTTTAATATCTAATTGTATAAATTTGTGGGGTTAACACGACAGTTATCCCATTGATGAAAATCATTAATTTATATATCCTTTTTATACTTCAGGAGACTATTTTAGTTTTTTAATTGCACATAGTATATTTCTATTTTGTTTGACGATTGAATTTTTCCTTCTTATTAAATTTGAGAATTTTGTCTATTCAACGCTAGGCCTAGCATATAAGATATAACTATACATCGTGGTACTTCTGTTAGGTTGATTCTATTCATGAATCAACTCAAACTAGATATTAATTTGGGGTTTGGTAAAGAACAAGAACTATAAAAGAGCAAACATGATATGGTACGTAATGCCAGCTATAAAACTAAAAACTGAACCACATACAATTAATTGGATAAAAATAAGAAAGGGACATTCGATTATAGTAACTGTTCGTACTTAAATATCATTTCGGTTGCTTTATGGTGTACGTACTTGGTAAAAAGGCTCAGTCAACCTGAAAAGAGTCACATGGATTTCTATCCAATTGTACTGAGGAAAGTTTACTGTTTTTTCCGATAATCGTTTTATGGAATCGAACTTCAAAAGTTTCCGACAGTCAGAGAAGCACATGACCGTTCGTACCTTTTGGTACAGTTAGTTTGTGTACGTCTAAATTTACAATAGTCGGTTTTTATACGGACTTTTTATTAGGGTTTTCACATTAGTTTATGTATTATATATCCTTCAAGCATTAGTAAGTATTTTAGTTATTTTTATATGAGACAAATGTTACAATACGATCACTCAGCTAATTGAAACAGTGGCTATCAGTTTTTTTGCACAATAAAGTTTACTTCTATTTGTTTTCTTAAAAACATATGTATTATTAATTTTATACCTCCAAAATGAAAATAAAATAAAAAAATGCGTCGCAAGGGTCTCATTTGGGGTTTACAAGAATAAAATGGTTTGATCATTAAAAGAATTTAGTTATACAAGGGTTTCTATTGTCATAACAAACAAAGTAAATAAAAAGAAATTGTGGAAGAGACTTTAATATTTTATAACTAGCGGATTATTAGACACTAGAATTTCGTTAGGCTTTTAAAGATGTGATACTATAAGATAATATAAGTATTTACAAAAGATTCTTTTAATTGTATATCTAGAGATTTGAAAATAATATTTTGCAAACAAATTTTACATCCACTCGCTTAAAACTTAATAAACATATATTGTGCGCCTATGTTATATAATACTACATTTGCATTCTCTAAAATCTTTAATCAACCCCGGACAAAATTAAAAGTTCGTTATAACATTAGGATGAAAACAACAAAATTTATCTTTTTATATCTGTTGGTTTCAGGGAACATCATTATAATTCTTCGAACATCATGAGAGGTATCTCTAATTACACTAAACTTCGGGGAGGATAGTTGTAATAATCCCTATAATATACCACAAAATTCAAGGGGTAACTGTTATTTTAAGTTTTAATGAAGAGTGTAATCTTTACTAAATTTCAGGGTAAGGGTACATTAGGGGAAAAAATAACTTAGTACGGAGATACGATCAAAATTACTCATGGATATTAAAATTGATTTTTTGGTGACATCCATTTATTCTATTAGGTATTGATCATAGCGTGAAGAACTAAAAGCCCTCGAGAAATGCAAATTTTACTTAAGAAATGGGACAAAATATTTGTTGGAAATGGAAACTAAGGTACGGAGAAACTCGAGGCCTCCTCTATTCATAGGACTTGTAAGTTTCTGCCTTTTAATGCCTAAACAGTGCGCCCACACCATTTCACGTTATCGTCTTCAACTACATTTACCCAAACATGATTCTATCAAGAATTAAAGATCCCAGCAAAGCAAAAGATCTTTCAATCGTGGGGCAATCCTTGAGTAATTCTTACGTTGAATTAATATATGATCCCTATTCCTACAATTTAATGTTACAAATTAATATGTTTTGAAATTAAATCTCCATAGCAATTGCAGTTGGAAAGGTTAACAATTTGAGGATGTAGTAAGAAATGACTGATATAATATCATGATATTGTGAGCAAATCCCATCAATGTTAATAATTAAATGGTTGCCATTTTCAATGGAGATATTTATGATTTTTAAAATTTCGGAGGTTTCTCTAGTTACTACAAACTTTATGGAATGTAGTTGTAATTATTCTTACAATATATATAACAAAACTCAAAAATAACTGATCTTTTAAGTTTTATCGAGGGGTGTAATCATTATTAACTTTTAGGAACAGGGGTACGTTTAATAAGAAAATAATGAGTTATGTTTATATTTTTATGAGAGAACATTGTATTAATAAAAATAAAAATTTCAAATGTTCAACAATATAATAAATTTTAAATATTTTCAAATGAAACAAGTAATAATTAATAATATAAAAGTGATCATATAACACGAAAACAAGATTAAGTAATCATAAAATTAAAAAAATTAAAAAATGAAAAATACTACACGTAAACATAGTATAATCACTTAACAACACGATAAAAGAATTGAAATAGGGTTAAATGCATCAAACCCTCCAACCAATTGTTCGTGTGCGATTGCTTCTCAACTTATGAAAAATTACATCATACCCCAAACCTTTCAAAAAGTGTTCAATTTGAACACGTTTTTACATTTTCAGCCGTTAGATTTGGTGTCGGGGGCTGTCTGCATGAAGTAGGTTATAACTTTTCATAAGTCGACAATAAATCAAACATGGGTTTTAGATTAGGAGGTTTGATGCATTTAACCTTTGAAAATATAAGATTATAAATATTTTGTTGATGAATTTGATAATAGGGTGCTAAAAACATGTATAGTTTGAGATTTTGTTGATATGTATTACTCAGTAAATGAATTAGTAAATTCTGAACAATTAGCATGAACATCTTTTTTTAACAATCACATGATATATTTTTGTACCTTAATTGTCACACATGAAACTTTATACCATATGTTGGTCATGTCTCTCACATTTTGAGTATTTCGACCAGTGTTTTCAGAACCGGACCGGACATCAAACCGGTGAGGTTACTGGTTCAAGGTCCAACCAGTTTAACCGGTTTAACCGATGGTTCGAACAGGTCAGGATATATTTTAAGAAAAATTTAAATAACTCATCCTAGATAATTCTATATTTTTACAATCACATCACAATATTAAATCATAAACAACACATTCAAATCCACAATCACATAACAACATATCCAAATCAAAACATCAAGTGAACACATCAAATCTACCATTAATCCAACTACATCTTCCAAATCCAAACAAATAAAATAAAAGTTAACACAAATCTAAATAGACAATATCCAAAATCCAAATGACCAAAACATAAAGAGTATCCAAGTTTATCAATTAACCAAACCAAATATCTCACTAAAAGTAAAACCACAATCCTCCACAAGAGACAAATTACGTTGAATCATTCGTCGCATTATTTTGAACTCCAACCACCATATCGTCAAATGACCGCAACCCCTTGTCATTACTTCTTAAATCGATAGGTTCATTCATCACTTACAAATCATCACCTAGAGCAATATGACAAAAAAAAAATTTAAGTAAAATCATAAAAAATATTTGACGACTTAAAAATAAAAACTATAAAACATTACAACCTAAGAGCGGTTGTGGGGTTGAATCGTTGGTTGGTTTTTCCTCGACCATTTTTTGTAATTCATCGTAATCAAGCTCTTGACTTGTATCATTTTCATCAACAATCCAGTAGTCCACCTTATCAATGCATTCATAATCAACTGGGCTAGGGTGTTTTATTTTAGTTGCTCTACAAAAATAACATCAAATAGTAAGTTTATTTAACATATTCAAATAAAGAAAAACACAATACAAACACAAGTTTATACCTTTGTTGTAACGCCCCTGAAATTTGGAAGAAAATAAAAGTATTTTCGAATTTTTATTTTAGTCCTTGAACTTTTAGAAAATATGATTTTGACCCCAAAAGTTTTGAAAAAGTTACAATTTAGTCCTACTCCTTTTGAAAAATTTATGATTGACCACGTATATTTTAATTAAGACCAAATGAGTTATCAAAACTTTCAAATTGGTCCCTTTTAGTTTTAAAATATCCAAACATTCATTGACAATGGTAAATCTTGGCATATTTACATTTACAATTGTGAAAAGGTAACTTTGCTTTGTCTTTTATGCTAGATATTTCTAATGTTTTATTCTTATAAAATCCTATCAGATAAGACCTGGAAACATCTTCATAATTAGGGTGGCCTAGCTTGGATTATAATAAAAATGAGTAGGGTATGGTAATTAATCCATGTCTCCCAATTTTCACCTATAAAAGGGAGGCTCTCTTCAACAATTTTCATACACCTATCCTCTCCGAATCTTCTCTTCTTTTCTTCTGCAAAGTTCTTCCTTTTGATGTTTAGATTTCTATAAAAATTGTTTCCATCCTTTAAGCCTTCTTTATAGTCCTTAAAAATCCTCAAAACCGAGTCTTGTCAAAACTGCCAGTTTCGGTACAGAAACTTTGGAAGTCCGAAAATCATATCACAACCTTGAGTCTTTCTCTGAAATTTTTACCACATACTAGTTATTGTGTAAGCTAATTTTATGTTTAGAAACCTTCTTCAACCAAAGTCGTTTGAGGGGTCTAAAAATGAGAAATACGTACCACTGTCCAGAAAATCCGAAAACAGCTCCTAGCTTTCATGATTTATTTAAAATACTAAAACTTGTCCTATTGATCTAATTTGGAAACTACATACTCTCCATGATGTTTAAGATTGAACCCCTCATCTAATTTCAGATTATCATACCGTTTGAAAGTCCGATTAAAGGTGAATCTAAGATTGCTACAGTTTTCTGCCTTATATTTGCATAAACATTTTGATTAACCAATATATGTTGCAAAAGCTACACAAATCATGAAATTGATCATTTATATGGACTCATTACATACTAATAATGATGTTGGATCAGTTGATCATAATTTATAATCATGTTTAATAATTTTCATGGATTTTGCAACATTTAGAAGACATGTAGTTTGTTTTACGGTTGATCTTTCAATTTCCCTAACTTTAATTGAAGTATTATGTCTATCTTATGATCTAACCATCTAATCTAGTTTATTAGCATGATAAGTATTCTGAAAATATTAATATTTATTAGATCTACATGTTTACAATTTATTTTAATTGTTATTAGTGATATATGCAATATTATGTAATTTTATACTAATAACTATAAGAAAATTAGTTTTTACCAAAGTTATATATATGATATGATTTTATTCAAGGGCTTACTGAAGTATTTGTTCAATGTTAAGATCATGGTAAAATTTTTGGATTGAGATTATTATTTAATAAGTAATTTACAAGAATTTTGTTAAGAAATATTGTTTTAAAAAGGGTTTAAATATGCATTGGTGCATATGTATATATTAATATCAAATATGTTGTTAATAAATTAGAAATGGAGACTTTAATTATTATTTTGTAACTGATCTAGTCTTCAACTTGTTACATTGAAATAGTAAATCTCATTATTTATAATTTTACGTCATGGTTAAAGTTAAAATAGAAATAAGGGATTTATCTAAGATTAACAATAATTAGATATTTAATTGAACTTATTTAAATATGATAAATATTGGAAATATATGTTTATTTTGTAAACTTTTGAGCAAACAATTGATTATATCTTTTTGATTTATTTAAGGTTCTGCAATTATCGACGTTAATCAAGAATTTTCCGTACGGTAAAAGGTGAGGTTTGATTTCTGATTTATTCAAAACCCTGTTTGGCATCCGGCCCTGAGAAACTTGGACATAACAATTGTGATTCTTTGTTTCGAATCACGAGCAATATTCTATCACCATTTTAATGTTTTTATATTGATAATCGTTAATTCTTTACATAATCAGTTTTCTTGTCTATTGTTAAATCAAATCTCATTTAATTCACAATCGGAAATTTTCTTCATAATCAAAATTATCCTGGTATCATGATCACCCTATCGATTCTTGAATTGTGCAACGAGCAATGAACTATGTTCGGTCTATGTAGTTCAAAAACGAGCAACGGATATTGTCCGGCTTACTAGCTCATCTGATAATTCTGTTTCACCCATTGGGACGCCTTTGGGAAGTTGGGCCCAGGGGTTGAGAAGATTTACTGCTGGGCAGCAAAGGGCTGTCAGTTTAAGTATTTCAACTTAATACCCATTCTGTCTAAGCGCCGCTTGCAGCCAGGAGTTGGTTGTGACCCGCGTGTTAGATTGACATGTACTCGAGCATGTATTCTGTTCTGTTGCGAGGTAGCTCATCGTGGGGAGGTATACGGTTGAGTTTTGAGAGTTAAGGTTGGATCTGTTATATGTAATTGCACAAATTCATTTTCTCGTTCTTCTGAATATTTCAGTATTATCGTTAAAAATCGATAATTTCAGTTCAATGATGCAGATGTAACTATTCTGGTCATTCTTGTTCGTTTTGTTTTCATTTACTGTTTGATTATTGTCACGTTCTAAGAATCTCGCTAAGTCATTAAAGACTTACTCCTCTTTTGTTCTATATGTCCCTTTCTCAGAGTAAGACTGGTATAGCAGCACGGATGGAACGAATGATAGACAAGTCCGCTTTTTGGAAACTTTGCAAAAATTGTTAAGTGTTTGATTTTGTATTTAAATCATTTTAAAATTGTAAAATGTATTTGTATTCAAAAGACTTCCGCTGTATTTAAAGTGAAAATATTTCATAATGCTAGGGTTTTGATCCTGGTCAGTGAGACCCCTTCCTATGAGCTACAGTTCGGTTTGAGTTGAGTTTGTTAGGTGACCAACACCGGACCAACTCGGATCGGATTGTGACTCGTGGGGCGCGGTCCTCACATTTGTTGCAAACGTGCATTGTTATGCACAAACACAAGATCATTTAGCTTTTGGTGCTCCAACCTATTTCTTTTCTTTGTATGAATACGCTCAAAGACACTCCAATTGCGCTCACACCCAGAAGAAGATGAAGTCTGACTCAGAATTTTAATGGCCATCTTTTGCAAATAAGGCTTATCACCAGCAAATGTATTCCACCAATGATCTATATTTAAAATAAAAAAGATTATACCAGAACAAATACACATAAATTGGAAAATTAAATTTCAAAACAAAGATATACCTGGGCGAGAAGTTTTCACACTATTCACAGCTAATTGTCGTCCAAAAGTTCTTTGTTGCTCCCGAAACATATTAATTTTATTCATCACTTCCAAACACCCAGGATACCACTTCTCCACAATATCAATTACACCACCCATAACTACAACAGCATTTGTTGGACAATTGGAATCAAAGTGAAAAGTTGGATTTAACCAATAAGCCGTTGCATGAAGTGATCTACTTAACATTCTATCCCACCTATCCTCAATAATAGCAACAAATGGTTGGTAATATTGTTAAAGTTTCCTTAATCCCATTAATTGCCCTCGACATGCCCTCAAATACATATCCCAATGAAGATTTCTCATCAGAGTCATAGATACGCAACAATTTCATAACAGGACTCATTACTTTCACATGGACTAGACAATTATTTCAAAGATCTTCATCAAGCACAATTTTCTTAACATATCTAACCTTTGCCTCTTTCATGAATTTCTTGAAACCCGGATCTAACACAATATTCTGCAAATGGACTTTTTTCTGCCACAAACTATGCAACGCTATAAAAGTAGTGCCAAAACGAGTAGCTTCTGGAACAATTATTTCAGTCCACCCTTCCCTTTCCTTTAACCATGAATGTGCCCATTTGCGACTGTAAACAAAGATAGTAACTTTTGAAGCAAGGATAGACAATGTGTCTACACGGGGAAGTGCAACAACATCTTTCAAAATCAAATTAATGCAATGCGCAGAGCAAGGAGACCCTAAAATTGATGGATATTTTTCATTCAGCAACGATCCGCTTTCTTATAATTTCCAGCATTGCCAGTCACCACATGCATAACATTGTTTACCCCAACAATCTCAACAACTTCAGAAAAAATGGCACATAGGTTCTCAGCAGTAGCCTCAAAACTAGAAGCATCAACAGATTTGATAAATGATATCCCCGCAAGAGAATAAACTAAGAAATTAATCATAGCTCTATGACTCCTATCACACCAACCATCCCCCATAATAGTGCACCCCGTTTCAACCCATTTACTTTTCATATGAGTAACAACCATCTCCAGTTGCTTTTTAGCATCATTAAGCAAAGGAACTCTTAATTGGTGGTACGAAGGACCAGTATATCCATGACCCATGATGCTATCCTAGTAAGTGCAGCTTGAAAATAAGGGGAATTCACAGCATTAAAAGAAATACATGCATCATACATCCACATAGCAAAAGCCATATATGTAGCATGCCATCTTTCTTTACTTTGCATCTTATCCTTAATGTTAGGTTGAGAAGAGTCTATCCCTGCCTTCCCTTTCATGTAACTCTCTACGTGCGTCTTCTTCCTCTTAGAACTACCCTCTCTATCTATTTCTTCAATTTTATTTTCTTTAGTAATAGATAAAGATGATGTACCGCCCTTACTAGCTTTCTCACTCTTTAATGATTTCAACATTTCACCACGCAAACCTGGGGGAGGACAAGTACAAGATTTAACATTACCTTTGATGCCCGCTAGATGTTGCTTCATACGATTGATTCCTCCACCCCTTATTTTTAACAAACAATGTATGCAAGTCAATGTCGTCCCCTTTCATGAATTTGAAGTTTCTATAGAGCAATGGTTCCATGCAATATTATTTCTGCCGAGGATTTTGATTTTGACTACTAGCTGATTGAACTTGAGATGGAGCCTTACTTGAAGTACTTGAAGTATTCTCTGCCATTTCCTATTTAAACAAATATGAGAAGTTAATAAAAAATAACATACACTATGAAAGATGAATATTCATAAAAGAACTGAAGAGTTAACAGCAAATCCCTTGCTATGCCTTCTGTTTTTATATTGTTAATGTTCGTTCTTATGTTTTTATGTTGTTAATTATCAACAAACCTCATTTTATGTTTTTATATTCATAAATAACACTATGTTTTTATGTTGTTAACAGCAAACCTCATTTATCAACAAAAACAGTAGCAATCTAAACAATCAAGTCATATCAAATACAATTCAACAATGATGCTTGGACTTGACAATTTACATTTGAGCTCTCATTTATTAACTTGTTGGAGCAAAATGATGTCACCTATGGATCTATTGCTAGACTTTCTAAATTTGATGAATCAATATTTCAAGTCAATATACGACTCAAAAATAGTAACAAAAACCTCATTTATCAACAAAAAAATTAACAAAAATGCAATCTAAAGTTCTCAGTACACGGTTTAAAAAAGATCAACAAAAGGTAAAACAGAACAACAACAATCGACAAATCTCTTCAAGTTCAAGTAATCAAATTCAAAAAATCAACAAAAACAGTAGCAATAGCAATAACAACACAAATCTTAAAATAAAAACATATTATAACTTACGGGATGATAATTCGGGCGGCGAGTGGGGTGGGGCGAGCCCAGAGGCAGTGTGTTTTTTTTTGGCTGTTGTGCGATTAGGGTAGGGGTGTACAAGTGCGGGTTCGGGCGGGTTACTGCTCAAAAAACGACCATACCTACCGTTGGCGGGTTACCATTTTTTCAACCCGTGCGGGTTAAATTAAAAATGAAACCATGCGGGTTGCGGGTTGGGCGGGTTGTGGGCTTTAATTAGTGAAGAAAAATGCTACAATTTTCAGCATAAAACAACAAACAAAGATGTCTAAAAAGTGCAAAAAACACAAAATAAAGCCCTTAAGCAGAAGCTGCTGCTACCTTCCTTGGTGCAGCTTGAGTAAAGTTCACATCAGTACATAAAGCTTAAGGAAAATTGATAGCTCTAACATTGAAAATCATTCATTACTCACTTCATCATAAAGGACGATACAAAGAATAGCAGCAGTAATTTAATTTTCCTCCACATTAGCACACAAATAATCAACTCAAATCCAATTCAAAAGCTACAGCTGGTGCAAGTATTATGCTAAAACAGGCCTAATACAGAATCACATCAGATTTTGTTAATTCCAGATCCTCTTTATGCGTAATTTCACACAGAATTCACACTCGATGGGTCTAAAGCTACAGGTCGTGAATGAATAATAATCATGAACACGTAAACATCAACTATGAGTAAGGTTTGTATTGTCGCATTAATACTGAAAAATCCATCACCACACCAAATCAGACCAACAACAAAGCATCACTCACACAAACACAAACAAAAACAACATCCAAACGAACAGACCCACGAATACGGATAATAAACAGAAGCTTAGCTTCAGGATTCACATATAACCCTCCTTTCAACCTCGCCTCACGCTTCAACTGAATCAGCTCTTTCTCCTAAAAACACCAACACCAGCAAATCAACCTCATCAACGCACAATCCAACATCATCAAAAAAACTACAAAAAAAATTAGAAATGCAATCAAAACAACACATGCACGTGACCGCCGCCAGGAGACGCCGGAATGAGAAGCAGAAGAAGGGAGATGAGGTCGCTGTTGGTTAGAGGAGGGGTGAATTTTGAATCTAGGATTTGGTGAAGAGGAGGAGAGGAGGCACCGTGAAACTGAAATTCTGAATTGGGGAATTTTGAGCGGGGTGTCTGGTTCTAGCAGGTGGCAGGCGGGTGGGCGGCTCGACCCGCCACCCGCATGTTTTCGGCGGGTTGACAACAAAGGAAACTGCCAATATAATAAAAAAAATGGCGGGTTCGGGTTTCGCGGGTCGGATTCGGGCGAGTCGGGCGGGTTGTGAACAGCCCTAGATTGGGGGGGTGTTTTGCTAGGGCTGAAAGATTTTTGGGGGCAGAAAGGTAATTACTTATTTTTTTGTCTTTTTTTTTGGCCGGGTCGATCACCGGTCCGGTTCACCGATTGAATCCGGTTGGACCGATGAAACCGTCGGTCGCGCCCAGTTGTTGCAAAAAATGGTTTAAGCAGTGTTTCCGGACCGGCTTCGCGACCAGGTCGCGGTCCAACCGGGCTGTCCGATTTTAATAACCCTGATTTCGACACTGGAAATCTAACTTTGACCAAAAATTATGCATGTGGCAAGCATTTGACTTTCAATTTGGTGATTTTGACACAATTCGGGCATAGTGACCCAATTTTGGCCCCACACATGACAGATGACCTTAACGTTATAAATATATTATTGGGCGATGTGTCATGTATGGGGCCATAATTTGATCAAAATCCCCAAATTAAAGGTCATTTACTTGTGATATACTCAATTTTCGGTGAGAACTAGAAATTTTGGGCGTCGAATTACTCAACATAAGGGACATGGCCAACATAGGGTATCAAGTTTGATGTGTAATAAATTAAGGTACGAAAAAATATATTATGCCAAATTAAGGTAGGAAAAGTGATTTTTTTCCGCTAAAGTAAGTAAGAGTTTTCGCAATTCTTATTACCTCTAAACCAGCTCATGGCAAATTTGGATTATTATTTTTGTGAGTTATATGCATAATTGAGACTCTAATTTCTTTCATAAATTTGTTAATGAATTAATAAGTTCTATTTCCCGTTAAAAGTGAAATATTATTTTTAATGTTTTTTCGATGCCATATTGTACGTAATAGATCATAAAGTAATCTATTATATATGGATGATAAAGATTCTATCCCATTGACTTATGAAGATTGTAGGTTCATTCCCAAAAGTTTAATGCTACGAAACGTGATAAAAGATTATTACTCTTTCACCTCATCTTTCCCACGACCCACACTTGGAATCTCACTTCTACCATCCACTTACTTCCGCCAAGTATGATTCATTACATTCTCAATACTCATATTCCTCCTATTGCTTATTCAAACCAATTTCATTGGGCATGGGGACCTCGTGGAACCTTTTTGAAGAATAGTGCTAACAATCGGGGCGGGGCCAGAAATTTAGGTTAGGAGGGGTGAAATCAAGTAAGGTTTTTTTATATAAATACAAAGATCTATTATAAATTAATTTAATTTATCAAAAATAATAAATCCTCATAAAAATACTACTACCTTAAGAAAAAGATATTTGATAGGAAAAAAATACAAAAGTAATTCTAATGTGACACAATTTTAGCTCAAAATTGTAAATAAAACTACATAACATAAAATAAAAAAAAATTGAGATGTTGTACACTCATTAAATAATAATTGAATACAAATACTGGAATAATAAAATATATATATATATATATATATATATATATATATATATATATATTTATAGATTTAATTGTAACTTTGTTATCACAAATCTTTTAGTAAAAAATACACATTTCGTTGTTAGTATGTCTAAGAAAAAGTAAAAAGAATATTCTAAAAGATAAATATATGCTCAATGTTATATTCGATGATCACCCTTTATCTCTTTTTTTTATTGCATGAAAAGGGTACGGGAGAATTTAGATAAAATTTCAATTTGCACGACAAGTTATGGATAAAATCTTAAAATTACGGAATTGAGTAAGTTAAAAATGCAATACAAAAATATATGAGCGTGAATTGAATTTAAATTTTAGAATAATTAAGATTAGCTTAATAATATCTATAAATCTTATATATATATATATATATATATATGGTGACTGGAGCTTGGGGGCGGGGAGCCCCAATGCCCCCCCCCCCCCTCCCCCATCACCACCCCCTCGTGGCTCCGCCCCTGCTTAAAAGTGGTTGGCAAGTGACGGCTTATCGCAACACAATCCTTCCCTACCGTGGACTTTGATCTGACGCCAACTCCTCCTCCCCCTGTATTAAATTCTTCCTTTGCTTGTAGTATCACGACGCACTTGCTACATCAACAATTCTCTTTACCAAACAAGCTATCCCTTATGACTAGTGCTCATTGTGTCTAGTGCTAAAGATGACCAGTATCACTTGTTCTTTCATTGCCCAATTTTCTAGCCAGTAAGATATGTCTTCCCAACATATTTTATCTCCCATGAGACACAACACCCTCTTGCTCGACTAGACCCTACTCATCGTGCCCCATTTGGTATTCTGTGTTGGCTAATATGGCGTGTGCAGAATGAGTTCATCTTTTTACACAAACCTATTCACACCAACCATCTGGCTGAGTTTTCCAAGAACACTAAGGTCGCATTTTGGGTGAGTTTTCTGAACCAATTGGCATGGTAACCAACAATGAAGGCGAACTCTAGACCACGAGACAGGGCATTATCTTTGGTTCACATGTGCATATCAATAAATTTGTTATTGCCCCTGACTCAGTTTTTGTTCTAGAGTTTGATGACGAGACGGACCTCTCTCATACAACTGAAGACTTTATGGAGTGATGTTTGGAGGAGCTTGACTAGGCGGAGGTTTTGGTGATTTTTGACTTCTGGGAGACGAATAGAGTTGTGAACCAGCTTGCTCGCGCACGATATGACTAGGACATTTTTTATGCCGGAGTCCAGCAGGATACACTTAGTACATACTGAACTTTTTGCCCTGATTGGCTGACACATGTTGTCAGTCTTGACCTTTATTGTACATATACTCGATTGTCCCGCTCTCCTACTCCCTGCAAACTCTTATACATGCTACTTTGATATCTCTTCCTTTCCAAAAAAAAAAAGAAAAGATTATTACTCATTCAACAAACAAAAAGAACTATCTACACGTATTTTCAATTATAGAGAAATTCTTATATTTGACCCGTTATAAGAGATGCATCAACAAAATTATGGAATAAATCAGGGGTCTAATGACATTATGGCTTCTCAGTGAGGTCCCATTTGTTACGAGTCTTATGACCACTTGCAACGCAGTACCATAGATTTAATGCCAGTAACTTATTTAAGTTAAACCAACTTTTAAGTAAGTTTATTTGAAAAGAAAAAGACAACCACTTTTTAGTAAGTTTGCTTAATCCCAATAGAAGTTGAATAAACAATATCTGTCATTCTTCGGGTAAGAGGTCACCGCCAAAATTAGTAGTTATACGTTACCTGTCTATTAAATTTTCTTGAAGTAATCCAAATTTGAGAAAGATTTTTCCTATTCATGAATTTAATTAGCATAAAATTAGTTGGGACACGCAGGAATTAGGGTCCATAATGTCATTAGGGGGGCGAACAATAAAACCCCACATCAAATGGGCTTCGACCCCACATTGTCCTTTCATACTTGCCCACAGCCCAAAACATCCGTAATGTGTCCTTTGTTCCCACAACTCACATGTACCCCACCTCCAATCCTAATCTAAGAAAATTTATTTCAGACGGCTGCTAAAACATTTTTCATGTCATCTATAGATCAAATGAATTTTAATAACTTTATGTTAATTACATTTTGCTAAAAGCACTTGAATGATAATACCATGTTATTACGCTGCAGAAACTAATTTGATTCCGGGGAAAACTTTCACTTTGTATTATGCTTAAAAGGCAAACCTTTTTTTCATCATCCGTAATATAGGCTAGAAAATAACTAAATGTGAAAATAAAATACAAAAAAAGTAATTGTATTATGCATAACTATATATATAAAAGAAAAAACATACGGGATTTTTGTAATCTTTTGTGATTTTTTAAAAAGAGGAAAAAAATATTGCCCTCTTATGTTCTTCTCACGCTCTATGAGGTTAAAAAAGATCTCCTCTTATTTTTTAAACACATGAAGTTTTTCACATATATATAGTTTTTTTGTTTATTGTATAATACGTGGGTTATTTTATTGTTGTTATTAGATATAAAATAATTTATTCATTCCACCCTCTACATCACACCCTAGATCAATAACTTAATTGTGCTAAGTTATTATACTACATAAAATTGTTACTCCCTCTCCCTCTACACCCCCACCCCTACACCCCGCCCCTACCCCCATGCATTGCTCCATAAATACCACCACACTCCTTAACTTTCCTCACCACTTCCACTTCTCCAAATTTTAAAACCCCTCCACATTTTTTTCTCCTTTATTCTCTTGCCCAAACACCACATCCCCTTCTTTCTTTTCTTACCAAAAAAAATTCAAAATGGCCATCAAAAAGCCAAACAAGATCTCACAACAAGTAACCCTAAAACAAATCTTGAAAAGGTGTTCGAGTTTAGGCAAGAAACATGGGACATGCGACGACGATGAAAGTAGTTATCTTCCCCTAGATGTCCCGAAAGGCCACTTCGCGGTGTACGTTGGCGAGAATCGTAGCCGATACATTGTCCCTATCTCGTTTTTAACTCACCCCGAGTTTCAATGTTTGCTAAGGCGAGCTGAAGAAGAATTTGGATTTTATCATGAAATGGGACTCACTATTCCTTGTGAAGAAGTCGTGTTTCGTTCACTAACTTCCATGCTCAGATGAAAAAAATTTGGAAAATATTTTTGGAGAAAGATGGTCAAGATGAAATGTAATATTTCTATCTTTTTTTAACATCTTTCTTCTGAATTATCACTTTTATTGATCTAAGTTTTTAAACCCATTTTTGGGTATATGTAATGACTTCTAACTAGAAGACCCTTGAACTGAATTTTTGGGGGTTTAATTTGTATAAAAAAAAATGGATTGTAATTTTTCTCACAGAGGTGCATGTTTGTCTGCACCCTGAGAGAATGGTATTAATTAATTGAAGATCTACTTAACCAGTCTATTGTCACTCGTATTTTTTTAGTATTGTTGTGTATTTTTTTGTTAGATCGGTCGTTTCGTGTTTGACGTTAAGCGGTATAATTGATTTGTGTTATAATATTAACATTGAATTCTTCTTTATTTATACTTCTGCGATTCATAATTTCTCGTTAAACTTTGGAATTTCGTTCAAGAGAAATATACTTGGTAAAATAATATTAGAGTAGCAAATATAAGTCTCGTAGCTAATTGTATTATTTTCTTCATTAGATTCATACTTTAAACTTGTCGCTTCGAATATTCTATATAGCATGAGGTTACTTTAGTAATATAAAATTGAGTGTTATTTTAATAAATGAAGTACAAGAAGATGTAAAAGAGATTTACTATTCTAAGATGAAGATCTATGAACATGTAGTTAACTTATAGAAAATTAAAGTTTCTTTATTTTACCCCCTAGAGACTTTTTCATTTTCCTGGGGAACAACTCTTGACATGTCTTCTCACGTCTGTGTCGATATTCACTCTGTGACGATATTAACTTCGATCTCATCACATGAATAGATTATAAGCCCATCATATGTGTTTAGTAGACTTCAACATTATGATATAAAAGCTTGAAGTCCCTTTTATTCATGTCTTGGAAACCTTTTAAGGGGAGAACAAACGACTTCAACTTCTATCAATTTCTACCTATAACAGCCTTTGACGTTATAAAATGCACGTTCAAATTACAGTACTTCTCATTAAAAGTTCTAGTAATTGAGCGCTTTTATGACTAACCAAACGTAACTAATATTGAATATTATTGTACTCTTTAAAAAGTATACATGATTACAAATTTTACAAGTCACGTAAGAACAAAAAGTATCCGTCAATAAGTAGACCACGTAATTGATTCCTTGACACCTGAGCGTATTTGGATCTTTCTTGTGTTCGTATTTGATTATTGAGTTAATCCTTGGGTGCCTTTCGAGTTCCGTACATATATGGGACTAGTTAGTCTGATATTTTTTTGGTTTGGAAAAGATTCGACAAAGATTACTTTGTTAATGTCGTCACTTTAATAGCAAATAATAAAAGAATTTGTCTCATTTAGTTTAACGTATATAATACAACAAAATAAAAAATAAAGTATATATAATAAAGGACGGTAGAAGTTTACGTTAGAAAACTAATGAAAGGATCACAACCGGTACGGATAAACAATTCAAACGGCGCTGTTTGGTAGTTAGTTACCATGAACACCTAACCAAACGTGAATTATTTACGAGCATATAATTACAAGTACATGTTTTAACCGATTACACTAGACGTTGGGTGAGTAAAGTTAGTGAATCTCCGATCAGTTAATCCATCTAAAAAATATGAATAATAATTGTCTAATAAGAAAAGTAGAAAACCAATTAATTAGCTAATCTGATTAGCAAGGGTTCAATTTTTAATCTAAAATTTAAAACATAATAATTTAGTCCACCACTTGAAAGTATAGAGAGCAAAATATTGTAACAATTAAGTGTTTATTTGATGACTAAATATACCTAACAAGATATAAATTAAAAACCACAGTGAAAGGAAAAGATGAAAGTTTCTAACAATTAAATATAAATACGATGTTTACAAGTCATAAAAGAAAAATGAGTAAAATTGTGGCCTCCATGAAGATAAATGACTAATTTTGCAAGTTATAAAAATTAAGGACCATATTTGCAATCACACCCTTAAGTTGATGAACTATATATTATGCATTTTGCCTGAAATATTTACTATGATTTTAATAGTTACATTATAAACAATTTCTGAACTCTGAAACTATTTAAAGAAAGACCTTTAAAACATTTTCAAAATTCAGGTGATGACTCTGTAATTATTCAAGTAAGGTCTATTTGAAATATGTTGATTTTAACTTTCAATGGACGCTTTTGCACTTGTTGATCAAAAACTACGAGAATTTTTTATTAGTAGCTAGAGTAAACTTCCAAAAATGTATTGCAGTTATTCCTAATTAAATCCCTAACTCTCAAAGTAAAATGTAACTTTGGCCTGATCTTAATAAACTTGAAGGCCAACAGAGTAAACGGCGCATGTGCATGAGTTTAAAATTTTATCTATCACATAGTGAATGCATAAAAAGTAAGAAAGAGCTTATATTGTTATACCATTATATGAACTATTAAAACATTTGGGAGTGTGTCATGTGTGTACGTAGTTATTAACTAATTTAAACCTTCTCGTGTTTGTAGGTACTCATTATTTAAATTTTATTTGAAATTTTATATTTATGTATCCAACTTCCTTACCTTATTGTTCTTAATGTAGTTATTGCGGCTCGGCTGCTCTCTACCTCTCTTCAAAACATAAACTCAAATAGACTATTAGAAAAAAGATTAGATCAATCGCATGATCTAATATTCTTTTGATAGCTCTTTTTCTTTTCTTTTTATGGCTTGTTCAAAAAAAATTTGACTATTAAAAAAAATAAATCATGCGATTTCTTGTTATATTAGCCAAAAATATTGTTTTTTTTTTTTTTTAACTCATCAAATGCAAGACAAGAAAAGTATCCAGCCCTTAAATCTGTGCGTAATATGTGTATAAATTCTTTCATTAATGCGCACCAACTTCATTCAATTGGGACAAGTAAAAAGCAGAAGTATAGCAATGAATGAGATAAGAGTGGTTAGCTTTAAAATCCTCTTTTTGTTTAAGCCACAGGGAATCCTGACACTACAACTCTTTTGCATAAATGTGTTCCCTCGCTCTCACTCTATGTTAGCCCACAATGTATTCATATCTTTCGTCTAAGTTTTCGTCTTTAATTACTGCTCAAATATATCCACCACATAAATAAATATCTACATGAATCAGATGGCATCATATTTTTTGTTTCTTCGAATAAAAAATACTTTAAGAAATGCCAACGAACTCCAACCGGTTTTGTCCAACTTAATTTGGATGGATCGGATCATCACAAGGAAATTCTAATCCAAAATGAAACATTGTTTAAGATGTTAATGGGACTTTGTTGCTGAATCAATTAAGTGACACCACAAATTATCAAACAAATTTTTTGAGTCTTAGGAAATGCACTTATTCATTTGTTACAGTCTTACAGATTATTCACATTCTCGTTACATCTATCTCATTGTTCATGATTGATTGTATCATAAAGACACAGTTTTCCTCACCTCATTTGAGTGGTCTTTTACAAAAATTTCAAACTACCATTACTGGCTTTGTATCTGTCACGAGATCTTTTTACTACAGAGAGATCAACCCGACAGCAAAAAATTTAGTCAAACCCCAATAACCTTTTCAACCCATAACGTCCTAACAGCATGTGCCTGACTTAACTTCGACATCTATTGTTTTACAATAGTTCCTCGGTTGTATAAAATATTTCACGAACCTTACCCCGTGCATTATACTTATTATTCTCCATTGATCATGAGTGAATTTTATCTTATTACAAAAGAAAATCTTAAGATGTACTTATGCATATATATGTATTTATATATCGAGAAGTCTTTTCACTTGGTGTAATTGAAACTTAAGAGTAAACTTTGAGGAAAAAATAAATAAATTCGTGTCAACGAGTCTCGCCGAACATAGACCAATACACAAATTAAAATATAGCACTCACCAATTCAACGCCGTTGAACTCTCTTAGGTTTAAAAATGGAATATTATGTTGATCCCTAGCAAAGTGTAACAATATACGATTAATTTGAAAAAGAGAATCTTTACATACCCAAAATTCTTATATATTAACAATGTTTATCTTTTATCAACCAAATACTTTCGTTTGAAACTAAAACTGCAAAGAATGAAATTATAACTGGCTTTTGTCCTTTCACAATTCCAACAAAAAACTAAAACTTGGTGGTACGTACTTTGCAGGTACGTACAATTTTAATAATCTCTCCTGCAAAAGCATATAGGAGCTAGCTAGGAAACTTCCTTTTCTTTGAAATAATATATACCCGAATGTTGTAAGTGATGGTGGGTCAGGAGGATCCGAGACCATACCCGGGCCCCATTTCAGTACAAGCATTATCTGAGGGCACGTGAGATTCGGACCACCACCGTAGGTCATTTTAATTCCGTGCAATTTGCAGAATCAACATGTGAGTTTCCTTTCACGTGACCCGGATTCATATATAGTATATTTCTACCACCTTTATTTATTTATTTTTGGGTAAATACCACCTTTCGTTTTTTTTTATATATATATATATATATATATATATATATATATATATATATATATATATATATATATATATATTCATTTTTCATGCAATATCTTTTGATGTCTCGATTTCTTTTTGACTCTCTTTTTATGAATATATATTTTGTAACTTTCTTCATTATAGTTTTATCAAGTTGACTATAATGCTGCGATTATAGGTTGAACTTTGATGCATGTACTTTTCACTTTGATTTCTTCTCTAACACCATCAAATTGTACTTTGCATTCACTTCAAATTAAACCTTTGGAGTATTTTTACTGTGTATTGTATATGAATCTTTACAGTTGGGACTTTTTATATTCGTTATAGAGATTTTGCTATGTATTACAAGACACTTCTTTCTAACATTATGCTGCTACAATCAAGAAAAATACGTGCATTATTAAGTTGGGTCGCGTATAAAGGTATATAAATATTAATGCAAGTTAAGGGGAGACTGAAGGGCAATTAGGAACTGTCGTTATATCAATGCTCACATTCGAAGATCAAATTTCGCTGATACATATGAATTTTGTATTTGATTCTTAAAAATCCTTAAACTTCAATGAATTTGCATGTATTTATTCAAACTAACTAATGTTTTTGTAACTACAACAAAGTCGGGGGGTGTAAATGTAATTATCCCCTAGAAATGTAGTGGTGCAGTGACTTAGTATGTCGAATTAATCAGTAATTATTCAGATCGACATACGCATGAATTTAATAACATCATTAAAAATCGGAAACCATCTCGCATGAAGAAATGGAAAAAACTCTCATCATATATATGAAGGTCCATTTTCTGATGTATCCAATTAGCTGGCTAATAATACATTTGGCCCCAATCACGTGAACCCTCATATCAGTTGTCATCTATTTTAGCATAATGAAAGACATTTTTACACCCTTTTTTTTGACCTGCTACACAAAATACGATATTTAAATTTTTTCAAAAAACTCCATATAATTTTGGACCAATAGTCATATTCGCAGGTGCTATGAAGAAATTATTTAAATCGAAGCCACAAGTTTAACATCATTAAAGTTTGAAAATGAAACCATCTCGTACGAAGATAGGATGAAAAACTTTCATATGCATAGATCTATTTTCTGATGTATCAAAGCAGCTGGCTGATCTTCATTAGGCCCCAAAATCATGTGAACCATCATCAATTGGTCATCAGTTATGGTATAATGAAAGACATGATTTTCCATAAAGCAAAACTTCATTAATTGGATGGTATGGACTTCAAAAATTATTGAAAGCTGTGTTTTTCGTATAATTGAAATGTCGTTTATTAAACTTATTGTTTATGTGTGTTAGTGGATTATAACTTCTAAGAAGTTCCTATCCTCGATAGCTTTTAGGTCATTTCATGGACCCTTATGTAGTTGATCTCTAAAAATGACAATATTATCCACTTTCAAAAACCTTTAATTGTTTCAGATCCATGTTAGTTGTCCTCTTAAGTTGTGCGAAAAAAGTCTCAATAACGACGTTTTAGCATTTATCATGAAATAAACAACGATATATTTATATTATTTAATTTCATAAACAATAACAACCACGTCCTAGCTACAGGTCTTCATCAACTTCAAAATATATTTGAGCTTAAGTAAGTTTTTTGAGTTACTTTTAACTATAATTGAAGTTCTTGAGAGAGATGTCGTGAAATAAAAATGTGAGTTGTGGGAAAAAGTAAAATTTTGAGTGGAAATTCTTTTTGCAAATATCATACTTTCTGTAATCTCATAAGTGACCGCATGGAGTTAGGTGGTGTTTGCAAGAGTTTATAAAATGAGCGTGTTCACGACTATTGGTTAAAGCCATTTTAAATGACTTTTAATAAAAAGTCAAGAGTGTTTGCAAATTTTTTTAAAAAGCTACTTAAAGAATTAATTATGTGTTTAAAATAATTAATGAGAAGTAACTTTTCTTTTTAATGAGAAGTAACATAATTCCAAAAGCAGTTAGAGAAGCACCCCTGAGAATGATTTTGCGGCTTGTACTTTTTCTGACTTTTTATTTAGACAAACAAAAGCAAAAGTCAGTATTCCAAACACTAAAAATATGCTATTGCGGCTGCAAAAGGCAACAAATTTCTTTAATAAGCATTTGCAAACACCGGCTTAATTAGGGATCTAAAACCCAAATTATTTAGCTAGCCGTTACAAATTTAAGATTAGAAGATGGGTAAAGCCCACAAAATGTTGGCTCAGGTATCTAATGGGCCATGCACAACTTAGCGCGGGGTCTCGTGCATATGGTCCTCTCGGTTTTGAATTATTGACATTTGACCACAAAAGTGGGATCTTCTGTTTAGTTGAATATAGTTGCACAATATTTTTAAAGGCAGGTTAGGCCCATTACAAATCAATTCTAAAGTTCCAACTCAAACATAAACATCACTTAATAGTCAAGTTTCATCCTAAAACTTGATTGAGGTGAACAAAAATTTCCATTTACAGACAAGATTACCATGCTTAACTTTTAATATGGAAGCCTACTCCAATGTGCTTTAAAAGGCTTCCACAAATATCAACAAAGACTTGTAGGACCTAAGGGTAATTACATTATACCTCATGAAATTATATCAAATTACAGAAGTTTCGGTGGAGGTTTAAATAATTCCAAGACATTCCCATAAAAGGCTAAAACAATGCAAACATACAAAATTCAGTTAAATGGTAAAAGTTTGATATACTATGCAAATATTGGGCTATTTTTAAAAGAGATTCAAGCTTCTGTTGATGCTTCACTAGATATCCAAATCTGATGAAGCCATATTTATAACATTTTCTTAAATTTGTGAACTACTAACATGCAAGAGTCAAGCCTCAGCGGATGCTGTTAAGCAGACTCCTAGTTGATGATTTATTAGACTCCTAGTTGATGATTTATTTCTTTTATTGTAAATATAAAATATCAGTAAGCATATTAGTACTAGGACTCTGTAATAGTATATATACCTTTTCTGTGATTAATAAAATCATTCGTTCACTTTAATAATCTTATATGGTATCAGCAGGATTTATCTCCTAAAAGAGTAATTCGATCCCTATGTCTTCCGCAAACTCTTCTAACCCTAGCTCCGCCGAGACGCCCGACGCCGCCGCCGCGTCTCAGCCGCGTGAAGCCCTACCGACCGTGCCGCTTCCTCCACGCGGCCCGCCTCTTGATCCGATTGTTCCGATCAATGCGCATACTCATCTTCCTCTCCAGCTTACGTCTGGCAATTACTCCTCCTGGAACGCTCAAGTTCGCCATGTGTTTTATGGCTATGGAGTTTTAGGGTTTCTTGACGGCTCTACGCCGTGCCCTTTTCGCGGTGCGACTCAGCATGAGATTGCCGCTTTTATTCATTGGACGAGACAGGATGCTCTCCTACTTGCCGCCTTGTTTGGCTCCGTTTCTGCGGAGATTGTGCCGCTAATCTCCACCGCTCGGACGACTGCTGATGCGTGGTCTACCCTTCAGCGTCTTTTTGCCAACAAGTCACGATCTCGGGTCATGCAGTTGAAGGAGGCTTTGTCAACCATGACTCTCGGTTCCCTATCCGTCACTGAGTTTCTTCATCAGGTTAAACTCAAGATTGACGAGCTCGCCATCATTGATAATCCCTTATCCGATGATGATGTCACCTTGTTTGTTCTCAATGGTTTGGGTGCCTCTTACCGGGATATTGCCGCTCAAATCAATGCTCGGGATGATCCTCTCTCGTTTGCCGCCCTTCATGACAAGCTTGTGGCTCATGAAACCTACGTGCGGCGGCTTGAATCCCAATCTGCGTCACTTGTTGCCACGGCCAACACCGTTTCTGCCGGCGATCCAAATCGTCAACGTTCAAATCAGCTAATTTCGACCAATGGTGGACGCGGCCATGGCCGCTCAAATCTCCGGGGGCGTCGTCGCAACAATAATCAGGGCAATCAGGGTGGTTATTACAACTATAATCCGAATCAGGGGCCCAACTATAACAATCAGGGAAACCGTCAAGGACAGCAAAACTATCGGCCTCCACTCATCTGTCAGATTTGTGGTATTCAGGGTCACGGCGCTCGTACTTGTCGCCAACTGCAGTTCCCTATGGCTAACATGGCGGCATCTCCCCCGCAACCGCCTCCCTCTCTTCAGAATTGGATGGTGGATTCTGGTGCTTCCCACAATTTGACTTCTGATCTTCAGAATCTTTCCGTTCACTCAGAATATGACGGACCTGATGAAGTTCAAATTGCCGATGGTTCAGGTTTGCCGATCACTCATATTGGCTCCACGTCTTTCTCTGTTTCTGATCGTACTTTTCATCTTGATGATGTCTTGTGTGTTCCGTCGTCCCGTCGCAATTTATTATCCGTTCATCAGTTTACTTCTCGCAATAATGTTTGTCTTGAATTTCATCCTTCGTGTTTCTTTGTTAAAGACCCGCGTACGGGGGTCAAACTGATGCGAGGAACGTGTGATAATGGCGTCTATCATCTGAATTTTTCCCCGTTGGCTCGGCGTTTCTTTTTGGCTAACGTGGGTGAACGGACGACGGCGGCAACATGGCACAGTCGCCTTGGGCATCCCTCGGATAGCATTAGTTCTTTGATTTTTCGTACTTTTGCTTTACCTTGTGATTCTGTACTTGCTAAGTCGAACGATTGTTGTTCTTTTTGTTTATTACATAAGAGCCACCGATTACCGTTTTCTGTTACTTCTTTGCACTCTTTCCATCCGTTACACTATATCTATGCTGACGTTTGGGGCCCTTCCCCTGTGTGTTCATTGAATGGAAATCGGTACTACCTGTTACTTGTTGATCACTTTTCCAAGTATAGTTGGATTTATCCTATGTCTCACAAGTCTCAGGTTCTTCCCATCTTCCGGGAGTTTCGCAGATTAGTTGAGAAGCAGTTTGGGTACAGTATTAAGAATTTTTATTCTGACAATGGTGGTGAATTTGTGGCACTGCGTTCTTATCTGTCTGAACAGGGTATTAGTTGGCTTACCACTGCTCCTCATACTCCTCAACAGAATGGCACTGTTGAGCGACGTCATCGGCAGTTTGTGACTCTAGGTCGCATCCTCCTGGGTCACGCCTCTCTGCCTCCGGATTTTTGGGATTTTGCCTTCCAGACGGCGGTGTACCTCACGAACCGGCTCCCTACTCCGATTCTTCGGGGTTCTTCACCGTTTGGGGTCTTGTTTGGGCGCCCTCCTAACTATCTCAAGCTTCGCACCTTTGGTTGTCTCTGTTTTCCCTGGCTACGCCCTTACTTTCCGGGAAAACTTGACGCACCGTCCAGGGCTTGCTTGTTTGTTGGGTATTCCACGTCTCAGAGTGCCTACCGTTGCTTGGATCCCACGTCTGGTCGCATTTATATCTCCAGACATGTTCGGTTTGTTGAAAATCAGTTTCCGGGTTTCTCTGGCATACATCCGACACCGGCCCCGCCTATCTGCCTTAAGCCCCTCATCGCCGCGCCGTTTCCACTCGGCCCCGCGCGCGCCCCGCAGGCCCCGGCTCTCTCGCCTCGCGCGAGCGTGCGCGCCACGTCGCCCGCGGCCCCGGGCTCGACAGGCCCCGCGGCCCCAGGCGCGCCGGGTGCTGATTTCTCGCCTGCGGTGCTGCCCCTTTCGCCCGACTCCACTTCGGCCGCTACGCCGCCGCATGATTTGTTGTCGGGCCCCGCTCCACCGCCGACCCGAACACATCCCATGACCACCCGCTCAATGAACAACATATTTCGGCCCAAAGTTGTTCACTCTGCGACCAAGCATCCGGTTCAGGGTCCGATTGAGCCTTCCTCCGTCACTACTGCTCTTAAGGATCCTACATGGCGGGCGGCCATGGCTGATGAGTATACGGCCTTGGTCAAGCATGGTACTTGGAATCTTGTCCCGGCTCCTTCTCATGGCAATGTGATTGGTTCCAAGTGGGTTTTTCGCATCAAGCGGAAACCTGATGGCTCCATCGATCGCTACAAGGCCCGTCTCATTGCCAAGGGTTTTCATCAGCGTCCAGGCGTGGATTACCGTGAGACCTTCAGCTATGTTGTCAAGCCGGTTACCATCCGTTGCATTCTTTCTATCGCCACTGCTCGCTCGTGGCCAATTCGCCAACTTGACATCAGCAATGCCTTTCTTCACGGTGATCTTGCAGAGAATGTGTTCATGACTCAACCTCCGGGCTTTACTGATGCCAATTTTCCCAACCATGTTTGCCATCTTCGGAAATCATTGTATGGCCTCAAACAGGCCCCTCGGGCTTGGTTCTTGGCGCTCAGTACGGCCTTGGGGTCACTTGGTTTCTCTCAAAGTAAGTCTGACACTTCTCTCTTCATATTTCTTCGGGCTACTGTAACTATTTATATTCTCGTATATGTGGATGATATTATTGTCACTGGCACCGACTCCTCTCTTATCACTCGCATCATTGCCGGTCTTAGTGAGCGGTTTGCCGTAAAAGATCTTGGTGATCTTACATACTTCCTTGGGGTAGAAGTTATTCGTTGTCGTGAGGGTCTTTTTCTTTCTCAACACAAGTATATTGGTGATGTTCTTTCTCGGCACAAAATGGATGGTGCTAAACCGGTCGCCACGCCTATGAGTTCGACTCCTGCCGTGCCCGGTTCTCCTCCTCTCGTTAGTGCCACGGAGTTTCGTCAAGTCATTGGCGCTCTTCAGTACTTGACTCTTACTCGTTCGGACATTGCTTTTGCTGTGAATCGTCTTGCTCAGCGTATGTCTTCTCCTACTGAATCCGACTGGGCTGCCCTTAAACGTGTTTTACGGTACTTGAAGGGTACTATTAATCATGGTGTTTTGCTTCGTCGGGATTCATCCTTGCATCTTACGGCTTATTCAGATGCTGATTGGGCTGGCGATTCTCTCTCTGCTGCGTCTACCTCGGCATACGTTGTCTTTCTTGGGTCAAATCCGATATCTTGGTCCTCTCGTCGGCAAAGGGCTGTTTCTCGGTCCTCGACCGAATCGGAGTATCGTGCTTTGGCAAATGTTTCGGCCGAGGTTCGTTGGTTGCAGCATTTGTTTGGTGAACTTGGTTTTTCTCTGCCTACTCCCCCGCATGTTTTATGTGATAATCTCGGTGCTTTACGTCTTTCTCTTCATCCGGTTCAGCACACTCGCATGAAACATATTTCCGTGGATCTTCATTTTGTTCGGGATTTGGTGAACAAAGGTTTTCTCACTGTTTCTTATGTTAGCACTGTTGATCAGCTTGCTGACCTTCTCACAAAACCTTTGTCACGAGTTCGTTTTCAGTTGTTAAGATCCAAAATTGTTGTTGCCGATGGGACGTCAATTTTGCGGGGGCGTGTTAAGCAGACTCCTAGTTGATGATTTATTAGACTCCTAGTTGATGATTTATTTCTTTTATTGTAAATATAAAATATCAGTAAGCATATTAGTACTAGGACTCTGTAATAGTATATATACCTTTTCTGTGATTAATAAAATCATTCGTTCACTTTAATAATCTTATAGATGCACGAGGCCATGTTCATAAAATTGAAGTTTGTGTCCGTTCATATCTTTTAGCTAGCACATTTTCAGGTATCTGATAGCATCAATAGACTTAAGTCACTTAACCAATGTTCAGGGGCGGAGGGGAGGGTAGCATGTCGGGGCCCCTTATATATATATATATATATATATATATATATATATATATATATATATATATATATATATATATATATATATATATATATATATATATATATATATATATATATATATATATATATATATATATAATGCTATATAGCATAATATAATATATAATAATTATAAAAATTGTATTTCTTAAGTATATATATTATATAGTTTCATATATAAAACTATATAGCTATATTTGATACAATCTAAAAATTGTCATATATAATGAATATTTGTCGTAATTTTTCTTTTTTTACTTATTTTGCTTTTTGTGCTTAAATTTATATTAATTCACTTGACTTGTCATACATACTACTTCCCGATTTTATAGTCTTATGCTCTACGAGTAATAAATAAAACAAAAAGTGAGATTTTCTATCAACATTTGCTTGTATGTATCTTTTTTAATATGATAATTCTTTTATCTCTTCTAAATTCTAATCTTTTGAATAAAAAACCTGTGTAGACATATAGAGTAGAGCATGTATCTTAGAATAATAAATTCGTTTAGATATACTAGAGCAAAAAAACGTGAAAGAATACGATAAAATGTTCATATGTTATACTTATATGTGATAAGCCAAAATAATCATGAAGAGAAGTAAGCCAAAAAAAAATATCTTCCTATTTTAAAGAAAAAAGAGGAGGGCGAGAGGAGTTGTCTTTGAAAAATACGATTGTGGAGCTCTATAGTTATATTTTCATTGATGAATTATATTTCCATAATAAATTACAACGGGGTTGATTATAGAAAAAAAAAACATATTATCCTAATGAGAAATTCTTTTACATTATTTCGCCCTCTGAACAAAATTCTTTGCTCTGCCTTTGCCAATGTGGTACCATCCTCTCAAATTTTCACATTAGTAGTGAAAAGAACAAGTATGTGAGATAATTTTATTTTCTTCTAGCTAAAACTTAAATATGGAAGGAAAAGTAGAAGTCCACTATTTATCTAGTGATCAAGAAATCATTATATCGAGATCTTCTGAAGTTTGGTTTGAATTTTAAACATTATTTAGGTTTAAATATTCCCCAAAGCTTCTAAATCTTATAAGGCGTCTCCAAAAATTTATGAAAAATTACACATATACTCTGTCTAATAATTGTACAAATCTCAAATAGTGAGCAATTATTCAAAAACTTAGAAAATATAACTAAAAATTAAACTTTAGAAGGTGTATACGCAATGATTTTTATGTTTTAGTTTGTTCCAGTACTATTAGTAACAAAGAAAGAAGAAAGACTTCTAGAAAACCTTTCTTTTTTAATGTTTGTCACGAACATAACTAATACAACACAAACGCGAAAAAAGAATGTTTATTTTAGTCATAAAGAAAGTTTCACCTTCCCACGACAAGGATCAGCTGGACCAATATTAACTCAATCAATTAAACCAACTTTAACATAAATCCAAATAAGTTTAAATTAGTGCTTCAAATAGCTTACATATATATGGGAATTTTAATAATATATGGAACTACTATAATAATTGAAACAAAAAAATAAGAACTGTCACGGCTCTAGCAATTTTATTAAATAACTAAACAATACAGAATTTTATTTTGGGACTAATGGTGTTTGCAAATGCTTACAAAAGGAGCTTGTTCACTACTTTTGCTAAAAGCCACTTTAAGTGATTTTTAATAAAAAGTCGGGAGTGTTTGCATATCTTTTTAAAAAGCTACTTAAATCATTAATTAGGTGTTTGCAAAAATTAATGAGAAGTTACTATTCTATTTAAAAGACCTTTCAAAAATAACATAATACCAAAAGCAATTGGGAAAACACCACTGGACATGCTTTTGTGGCTTGTGCTTTTTCTGACTTATTTTTAGACAAGCAAAAGCAAAAGTCAGCATTCCAAACACTAAAAATGTGCTTTTACGGCTGCAAAAGCCAACAAACTCCTTTTATAAGCATTTGCAAACACCAAACACCCGTTCGAGCTTTCTTCAGTGATTTCCATGTTCTAAAATGCTTGTGTAGGTTCCTATAAAAGAAGAGGATGATTATATTCTTTGTTAATATGTTGCATATCATGGGTTTTCATAAGAAAGTGTTTTTCTATATTTTCCTTCATATTTTTATTTCTTAGGCTTACAAATTTAGTATTTGGTTTTGTCTACGAAGGTGCGATTCGCAGGCAAACAACAAATCAAAGATTAGGCTCTATTATATCATGGAACAAACCCGATGCAACTCATTTACACTTATGGTGGCGAATATTGTCTTAAGGAGAAAAAATCATTTTATACAACCGTTGCATGATAACGTGGTACAAACTGGGATTAATTATAATTCTAAGTAAGATAGTAAACTTCCCACACCCCACCACAATCACGCATTTACACAGATAACTGAATTGTTTGTAAATCATCATTGTGTAGTTGTTGCATCTAATAATCTCTCCTAAAAAAACTTACTTTTGTGCGATTTGAAGTGTGTATTTTTTCTTATTACAGATCTATGTATCAATGAACGACGTCAATATTGGAATTTATCATTGTTCGGAGTATACAATAACTTCCAAACAGAACTCACATGATCAAACCATATTATTCTTTTTTTTTTTTTACATCTTCTATCCGGGTTGATATTACACATTTACACCTAGCTATTTTGATACAAATATTTCTACTTGTCACATTATATACCCTTAACGCGAAGGAGGATGTTAACATCAAGCAATATATTACTCGCATCCAACGAAATGACGATTGAACTAAACAAGTACTAATATTTTTCTGAAAGAATGTGTATAATTTAATTTATTGCAATCAAATTCAAATTAATCTTTTGATGAAGAGAACCACATACTTGTTTGTGGCTTGTAACGACAAAAAGCTCATCTAAGTTATGTAAATTTGCTACCACAGTCGATCTATTTATCAAGTAATAAGCGCGCAACTATATTTTGTATCAATGTTTTCATATAATGTTATCAAATAACAGTCACTAAGATCACAAAAGCAGGCCAGCAGAAATTACCTAACGCAGGTTGAAAATTTAAAATCTTTATTTGATAATAAAGCATTACATTAATTGATACTTTATGACTTGTTACTAAAAAGCATGTACATACTTTTTAAAGCTTTAATTGATAATAAAACATTACACCCACTGATTATGACATGCTAGATGGAAAAACATAAAATTTAAATTGGTAACAATGCACTATGTTTGTCTAATGCGCATCGAAAGCAGAAACATTGAATTACTCAAATAAAACTAATATAACATAAATAAAAAAAGAGAAGGACAATAACAATTTCCATTTATAATTAGACATTATCATCATTAAAAGTCCAAAGATCTACAATTTGCCAAAAGACATTAATTAATAATAAAACCGTCTTTTGTCCCAAAAATCAAATCAACTCGGGATGACTCAGCCAGGTCACATCTTACACACCAAAGTCTCGCCATCTCCGTAGCAAACAATTTTAAAACCAAAAAAAAAAAAAAAGACTAGGGTAGAAAAATAATATTAATTCAAACCCAATGCAGAAAAAATAAAAATAAGAGTTATAATCGTGTAGATCAGGTGCAGTCCATTACGCCGTGAACCCATAAAGCAACGGCAAAGACTCGCCGAAAAAATCAGGGCTCTCGCTCCTAACACCCACGTGGCAGCATCTCACGAAACCCGACTCTCCACGTGTAACGAACTGGAGTACCTCCTCGAACAAAAGCTCGTCGCAGGGGATCATTACCGGTCCCGACATGTTATCGAACCCGTACTCGTCAGCGGCTTGGCTCAAGAGCTGTCTGAAGAAGGGGTGGTTCAGGTGCGTCGCGCGCACGACGAACCGACGGGAGCTGCTCCCCACGCAGATCGCCACGTGTCCGGCCGGAACATCGGACGGTGACGTGGCCTTCTTGCGCCACGCGCGTAGCATTTGTCGGATTCTTACAATGTGGCGGATCTTATTGCATTTTGCCATTTGATTTTGTTTTTGTCGGAGAGAGAAAGTTGGTGTGGTGATGAGTGAGAGAGCGTTTTTTCAGTGTGGAAAAAAAGTGTTTGAATTCGCACTTTGTTGTTGAACTGGCGTTGAGGAGGAATCTTATAAGGTTTTTGTATGACGGAATTGGCCTCGGGTTTTGGAGTTATTTACGATGGTTTTTTGTTGACTTATTTTTACTAAGTATTTAAATATTTAGTTAGAGATTTGAGTACAAAAGTAACGTATCTCTTAACTTTTAAGCTTATTTGTTGCGCATAACAAGTGTGTTATAGCTTATAGGTATTAATTTTTGAGTTGATTTGATCTCTAATAAGTAATAACTGATCTCGATTTTGGTAATCATCATCAACTCCTTCTTAAATTCCAACTCATGTGTATTATTTGAATATTTTCGACTTGATTTGATCTCGAATAAGTAATAACTTATCTGAATTTTGGTAATCATCATCGTTTCATTGTTAAATTCCAACTCACTACTATCATTTATTCTTGTGGATAAACACTATTAAAGACTGGGCATATTTTTTCCTACTTAGTGGTGAACCGCTTCGAGGAAATTGTTTGTAATAGTTGTACGTCACTCTAAAATATAAAAGTTACTTGTTTTTTGAATTTTTATCTATGGAAAACATTAAGTTGGTATCAATCAATAAAAGTTGGATAAGAATAAAACTATCAGCATGTGTTTATATGTGAGAGTACGTACAAAAAATTAAGTGCGATAATTTTGATAGAGTTTCCTTTTTTTTTTTTTTTTCAAAAAGTTTTATGCTCTTAACATGTCATAGACTCGTACATTTACGTTACGTAGTTAGGGCTTTTCAGCGGATTAGTAACTTCAGTTGACTTCTGTATCTTAGAAACTCTAGTTAATCGAATTCCCATCCGGGCATTATTTGAAATTATGCCAGCATAATTTTTAAAAATTGATGCAAAAACAAGATTCCTTTACTATCTGTTTAACTGAGGGTAAGGTCATTAAAGTCCTTTACTATTTAATTATAGATCAAGTAGTGGGGCTAAAAGACAACTAGACAAGTTTAGTGCATTACAGATTTTTTTTCCTATTTGCTTACGATTTTTGTCTCCTGATGCCCTTTTAACACGGTAATAGTCATTAAATTAGTTAATCTCCCCAAGATATGGAGAATATATGCTGGGACCTTGCCTTTGAACTTGAGTAAGATTAAGTGTCAATTAGTGTACTTTAAATAATTTAGGGCCCTTAACCACATGGCTGAGGAAATGATGGATAATCCCTGACCCGACTCATTTCTCACTAGGATTAATTAACCATTTGATAACAGTTCAAATACGTACTTTTTAAATAAATCATCGTGTGGCATCTCATATGTTTTTACTAATGCGTACTTTATAAATATATCATCGTGTGACATCTCATATGTTTTTACTATATTGGCTTGTTGTGTAAAGTTGGAAGTTTTCTTTTTGTTGTTTGTTTCTACCATTGTACACAAGGTTTGTGCAAATAGTTTAGTATATAATTCTTCAATTTATATTTCTTCAGATTTAGTATACAATGCATGAAAATTTAGTTTATATTACATTTAGTAAAGTCTAAAAAAACAAAATCCACCTAACTACTCATATAAAAAATTATGTACAACATAGAAAATGCTAAAATATCAAATAATTAGGATACTGAAGTATTTGAGTATCAAACACGTATCCATGTATCCAAAAAGATACAATGCAACACGAGTTTTCAAATTATCAACGCAACTTAGCTTAATACCGTTGAGTCTAACAGTATAATTGACACACCATTTGAAAGAAAATAAGCGAAATGATTTGATAATCTCTTCTCTTAAAACATTTTTTTTTACTACAAAAATTATAATTGAGTTAATGGAGGAACTTGTGAGTTATGACAAAACTAACTCAATTTTAAAGACCATAAGTTCTTTACCCTTGATAGATCTTTAGGTCTAACACTTTACGTTTTAGCTTAATACCGTTGAGTCTAACAGTATAATTGACACACCATTTGAAAGAAAAGAAGCGAAATGATTTGATAATCTCTTCTCTTAAAACATTTTTTTTTACTACAAAAATTAGAATTGAGTTAATGGAGGAACTTGTGAGTTATGACAAAACTAACTCAATTTTAAAGACCATAAGTTCTTTACCCTTGATAGATCATTAGGTCTAACACTTTACGTTTTAGCAGTAGTTGCGATATCTAGTCTAGACAGGTAAGTAAGACAGGTATATAAGACAGTAAAGTAAGACAACAGATTTTAACGTGGTTCGGACTATGTCCTACATCCACGAGGCTTTCGCCTGAATCGAACTTCTTTCAACAGACAAAAGTTATTACACCAACTGGTTTTACTCTAACACTGAATCCCTCAAATGTTGATACCACCGGAACCTTTTTCGCGTCTACTCCGTTTGACCCGTAAGACCAAAACTCCCGTAGTGATCTTCTTATGAGAAAGCTTCCAAGCGAACTGCACGTACGTATAGATCCCTCTAATTGGCGCAATCCTTTCCCGTTGAACTCCCTTCAACTCTCGTCAGCTCCTCACGTTCTTGATTTGACTCAAGAGGGTGAAAACTAAAAAATCAAAATAAAAGAGAACACTTAATGATGTATATTTTGTTACACTTGTGTTCTACATTGATTCCTAGGATTTCTACTATTTATAGGATAGCTCTCCTGAAAGATCTCCTTGAATCTCGGCTAGTCTCCATATCCAGTCGAGACAGGATCTTTCCAAATATATCTGAATCCTTCCATGATAAGGCGATTCTTCCTTTTGATAAGTCTTTGTGATCGTTTGATAAGATCTTCATGATCTTCGTGAATTTGCACACCAAAGACAAAAGAGAACTCCACAAGGAAAAGATTACTTAAAGATATAATAAAGAGTTTGATAAAGATTAACTTTCCATAAGATAAGATACTATAAGATCAAGTTAAATCTTTACAAACTTACCCAAATATTCACTCGTCTAAAACAAGATAATTACCATATAATCAAGAGAGAATAATTAAGTAAATAAATCAAAGTAAATAAAACCGAATTTTCCTTTAAATTAATTTTGCAAACAAGGAAATAAAATCTAGTTGGATCTGGCAGTCCTGACTGTTCAATCAAGTTCGAATCGTATTGGACTTGCGGTCCAAACAATCTCCCCCAATTGACTTATTTGGCAAAAACACTTTTAAATCCCAAGGAAAATGTAGACATGCTGAAATAAAACAAGTTAGTACGAGATAAGCACATACATCAACTAACCAGTCTTAACAGCAATAAAAACTTGTTGCAACAGCAGTGCAACACTCCGCAAAACAACTTAAAATAAATAAGCAGTTAATGACATTGTTCTTAAGCGGTAAAATAAAAACAAACTAAAATAAAAACATAAGATAAACAGCAGCAGCCTTGAAGGATCTCCCCCATACTTCAAAATCTCCCCCATTCTTCATTTTCTGTTTACTCCCCCATTTTGCCAGAACTAGTCAAGGCTTTGCCGGTAATTGGGCAAGGGACTGGTTCATGGACTCCAACAGTGTAATAAACTGGGCAAGTTGCGACTGTAGGTTGTCGAGACTGCCCTGGGGAACAGACGGTCCAACTACATTATCCCTGACAGTTGGGACAGATCGCCGGATCGGAGAACCGAGAAAAGCTTGAACAAGGTGACTTGGGGCATGGTAAGGATTGGGCCGGTGCGTCATCTTATCCCTTTTGACCCGGATATCCATTTGAGATATGAGCGTGCGGTAGATCAGCGATGGATAGCCCAAGGTCATCTTTATCTTTTGGTCGAGTGCTTCAAGTTGAATTCTCTCAAAGACCAGTGTCCCAAGATTAATGGGAGCATTCGAACCAATACGGAACAAGACAGAAGCAGTTAACGGGCTAACAATAGAAGTATGGGACATAGGGTACCAATTTCTTACCATTATGCCGTAGATCAGACCATACCATGGGAGAAGAGAACCTCGCTGGAGATTTTCATTCTTTGGCCACTGCATAGGTTGGCCGGTTATGGTTGATGCGACTGTGTCCATATCTTCTTCCAGTTCCAGCTCGGAGTCGCGACCGGTTTGCACGTCAGGAGACCCCAACTGCATGTTCAGGATTTGAGGACTGATCTTGAAAATGAACTTCCTCACATACGCTGAATGTTCCTTGGCTGAGCCTGGAACGCCTAGTTGAGTATCCAGATTGGCATAGAACTCGTGCACAATCTGGGTTACAAACGGTTGCACCCTGCGAGTGGATTCGAGAAACCCTCTCCCTTCCAAAAACTCGATAATATCCGTACCCGCATATGAATCACCATGAAGTTGAACTTCATTAACAGGAATGCGTCGGGCAAAAAGAGGATACCTGAGTTTGGCATTAGCGGTGTAGAACCTGTTGGACATAGCCTTTTTTCACCCTGAAAGGCTCATCGGATGGTAGAACACGGGGAGGGACGGTGTAACCTCCTTCAGCTTCATCTTCAGTCTGGGTGTGGCTGCCTTCCTCAGAGGCCGACTGGTCGTCTGACTGGTTGTCCTCATCAGACGAGGACTGAGCTGGTCGTTTCTGCTGTTTGCGAACGGGGCTGGAATCGGTGTCAGAGACCTCGATTGGAGCAGAGTCCGAGTCTTGGTACGTGTCCCGACTCGGCTCGCGACACCCTCTGCAACAGGTTTGGCTTTTTGGCGAGCAGATGGGGTGCGCTTTGGAGGTTGAGCCTTCTGCTTCCCTTTGGCCGCGGCGGTGTGGCGGCGAGAGGATGCAGGAACAGGTGCTGGTGACGGCGAAGCGTCTTCCGGCGGTGGAACAGAGTGAGAGTCATCCAAATGAGGAGAGAACTCTCGTGCCTGAAGAGATGTGGCACGTGGTGGTGACTCTGTTGCCGGTGGTGGTGGTGTAGTGTCTTGCGGAGGCAGTGGTGCAGTAGCACTAGCTGGTGGAACATAATCCGGTGGAATCCGGACTGAGAGTGGAGTCGGTTGCAAGACATGGGACAATTCGTTGCCCGTGGAGGATGCACTATCATGGTCGACTGGTAGGGTCGACTGAGATGGTTCACCTGTTGACTTGTTTTTCACCATGTTAAAGATTTTCTTGAGAATTGAAGGTGAGAAAGAAGACATAAAACAAAAACCACACAAAAAAAAAAAAAAAAACACAAGAGAGAGAGCAAGAATGGCGTGAGATATGAAGGAAAGACATATAAATAGATAAAATCAAATCGATATCATATCTTCCATAATCATTATCCACAACTTCCCGTAATTGATACTCTTACCAAGACTAATCAAGGAAAGATACCAACAGTATACACGCAACTCAATCTCTACTAAAAATGCGGCAAATAATAGGTGGGAAACGAATCATGCCGAAATTAAACATATCGCGTTTAAAGACAAAATAAAAATAAAAAATGCACCTATTTAATAAAATAAAATTAAAACAAATTAAAATACAAATTAAAAGAAACAAACAGAAAGTAACTCAGCAAATTACTCACATAACTCACCGAGTACCGATTCAACTGGTGTAAGTGGATGTCGAGACACCCTGTCATGACAGGCCGTAAGACTGAGTATAGAACAGGCCGGAACTGGAGAATACTCATGAACCAGATGAATACATTAAAAAGTGTGTGTGTGAATTCTCATATGATAAACAGATGAAAGGGAAGAGAATTTGAAAGGGGCAAAAATCGTTTTGCAAGATATCTATTTTCAAACAATACAATTGCACCTTGTACACACACTTTGAGCCTTTTGCATGGAGGTGGCTTTCCCACACAACTTTATGTAGAATATGGTATCTCTTTTCAATTTTGTGATGACCGTGAGATATGAATTGAATGCTTTCACACATATTCATTGAGTTTAGGCAGCTTTTTCCTCCATATTTTTTTCTTTTCAAACACTTTTTCTTTTGGCTCATACTCTCTTTGTTATTTTTCTTTTCATAGCTTTTTTGCACACTCATACTTTTCTTTTCATGCTCAATCCTTCTGTTTTTGATGTGATGAGGTAGCAAAAGTGGACAATGTCCATGTCAAAGAGATAATAAAAAAAAAATTAAAAATAAAAATTGCCCGTTGCAAAATCCTTCGATTTCACTGATTTAACTGAGGGAAAGATGTGCACTGTGTATCAATGCAGTTCTAAGTACGCTCCAGAACCGACTGTCCAACAGGTCTGAAAGTAAGTCATGATAGTTAGTTCAACAAATAAAAATATCTCAGTTAAATCGGGCACGCGACCAACGCTTAGTGGAGACAAATGCTGAGAGACTTTCTGAGGGTCTCAAAGCTTTGTGAAACAAGTTTCTTCATAAAAATAACAGCAGTTTGTCTTCCAGTCGCGACATGCTCAATGACATCACATTCATTATCACCTAAATCACGTATGAGATGGTGCCATATATCCGTGTGTTGTGTGCATAAGTGCTTAACATGATTTTGAGCAATGATAATAGCACAGTTGTGGTTACTAAAGACCAACACATCACTTTGCACAAAAACAAAATTTTTAAGCATGTGATCAACCCAACCAATATCAAGTAATATGACAAGATTATGCATAGTTAGGCAGGGATGACTTCCTGTTCCAAAAGTGGAGAAACTGAGGTCTATGAAGTTGCCTCTTGTCTCATTGACAACCCTAGTGGGAGTTGCCACAGGAATCATCAAATGTTCAGCAGTTTCATGGTCTATGTCCTTGATAGGGTATTGGACACACTTGGATTGATCTATGACCAATTTGTTGGCTCCTTGACTGACCGACGAACTATAAAAACAAATTAGTTCACTAACTTTATGAGGAATAGGTCTGTTAGAAACAGAGTTTGTGAACTGTTCTGTAGAGAGTCGTGATTGCATTAGAATATAACAATTTTCAGCAATCCGCTTTCTTGTAAAAAAACAAAACTTTTGGTTATCAAACACATTACATTCATCTTGTGTGAAATTGACAACCATCTTTTGATCGCATAGCTGGCTTATGCTAATCAAATTTTTCTCAAGTCCAACAACATGGAACACATCGTTAAGCATAGGACACCCGTTGAGAATGAGTGTTCCTTTCGCAACCACTTGACCCTTTTTACCGTTTCCGAATTGAACTGTTCCACTTGGACCAGTAGTATAGTTAGTCAAAAGGTTTTTATTCCCTGTCATGTCATGTGAGCATGCACTGTCAAGATACCAACAATCAGGTGAGGCGTTTTCAACAGAAGAAAATGCAAAATGAATATTTTTATGATTAGAACATTTCACCCTTATGTGATTCGTTGGTTCAAAATCTTCATCGGAGTCATTTAACATTGTTTTTCGTGGAGTCTTCCTAGTTATCGTGACTCGTGGTCCAACAGGTTTCTTTGCTGTGCTCCTCGATGAGTTCTCTTTTAAGTCAGGACAGTGTGAACGGATATGACCTTTACCACTACAATGATAACAGACTCTGCTAGACTTGCGAGTTGGTCGTGACCACCAAACGGGAAAGGGCATGTTAGTTGGACTAGACCTACGATTAAAAACATGAAACTGTGAGCATTTAAGATCACGTGCTAAACTATCATCATTTATATTAGATAGACTAGGAATCTCCCTGCTTAGACGGATTGGTGGATGGTAACCAAGACCAGCAAGAATGGGACTAGCAACGATGATTCTGAGGACGATAAATACGCAAGAACCTTGATCTTTTTTTTTTCTTGGTTCAAAAAAAAAAAAGATCAAGGTTCTTGCGTATTTCTAAAAACAACAAATTTCGAAAAAATCTGATTTCCGTAAATGGGTTAGGAGAATCATTGTCCTCAGAATCATCGTTGCTTCCCTGACTAGACAAGACAGATGGTAAGTCATGATCATAAATAGAAGAAAATGCAAAGAATGTTCTTTCTACAGGTTCATTATCACAAAAATCTGACTCTTCATCACTGCAAATGGATATCATCGTTTTATTTTCAGAAGCAGCTTCGGAGTCGTCCTGGTCAATCGCGACAGGTGATGAGTCAGGTTGAATGACAGAGGAGAGTGCAATATTTGCTTTTTCTCCTGCCTCATCTTCACTTTCAGATGACTCTCCATCACTCCAGGTGCACACTATGGCTTTGTCTTTATTCTTCGGGAGAAGATTTGCACAGTCAGTTTGTATGTGACCATAGCCTTGGCATTCCCTGCATTGAACACCTTTTCCTCTTCTTTTGTAGCTAGATCATTAGCAGCGGAAGATTTTAATGAATTATCAGAGTTTGAAGGGAAAGTGTTCGTACCTTTATTTTTTCATTTGGAAAACTTTTGGAGTCTTTTGGAGAGAAACGCGACAGATTTCTCGAACTCGTCCTTATCGTCACGTTGAGGTTTGTCTTTGGTTTCAGCTTTAAGTGCAACACCTTTTGAAGTGACTCCATTCAAATTCTTTTTCAACTCGAAAGTTGAAAGGGCACCCATGAGCTCTTCAAGTGACAAGTTCTCCACATCTCTTGCTTCTTCAATCGCCTCAATTTTCATATCGAATCTTGAGGGTAAAGTGTGAAGAGTTTTCTGAACAAGTTTGGACTCACTATACTCGTCACCGAGGAGGAAGGCTTCATTCGCAATGTCTCTAAGTTTGACATTGTATTGAGCTATTGTTTCATGATCCTCCATTTTGAGTTCCTCAAACCGTGTACCAAGGATTTGTCTTTTGGATCTTTTCACGGATGGGGTACCTTCATGGGCAACGCGAAGGGCATTCCATGCATCTTTGGCCGATTCACACTTTGAAATCAGTTTGAACTGATTTAGGTCGACTCCATTTAAAATTGCATTGATTACAATGGAGTTGTAGCTCGCGTCGAGATCTTCTGCGTCAGACCAGTCGAGCTCCAGCTTTGGCTTTCCATCTTTATCTAGTGGTGGAGTCCATCCTTTGAGAATGCTTTTCCACGCTTTCTAATTTTCCCTTTTGATGAAAGTTGTCATGCGAACCTTCCAGTATGAATAGTTGAATTCATTTAAGAGCGACGGCTTTGACGATGATGATCCCTCAACGTTTTGTGCCATCAAATCTGCAAGATCTAAATAAAACCAGAATCTCACCAATGTTAGTAGGTGACAGGCTCTTGATGCCAATTGATAGATCTTTAGGTCTAACACTTTACGTTTTAGCAGTAGTTGCGATACCTAGTCTAGACAGGTAAGTAAGACAGGTATATAAGAAAATAAAGTAAGACATCAGATTTTAACGTGGTTCGAACTATGTCCTACATCCACGAGGCTTTCGCCTAAATCAAACTTCTTTCAATGGACAAAAGTTATTACACCAACTGGTTTTACTCTAACACCGAATCCCTCAAATGTTGATACCACCAGAACTTTTTTCGCGTCTACTCCGTTTGACCCGTAAGACCAAAACTCCCGTAGTGATCTTCCTATGAGAAAGCTTCCAAGCGAACTGCACGTACGTATAGATCCCTCTAACTGGCGCAATCATTTCCCGTTGAACTCCCTTCAACTCTCGTCAACTCTTCACGTTCTTGATTTGACTCAAGAGGGCGAAAGCTAAGAAATCAAAATAAAAGAGAACACAAAATGATGTATATTTTGTCACACATGTGTTCTACATTGATTCCTAGGATTTCTACTATTTATAGGATAGCTCTCTTGAAAGATCTCCTTGAATCTTGGCCAGTCTCCATATCCAGTCGAGACAGGATCTTTCCAAATATATCCGAATCTTTCCATGATAAGGCGATTCTTCCTTTTGATAAGTCTTTGTGATCGTTTGATAAGATCTTCATGATCTTCGTGAATCTGCACACCAAAGACAAAAGAGAACTCCACGAGGAAAATATTACTTAAGGATGTAATAAAGAATTTGATAAATATTAACTTTCCATAAGATAAGATACTATAAGATCAAGTTAAATCTTTACAAACTTACCCAAATATTCACTCGTCTAAAACAAGATAATTACCATATAATCAAGAGCGAATAATTAAGTAAATAAATCAAAGTAAATAAAACCGAATTTTCCTTTAAATTAATTTTGCAAACAAGGAAATAAAATCTAATTGGACTTGGCAGTCCTGACTGTTCAATCAAGTTCGAATCGTGTTGGACTTGCGGTCCTAACAATCCTTGACTTTTACTCTTCGTAAAAATTATGGAAAAGGGGTAAATTCGATGATGCAGTTGCACCAACTCCCTAATTGGAGGCGTCCATTAAGCCTCAATTTAAATTATTTATTGGTACAAATAATGTGGTATATGTCTCATGTATTAAAATTTGTTGACAAAACTCTCCTTAATTTCGAGAGCAACTTTTTGAATAATGTCTAAAATTACTACCACAATTTCGAAATATATGGACTACATGAAACTTACTTTTTTTCTTACGGAACAAGTTCGAGTGGTCATTATTTAACACAAAGTAATTGTGTTTTGTACATGAAAAACATAGTTGGACACGCGAGATACAAGAGAGGAAATATCAAATAACAATAAAGGTTGCAAACAACCTAGACAAGTTTCTCAAATGTTGTACATTGTTGTTGGATTAATGGCGGAGTAATCCTGTGAACAAACGAAATATACTTTTTCATGATAAAGATTCTATTACTAGAAGAATTATTAAACAAATTCCTATTATAGAAAGAGATATTCAGCAAGAATTTGTTAAATAACTCCTAGATTCTTACATGATTAATTTGAGATAGCAATGTGCGCATAACTAACTTTGAGGGTTCTTCAGTGAGACACAGAGTACGTTTTGTTTGTGATAGCAAATCATGAGTAGGTTGGTGTGAATTTCGATAAGACTCTTAGTCATGTGGTCAAACAGTCCACTATTTTTACTATATTTAGCATCGCTTTATCCAAGTCTTGACATACTCATCATATAGATGTTAAGCATGTGTTCTTGCACGACAAGTTGATGAGGTCTTACGTGATGGAAATCAAGAATTAGAGTTTATTTAGATTAGGAGTCTTATTTATTTATTTATTATTTATTGATTTCATAGTTATCTTGTTTAAAGATAGTTATCTTGTTTAGAGTTTTCGTTTTGTTAGGTTTTATTTTCTTTACCTATAAATAGAGGTTTAGGTTCTTTTGTAAGACACGTTTTATGATGAATTGATTTATATGATTGTTGTTCGCAATTGTCTCCCTAATTTCTTTCTCTTTTCTATCTTATTCTTGTTCTTATTCTGTCTCTAATCCTCTGAAATCTATTTCTTCTCTCTATTTCTCTAATCTCTCTCCTCACGAGTACCCGATCTCTATCAATTTGGCACCAGAGCCATACGTATCCTTTATTTTTCCGCTGCATTATTCTTTCTTTTTTTTACAAAAAAAAAAATCTATCCAATTCGTTTGAAAAAAAAAATTCCGAAAATTCAGAAATTCTGTCGAAAAAGGAAAAAAAATTCTGAAAAAGGAGCGCGTGTGAAACACGCGCCAGCACAAAATTCGCACACTTCAGTCTTCTCCGACCTCCCTTCCGCCAGCGCGACCCATCGCCAGTAGCACAACCAACGGCGCCGCTCCAGATCCGTTGCTCCTCCGCAGACCCACCACCAGCCGCGCTCGCCACCAGGCACCAGCCACGCGCGACGATTTCACCAGCCGCCATCAGATCTGCTTCGTCACCACCGCGACAGCTACCTCGAGTCGCTCCTCTCACCGCCGGCGACTCGCAGACCTCACCGCCGGCGACTCGCCAGACCTCACCGCGCCACCACGTCCGTAGCTGTTCGCCGCCAGTCCCCGCATCGCTGTCACAATCGGTCCGTACAGTGCAATCTTGGTTTGGGCCGAGAATTGGACAAAGGAAACGGGCTGAAAAAATTCAGTTTTACTTTGGGCCGAGAAATTGGGCGAAAATTGCAAAACGGGCCGAGAAATTCAAGTTTGGTTTGGGCCGAGAAAAGTAGAAGAATTGGCCCTTATTCTTGGGCCGAAACTGGAAAATAAGTGGGCTGCCAACACTCAAATTTTGGGCCATCAAATTTTGGTAAAGTTAATCTTCTTTTATTGAATTTTGAACTTTTAATTATTTGTTGGCAAGTCTTGCATCGATATGTCTTTATCTCGGTTAGAGCAAATATTTGATAAATATAAAACTTTAATGTTAGAAGAAATTCGTAGAGAACTCGCATCACAAGAAAGTGCGTTAGGAAATCTTGAGAATAATTTCATATCCAAGCATGACCAATTTGAACACTTATCTCTGGATGATACTTGTGATATTTCTGAAAATATTGAGGCTGATGTCCCGGATTTTGATAGTACCCATGAGAAGTTGTTATCTTCTAGTATTGATTGTAAGATAGAAGTTGAGTCTTGTTTACCATTTGATTATAAGGATAGCTTGTTGGACTTGCCTCCAAATTTATTTGAGAGTCCTTATTTCAATATTAAAGATTTAACTTCTTATCAAATTATTATTGGACATTCTCACTTTTCTGCTAGTGATTCAGGAGATTATGCAACTATTTCAGTTACAGAGTTGAAGCTGAAGGCTACGCAAGCATTTGTATGGAAAGAGGTTTATGTTGTGAACAACACCAGAGATAGTCGTTTTCTATATCTCATACGATGGAAGGGTCGTCCTAATTTGGGTTGTGATATTCGTTGTTGCATTCATTGGATATTTCAGCACTTCTTGACGAGTATCATTTCGCAAACTCGCCGGGGGCGAGTTTTTTCAAGTCGGGGAGAATGATGGAAATCAAGAATTAGAGTTTATTTAGATTAGGAGTCTTATTTATTTATTTATTATTTATTTATTATTTATTTATTTCATAGTTATCTTGTTTAGAGTTTTAGTTTTGTTAGGTTTTATTTTCTTTACCTATAAATAGAGGTTTAGGTTCTTTTGTAAGACACGTTTTATGATGAATTGATTTATATGATTGCTGTTCGCAATTGTCTCCCTAATTTCTTTCTCTTTTCTATCTTATTCTTGTTTTTATTATGTCTGTAATCCTCTGAAACCTATTTCTTCTCTCTATTTTTCTAATCTCTCTTCTCACGAGTACCCGATCTCTATCTTACGTATGCATAAGCCTACGGGTTTTGTGATTATCATCATCCCCATAATGTTCGGTGTTTGGAGAAATGTCTCTATGTTCTGAAACAGGTGCCTCGAGCTTCGTATATCATTTCACTGACTATGTTTCCACTAGGCCTGTTCATAACCCGCCCGACCCGCCCGACCCGCCTGAACCCGACCCGCGCTACCCGAACCCGCCATGGTTTTTTTTTTTTTTTTACATAGATGGCAGTTTATATATGTGCCAACCCGCCAAAAACGGGCGGGTGGCGGGTCGAACCGCCCACCCGCCCGCCCACTAAGTAAATTACACATTCTAGTCTGTACGCTTAGTTTTCCCCAACCTAAAATTCACGCAATCCCACCCCCCCCCCCCCCCTCCAACCCAAAACCCTAGTCTCCTCTCCCCTCCTCTCATCACCAGCGGCGAAGGAGGCGGCTGTCCTCCTATCAACAGCGGCGGCGGCGGCATCGACCGAAGCTTCTTCACTCCGTCACGGCTTTACTCCCTCCGGTACGAAATTGTTGTTCTTTGTTGGCATTGAATGTTGTTTAGCTCATATTTTTCAGATTGGTTTGTTTTGATTTGATTAATTGCAAGATATGTGAAGATTGTGAGAAAGGATTCTTGGATTTTTAGTAATTTTAATTTATGCTACTCATAGACAGATGGAAATTTTGTTTTTTTCTCCTATTTTCACTGCTATTATTTATTAAGAATAAGCATAATTCGCAGAAATTGTTTTGAAGTATTTTATGAAAGATGCAATGGTCTGATACCAAAGGACATACTTTTGGAAATTTTAGGACCCTCAAAAGTATACGAGCAAGTTATCAAGAAAATTATCAACAGTACCATTGCAGAATATGCATTAGCATAGCAAATGATGGGATTTCAAAATAAAGATTCAGGTCTTTTAAAACATACTATTGCATCTTTTTATCAACAGAAGTTTATTCATCCATAAAGAATATGCAAATTCTTTTTTTTCATTACTCAGCAGAACAAATGGGTGTTGAAACTTAAAAATAGTGAACTAAAACTCATATAAAACTCTATTGGGCATCATATAAAACCAGCAGCTTGGCATTCAAGCATTTTCTGTTTCAAGAATTGTATGTAATAACATTGAGGCCATAAACAGTAATCCAGAAAATGTAAGCATTTAAGTTTGGATTCAACAACATCATCAGTGTTTAAACCATAATGCTATGGAAGTGTAGATGTGATTTACCTTTTAGAAGCAGCTACCCTGAAACTAGTCCTTATTTTCATTACTTATAATATGTTGTTCTATTTCGAGTTTCCAAATTACAGAGTACAATTTTCATATGTGTTCTATGTTTTGACAGACAAATAGATTTGTGTACTCCATGCATTTCAATAATAACGTTATTGACTAACTTTTCGTGTATCTCCTCCGTCTTACATTCATTAGATACTTTGTTTGTTGATACCATAAAGATTATATGATAAAGATGATTAGATGAACTACTGTGATTTCTGCTAGATATATTATTTTTATGAGGACTGAAATCTGTTATTCTTGCTTATGTTGTTCTGCTATTCAATCGCCAGCAGCAGCGTTTCTTGTATCTCTCACATGGCGTCTCATTCCGGCATCTCCGGCGGCGGTCACGAGCAGGTGAGAAAGTGATGAATTCGATTTGCAATTAAATTGTTTCATTTGAATTATTTTTAATAATTTTACACAAAAATCATATTCATTGCTGCTCTGTTTTAACTTGATTACATATTATTTCAGAAAAAAGATCAAAGTAAAAGTGATTCTTTTGAGCAGTTGATGTCAAATAAGGATTATGCAAATGAAGCAACATCCCAGCTTACATCACCATCAACACAACCTCCATCTCAAGATCAAGCAACTACCGCTCTTGCTCCTACTACTGGACCTGAACCTCCACGTAAGGTACTTAAGTGGACTCCACCTAGTAGAAAAAGAAAAAAGGTAGTCAAACCAAAAGTGGTTCCACCTCCACCTCCAACCCCAAATGTGGAGGCAGATGGTGCCGACAATGAAAACGAGAAAGGTTCTTGGGTGTGGGCTCACTTCACAAAATATATGGATGGTGAAGACCACCGGGCATTCTGTAATCTTTGCAAAGCGGACTATGCTGCTCATCCTAAGAACCATGGCACAGGTAATTTGATAAGCCACTTGCTTACTAAATGCAAGAAGTTTGATAGAAAACCTGTTGATGCTAAGCAGAAAACACTAGTTTTTGGTACAAAAGAAGGTGGTGGTGCTAGTTTGACTGCTAGCTCGTATTCTTATGAAAAATCTAGAAAAAAGTTAGCTGAGATGATTATTCTTGATGAATATGCATTTAGATGTGTCGAGGGGGATGGGTTTAAAGCATTTGTATCGTCTTTGCAACCTAATTTTAAACTCCCTGGTCGAGTCACTGTTGCTAGAGATGTTATGAAGGTTTTTAATGAAGAGAAGAACAAGCTTAAAAAGCTCATTAGCTCAGAACGTGTTTGTCTTACCACAGATACATGGACTTCCATTCAAAATAAAAATTATATGTGTCTCACAGCACATTGGATTGATAGCGAATGGAAGTTGCAAAAACGAATTATAAGTTTTTGTATCATAAATGACCATAAAGGGAGGACAATAGGTAAAATGATTGAAAAGTGTATGTTGGATTGGGGGATTGATAAGTTATTGACCATCACCGTTGATAATGCTCGCTCTAATGATGGTGCAATAAAGTATATTCAGAAAAACACTAAATATTGGAAAACAACCTTGTTGGAACAAGAATTCTTGCATTTGAGGTGTTCTGCGCATATTTTAAACCTTGTTGTGAAGGATGGATTGAAAAATCAAAATGAATCCATCATTAAGATTCGAAATGCTGTGAGATATGTGCGGTCTTCTCCTAACAGGCTTGATACATTTAAGACTTGTGCAGCTATGCAAAAGATTGAAAGCAAAAGTCTTGTATGTCTTGATGTTGAAACTAGGTGGAATTCCACCTATTTAATGTTAGAGGCATCCGTTAAGTTTGAAAAAGCATTTGAGCGGCTTAGAGAAGATGATCTTCCCTATCAGATGTATTTCTCTTCTGTACCGGCAGGTAATGACTCTGATGAAGGGGAAGAAAACATGGAGAATGAGAGGGAAGAAGATGAGAATGGGAAGAAGGCAACAAAGAATATTGGTCCTCCTTGTGAAAAAGATTGGATCATTGCTAGGTCTTTCTTGAGGTTTTTGAAAATCTTTTATGGGGTTACCAATAAGTTCTCGGGTACTTTGCATATTACTGCAAACTTATTTTTTTATGAACTTGTGACGGTTCTTAACAAGTTAAATAATTTGGGTAAAGAGAATGATGACAATGTGAAACTCATGGCAACTAGTATGAAGGCAAAGTTTGCAAAGTATTGGGAGAGTTTTGATAAACTTAATCTCTTGTTGTTTGTTGCCAATATTTTGGATCCACGTTACAAACTGGAGTTTATGAAGTATGGTTTTGATCTAGTTTATGGAGAAAGTAATGTGGTGTCTGATTATGTGAAGTCAAATTCAATGAAGTTACTTGTTTGTCTGTTTGATCATTATGAAAATTCTGGGCAAAGTGCTCCAAATTTGATCATAAATGAAACTTCAGTTGATGTGGATATGGATGATGTTATGGATGATTTGGCTTCCCAATTTGCTAAACGAATGGAGGAGAAAGAACATACCAAGAAACAATCGGAAATTGCTAAATATTTAGCTGAGGCTTGTGAGAATCCTACGAAACCTCTTGACGTATTGATGTGGTGGCAAGGTAATGCAAGTAGATTTCCAATTCTTTCTCAAGTAGCAAGAGTCGTTTTGGCTATTCCGGTTTCTACAGTGGCATCCGAATCTGCATTTAGCACAAGTGGTCGCATTCTTGATCCATTTCGAAGCTCTCTTAATCCGGAGTTAGTGGAGGCACTTGTATGTGGCCAAAGTTGGTTGAGGTCCACTCCTAAAATGCTTGACATTCAAGAGTCTATGAGACTATTGTCACTTGGTGAAGTTGAGGAGTATGAAGAAGTTTTAAAAGGTACTCAATTTATATTCATTTCTTCTATAAATTGATTTTGTATGATACTTTTTATAAATTTTCTAAACTTTGTTTTGTAATCTTGATTCTAGGGTCCGGGAGTTCGGGTGCTTCAACTTCCAAAGGATGAGTGGTTGCTAGAGGTCTTATCCATGTTTGTTAAGTTTATAACTAATCAATTTCTTTTTGTAATGTTTCAAACTTTAACTTTTATGAGATGTTTGATGTTATGTAACTTAAATTTATTGTTGGTGTTCTTGAAGGTTGGACAACTTGGTTGTGAATTTATTATTGAATATTTTGTGAAGTTATTGTTATTTTTGAGCATATGTTATGTGTGATAATATGAACTTGCCTAGATCAAAATGCTCAAACAGACATGTGAGAGAGCATATGGACAGCTTTTTGATCTAGTTATTGTTATTTTTGTGAGAGAGCATATTGTTATTGTTTGTGTGTTTTGATCTAGTCATTGTTATTTTTGTGAGAGAGCATATTGTTATGTTTGTTTGTTTTGATCTAGTTATTGTTATCTTTGAGCATATGGACAGCTTTTTTTATGAACTTGGACAGCTTTTTGGTTGATGTTTATATTGGAAAATTGTTACTTTTTTTGTTCAAAAAATAATAATCAACCCGCCCGCAACCCGCCCAACCCGCGCAACCCGCAACCCGCATGGTTTCGTTATTAAAGCAACCCACGCGGGTTGGAAAATTGGTAACCCGCCAACTTTGAGTATGGCCATTTTTTTTATGACAACCCGCCCAAACCCGCCCGCGAACACCCCTAGTTTCCACAATTGATTTTTCGACAACAAAGTTCAATCATTCCCTTTTTATTTGTGGTCATGGGCATGGCATTGCTATCTTTTTTCTCTATGTGGATGAGATTATCTTAAAGTAACTTTGTTGTTTGCTCTCCGTCATTCTATAATGTTCTAGTTAGATATCAATGCAATCAACATAAATAATATCTTTAAACACCATTTCTCTTAAATCGAAGCGAAGAAATTTTGGCAGTTTTGATGAAAACAATTAAAACTTTAGTCCTTGCCTTCACTTAACTATAAATATTTTATTTTTCAGATTCAAATCCAAACAAATCATATCCCGGACCCAAACCGTTAGCAGCCTTGAGTAAACGTTACCTTAACTGCACAAACTATTGGGCCGCACCTTGATCTTTTTTTCTCTTAAACTATGCGGGCTATCATCTGTTAACTTACAAATGACCATAGGCCCACAGATTAAGCCCAATTATCTGCAACTTTAAGCTCCAGTTCTTCTTCCGATGAATTACACATATTACCCAAAATACCCCTCAAACGCCGATCAAGTTATCTGAAAACAATTTGTCTCATTCTCTCAAATCCACTCATATAATGCCGCACCTTCTCACACACACTTCGACAATCACTCCGCCATGTTCAGTACCGAGCTCTACGCCGTCGTTTTGCTCCGTCGCCTCGGTTCGCCTCCGTAGTCCGGCGCCGCACCGGATAATTTCCGTTAACAATTGCAGAATGAGGAGAATTGTGTGTATGGCGAACCCTAGGAGAGTGAAAATGGTGGCGAAGCAGATACGGAGAGAGATCTCGGACATGTTGCTAACAGATAAGGTTTTGCAGTACGCGGTTTTGCCTGAAGCCGCTTTAGGCGCCGATCGGTACCTCTCGTCGCTTACGACGATCAGCGACGTCGAAGTTTCAGCTGATTTGCAGGTATTGTTGTTAATCTCATGTAAAACATGTAGCAGTACAAGTTTGGGGAAAAATTGATAGGAATTAGGATGTGGAAGTAAAAATTGAGTAATGTAGTTGTTTATGCGTGTTTTTACGGATGATTGCTGATTGTTGTGTTTTCGATTTGGAACACTGGATTAATATGAGTGTTTTGCTCGAGTTGATTCGGTTGTCGAATTCTGAATTATTAGATGAACTTGCCGTATCTATGTTCAATTGATGTTCGATGCATTAGGTGCAGATCGATACCTCGCGTAGCTAACGACGATCAGTGACGTTGAAGTTTCAGCTTCAGCTGAGGTTTTTTATTAGGTTTTGTAATCTCCTACTGTTCATATGGAAGTAAAACAGTAGTAACAGTGCAATTTTGAGGAAATAGTTTATAGGAATTAGGATGTGGAGGTAACAATTGAGTAATGTAGTTGTTTATGCGTGTTTTATGGATGATTACTGGTCGTTGTCTTGTGGATTAATATGCGTGTTTTGATCGAGTTGATTAGGTTGGTTGAATTGTGAATTATGTTGAGTTTGTAGTATTTGATCAACTTGTAGTATCTTTGTTAGTTTGGTGTTCGATGCATTAGGCCAGAAGAGGCGATTCGTTTTCTCATTGATTGGTGATTTTATCTTTAAGGAGGTTCTATATGTGAGCTTGTTTGCTGAGATGCTCTATTTACAATGAAAGCAAACATCGAGCAGTACGAGTTTCGGGAATAGTTGATAAGAATTAGGTTGTGAAGGTTACAATTGAATAATGCTGTATGGATGTGTATTGGTCATTGTGTTATGACTTCCGGAACAGTGGATTAATATGCATGTTTCGCTCAAGTTTATTAGGCTGGTTGAATTGTAAAGTATGTTGAGTTTGTAGCATCTGATCAACTTGTTGTATCTATATTCATTTGGTATTCGGTGCATTAGGCAAGAAAAGACAATTCATTTTCTCATTGATTGGTGATTTTATCTTTAAGATAGTTCTATATGTGAAACTTTATGATTCTGAATGTTTGATCTAGTGTCATCACTATTGTCTTTCTATTTAATGTTTAAGCATCTTCACTCCCATGCTGTTTTAGGTTGTGAAAGTGTTTGTATCTGTTTTTGGAGATGAAAGAGGAAAAGAAGTTGCTCTAGCTGGGCTGAAGTCAAAAGCAAAATATGTTCGCAGTGAGCTGGGCAGGCGTATGAAGTTGCGGCTCACACCTGAGGTCCGTTTTCTAGAAGATGAGTCTCTAGAACGAGGAAGCAGGGTGAGCCTCATAATAGTTCTTTCTTGTTCAGTTTCATGTGCTGCTTAGTCATTCTTCTCGTGGCATCTCTTTTTCTGTATTTTCTTTAGTCTCTCTTTCATGCTCTTTACCTTTATTTACGTCACTGTAAGTCAAGAACGTCAGACAACCTTCACCAATAAAAGTTTCCATAATGAAAATATCAATATGAAATGTTTCTATAGCCGACTAGGTATGCCATGGGTGAGGATGATAGCATTCTGGGAGATACTTACAAGTTTCCAGTCAGGCTTTTCCGTTATTCATGAAAATGGAGGAATCATGAATTAATGAAATAAGGTTTTTATCTCTGCCAAAAAGAAAAAAAAAAGAAAGAAAGAGTTTCATAAAAGCCTAGAGCTTTTGTTTTTATAGCATACTTTCAGGAGCTGTTCCCAGTGTTATGGTAAGATTCTACGATTTTCAAATATAAAGATTTTAAGAAAGATCTCGGTATTAATTTATTGCTTTCTTTTACCATTATATACACGTCAGGCCAGCAATTTTTATACATGCAAACTCGTCAGTTTGTGAAGCCTTTCCTTGTAAAACAGCAAGCTTAACTCACTAGGATCTGGACTTGCCTGTGTTTGTTTCTTGTGTTGGTATATTGTTGCTTAGAGTCTTACTAGTGTAGTGTTTAGTTTCAGAAAAGGGTATCTGTTCTGAGTCTTCTGACTTGTCTGCGTTTGTTATGTTTGTTAATATATTTGTTGCTTAGAGTCTTACTAGTGAAGTGTTGAGTTTCATAATTGCGTAGACTTTTGTGCAATACAAATACAATTTTAGTAAAACAACTGGGGTTGGTTTTTTATCAGTTTCTTTGAGAAGACAAGCTTTGGATGTCGAAACTATGATCATTGTCTGTGTTTGTTATGCATGTTAGTATATTGTTGCTTATAGTCTTACTAGTCTAGTGTAGGTTGAGTTTCATAATTGCATAGACTCTTGTGAAATACAAAAGCCATACTAGTAAAACATCTGGGCTTGGTTTTTCATAAGTTTTCTTTGAGATACGGGCTTTGGATGTTAATTTAGCCTTTGCTCTTAAATGCTTATTACAAATAATGATTTGAAACTTTGCAGTTTTCATTTGTACACAATGACTTTGACTCAATTAACATTTTTATTCTGTGCAAATAAGGATTTTTAGAGTAAAACTATGATATCAATGTTTTAACAACTGACGCATGGATCATGCTTAATATGTTTGCTATAGATGGAATGACCTACAGACGCTTAAATTATCTTTTTGCCTCGTTTTCCACCCAGGGCGTCAAAATTTTAGGATTCTTTGGTTAGTTTGTCTACTTTTTCTGATTGTTATCTGTCTAATGTTGTATACATTTCAGGTGATTGCTATATTAGATAAACTAAAGGATGAGAATAAGAAAAATGCCTCCAAAGATCAAGATGATGGCTCAGTTGAGCCAGCTGACGGAAACTATGATGAAGGAGAGTGGGAGGGCGACGACCTTGATGATGAAGGCATCATTTATGTCAAGTAGTTTGTCCAGCACATCAGAATCGCAGAGTTCAAATTATGTGCAGGCTATGCTTCTTTGCTGGTTAGTTCAGTCACCTGTTCACTTTTATGGTTGTAATTATCAATTACAATTCCAGTACCACATGGCGCTCGGTGTTGTAAAGGGCTTGTTGAAAGTTAATGTAGCTGCTCGTTTGGACCTCAAACTGTCTCAGAAAGAAAATGCATCACTGTTGTAGATATATTTGTACAGGTTTGCAATAGTTAGTCAATATAATGGATATTTTCTCAAGAAAAAAGAGATGCAAAATAATGGTTGTAGATACTGTTATATTACTTCATATTAGCTAGTCAGTCCCTCTTAGCTCCTATATTTTTGCTAGTTTTTTCTTTTTGACAAAACTTCAGTAATTCATCATTTTTTTGCTGCAACTAGTTAGTAGTATGAATGAAAGATGAACTGTTGCTCGCAGCCATGTAGTTTATATGGTGTACTGGTAGCTTGGTAAAACATACGGACTACTTTTCTCAGATAGATGATGTTCAAACACTGCTATATTTGTTTTTGATGCCGAGAGTTCTAATTCAGTTTAAACTGCAGGATGGACTTCGGCATGGGCAGCTGAAGCAGGGCTCGCGGTGAATTGTTCTGTAAGACGTTAACTGCCCAAGGTTGAATTTTCATACTATATATTCACGACGTAGTTTAGCTCATCCACAATGTACTCCATCGTGTCCATATTGGTTATTAGCAAATTGTAAACTGTACTAGGTACAGGCGCTGCTAATGCAAAATTCACCTTAGAAATCTCTCTCTCACTCTGTCTGCAAATCAATATTCACGAAAGCACAATATATGTATCAGTTTATCAGATTATGGACAATGTAAAGGTAAAAGTCGAAACTGAAAATGCAGTCTATTCCCTAAGTGTCTGGGCTGTCAGGACATAGAAGTTGAGTAAATTGCAAAAAATATTTATAGAAGCTTATTGCAAATATTATTCCTGTGTTATTCGTAGGGATAATTACATCTAAAACACTCTAACGCTCTGGTCTAACTATAGAAACATCTCCTTTTAGCAATTACATAAACACTCCTGGAAACTTTGAAAAACATTAAAAAGAAAAAACATTTGTGACACACAAAAACCTCACCAACAGTCCTCTTATACTTAAAGGTATTTGAAGTCTCAAAGGAGTGTATAATTAGTCAAACTACCTGAGAAGCTTTTGTAATTAGATCAGATCTCGAGCCAGGGGTGTGGATGTAATTATCTCTCTCTTCTATTAGGCAATTTCCATATAATTTATATTGGCAATTAGCATTGTATGTGATTTAGTCAGTTTTCTATACCTTTGTTAGTCTTAAATGATCTATATATGTATTGAGAAGTGATACTGTAACATAGTAGACTAGAAACACATTTGGAACAGTATTTCGACGTATTGATTATCAACGTTGACAACTTAAGAAAATGATACGAATGTTGTATTTGCTAACTTTTAGATTTCACAAGAGTCAGACACCTAGAAATAGCACCAAACTGATTTCGGCAATTTGATCCATACCAAATCACCAAGTGCATTTCATGCCAAAAAGGAGTGCACTTGGAACCACACCAAAGGAACATACTTCAAAAGTTATCATGTCGATGCTACATGTATATTCATAAACAAACCAGCAAAGTGCTTGCATATAACCCCTTTATCTTGTGTGGATAATACACTCCTGCGGAATATTATTTCGACCTCCCAAGTCCCCTCAAAGGCATGCCGAAAATTGAAAATGAAATGACACATATAGAAGCCTTAATCATGCTACACAACTCCACAAATTGATCCGTTACAAGAAATAGTAATGTTCCTGCATAGTCGGCAGAAAGCAAAAACTAATTCTTTTCTCATCATTATTTTTATCAGATAGCAAAAAATAAGAAAAACTGCATTTCCTCTAATGATGTCCCTTTGCTTCGGCCTTCTTATGCGACTTGGCCTTTGCCTGGTAAAACAAGAAATGGGTAAAATGTCACTCTTCTTAACCACATGATGACATCAATAGGATAGTCAAAGACTAGCAGAAGCATACAACAAGGCTATGTATACAAACGAGCAGCAAAAGAAGTTGCTTGAAGAGTGAAAATATGACATTGGCATATCAAACAGAAAATCATCATAGCTACATGCAGCCGTTATAATAGCATAATACTCATTACTCCGAACTTAAAAGTAGCTGCAGTCGCAATCAACTATTTTACAGAACTTACTACACATTTGTTCAAACTGTAGCATGTATAAAAGACTTCAATACACGGCTAAGGAGAAGGGGAGTGTCTAAACAGCTTTACATTTTTTGTCATACAAAGTTTGGTTAAAGATATAAGAATCCGCTTGCCTACTTAAATCTGCTCAAAAACCAAACTTTTTTTTCCTTCCAGAAAGAAAACTCGAATCAACATCTATTTCCTACTAGCACGCATTATCACAGTTTTGTTTATACATAATAAAAAGATGATATATCAAACATCTATTTCCTACAAGCAAATCGCTCTTCTTCAAATGTTAAAGGGAACACTGCAAAAGGGATCGAACGTTAAGAGGTGATCGCAATTAACCCTATATTTTAAGTTATTATATTTAATTAACACCCGTTAAAATTAACAAAGTGACCACATACGTATAAAGGAATATATACGAATTAAATGATTTGGAATTCTTTATATCTTCCGAACATAGAAACGAGCCATATACATGCCTTTCATAAAGTAAAACGTCCTAGTAGAAAAACATTACAATATCTAAACAAGATTACTATCTTTGTGAATCAAATCAATCTATGACCTAACTCTTCTTCGGCATCTCAAAGCGGCAAATTGCGCAGTAGTGACTAGTCCTCAACCAGTTTCCAATGCAATCTTCGTGGAACACATGTGAGCACGGCATGCACGCCACTTGACAACCAAGTGAAAATTCTTCCAAACAAACCCGACAACTTTCGCGATCAGTCCCAACCTTTATGTCCGAAGCCATTATTATTTTCTTCTTTAACGACTCAATTGATGAATCCGTAGCTGGAACTAAAGTAGGCTCCGCTTCTTCGATGGATAGTTGCATCATCAAATCGATCGCATCACATAAAGGAAAAGTCAGAGTTTCTATAAAAACAACACTTGCATAAACACGCACAATATCGCGTCCTGGAGTAACCGATTTAAGAATGTTTGCCGTCTCGCAAAGTATGTGCTCGACCAATTGTTTCCGTCGATCGTTTGATATATCCCAGTCACTGAGTTCTCTTTCGATACTTGTGTAGACTTTCTCATAGTCGAAAAGTTGTGGTGCATTAACCTGTACAGCATTCCTGATTTCTGGCTGCTGTCGTTCTCTAACGAATTCAGGCAAATCTTGGTCTTGATACCGTTCTACGATTGTTTTCTTGTATGCGAAGTAAAATTCGATCCGCTCTACTCCCAATTCGGAGGAGGGGGAGGAAGGAGGTGTTGCCATTATGCCATATTGTTTTGCGATGAGTACGGATACTTTCTCATTGTTTACCTCCATAATCTATCTCTAGACGATGAAGAGAGACAATCAAACTGTTTGTGTAATGAATTAATGAAGGTGAAAATTCTGTTTCAGAATAATGAGAACGAGGTCTAATATATATATATATATTGTTGGGAGCTTAATGTTGTCTAGTAGGAGTAGGAGTGGGATTTTGATACTAATTGGATATGTTAATATTTGCTTGCATTACCTAGAACTACTAGGAATAGACAAATAATATGCAAGAGTACTATTTGCTTGCATCGCGTTCGGTAACGCTGCTATATATACGATTAATACTGATCCTAAGATGTTTCAAGGAGTGTATGATTATTCTAACTACCTGAGAAGATTTAGTAATTAGAATCGTAGATGTAATTATCTCTTTTTTTCTATTAGGCAATTTTCCATATAATTTACATTACCAATTAGCATCATATGTGATTTTGTCAGTTTAGTTTACCAACATCCATTAGTCTTGATAGATCTATATATTTATTGAAAGATGATAGTAAAGCTCTCCTCTCATTGTGCTTTGTTGATACAAAAGTGGCATCATGGTTTAACTAAAGGTTTCTGTACATTAAATTGACAATGTTTTTGAAAAGCAGAATTCTCAGATACTGTAAATAGTAGATCAAAGCACATTGCAAACAGTATTTTGATGTATTAATTATCAATGTTGACAACTTAAGAAATGATACTAACGTAGCATCAGATAACTTTTAGATTTCACAAGATTAATTACATTTTAAAATTACGTAACGAGTGTCAGACAACTAGAAATAACACCAAAGTGAATTCGGAACTTTAATCCACACAAATTGCATTCCAAACCAAACAGGAACATACTTCAAAAGTTATTATGTTGAGGGATTATGTATATTCATTAAAAACCAGCAAAGTGCTCTAATATAACTCCTGTTTCTTTGTGAATAATATACTACTCATGTGGAACTATATTATTTCGACCTCCCAAATCCCCTAAAAGGAATGGTGAAAATAGAAATAAAATGTGACATATATAGATGCCTTAATCATGCTACACAACTCCACAAATTTGATCCATTACAAGAAATATATATGTTCCTGCATAGCAGGCAGAAAACAAAAACTAAATTTTTTCTCATTCATTATTTTTAACAGACAGCAAAAAATAAGAAAAACTTCATTTCCTCTAATGGTGTCCCTTCGCTTCGGCTTTCTTATGAGACTTGGCCCTTGCCTGGTAAAACAAGAAATGGGTAAAATGTCACTCTTCTTAACCACATAATGATATCAAAAGGATAGCCAAAGATTAGTCCATAAAACGAGGCAACTTATACAAACAAACAGCAATATGAGTTGCTTGAAAAGTGAAAATATGACATTGGCATATAAACAGAAAATCATCTTAGCCACACGCAGCCGTGATCTGCTGCCCACTTGCAACATAATTGCATAAGACTCAGTATTCCATATTTAGAAGTAGCTGTAGTCCGGAATCAGCTGTTTCACAGAAGGCCATTACGCATTTGTTCAAACTGTAGAATGTATAAAAGACTTTCAATACACAACTAAGGAGAAGACGAGTATCAGGCTTTGTACACATTTATTGTCATGCAAAGTTTGGTTAAAGAAAAAGATCCGTTCAAAAACCAAACTTTTTTTCCTTCCAGAAAGAAAACTTGAAGCAACATCTGTTTCATACTAGCAAGCATTATCACAGTTTTGTTCATAGTTCATACATATTAAAAAGATGATATCATACATCACAAAGAAACATATGACATTCGATAATTTGAGTACAACACAGTTAGAACTGGAGTTAGTTAGCGTCCATAAGACCTAGGATTTGTATCTGGAACGGGCCAAGGTACCCGTAAAAGATCCAATTGCATTAAATTAAATAATTATCGAAATTTATTTTAGTTTATAAGACAATAACGGAAAGCAACATTTTGGCTCTTCAAGAACGGATTTTTCACCAAGTTCGAACCAAAGGTTTGCACGTAAACAAGGAAATCTCATCCTACTTAATCAGCAGCTCAAGTATCTAGAAATATAGTCAACACTAAAACCCTAAACTACACAAAATTCAACAGCTCACCACAAATAAATGAATAAATAATTACCTTAAGAACCTTAAGTTTGACGCTGCCGTAAACGAGTCCGAATGAGAAAGCGGAAACCCTAGCCACCTGCCATTTATTCACCGATGTATACAAAAATCCTCAAAATTAATACAAAAAAAAAGAATAAAAAAGAGAAGATCAAATCGGAGAAGAAAATAGAATTTACCAAAGCGAGGGTGCTCTTGCCAGAATACGGACCAGGAGGCGGCGCCATTGCTACAGTTTAGAGTGCTTAATTTTCAATTGGATCTCTTCTTTTGGGGGGTTTTAACTTTTAAGGTGTATATTTTATTATTTTACAATAATAGTCTTATAACTTGCCATTTTTACAAAATTACTTCGGTAACTTTTTAAACTGTAATTTTAGTCATCGAAGTTGGTACATGCTATAATTTTGCTCCTCCGATCAATTCTCGGACAATTTTTGCCGAAATTTGTTGTTTTTATTTTGTTTTTCATTTAATTTAATATTGCTCAAGGAAGATATTTTGTCTAAAATTGGCTGAGAATTGGATTAAAAAAAAAAAGGAGCAAATTTTGAAAATAATTGGCGGAGAATGGACTGAAAATTGGTCATAAGACCAAAATTGTAACATGTGTCAACGTAAAGGAATAAAATTGCAGTTAAAAAAATTATCAGACTAATTTTGGTACAAGTACAAAATTACAGGACTATTATTGCAAAGATTCTAATAAATAATACTTTTGGGCGTTGATAAAAAGAAGAATCAATCTTTTGGCTTTTACAAATTATTACTCTTGAAATACTACCATATATTATGTTTTTATGTGTTGGCAATTGTCTTTTCGGATATTTTTTTATTGATACTTATATTTTGTAAAATATGAAAAACAACACAAGTTGGATCCCTCGCTTTTTCAGCTGGATGGTATGATGAGATTTGTGGATATTTGAGTCATGTGTTTTACGTAGAGAGGGGGTTAAAAACTGTAACACCCCTGAAATTTGGAAGAAAATAAAAGTATTTTCGAATTTTCATTTTAGTCCTTGGATTTTTTGAAAATATGATTTTGACCCTAAAAGTTTTGAAAAAAGTTCCAATTTAGTCTTTCCCCTTTTGCAAAATTTATGATTGACAACATATATTTTATATAAGACCAAATGAGTCATCAAAACTTTCAAATTGGCCCCTTGTAATTTTAAAATATCCAAACATTCATTGACAATGGTAAATCTTGACATATTTACATTTACATTTGAGAAAATGTAACTTTGCTTTGTCTTTTATGCTAGATATTTCTAATATTTTATTCTTATAAAATCCAATCAGATAAGGCCCGGAAACATCTTCATAATTAGGGTGGCCTATCTTGGATTAAAATAAAAATGAGTAGGGTATGGTAATTAATCATTTGTCTCCCATTTTCACCTATAAAGGGAAGGTCTCTTCAACATTTTTCACACACCTCTCTTCTCTGAATCTTCTCTTCTTTTATTCTGCAAAGTTCTTTCTCTTGATGTTTAGATTTCTAGAAAAATTATTTCAGTCCTTTAAGCCTTCTTTATAGGCCTTAAAATCCTCAAAACCGAGTTTGGTCAAAACTGCCAGTTTTGGTACAGAAACTTTGGAAGTCCGAAAACCATATCAAAAATTCGAGTCTTTCTCTGAAATTATTGCCACATACTGGTTGTTGTGTAAGCTAACTTTCCTGTTCAGAAGAATTCTTCAACTAAAGTCGTTGGAGGGGTCTAAAAATGAGAAATAAGTACCACTGTCCAGAAAATCCGAAAACAGCTCCTATCTTACATGATTTATTTAAAATACCAAACCTTGTCCTATTGATCTGATTTTGAAACTACATACTCTTCATGATGTTTACGATTGAACCGCTTAACCAATTTCAGATTATCATATCGTTTGAAAGTCCGATTGAAGGTAAATCTAAGATCGCTACAGTTTTCAGCATCAGATTTGCATAAACATTTTGTTTAACCAAATTATGTTGCAAAATCTATCTAAACCATGAAATTGATCATTGATATGGACTCATTACATACTAATAATGATGTTGGATCAGTTGATCATAATTTAGAATTGTGTTTAATATTTTTCATGGATTTTGCAACATTAAAATGACATATAGTTTATTTTACGGTTGATCTTTCAATATCTTTAACTTTAAGTAAAGTATTGTGTTTATCTTGTGATCTAACCTTCTAATCTAGTTTATTAGAATAATAAGTGTTCTGGAAATGTTAATTTTAATTAGATCTACATGTTTACAATTTATTTTGATTGTTATTAGTGATATATGCAATATTGTGTAATTTTATACTAATAACTATAAGAAAAATAGTTTTTACCAAAGTTATATATGTGATGTAATTTTATTCAAGGGCACTGAGATATTTGTTCAATGTTAAAATCATGGTAAAACTTTTGATTTGAGATTATTATGTAATAAGTAATTTACAAGAATTTTGTTAAGAAATATTGTTTTAATACGGGTTTAAATATGCATTGATGCATATGTATATATTAATATCAAATATATTGTTAATAAATTATAATTGGATATTTTAATAATAATTTCGTAACTGATTTAGTCTTCAACTTGTTACTTTGAAATGGTAATTCTCATTAATTATATTTTTACGTCGCAGTTAAAATTAAAATAGGTAAATATTGGATTACTCCAAAATTAACAAGAATTAGATATTTAATTGAACTTCTTCAAATATGATAAATATTGAAAATATATGTTTGATGTACCATATTTCGGTACTGCCACGTCATAATATCCGATACAATACACGAACGTATTTTGAGACATATTATGCCACGTCAACATCATTATTTTTTAATGCAAAATTACAATTCAAGGCAAAACTCGGAAATCGGCCCAAGTAGGCCCAAATCGAGCCCAAGCGAGATCAATTTGGGCCCGAAAAGGCCCGATTCAAGCTATACAAGCCCAATCCGAGCTATATGGGCTCAAATAAGATCTATTTGAAGGCCCAAAAGCCCAATTCGAGCTATATGGGCTAAAGTCCGATCTATTTGAGGCCCAGGAGTCCAGTTCGAGCTATATGGGCCCAAATTCGACCTATTTGAGGCCCAATTCGACCTATTTGAAGGCCCAATTCGAGCTATTTCAAAATAGCTCTAATTCAACCTATTTTGAGTCATAGTTCTACTTGGATTGCACTTTTAGACGAATAAGGACTCTTATTACTATATAAGGGGGTCCCATGCCTCATTCTAAGGTACGTTTTTATTTTCTAGCATTTAATTTCGAGCTATATACATCGAATTCGAGCTATAGAGCAATAATTCGAGCTATATTGCAATAGCTCTTGTTCGATCTATATAGAGTGTATTTCGAGCTATTTGAGGGTAATTCGATCTATTCGGGTTTCCTCATCACGGTTCTCAATACGACTTCGAGGTGTGCTAATTCGACCTATAGAGCTCAAATTCGACCTATTTGAGTAATTTCGAGCTATTGTCTCCGACGACAATACCTCAAATTCCGACCTATCTGACTTGAGCGTAGGAGTGCCTTCGCCGGAGGAGGCACCGGCTTAGCTTACGTTTGGTGTTGAGTGCAGGTTCTGAACTCAAAAGCTGCTTAAGCATCCAGCAGGAACTAAAGCAGTCTGACGTGGAGTGTTGGAGAGCGGACACGTATCCAGACGAAAATACCCCACATCAGTGGCGCCGTCTGTGGGAACCTCTATACGCACTTAGTAACAAACACTGACACTCAATGGCTCAACGAAGAGCAACGGATAAGAATGGAATGGCAGGAAGGACTAGATCACAGAGGGAGGATGATAATCGAGCACCTGATGCTTCTGAACGAACATCAGTGGCAGCGCCCAGCACTCCCCTTGATCCTCCAACTCACACAGCGAATCAACCTGAAGTTCCTTCCACGGAACAACAGCTATTGAATTCCGCTCAGTTGGATCAAATCATGGCGGCATTCCAAAGGACTATGGTCCCAATGATTGTGCAGCAATTGGCTAACACTTCTGTCCTACAGAATGCCCAGGCTCCAATAGCACAACAACCAGCAACACAGCCTGCGGCACCGTAGCAAGGAAGGACTCATCCGACCCAGCGTCGTGATGACTCAAGGCATTATACGCAAACTAGGATGACAAGGCCAATGGATCCATCTCCCTCGTTTGAAAGGAGGAATCCTCGTTCAGTGAGGACTAATGCTAACAGAGCTCCCAGTCGAGCAATTGGTCGAGATAGAGAAGTAAGGGATGGAGAGATGAATTCTAGGCAGAGAGTTCCTGATCATCGACCTGCAGCAAGTCGAACTGCCGGAAGAGATAGGGACTTGCCTGAGAGAGTTGCACCAAGATTGGAACCTGTTATTGCAGAACATATTCCACTAAGGGAGAGGCCAAATCCCTTTTGTGAGGCGATCAGTAATTTGACGTTGAAGGAAAGAACTAATCTTCCTGTTTTGAAGAAGTATGATGGAAATACCGATCCAGTAGCACATTATGATGAGTTAGATGGAGATTTGCAGGTCTTGGGGTATGCAGAGAATATGAGGGCGAAACTTATTTCGCTCAGTCTGAGAGGTCCAGCAAAGGAATGGTTCAAAAACTTACGCTCGGGTTCAATTGAATCATCTGAACAATTTAGAACCATGTTCGTAAAGAAGTTTGCTACTTATTGGATAAAGAAGAAATCTCCAAGCACGCTGTTTAATATCTATAGAGGACCTGATGAACCTTTGGGGAGGTATATCGAGCGTTTGAATCTTGAGATTGGTAGAGTAAATGCTCTCAATGTTGACCTGGTCATCTCTGTATTGGAGCATCGTTGCCGGAGCAAGAAGCTGATAGAAGTGATAACATGGAACACACTTGATTCCATTGAGCAAGTGATGGACCTCGCTAGTAAGGTCATTGAAGTAGAAGAGGCAACCATGAATCAATGGTTGATGGACTCGCTGAGAATTCATGGGAGCAAGGAGAATAAAGATAGAGATTGGAGGAAGGAGTTAAGGGGCAAAGATCGTGATCGCAATCGACAACCCTTTAAGAAATTTGACAATTATACTCCGCTGAGGAAGCAAATTGGCGAAATCTACGCCATAGAGAAAGATAGCGGGTTGCTGAGAACCCCTAAACCGTTCTGAGAGACGGAGGAGACCAAAATATCGAAGAAATATTGCAAGTTCCACAAGCAGAATGGGCATTTTACTAACGAAAGCAAGGCTCTAAAGAACGAGATTGAACGACTCATTCAAGAGGGGAAACTCATCGAGTACATCCTTGAGAATAGAGAGTCACGTCAAGAGACGCAAGCGAGATAGATCCCCGCACGAAAAGAAGGATGAACGAAAGCGTAAAAGGGGTAATGGGAATGATGACATCGAGAATGAAGTAAATGTGATTGCTGGCGGACCTACTGGCGCAGACTCGGTCAAAAGTAGAAAACGAATCTCATGAGACATATACAATGAACGGCTGAAGCGTCCTGAGATAGATCTTGTCTTTGTAGTGGACAAATTGGATACAAGAATCACATTCGACGATAGCGATTTTGACAGTTTGTCTTCACAAGCTAAGGAAGCGCAATACTTGAATTGCCCTATGGTGGTTTCCGCTGTGATTGCAAATCACGGGGTAAAGAGGATAATGATTGATAATGGATGTTCGTCCAACATCATCTTCATGGATGCTTTACAACAAATGAAGCTTGGACAATACGAGATCACTGATGTTAACTCACCACAAGTGGGATTTGGTGGAAGCGAAGTTAAACCCATTGGAAGGATCATGTTGCCAACATCTTTTGGCGTGAATCCGAAGAGAACACTGAATGTGGAATATCTTATCGTTGACATACCTTTTGCATACAACGTGCTGATTGGAAGGCCTGGGATAACGGCATTTGCTATGATCATCTCTACGGTGCATCAGAAGGTCAAATTTCCAACGCCTGGTGGAGTTGCTGAACTCACTACAAACTATCGTGATTCTTGGAGTTGTTATGTTACATCGACTAAACCTATCAAGGCAAAAACAGATCCAAATGTCGCGATGGTTGACATACATCCAGTGGAAACGCCTGAAATAGGAAAACAAATTGATATGGAGATGGTGCTTGCTACGCAAGTGGACCAAGAGATGATGCAGGAGGATCCTACTCCTCCCAGTATTGAGGGCTCCTTGAAGAAGGTGGAGGAAGAAAAAGAAGACAAAACGACATTGCGCTATAAAAAGAAGATGGAGATGGAGCGTCTGAAACCTTCGGGTGAGTTTAAGGAGGTGATTTTGTCGAATGATGAGCCTGACAAGATCATTAAAATTGGAAGCGAGTTGACTCCAGAGATTGAGAAGGCACTGTTGGAATGCTTGCAAAGAAACTTTGATGTATTCGCATGGACGGACTCGAACTTGAAGGGGATAGATCCTCGAGTTGCGGTACATGACCTGAATGTTAACCCAAATGCTAAACCCATCCGACAGAAGAAGAGACACTTTAGTGATGAAAAGAACAAGGCTGCAGAGTTGGAAGTACAAACAAAGCTTGTTGTAGGCCATATATTCGAAGTGAGATACTCTGAATGGCTAAGCAATGTTGTACTAGTTCCAAAGAAGTCGACCGTATGGAGGATGTGCGTGGACTACACCGACTTGAACAAACATTGCCCACGAGATCCTTTTCCTTTGCCAAGGATTGATCTCGTAGTTGACTCTACAGCAGGGTGTGCGCTGCTAAGTCTTTGTGATGCGCAGAGCGGTTTCCATCAAATACTAATGGCAGTAAAGGATCAACATAAAACGGCCTTTATCACTGACAGAGGGATATACTGTTACAAGGTGATGCCATTTGGTCTGAAGAATGCAGGAGCAACCTTTCAGAGGTTGGTTGCCAAGATGTTTTATCATCAAATCGGCAAGACTATGGAGGTTTACATTGATGACATGCTTATCAAAAGCCTAAAGGCGGAAGATCACGTAAAACATTTGGAAGAGGCTTTTGGTATCATGAAACAATACGGGATGAAGCTAAATCCTAAGAAGTGCACTTTTGGTGTTAAGGCTGGAAAATTTCTGGGGTGCATGGTCAATGAGAGAGGAATCGAAGCTAACCCTGACAAGATTAAAGCTATAATGGATTTGCCATCCCCCAAGTCCGTTCGAGAGGTGCAACGATTGGTGGGAAGGATCACGGCACTTAGTCGATTCATATCGCATTCTGCAGAAAAGAGTTTACCTTTTTTCAAGAAGTTACGTAAGACACCAAAGTTTGTCTGGTCTGATGATTGTGAAGAGGCTTTTTGCCAATTGAATGTGTACCTTACGACACCACTATTGCTATCTAAGCCCAAGGACAATGAGATGCTATATCTTTACTTGGCCATAACGAAGAATTCACTAAGCACAGTATTGGTGTGCGAGGAAGACAAGAAACATTTGCCTATCTACTATGTTAGCAAAGTGTTGAATGGGGAAGAGGTGAATTATCTGGAGATCGAGAAGCTAGCATACGCGCTTGTGATAACTGCATGAAAGTTAAGACCGTATTTTCAATCACATCCGGTAACTGTCTTAACTAATCAACCACTGAAACAAGTTATGGCAAAACCGGAGACATCTGGGAGACTGGTGAAGTGGGCAGTTCAGTTAGGAGAATATGGCTTGGAGTACATGCCGAAAACAGCGATCAAAGCACAAAGATTAGCGGACTTTGTGGCTGAAACTATCTCAGAGGCGGAGCAAGCGCTTGATGTAGCAATGGTAATGGAAGAGGTCAAAAGTGACAAACCTATAGTTGCAAGGGGAACTTGGACTTTGCATGTAGATGGATCGTCCACAAATGACGCTGGAGGTGCAGGAATTTACCTAAAATCGACGGATGGTAGAGAATTCGACTATGCAATAAGGCTAAATTTTCAAGTGACGAACAATCAAGCTGAGTATGAGGCTATGCTTGCTGGCATCCAAATGGCAAAATCGTTGGGTATAACGAACCTTGTAGCATTCACGGATTCACAATTGATTGCTAATCAATTTGAAGGAAGATATGAGGCGAAAGAGGCTGGAATAGTAAAGTATCTAAAAAAATTGAAGGAGGCGACATCAAACTTTGATACTTTCTCTATCTCGCAGATCCCTCGATCGGAGAATGAACGCGCTGACTCTTTGTCACGATTTGCAAGTACCGCCGAAGTGTTTGTTGAAAGGCGAGTAACTCTATTGGCTTCGGAGCAGCCCTCTATCGGCAAAGGAGTTGAGTCAAAACCAACGCAAGCATTGAACTACGCTCTGCCAGTAGAGATAAAGGCATGTTGGAAGGATGAGATTATTGATTATCTTCAGAACGGGAACTTACCTAATGATCCTCAAGCGATCAGAAGGCTCAAGTACAAATCTGCAAGATTTACTATGTTCAATAGCAAACTGTACAAACGGTCTTTCGAGGGACCACTCTTGAGATGCCTATCTCCCTCACAGGCAAAACAAGTTTTACGAGAAATTCATGAAGGAAGTTGCGGAAATCACGCAGGAGGACGATCTTTGGTCCAGAAAATACTCCGACAAGGATATTTCTGGCCAACTATTATGAGAGATGCTATGGATTACTCGAGGAAGTGTAGAAGCTGTCAATTGCATGCGAAGATCATTCATACACCTGCACAACCTATGACAACGGTGAGTTATGGATGCCCGTTTGATCAATGGGGAATAGATATCGTTGGACCAATGCCTAAGGCTACGGGAGGTAGAAAATGGTTATTGGTGGCAGTCGAGTACTATACGAAGTGGGTTGAAGCTGAAGCACTTGTAAACATTACTCAGGCTAATGTGAAATAATTCATCTGGAAGAACATCGTTTGTCGATTTGGAATACCAAGGGTCTTAATTTCCGACAATGGAAGACAATTCCAAGGTTTTAAGATTCAAGACTGGTGCAAAGACATGAAAATTGAGCAACGTTTTACATCCGTTACGCATTCCGAAACAAATGGGCAAGTGGAGGCCACTAACAACACATTAGTGAAGAGTTTGGAAAAAAGGCTGGAGGGAGAAGGAGGAAACTGGGCGGATGAGCTACCAGGAATATTATGGGCATATCGCACAACTCCTCGTACCTCTATAGGAGAAACTCCATACTTATTAACATATGGATCCGAAGCAGTGATACCCGCTGAGATTGGAATGCCAACGTATTGTATAGTTACATATGATGAGGAGCAAGCATTAAGGGCAAGACAAATGGATTTGGAGTTGATCGGAGCAACAAGGGAAGCAGCATACCAACGCACTCAAGCGTATAAATCTATGATGGCGAAAGCATATGACAACAAAGTTCGTTTCAGGAACTTTCAAGTGGGGGACTTGGTACTTAGAAAAGTTGAAGCTACCAAGCATGTTGGAAAGTTGAAGCCGAACTGGGAAGGACCTTACAGAGTGGAAAAAGCAAGCTCAAAAGGATATTATTACTTACAAGAATTGGGTGGAAGGACTTTGTCACGCCCCTGGAACGTCAAGAACTTACGAAGGTTTTATAGTTATAACACTAGTTTTCTAATGGCCTTGTGGCACCATAGGACCGTAGTTTCAATACTTCATTCGGTCATTTTTTTACGAATTACGAGTCCCTCTACGTGGATTCTCATTGTAATAGTTAGCAGCGAACTACGGGGACTTGATTCCTAGCCAACCTATATACGGCGGGATACGTAGGCAACTCGGAAGTTACTCGAGCTCAGTCCCAAAACTAATAAAATCTTTTATTTTATTCAAGTTTAGCCGTTGCCTACTATTTACCCGCAAGATTACAATCTATCAAAAAACATGAAGATAAACTCATACTGTCTACAAACTTTAAGTTTAAAAACTTAATCAAAACGAACGTTAGCTTCGTATAACGAGCACTAGCCTCGTGGAGTCAAGCACTAGTCCTTGCACTCCCGCGAACATAGTTTCGCAAGCGCAAACATAGCTTTGCACAACGAGCACTAGCCTCGTGGAGTCAAGCACTAGTCCTTGCACTCCCGCGAACATAGTTTCGCAAGCGCAAACATAGCTTTGCACAACGAGCACTAGCCTCGTGGAGTCGAGCACAAGTCCTTGCACTCCCGCGAACATAGCTTCGCAAGCGCAAACATAGCTTTGCACAACGAGCACAAGCCTCGTGGAGTCGAGCACAAGTCCTCGTACTCCCGCGAACATAGCTTCGCAAGCGCAAACACAACGAGCACAAGCCTCGTGGAATCGAGCACAAGTTCTCGTATTCCCGCGAACTTAGCTTCGCACAACGAGCACAAGCCTCGTAGAGTCGAGCACAAGTTCTCGCACTCTCACACAAACTTGTTCATAAAACTTAAGTGTTTTAACAAGTAACAAATTTAAGCTTAAAAAGTAGACACATATGAGTGAAGATGTAACGAGACAAAGTAAAGACATTCAAAAGACTTTTCAAGTCAAAACTGTACTAGCAAGGGATAAGCGCTAAAATCGCGCAAATGTTAGCAAGATACTGTACGGAAAGAATGTACTAATGCTAATGTTCTGTACGGAAAGAAAAGATGTTCAAAAATACTAAAAACAAGGCACAGACGCCAAAAATAAGGGCACGCAGGCCACTCTGAGAGATCAAGGCAGCAACTAAATGAGGAAATGCTTAGGCGCGAAATGAGGAAATGAAGCTGGGAGTGGGGTATTTATAGGCGAAATGATGCGGGAATTACCAAAATGCCCCTAAATTCGACCTATTTGTAAATTCGACCTATTTTCAGAAAATTTTTCCGGCAATTTCGAGGTATCTTTTTGGAGGGCAATTTCGACCAATATGAAATTCGAGCTATTTTACGTAAAATTCGAGCTATTTTACGGAAAAAAAAATTCTGGCATTCAGGTTGTCTGTTTCAAAGATAAATTCGACCTATACCAATTCGAGTTACCAAAAATAGTAAATTCGACCTATTTTTGAATTTTGATATTTTTGGTCAAATTCTTGGTTTTTTACGCCCACGCCGATCTCGTTGCACGATTCTCGGTTATGTGACTTCTTTTTAGTTCGTATGACCAATGTTGTACACATTACTCTTACGAACTGGGGGACTCCATGATGTACCATATTTCGGTACCGCCACGTCATAATATCCGATACAATACACGAACGTATTTCGAGACATATTATGCCACGTCAGCATCATTATTTTTTAATGCAAAATTACAATTCAAGGCAAAACTCGGAAATCGGCCCAAGTAGGCCCAAATCGAGCCCAAGCGAGATCAATTTGGGCCCGAAAAGGCCCGATTCGAGCTATACAAGCCCAATCCGAGCTATATGGGCTCAAATAAGATCTATTTGAAGGCCCAAAAGCCCAATTCGAGCTATATGGGCTAAAGTCCGATCTATTTGAGGCCCAGGAGTCCAGTTCGAGCTATATGGGCCTAAATTCGACCTATTTGAGGCCCAATTCGACCTATTTGAAGGCCCAATTCGAGCTATTTCAAAATAGCTCTAATTCGACCTATTTTGAGTCATAGTTCTACTTGGATTGCACTTTTAGACGAATAAGGACTCTTATTACTATATAAGGGGGTCCCATGCCTCATTCTAAGGTACGTTTTTATTTTCTAGCATTTAATTTCGAGCTATATACATCGAATTCGAGCTATAGAGCAATAATTCAAGCTATATTGCAATAGCTCTTGTTCGATCTATATAGAGTGTATTTCGAGCTATTTGAGGGTAATTCGATCTATTCGGGTTTCCTCATCACGGTTTTCAATACCACTTCGAGGTATGCTAATTCGACCTATAGAGCTCAAATTCGACCTATTTGAGTAATTTCGAGCTATAATTTCGAGCTATTGTCTTCGACGACAATACCTCAAATCCCAACCTATCTGACTTGAGCGTCGGAGTGCCTTCGCCGGAGGAGGCACCGGCTTAGCTTACGTGTGGTGTTGAGTGCAGGTTCTGAACTCAAAAGCTGCTTAAGCATCCAACAGGAACTAAAGCAGTCTGACGTGGAGTGTTGGAGAGCGGACACGTATCCAGACGAAAATACCCCACATCAATGTTTATTGTTGTAAACTTGTGAGCAAACAATTGATTATATCTTTTTGATTTATTTAAGGTTCTACAAATATCGACGCTAATGAAGAATTTCCCGTACGGTAAAAGGTGAGGTTGGATTTCTGATTTGTTCAAAACCTTGTTTGGCATCCGGCCCTGAGAAACTTGAACATAACAATTGTGATTCTTTGTTTCGAATCACGAGCAACATTCTATCACCATTTTAATGCTTTTATATTGAGAATCGTTAATTCTTTACATAATCAGTTTTCTTGCTTATTGTTAAATCAAATCTCATTTAAATTATAATTGAAAATTTTCTCCATAATCATAATTATCCTGGTATCATGATCACCCTATCGATTCTTGAATTGTGCAACGAGCAACGAACTATGTTCGGCCTATGTAGCTCAAAAACGAGCAACGGATATTGTCCGGCTAACTAGCTCATCTGATAATTTTGTTTCACCCATTGGGACGCCTTTGGGAAGTTGGGCCCAGGGATTGAGAAGTTTTACTGCTGGGCAGCAAAGGGCTGTCAGTTTAAGTATTTCAACTTAATACCCATTCTGTCTAAGCGCCGCTTGTAGTCAGGAGTTGGCTGTGACCCTCGTGTTAGATTGGCATGTACTCGAGCATGTCTTCTGTTCTGTTGCGAGGTCGGTCCTCGTAGGGAGGTATACGGTTGAATTTTGGGAGTTAAGGTTGGATCTGTTATATGTAATTGCACAAGTTCATTTTCTCGTTCTTCTGAATATTTCAGAATTTTCGTTAAAACCGATAATTTAAGTTCAATGATGCAGATGTAACTATTCTGGTCATTCTTGTTCGTATTATTCTGATTTTTAGTTTGATTATTTTCATGATCTAAGAATTTCACTAAGTCATTAAAGACTTACTCCTCTTTTGTTCTATATGTCCCTTTCTCAAAGTAAGATTGGTATAGCAGCACGGATGGAACGAATGATCGACAAGTCCGCGTTTTGGAAACTTTACAAAAATTGTTAAGTGTCTGATTTTTGTATTTATGTCATTTTTGTAAAATGTATTTGTATTCCAAAGACTTCCGCTGTATTTAAAGTAAAATTATTTTATTAATGCTATGGTTTTGATCCTTGTCAGTGAGACCTCTTCCTATGAGATATAGTTCGTTCTGAGTTGGGTTTGTTAGGTAGCCAACCAACACCGGACCAACTCGGATCGGATTGTGACTCGTGGGACGCGGTCCTAATAAAATCTGTAAAACCTTTTGATTAATTTTTGGAGTTGTGTGAAAGTATGTAAGAATCATACCATCTTTTTTTGTATTAATTGAGTTAAGAAAAAATTAATTTCACATGTTCTGACTTCAATCTATGATGATGTAATCATCTTATGTATAAAGCGTGTACAGTAAAAAAAATCCAATGCTATTAACTTCATCTTAAATAGTTTAGTGCACATTTACATTAATTATCTTCTACAAGAAATAAGTGCTGATATTTGAGTGATAAATAAAAATTATCTAGAAATATAGGGTAGAAGTGCAATTATTTGATAGTTTAGGAGTGAAATTGTAATTTATCAATGTCAAGTTATATGAATGCTTTTAATTAATAGTTTAGGGATACAAACATAATTACCCAGAAATACATAGGTGTAAATAAAACTATCTGATAGTTTAGAGCTAAAAACGTAGTTAATCAAAATTAAGGGTTGCGAATAACAATGTGATAATTCAGGGGTTGAAACATATTTACTCAAAACAATTGGGATATTCTTTGTTTGAGCAGTTGTCCTCGAGCATTTTGAATAAAATTAAAATATTAAGCTTCTTTAATTCCCATGAGTTAAAACAAGAAAAAGTAATAATAAAGCGCAACACACTGCTATAAGCCTATAACAAAGATTTTATCTTTGAGATTGCATCCAAGTTATGAATACAATATGAATCTCTTCCACAAATATGGGTTGTATTTAATAAATATACCGGAATTTTCTTAGTTTGAGGAGTTGTCCATGACCATTTTTAATGAAATTAAGATATTAAGAAACTCTTTACATTCCATGAGTTAAAACATGACAAAAAAATAAAAATAATAATAATAAAGCATCAATAGTGCACGTTAATATTGCACCTACTGTTAGTGCTAATATTCTAGTAAATAGGTATTTAAAAGTAGAAAAAGAAATTGTCAGAAGTGGGATTTGAACCCACGCCCACTTTCGTAGACCAGAACTTGAGTCTGGCGCCTTAGACCACTCGGCCATCCTGACTTATGTTTAGAACCTCGTTTTTATCTTATATCAAGTAAAAATTCTATGTAACATGAGAATTATATAACTTTCAAAATTCATTTAAAGATAGTTATTTTATTTTATTGTATCTTAAAAGATAATGTGAATCAAATCCATAAAGTCTTGCCCCAATATCCCTTGTTCCTCTTTCAATTTTCTAGTTCTTCGCCTGGGGATCTAGTAGAGCTCCTTTTGATCTTGTTTCATTTTTGGATTACTTCTAAATCTCAAGATCAAAACCGAGAAGAAGAATTTGGAGTCGTGAACGTGTTTTTGAGAAACAGTTTACACCGTTGACAATGTTAAAATATTGTATTGTATGTACCTACTTTCTCAAAAAGTAATTCGAAGACATAAGAGTTAGACTTTTAAGAATACTCTTATTGATGGTTGGATTTGAAGGAAATTATGTAGAGGCTGATATTGTGAAATCTATTCCTATTCTTCAATTATCGTTTTCGATACCTCGTTCCGAATTGACCGCCATTCATCACAATACCATGTCGTTGTTGTTGGGGCAGTGGATCAGATTCAAAGGCCTTTTAATCAAGAATCAAAATTATCAGCACATATTCTTTCCAAAAGTTTAATGAATCTCTTCATCATATATGGGTTTCATTGCAGACCGAATCACTATTCTAGGCTAGGAACCTTTTATTAAATTTATTGCATAATCAAGGAATCTTGGTATCTTAAAACCGTCCAGATTTCATGGACATAAAAAACAACGTTATCCTATAGTATAATCGTGATGCATGACCACGAACAGGCAATCTTTGATACCAGCACGTACGCACGTTGTCAATCTATGATCTAGAAACCAAAAAAGAACATGTGCGACTGTGACCAAGAATCGTTGCTCAAAAGAATTTAAGGGGAAAAAAAGGAACATTTATATCTTAACCACATAAATATTCCCTAAAACTGAAATAATTACAAAATATTGAATTATCACTGGCATCCTTACATCATTTAAGTTTACAAAACATGAAAAAGAAATAAGAACCATACCTATAACATTTTTAAACTAAGGATGTTTCTATAATGTTGGACCCCATGAGTCTATTCGTAATACATTTCTAAGTTTTAGGAAATATCTTTGTAATTATCCATACAATAAATAGGTAAGGGGTTTTTGTAAATGCAGTTATACTTTAGTCCAAGAAGCAAAATCACTAGATCATGTAACTTTCTATAGCAAAAAGAAAATGCAGTATGGGTAGGACTTTTGGACAGAGATGAACATGTAAGGTTGGGCAAAACATTACCGACTCCACACCTAAATATTGCAACTGAAGGTGCAAAACTAATAAAGGAAATCATTTTGTGAAAAAAACTCGAATTGTGTCAAAGCCTTGAATGACATTACAGGATCATACGCTATTGCTTTCTTTCGTTCTTCCCAGCAGACTGTTGTAGTTGACGGAGTTGAGTTGCCTGTCGTGCGTCTAACTGAAACATCTGAGGATTGATGGAGAGATTCTGAAATTTTGAGGTGTCCTGATTCAGCTCAACAGCAGCAAGCTTCAAACGTTGAACCTCGACAGTCAATGCTTCGTTCAGTGCTGTCAACAAGAAATGCACAATGAGTGATTATAAACCTCGACATGTAAAGAAACACGAGGTGGAATGGACATTCCAAGTTCAGATATTATGCATTTTTGATAGGAATAACTACAATTAGACCATGTGGTTTGGTCTAACTATAAGAATTGCCCTTACTGTTTGAATAATTAATAAATTACAGCAGCACCCCAGCAGAAAACGACTCAATGAAAAGATGGGAGGCCAGTGAAATTTTGCAGCACATATCGCAATCCTAATTTTACATCATGGATGGTATAAATAAAAAGCACCAGAGGCATAAGAACAAATGAAAAGTACATAATTATCAAAGAACACAGTATAGTGCTTGAAATGCTCAAAGTATTTTTACTCAAGATCGATATCATAAATCACACTAAGCTCACAAGGCTATCCTATTTGCTCTGGCTACAATATAAAAGGAGCACGCACTTCAGTAGAAAAAGAATTTTCTGCAGAGGGAATAATGTACATATTAAACAAATCATACCATCTCGGAGTTGAGCCTGTTGGTCCATGGCTTGCAAGCGAAATTTCAGCTCATTGTTCTGGTTAGTCAGTCCAGCAGAGTCTCGCTGAATTCAAGTTGAGAATCAGTACTAACAAAAGCAAAATAAAAGGAAAAAAACACCAAAACATTTAGTGAAACCAAATAATCTCAGTAGCTCTCACTTGAAGCAGAGTAAGTTGGGCAGACAATGTTGTAGCTTCGGTCTGTAAAGTCTGGACTTTGTGTTCCAACTCCGTGATATATCTCGTTTTTCGCTCTTTTGATCGAGCAGCAGACTGGCGGTTAGCTAAGATCCTAAAAGAACAAGAAATTTAAGTTAAAACTAACTATTAACAATGTTTATCTATACTATAAGATGAGGAAAAAGAAAAGATTCACTTAATCCTAAGGGTGGACTATAATATTACCTTTTGACGCGTTTGGGATCACATGCAGCTATCTCCGCAAGTTTCTCATTTGCCATAATCTTCTTCAGTTCAGTACCACTAAACTCACCATTACCAAACTCCAAGCTGAAAGGATTTGAATTTGCGTTAATTGAATTGGAGGGTGAGAGTTGACCAGGGCGTACTCCAAGAGAAGGAGGCATTTTTAAAGACTCCTCGACAAAACTCATGTTATCCATAAAACTGTCCATAGAGACACTTCTGTAGTGTCGAGTGGTGGGAGCAATATCCCCGCCCGCATTTCTTTTGTTCCCACCCCTATTTTGCATGCTGCTGTCACATTCATTAACACTACTAGTAGCTTCATTATCGCTGCTGTCACCTCCATTCGTCTTAGAACCACTGGCTCTACTATCCAAATCTTCCCGATTCTCGTTTTCATGCTTCTCGTCAGTTCCAGAAGAGTTTAGTGCGTCAATGTTGTCCAAATTCATGTAGGCCGAAAACAGGTCATCAACAACTTCCCCTTCAGATTTTCTCTCCCCCATTCCTTCTCTATTGCTCTCCCCTCCTTTCTCCAAACCCGACTCTCTCTTAACTAACTGTACAGGCTGAGCCGCTGAATTCTCTCTAGCAGATATTGACCTATCCAAAGCACCAGGACTTCTCAGAGGTATAAGTGGCGGCGATGACTGCATAATACTTGAAAATCCAAATGGGATATCACTGTTTGACCTTTTATGACCTTTACGAGGAGGAAGGCTTTCTCCAGCCCTGTATGCACCACCCCTCGCGAAATGAGAGGGTGGCAACCTCGAGTTGGAGCACACGTCCCTCTCCTCCATTGAAGCATCGGCAGATACCTGGTCAGACATAGAAGTCGAAGGCGATTCACGATAAGGCAACGGGCTCAAAGGTGGCAATGAATCAAGGGCAAAAAACGCTGGCTGTGATAAAGACCGATTATGATGCGACTGTCCTTGAGTAGCGCTAAAACTTGGCAACCCCATTTGTTGGTTCCCCATTCGGTTAGCTGAGAACTGCGAGTAAGGAGAAAGTGGAGGAACTTGCGGATGAGAGGGTGGAATCCCGACCCTTTTGTTACTATTTTCGACCCCTTGATTAGGAGAAAGCTGTCGAAACTGACCACGAAACTGTGCCATGTTTACTTGCTGTAATTCAAGTTGATTAAGGAGAAACGGATGCTGATGCTGTTGCTGTTTAGGGAGTGAAGATGATGTCCCGAACGAAGATTGAAGTCTTTGCATGGTATCGCCATTAGTTTCCCCGTTAACTCCAGCCATCTCTTCGATTTACGCTCACCTTAATTTTACACTAACGATCAATTCAAACAACCTGAAAATCGAATAAAAAACATTCATACCAGATTAAAAACGAATAATTCCAGAAATTTATTAACAATACATCAATAAAAATACACGTGCAGATTAACAAATTACACACAATCACGGTTTGGATCATAGACTAGTTCCTAAGAGGGTTGCACATCATAACTTGCGCAAACGGCTAGTTAGGAGGAGACACGTGTCACACTCATCTCTACAAATATATCTACGGCAATGACGGTTTATGTGACCTTCAACAGGAATTTACCAGATAACTAACTAATCAATCCAAATATCGAATAACAAATAGAAGTATGTCGAATTAAGATCATTTGCAACATATAAAAACATCGGATTAAAATCATTAGCAACTGCTTCTTAAGCTGAAACAGAGCTATCTAATCACAAAATCATCAAACAAAAAACAGTTCGCTAACAACATTAGGTTCATCAACAGATCTAGTGTCACTCAAAATAGCTCAATCACACTCTCAACAACGCAAAAGATACATAAACAAAATCAAACCAAAATGAACGAATAAAAAATAAATTACCAAAATCAATTAGCTCAAAACAGAGCTAAATAGCAAAACGACGCCGCTTCTTCTTCCGATTACACTAATCAATGCAGCTTCATGTACTGTTTGAAGACAAAATTGTATATTTTAAAGTCAAAAACGCGTTTTAGTGCTCTTTATGCCCATTTTCAAATTTCAACCATAATCTCTCTCTCTCTCTCTCTCTCTCTTCTTTCTCTCTCTAGATGTTTTTTCCCAAGGTAGGAATTATTGGAAGTTGGATATCAACTTTTTATGAACCCCAAGAGAGAGAGAGAGAGAATTTATTATTATTATTAAAAAAAATATCATTTAATTTCTCATTTGGATTTGGAGTGAATTTGGATTTCATTCCGACCGCATTTAAGGATTAAGTCTCTTAGTTTTTTTACCCCTCCATCAACGGAGCTTATGTCGCAAGGAATATCTAATTGTCTTGACGATTGACGTGACTTGTTTCATAATTTTTGACAAGATATTTTTTGTATTAATGAATGAATCTATTATCTACATGTGTTGTTGTTTTAGATTTTAATTATAGATTTTTTTAATGTTTGAGTAATTGGAGAAATGTTGTTTAAAACATTGTAAACACGTCATTTTGACATTCATACGGTTATTACGAAATATTTTTTAAAACGGAAACATGTAATCACGGGTTTTATTAATTATATAATCTTGTAAAGATTTGATTAATAATTAGAGAAAAGTTATTGATAGGTTCTCATGATATTAAATAACCACAGCATACTCTCGAGTTTAACAAATACATACCGCATCTTTTCTATATTTTTTTTCCATTGCGTAATTATTTAAACTTTAAAAAGGTTTTTGTAATTAAATTAATTTTTAGGAGGAGTAGATGTAATAATTCAATGAGGGTAGATGTGACACAAATATATCGGAATGAAGTAAAAATTAAACAAAATATTATGTTGCAACTTGAATTGTAAAAGCAACAACTAATTAAACTCACATTTCGATTTGCTTGAATCTTGAAATTGTTCTATTCCATCAATCTCAACTTTTAGATGCTTTTGCAGGAATATTCCTTCAAGTAGATAGGAAAACTTTGTAGTAGCATATATGTTAGGTTCTCCATGAAGATAATTTACACCAATAGGTTTTCCTTTATACAATGAGTTGCGTGTGCAGTTGTAATAGAATTAACTATAACCAAATTATGGGAAAACCATTAATTTGCTACACTTATAAGATTCTTTGTCTGAATTGGAAATCTATCTGTTAAAAAAATGGATATAATTGCCAAAAGGGATAAGAACGTACTTAATGCGGTCCATTATTTAGGTATAAATACATTATTTAGACACTAAAATAGTAATAATGTTAATTGGCTGTTATTTCAGTCTTACGCCCATTATTAATGTGGTTTTGTTGTGGTGCAGGGGGGTTAAACTATTTTTCCATATGCTAAGTATTAAATAAGTTGAAGGGGATAATTTCCCTTACCATGAAATTGTAATCATAATTATATATATTTCGTTGTAAAAAGTATGTGATAGTTAGAGGGTGTGTGGTGTAAGGGTGATCATAAACTTATCTAACTCGATCAACTTACTTAATCTAAGAATGCAAGTTTGCAACTCGTCAATTTAAAGATTTTGAGAAACTCCGTCGATTAGTTCTTTCGAAATTAACCCGTTATATGTTGGTTGAGTACAAATATGGTGGATTTGAGTACCCCCAGCCTTCCCTTGGATTGAAAAATAATTTAGTTTATGTGAGTTTTGTAACTTGTGGTTGAATTTTTCAAGCACTTTAAAATCTTGTGCTATTATAAATTACTAAAAGATGTATCTGAAGTGATATAAATTGTATCATTTCATTTCAATTCTCGTTTGTTTCTTTATTTGAGTACGTTTTTTCCCCTTAATTTAGAGATTAACTATGAATAGTTAATTTAATGTTAGTTGACAAGTGATTCAATAAACGTACGTAACTAAATAAATATTATGTTAACTAAGATAACTATAATTTACAATTATTCTCTCACGCCATAAATCGCCCGCCACTTGCTTGGCCTTGGTCCTATGGACAATATTTTAAGCTACATTGGTACAATGTCATGGCAATAAAATCTCAATGTATTATGAACAACGAAAAATGGCTCAAACAACTAATACTATATCATCTATTATTGTGTCATCTTTATATCGTGTAATTTGAAAAAAAAAAAAAAAACAAATTGAACAATTTTAAAATTTAATAACAGTTCTGTAAATTACATGGAACATACAATATTTCAATTTAATAGCACTCTATATCAGAAATTTCAGTTTTATGCCAAAAGGCTCAAACCCATATTTCTTGGACGTGGAGCAGCAGAAAGCGTGGTGGATACCGTAAGAAAATGAATTAGTAAATGTATGTAGTGTGTGCATCTGTGTATATATATGCATATATTTGACTAGTTTACTAATGTGCACGTATAATTTTCTTTTGTTTAATAAGATAGTCTGATAATATTTTTTACTAAACAGAAATCATATTGTGTTCAATTTCAAAGTCAACAAGAGCAAAAAAACAAAATTTTACTATTAGCTAAAGGATTTCCTAAATTACATTATGTATAAAATAAGTTCACACTCTCTATAAGTTTAGGAGTAATTAATTAAGAATAAAAGATTGGTATCCACAAGTTTTCTTCTGCGAAACTACTAAGAAATCGTATTTACGTATTACTGTTATTTTATTGTAGAAACAATTTATTATCATTATTATAGATTACAGATGTACAAATACAAGTGATCCCCTTCAGTTGTAAGAAGCAAAACTATAGCTTATTCGTATACAGACGATGCATGAGAGATTTATGTAATATGTGACTACAACTATTCTGTCATTTAAGTGATTCGTCATTCATATGCAATAGTATTTTAACAAATAAACATAGAAATGTAGTGACACCATACCATTTTAAATTTTCTACCAATAAATTCGACAACTTTTGGTATCAATTAAGCCTTACCTGTTGAACATTGACCTCCTTCTAACATGAAGTCTAGTTCTAGTTTTCTCACAACAAAACTGCGATCAATAGTTTTAAATACTTATCCTAACATACTTACTCTCCTAATAAGATCAAATCATTCTAAAACTTCAATCTCATCAAAGATTAATATATAGAATTGCTTATAAGAAAAAATTCCACATGACGAATTCGGGACAAATGGATAAGGAATATTGGGTCCATGATCCACGAGAATTATAAAGGAGACAAAATGCAGGCTTTGAGAAAATTATTTGATTCGGACATGTCTCGCCCTCATCAGTTTCTTGGTCCTACATAAGACTCAAAACAATTTATGCAATAAGTAGATGAGACATAGTAATTCTTACACCTCCTTTAGTGGTAAAGTTGTTAAAAGTCTATATCTTATGTAACAAACCTATGTCAGTTTCTATGTTACCATTAAATACATAGCGTACTTTTCGTTAATAATAAGATAATTAAATGTTGGGATAAAAGATGGTTAGAGAGATAAAAATGAATCTTAGTCATACAATAATAACACATAATGTCGATGTATGAATATGATGCTTGGTATACATTTTCGTTATTGTTGGATTTTGCGAATTTTCTCTCGTGCATGAGTTACAAATCTACTCGATTTGTTTTATTTTATTTTATTTTATTTTATAAGAAATGGTCTTATCTTATCTGTAATAATAATTTATTTATGTAATTATAGTACTCGACTAAATCTTGAATTATTTGGTAACGAATTTGTCATACTACTTTTTCATGTAAAACAATAATATAAATAAAATAAAAAATAATCTCTATTATGATAATTTGAGTACATTTTCTTTTAAAAAAAATGATTCAACTTCTTGAGATGATCACAACATTTGAACGATTACTTTTGAATATGAAGACTAAAGCTAAAAATAATTTCTTAAAAAATAACATTCGTAATACAAATTAAGGAAACATGAATCTGAAATGCTTCACATTAATATAATTATAAGCTTATAGTTTAATATTATCACGAAGCATGAGAAGTACGTAGCTGAAAATGTTTTCAGTGCGAAAAAACTATATATAATCTTTAAGCTGCATATATTTGTGCAATATTTCTATTTGTATCACCTATTATTTGTATTTGTTATGTATTTAATTAGTAATTGGTTTGTAAATATAATATATATATATATATATATATATATATATATATATATATATATAAACATTTGTTACAACAAAGTTTCTTTAATTAGTTTTCAATTTTCATTGTACTAAATATGTATCTCTGGGTCAATTAAGTTGGTTAATTGTTCGTGCTTTTGGTAAAAGAAACAATTAGAGTCCTTTCGCCCAGCACACTTAATTTTACGGCTCCGCCCCTTGTTCAATGTTTCAGACAAAATTTAGTGAGGGACTCTTGTTAGAAGTAAAGATGACTTTATAACTGATCGATTAATATACTGCATGCGTGCTTTACACTAAATATCTTTGTTGCTGCTGATAGAATATTACTGAATGAATTCAATTAGACACTGAGAAATTCATGTACCCCTAAGTTTGTATATTGTTCTCCGTAAAAGATCTTACAAGTACTTCTCAATATATCTTGTTTCATAGTAATTGGGTAAACTTGCGTGCTCTCAAAACCCGTTATAAAATACATGAAGTAGCTAGTCGTAGGAGGTTCAATAACATCATATTGATAACTTCTTTTTCTTTTAATTTCTTTTTATAAGTAGCTAGTTTCCTAAAATTATTGAAAATTTAGTGGCTGTAAAACACAGCCTTAGACATAATTTTATTAAAAGAGTACCCTTTTTTTTTTTTTTTTGATAAGTAGACATAGATTAAAACTTAACGCAAACACACAGTTTTAGTACGGGAACGGGTATAGCGTGTGGCGACAAAATACAAATCATACAACAAAAGAGGAGTTAGCCACGTAGGGCATGTGTCCCAAACACAAAAAACATGTGTGTAAGTGCTCTCCAGTCCCACAGGCTGTCCCTGCAAGCTCGCCTGCCATGTTGCACCTGTTTTCACCAAAAGGTCCGCCACCGCATTCAGCTCTCTGTAAGTCATCTAAAGTGATACAAACATCACTTCGCCTTGGTAGATAGAGCAACACGTGTAATTGTATTTTTAGAAGGAAGGCCCATGTATCTGATCATGATCTTGTTAAACTGAAAAAAACTGAACTCGTGACAGTTGCATATTGTAGCAACAGATTTGAAGATGCAAATATTCTACCATTTGCCCATTTCAATCTCGATACAAGAAACAAGAATAGAACTCGAAGATTGTTCGTAGCAAATTGATGAAAATATAAAGTTGAGTAGACAATGAGAAATTAGTAAAAACTTTCAGCGTCGAATTTTCTGTTTCTATTTTATGGAAACATAGAACTTGTGATACCAAACAATCTTACTAAGATTCTTGAAATGCCAAACTAATAATCCAAACTTCGACGACATGGAAATAGCATATACACGCTATGTGCAAGACACAATCGTCCCCCAGAGCCTTGCCTGCTGTACCAAATTTTGCTCGAACGATAACGCCTGAATTGTTATAGCTTGAAAAAATACAGAAGCTTTGGACAATGTAGCAATAGCAATCTTTCAAAACTAGCATTGTAGACTTGAGTTTCAAAATCCTAACATGTAGAGTTAGAAAGATAAGTGACATCTCATAGTCATATTCCATTTCCACCAATTGCAAGCTGACACGTAAACATAAAACACTATAGAATATAAACATGATCATTTCAACAGGGACGCCATCAAATTTTTTTTTTTTTTAACCGAGCCACCAAATATTATTCAAATAAAGCTAGAATATTGAATGCTAATGTGAAGTATAATATAATAGAGTTTCACTACTTCATTGTGTATGCTAATTATGTGCAAATATACTTGCCTATGGTAGAAAATACTAATCTAACACCTTGAACAGTTTTTAGTGAATGTGCAAATATAAACTCACAACTAAATTAAAATCAAATTTACCTAGGAATAAAATAAACTTTTCTCGGATGAGAGTTGAAAAAAAGTACCGGCGCAATCAACAATGATACCTATTTATCGCCTGATAATCGGCATCCTATTACCTAAGTACAATCTAATATTCAAATAGTAATTATCTAACTACTAATATATTATGGGAGATGATATATACAGAGCAAAATCCCTAATTACAGAGCAATTCTCCTAAGTTGACTATAATACCCTTTTCAAATCTATTGTTTCTATTTAATACATAGCTATAATTAGTAAATTTTTAGAAACTCAATCTAAATATTCCTCTTTCCAATTTATGAAACTCGAAAGATTATCTTTCTTTGTATAAGAATAGCTAATAAGAAAAATTTAATAAAATCCTAATTAATTACTCTAACTTTACATAATTATTCAAAATTTGGTTTTTGCTATTATGACTGAACTCAGTTGCAAACTTTTATCCGGCAAACTTGTGAAAACTTATCGCAAAGGTGGGCTGAATTTATTATTCATTGTAAAAAACATGTTAATCCGTGTTAATACTAATCTTTGAATTCTCATTGCACGCCTTCTAGTCTCATTCACCTTTTTTTTTTCTTTTTTTTTTTTCATCTCTGAACTTTTGGGTCTCACAAGCAAGTCCATGTATCAATACTATGAGGACCGCGCCCCACGAGTCACAATCCGATCCGAGTTGGTCTGGTGTTGGTCACCTAACAAACTCAACTCAGACCGAACTGTAGCTCCTAGGAAGTGGTCTCACTGACCAGGATCAAACCCATAGCATATAAAATAATTTTACTTTAAAATACAGCAGAAGTCTTTGGAATACAAATACATTTTACAATTTTAAAATGATGTAAATACAAAATTAAACACTTAACAATTTTTGTAAAGTTTCCAAAAGCGGACTTGTCAATCATTCGTTCCATCCGTGCTGCTATACCAATTTTACTCTGAGAAAGGGACACATAGAATAAAAGAGGAGTAAGTCTTTAATGACTTAGTGAAATTCTTAGATCATGACAATAATCAAACAGTAAATCAGAACAAAACGAACAAGAATGACCAGAATAATTACATCTGCATTATTGAACTGAAATTATCGGTTTAACGATAATACTGGAATATCCAGAATAACGAGAAAATGAACTTGTGCAATTACATATAACAGATCCAACCTTAACTCCCAAAATTCAACCGTATACCTCCTTACGAGGAGCTACCTCGCAACAGAACAGAAGACATGCTCGAGTACATGTCAATCTAACACGCGGGTCACAATCAACTCCTGGCTGCAAGCGGCGCTTAGACAGAATGGGTATTAAGTTGAAATACTTAAACTGACAGCCCTTTGCTGCCCAGCAGTAAATCTTCTCAATCCCTGGGCCCAACTTCCCAAAGGCGTCCCAATGGGTGAAACAAAATTATCAGATGAGCTAGTAAGCCGGACAATATCTGTTGCTCGTTTTTGAGCTACATAGGCCGAACATAGTTCGTTGCTCGTTGCACAATTCAAAAATCGATATGGTGATCATGATATCAGGTTAATTATGGTTATGAAGAAATGTGTGATTATGAATCAAATGATCGGTTTAACTTAACAATAGGTAAGAAAGCTGATTATGTAAAGAATTAACGATTATCAATATAAAAGTATTAAAATGGTGATAGAGTGTTGCTCGTGATTCGAAACAAAGAATCACAATTGTTATGTCCAAATTTCTCAGGGCCGGATGCCAAACAGGTTTTTGAACAAATCAGAAATCAAACCTCACCTTTTACCGTACGGGAAATTCTTGATTAACGTTGATAATTGCAGAGCCTTAAATAAATCAAAAAGATAAAATCAATTGTTTGCTCACAAGTTTACAACAATAAACATATATTTCCAATATTTATCATATTTAAATAAGTTCAATTAAATATCTAATTATTGTTAATCTTAGATAAATCCCTTATTTCTATTTTAACTTTAACCATGATGTAAAATTACAAATAATGAGATTTACCATTTCAAAGTAACAAGTTGAAAACTAGATCAGTTACAAAATAGTAATTAAAGTCTCCATTTCTAATTTATTAACAACATATTTGATATTAATATATACATATGCATCAATGCATATTTAAACCCTTTTTAAAACAATATTTCTTAACAATATTCTTGCAAATTACTTATTAAATAATAATCTCAATCCAAAAAATTTACCATGATCTTAACATTGAACAAATACTTCAGTAAGCCCTTGAATAAAATCATATCATATATATAACTTTGGTAAAAACTAATTTTCTTATAGTTATTAGTATAAAATTACATAATATTGCATATATCACTAATAACAATTAAAATAAATTGTAAATATTTAGATCTAATTAAAATTAATATTTTCAGAATACTTATCATGCTAATAAACTAGATTAGATGATTAGATCACAAAATAAACACAATACTTCAATTAAAGTTAAATAAATTGAAAGATCAACCGTAAAACAAACTACATGTCTTCTAAATGTTGCAAAATCCATGAAAATTATTAAACATGATTATAAATTATGATCAACTGATCCAACATCATCATTATTATGTAATGAGTCCATATTAATGATCAATTTCATGATTTGTGTAGCTTTTGCAACATATATTGGTTAATCAAAATGTTTATGCAAATATAAGCCAGAAAACTGTAGCAATCTTAGATTCACCTTCAATCGGACTTTCAAACGATATGATAATCTGAAATTGGTTGAGGGATTAAATCTTAAACATCATGGAGAGTATGTAGTTTCAAAATCAGATCAATAGGACAAGGTTTGGTAGTTTAAATAAATCATGAAAGATATGAGCTGTTTTCGGATTTTCTAGACAGGGGTACGTATTTCTAATTTTTGGACCCCTTAAAAGACTTTGGTTGAAGAAAGTTTCTGCACATAAAAGTTATATTACACAATAACCAGTATGTGGTAAAAATTTCAGAGAGAAACTCAAAGTTTTGATATGGTTTGCGGACTTCCAAAGTTTATGTACCAAAACTGGCAGTTTTGACCAAACTCGGTTTTGAGGTTTTGCAAGGGCTATAAAGAAGGTTTAAAGGACGGAAACAATTTTTCTAGAAATCTATATATCAAGAGGAAGAACTTTGCAGAAGAAAAGAAGAGAAGATTTGGAGAAGAGAGGTGTGTGAAAATTGTTGAAGAGAGCCTCCCTTTTATAGGTGAAAATTGGGAGACAAGGATTAATTACCATACCCTACTCATTTTTATTTTAATCCAAGTTAGGCCACCCTAATTATGAAGATGTTTCCAGGCCTTATCTGATAGGATTTTATAAGAATAAAATATTAGAAATATCTAACATAAAAGACAAAGCAAAGTTACCTTTTCACAAATGTAAATGTAAATATGTGAAGATTTACCATTGTAAATGAATGCTTGCATATTTTGAAACTACAGGGGACCAATTTGAAAGTTTCGATAACTCATTTGGTCTTAAAGAAAATATTTGTGGTAAATCATAAATTGTTCAAAAGAGGAAGGACTAAATTGTAACTTTTCAAATCTTTTGGGGCCAAAATTATATTTTCAAAAAGTTTAAGGACTAAAATAAAAATTCAAAAATACTTTTATTTTCTTCCAAATTTCAAGGGCGTTACAAATTGTGAATTCTTCTTTTGCTGCTTGGTTGTTGCTCAATATAATGCAGATGGCGTGGAGAGTATTACATGTTAGATCAAATAATCTGGTAATTACATTCAATATGCGTTTTCTTTATCATTGAAGCAAATATTATTAAGAATTTCTCTAAAAAAAATATTATTAAGGAAGAATGATACAAGAGGTGTTTTTAACTGAATTGTCATGCAGTAGTGTTGTATAGGTAATTATCCTTGGGTGTGAGATGGTGAATAATACGTGATAAACTGGAATTTAAAAAAATAAAATTTTGTATAATTAATAAATAAGTATTCTGTTTTAGAATATACTTAATTATATATTTTTTTAAATAACTTATTCATGTGACCTAATTATGAATCTTATATAAAGAAAGATAAAACTTTCCATTTTATAAATGAAAAAGATGAATGTTTAATTATATTTCCAAAGATTGTCTCTATCATTAACATGTATTAAAAGGAAAATGAATTAGACCTTACTATGGAAAGGGTATAATAGTAAATAATGAGAAATTGCTTTGTATATAGGGATTTTGCTCTGTATATCATCTCTCATATATTATGGATAAGATATTAAAAACTTCTCTTCATGGGTTGTGGGTTGATTCGTGGGATTTTTGCAAAACTGCTACCATTTTTCCTTTTGCAAAAATAGTCCCATAACATAAATCTGTCAATTTTTGGTCCCATAACTAAAAGTAATTGCAAAATTGGTCCCTCCGTTAATTGGAACTGACGGAGTTATTTTTTTAAAAATATATTAATAATGACGCCAAAATGACGTCATTTTAATAGTAACATATGTGGAATTTTTGCAAAAATGGTACCATAACTTGTCTCTATTGCAAAAATAGTCCCATGACTTATTTTTTTTTGGATTTTGATCCATAACTAAAAACTAATTGCCAAATTAGTCTTCCATTAATTCTATTTCTTTATGGAATATTCAATTCCATTAATCATTACTAATTTGCAGACATCGTGTAAATTTTTCATAGGGCAAGACCACCTTAATTCTTCATATAGAAGTGAGGTAACTTCAAATTCCACACTGTGACCAACACGTAATATAAATGGTTATAAACTGATATCGCAAAATTGACGAATGTTTTGAAGAAACTAACAATTTGTATCGCAGCAGGGCCATTTTAGGGGTATGAGGAGCAGTAGTAAGGCTACTAATGCCGTGTAGGGCAAAGAATTACTAATGTCGGGAATATGAAAGAAATTATAAGAAAATTTAAAAGTTGAAGGGGGAAAATGAGGGAGTTGAAAAAATTGATCTATATAACTTGGGTCGGCATTGTAGTCGTAGTTGGTGTCTTTGTTGCTATCCTCGGTTGAAGTCGTAATTTTATATGTATTGCTTTGTATTTAACTTAATCGATTTTTTGTTTTCGTAATGTATTAACACGATTTCACAATTATTGTGTGATTTGTACTGTTTGTTGTATGGTCATAGAAAGTGTTTTCGAATTTTCGGTAACTAAATTGAATATTCCATTAACGGAAGACTAATTTGACAATTAGTTTTTAGTTATGGACCAAAATCCAAAAAAAAAAAGTTATGGGACTATTCTTGCAATAGGGACAAGTTATGGTACCATTTTTGCAAAAAATTCCACACATGTTACTCTTAACATGACGTCATTTTGGCGTCATTATCAATATTATTTTAAAAAAAAAGTAGCTGTTCTTCAGTTTTCAATTAACGGAGGGACCGATTTTGCAAATAATTTTAACTGTGGGACCAAAAATTGACAAATTTAAGTTATGAGACTATTTTTGCAAGAGAGAAAAGTTATGGTACCATTTTTGCAAAAATCCCGCTGATTCGTTATATCTGTAAATCTAAGACTTGGATAGTTTACGGTTGAGCCTTTGGTTTAACGGGCTTTCGGCCCATACCGAAAAATGTTTTATCTTACTTAATTTTAAGGGGAATTTTTCCATTTTTTGACATCACATTTTGACTAAACTAATACAGATTTGCTTATTGGTGTATGTTCTATTCATGTAAATACATGTAAAAGTAGTTTATCTATCTTTCTTTTTTAAAGTATTATTTGACCTTTGCCTTATTATGGCCACACCGGAATATTAAGTTTCTCTCTAATTTTCTATTATATAAGTTTAAGAAGATGCAATTTATATAAAATACAAATAACAGGGTGGTTCGATGACATCTTTTTAATAGGTTTGGTTTGTAAACTATGATTCAAAGAGTTAATGCAACACATTTTAAGTAATCTTCTCTAAGTGAGGCCACTTGCCGCTTACAACAGCACGCCATGATGTAAATTGTATGTAAAATATTTTAACCGCCGCTCGGTGGGAATTGTGTTTCAAATTAGACCTACAAAAAAAATTCATATTTTACAATTTGAGATGATACACATTATTATGGCATATAATTAACTTTGAAACCAAGTGGGAGATTGTTGGATTTTATATGGTTTCATAATAAAATTAATTTCTTATTCTATACATTGTACCAATTTTTTGATAAATTTAATCTTGATATACATGTACCTTGCCACAGATGTACCTTGATATAATGATATGCTAAAACTCTACGGGTAGTTCGGTCTGACCTGGGATTGCGGTCGAAGGTGCGATTAGGCGTCGTTGGGTCAAAACGATGCCCGAACGTGCGATGGTGCCAGTCACGACAACACGCGAATAGAGAGTTCAACCACCACCTATCGCGACATCCGTCGACGCGTAATCAGATTTTGGCCGGCCGCAGGCACGAGGTGCACGAGATGTCATTTTCTGCCCCATCCCTCAATAGAAGAAGGGGGCGACGCGATGCATGACGCCCAGGCAGACGTGCCCTCGGCCTAATGGCTTCGGGCGCAACTTGCGTAACGGAAAATTACTTAGAAATCGAAGATAAGGGCAATATAGTTGAAATGAATGAAATGGCATGCTCCACAACTTACTTGAACTTATTTGACTCTGTGATTAGTATTTTAGACTGTCGCAATTCAAAATTAAAATTTAAGATAACCACCACCATGGTGCAAAATTAGTAGCAAAGTACTAAGTCAAAGTGCAAGTAAATCAAATGTATAGCAACAGAGGCACAAGCGCTGGAAAGAGATAAACGACACGCAGGCCGTGAAGGATAGAATTAGAGAAGTTGGTTCAACCCCAAGGCCTTGACCGCACCTTGACTCTGTTCCTATAGCTCACGAATGAGTCATTCAATGGAGTTGTATCGTCTTCATGGGACAATTAAACAAAAAACATATTTTTGCCAATTCAAATTTGTGGACAATGTTACAAAACTTTCCACCGATCACGTAACTCAATCCAAAATTTCAACTTCTCTCATTCTCATATCTTATCTTTTTGTACCTTATCCTAATACCGTATTACATCTAGCCACATTAATCACAAAATACGAAAAATATCAACATTATTATATGAACCTTCATTTTCATTTCAAACCTCATCTAAAAGCTGAGCATAAATCTCAAATTACAGTTCATTAGCCTCTGCCACATTTTGGGTAAAAGAAGAAAAGTTTCTACAGGGGGAGGGACGAATCGAAATGGTAAAGGGCTGAATCTCAGCGGATCGTGGCAGCAAGGTCACTCTGCCGCTTACAATACCCTGTCATGATGTAAGTCGTATTCAAAAGATTCTACCCGCTGCTCGGTGCGAATTGTGTTTCAAAACTAGGCCTACATAAAATTAGTATTTTACAATTTGAGATAATACACATTATTATGACCTTCATACATATATTCGATAGAGGGACTTTGTTGTAAGGTTGATGCAAACCTCAGGGGTGGTCTCTGTAATTTCTCAAACCTCAGGGGTGGTATCTGTAATTACACCAAACCTCAGGGGGTGTAGCCGTAATTATCCCTTTTTATTACTATTGTAGCTTACGTGTGCATGTGTCTATGATGTTATATAATCAAAAATGTTACATGAGATTTGGGAAATACTGCGCGGAGTTTCGTACTTTAGTGCTTATTGTAGTTGTAAAATTTATTCATAAACAACTCATTTGGCGATTAAATGGATAAGGGAATAGTTTTAGCCTTTTAGGGTAACTAAAGTTTAGGGGCAAATTCCATTCACCTCCCCTGAGGTTTCTTCTCTCACTATCAACCCCCCTCTAGTTTCAACTTTTCCATCCACCTCCCCTCATTTAGTTGATTGCTAGTTAATAGTTTTAATTGAGGGGTAAAAGTGTCAGTTGATATAAAAATAAAGTAAAATTTTGAATATCTACTTACAATACAACTAAATAACTTAATATATTAAAAATTACTAATATACAATATTAGATCTATTCAAGTTATTAAATTTTATTAATAATATAGATGTTAATGCAAACAAAACATAACTTTAGAAAATGTACAAATGTATTCTGGCTTACCTCAACATAAAAATAAGAAGAAAAGAAATAGATTCATGGTTATGTAGACGATAATCAAATTCAAACAATGATTAATTTAGGAGAAAAAGATAGAAACGCGTGGCAACCTTATCAAATAGAGTTGTACCGTAAAATTAGGTTAAACATAACTAAATCCCATGTAAATGGTTTCCACAATATAGTATTTAAATATAATATTTTTTCGTTTAATATTTTTAATTAGGTAATGTATATAAATAAAGGTTATTAAGTTTCAGGATGTATAATAAATAGATTCATATAACTAATAATTCGATATTTCATATATCTTGTAAACAATATAACAAAATGAATATAGGTGTATGATTCAATGAATTTTAACTAGTTCATAAAAATACAAGAAACGTAGATTATTGAATCATTAAGTTAAATGAACATACTTATTTTCTTCTTATTTTTCATATTGAGGTAACCCCAAATACACATATTTTCCACATTAATTATGGTTTTTTTTTTTGCTTACAATCAGCATGTATGTTATTCCTTAAAACATAATAATTAAAATACAAGTTTTTTTATATATTTATCATCCAACATTGTATATTAATAATTCTTAATTTTGTAAGTATTTTGGTTGTACTATGAATAACAATTAATAGTTTTTTATTCTTATAAATTGACACTTTTACCCCTCAAAAATAACTATTGACTAATAGTCAAACAACTCAGGGGAGGTGGATGGAAACAATCTAAACCAGAGGGGAGGTGTATGAGAAAACTTCAAACTAGAGGGGAGGTGGGTAGAAAGAGAAGAAATCTCAGGGGAGGTAGATGAAATTAACCCAAAGTTTAGCCTACGCCAAGTTTTTGTTCTTACCAGTGTCACTTTTTTTTTTTTTTTTTTAAGTCATATTATCGAGACCCAACTCTAATTTCCTTTTTTATCTTCGGTAAAATGACTTGAGTGGCTTATTTTCAAGAAATGACAACTTCCGAGGTAAAGTAAAAATAGTTATCTGCAACTAATGAATCGTTGCTATTAAATTCATAGATTTTAATATTACAACTGTAGCAATACTAATTTTGACATTTGACATTATACACAAAATAAAGGCACTTTCTGTATCTTTCACACAAAAATATAAGTATAGCCACTATCCTCATGCCTTGCGCAGTGGCCATGTTGTGACATTACACAAAACAAGGCACAAGGGAGCCAGCTAAAATCAGCACAATTACTTTGAGTTTAGGCAATGACTTTATCCATAAACTTTCTATAAATCAGACCCTTTCCCTCTTCATGTCCACACTCACTCACAACGCAAAAGAGAGAAATTATGGCAAAACAACATTTACTTCTAACAGTTTTCTTCTTAGCAACTGTGGCCAATTGCCATGGCAGTTGGTTACAAATTCTCCATGCAACCGAAAAGGTTACCAACCTTACCCTCTATGTCCAAGACATATTAACTGGCTCAACCCCCACAACCACACCGGTCGCACAGGCAACTTCTACTTCGACATCACCTACACTTTTCGGTTTGGCAGCGGTTATCGATGATCCAGTAAGAGTTGCGCCCAACAATGATTCTGATATATTGGGCCACGCTCAGGGATTCTTTATTTATTCTTCGTTAGAGGAAATAAGTTTGCATATGACACTGGATTTGGTGTTCACAAGTGGCGATTATAATGGCAGTACTCTTAACATAGTCGGCCAAAACCCATATCTCCGCCAGAATCGTCAAATGTCTGTAGTCGGAGGTTCTGGTGCCTTTCAATTGGCAAGGGGTTTTGTTCATGTGACCACTGTGTCGATCGATAATACGAATGGTAATGCTTTTTTCCAGTATAATGTCACAATACTACATTATGGTTAATCTGCCCTTGGTACAACGTGGATACTAGTTATTGCCTTCAGTTTGTAACAGTCTTTCTATTTCTAATTTCGAATAATCGTGTATTAAGTTTATGACTTTTTACGTGTAACAGTTTATATATATTCAATAATGTGTAATTGTGTTCTTGTGGAATGATTGTTTGTAGATTTTATAATGTTGTTATTATTGTTCATCATCAACATGCATACATCCAGCAGTAATTAACTAACCCCTCATAAGGATTCTAAAATTTGAGGCACAATGTTAGGGTAAATGATTTAGGTAGAGCAAAATCCCTAAAATCTTAGCAAAATATATCAAGTTTTTTTACCTTTTACTTGAAGCTGACTATATCGTCAAAGCAAGATTTATTGGTGCCAAAATAATTTTTTTGAATATAACTAATTTATCCTTCTTAACTAAAGAATATGTAAGTCAGTTTTTTTTTTTAAATATCTTTGTGTTTTAATTAATCCTCCTTAATTATAATAATTAACAACCTCTCCCCTTACCCTCGTCTCATTTAACATGTTCTTCTTGTACGTATAATTGTAAATCAATACTTAATCTTTTGACAACATTTTATCAAACCACTACCGATAATTAATAATTAAACGGAGAATTACACAAGTACTCCCCAAAGGTATGGATTATGGACTGAATACAAGGACATCCCCTTAAGTTTCGAAAATTATACAAACGCTCCTTGTGATTAACTTCCATTTGGAATCTTTTTAAATTTTGTCGGATGTACATCTGCGACCCTTTTATTGTGTACAATAAACGAAAAATAAACCAAAATTACTAAGAAAAATAGTAAATAAGTCTCATTTATTGTGTGTAAGAAAACAAAAAAGCATCCAAAACAAAGGGTATTATCAAAAACTTTAGTAAATTAGTTGCCAAATCATTTTTTTTTTCAGTTAAGAGCTAACATTGCAAGCTTGTATATATGTGTGATTAGATATATACTACAAAGGGTGTCTATGTAACGAAATGCATACTAAATGGGGTGTCTGGATAATTTCTAAAGCATGAGAAGGTGGTCCTGTAATTAGCCCACACCTCAGAGATATTTATGTAGTTCTCCCTCAATTAAAATGATAATATCTTGTTTGTCCTGTCCAGACTCTATCACAATATTTAGAGTTCTAAAGCACAATTAAATTTTGTAACTTCAAGTTAGCAGAAAATAAAATTTAAAGTATAAATATTGAAAGTCGAGATTGCTTTGCTACGATATTTAAGATGTGAATTTATTATATATATAGTGTCCCGGATTGATGAATTAAAACTTTGACATATTATTTCGTTTAAAGAGAATGAAAAAAAATAAAGCTAGGCCATGACTCTAAGTCATATTTCTACATTTAAATATATATTTCAAAATTTTGTTTTATACACAATCTCACTCGCTAGTTTTAGGTGGTGTTTGCAAACTCTTAAAAAAAGCTAATATCAGCTTTTAACTTAAATTAAGCAGTTTGGGATGTTTGCAAATCTATCATATATGGTTTGAAAACTTTTTTAAAGCCAAAAACCCTCACAATCTTGAAGTTGGTAAATAGGTGATTCTAGCTTATGGTAGCATTTTTAAAATAAATTAAAATTTACTTATCCAATTATACCCTTATCTTCTATTATCATATAATACAAAATATTGAATAAACTTAAAAATTAATACGAAAGAGCTAGGACTCTTCATTCTATAATAAAAAAAAAAAAAAATTATCACTGATCTAGATGTGACTTATGAGTCCTTTTCTAAGTTTCTCTTGTCATTTTGAGTGTAATTTATTTAGTAATTCATGAAATTGAGTTTTGAGATGGATACGTATAGAAATTAGTTTGTTCATATAGATTTTCAATAAAATCGAAACTTCAAGTGTAGTTAAATTACTAAAATTATACTACTATTTATTTTAATATAACAATCTACCAAAATAAATAAATAACATGTATATGAAATGTATATAGTTCTTGTTATCATTTTTATGGTTATTGTTTTTATAGCTTTGATGTTACTTTAATATTTTAAAGTTGTAACTATTGTATTTTGGTATTACATTAAATGTCGATAATGTATAACTTATGGGTATTATAGTGCAGTTATAATGAAAATCCGTAGAACCACTTTTTTCTTTTAAGCACTCTAACATGAAAACGCAGTTTTTAGATTATTTTCCAAACACTTTAAGTTTATGAGTTGAAGTAGATTTTTGAGCTTTAACTTAAATTATAAACTTCTGCTTTTTGAGAAAAGTTTGCAAACACCACCTTAGTCTAATACTTTGGATTAACTTAAGATGGTCATCCTATTACGATTATTCCATTTGTACAACGGAATTGAACAAATGAATAATTTTTTTTTAAGCAGCCATTTACCCCATATAATATGTGAAATACGCATATAACTTTCACATAAAAAATAAAATGACAAATTGTCGCTCTTTGTTATATTAAATATGCATATTACCTATGCGATAAAATATTGCCAAATTACCCCCTCCTACTTTTAGAACTTCGTGCATCACCCGCAAACACTTGGGCATCGGAGGTGGGTGGCCGGGGGGGGGGGGGGGGTGTTTGCAGCAGATTAAAATATAGAGGGGAGTAATTTGTCTATTTAACATAACAAAGTTAGGTGATTTGCCTATTAATTATTTTGACGTGGGTTAATGTGCAAATAATCTCTATCCGTCTAATTTTGTTAGAGTACGTACATTCGCTCTGAGTGAGTGTGTGCTTGACTTTTGTGTAATCTTTTGTTTCAAAAGTCTATTATATTGTTTAGATTTAATATAAAAAAAATCCTTGTAGTTTGAAAACTTGCATGAAACTCCTTTATCGCCTTGAAAATCATGCGCGAAACCCCTATTCTATTTATTTATTATAAAATATTTCATACAAAATTAGTTTATTTGTCTCATTTAAATCAAGAAACCGTATGTTTATAAAATCAAAAAATAAAATGTTCTTTAGTAAATATAAAAATATATATTTATAAAAATTGAAATAAGAGCAATTTAGTTATTTAATAAAAATTTAATGATGATAGTTGGGAACTTAACATTACGAATTTGTGTAAAGTGCTTGAGACAAAAGGGAATTTTAGAAAACTAAAGAATCGTAGGCAGATTTCGTGCAGGTTCACGAAGCCACACAGGGATTTCAGGTTGATATATATCCCATGAATTCTATATATATATATATATATATATATATATATATATATATATATATATATATATATATATATATAGTTATGTTTAACTATATATATTAATAATTTTTATGTAATCGCAGGTTTTAATTTACTTTATAACCTTTGTTTTGTGACAATATTTGTACCAAAGAATTAAAACGCTTATGAAGTGGGCATGGTACCATGTACGTAGTATTTAAAATCAAACTCAATGTACCGATAGGTAATTTTTCCATAGAACTAAAAACTTAAAGAAGTAGCCATGGTCATGGGCGTATCCAGTAAATTAGGTTGGGGAGGGCTAGAACGTTAAAGAATTATAAATAGATTCATAATGAGTATTTTCTTTTTTTTTTTTTGTTTTCTTAACATTTTAATCATCAAATAAGAAATTAAAGAATTTATATAAATTGTTTAACATCAAATAAATTAGCAGAAATGGCTTATTAAAAATTTAATGATTTGATAAACTAATAATTTGTGGAAAGTAGTGATACGAGATATTTACTATGAAGTGTCATATAAGATGATAAATTAAATAAACAACACAATAAAATATGTGAAGAGGCTGGTTTACATATAGAAACTCTTCGTACAAATTATTTGATCTAAAAGGAATTATTTATTATGAACAGGCATGGAATATCACAATTAATCACAAATGTTGAATACATTTAGTTAGATGTAATTTATCAAAAATCCGTTTGAGTTAGTTGTATTCTTCTTAAGTAAAATCATAAACTATTAAAAAAAAAGGGGGGGCCAAAAGTTTGGGGGGCTAGCCAATGAATATATACGCCCCTGGGCATGGTTACAGTGCAGGTAGTATTTAAAATCAAACTCAATGTACTAACATGTGATTTTTCTTACTATTGTAGCTTACGTGCATGTGTATATGACGTTATATAATAAAAAATGTCGAGACTTGAGAAACACTGCGCGGAGTTTGGTACTTTAGTGCTTATTGTAGTTGTAAAATTTATTCATAAACAACTCAGTTGACAATTAAATGGATAAGGGAATAGTTTTAGGGTAACTAAAGTTTAGCCTACGCCAAGTTGTTGTTCTTACCAGTGTTGCTTTTAAGCATAACTTGGTTTTAGATTTGTCATTAAGGACGGCAAATGTTAAACTTTAGGGTGTCTATACTCTATACGTTTTATGCCTTCTTTTTTCCCCTTATGTGTGTGTGTGTGTCTGTGTTTTATAGTTCACCTAGGTGTATAAGACGATTTTAGAACTATAAAAAACAATCACCACCAAACTAATTAAGCATGAATATCAACTAATTGGGTAGGCGGTAAGAACTAATCGAGAATCCCATGTGTGGATTGGTAACAACCAACTGATTTGACTGGGCTTGATTCGAGTCTTCCAAAAGAGAGAAGCAATAAGATCTTGCTAAACTTTTCCATTTAACTTTTCACGTATTACGTTTTCATTTTCAGAACGAGCTGATCTAAGTCGTGGATGATACTTGGTACATGACACGATTAAGTTGTTGCTGAATCACAGACAATGAATTGAGTCGATAAATATTAAGTGGCATAAAACAATGAAAACCACACCTCTATCTCATGAACGGAAGAGAATGTTGTACGATAAAATCGCGCAGAAGCTACTATAGTAAGAGAAATCACCTATTAATACATTAATTGAGTTTGGTTTTAAGGGCCTTGAACTTCAAGAGTTTTCATGTCCAAATTCGTTTGTCATGTGAACCCACTTATGCAGCGGATTATAAATATATACTATATTGAAATAGAGCACTTAGTCTTAATAAAATGGGCTTCAGTTGCCTATTCGAAAAAGAGACAACTCGCATAAAGTAAAAAAATAAGTTATTTTTGTTAAAATGACTTGAGTCGCTTATTTTAAAAAGTGACAACTTCCTAGGTAAAGCAAAAAAAGAAGTTATTTGCAATTTTTGAATCGTCGCTATTAAATTCATAGATTTTAATATTACAACTGTAGCAATACTAATTTTGACATTTGACATTATACACAAAATAAAGGCACTTTGTGTATCTTTCACACAAAAATTATAAGTAAAGCCACTATCCTCATGCCTTGCGCGGTGGCCATGTTCTGACAAGCAGATGGATTATAGCTCAAGAGAGCCAGCTAAAATCAGCAAATTTACTTCGAGTTTAGGCATTGATTTTATCCATAAACCTTCTATAAATGAGACCCTCCTGTTCTTCATGTCACCACACACAAAGCAAAAGAGAAACAAATATGGCAAAATTACAGTATATAGTTCTAGCACTTCTCTTCTTAGTCACCGTGGCTAATTGCCATGGCATTGGGAAAGAGTCCAAAATTAATGTGAATAGTTGGTTACGAAATCTTTATCCATGGGAAAAGGTTACAAACCTTACCTTTTACGTTCAAGACATATTAACTGGCCCAAACCCGACAAATATACCGGTTGCACAAGCGACCTCTACCTTAACATCACCCACGTTTTTTGGTTTGGCTGCGGTTATCGATGATCCAGTAAGAGTTGCGCCCAGCAATGATTCTGATATATTCGGTCGAGCGCAGGGATTCTTCATTTTTTCCTCGTTGGAGGAACAAAGTCTGCATATGACGTTCGACTTGGTTTTTACAAGTGGCGTTTATAACGGCAGTACTCTTAACGTAGTCGGCCACAACCCATATCTCCGCCAGAACCGTGAACTATCCATAGTTGGTGGCTCTGGTGCCTTTCGTTTGGCACGGGGTTTTATTCTTGTGAACACCGTGTTAGTCGATAACACGAATGGTAATGCTTTTTTTCAGTATAACGTAACAGTGTTACATTATGTCTAATCAATATCCTTGGTACTTAATAATGCAACAATGTTACATTGTGCCTAACCAATATCGTTGGTACATAATAATGTAACAATGTTACATTGGGCCTAACCAATATCCCTGGTACTATGGGGTTTCTAATTATTGTCTTTCGTTTGTAACCGTGTTTGTATTTCTGATTTCAAATAATCATGTATTAAGTTCATGGCTTTTTACGTGTAACAATTTAAATAAATCCAATAATATGTGTGTAATTGTGTTCTTGTGGAGGAGGTCTTTATAAATTGTCAGTGGTGCAGTTATTGTTTTTCATCATCAACATGCATACATCCAGCAGTGATCACTCCCAAGAATTCTAAATTTCTGGCACAATATTAGAGTTAGTTACTATTGCTTACAAGTTCAAAACATTGAGCCATATATTCGGCTTACTGCAGCATTAGAAACACTTATGTGCAAAAGTTATGGGCCGAGCTCCTACTCAATTAGGTGAACTTGAATTAAATTGGGATTTTCGGCATATAAACCTCCCTGTGAAAACGTGGCATTTTTGTTTTGAGATTAACATAAATTCACCAAAATAAATTAATAAGTAAAATTGAAGAAAAAGACACACGTGAACTGGTAGAAGGTGAATATGAAAGAAACTTATTTTGCATGTTACAAAATTATAATTACATTTTGCAAGCAAACTTGTGTTCAACATGCATGTAACTCCAATTTATACCGTATAATCTAAAAGTTAATTTTGAAGAAATGCGTAGCTCATCATAAATCAAATGATGTGGATTGTCGAGCAATTCCATTCCTCGGTTCCTCCTTTCAGCAATATATTTTACCCATGAATCGAATTGACCATACGTATTATTTCTTTACTCCACTTTTCAAGAATATTCAGATCTTTTTATTCAATTAATATACTATATTATATGATATCATATCACAAGGCCGACTCACGTGGTGATTTCGAATTACGAGAACCAATAATTATAAAATCATTCCCTGCTCTGGAAAATCTTGCAGCGGACGGAATCCCAATATGGCGTAAATAATATTAATTGTTCAAAAAAAAACTTTCGTTGACCATACGTGTAATTAATCATTCAGAGTAATTTAAAATAGTAAAAATCAATATCTCGCTTATTTATTACTATATTCACAAACAGATCACATACACACAGAAGAAGAAAATGGTGAAACAACGCTCAACTCCAATGCTTTCTTATTCTATACTTGTTATCTTGCTCATGAGTTCTGTTTTAGCTCAAAAAGCCCCTAAAGATGTCGAAAAATGGTTCAAAAATCTTCGTCATTCCAAAGAAAAGATAACAAAGCTCCACTTCTACTTCCACGACGTCGTTTCCAGCAAGCGACCCACCTCCATTGCGGTAGCTAAGGCCAACTCCACGTTCACCTCGCCTACGTACTTTGGGCTGGTTTCAATCATCGACAACCCGTTAACAGTTGGGCCTGGCCCAAAATCTGAAATATTGGGCCGAGCCCAAGGGATCACGGGTTACGCCTCTTCGGTAGAGATGGGTATCCTAATGACAATGAATTTCGTGTTTACTAGTGGGAAGTATAACGGGAGTACGATTACTGTGGTGGGGTATAATCCGATTAATCAGGAGTATCGAGAAATGCCGATTGTTGGAGGTTCCGGTGTTTTCCGACTGGCACGCGGCATTGCCACGGCAGAGACGACAAAGTTTAACTCGAAAACGGGTAATGCCGTTGTTGAGTACAGTGTAATGGTGCTGCATTATTAATCAATGTTTCATTTCTCGTTTCCTATGTCTTATTTTTGGACGAGGCTAGATTGCTTTTGTAATAATCATAGAGTACTAGAGCTGGCTTTTGACATCTCCAATCTCATGTATTTGGTTTCTTGTTAGATTTGGAAAACAAATAAGTCTTTTTTTCAAATAAAAAAAGTTGCTCGTTTTTACTAAGAAAAGGTTACACATAATGTGAATTGTCTAATGACAACTCAAAATCAATAATGAATTTGCAACATAGATACGTGACCTTATCACAAGTACTCCGTATAGACCTACTAGTTGTGCATTTTTTTCACCCAAAATCCCAAGTATGAAATAGTGTAGACTCAAACTATCTCTTCATCTATCTGCTTAACTGCATGTATGCTTTCTTCTTTTGCTTCTATGGGACAACCTAATGCAGTATATCTTTCAAATAATAAAAGAGGATTTGGCAATTTACCTCCTGTTATGTTAATTTGGCAAATTATCTCCCTGTGAAAAATAAATAGGCAAATTACTCCCAGTGATTTCAAGATTTGGCAAACTACCTCCTTATATAGGGAGGTGTAGTTCACTTGCTCAAATTTGAAAATGGGGATGATTTTTTAGGCTCAAAAAGACATTTATACCCTTTATTTCTAAAAAAATTATGTAAATTTTTGGTGTAATATTTTAACTTATTGAAAAAAGCACAAAAATTAAAACTAAAATTTAGAAATAAGTTATGATTTCGTAATATGTATGTTTTATAATATTTTTCATATTTTTATGTATAATCTTTTAAAGAAAGGTTATAATCAAATTTGAAATTACATAAAAGAAACTATTAGAAATAACAAGTGTATTTTGGTCATTAAGCATAAAAAATACACTAAAAAGATTTCAGGGAGGTGGTGTGCCAAATGTTAAAATCACAGGGAGGTAATTTTGCCTATTTATTTTTCACAGGAAGGTAATTTCTCAATTTAACATAACAAAGGGAGGTAAATTGCCAAAAACCCATAATAAAATTTGACCATTGTTAAACTTTTCTACGTGGCAAATCATGTAATGAATTTTAATATGTTATAGAGAATCTCAAACTACTTTATTGAATAATCTAAACAGATATTTTATTAATATTTACGATTGTCGACTGTAACAATATATTACCTACATGATTGTCATTTCTATCACAATATTTTTTCTTGCCAGCTTTGTAGATCGTTATTTGTTTGCTGATACTAGAAATTGAGATTTTAAAAATTAATTCGAGTATGTGATGACGAATATTTAATAGTTCTTCTCAAAGATAAGCATATTGTTTAAAAGAAGTTTGTGTAACACAAAAAAGAACTTTTAGGAATTATTTGTAGCTATATTAACTTAATGATTTCGACACTTACAAGCATATATACACACATATTTACGGACTGTAAGATGAGTATATAACTTTTGCAACAATAACCAGCCGTCCTTAGCATATATAGAGAACTAGAGATTTTGTAGCTCTGGCCACCAAAACCAATGTGATTCCTGTTGAGAAGGGTGTCAGAATCCATAGAAGTTGCTTTTGTTTAGAAAACCCATGAGCAAGGAGTTTTATTAGCATACTTTACGGAGATGGGAGCATTTATCCATGTTTTGCAAACAGCGTAAGCACGTTTGTTATCTCTTTGGTTAGTTAATTATTATTAAGAGATGAGTTGGAAGCCTAGACTATTTTTGATATCTGAAGACTGCACCCTCAATATATCTCTTCATTTAATTTAACCGATCTTCAAATACGTGACAATGTAAAATTCAATCTATTTCTTTATATATCTTATACTCTACATGTGGACATCCTTCTTTTACTTCTCTCAAATAGCCTTCACTTATTTCAACCGGGTAGAACATCTTCATTCAATGTTGGGATGATCATTTTTTGTATCCGTGCTGATTACATTTGCCCTAAATTAAAAGTAGTAATGCATGGTGCACACGTAAGTTTGCATTTCACATGATTAAATCATTTCAAGTAGTTTTCTTGTATTTGACTCCTCAATGATTTTTACTCCCATTTTAGTGCAAATATAATTAAACTCCCTACATTACTCAATGTGATTCTACATTCAAAGTATTATAAACTCAATTTTTCTAGTGTCATATCAACTAAGAGTTTAATATGTAAAACCATATAACGAAACATGTCTATTACTAGTCTTTTAACTCCAAGTTTTAATGGAAACCTATGTAATTGCAAAAAATTGTTGCGGCGCTTTAACATTTCATCTGGTCAATTTAGATGCCATAAGTCACAACTTCATCCTTTTAATCCCTTTGAAATCATATAGCCCTAATTATTATATATATATATATATATATATATTAGAGTATACACATCTACTTTGGGCTCATATCACTCCTACACTACGGGCTGAGAATTAGCCCATCTAAAAGCCCACATCAAAACATTTTGGTCCACCACACAACATCCAATCCAATCTCAGGCGACCTCGTTCGCCGGAGCTCACATGTCGCCGTTCCTGCTATGAAACCCAGAAAATCAATCAAAAACCCTTGCGTTGTTCAAGATTTACTCAACAACCTCACATCTAAAGGTCAACTTCAACAAGCTCTCAACATTTTACCTCTTTTATCCCAAAAAGGCATTAGATTGAAGTCAAAAACAATTGCATCTCTCATTCAAAAATGCGCCAATTCGAAATCCGTCAAAGAAGGTAAATGGGTTCACCTTCACTTGAAGATCACGGGTTCGAAGCACCCCAACACGTTTTTATCCAACCATTTGATCAATATGTATGCGAAATGCGGCGATCATTTGAAGGCCCGCGATGTGTTTGATAAAATGTCTACGAGAAATTTGTATTCTTGGAATAATATGCTTTCTGGGTATGCTCAGTTAGGGATGGAGAAGGCTGCTAGAAGGCTGTTTGACAAAATGCCGGAGAGAGATTTTGTGAGTTGGAATACGATGGTGATGGCGTATGTGGAGAATGGGTGTTTTAATGAGGCTGTGAAGTTTTATTTGGAACTGAGGAGGCGGGATATCGGGTTTAACGAGTATAGTTTTACGGGCGTGTTGAGAGCTTGTGTTAAGTTGAGGCAGTTGTGGCTTGCTAAGCAATTGCATTGTCAAGTTCTTGTTGTTGGATTTTTGTCCAATGTAATTATTTCGAGTTCTGTAGTTGATGCTTATGCAAAATGTGGTGAAATGGGGGATGCTAGGAGGTTATTTAATGAGATGAGGAAAAAGGATGTACTAACATGGACCACTTTGGTTTCAGGATATGCTCTGTGGGGTGATCTTGAATCAGCTCGAGAAATATTCGACACAATGCCGGAAAAGAATCCAGTTACTTGGACTGCTTTAATCACGGGGTACGCGCAGAACGGGATGGGGCACGATGCCCTTAAGTTGTTCTCAAAGATGATTCGTCTTTGTGTAGAACCTGATCAGTTTACTTTTAGTAGTTGCTTGCTGGCCTGTGCTACCACGATTTCACTCGAGAATGGTAGACAGATTCATTCGCATTTGATAACAGCAGGTATTAGGCCTAATATTGTGGTCATGAGCTCTCTCATTGACATGTATTCGAAATGTGGAAACTTGGAGGTTGCCAATAGTGTTTTTGATATGGTGGAAAATAAGGAACACGTTGTTTTGTGGAACACGATTATATCTGCATTAGCGCATCATGGTTGTGGTACACAAGCAATTAAAAAGTTTGCCGATATGGTGAGGTTAGGTGTGAAACCGGATAGTGTTACTTTCCTCGTTCTTCTTAATGCGTGCAGTCATTCGGGACTTGTACAAGAAGGGCTTTCTTTATTCGAGTCCATGACTTCCAATTATAGTATTGTTCCTGAACAAGAGCATTATGCTTGCTTAATCGATTTATTGGGTAGATCAGGAAATTTCGATGAGGTAATGAATAGTCTGAAAAAAATGCCATTTAATCCCGATGATCGTGTTTGGAATGCATTACTCGGTGTTTGTAGAATTTATGGAAATGTAGAATTTGGTAGGGTGGCAGCAAGACACCTTGTTGAATTAGAGCCTCAATCCTCGGCTGCATATTTGTTACTTGCAAGCATATATGCTGCTCTGGGGAGGTGGGAATCGGCAGAGAAAGTGAGGAAGCTTATGAACGAGAAATGTGTCAAGAAAGAGAAGGCCTTTAGTTGGTTAGAAGTTGATAGAAAATTGCAGTTAGATACCTTACACAATAAGTTGCATCATGCAACGAAGGAAGCAACGTCTGTCTTGGAACTGCTGGACGATCGGAGCTCGTTAGGTAATGTGAAGAGGTAGCTTATTTAACTTTTTCACCAGTTTAGAGAATACGGTATGGGAAACCTCCGTTTCATCACTGAACTTGTAACATTTTAAACTTGCATTATTTGAGTTGATTCTAAAATTTATTTTTTGATTCACCCTTTAAAACAAAGAGAGTTTTTTTCCTTCTCGAAATAACTATGTAGAAATTATTGTTGGTGAACTTGATGAAGTTGTACCCCTGTTGTATCTTTTGCAATTTGGATAAAGATACATCTGTAAGTTTCAGTGGAGGCCTTGGTCCTTGGTTGTTATTATCATTTGGTTGATGTTTGATCCAAGTATAGAACTTACCGTAAGTATGGATCAAGTTTCGTCTCGACAAGGAATTGCACGTAGTTGAAAATAGGAAATGTTTCAAAAATGTTCCGGAAAGTCAATAGCTTTTTTTTTTTTTTTTTAAACCTTAAAGGAATAAATGAAAGAATATTAATAATAGTTTGTAATTGCTTCTTGTTTCATTGTAGACGAATTAGTGACTACTATGACTTTTTCTATCACCCACTAAAAAGTTGGTCCAATTCAGAATTAACGAAACATAATATAAATTTCACGTGTATAATCCATAAATCACACGAACCACAAGTTGGCGTTATCTTACTGGCTCTTCCATTTTCAGTATATAGAAAAATAAAATATTTACTTGCACAAAAGAAAATTTAAATTATAAATCATTAATAAAATAATATGTGATAAAGCAAACTAAAGCAAATGTTATTACATGTTTGAATCATATAAAATTAATAGAAACAGCTACGTACGAATCGATCATACCATGAATTAGTTTGCGAAGCAACGCATATAGGTTACTATAAACAAATATCAGAATTCAAGAATGAAAAACTATTAATAAGGCTTACGTGTTACTGATGTGACAAAATCTATTATAAAGGAAATAATACGACTACCAATCATTTTCTGCACTTCCTATCTCCAAAAAATCAAAAAATCTATAATAGGTTGTAATTTGTTCTTCTCGGAATATCTTCATCTTTGTCCATGATGGTTGCATAGTTTTTTGGCACTGTAGTTGACTTATATATGTTCCAGTATTTATATATAGGCACATCACATGAGAACCAGCTGTAACACATAGGTCCGATTTTCTTAGAAAAACTACAGTTCCTTAATTGCCATTATCCCCAAAACCATAGTTTACTGAGGTTAAAATGAACATTAAACATTACTTATCAGTTATCACGGTAGTAGACACAGCTTTTAATGTCTGAATCATTGACAATTAAGTGTGAAACCGCATTTTGTCTAAATCACTTATAAGTTTTACAAAACAAGGGATACTAGAGTACACACACACACACACATATATATATACATATATATATATATATATATATATATATATATATATATATATATATATATATATGTAGTTATTTGTATTAAAGTAATACATAAATTTCTTTATTTAATTGCTTATATACTTGTCATTGAACATGATATTTCATGTGAGATCAAACAAAAATAAATAAAAGATGTAGCACTTGACAGATATACAAGCAATAATCTAGAACTATATATGTAACATGCCCCTCATATAATTCAACGGATCATCAAATATCTATCAACGACCGTTTCTGTATTACTACCATTTCATTATATTAAAAGTATTTAATATGACATACTCAAATAAGCCGCCCCACCATGCACACCAAGTCAAGAATACTTGGCCTGATAATACTTGATAACAATGGTCATATAATAATAATCTTCTTGTAAGAAGATAATCAAACAAGAACAAGAGTAAGAAAGAACAAAGAAAACTTCAATACTTTCCTCTTCTTCTGGCAAGATAATGGGTGTAAACCTTTCGAAACAAATTGATCGCGTGAAAGACGTAGCCGAAGAGAAGAGAAAGCTTGATGATCTAAAACAAAGGGAAGGATCCGACTTTCCAGGATCCGATTACCATCCATCCGATCGAAAAAATTGGATGCTAGGCCTAAACCCTGATAAAACCCGGATTAACCAGATTGCTTGGCCCGGCACGCATGACTCTGCTACAAACGAAATCGGGATTCCATTCGTGACCCGACCACTTGCGGAATGCCAAACTCTTTCAATCTACCAACAACTGAAAATGGGCGCCCGGGTCCTCGACATCCGGGTTCAAGCAGATCAAATGATTTGTCATGGAATTCTCCAAAGTTATAACGTCGATGTTGTGATCAACGACGTGATGAAATTTCTTCAGGTATTGAATTATCGTCTCATCTAAAAGTCTAACAATATTTGATAAATAAGTGACATGGTATAATTTTTTGAGATTTATTGAATTGTCGTCCAGTGATGACATACTGAATTTCAGTTTATCTAAAAACAATTTTCGTCTCATTTAATAGTTTAAGTTTTTAGAGAGTTTAGACATTTAATGTTTTATGTCTTATTTCTAAAATTAGGAGACGAACTCCGAGATCATAATACTAGAATTTCGAACGGAATTCGGGCACGACGACCCGCCCGGTTTTGATCTCTACTTGGAAAACCGATTCGGGGAGTATTTGATTCATCAAGGCGACGAAGTATTCAACAAAACAATATCCGAACTCCTTCCGAAGCGGGTCATTTGCGTGTGGAAGCCGAGGAAGAGTCCAAAACCCAAGTGGGGCGGCCCGTTATGGAGCTCCGGTTACTTGAAAGACAACTGGATCGATACCGACTTACCCTATACGAAGTTCGAGAGCAACATGAAGTATTTAGGTGATCAGATGCCCCTGGCGGCCCGGAAATATTTTTACAGGGTCGAGAATACGGTGACACCTCAAGCGGATAATCCGATTGTGTGGGTAAAGCCGGTGACAGATCGGATCCAACCCTATGCGAGGATGTTCATATCTCAATGTTGTTCGCGGGGGTTTGTTGATAGATTGCAGATTTTGTCAACGGATTTTATTGATGAAGATTTCGTGGATGCATGTGCGGGTTTGACGTATGCTAGGGTTGAAGGGAAAGTTTGAATGAAATATTTTCGCGTAAATGTTCACGTAAAAATGATAATTAGTGTGTGTGGTGAGAAATTTAATTAAAATCATCGATCCCTACAAAATCATTCTCACTAGTTACTAGCCTACTCGATCTTATGTTGTATTATATAACATTGTATTCGGTACAAAATGATTTTGAAATATACAAAGAATGTTATGTCATAATTAAGTTTATTTGTTGAGATTTGCCCCAATCCTCTCTGTAGATCTCTCCCCCATTGCCCCCACAGTCTGTAGAATTTGTTAATTCATTAGCTATTTAGCTGGATTGTTGTAACTATTTTGATCTCGTTATAAACATATTCTGGAAAGAAATTGTTGTAATAGGAATTTTTTTAAAAAAATTGACGCCGAAAGTTAATTTCTATAAGTTGAAGAAAACTTATATGGTCATGAATCATGATCTATCTTGGTTTTGACTTTTGAGGGAAAAGGAAATTGTTTATACAAATATACTGTATAGAGAGACGGGCAAAATTTAGAAGTCAGTCAAATTATGACAAGCGCAAAAGCCATTGGATTAATATTAAATCAAGTCAAAATCTCCCTTTGATTCAAGATCAAGCTTAAACGCCCTTGAATCGACGTTTAAATCAAAGCCACGTGGAGAGATCAAAATCAATTCCACCTGAAGTCTACCAAATTTTCAAGTTCATATATTCTAGAAAAAAAATCAGATGATTATTGAGATTGTAACCCCATATTCTTTTTGAATAAATATAAATTTTATTTGTTCTAACTTTTCTTGTCTTTTGTTTTAAGGACTTAAAATTTCATAGCAACAGTCATATTAATATAAATTGATTTTATTATTAATTATTTGTGATGTGAGACTTACACTTTTTTGCTTGTATAAAACAACCAACAACCACTTTTTTACTCTCAACTAATTGTAGTATATATGTTATATAAAAGAAAAGAAAATAATGTCTAACTGAACACTTTTGTTGCGGGCTTGTCACACGGAAAAACTCATCGGGGCTCAAAGCTTTTTAGTATATATATAACAAGTAGATGATGTTGAGATGTAAATATACAAATGGTGAGATGTTACTGGATTAGTAATAAAATGACTTGTATTCACCTGTTATCTATATATTAATCCAATTGTTAATGTGGTGGCTGATCAAGTGAATGTACCTTAAGAAAATAAGATATCTTTTATCTGAAAAAGATAAATATATAGCTCACCAATTACTTAAGTAAAAATAGATCAGATAAATACATTCAGAATTTAAAAAAGAAATAGAAGTTAATTTCGAAATGCATACTAATTTAGTAGTAATTTATATTATAAATTTGAAACTCGATTTGAAAAAATTAGAAAATATTAACTTGGGTACTTTTCTATTTTTACTCCAATACAATATATGTATTCTATAACAATAAGAATCTTTACCCACCCCACACTCTCAAAGCTGCACGACAACCTTTATATAGGCGTATATATCTGAACGTGTTATAAATTATAAGGGAGATGATATATACATAGCAATTTTTTTATGTTTACTATTATACCCCCATTTATATTAGTTATTTAGTTATACAGTCATTTTCCTTTTAATACATGTAATGATTAGCATAATCTTTGGAAACATAATGAAAATAATCATCCTTCCAATTAATGGAAAGATTATTTTTCTTTGTTTAGCAATTGTTAATAATCCGTGTGAATAAATTACTTAATCAAATTATAATTAATTACTCTAATTTTTAGTATCTTCCTTCGAACTTTTTTTTTCTACGGCTTTCATGTGACCGTATAATCTTATAAGTTTTTTTTCGACAAAATTTGTCAAAGTATAGGTGGATTTAAATTTATTATTGTTTGTAATGCATATATAATACTAATTGAGGGCCACTCCTAATACCAATTAGAATAATTATTTTACTTACACTCAATATTTTCTTCTTTTGTATTTTGTATCAAAGCACATCTTTATACTTGGGGAATGCTACAAAGAGTAAGGTGGACAACAAGGTTACGTGAATTCAAAAGATTATTCATTATGTTCGTGTAATAAATGAATAAGCTGGACATTTAAAAAATAACGTGTTAAACTGTTTTTTGTTCTTGAAATGTAATATACAAATTTTAATGCATACATGTGATGTACCATATTTCAGTACTGCCACGTCATAATATCCGATCCAATACACGAACGTATTTCGGGATATATTGTGAGGACCGCGCCCCACGAGTCACAATCCGATCTGAGTTGGTCCGGTGTTGGTCACCTAACAAACTCAACTTAGACCAAACTGTGGCTCATAGGAAGGGGTCTCACTGACCAGGATCAAAACCATAACATTATAAAATACTTTCACTTTAAATACAGCGGAAGTCTTTGGAATACAAATAGATTTTACAATTTTAAAATGATGTAAATACAAAATCAAACACTTAACAGTTTTTTTTGCAAAGTTTCCAAAAGCGGACTTGTCGATCATTCGTTCCATCCGTGCTGCTATACCAATCTTACTCTGAGAAAGGGACATATAGAACAAAAGAGGAGTAAGTCTTTAATGACTTAGTGAGATTCTTAGAACATGGCAATAATCAAACAGTGATCAGAACAAAACGAACAAGAATGACCAGAATAGTTACATCTGCATCACTGAACTGAAATTATCGGTTTTAACGATAATACCGGAGTATTCAGAAGAACGAGAAAATGAACTTGTGCAATTACATATAACAGATCCAACCTTAGCTCTGAAATTCAACCGTATACCTCCCTACGAGGAGCTACCTCGCAACAGAACAGAAGACATGCTCGAGTACATGCCAGTCTAACACACGGGTCACAGCCAACTCCTGACTGTAAGCGGCGCTTAGACAGAATGGGTATTAATCAGAATTACTTAAACCGACAGCCCTTTGCTGCCCAGCAGTAAATCCTTTCAATCCCTGGGCCCAACTTCCCAAAGGCGTCCCAATGGGTGAAACATAATTATCAGATAAGCTAGTAATCCGGACAATATCCGTTGCTCGTTTTGAGCTACATAGGCCGAACATAGTTCGTTGCTCGTTGCACAATTCAAGAATTAATTGGGTGATCATGATATCAGGTTAATTATGGTTATGAAGAAAAGTGTGATTATGCATCAAATGATAGGTTTAATTTAACAATAGATAAGAAAGTTGATTATGTAAAGAATTAACAATTTTAAATAAAAGCATTAAAATGGTGATAGAATGTTGCTCGTGATTCGAAACAAAGAACCACCATTGTTATGTCCAAGTTTTCTCAGGGCCGGATGCCAAACGGTTTTGAACAAATCAGAAATCAAACCTCACCTTTTAACGTACGGGAAATTCTTGATTAACGTCGATAATTGCAGAATCCTTACATAAATCAAAAAGATATAATCAATTGTTTGCTCATAAATTTACAACAATAATATATACTTTCAATATTTATAATATTTAAAGAAGTTCAATTAAATATCTAATTCTTGTTAATTTTGGATAAATCCAACATTTACCTATTTTAATTTTAACCATGACGTAAAATTATAAATAATGAGATTTACCATTTCAAAGTAACAAGTTGAAGACTAAATCAATTTACAAAATTATTATTAGAGTCTCAATTTCTAATTTATTAATAACATATTTCATATTAACAAACATATATATTTTCAATGCATATTTAACCCTTTTTAAAACAATTATTCTTAACAAAATTCATGTAAATTACTTATTACATAATAATATTAAATCAAAAGTTTTACCATGATATTAACATTGAACAAATATCTCAGTATGCCCTTGAATAAAATTACATCACATATATAACTTTGGTAAAAACTATTTTTCTTATAATTATTAGTATTAAATAACATAATATTGCATATATCAATATTAACAATTAAAATAAATTGTAAACATGTAGATCTAATTAGAATTAACATTTCCAGAATACTTATTATTCTAATAAACTAGATTAGATGGTTAGATCATAAGATAAATACAATACTTTACTTAAAGTTAAAGAAAGTGAAAGATCAACCGTAAAACAAACTATATGTCATTCTAAATGTTGCAAAATCCATGAAAAATATTAAACACGATTCTAAATTAAGATCAACTGATCCAACATCATTATTAGTGTGTAATGAGTCCGTATTAAGGATCAACTTCATGGTTTAGATAGCTTTAGCAACATAATTTAGTTAAACAAAAGGTTAATGCAAATCTGAGGTTAAAACTGTAGCAGTCTCGGATTCACCTTTAATCGGACTTTCAAACGATATGGTAATCTGAAATTGGTTGAGGGGTTCAATCTTAAACATCATGGAGCGTATGTAGTTTAAAAATCAGATCCATAGGACAAGGTTTGGTATTTTAAATAAATCATGAAAGCTAGGAGCTGTTTTCGGATTTTCTGGACAGTGGTACGTATTTCTAATTTTTAGACCCCTCAAACGACTTTGGTTGAAGAAGGTTTCTAAATATAAAAGTTAGCTTACACAACAAGCAGTATTTGGTAAAAATTTCACAAAAAGACTCGAAGTGTTGATATGGGTTTCGGACTTCTAAAGTGTCTGTACCAAAACTGGCAGTTTTGACCAAACTCGATTTTGAGGATTTTCAAGGACTATAAAGAAGGCTTAAAGGACTGAAACAATTTTTATAAGAAACTAAACATCAAGAGGAAGAACTTTGCAGAAGAAAAGAAGAGAAGATTTGGAGAAGAGAGGTGTGAGAAAATTGTTGAAGAAAGCCTTCCTTTTATAGGTGAAAATTGGGAGACAAGGATTAATTACCATACCCTACTCATTTTTATTTTAATCCAAGCTAGGCCACCCTAATTATGAAGATGTTTCCAGGCCTTATCTGATAGGATTTTATAAGAATAAAATATTAGAAATATCTAGCATAAAAGACAAAGCAAAATTAGCTTTTTACAAATGTAAATGTAAATATGTGAAGATTTACCATTGTAAATGAATGCTTGGATATTTTGAAACTACAAGGGACCACTTTGAAAGTTTTATGACTCATTTGGTCTTAAAGAAAATATTTGTGGTCAATCATAATTTTTTTTCAAAAGGAGTAGGACTAAATTGTAACTTTTTCAAAACTTTTGTGGTCAAAATCATATTTTCAAAAAGTTCAAGGACTAAAATGAAAATTCGAAAATACTTTTATTTTCTTCCAAATTTCAGGGGCGTTACAATCCTCCCTCCTTAAAAGAATCTGGTCCCCAGATTCATACCTGAATTATTTTGAAGGAAAAAAAAAAAAATGCTTCCACCTTCCATAACTCGACTCCGATGTAATATCCTCAAACTTGTGATCCACCAAAAGCATATTCATAATCGAAACCTTTTGATTTTTTTAACTCTCAAATCATTGGTCAATAACATCTTAGTATCTAATGAAACCCAAAAATATCACCTTCACCTTTTCAAACTTACTACTATTTCGATCACAAAATAATCAATTTTCATCACATCCCAAAATAATCAATTTTCATCACATCCCAAAATAATCAATTTTCATTTCAAATGATTCAAATCTAAGAACCCCAAGTAAATCACAATTTCTTCTGCAATTTCGTAAAACTATTTTCTCGAAACTCGTAAAATATTCTTCAATCATCGTTATCATCTTTTTTTTTTTTTTTTCATTCCACTAATACGAATATCCATAATTTGCTTAAATACTAAATCCCAAATATATCAACATGCTAAGGAATCGGTTAACCCAAATATCAAAGCATTATTCTAAAGTCCAAAGTCTTTTATCAAATTTCTTTTCCCAAAATTCCAATCATCATATTTGTTTCTAAAGCCCAAATATATTTGAAATGTCTCTCCTCAAATTCAAGCCCAAAATCAATTTCTTAAACCGAATAACCTTTATATGGGATTGGGTAGCCCATCAATGATCCAATATGACTATCTCTTTGTAATCCACCTAAAATCGATCTTTTAAGCCCAAACAAAACTCACGTACCCATAAAATAAATATTTCCAACTACTCCCTCAAATTAAATTTCATTCGTCAAGATCAATACTTAAGTAAGATCGTAAAGTCCTTTCGTTGGAAGATGAAAATTAATACTTTTAACGGTTTGAAGAAAATATATGCAAATCAAAACGTGATTGACATCATGAGTACAAAACATAAAATTTCAATAGATGTTGAGCTTGTTGGAGTCGAACATTTCAATTTTCGAACACGGAAATAACACAAAATACAAACGTAATTTAAAATAAGACCATTGTTATTCAAAATGCAATATTACAACTTTATCTAAAGAATTGCCAAATTCAATACGAGAGCAAAAACTAGAATGGGTGTTACTAATCCCGTAAATACAAAAGCAACTTCGTTTGGTGTTTCTTCATCATTTACCCAAAAAATAAAATGACAAATAACTAAAATTACAACAATTAATAGGAAAACAATAGAAGAACTCATTATTTTCGGTAGAGAGGGATAAGAAAAGATGAGTGTGAGTTTTGTGGGGTAAAATTTTCAATTTATAGAAGAGTGCTTGGCCAATATAGCCGTTTATAACCGTTGCTAGTAGGGAAAAATTAAAATTTTGATTTTTTTTTTGAGCGGTATTGTGAACCGAAAAAATGCAATTTTAATGAGAAAATTATTTATTCATGTATAAAAGCATTTATCTTATAAAAATGCAATTTCTTGTTTCAAATAATAATATGACATAATTAGGTAAAGAAAACTATTTGTATGCAAATCTTTGAAATAATCGAGAGACGGTAAAAAAAATTTCTACTAAGGCCTTTGCACCATTGATTGGTTACAAAGATTTTAAATTCAATATTTGAATTAATGACATAAATAATCAAAATATAAACCGAGATGGAAAATATGCGATTAAGATTATATATTTTTTCATTTGAAGATCCTTTTGAAAATAAAATATAAAGAATAATCATACAAGCGAAGATTTCCACTTTTTCATTTCTAAACTTGATGCAATAATTTTGGAATACTATGCACAATATTTTCAAAAGGAATTTATGAATGCAGACCTAAATTTTATTTATCAAAGTTTAAGATGGTTATTACATGATCGAATAAAAATGACGTGAATCATTTCTCTTACTTCAGAAAATAAGATTCAGACACGAAATATCTGCAATAGGTAAAATTTCAAGAATGAAAGATAGATTGTTGAAGAAGTCATTTAATAGTTTATTAATTTAAAAGAAAATCATCTTTCTAAAGCTTTCTCGGTACGCTAGCTTTCTCGACACGCTTACTTAAGTTTTCTTATAAATAGCATTTGTATACTAGCAATATCACAACAAAATACAAACACAAACACAAACACACATACAAATTTAGGAGGAAGAAAAGAAATCGAGATGGAGAAATCACCAACTCGAGAATTTCAGACCATTTGTGTCTTTGGGGGCTCAAGTTTTGGAAAAAATCCAGAGTTAGTAAGGGAAGCGTGCAGTCTTGGAAGATTGCTAGCTACCAAGAAAATCAAGTTGGTGTATGGGGAGACTTCATGGTTAATGGAGTGTGTGGTGAGGACTGCACTTATGGCTCAAGGTAAGGTCTTATGGATCATACCAAAGAATTTAGTTGACGTGAATCCCAGGGGTCCAACTTTAGGTGATGAAATTAAGGTACCTAGCATGCATGAGCAAATGGCTGCTATGGTTTACAATGCCGATGCTTTCATAGCACTACCTGGAGGTTTAAAAACACTTGAAGGAATATTTTCCGTAAGTTCATGGGCTCAGTTAAACATACATCAGAAACCCGTAGGATTGTTAAACGTAAACAATTTTTATGATAAACTACAAATGTTCTTACAAGATTGTTATAGTCAGGGGTTTATCCAGCCGATGGCTCATGCACTTATAGTTGCAGATAAAAGTGCTAAAGAGTTAATAGATAGAATGGAAAAATGTGTACCTTTTTCAGATCTGACATCATCAAAGCAAGAAGGCGGTGCTAGCAGCAGTGGAAAAGATGAAGTTGATACGACACTCAAGTTGTTCTTTTAATTTTAGTAATAAATCGTCAATCCAAATCCTTTTATGTAATAAATTGTTTGTTTATCAATAAAGTGATTTAGTAAAATCTTTTCTTTTGTAAATATTTATTTTAATTTTAAGCCCAAAGCTCTGATACCATACTGTGAGGACCGCGCCCCACGAGTCACAATCCGATCCGAGTTGGTCCGGTGTTGGTCACCTAACAAACTCAACTTAGACCAAACTGGATAAGTAATTTTTAATTTATTCTTAAATTGCTACCATAAGCTAGAAGCACCCATTTACTAACTTCATGATTGTGACGGTTTTTAGCTTAAAAAAAAGTTTTCAAACCATAGAAGTTAGATTTGCAAACACATCAAACTGCTTAATTTAAGTCAAAAGCTGATTTTAACTTTTTTTTAAGAGTTTGCAAACACCACCTTAAAATACTTAAAAAATAATAGGGATAATTACAGCTACACCCCCTTAGGTTTGGTGTAATTACACATACCTCCCATGTGGTTTGAGAAATTACACATACCTCCCCTGAGGTTTGAAACCTTACACATACCTCCCCTCTACAACTTAAAGGTTGTTTGGGTGTAAGTTATCATAAAGTTATGCTTATTATGCTTACACCCCGAAAGTTTGGTATATTTGTAAAAGTAATCCTTGATGTTAGAAAAATTAAAATTAAATACTCCAAATAATTTTAGAAACTACTATATGACTAACCAAAAATATAAAAAGTATTTAAATTATTTTTAAAATTTAATCTAATCTTAATATTTTTATTATTTTGTAAAAATGTTTAATTTCTTGTTTTTATTTGTTTTTTTATTTCTTAATTTTTGTTTTACTTTTAATAATCTCATAAATTTCATTATAGTTCCATATTAAATACTATTACGCGTGCCCACGGAAATTTCAGTTTATCACAACAAAAAAGAAGCATTTAGTAAAATAATAAATATCTATGCAATCTCCGAAATAAAAAGACAAGAAATAGAAAATTCAATTGTAAAAACTCTCATTTTCAATGAAAATTAACAAATATAACAGAAATAATCAAGATTTTCATAACCCATTTTAAAAAATGAAGAATGATGACGAAATTACCAACAACAGTGACAATAGAATTATCATCCTTGGATCAGACATGGTCACTGGTTTTAGGTAGCAAGTTTTGTTGAACTTTTTGACAAAATAAACAACCTAAATGCACTATATTTAGTGAAACCAATTGTCGGTGTTTTATCTTCTTCTATTACTAAAATAGTTGTTAGTTGAAAATTGTAACGAGAACAAAAGCACAAAGATGAGTAGTTAGTTAAGTTTTGACTGAGATTTACGGGAATTGTTTTAAAGAAAAAAAAATAAAAGTTACGTGTTTTGGTTCAAAAATATATTTTGGATTAGATTAACTTATTTTTAAATTTAAATTTAAATAATTTTTATATTTGCAGGTAATAATATAATAGTTTATAAAACCTTTTGGAGTATTTAATTTTAATTTTTCTAACATCAAGGATTACTTTTATAAATATACCAAACTTTAGAGGTGTAAGTATAATAAGCATAATTTTATCATAACTTACACCAAGCAACCCTTAAATTGAAAAGGGGAGGTATGTGTAAGGTTTCAAACCTCAGGGAATGTATGTGTAATTTCTCAAACCACAGGGGAGGTATGTGTAATTACACCAAACCTCAGGGGGTGTAGCTGTAATTATCCCAAAATAATAATCATGCATGGTAAACCTAAATTACCTAAAAACTACACACTTACACCCAAATATACTAAAAGATATATATTACACCAAAGTCACCTACTACACACAAAGCACTATACCTAATTACTTATAAAAGCACACATTAAACATTAACTGCCTAACAAACACGATACAGACAAAACACTTGACCTGAAACTTAAATACACTACACTTAAATCATCTAAAAAATACAAAAATATACAGTGTGCCTAATCATCTAAAAAATACATAATCATCTAACATACATAACAACTATACTTAAGTCGACTATAAAACATATCGTACATCTCAAAAGCAGAAAAAACATATACTTCACCTAAATATACCTTAATATTACTATTGAAGTTACTCAAAAATGGTTAATTAATTAAGTGATAACATTTTTTTATTTGTATATAGATATGTTGCTAATAATAACTACGTGATAACTATAACAAATAAAAGAGGAAGCTTGTTTTAGCAACACCATAAAAGTTAGGTGTAGTATAACTTTTAGGCAAGACGGAGCCAAGAATTTGGCTTAAAGGGGGCGAATCACGTTAAATTTTTTGTAATATAAATTTTTGGTAGATGAGTTGCATCCGTTTCTACTTCGTGATATTTTCGTAACTGTTGGCAGGATTTATTCTCCGCACGAGTAATCTAATTTTAGTTTGGCTCCAATATTGTTGATGGTGACATTCATTTCATTGGACATTATTAGACCATAATTCGAGTTCCACTATCGTGGATTCTTTTTATATTTTCGCATTTTATGGAATAAGCTTTTGTATTTAAAATGATACGTGTTACTGATGTGACAAAATATATTATAAAGAAAATAATGCGACTATCAATCATTTTCTTCACCTCGTATATATGTAGGTTGTATTTGTTCTTCTTGGAATATCCTTCATGTTTGTCCATGATGATTGATTTATTGTCATTGTAGTTGACATAGATCTCCGCTACTTGTACACGCACATGGCACGAGACCAGCTGTAACACATTTGGTCCGATATTCTTAGAGAAATTGTAATTGGAAGGCTACCTCAATTGCCATTATCCCCAAATCAATAGTTATAAGTAGTAGACGCACCGTAATGTTTCTATCATTGACAATAAATGTGAAACCATATTTTCTATATCACTTTATTTTTAAAAAAACAAGGGATACACACACACGAACTATTTTGTATTAAAGTAATACATAAGTTTCTTTTTTAATTATTTATATATTTCATGTGTGATCAAACAAAAAAATATTAAAAGATATAGCGCTTGACAGATATACAAGTGGACCAAGCAATAATCTATAACTATGCAACATGCCCCTCCAATAATTCAATGGATCATCAAATATATATCTATCAATGACCGTTTCTGCATTACACTATTACAACCATTTCATTATATTAAAAGTATTTAATATAACATAATAAAATAAGCCGGCCCACCATGCACACCAACGCAAGAATACATGGCCAGATAATATTTGACAACAATGGTCATATAATAATAATCTTGTCTACAATCAAGAGATCCAGAGAGTGAAGTGAAGAAGACTATCAAACAAGAAGAAGAGTAAAGAAAGAACAAAGAAAAATTCAATATTTTCCTCTTCTTCTTGCAATACAATGGGTGGAAACCTTTCGAAACAAATGGATCGCATGAAAGACATAGCCGAAGAGAAGAGAAAGCTTGCTGATCTAAAGCAAAGGGAAGGATCCGACTTTCCAGGATCCGATTACCATCCATCCGATCGAAAAAATTGGATGCTAGGCCTAAACCCTGATAAAACCCGGATTAACCAGATTGCATGGCCCGGTACTCATGACTCCGCTACATACGAAATCGGGATCCCATTCGTGACCCGACCACTTGCGCAATGCCAAACTCTTTCAATCTATCAACAACTGAAAATGGGCGCTCGGGTCCTCGACATCCGGGTTCAGGAAGATCAAATGATTTGTCATGGAATTCTCCAAAGTTTTAGCGTCGATGTTGTGATCAACGATGTGATGAAATTTCTTCAGGTATTGAATTGTCGCTTCATCTAAAAATTTACTTTTTTTTTTTTTTATAAATAAGTGATACATGACATAATTATTTGAGATATTGAATTGTCATTTCATCTGCAAGTCTAACATTTCTTAATAATTAGGTGATGATGAGATTAAAAAATAGAGCTCTTTCAATTTGACTCTAATATCATATTGAATTTCTATCTCATCGAAAAATAATTCTGGTCTCATTTAATTGTTTATGGTTTTAGAGACTTTGGACATTTAATGTTTTATATCTTACTTCAAAAAATCAGGAGACGAACTCCGAGATCATAATACTAGAATTTCGAACGGAATTCGGGCACGACGACCCGCCCGGCTTTGATATCTACTTGGAAAACCAATTTGGGGAGTATTTGATCCATCAACACGACGAAGTATTCAACAAAACAATATCCGAACTCCTTCCGAAGCGGGTCATTTGCGTGTGGAAGCCGAGGAAAAGTCCAAAACCCAAGTGGGGCGGCCCGTTATGGAGTTCAGGTTACTTGAAAGACAACTGGATCGATACCGACCTACCCTATACGAAATTCGAGAGCAACATGAAGTATTTAGGAGATCAGAAGCCCCTGGCGACCCGAAAATATTTTTATAGGGTCGAGAATACGGTGACACCTCAAGCGGATAACCCGATTGTATGCGTAAAGCCGGTGACGGATCGGATTCGACCCTATGCTAGAATGTTCATATCTCAGTGTTGTTCGCGGGGGTTTGTTGATAGATTGCAGATTTTGTCAACGGATTTTATTGATGAAGATTTCGTGGATGCATGTGCGGGTTTGACGTATGCTAGGGTTGAAGGGAAATTTTGAATGGGTTTTTTTTCGCGTAAATATTTCAGTCAAATGTTAATTAGTGTGTGTGGTGAGAGATTCATAATGGCTCGGATCTATTCTGTTTGAATCTGATAATCGTGCATCAAATCTCCTGAGGTAAATTTATATGTAAGTTTTTTGTGGTCTCCTTTGATTTCTTGTAAATTATAGTAACGATTTGTTTGCTTCACTTTTTGGCCCCTACAAAAATATTCTCACTAGTTACTACTCGATCATATGATGTACTATTTCATTGTATGCGGTACAAAAACGATTTTGAAATATACAAAGGATGTTATGCATGCAATTAAGTTTATTTGTAAAGATTTGCTCCAATCCCCTCTTTTGCTCATTCTTTAGAGTAATTTGTTAATTCGCTCGTAATTTAGTTGAATTGTTGTATCTATTTTGATCTCGTTATAAACATGTTCTAGCACATTTCTTTTTGCCAACTAACGCCAGAATTTAATTTCTAAAATGTGTTGAAGAAAAATTATTTCATCATGATCTAATTGGTTTGTACTTTGGGAAAGGGAAATTGTTTATACAAATACAACAATACTGTATATATAGAGAATAGTGGCGATATTTCGTTTCTTTGTTCATAGAAGCACATAAATGAGACAGTAAATATTTCAAATGGAGAAATAGATGCATCTTACACCTGTCATATTTGTTTGTCTTTTGAAAAAAAGGAAAGGAATTGTAGTGAGATTTGTTTTAACTTATCTGATACTTATTGTTACATGTAGATAATTATAGAACTTGAATAAATTTTGAAATTTGAATTTCTTTTGACATATCCTATCACTTATTTGTTAAATCATAAAAACAAAATAAATTAAATGAAGTAAAAATCGTATTTGAATATATTCTTAATAATGGAATAACAAAACGTTTTAAGTCTTTACAACTTTTGAATGAGTACCCTAGATATATTTCTGCATTAATAATAAACACTAGAAAAAAAGTTTCAAATGTTTAACATTAATAGAATTATAAACTTCTAGTTTAATATCTTCAAAGTGCGAGACAAGTTTAATTACCACAAAAAAAAATGTGCGAGACAAGTTGAGAATGTTTAAGTGTCAATAAATTCTTAAAATAGAGAGCTTTTAAGGGAAAATTAATGTGCAATATTTCTATTTTTATGATTTATTATTTATATTTATTTTTCTTTTGTGTATTTACTTTATGTAAATATCATATACATATGTGTGTGTGTATTTGTTACTTTAGTGTCGCGTTAATATGTTTCGAATTTTCAATTCTAAGTATCTATCTTTATGCTAATCGTGTTTGCTATGCTGGATTATTAAGTTCTTAAAAAGTATAAGTAATTCACTTACTGTTAAAAAAATAAAATAATTCTTCGGTGTTGGTTCCCCGTCCCTTACTTGAATTCTTGGCTCCACCCTGAATAAAAAGTACTAATAGATGATGGCTGAGTCGTAAAATATGCAAATAATAATGGAAAATTGTTTAAAGTTCCTAATCTATATTGCAAATCATTTACAGTGACATGCTAATATATTAGTAATAAAATGAGTTGTACTCACCTGTTAAACTATTAGTCCAATCGTTAATGCATGTGGTGGTTGTTCAAGTGAATGTTCCTTAAGAAAAGAAAACATCTTTTATCTCAATATCGATTACTTCAGTAAAAAATTATCAGATAATAAAATAGAACCATATTTTTTAAATAAAAACAAAAAAAGTTAATCTATTAATGTATACTAATTTATATTATAAATTCGAAATTTCTATTTGGAAAAAACTAAGAATATTAAATTAAGTACTTCTTTGTTTTTACTTGAATAAACTATACGTATTCTTTTAATTATAAGAATCTTTACCCACCCCACACTCTCAAAGATGCACCATATATCAACCTTCATATACATGTTTGTACATCTTAACGTGTCTATAATATCTATGTATAATATCGTTTAGATGTTTATTTCTATTATAGAGAAAAAATATTAGATTATGAAAAGTTACTTGTCGGTTTAACTTAATTTCTAATTATTCATTAGTTATTATTGAGTGCGCATCGGTCACAATTTCGTGATTGCTTGCTCTAGTCTCATTGTTAACTTAATAAATTAACTTATAATCATGTAATGAGTTTGGATTAGTCGATAGTTTTCGGTTAACATTATTTATCACTTCTAGATAGAGATGGGCAAATAAGTGGGCTAAGTTATAGATGAATGATTTATAACTGATCGTTGGATAAAAAGTGATCCAACACTTAACAAGATGCATTATTAAAAAGTATTTGAGTCATAAATAAAATAGGTAAACTCACCAACTCTCCAATAAATAGTTTAATATTAACTCACTCGCCTCTACTCCTATCATATCTTACTCTACCACACCCCACTGCAAAATCACATAAAGAGAAAGATATTGTATACTTAAAGTACTCAAAAAATAATACATACGTTGAACCTAAATTATTTATTACACCTAAATATACTAATTAAAGTTATATACTATACCAAAATCACCTAAAACACACATGCACTACATCTATTCACCTAAAAAAGTACACATTACATTAAACACCTAACAAATACAACACATAAAGAACACCCAATAGTTATAAAACGCTGCAACTAAATCACCTAAAAAACATACGGTGCACCTAATCACTAAAAAAATGCATAATACACCTAGAATATGCGTGATACTTAATCACCTAACAGACATAAGTATACTTAAGTCAACTAAAAAATATACAGTACATCTCAAAAACATTAAAAAAAACGTATTTTACGTAAATATGCCTTTAATAATATTACTAATGATGTCACTAAAAAAATCTTATATGATTAGGTGATGACAGTTTTTCTTTTTGTGTATAGACGTGTTCGTAATAATAATTACGTAATAACTAATAACTATAATAAATAAAATATGAAACTTGTTTTAGCGACGCTATAAAAGTTAGGTGTAGTATATTTTATAGGTATTCTAGGTGTCGTGTAGGTTTTTTAGGTGTACTATGTGGAGTATTTGATTTTATGAGGGGTTAGGTCATGTAGTGTATGTTTTTAGGTAATTTTGATGTATTGTGTGTTTTATAAATGTTCTAGAGTCATATGCTATTTAGGTGCTCTATGGGTCGTGTGTTTAATTTTAGGTGAATTAGGTGTTGTATGTATTTTTTTAGATTGTGTGTGTTGTTTATTTAGGTGAATTAAGTATAGCTTGTGCAATTTTTCTGTGATTTAGGTGTCGTGTATGTACTTTATGTTTGAAACGTAGTTGGAGATTCTAGGTGTTTTAGATGTAGTGTATGCTTTCAAATTTTAGTGTAATATGAGTATTCTAGGTGTCTCGTTGTAGTGTGTATTTTTGCGTAGTGCATTTTTATTTTATTTTTAGTTTAAGTGTAATTTAAAGTCGCCTAAGTATTTCAGGTTTTGTGTGTGGGATTTTGGTAATTTAGGTATGTAACGAGCGTCAAGTTTTTATTTTAATTTCTATAATTCTTATTATTTTTCATGAATACTAACGGTTGTTATTCTTAGTTTCCTGCAAATTATCTATTTAAGTAGTGAGTTGTTTAATGAGTAACCCATGTAACTCAAATAATCAAATAGGTCAATCTATCGCACATTTATCTTTAGCTGACTGAATAGGTTGATGGGTTTGTTTCATCTCTACTTTCTGGCTAAGGCAAAAGGAAAACCTACCGAAATAGGGTTAATTTCATCCACCTCCCCTGAGGTTTCTTCTCTCTCTACCCACCTCCCTTCTAGTTTGAATTTTTCCCATCCACCTCCCCTGTGGTTTGGACTTTTTCCCATCAACCTCCCCTGGGTTGGTTGACTATTAGTCAACGGTTTTTTTTAGGGGTAAAAGTGTCACTTGATAAAAAAATAAAAATAAACTATTGAATTGTTATTCACAATACAAACAAATCACTTAGTAAATTAAGAATTATTAATATACAATATTGGATGACAAATATTATATGAAAATTTGTATTTTGATAATTATATATTTGCAATAAAATGCATATTCATTGCAAGCAAAACATAATTTTATTTGAGGTTACCTCAAAATGGAAAAATAAGAAGAAAATAATTAGGTTTAACTTAATAATTCAATAATTAATATATCTTGTATTTTTATGAATTAACTAGTTAAGATTCATTGAATCGTACATTTGTATTAAATTTTTTATATTGTTTACAAGAAATATGAACTATTGAGTCATTATTTATATGAATCTATTTATAGTAAGAAACTTAATAATTTCATGATTACTAATATATAGTATCCAATTAAAAAAATAAAACAATAATGTTATTTTTAAATAATTATATCGTGGAAACGATATACATGGGATTTAGTTATGTTTAGCCCTAATTTTATAGGAGTACAACTATATTTGATACTTAGTTGAAAGGTACTCATGTATTTCTTTCTTTATTTCTCTTAAATTATCATTGTTTGAATTCGATTATCGTTCCCATAACCATGAATCTATTTCTTTTCTTCTTATTTTTATGTTGAAGTAAGCCAAAGAGACATTTATACATTTGCTATATTTATTTATTTTTTATTTTTTTACATTTGCTATATTTATGTTTCGGTTGCAATTAATATTTATATTATTACTAAAATTTAGTTATGTAAATGCATCTAATATTTCATATTAGTAATTATTAATTTATTAAGTTATTTGGTTGTGTTGTGAATATATATTGAATAATTACATTATTTTTGTATTAGTTGACAATTTTACCCCCTATTTTAAACTATTGACTATCAATCAACTAAAGGAGGGGAGGTGGATGGGAAAAATGAAACTAGAGGGGAGGTGGATGGAGAGAGAAGAAACCTCGGGGGAGGTGGATGGAATTTGCCATACCGAAATATGTGTCCTTTAAAAATAGGGTTAATTTCATCCACCTCCCCTGAGGTTTCTTCTCTCTCTACCCACCTCCCCTCTAGTTTGGATTTTTCCCATCCACCTCCCCTCTGGTTTGGACTTTTTTCCATCCACCTCCCCTCGGTTGGTTGACTATTAGTCAACAACTTTTTTTAGGGGTAAAAGTGTCACTTGATAAGAAATAAAAATAAACTATTGAATTGTTATTCACAATACAAACAAATCACTTAATAAATTAAGAAGTATTAATATACATATTGGATGAAAAATATTATATGAAAAAATTGTATTTTGATAATTATTTATGTAATAACATGCATATTCATTGCAAGCAAAACATAAACATAATTTTATTTGGGATTACCTCAATATGGAAAAATAAGAATAAAATAAATAGGTTCATTTAACTTAATAATTCAATAAATAATATATCTTGTATTTTTATGAATTAACTAGTTAACATTCATTGAATCATACGTTTATATTAAAATTTTATATTGTTTACAAGAAATATGAACTATTGAGTCACTATTTATACTAATCTATTTATATTAAGAAACTTAATAATTTTATAGTTACTAATATATAGTATCTAATTAAAAATATTAAACAAAAAACTGTTATATTTAAATAATTATATCGTGAAAACGATATACATGGAATTTAATTATGTTTGGCCCTAATGTTATAGGAGTACAACTCTATTTGATACTTAGTTGAAAGGTGCTCATGTATTTATTTCTTTATTTCTCTTAAATTAATTATTGTTTGAATTCGATAACATTGAATCTATTTCTTTTCTTCTTATTTTTATGTTGAGGTAAGCTCAAGATACATTTATACATTTTTTATATTTAAGTTTTAGTTGCAATTAATATTTATATTATTACTAAAATTTAGTTATTTAAATACATCTAATATTGCATATTAGTAATTGTTAATTTATTAAGTTATTTGGTTGTGTTGTGAATAGATATTGAATAATTATACTATTTTGTATTAGTTGACACTTTTACCCCCATTTAAAACTATTGACTAGCAATCAACTAAAGGAGGGCAGGTGGATGGAAAAAATGAAACTAGAGGGGAGGTGGATGGAGAGAGAAGAAACCCCAGGGGAGGTCAATGGAATTTGCCCTTTAAAAATATATAGTCTTCGTAAATTGGGCCTCAACTTTTTTATTTCTAAGGATGGGCCATTGTACAATTAGCAGGCCAGTTCTAAATATTTGATAAAATCAAAATGTTGAATCGTACGAAAACAAAATCATGAAAAAGGAAAATTGTTGAACCGTACGTGATCTACATTAGACAATAATTGAGTAGGCTTTTATGGGTATGGTCTTTTTCTGCGTACGATATCCAAAAGAAAGGAGAAAATGATTCGATGGTGGCGTAGAATTCACGAACATACAGTCTCACACTTGTCCATTATTCTACCGCAAAGATTTTATAATAATGGCAATGGATTCCGAACGATAAAGTAACGACAGCTGAAAAATTACTTTACAATTGAATTCTTGAATGTAAGCTCAAAATACACTTTATAATTAAGAACCAAACGTGAGCAAGTTCTTTTTTTCTTTTCTTTTTTTTGGGGGGGGGGGGGGGGGGGGGGTGGGGATAATTTTCTTTTTGTTTAAGTAATTCTTCCTTATGTTAATAAGGGTGAGATAAATCTGCGTTATGACTCGTTCAATTCAATTAGCATCTCTTAGTTTCATAAATTGCATTGTTTTTATTATATCAAGCCACTACTTAATGAGTGACAAGTTTGACTTTATAGTTTAATTCCTTTTTTTTAGAACTAAATTAATATTCACTTAATAACTGCTTACAATATAAAATCATTTTTATTTTTAAGGTTAATTTGAAGGTTAGTATTCCAATATTACTTATATCTTACTACAAAGTTCCTAAATAATATAATTTAGTGACAAATTTTCAATTCCTTGTTTAAATCATATTCTTATTAAAGAAGAAACAACGTTAATTGGACCACTCACTAGTTGACCAATGATTCATAGGGCATAATATATTAACACGAATACTTTTTTTCCTACTTAAACATTTGTAATTTGTCTTCTCAACCCATCACTCACCCGCATCCCACCCACTATATCTCTATCTTTCATCACATTCTTTATGCATTGTGTTGTGTTGTGAGAGAGTGAATTCGAACTTATATAACCATTTTACGTCTACGTAAACTTTGCAATAACAAGTATTAATTATTTGAATACACTGGTTATAATCGAAATCATATATTTACTAGTATACTTTTAAACAGTGCAAACTTTTAATCTTATGCTCTAAACATAAAAACTATTGAATATAGGTAAAAAGTAGTATATATGATTTGCATTTTATAAACTACTTGTGTTATAAATTAGAGAAAATAACATTTACATCGTCCAAAATCTTGATCTATCATGATTATTTTTTTCTTTTTTTGTATCCAAACAATAAAAGGACACGTGCAAAGTTTTAAAACAAACTAAATTCTCTTCATGGAACTGAATATTTATAGAGCGGAGAGGCACACTCATAAGTTTGTAAATTCTTTATAATTAAACTTTTATTTTAAATTTATGTTGTAGCTGAAGAACCATGTATTATATTTCCGAAAACCTTATTTGGTGCAAGTGTATTCAATTAATTAAACACTAGACGATTTAGTAGTTTAAGGTAGTGTTTGGTTCTGGGGATGAAGTTATCACACATTTACTAATTCCCATTTAAAAAGGTAAACTAATGAATATGGATCTATATCTAAGGGTTTGGTTGTATATATATATATATTAGGACAAGATAGTTCAATATTTAGTATTCGTGTTTGGTTCTAGTGATGTTGCCGAATTTACTCGAAAATGGACAATTATACCCCTTGCGTCTTTTCAGTTACAGTGAAAACGTTTCGCCTCCCCATTTTCATTTTTATTCTTCAGATCCCCATTTCAATGTATCTCACTCCCCACCCTAATAGCAACTCGACGGTAAAATTGAAAATCTTTTTGTTAATTTGGTCCGACTAGTATGCATCTCTCTTTGTAATGTAACGATTTTGTTTGTTAATTCCGCAGGTACGAAGACACGCTCTCTGGATTGCAAACCCTGAACGAAAGGGTATGGTTTTCTTTCCCCCGTAGCATTTCCTTTCGAAATTTGTTATTGTGTCTTTTTCACCAGCCTTCCTTGTACGATTCTTCGTGCGGTGTAAAGTTGTTGCATGTTAAAAAAGTCTTTGCCAACGTTAACCCGTAGTGCATTTTAATTGATTTTTTTGGGAGATATTAGTTTAGTTTATGTTTTTGGAGAACTTATGATTAGAGTTTTGGATGTGCACCCTCCTCACTCAATTTTTGATTAAGTATTAGTTTAGTTGTGTAGGCTTTCGGTCAATCTATGATTACAGTTCTTGATGTTTGTAAGAGGCATATGTTAACCAAACTCCAAACGGATTATTTCCAATCGAGTCTGGTTGTTTTTCTGCATGGGTACACTGATTAATGTCTTACATCCATGGTATCTGTTTTCTGAGTTGTCTGTTGTGGGGTTTGTATATGCAAGGAGTTGTATGGTTTAATACAAGTTTTTGTGGGGTAACAAACTGTATTTGTATTAGATGGCGGCACCATTTACGATCCCATGTTATTGTGGTAAAGGGTCAATGCTTTACTTCAAAGCTGGGCCAAATGCTAAGTTCCCTGGTCGTGATTATTACATTTGTCCAATTCACAACAAACACCCCACCTGGTTTATTTGGGCTGACCAATTGCACGAACGCAAATATGACCACCTCAGAAAGACTCCTTCTCACACAACTTCTGAGTACTCCGGTGTTGGGGGCGAAACCTTACACTCGAACTTGCCAAATGCTAATGTGGAATATCCATCAAGCTTTGACAACACATACAATTCTACTGCATCATTCAACCATCGTTGTCGGGCACCTAATAGTGTGTCCCAAGGTGTCGAGAGTGTCATTCAACCTACTGGACGAGTCGTAGATGGCAAAGATGTTGCTAAATTGGCTGTACTTTGCTGTTGTGTGTCTTGGTGTTTGCTATTTGTGGTAGTTTTGTTTTTTGTGGGGGTTACATTAATTGTCATGTCAAAGTAGTGTTAGGAAAATGTAATGGTCATGTAATGTGGTCTTAATCTATTATTTGTTTAAGATGTATTGCGGCGTTGAACGAATGTATGACTTGTTAAGTTTATTATGACTTATGATGTTTAATTTGTCTGCCTATAAGTTCAGTCCAATCATACCTTTCACTACCGTACATTAATTGAGCATGTACTTGTTAAATGACATTGAGAAAATTGTTTGTGAATTGTAGATGACAATGACTAGGAGTCAACGACTTTTGAGGAATTTCATGGAACCGTACATGGGAGAAAATGGGGATTACTATGTGTTGTACGTTGTCAACAGCTGGGGCATAGAACACGATCTTTCTGAGGTACAAGAGATGGAAAACGCATGCTTGTCGGTGCACCGTCACTACACCAGGCGTAACATTCACTGCTACAGCCTGAAGCAAGTCCGGGAGAAAGTAATGGCGTTACGCAGCCGTTACCGTTCATTTCAACACTGGATCACACTCCCTGGAGTGAAGTGGAATCAGTTTAGCGCCGAGGTAGAGGGCTTTGGCAATGAATATCGAGTTCACTTGCGTCGGGTATGAATAGTTGGATTAGATTGAACAATTGCTTGTATATCGTAAAACTGTCTACTAATTTGGACATACTTTGGTCTGTAGGAGACTATGCTGGAAAAATTCTTTCGTCTCTTCGGGTTTCCCCACTATGACATGCATGAAGTTCTATGGGAACTCCGAGGTGCTGCTTTATTACCGGAGGAGACGGTTTGCACGGTGGAGCGGCCCCTGGTTTTGGCAGACAGTGATAGCGAGGACGATGGTGATGTGGTTGTGTTGGGCGGGGGAATGAATGCTAACGGTGGTGGCGGCGGACAAGATGTTGATGTGAATGGAGCTGTTGTTGGTGGTGGGAATGGAGTTGCTATAGGTGGTGGAAATAGAGCTGCTGTTGCTGGGATGGGTGATGCTAACGGTGGTGCTCACGGAGGAGATGTCGGGGAGGGATCAGACAATGGGTACGATTCCGCAGATGACGGCACCGTGACTCAACTGTAGTATAGGTAGTCTTGAATTTGGTAGTATTTTGGCTGGTTGGTGGTTGAACTAATTATCTCTATGGTGTTATGTTATTTGGGAGAATAATGAACTCCCCTTATTTTGGTGTCACCAAAGTTTTTCTGCCTTAGTAGCTTAGTAAATGGCAGGTTCTTTGGTGACCTTATTTGCTACATTTTGGCACAGTATTGGTGAAACATTTTGGCACGTAGGGCATGAATCTCCTACTGTTTCACTTGTGAATCTATGATATGAAATTAGTAGTACATATTCTACTGTTTTGGTCATGATAGGGAGGCATCCAAAGTTTTCATGATTTAGTGTGTAGACATAAAGCTTGAAAAGTCTCTTGGAGTTTTGTGTTGGCAAGGGAATTTATTCCCGCAAGTACAACTAATGACATGCTATATTTTTCAATCAAGCATAGTTTTGTTCGGACCCCACACGTAGGATAATGGAAAAATCTGATGACCCTTTTGGGTTATAAATACACGCTTCTTCTTCAATATGATATCTTCAAATTGGTAAGCTACACACACTGCACACACACTCTCATAATGACTAAAGCAAATGAAACACAAGTTATCCACTTTTATGGGGCCAATTGGTCCGAAGAATACGATGAATCGCTCTTCAAAATATTGAAAGAGCAATGTTGTTCGGATTATGGTTGCGTACCCCTCAACAACTCGAAGTTTCTTGACATGATCGTCGATAATGCAATGGATTATGTCAACTACATCCATGACACGAAGTTCACTAACGACGAAATATTGGAGCGGTTTGAGAACCTTGCATTGCGACATCAATGCTTTAGGATGATCCTTGGGCATCCGGACGTAATGTGGGATTTTCCCAAAAACATTGTCATCGCGACCGATGATGTTTGGGCAAATTTCATTTCGGTGAGTCCTTATGACTTTTTGTGATTGAACGAAACAATTATAATATTGCTAACCCTTTTATTATTATTATTATGGCGATCAACTTTTAGTGTAGCAAAATTCACTCGCAATGGCATACAAGGAAAATGGGGAGTTCGCATGGTCGGATTTGGAAATGCTCTTTGGGAACGCTAAAGTTCGTGCCAAGGTGTACAAGCCACGTCCGCCTAGGACAAACAAAGAAGTGATTGAGGCTTCGAGTTAGTTTCATTATCTATTGTCATTTATACCATTTCACTTAATTATCGTAATGTTAATTAAGTAATTCACTTAATTATTTCACTTAATATGATAATAACGCATCCAATACAAACGGTGCAGGGAGGATAAAGGGAGAAAAGTGCAACCCCCGGAATGGAACCACAATCGTGTGTGATCGAATGTCGGACACAAACGGTGCAAGGCGTGTTGTGAAGAGTCCTGAAACGAAAGACGATGGAACTAAGTTTGCTAGTGCTCGGGCGTCCTCGGGGAATGATGCGGCAGCCAGTTCTCAGGCTTCTTGCTCTGCCAAGTCGTGGGAGTTTTAGGTTGCACTTTGGGATGTGTCGTTAGGATGTTATGCATTTTCGTACGATAGTTGTATTACTTCATGCGCTCATGTTTGGTTGTTATGTTTTTTATTTAGCCCCGATATGAACCGTAACGTTTAACTCCATCCAGCCTGAATGTGTAATAGGGGTACGTTTTTCATGTTATTTGAATGTTAAGTTGGATTCAAAAGTGCTTCTTTCGTACAAATACGCTGCTCTATACATTTGTTAATACAATGTTTTCGGGTGATCATGGAATTATCGAAAAGGAACAAATATTTTGGTCAAAACAAAAACCATATAGTGTGCCTCTAACAAATAGATCCACTCCCCAACCATATTGTGCAGAACACCAAAAGATGGGATCATACAAAAGATGGGATCATACATATGTCCCGATCAAACCTGCATATTGGTCATAGCTAAATGATTACCTACAACTGATGACCATATGCAACGTCCGATTTAAACGCGCAACAAAATACCATGTTCTTGATTCTAAACCGAAGCAGGTAACAAACAGTTGCATCAAAGTTAAAACTTGTTCATGCAACACAAAATAACATAACAATCCTAATTATCCAGACAAAATGAGAATGGTGCAACCATTCAAATTGTTCATAAAATCATCAGCCGAATCAATCACATGTGGCTAGTTGATACCTGATAGGGAATCAACGAACCATCTTCTTCTTCAATAGCATCCTCAGATACTTTGGCCTTGCAACATCAGAGAGAGAGAAGTAAATATCTGCGTCCTCGGGCGAGTGAGCCAACTTATGAGCTAGTACCATCTTCTGCTCTTCATCAAAGTCTGGGATCTCTTCTAGAGAGCTGTATATTGTCCTCCTTTGTTTGGACGCAACATCTTCTTTAGCAGGGGGTTGGACAAACATGTCAGCCAGGCGATCGATGGAGTGTTGGGTCTTCTTTATGAACTCGTCCATATACGGGGGCACTTCTGGAGCACTAGAGTCAGACATAGATGATGACTTTCTCTTCATCACCCCTTTTTCCTTCTTGATCTTCTTGTATATGAGTTTAGCATCAACAGGGGGCGGTCCTGGAATGGGTAGATCGTTGTCCCCCGCTCCCTCGTACGAGTCAAGATCAATTGGGTTTTGTTGGGTCTGAGAACTGCCATTAGCTCCACATGATGGACCAGCAGTAGCATTGCCCAAGTTATGAGAGTTCAACAACTCCTGGACAGCGGCTGAAATGTCCTCTGCACCAGCGCCCGTTGCCCGATCTTTCCCAAATACTTCTGCCCAGTCGTCGAACAGTGGAAACCTCTTCAGCCTATAGCTTGTAACATAGGGATGCACCTGCAACATGCATATATTTTATCAATAACCAAATAACTCAATAAATTTATTGTGACGCATATGTAACACACTAAAGTATAAGGGCTGCAAATAAACGTAACATACCCGAATGTACTCACTCCAGAAATCCTCAGACACAACCTCAATCATCTTTGTAAGTGGGTTAAGGGAAGCTCCTCCCCCACTACCATCGAATAACGAGTAAAGATGGGAGTAAGTCTTTTTCCAAACAGTCAGTTTTGACTTAATCTGTGGATCGGCGCGAATGTCGGTGTCTGGGATGACCTTCCTCATCAATCCCTCTAACTGCATTAGATAACCAGCTTTGAATGCATTATCAACTTTAAACCCTTTGCCCTTCAACTCTTTCAGCGCTCCAATCAAAGCCATTTCCTCATTTCTGGTCCACACACGCCTGCACTTCCCGCTATTTCCTTTCCCCTTTCCTTTTCCTTTCTTGTCCGGCATCGTCGGGTTCGAACTGCAGCTTGAGGCCTCCATTATGCTAGTGTACGCAATCAGGAAAAGAAATATCATTAGCCATCAAAGAAAAATCATATCGTTTAATTATGTGCAATAGGAAATAGCCGAACAATAACATGCATTCAAGACAAAACAAATCATTAAACTACAACAACACAGTGTATGAATAAACTTTATTAGCACACTACCAAACGGATAACATTTGCATGCGTCAGAGCGCATCCAAGATATGCAGTAAAGTATCCAAAGTGCCAATTATATAGTACGCGTCAACACACAATAGTTCCCCAAAAACCAGGGTTAAAAGACATTGTTTTAGGAAGTTCACTAAATTATGGTACACAATCAACAAGCGTTTGTTTCCAAATGGAAGAGATTCTCAATTCCCGTAGTGACGATTCTCGCGCCATTCGTTCCACATGTTTAATGCAAGCGTATCTCGGAAATTGTTCCAGGCAGGGGAGTTTTGAAGCCCATCGACAAATTCTTCAGGTGCTTCGTCATCTGAGTCTGAATCTGATGAGGAAGTATCAAACGGATCAGTCGGCATTTCTTTCTTAATGAAATTGTGAAGCAGAGCACAAGCCATGATTATCCTGTTCTGGATTTTCAAAGGGTACTCCGACGGTCGCTTTAGAATCTTCCACCTATTCTTAAGACGTGAAAATGCACGCTCAATTATACTTCGGGCACGACTGTGCTTCATGTTGAAGAACTCTTCGTGATCCTGCGGGGCGGCCCGTCCTTCCTCCCATTCTTTCAAGTGGTATCTACGACCTCTGTACGGGGCTAAGAAACCGTCGCAGTTGGCGTATCCGGCGTCAACAAGATAGTAATTACCTGCATAATTTATGGAAAATCCAAAATTAGATGATTAAGCAATTGTGCAGCATAGGTTATACAAAAGAAATATATACATATCTGTAGGCAGCTTGCACTTACCTTGAGGAACTTGAAGCCCATGCGGGGGTGGCCGGTAAACAGCATCTCTTAGTACCCGACCATCGGCAGCCGATCCCTCCCATCCGCACAGCACATAAACAAATCGCATGGTCGTGTCACAAACGCCGAGTACATTGACAGCGACTCTGCCCTTTCTTGATCTGTATCTTGGGTGTTCGACCACCGGAGCTGTCACGTCGATGAGAGTGCCATCAAGTGCCCCCAAACAACCCTGTGTGATATTATAAAACTTAGTGTTTGACCGTAAATGTTTTTATATGATAGTATTAATTAGCTGTTCTTCAAATGATAAAGCATTACCTGGAAACACTTCCACGGTTCCTCGTCGTTGCCATTTTCATCACTCACCGGTTTTGGCGTCACCATAATCATCTGATTACACTTAAGGAGAGCGTCTAGGGTCTTCTTAAAGTACCGGCTAACAGTTTTGCCCGACCGTTTCCAATAAAATCCAATTGTCCTATTAGTGGTGTGATGTCCCAATATCCTCAGAAATAGAGAAACTTGTTCCCTAATGCTAACAAATTTCTCTTCACGTAACCCACCAACCACCCTCAACAACCAACACAACTTATTAAAACAATACCGATCCATACGTAGTTGGCTTAGACAATGAACATCGCTTAACCCTGTCAAGTTATCCATATGGGTGTTGATGTCTCCCATCTTTGAGATTAAACTATATCTAATTGCTCTACGCCGACGGTTTTGTCTCAAACTTCTCTGGTGATTGTGAACTAGTAACATAAACATTATAACCCTAGCTCTCAATAATATAAGCTGCATCAGAACTAAGATCAAGACTTTCCTCCGTTCATCCATCTGACACACATCAAGTTTAGCATTGTTAGTGCTTATATAACTTTGACACTTTAACAGCTTCATTGATATAACTTTGACCCAAGGATTGTATTTGGAAATAAACTGTTATATTGTGCTCTATTATTAATCGGGTACTTCTTACACATGTAATCAAAGTATCAATAGATTTCAAACCATGCATGTCGTCAGTGTACAGATTTTGCATTATAAACAAAACTAATCAAACCTTCACAGGATAGCAAAACATTCTTGCAGATTGCTGAACAAGACATGTCCAGTTGTATTGATACCTAGTTATACATTACTCCAGTTTAATCAAGGTGTCACCTATAGTCACTCACATTCATGATTTTTAAGTAACACGACAACAACTTAAACCCAGGTCCTTACTTCACATTCATAGTGTAACAATTAATAAATAGAAACCTAGTCCTAAACCCTATCAAACTACCTTTCAATCACAAATTCCAGCAAACATAATTTCATTTTGTCTGTTTCAAAACCTACACAGTAAGAGATAAACTACACAATATCTCAACAAACCTAAACCACAATCTCAAATGCATCAAAAGATTGGTGTTACAAACTACCCATGCTAGAACAATATATCAGGCTCGAACCCTAAACCCCAATCAACAAAAGCCATATTCTAGCTTCGCGCAATTAAAAGCACATCAGAAACTTGACTAAATACACTCGAGTTGTAATAGCTAAATACCTTCGACGAGGCTATTCTTCTCTACGACCACTTGATTTCTATTCGTCCCTTCCCCCACTTCGAACCAAGATACCTGAACAATGCCAGTAATTAGAACAACAGCGGATACTCGTAAAATGAATCAAAACGCTTTTAGAGTTTACTTACAACAACAGTGGACTCAACAAACGCAGCTGCTCTCCAAGAACCCTAGTTCAGACACTCTTCAAAAAAAAGGTTTGAAAACTATAGTTGAGGTCGATTGTTAGATCTGAAAAAACGCATTTTATTTTTGAAATCGCTTGTGCGATTCATGATCCATACCCACGACTTTATTTTTAATTAGAGGGCATAAATGTCAATTCACCGGTGGGACCAGCTGCTGTAAAATCGGAGATAAAATAATCTTAGGGGGGGGTAAGATTATCATCCGCGAATTAGTGTGCTACAGTGCCGGGTTGTAGCTTGTTTGGCAAAAAGCCCGAATTTCTAATCTCGCGAAGTGTGCACTGGATGACTAAGGATTAAAAAAATAATCCATCATCATCCACGGAACCAAACACTACCTAAATGTATTTATGAAACCAAAAATCATTCACCTTTTTTGCAACTCTATAAGAATTAGTATTTGATCCCAATCCAACGGCGGACAAAATTTGATTCCGAAACAAAAACAAATTCCCACGTGGCAGGCACCCCCCAAACAAATATATAAACCACCCACCCCTCAACACACACACACACACAAAGAAAAAAACATCATCATCTAGGGTTTGTTTGTTTGTTTGTTTGTTTCAAGTTTTAACAACAATGGCGCAGCAGAGTGACGTTCAAAAGGGCACAGTCAAATGGTTCAACGATCAGAAGGGTTTCGGGTTCATCACGCCCGACAACGGCAGCGAGGATCTGTTCGTCCATCAGTCCGCCATCAAATCCGACGGCTTCCGTTCTCTCGGCGAGGGCGAGGCCGTCGAGTACGTGCTGGAGACAGGCAACGACGGTAGGGCCAAGGCGGCTAATGTCACAGGACCTGATGGCGCTGCCGTTCAGGGCAGCACGCGCGGATCGTACGGATCGCGTGGCGGCGGTGGAGGAGGATATGAGGGGGGGTATGGTGGGAGGAGTGGGGGTGGGGGACGTGGTGGGGGTGGGTATGATGGGGGGTATGGAGGTGGGGGTGGGGGTGGTGGACGTGGGTGTTACACGTGTGGGGAGAGTGGGCATATGGCTAGGGATTGTAGTCAGGGTGGGGGTGGGGGTAGGAGGGGTGGGGGAGGGGGAGGGGGTGGGGGGTGTTATAACTGTGGTGAAGGGGGGCACTTTGCTCGTGAGTGTCCTACTGCAAACCGTTGAAGCTGGCTAGGGGTAGTTTCGTCTTTTTCGATTGGACTATGTTATGTTATGTTATGTTATGATGATGTTTCTATTTTATTTTATTTTATTTTATGGGTCGTTTTTAGGTTTAATTAATGTGGTGAACTATTTTTATGTTTATGCAGTTTGGTTTATTAGATCTGTGGGTCTCGTTGTGTTCGGAAGTGTATACATGTTTGATGTGGTGCACTAATGAATGAATTTATCAGTTGGGTTATTTTTGTTGTTAATGTTAGTGATGGAATTTGTTCTGTTTTTTTCATTTTTGTTTATTATTGTTATCGTATCTGAGTTTGAAAGAAACGCGATTGGTGTCGTTTTCATGCGAGAAACATGACTTGGTGTGCCTCAACAATATGTTTTTGTTGAGGGAGCAAAATCTGAACTAAAGTTGTGTTTCGTCTTTAATTATTAGCAACTTGTGCCAGTAAAATATAAAATAAAACAAAACTCTGATGTAAACAATGTTGCCGGAACACAAATAGAATATATTTTGTTGGGTAAGTTTGTGTTTGGTTAGCCAGAATCAACAGTCTAAGTAAACTTTTTCTATTGCATTAAACCTCATGAAGAAGCCTTTTAGCACATGGATCATGCCCTCTGCTCAAGAAGATATTACACATAAACACACTGTGTTTATCCCATTCAGACACATACTCTTTCTTTATCCACTGATCCTTCAACAACTTCTCTGAATACCACATATAGATTAAAATCAAGTTAGACATGAAGGGATTAGGATTCAACCAACTTCTAACCTTCAAAATTACAGGGAAATATTTGAGTACGAAAGGAAAAAAACCGTTTATCATGAAACATTTTGTTCCGAGACTAAAGAGCATTATCGTGTGTACATCAAAAAACCCAAAGTGATAACAAGAAAAAGATACAGTTTTTCCTAGTTCTGATGAGCAGTTCTCAGATGTGCACAAGGTGAAGTTGCTGAAGACAAAGGTTGCTTCTCGTTCTCATAAATCTCATGCTTCCGGTGTGGTGATTTGGTCAAAATCGTAGAGTTTGGTATAGGAAGATCTGTAACTTTAAGTAACTTCCTAAGGAGAAAATCGACATTTGACACTTGAGGAGGTTCGGCAGGGAAGTGGATGACTAAGTTGCCGCATCAGCTTAATCTGGTTCAGCAAGACTTGTAGTTATGCACAAATAAAATGATCAGAGCCTTCCTAATCAAACACGGCCTGAGAATAATATATAACAACACTTGTCTAAAAACTTCTGCTAAAACACCATCTCGCAATGGCAACAAGTTTAAATATGCAAAAACAAAAATGCATAAGAAAAAGGAAATGAAGGCAGAGGGGGAAGAAAATAGACACCACAGGTTAAGCATTTTGCCTCATGTAAACCATAATACATTCCTTCATTCATATTAAAAGCCACCAAGTTAAAACACTAACAACCTGAGCTACAATTTCTCTTCACGAATACCACCCTAAAGTCTTTTTTGGGAAGCATACGCTCAATACTCGAGATGCTATATATGCTGAAGTTTCTCAGGGAATCATTGATGGTGGATATGTGGTGCCAGATGGGTGGCGTTGGCCCTGGGAGACGGCAGAGGAGCAGTGTCATTGATCATGTGTGGCGGAGGAGATGCCGGCGGTTGAGGGGGGCATTGGTAGCACTTGGTAAAAAGCCCAAATGTGTCGACTTTGTGAACGAAGTTTGTGACACTAGCCCATCCGCCAAACCCAAACCCGATAACTAGAACCCACACAACTACAAATATGTTGGTCACAAATGTGCCCACCCATCTCCCAAAGTACTTAGAAGGCTGCTCCACTGCATTCTACACCCAAACAAAAAAGCAAAAATTATGTAAACTTATGAGGTACTTACATTTTTCACACATGTAAGATTTGATCTGTACAAAAAAATTCTATGGTTTGAATGACAAACACCTTTAAAGGTATTAGAAACATAACAAAATAGATCCAAACTTAGGGTCCTGTCTAATCTTCATGCAAGCACTAGGTTGATGTTACACTATATTGAGTTACTCAATATAAAAAGTTCTTGTACTGATAGTGAAAAAAAAAAATTAATGATAACATTCCTATTTTTCATGTTTGTTATAGGCTTATAGCAACTATGTCTATGTGAATATTAAAACAATAGCGAATATTCTTTTAGTTAGAAGTTAGAACCAACTCCCTCTGTAAATGTAATGTTCCAAAAATTGTCCCTAGACTTGTTGGTTCTAGCTAGTGCTATGGACAAAAGACAAGGTTTCCTCTAATGGATAAAGAAGATTTTCTTGAATACAAATTTTGTTAAGGACATAAAAAGCAATAAGTGATTAGGAAATATTTGTAGTATTCAAGCACAGAATTCTCAAGGAGAGTATTATTATTCCTGTTCAATGGCAGGGTTTGTCAGTATAATTGTGAATCTAGTTCCTTAGGCAAATTGTAAACACTGTGGTGGTACAAATGATTCTTGCATCCTAATACTTCCAAATAAAAAGGCTTTAAACCAGAGGAGAAAAGAACATTTATTCGAAGAACGTTCATCAAATGAAAAAATAAACAGGACAAACTTGAAACCAAAAAAGTATCCTTTTTCTCTATGTAGCTTGATGAATCCTTTGATTATTCGTAATGCCATAAATTTGTACTGAAGATAAGGGTATGTGGGATAAAATCTCATTATCAAAACTTTGTTTCTGAAACTGACAGACAATGATAATGCTGGTCAAATATGTAAGTATGTTGAGTCTGGTCCACATCAAGATTCTTGTCTGTTCTACTTGGAATTTCCATATTTAGTAACTTCTTTGTCTTAGGTAGCTAATATCTCTAATTTGAATCACCACTTGTGATTGCTTTTGAGATGATTTTTGATCAAGTACTGGAACTGATTTTTCACTAGATTAATCCTTAAGGCGACCTGTAACTAAAATAGCGTCTTATAAATTATTCAAACATTAGACGTGGATTATTTAAAAATGTCAAGAGATGTAAATGTTATGCCAATTGTTATATAGTTTGAACTAAAACAATAAGAATAATATTACCAACATTTATTTGATATTTTTTGTAAAACAGATTACTAGTTCGGTACCTCTCCAGCTGATTTAAAGGTAGAATTGATCCAACGGTGGAGTTTATGGGGCCGAAGAATGGGAAGACGATGGCCAAAAACCATATCGGCACCACCATTGGAAGCCTTGCCGCGGCCCGTTTGCACAAGCTCTTGCATTCGTGCATTTGTGTAGATACTCAATTTATAGTTATTCCAAATTTCAATTAGTGTCTTTGTGATTCTTTAAATCTTGAAGTACTTATATGTAATATTTTTTTAACTTCAATAAGTGTTTCTATAATTACTTAAAATGTAAAAGGAGAAATTATTGCCTGATGAATGAGCATCAAAATGACAACCATGTCCCTGAAAGATGATTTAATTATATATATATATATATATATATATATATATATATATATATATATATATATATATATGGTTCTCAAATGCATGATCTCTCTGTCCAAAGCATAAACAAAAAAAAATCATATTTTAGTATTGGCATATGACAACTCACAAGTGTAAAACTAGTTAACCGAAAGCATTCAGTTTTCAAGTCGTTGGTTCAGCAAAAAAGGGTGAACTCGTGGTGTTTTTGGTAGAATCTTTGAACTCATTATTGTGCATAGTCTTTTCAAAATTGATGGAATTATAGACATGCTCAATGGGACGGGCTGGGTCAGCCCGGCCCCGGGTCGGCTGGGTCAATTTTCCCACCAAACCCGGGCCCGGCCCAGGCCCAGGCCCGTTCGAATCAATTTTTTTTTTTTGCCTTTTTTCATTATCTTATTGAATGTAACAACTTTGAAAATAATGGCATAATGATGAAATTAATTTGTTTATTATTATGCCTTCAAAGAAAATCATAAATAGTAAACCACAAAAGGAGGTGAAATGATATTCGATGAAATAAAACATAAAAGGGTAACTTAGAAAAAAAAAAAACCTAATTAGAAAAACATACAAATTAAGATAGTACAAATGGTTGAACGATTCTTCTATCTAGTGAAAAAAAAAAACATAAAAGGATAACTTAGTAAAAAAAAAGGTGTAATTTTAAAAAATACATAAAAAGTTAACGTTAAAATAAAAAGAATCAGAGTGTTAGCCCGGTGAGGTCGATGTGAACTTCTTTATCCTTGATGCTGTGAAGACTTGGCGCCTTTTTGAGAGTTGCTTCACGCCCTGCCTGGTCCAGACCATTCTTCCACATCATACAAAATTTAATCGATGTTGGTGTTAATCGAGTTCTGTGGTCCGTGATCAAGTTCTTTCCGTGACTAAAACACGATTCGGATGCAACTGTAGACATTTGAACCGTTAACAAATCACGAGCTACACGAGCAATAATCGGGTACGCGCCTTCGTTATGCTTCCACCATTGCAATATATCGAATTTCACACCTTCGACTTCCTCTTCTGGTACCCTGTTTAGATAATAGTTAAACTCTTCGAACCCATTCTCTGTTGATGTCCGAGTCCTCTTGCTACCAAACGTCCTTTTAATTAGACTTTTCACATTGCTAGTTGATGATTCATTTTCTCGAGCAGCACGTTGGCGTTGAGGAGTTGATGGGCCGCGATAGTACAATTGGTGGAGTTGTTTAAATGTCGCCATTATTCGAGCCCTTTCGTCATCTTCATCAAAAACTAAACTCAAACCATCATAGTACATTTTTAGTAGATCAATGCAAGAATTTAATCTTATCCGAGGATCTAAACATGCAGATAAGATGGCAACTTCAGGCACTTTGCTATAATATTTCAACCATTTTACCTCCATTCCCCGAACTATCATTGAAACCTCTGATTCACCTACCTCTTCTTGAGTTTCTGTATCCGACATCGTTTGATTGTCCCCTACATGATATCTCAATTCCTGCCTTGTTTCTTCAAATAATTGCACATCATTTACTAAATGCATCAACATCTCATTTGAAGTAGGTTTGTAAACCTTTGACATTGCTTTCGTAACTTCGTCAAACTTTTCTAAAAAAGGTACAATCACTCCACAAATTCTCCAATTTTCGGAATCACATTGAGGAGCACCAACGTGGGCGTGATTTTCACAGAAAACAGTTATAGTAGTTTCCATAGGCAATGCACGAAGTATCATTTTATATGTTGAGTTCCACCTCGTTGGAACATCTAGATAAGGAACTCTAAATGGTGCTTTCATTTGCTGGCACATTTTTTCATAATAATGAAGTTTAGCTGGACTAACTTTAATATAAGTCAGACAGTTTCTAAGAGCTTGTATATGTTGGGCCACCATTTTTAAACCGATTTTCACACATAAATGTAAAATATGACAAATGCACTTAACATGAAATATGCTACCGTTAAGCATTGGATTAAGAAGTTGTTTCAAAGATCCTACAGCACTAATATTGTTTGCAGCATTATCTAAACTAAGGCTCATGATTTTACTTTCTAAGTGGTATTCCTCGAACGTATCCGTCCAGGCTCTACAAAGTAGTGGACCCGTATGGGGGTAGTCTAAGTCTACAAACTCGATTGTTCTTGTACGCATCATCCACTCAGGATCTATCCAATGTGCAGTTATACACATAAAATGTGAACTACCTACGGATTGCCACAAATCTGATGTAAAAGAAATTCTCGCATCCAAGTTCATTAACATGTACCTTAGTTCAATCTTATATTTTAGATATTTCTTATAACCATCCCTATAGCATGTATGTCTACTAACGAATTTAGCATCGGGACAAAAGGCTTTGTGTATCCATTTTTCTACTATTTTGTTTTCTGCAAACGTGAAAGGCAAATCATTTTGAACAATAAACTCGGCAGTTGCAATACGAGCAATTTGGTCGTCATACCTGAAGGGAGCATTACTCCCTGTTGCACCGGCCCGAGAGGTCTCGCCTGTGCTCATCCGATCTTGATGATCCGTCCGTTGCAAATGTCTAGACAACGTACCTGTACCACTATTTTTAGTAAATTTGAATATAGCCTTACAAATTTGGCAAGTAGCCATCTCGTTGTCTGCATCCTTCTCGAAATGTTCCCACACTTTGGATTTCAATTTCTTTGAACGAGTAGAGGGAGGTTGTGGAGAATCAGGTGCCTCCTCGTTTTCCTCCTCTGCATCATAAGGTGGTTGAGAATCATCCAAATTTGCGTCTCCTCCTTGAGATTGTGGAGTATCAAAATTCAGACAACGATTAAATTCCACAAACTGCTATGTGTTTGCAGGTGGGACGTTACGCATTTCCTCCCGTTGCTCCGTGTTGGAGCAGAAACCATCAAATTGTTGGTGCACCCAAGCTTGATTTAAGTCCACAACGTTGCCCCTTCGGATTGGAATATCGTGCATTCCATGAAATGAACTACTTGGACCTTGATGAACAAATGGTGCACAATCTTGTGGAACATTTGGTGTTCTGTATCCAGTTTGATCACTTTCTTCATCTGAAGAAACATTAATACCACGCCTTGGCATTTTTGGATTTTTATCGGAATTTAGAACAATTGGTAAAATAGAAGAAAGTAATATTCGAAAAATTAAAGAGATTAATTGCTAAAATAGAGGGATTAAAATGAGTAGATAGGAGTAAATTTGAAGAGATTTTAGAATAAGGTGAAGAGAGGTAGTGAAAAAATGAAAAGAGTGAGGGGGTATTTATAGTTATGAAAAAAGGGGTTGGGGGGTTAAAAAACAAAAAACAAAAAAAAAAAAAAAAAAAAAAATTATGTTGGGCGCGGCAGAGCCGTTGGGCGCCCAACGGTTCAAATAATGACCGTTGGGCGCCCAACGGCTCCAAATTTTAAAAAAAAATTATTTTTTTTTCTTGGGTTTGACCGAGACTTAAAATCTGGGCCATTAAATAAAAAAAAAAAGTTGGCCCACATAGGACCGGCCCAGGACCGTTTTGGGGCCCGGATTTGGCCCACTGGACTAAGGTGGGCCGGTTCTGGGCTGCCAAATCCGGGCCCGATCCGAGCCTGGTCCGAATTTTTACCGGACCGGTCCGGGCCGGGCCAACCCAGCCCAATGAACATATCTGGATGGAAATATAGAGACTCTTAATTGCTCAACAAGTAATAGTCTGTAGACCATTTATAGGCCTAAGAGGCATAGCTATTAGAAGTCCAGTTGTGTTTATTTGTTATATTTTTTTTTTTGATTGAAGTTTGTTTTATTCTCTTACGACAATAAAAGTTGCAGTGCCTGAGTGATAAGAGGGGTTAATTTCATCTACCTCCCCTGAGGTATTGTCTCTCTCCAACCACCTCCCCTCTAGTTTGTAGTTTTCCTATTGACCTCTCTTATGTTAGTTGACTAACAGTCAACTGTTAACTTTCAAGGTTAAATTTGTCTTTTCAGAATAAACTAAAAGTAAAAATGTATCAAATATGTTTGCTGGCGCATGGGAAGAGTTGGAAATAAAATTGAATCAGTTCATTATCTTGTTACTTAATATAGCATGGTCAACTTAAATAGAAACCCACCATAGTTCAACTGCCACTTACGCATAAAATTAAAAATTGAACATTTTATTAATTTCTTATTGCTAAAAAACTTTCTAAGGAATAATAAATTAACTTCTATGTACAGGTCAGCTCTAACTAGAAGAAAAAAAAAAAAAAAAAATACGTTTAAGAAAAAGAGAATTGAGAAAATGAAAAAAAAAAAAAGACCAAAAAAAAAGTCTCTTAAAAATAAATGGTGCACAATCAAATCATTTCAGAATTTAAGAAAGCAAAAATCATTAAACAATGAGTTAAGAGAACAAAAGTCAATATACATGGAGCATCTCGCGCTTGTACATCATTACTTATCAAATACATGGAACTAAAGAGACTATCAACCAAATATTACTTAATAGGTAAGTCAAAAATAAAACTAGCAGTTATTTTCTTATTTGTAATTGATTGGTTAAGGATTACATGAATGTTCCTCATAATTTGATACATATCAATCTTATACTTACATATACTGAACTGTTGTTCCAACATTTATTTTCACTAGCAACTTATTTTCATTAGGTCATGATTTAAGAAAAATATAAAGTAAATAGAGCCAAAATCAAGCATATCATACAAAACTAAAATAGATTGTAGATAAATTTTAGTATCATTCCTCAAAAATAAACTACGAGACAACAACTTTGGAGATCCAAAAGGGAAGAACTAAAAGAACTTACTAAAATCCTAAAACTAAACAAAAATCTAAATAAAACCCTAAAAAATTAACTTTCTACAAAAACTATAAAAATTACATGCTCTGTAAATTCCCCTGCGTTTGATGATGCACAAGAAGTCTATCAAGCTTTGTGATTTCACGCAGAGATACTTTCACGGAAGAAGATCAGAGATTGTTTCATTTGGGAATTTTTGAGAGTATTTTGTTTTTGGTGTGCAGAGCTCCTCGATTTTTAGCATTCAAAGTATTTTGTTATTCATTTTTCTAATTTTTATTTGAAGTTATTACGAAAATGACTGATTTAACCTTGAAAGTTAACAGTTGGCTGTTAGTCAACTAACAGAAGGGAGGTCAATAGAAAAACTACAAACTAGAGGGGAGGTGGTTGGAGAGAGGCAATACCTCAGGGAAGGTAGATGAAATTAACTCGTGATAAGAGCTAGAGTTCATAGTAAAACACGCATACGTAATATTAATTATTTCCTTCACCACATTATTCGCTATAAAACAAAATATCAAATATTCCTCATATGATTTTTCAAAATGGTTGCACATTGACCTCTTAGTGATTTATATATATTTTTCCTTATAAAGATAAAAATATGCTGCAATAAATATTAAATTCTTAGCTAATTACTTAAAAGTATTATATGCTATTGCTTTTATATGACGAGGTAATTATAGGTCTTCAACACATACCCAAATGGTTATTTTGCTAACTTTTCTTAAATCAAACAAAAAAATATAATTGTCTTTTGATTAAAAAATATATCACCAAAGAAAGAAAGAATAAACAAGAAAACTGCATAAAGTGATTGGAAAAAGTAAGGAGCAATATTGTATTAATGTAGGTACATAGTTAGATTGCGGCAAGCATTTTCCAATACCCGTTAGGCAAATGCCTGAGCTATAAAGATGGTTATTAAAATGCTTCTATCCAACTCAAATTACAAATCAACTATGTTTGATGCTTAATTCCACTTCTATCACTAACTTAAAAAGTCAATTCCACAATGTAAAATAGTATCAATTTTTTGTTGTGACGGTCACTACTTTGCCCAAACTTTTCCTACCATGAGCATCACAGCTATTCTTCAATTTTCCAAACATTCGAGCGTCGTGATCTACCTTTTGCTGATCCTCCATCTGTCTCATTTGTTCGTGATCTCCAGGACCTCCATACAGGTTCTTGGAATACCCATATTCTCAGGAATGTCTTCCCACCTCAGTTGGTAAAGCAGATCCTGAAGATTGTTATTCCCCAGCGTTGGGAACCCCGTCAAGTTTTCTGGACTCCTTCTAAATCTGGAAAATTATCGACAAAAAGTGCTTACCTCGTGGATCAGCAGCATCGGTTCTCCTCTCCTGCTTCGTCTGATAAGCTGCTTTGGAACCTCATCTGGAATGCTCAGCTTCACCAGAGACTGAAATTGTTTGCATGGAGGATTGCTCATAATATTCTCCCCACGCGTTCACGCCTCTCTTCAGTCTTGTCTTTCTCTGTTAAAGACTGTCTTTTCTGTTGAAGCCATGAGGAAACTCTTCACCACCTCTTTTTGAGCTGTCCTTTTGTTGAGCACATCTTCTTTGGCTCTAAATGGCACTTTCGACTGCACTCTTTCCAGAATCTTTTGATGGTGGACTGGCTCAAATTCCTGCTCAATCCGAAATCCACACTCTTTTCGAGTCCTTCTCTTCATTGGGAATTTGCTACGTTCTGTTTTTGCGCTATGTCACTTATCTGGATTTCTCGCAACTGTATCTTGCATGGCTCTCCTTCTCTTACGGTTCGTCAGATTATTGACAAAGCTCAAACACAAACTCATTCCCATCTTTTTGCTCAATCACACAATCGGGTTTCGTCTCAAGCTTCTCCTCTTAACAGTCACTGGTCTCCCCCTCCCAAAGGTTGGCTTAAAATTAATACGGATGCCACATTCAAGGATGGTAGAGCAGCTGTCTGTTTTCTCATTCGAAACCACTGTGGTGTGGTTGTGGGGGCTTGGTCTGAAATTTTGCTTACTTTTGATGCTTCGGCAGCGGAGTTGATTGCCCTGTCTCGTGCTTTTGTGTTTTTGGATCAAAGATCCTGTGATAACATCCTTTTTGAATCAGATTCCTTTGATGCTGTCCATCTCATCTCTCAAGGTCAGTATGCTACTGCATGGGCCACTTCAGAGGAGCTTAAGATTGCTGTCAACATCAAGGCTCTCCATCCTTCCTGGAAAATTTGCAAGATTCCTAGACTGGGAAACAAGGCAGCTCACAACCTGGCGAAGTGGGCTGACCTCAACGATTGGAATGGTCTTGTTGACAACTGTTTTGTTGATCTTTCTTTCTTTTGTCGTTCAAATTTTTCTTCACCATTGGACTGTAATGACTGTAACGTTGTTTCCTTTTTCGTTTAATCTATAATTTTTCCTTTGATCAAAAAAAAAAAAAAGTAGACAAACTCTATACATATTTTACGTGTATGTAACAGTTCTGAAACTGAATTTATACATTTAGATACACATATATCAATAACCTGTTTTTTATTTTTATTTTTTGTATTGATTTCAACTACACATCTATCATTTGTTATTAAGTTATTCTCATAGTCACGTTTTCCTAAAATGCGCTTTTATTAGTTATCTTCACTTTCAGTTATTTTCTGTTTCATTTTGTTACCGTTGGAGGTGGAGCGTGACATGTATATATAGTTGTAAACAACAGCTCACTCCTCACTTTACTTTTTCAGTTTTTCTCTCTTTAATCAAGTTGAAGAACAATGTATATTTTACAATCGTTCAATACAAATTTCAATCGTTGATTACAATTCATTATGGTATCAATCGACCAGTAATTTCTCGATCCTTCTACAATTCCGCTGCTCCGCTACAATTTGATCGGTTTGTTTTTTGATTCTGCGCAAAAAAAAAAATTGCGATCTCTGTTATCTGCGATTTATGTTTGATTCACAATTCGTTTTTCGTTTCTCTTGAAGGAATCTTGTGTTTCTCTATATTGTTACTCTTGTTCTACGGTTCAATTTCGATATTATTGAGATTTTTCTGATCGTAATTGAAAATTTGATCTGATCATGTCTTCAAACCCTAATACTTCCAATACTCGTAATCCTAGTGAAGATTCAACTTCAGTATATTTCCTTGGGTCACATGATTATACTGGTGCATCAATTGTTGGTGATCTCTTTAATGGATCAAATTACATATCATGGAGCAAGAGTATTTTGATGGCTCTCAATATTGAAAACAAGATAAGGTTCATTGATGGTACACTCCCCTGTCCTGATGATTCTTCTACTTTGATGAAAACCTGCTGGATTCGTGCAAATAACTTGGTTATGTCTTGGTTACTGAATTCTGTTGCTAAAGAAATTAGGCAGAGTCTTCTATACTTTTCATCTGCTTTGGATGTGTGGGTTGAGTTGAAAACTCGTTATGATAGGACTGATGGTTTAAGAGTATACCAGCTTCAAAAGACTCTTTCTACGATATCTCAAGGAAACACTTCGGTTACATTATAGACTAGGTCATGCACCTTTAAAGAAACTTGCTACTCTTTCTCAGCTTGAGATATCTGATTGTAATAGCTTGGATGATTGTAACATTTGTCATTTGTCTAAACAAAAGAGATTGTCATTTCCTTTAAGTTCTACTACTTCGGTTGCTCCCTTTGATCTTATTCATTGTGATGTATGGGGGCCTTACTCCATTACTTCTACTTCTGGTTATAGATTCTTCCTAACTATAGTTGATGATCACTTAAGGTGTACTTGGGTTTATTTTCTCAAACAAAAATCTGATGTGAAAGATCATTTATTGCAGTTTTATAAACTCATTGAGACTCAGTTTTCTCTAAAAATAAAAGTCATCAGGTCTGATAATGGCAGTGAATTTATACTCACTGATTTTTATAAAAGCTTTGGTATTGTGCACCAAACAAGTTGTGTTGAAACTCCACAACAAAACGGTGTTGTGGAGAAAAAACACCAGCATATTCTTCAAGTGGCCAGATCTCTGCGTTTCCAATCTAATATTTCCCTTGAGTTTTGGCTTCACTTTATTGCTACTGCTACTTTTATTATAAACAGGATTCCTTCTCCTGTTTTACACAATAAGTCACCATTTGAGCTTCTTTTTAAAAGGGCTCCAGATTATTCTATTCTCAAGTCATTTGGGTGTTTATGTTATGCTTCAACATTGGCTGCTCATAGAACAAAATTTGAGCCAAGAGCCACTAGATGTGTTTTCCTTGGCTATCCTCAAGGCACTAAGGGTTATCTATTGTTGGATGTAGCTACCAACCAAACTATTGTTTCAAGAAATGTGATTTTTTATGAACACATATTTCCTTTGCAAACTGATTCTTCTACCAGGAAATCCACATCTATTGGTACTGATTCCATTAGGCATTGCACTGATCCTTTCATTAGTCTACACAATTCAGTGCATCATGTTGCTGCAGATGCTGAAAATTTACATCCACAGAGAGTTGAATCCTACCTAGTGAGTTTTCTCAAATACCAGGAACTCCAGATTTACATGCTTTTTCAGAATCTGATGTTGTAAACACTTCTCCACCTGATGAACAACATGATGTGTCTTCTTCATCTCTTCCTGATGACAACTCCATTCATAATCAGCAACAATCTCATTTAGAAATATCACCAGCTGCAGATTCTACAGATATTCATGTTATTCCTCCAGATACAACTCATAATCCTGAACCACCTGTTGAATCTGTTGTTCCTATTCGAAAATCCACAAGAACTACTGCTCCTCCATCTTACTTACAAGTGTATGACTATTCTCTCCCTTCTTCTATTCATAAAACAAATCTGGTAAGCACAACAAGCACATACATTCCAGGTAAATGGAAAGGTAAAAGATATCCTATTGAAGATTTTCTTTATGTTGATTCTTTGGGACCTTCTCATAGAGTCTTTACTGCATCAATATCTCTTATAACTGAACCTAAGACTTACAATCAGGCTTGCAAAATCCAAGAATGGCAAGATGCCATGAAGAAATGACTAAATGCTTTAGAGCAAACTAATACTTGGGTTCTTACTTCCCTACCTTCAAACCATCATTGCATAGGCTGTAAATGGGTATACAAAATAAAGTATAAATCTGATGGGACCATTGAAAGATATAAAGCTAAGTTAGTGGCTAAAGGGTACACTCAAGAAGAGGGCTTAGATTACTTTGATACCTTTTCCCCTGTAGCTAAACTTACCACTGCCAGGGTCCTACTTGTTGTTGCTTCTTCAAAGCATTGGTTTCTTCATCAACTAGATGTTAATAATGCTTTCTTACATGGGGACTTAGATGAGGAAATTTATATGCAACCTCCACATGGTTATTGTCCACCAAATGATAATCGAGTTTGCCTTCTCAAGAAGAGTTTATATGGCCTTAAACAAGCATCTAGGCAATGGTTTACCAAGTTAGCTTCATGTTTGATCAGTTTTGGTTATTCTCAATTTATCTCTGATTCATCACTCTTTATTAAGAAGGTTGGAACCTCTATTACTATATTGTGTGTATATGTGGATGATGTTATCTTGGCAGGCAATGACATGAATGAAATCACAGCCATCAAACAACATCTTGATGACAAGTTCAGAATTAAAGACCTTGGTTCTCTGAAATATATCTTAGGCATCGAAGTGGCAAGATCAAAGTCTGGTATTACTCTTTCTCAAAGAAAATATGCATTAGATATTCTTACTGAAACAGGGTATTTAGGCTGCAAGCCAAGCAAAACACCTATGTCATCTTCTTCTAAACTCAAGGAATGTGATAACACTTTATTGTCTGATCCTTCTATCTATAGACGTTTAGTAGGGAGACTTCTTTACTTAACCATCACTAGACCTGATTTATCTTATAGTATATAATGTCTAACTCAATGCATGTCTAAACCAAATGCTTCTCACTTAGCTGCAGCACACAGGGTACTCAGGTACCTCAAAGCAGCTCCAGGTAAAGGTATTTTCTTATCTTCTCAATCTGAATTTCATCTCAAGTCTTTTTGTGATAGTGACTGGGCAGGTTGTCCAGAAACACGCCGTAGTATCACTGGTTTTGCTATATATTTGGGAAACTCTTTGGTGTCTTGGAAGGCTAAGAAACAGGCCACTGTAAGTAGATCATCAACTGAAGCCGAGTATCGAGCTATTACTGCTACAACGTGTGAAGTTCTATGGTTAAACCAACTCCTAAATGATCTCCATATCCAGCAAACAAAGAAGTCTCTCATATTCAGGGATAACAAGAGTGCAATGTGCATCGCAAATAATCCAGTTCACCATGAGAAAACGAAGCATGTGCAGATCGATTGTCATTTCGTCAGAGAGAAAGTTCAACAGAAAGTGCTTGACATTATCCATATTACAAATGATCATCAAATTGTTGATGTGTTTACTAAGCCGTTATCTCATCAGAACTTCCAGAAAATGATTTGCAAACTTGGTCTTCTTGACATTCATTCCAAGTTTGAGGGGGGATATTAAGTTATTCTCATAGTCGCGTTTTCCTAAAATGCGTTTTTATTAGTTATCTTCACTTTCAGTTATTTTCTGTTTCATTTTGTTACCGTTGGAGGTGGAGCGTGACATGTATATATAGTTGTAAACAACAGCTCACTCCTCACTTTACTTTTTCAGTTTTTCTCTCTTCAATTCAAGTTGAAGAACAATGTATATTTTACAATCGTTCAATACAAATTTCAATCGTTGATTACAATTCATTATTTGTATTGCTTGAACTTATATAAATAAAAAGTGGAATTAGATAGTCCCATCCCACATGCCACATGTCGGTCGTTGAAGATAGAGCTGCAGTACATCATGCTGCACCTCATGTTATGTACAATTTAAATACAGCTTCTCATAATTAAAAACTAGACAAAAAAATCTGAAACAAAAACTAAAGAAAAAGAATGGGAAATTCATTGGGCAAGTTCATGGGCAGGGAACGGAATCGGACTTTCATAAGCATCATGAGACCAGGCTTTGATAGCAAACTCGTACGTACGCCCATTTTCTGAAATAAATAATGTTTTATTCTATGTTTACATGTAACATTCATGAGTAAGTATATATGTAATGTTGGTCTCTTTTTATTAATTTTTGCAGCAAATACCGTCTAATTTTGTGAAGAAAAACCGAGTTATTTTGACTATCAAACAAGTTGAACTAAGATCTAGTAACGGTCTAACATGGAACGTGGAGCTCAAGAAAATGGACAATGGGGATTTGTACTTGACAAAAGGCTGGAATGAGTTCGTTGAAAACCTTGGACTAAAATTAAAGGAGTACATTGTTTTTGTATATGCAGGGTACGCTGTTTTTGAATTTATCATGTACGATACCACTGGCTCTGTAAAGAATAACTCAGATGGTGATGGAGCCGAAGAAGACGCGGGCAGATCCGACTCTGATACTAGTGATGATGACTACGACGACAACGAAGACGACGACAACAACGACGTAGCTGAAGATTTCAAGCCCATGAACAACATAGACAACACAGGGGGAGAAGAAGGTTATCGGTTTTTCTTTTTAATATATACTTCATTTGATATTGCAGTTTTGGGACTTTTATGATGATATTAATTATTTATGCTACTTTATGAAACAGATCCTATGGAGCTGGAAGATTCTGAGAATGAGAGTAGAGATCACTCCCCTCTATACTTCGAACGGCGTCTGGGGCCGTCTCACGAAAAAAGAGTGGTAAAATTCATATCAAGTCTTATTATTAGTTTTTAGTTTAACACCACCCTTCAAAGTTCAAGCTATGTATCAAATTTGTTACAAGTACATCTATTATATTTTTGTTAGATCTCAATGGGTCTTAATGTAACTATCCCTACTACATATTGTTATATCTTATAAAGGAGGGGCGGACCCACAATATATTAAATGTGCTCTTAGTGAAAAGGTAGATTACGTTTATAAATTAATATTTCAAAGTAGCTGTAATAAATATACTTGTAGTGAAAAAGAAAAGGTATAGATTACGTTTTATACAGATTTCTGTAACAAATATACTTCTAGTGCGGTTTATATGAACGTGTAATATTTGTCCATTAATCTTTCAATAATTTGTTGAATTTCAGATCCTTGGCAAATGCTGCCGACTTAATCGACAAAGAAACTGTGAGGCTAGAGTATGTGCCTACGCAGAATTATGAAGATGTTCGGTTGTATCAACATGAGACAAAAGGGCGGCTGAGGATGGAGCTGGCAAAGGGCTGGATGTCATTTAGGAATGCAAATTTGGTGTATGGGAAAAGCTATTCCTTCGAGTTCAATCCCCACAGAAATGTTATTGAGGTTAAAGAACTAAGTTAGAAGAAACTCGTAGTTTTTGCTTAAATAGATTGGTACAGTTAAAATCTTATTTCAACTTTATTCTTGTAGTTTGGGTGTAGTAGTCGAATTCTAAGTATTGGAGAAGCTTAATTAAGTTGTTGCTGTGGACATTTTCCTCAATTATGTTATGTGCACAAGTTCAAGTACTAGCATTTTCCTCAATCCAAAGAACGAAGTTGAGCTGGAAGTTAGTTATCAGTTAGCTCGATTTGGCAAGAAAATCAGTTAGTAGGTCGGAGCTTTTTCCGTGTAACTTTCACTGGTCTAGTATTCCGTCTAGATCTGTATGAGATATACACTCTGTAAAATTCCCTCAAGATTAGCAATAAAAGAGTTCATCTTCTCCCCATGGATGTACGCAGTGATCACACCGATCATTGTTGAACCAGTGTGCGTTCTTCTTTGTCGATTCTTTTGATTAATTGTTTATCCTACTTGTGAGTTTTCATCTGTATCAATTGGTGGTTGATTTTGTGAGTGATTCAACTGTTAATTCGATCAAAGTTTACAACAGCAGTTACAGAGTGAATCCATGGAAAACTCGCCATTTTCAGATGCAAAATGCCTTATCTGGTTTGAGTTTATATAAATTCTAAATGGACTCGACATTTTCATATTCTGCTCTATGTAATTTTGCCTTTTCTGCTGTTAATTTTTCTGTCAGTACAAATGCACATTTAACAAATTCGATACAAAGATGAAGAGTTAGTTGTATTGATGTTATCCAACACGGTACAGTGCCTTTATCCAGTACAAGATATCGATGATTTAGATGCCAGACCAGCTTAGACTTGTAGTTATGATCAGATTACATATTTTCTGGCCATAGTCTTCCCAACCTAAGACAGCCTAAGAATCAACATACAAATATCTAGTCTAAAACTTCTGCGAAAACACTAACTTCCAATGAACTACATACAAGGCGACATGGAAGGCGGTTTCCTCTAGAATACAACGGCAATAAGTTTTATTATGCAAAAACAAGAATGAGTATGAAATTGGCAATGCAGGCAGAAGGGCAAGAAAATAGTTAATACTACAGATGAAGCATTTCGCCTCATGTTAACCAAGTCGTACATTCCTCCATTCATTAAAAGCTACCAAGTTAATACTCTAAATCTAACCTACACTTTTGTTTTTGCTACAAATGCGACCCACGGTTCTTTTTTGGAATGCATAAGTTCAATACTCGCCATGATTTGCCGATATATATGCTGAAGTTTCTCATGGATGGTGGATATGTGGAGCCAGATGGGTGACGTTGGCCCTGGGAGGCGGCAGAGGAGCAGTGGCATTGATCATGTGTGGCGGAGGGGATGAGGGCAGTTGAGGTGGGCATTGGTAGCACTTAGTAAAAAGCCCAAATGTGTCGATTTGGTGGACGAAGTTTGTGACACTGGCCCATCCGCCGAACCCAAACCCGATAATTAGAACCCACACAACTACAAATATGTTGATCACAAATGTGCCCACCCATCTCCCAAAGTACTTAGATGGTTGCTCCACTGCATTCTGCACCCAAACAAAAAAACAATAAGTATGTAAACTTAAGTGAATTCACATATATAGGAGTCGATTTAATCACAAAAAGATCTATTATTTGAATAATTACAAATACACTCTTTAAAGTTTTCTGAAACATAACAAAACAGATCCAAATTCAGAACTCCTGTCTAATGTTCATCCAAACATTCGGTTGACGTTACACTATATTGAGTTACTTAATATATCCTATACTAATAACGAAAAAAGTTACTGATAACATCCCTATTTTCCCATGTTTGTTAAAGCAAGTATATATGTCTATGGAAATACTAAAACAATATAGAATGGTTCTATTGTAAATGTAAATGTTCCATAATTTTTCCCTAGACTAGAGGACAACAGACAGATAAAATAAGGTGTCCTCTTATGGTTAAAAAAGATTTTTTTTTTTTGCATGCAAATTTTACTAAGGACATTATAAAAGCAGAAAGTGATTAGGAAATATTTGTAGTATTGAGTCAGAGAATCCTCAAAGAGTATTATTGTTCCTGTTCAATGGCAGGGTTTTGTCAGTATAATTGGGAATCTAGTTCTTCTGCTCTGCTTAATAAATATTCCTTTAGGAAAATTGTAAAAGCTGTGGTGGTACAAATGATTCCTGCATCCTAATCCTTCCAAATAAAAAGGTTTTAAACCACAGGGGAAAAGAGCATCAATTAAAGGACTTTTGTAGAAATGAAAAAATAAAAGGAGTTTTTCTTTTTAAAAGAAAAAAGAGAAAGAGTAGCTTGATGAATCCTCCTGATAATTCATAGCACAAGTTGGTATTTACTAGAAAGTTATAATTGAATGATTTGCAAGTAAGTCTCATTATAAAAAAGAAAAAGGGATAAATGAAAAAAATGTTTTTGAAACTGACAGACAATGAGGTTTCTGCCAAGTTAATGCTGTTCAAATATGTAAGTATGTTGTGTCTGGTCCACATAAAGATTCTTGTCTAGGCTACTTGGAACTTCTATATTTAGTAACTTCTTTGTCTTAGGTAGCTAATATGTCTAATTAATCAACATGTACATTTGATTGCTTTTGAGATGTTTGATTAAGTACTGGATTGATTTTTCACATGATTTGTTCAAATTGTACTTCTTGTAGATTTAATTAGCTAAGTCGACACTCTAGAATTTGAATGACGATAAAATTCAGAGGCTTATTCTTAATTTTTTTATTTTTTATTTTTGTAAAGTGTATGTTTCTAATTTTCTATTAAATCTTAAGGCAACCTATTAGTAACATTTAGTATACTTTAGTAATTAATCAAACATTGGATGTAGATTCTATGTTTAAACTAAATCGCATTAGATGTAAATGTTATCTCTTGTATAGATCAATAGCTGATTGATTCCATGCTCTATTTATATATATAGATATATATCAAACTATGCCTATTCTTAAACAGTTTTAACTAAGTAAATCTAATAATAATTTTACCAACATTTACTTGATATATTGCAAAACAGATTATTGTTTTGGTACCTCTCGGGCTGCAGCTGATTTAAAGGTGAACATGTGAGCCAGAGCAGGGATAATGTAGACAGTGAAGCTGACGAGAAGTGATCCGACGGTGGAGTTTATGGGGCCGAAGAATGGGAAGACAATGGCCAAGAACCATATGGGCACCACCACCGGCAGCCTTGCCGCTGCCCTCTTGCACATGCTCTTGCATTCGTGCATGCCGATGGCCTTCTCCCACACGAAATATAACGGCGTACATGCAAACCCAAATGTTATAAACTGCATGAACATAGCAAGATCAACATTGGTATTAGTTGAATCCTATGATTATATATTTTATTTAGTACTTTTAATTAGTAGTTAAATTATATGGATGTGATAATTTCCAGTTATGTCATATAAATAACATGAGAGTTATGGTTAAGACTTGTACACACAGCTAATCACAAGGCACGAACAATTACAATCACAATACATCTACTCACCTTGAGCTTTAATCTCACAAATCTCTCTTGATTTAAAATAATCAAGGAGACACCCTAATCTTGAAAATTTGTGATAGATAAGGGATCATAAATAATTTTTTTCAAATTTCAGATGGTGCTTTTGTAATTATTTGAACTTGTGAGTGCTTATTTGTAATAACTTTCAAATTCAAGAGGTACATTGTAATTTTTTAAATGTTAAAGTTTTTTTTTTTTTTTTGACTAAAAGAGGAAATCATTGCCTGATGAATGAGCATCAAAATGACAGCCATGTCCCTGAAGGGTGATTTAGGGAGGAGGGAGAAAGCATTGGAGTGATTGAGAAGTAAATCTCCAAAAGCCCAATACACTGCTGAGGCTGATGGGAGTGTCAGTGTCAGCACATAAATTGTGGCTACCAAATAAATGGCCTTGAACTTTTGGGGCTTCCACATTGCATGCATGATCTCTCTGCCCAAAACACAAAATATTCATAATTTAGTTCAACATTTTTGCTGTAATTAGCATTGACAACTCATAAGTGCGAAAATAGTTAATTGAAGCATTCAGTTTCAAGTCATTGGTTCAGCAAAAAAGGAGTGTAGGTCTTTTTTGATAGGATCTATAAACTCATTATTGTGCATTGTCTTTTCAAAAATGATGTATACAGAGTCTTAATTGCTAAACAAGTAATAGTCTGCATACCATTTATTGGCCTAAGATGCATAGGTATATGAAGTAATAGTCTGCAAACCATTATATATATTGAAGTTTGTTTTATTTTCTTATTGTATTGACAGTAAAAGTTGCAATAACTAAGTAATAAAACTTAGAGTTCAGAGAAAAACACTCATATGAAATATTATTTATGTCCTTCACCAGATGGTTTTGAAAAAAGCAACACATGAACCTCCTTTAGTGATTTATAATATATTTTTCCTTATAAAGATGAAAATATAACCTTACAAATATAAGCTTCCTACTAATTACTTAACTATTATTTGCTATTCTTTTTATTTCATGGGATAATTATAAGTCTCATACACATGTGCAAATGGTTATTTTCTTACTTTTCTTAAATTAAACATAAAAATATAACTGTCTTTTCATTAAAAAAAAAGGGATAATTACAGCTACACCCCCTGAGGTTTGGTGTAATTACACATACCTCCCCTGCGGTTTGAGAAATTACAATGACCTCCCCTGAGGTTTGAAACCTTACACATGCATCCCCTCTACAACTTAAGGGTTGTTTGGGGTGTAATTTAGGATATCAATATGCTTATTATATTTAGACCCCTAAAGTTTAAGATAATTATAAAAATAATTTTAGAAACTATTATATTATTAACTAAAAATATAAAAATGATTAAATTAAAACTTAAAATTTAAGAATATGTTAAAATATAATCCAAAATATAAAATAATTGAAAAACAATTCACACAAACTTCGTTCAAACACAAGTAAATACTCATCTTTATGCATTTCTTCTCATTGCAACTGTAACGTAACAACTATTTTTGCAATAGAAGAAGATAGCACAACGAAAATTGGTTTCAAGAAATTGAGAGAAGAAGAATTCCAAAAAATAGAAATAGCAGAAAAGGCAGTGCATTTATGTTGTTTGTTTTGTCAAAAAGTTTAACAAAACTTGTTATCTATAACTAGTGACCACGTCCATTAGGATGATAATTTCCTCGTTAATGTTGCTGGTAATTTTGTCATAATTCTTCATTTCTTAAAATAGATTGTGAATATCTTGATTATTTATGTTATTTTTATTTATTTTCATTGAGAATGATAGTTTCTACAAATTAGTTTTCTATTTCTTGTCTTTTTTTTTCTTTTTTTTTTCTGAAGATTGCATAGAGATGTTATTCTTTTTGAACGAAGTTTGTGTGAATTGTTTTTTTTTTTATTATTAACAATTAAATGTTTTGATTCAAAAATATATTTTGAATTATATTTTAACTTATTCTCAAATTTATAATTTTAGTTTAACCAGTTTGTATATTTTTAGTTTATGATATAGTAATTTCTAAAATTATATGGAGTATTTTTTTTTAAAAAAATTTCAAACATCAAAGATTATTTTTTATAATTATCCTAAACTTTAGGGGTCTAAATATAATAAGCATAATGATATATCTAAATTACACCACAAACAACCCTTAAGTTGTAGAGGGGAGGTATGTGTAAGGTATCAAACCTCAGGGGAGGTTATTGTAATTTCTCAAACTACAGGGGAGGTATGTGTAATTACACCAAACCTCAGAAGGTGTAGCTGTAATTATCCCTAAAAAAAATCATAAATAAAGAAAAAATAAACAAGAAACTGCATAAGTGATTGGAAAAAGACCACTGGCTTTCCCCATTCATTCAGAGGGAAAAGGAGGATTTTCCCAAGAAAGTGCAACTTTATAAATTATCTCCCTAGCACGCCTTCGAAGGGCACTGTTGGAAATCTACTTATTAAATATTCCAAGAGAAAGACAGCTCATCAACTCTTTTAACTTTACAAGGAAAATAGTATGGATTGGCTATTAGATATCATGGTCAGAACTCAGAACCTGTCGAATTTAGCTGAAGTTATGTCACTTTCATAATAATTTAAAAGAATAAAGAACAATTATTTCAAAATTTACTGTTTTACCCTAGTAGATCGACAAAGACATAACCAAGTGAATAAATGTCTGAAAGTGAATGAAAAAAACAAGAATACTTTTGTAGTGTAAAGTCGAAGGATGTCTTACACAGTAACAGCATGACCCCCAAAAGTGTAGAGAATGTTTGTTGCTCCTGTGAAATACAACACCATAGTTGATGGACCCGAGTGCTTAACATTTGCCACCTGATAATCAATAATTAAGAGATCAAGTATAAATGAATAGTTAAAATAGTCACACACTAATGAGCCTATTTATTATTAATTAATCTTATGCAATCTTTACTTGGAATTTTGAGAACTTCGTGTGAGTTATTATTGGCCGAGTTTGACTAATCTAGTTCACATCACAAGTCAACATTCGACCAAACTTGCATGTGAACTAGCTGGTGTAAAGATGGAATCATGGAAATATCAAGAAGACAATCAATGAAAGTTTAGTACTCAAGTATATGTGGACTAAAGTTTCTAAAGGTTTACATAAAAATACTAATATATTCATTTTTATACTCAATAAAAGTGAAAGTTAAAGATAATTTTTAAATATATATACTACAAGAAACATTGAATATTTTTAGAACATGTAAAAACATTTCAAAAACAATTGGTAAAATTTTTCGAACACTATACTTGTCGAGACTTGCCTCAAAATACCTATAATTTTAAAGAATCAAATTACGTGCTTAAGAACCCTACAAAAATTATTACCTGTCCGTGGACTAGGGATGCAATAGTGAGGTACCATGCTGTATAAGTGGTCATCACTAATCCAAGAAATGACCAAATTCTGTAGTTATGGAATGAAGGAATGAACACTGTTGTTGCGCAACATGCTCCGAATATGTAAGTCCAAGTTCTCTTGTCCAAATGATCGTTTATGTAATATATATTGCTGCATAATAAAAGACCAACCAAGTTCATTAACATCTGCATAAAATTACCAATTTATGTAACCGTTTTGAATAACTAGTATATCTCTTAAAGTCAATCAAATTGTAAATATTTACCATTGCTACATGCTTGAATAATTATAAAAAGGCCCCTAAGACATGGACATATACTCCGAACGCTTACACAAACATCATCGAGACATCCATCAGACCTATATTCTCTAATGTTTATGTGGCGTGGCGTGTTTGTAATACTACAGAAGGTTGATGCAGTCAAATCACCAAGCATCATTAAGTGCAGATGTAAATAACCCTAATTTTCAAACCCTTTTTGAGTTTAATGAAGAGGTCACAGAATTAAGGATATTTACATCAACCGCTATCTCACTAATATTTTCCATTTTTCCTAGGATTTGAATAAACACATGGACACAACTTAAATGTATAAAATATTATAAATAGGTCCAAAAATTTGTTAAATCTTAATATTACAAAATAAACCATATATAGTTTAATTATATGTAGTTGTAAGTTGTAATTATCCCTAGAGTTATGAATAGTAAATATAAAACATGCAATTTATAGAAAAGAAATATAACTTTTTTGAGAAGCCGAGCTAGCTAGTAGATAGATAGATACCTCGCACAGGCAATGAGCTGAATGACGGAACCGAACAAGAGAAAAGTGCAGTTAAACGCCAAACCCACGTTCCTCCAGTGTTTTCCCAGGAGCCCGTCAAGTACTTCAAACCACTAATTAATTTTGTCATAACAAACAATTAATCAAACAAAATCCCACGATAAAAATATATAAAACCCTTGTGAAAATTTGGTTGGCACTATAAATATTCTTCATATTATTTTTTGTTTAAGAATATTAGCTAGCCAAAAGAAGTGAAATAATAATTAAACCTGAATGACATGGTTTCTGAAATCAACTTTGTCTCTTTCTTTTCTGGTTCTATACTCCACGTAGAGTACGCTAATGAGATAAGCAGTCCAACTTCCCATTAAACCGTAAAACAGCTGAAATGATATCCCAGATAACATCCCAAGCTGTGAGAATGAGTATGGCAGTGTCAATAGCACTTGTGCCACCTGAAAAAATTCCAAAAAAAGATTAGCAAAAGCATATAAAAACACAAAAACAAAAAAATTGCACTATATAGGTTTGTTTAATTAGAGAAATTAATTAATTAACCTGGTTTGAAGCACAACTGAACCAAGCATCATAGACTGATCCACCGTGCCAGAAGAGGTTTGAGAATCTTGATTTAATGTCTTTTGGTTTGCCTAATTCATTCTCCATCTCTACATAATTTCCAACTATCACAGTTTCCACCACCTTGTCGGAGGACTCCATTTGGTCCCTCCTTAGTGTGTGTAGTGCGTGCTTTTTTCTCGTAGTATTCGAATGTTGTTGATGTATGAACTATAGCTAGTAGCAAATATGTGCTGATGTCTTTATTTATATAGGAAAAAAGTGGTGGGGGTGGGGTTCGAGAAAATAGTTAAGATAGAGCAAGTATACGATATATCTTGTGGGCGCAAAAATTCTTCTATCGATATCCATTAAAATTTATAGCTATAATTGTTTAATATATTACAATATTTTGATAACACGACACAACTATAATTTCAAGGTTTATAGACTTAGTCCATGTAAGAATTATCCGATCGAGAAGTTGATGAAAAAAATTATTTAAGAAAAGCATCACACTATAAAAAACTTGTAATATCTTTTCTTTTCGTTGTAAAACATTAGTCACCTCATTATAGGAATTGTAAAATTTAAATTGTATGCACAATGTTATTTGCGAAGATTGTATATAAAAATTCAATCGTTCAATGGAGTGAGAGAAAGATTTTGGGGAAGTGCATAAATCCGCTTTTGGTGAGCTTCAACGCATTCTTTGAGAGATTTGACGAATAGTGATTGTTCTTTGTGTCTCTTGATTAATCTATGTTAAACGTCTCTTGTCTTTAATTAAACTAAACGGTTAAGTAATATATTTTTATAATATTTTAAAAGATAATTAATAAGCGTGAAAGGCCGCTGCGCACGAGTGGGTTTCTCTACTCCCAAGATTAATGCAAAACAACTATTATGCGTGAGCCTCAACAATTTGTAAATAATATATTTTGCTTTTAATTTTTTTTGTGAGTGTTAGAATTAACTAAATTAAATAATTAATAAGAAACGTTTTGCATTTTTTCAATTTAGGTTTTCTGGTTAGATGAAGAAGAGGTCTTGGACCCAATCTAATTATATGGGATGTGTTCAAGTACCATAGTTTATCTATCTACATAAAGAAGAGTTCCACACGTACAAGGTTTCAGGAAAAGGAGAAAGAACTAAACTATTGTTTGAAGATGGGGGGAGGGGGGGGAGAGGGGATGATTGAGAATTATAAATATCAAAATTCTTTTATGTTTTGAACTAATATTTTAGATGAAATAATCATAAATAAGTAAATATCTTGAATTTTGGCCGCGAAAGTTTATTCTAATTTATAGTTTTGCTCAATTTGTTTACCTTCATCACCTAGATTGATGAGATGCCCATAATAGAATAGATGTCATAGCAATTCGAGGCAAATTATAAGTCTACATTTTAGAACATGGCTCTTGAATGGGAGACAAAAGCAAATAAAAGAGGTATGATTATGGGGAATTATGAGAAATTAGACCAAATGATTGCAGCCAAACGGACATGGTCGCTTTTTGTGAACAAGAAAGTTACTTTTATCACATGGGAGAAAATTGGAAAGCCCTCTCCCAATGTGGGCTCAAGAATCGAATAAAGCCCAATACCCCAAAAATCTCTTCATTTCACATGGACTTATTTGCTTGGAGATTATTGAGAATCATTACATGTTTCATTACGCCTTTTGGGTCGGTATTTATTTTTTCTAATGGTGATCTTTTGCATGAAAACTTCAGGGACTTTACAGGCAAGGCTGCTCAAATACTTGTAATATTTAACATAAAACTTAGTTACAAACAAATGCAATTGAAAAAATAACTTGTTAATAGAGAGTCTACATAAGCTAGAACATGAAAGAACTTTTCTCAGTACAATTATAATAAGTTATAATGGTTGTAAAACCTTTACCACAAAAGAAGGATGTGGGTTCTAACCAACTTATGTTGCATGTGTCATGCTACTTAGCATTTGATAGGACCACTGTATATGTAATGACTCAACCCTATTATTTATTATATGTGTAATAAGCATAACATATACTACATCTGTTTTTTTATGAGAAAAGTGGATGTAGCTTAGAAGTTTAAGATAACTTCTACACGTCAACATGACTTCAGCATTTTGAATTAATTGACCATAGAGCTTTTGGCAAAAACTCCATTTGTAATGCATCAAAATATCCTTTTGTGATTTCAAAGACCAACGCATTATCACTATATAATATGAATAGTGTAGTTCACACCGTTCAAACCCAAGAGTGTCCGACTTTTTGCAAGAAAAAAAAAATACATTTATTTCTTTTTTTGTTTGTACTTTAAATCAAGGGAAAAAAGAAAAACAATGTAATATTACAATTATATATATATATATATATATATATATATATATATATATATATATATGTGTGTGTGTGTGTGTGTGTGTGTGTGTGTGTGTGTGGTTATATTTTCTTTATACACTTTTATTTATAAAAATAAAAATGCTTCAACTAAAACTAAAATTACAATATAAAATATATATATATATATATATATATATATATATATATATATATATATATATATATATATATATATATTAGAAATGCCAGGGTATTCTAGCCATTTTTTTTTCAAGATAAAGGCATTCTAGCCATTAATATGGAAGATATGTACATAACAAAAATGAACAAGGAAATAATATGTTACATTTGAAATCATTAGGTGTTATTTTTCCTTTTTCTTTATTTATTGGGGTAATTTTGCACAAGGGCTAATTTTCTACTAGCTCTTGACTATAATTCATTAGTGTCAACAAGATCAAGTATATAATCACGATAATAATAATTCTCAATTAGTTTGTTCCTTTCAATAAGTCCCACTCATCATATAATCCTAGTATGTCATAAAACATGCACTTTCAGTATTATGTACATAGGTGATAATTAAGAATGAATTTGGACCGAGAGAAAGTGATTTTGTTTCAGTTTTGATATGGCTTTGTAGATCAAATCCACCAAACCTGTTAAATTCCAAGCACAACCCGGGACAACATATTTTTTTTCTTTTAGTTCAGTTTTATGAAGTTGGACCGATTATCGTTACGCTTGTTATACTGATCATGTTCCCTGTGGTATTATGATTGGCGAAGCAGCAGTTATCCCATTTTTTAAGGAGAAAAATACATCCGCTCCGTACTGTTAATTTGATATAATTAATTACAGAGATATTTACAACTATTCAACAGTTATGAAGAAATCTCTTTAAGTTTTAAAAATACTGAAAAATAGGAGGTTTATATGAAATATTTTATAATTAATAAATTATATTAGACAATGTCTCTTTAACTTTTGAAACTATAAGAAGGTCTATCTGTAAAAAAATGTTTTTAAGGCCACTTCTATAATTATAGATCCAAATAGTGTGATCTCAGATAATGCATGAAGAAATACAACAGCGAATTGTGAAATACTTACAATGAGAAATTCAAGATTTTAAACCGTTCATTTTTCCTCCTCCATTTTTTTTTCCATTTTCTTTTCCAATGTATAGACAATTACAAATAAATTAAATCAGCTTCCGTTATTATTAGTCCAAGTTTATCACTCCATGCATAATTAATCTCTTCGGCAAGATCAAAATTTACTGTATAATTAATTTAGAGTTCCATTACAGTACATAATTCCAGAATAATTAATATATTGAAGCAACATTTTAAGCTTGAATGGTTCAACAAATTATTAATTAAATATATTGATACAGCCCTAAGGTAGGCCAAATGAATCTGAAGCATTCCCTGAGGTTTGGTGCTTTGATGTTGGATTATTGAGTTGAAAAGTGCACGTGCTTTGTTGCAAGAAAATTAATTTGACGGCATGATAAATGAATACACTTCACTTTGGGTTTTGTTTTTGATATATTGATATTTGATACAGACCTGAGGTAGGCCAAATTAATTCATAATCAAGTGCAAAGTAAGTCCTCAATTATACATGTGGATTTTGCCTCTTGTGCATCTCCCTATATGTTGTTCGAGTAGGGTAGTATTATGAGTGCCTTAATTACGTTGTCGAAAATATTGTTGTTCTGTAAACAAAGTTTAAGTGTCAATTCAATATTCATTTTTGTGATCCCCGATTACTCAACATTTCTTTGTGCTGACGAGATAGGTGAACAAAGTGATATTATTTTGTTCTTTGTTATTCTATGATAAATGCAATTAAGAGATTCTCATTGTTTTACTCTATACGTGAGGAGTGGACAAAACAACCGACTTAATTACTTAGTTAGGTTGAGTAAATAATTAATTTTCCTAATTACCAACGTTGTTCATAAGTCCCAATGCAAAGTAATTCAACATGAAGTTGGGACTCATTAATAATGCCTTAATTAAACCCAACATCACATGATGTAAATAATTAAGTCATTAATTAAGATGTGAGCTTAGCCTCTATTTAAACCTTATTATAATGTTAAACGATACAACCTATAACATAATCTAATAACTAAGAAGAAAATCCTGGGAATGGCAAGCTTTACTCTGATGAAATTTTTTCTCCTTTTCATTCTTGTTAGTTGCACCAGTTCAATTTAAGGTATTTTCATAATCTCTTTTAATCATATACGTTGATTCTAATTATTATTTAATATACTAACAATGCTTACATGGCTAAAATGCAGATGAACCAATCTACAACTCGTCTGCATACATGGAGGTATAGTCAAGCAAAATTTTGTGTTAGACAATCAAATTACCAATAAAAATCTTTAATACTCTTTTTACTACTGAAATAACATCTTATACAATATTAAGCAGTGCATCGTGCAACCAGAGGAACCGCTTTATGGTGGAGAGATGCTAGCCGGACTAAATATGACAGATGATGGAAGATTTCTTCTTAATATGTTACTTCCAGTAGAAAAGTATTGTTTTTTCAGTTAAGTTCATTTTTATTCGGGCATTACAAAGTCAAAATGATTGACATTCATTTCATGACTAAGATGGAGATTTATAGTATTACGATTCGTTTATGTCACATATTAAATTTTAGTTTCTTATATATTTATATGTTTGATTTGTGAGGTTACTAACTCAAATCGTATTTCACTAACTTTAAATTGAACAATTTTTTTATCACAACCGTCTGGATCAAGATTATTAGTGGTATTGATTCAGGCCCGATAACGGCAAGTATTGTCACACAGTTCGAAGGGGACCATTATATTGAAACAGTGATTGCAAAGCAAGGTTGTTGGTCTTTTCTTAAGGGTAGTTTTGAAATTTCGGAATCCTCAATCTTTTCAACACTCTCTATTTGGGTAAAAGATATATTTCAATTAATTATTTTTCTTTTACATAAAGAATTTGTTTTGTTCTATTTTGACATGTTTTGTTTTTATATTTAACATACTACGGAGGAAATGTGAGTATTGAAGGAGCCAGTGCTTCTCTCTACAATGGTTCACTGACAAGCAATGGCTATGGAATAAAACATTGAATATTCACGATGTGAAACTATAAATTATTAAAACACTAAGAAGACTTCTACGTATGGTTAAATAAAAATTCAAAAAAGGAGAAAAGTAATGTCTTGATGACAAAGTATATTTATATAGTCGAAAGTTTTGTTTTGTCCTTGTCAATATGTTTTATGGTTGACTTCTACGTATTGCAAAGCAATGTTTTATTGCTGCCATTGAGATGAAGCGAAAGGTGGTGGTGGACATTAATGGGAATCAGAGGTTCCCCGCCGGGCCCGATTGGACCATTCCCAGATGACAGGCGAGAGGTGAGGGGGGTATTTCCCAAGTTTGATCCATCGTCGGAGGAGTCGGGGGAGTTGGGTGAATCGTCAGCCATAGGTGAGGATCAAGAATCTCTAGAGAGATTTTAGGTCTCTTGATACCATATAAGAGTTTGAAGTAATATGGGAAGTGTTAATTCTCATTGAATGAAAAGAGAGTACTTATACAAAATACTAAACATAGGTATGTACGAGCGGTATGTACGAGCGATATGTACGAGCAATATGTACAGCGTATGTACGAGCAGTATGTACATCAGCAGTATGTACAAAACATAAACTAAAGATAATAAAATAAATTACAATAAATCTATTTAACTCTAATAGTCACTGCATACATACCTTATAGAAATACTCAAATACATATATCTTCTTTTTGTTTTTTGCTAAGATACTCAAATACATATATCTGAATTAGATACTTTTAAGACTTAATTGTTGCCTAAAGTTAAAACTAAGTACTAGCAGACCTTCCCCATTACAAAGTCAGTGAACCTTCGGGGCATCCGACGCCTTCGTTTTACTCGCTCATTTCCGTTTGCCGTTTCAGGAATAACATTTCCTGAATCGTTGTGCCGCACTTTTATTCGGCTTGCTGTTTCTTTTTCCTCTTCTTCATTGTCCTCTTCAGCAGCCCTTTCAGCTATTCTCTCTTGGATCCTGTTTTTTTCAGCCCATGTATCACTTTTTTCACCTTCATCATCCTCATCATCCTCGTTTTCACTCCCATCGTCGTAATTTTTTTCCCATCCCATACCGCCCATTGGTGTCGAAAATCAAGTACCTCTTGTCAACACGATCTTTAATTACCGGCTCATAGACAGAAGGCATCACAGAATCTCAAGTTGTAACAACTCCGTCGGTGTTTACTGCAAAAAACCGATCTCTTTCTCCAAACACAACATCCTCGTACCCGTAGAGGTATTCTTGTTTCACGTCGCAGGCCGTGATAGTTGTCCATTTCTCATCCCCAACCTTGCAACATACAAGTATTTTGAGCGTCTGAATATGGTTACCGCCATGCAACCCTCTTGCTTTGGATGCTTGGACAACACAACTTTTTGCACGTATGTACTCGCAACACTTTCTGAACTTCTCTTGATGGTTCCAAAGAAAGACAAGCAGGTGTATTCGTCATCTTTAAACTGTAGTATGTCCGGAAAGGAGAGGAGGCTTGGGAGATGGATATGTATTGAGGGTTTGAGAGAATCCACTACAAAAACCGAAGGGATTTTCACGTCGACTAGTATTAAGCATCCGTGTGAGGATCCAACGCATTTCTTGTCCGCCATGAAGAATGCGGTGGTTGAGGGCAGTGGCTGGTAATGATATGGAACTGATGGGTGAGAGGACAGTGAGATGAGAAGTATGTTCAATGTTTTAATTCTGATAGAAGATATGCTTATACTTATATTTATAATTCTTGAGTTAGGAAGATGAGAAGTATGTCCGATGTACTAATTCACACTATTAACGGCTAGCAGCCCTTGTGCTCTTTAATTGATGTTTCTTGCTTTTCTACCTATAGAGTAAATGGGATAACATTTTGTGTTTTACTCCTTATAGCTAAGTTAGGAATGGATTCAGTTAATCTCTCAAACTGTTGTGATATTGATCAATTTTACACCATGGTTCATTGGAAGCTATTTTGTTTTTGTTTTCATCAGACTGTTTTGGGAAACTATCTCGTCTAGTCTTTTTAATTATTGTTTAGCTATTTGTTGTTCTTCTCAAAGAGAAGATCAATAATATTTACCCTCCCTCACCTCCTCACGTAGCCCAAAATTTGTTCACATATTATCAAATTGAGAGCAGATGCTTTTTCTCGGTATTCACTATGATAAAAGCTAAAATTTTGTTTTTACTAAAAATGTTCAAGTATTTTTATTTTTTAGTTGAATAAGTACTTGATAATGGTCCGAATAATTACGACCATAAATCCGGAGTTACGATGGTAACATCTTTGACCCGAGTACAGACTGAATGTTAGGGGTCGTCTCGAAAAAGAGTCGAAAATAGAGTGTCGAATGACCGGGTATTTACGATCGAGCATTTATGGGAACGACCGAGCATTTATTGGTGTCAGAGCTGGTCGGCGAGTGGGTTTTAAAGAAATACAACATCGAATTGTGAAATACTCCCAATGAGAAATACAAGATTTTAAACCGTTTATTTTTCCTCCTCAATTTTTTTTTCCTATTTTCTTTTCCCAATGTATAAACAAATTAAAATAAATTAAATCAGCTTCCGTTATTATCAGTCCAAGTTTATCACTCCATGCATAATTAATCTCTTTAGCAAGACCAAAATTTACTGTATAATTAATTTAGAGTTCCATTACAGTACATAATTCCAAAATAATTAATATATTGAAGCAACATGTTAAGCGTCAATGGTTCAACAAATTATTAACTAATAATTTGATACAGCCCTGAGGTAGGCCAAATGAATCCGAAGCATTCTCTGAGGTTGGTGCTTTGATGTTGGATTATTGAGTTGAAAAGTGCATGTGCTTTGTTGCAAGAAAATTAATTTGACGGCTGAGAGACTTTGATCAATGAATACACTTCACTTTGGTATCCATTAATTCATAATCAAGTGCGAAGTAATTCCTTAATTATACATGTCCTATATGTTGTGCATCTCATATATGTTGTGCGAGTAGGGTAGTATATATTATGAGTGCCTTAATTACGTTGTCGAAAAATATTGTTGTTCTGTAAACAAAGTTTAAATGTCAAGATTCAATATTCATTTTTGTGATTCCCTATTACTCAATTTTCCTAATTACAAATTTGTTCACAGGTCCCATGCAACGTAACTCAACATGGAGTTGGGACTCATTAATAATGCCTTAGTTAAACCCAACATCATATGATGTAAATAATTAAGTCATTAATTAAGATGTGAACTTAGCCTGTATTTAAACCTTATTCTTATAATCTTACACGATACAATTACCTATAGCAAAACCTAATAACTAATAAAAAATCCTGGGAATGGCAAGCTTTACTCTGATGAAAACTTTTCTCCTTTTCTTCCTTGTTAGTTGCACCAGTTCAATTTACGGTATTTTTCATAATCTCTTTTAACTCATATATGTTGATTCTAACTATTATTTAATATTATTTAAAACACTTATACTATTTCCGGGTGTACTTAATTCTTTCCATAATATATATATATATATATATATATATATATATATATATATATATATATATATATATTATGGAAAGAATTAAGTACACCCGGAAATAGTATAAGTGTTTTAAATCTGGACATAGATTGAAACATTTCAAAATTTGAAAAAGATGAAATATCAACCAGCAGTTGATAAAAAAGAAATATATCTTTGGTCCTTATCTTAATTTTGAACTTGTTATATTTTTAAATTTTTTATACGAAGTTATTTTTTGTCAAAATTCGCAAATGTAGAGTATGATCAAGTGGTATCTTTTTAGTCGTTAGATCAGACCTACCTGTGCAGATAAACTTATCTAGTTTGCGCTGAGAAAAATTAGAAGTTGGATTATAATAAATGGTTTTATTACTAACTCATGTCTTATAACTCAAAAACTGGCGTACTGTAGCTTGTTTGTATTACAACTTACACATGTGCTATCGAACGGCCCGTTGTCGAGATTAGTGTCTAACTTACTCTAATACGATTTATATGAGTGTATCATATTTGTCAATTAATCTTTCAACATCTGTTACATTTTAGGTTCTTGGCAAACGTTTTGCTATGGCTGCCAATTTAATCGACAAAGAAACTGTGTGAGGCTAGAGTATGTGCCTACACAGTACTATGAAGATGTTCGATTCTGTCGATGTGGGACAAAAGAGCGTAGCAAAATGTTTGTGTTAACTATGTCTTTTTGTAATTTCTTGAATGCAAAGCATTTCAATTTTATTCTTTACTACAAATCCCTTATTTCTATAAGTTCGAATGTTATAAGAAAGAATGATCATTCTCCACCTTCGTCGCCAAAAGTTTTTCAACTCTTGGGCTTTGCTGTGTCCAACGTTTATTCCGCTGGGACTTGTCACGAGAAGTATCCCAAATTGCAACAGCATGCATTTGATTAATTGCCCCTTGTTCAAAAGATGGGCTTCACCAATATCATTGTGCATTTTTCATCTGTTCGTACGACCCATACTTTGTTCGTTTCCTCGTAGATATGGGCTTCATCTGCATCATGTATTTGGGCTTCACCTTTTTTCTTTTGTGCTACGAGAATGAATGGGTCCTTCATAATTTTGAATTATTGTACCTGCCTAACCCATTTTCTTCAGTTGCTCAGAATTTTTATTGCCTCTCTACCATGAAATGAAGACCACATCTTCTAATTGAGCACAGTTATCTGTTCTTCTAGTTTTCTTCGGAATTTATTGCATGATAAATGTGGCATACAGAAATAATATTTTATCAACGGGAGAAGAGAACAAAGACAACAAAAAACATTTGAATACCGAAGAATGTGAGTTGCAACTAAATGGGGTTTACTATTGACGTCCAAATCAAAACAGTTATTTATTTTTCACCTGCCCACCTAAAAAATACTAGTGAATTGAAATTTAATACAAGTACATTACAATTAGTGAATTAGTATTCCAGAAAAGGTTTAACTGCTTAAAATTATTCGATGAATAAAAATTAAAAAAGAAAGTTATGACCTTATCAATACATCAGTGACCAACCCCATAAAGACCAATATAAAATGGTACCAAACTTCAATTATTAGTTCAGATGAGGCAAATGCCTAATTGTAATAGCTAAACAACATTTATTTTTTTGTCTTTGAGCCACCTGTTATCCCTTCTCACCTCATGTGCCTTGCATATTATATTAAATTTTGGAAGAAACTTTTAAAATTACGCCAAACATATATAAATCTACTCACTATTCTTTTAATCTTAGAAAAAGCTACATGCAATATTCTTTTAATCTAGTATTTCTGAAATTATTCTATCAGTAGAAGGAAAAAGTCAAAACAATTACGTTACTTTCACTAGCTACCAAATTAATTCGGAATCCAGCCCCGCTAAAAATGTTATTGAATTAGAAGGGACATTCTGAATATTAAACTCGAATTTGATCACTAGACTTCACTACGAGGTATTAACTAGGTGCGGACGTGCGGTCTCTGTTTATTATACGTTTCTAATAGTTTAATACTAATAATTAATAAATCACAATTAGTGAATCTATAATATTCCCAAAGCTTTTAATTATTGCTTAAAACTATTTAATGTAAAAACAGAAAAATGAGAAAGATGAAAGAACTATAGGGTAGCAAATAGGAATACATCAGTGACGAACCCCCGAAAATGCTTTATTATAATAATTACAAAAATATTTATTCTGTCATTGTCATCCCTTTCTCCCCAATCATCTTTCCTGCATAGTATATGATACAGTGGTACTTGTAAAGTACAAAAAAAATTATAAGTCACATGCCTAATAAACTTATACATGTCTGGTTTAGTTATTAAAATTTATTTCAAAATTCATATAGTTATAGAAATACCTTCTAATTATCTAAAATATAAGTATATTATAAGGACAATTCTATATAATTTCTCAAAATCTAAAAAGTGTCTTTACAACTGCTCTTTTAATCTTAGAAAAACCTAAATGTAATATTCTTTTAATCTAGTACAGTTTCTTAAATTATTGTATCAGCACTAGAAAAAAATATCAAAAAATAATTGATTTATTTTTCACTAGCTACTCTATTCAGTTGGAATCACTTGTCCACCAAATATATATTAGTGAATTCGAAGGGACATTTAATAAACAAGAATTTGACCACTTGACTTCATTACAATTAGTATTAGGTATATTAAGCTAATGTGCGGTTTCTCTTTATCTCGTGTTACCTTTCTAATAATTTGATGCGAAGAAATTACAATTAGTGAATCAATGTTCCCTAAGGTTTTACTGCTTAAAACTTTTTTTAAATAGGAATATATGAAAGATGAGGCAATATTAGCATGCATTATTAATACATCAGTGATCATCCCCAGTAAAGAACAATATGAAACGGTATCAAAATTTATTTATTGGTCTAATTGAGGAAAATGCCTAATTTTAATGATTAGACATTATTTATTTTTGCACTTGAACCACATGACATCACTTTTCCCCCAAACATCTACCTTGCATTGTATATTATAAAGGAAGAAGTATCATTTAAATAAAAGATAGCTACGTGATTAGTTTTACCTAATTATAAAGAATCTTTCTTTATGTAAATTTTAAGACTGTCATTAGAAGTTCTAAAAATTCATTTTACAACTATATATTCAAAATTTGGTCTTCTTTTAATTAATTAAACCACATCTGAGGAGTGTAAAAGTGTGTGTCTCTCAAGATAATAACTAAGAATATTCGTTGAATATTCGTCCATTTCAATCTATCTAACTTGAATGGAATAACATATTCCTAACGTGATGAGACATTTGCCAGAAATTTTAGTTCAGTTAAAGAATAGTAACGTCAACCTGATCTTTCTCGAACCCCACCCCACCTCTTTCTCCCTATAGGTTATATCAACACATATTTTGCCAGAGTTTAGACGTACATTGCAAATTAAACTCACATCACTACTAGAAAAAAGAACCAGAGTTCATAAACGGAGTATAGAACCAGAAAAGAAAGAGACAAAGTTGATTTCAGAAAACCACATCATTCAGGTTTAGTTAATTTCAAAACTTAATTTAATTCAATTTATTATTTCACTTGTTTTTGCTAGCTAATATTCTTACTTAAAAATTTACTAAATTCTCACATGGGTTTTCTGTATTTTTATTGTGAAATATTGTTTGATTAATTGTTTGTTATGGCAAAGTTAATTAGTGGGTTTGGCGTTTAATTGCACTTTTCTCTTGTTCGGTCCATAGCCTGTGCAAGGTTATCTATCTAGCTAGGCTTCCCAAAAAGTTCCATCTTAATTTTCGTTAAAACTGCATGTTATTTTCTTAACTCTTGGGATAATTACATGTTACAACTTACAACTGCAATAAGTCAAACTATATGAGGTTTATTTTGCTATATTAAAATTTTTGCAACTTCAGGATCTATTTATAATATTATTCAAATCTTAGAAATATATTTAGTTAGATAGAGGTAGACGTAAATATCCTTAATTCTATGACCTCTTCATTAAACTCAAATAGGGTTTGAAAATCAGGGTTATTCATATCAAAACCTCATAGTGTTTGGTTTGACTGCACAAAACATTCTCTAATATTACAAACACACCACCACCTTAACATTTACACAAACATTAGAGATGTATAGCTCTGATGGGTGTTTCAATGATGTTTGTGTAAACTTTTTTAGGAGTATATTTTCACGTTTTAGGGGCCCCTTTTTAAAATTGTTCAGACGTAGAAATGGTAAATATTTACAATTGGATTCAGTTTAAGGGTTGTAAAAGTTTTTTATCCTAAAATGGTTACATAAATTGATAGTTTCTGCAAATGTTAATGAACTCGGTTGGTATTTTTTTATTTCAGCAATATATATTACATAAACGATCACTTGGACAAGAGAAATTATACGTACAGCTTGGTACCTCACAATTGCATCCTAGTCCACGGAGAGGTCATAATTTTATTGGTTCTTAATTTAGCACGTAACTTTATTGGCATTTTATAAAAATATTATGAAACTTTTGTTGTAGTAAATTTACAAATTATCTTTTACATTTCAATTTATGAAGTATAAAAATGAAAATATTAATAATTTCTATGAAAGCCTTAATTTAGACACTTTATTCCCTGTATATACTCAAATTCATTGCGTGTCTTCTTGATATTTCCATCTTTACATGCACCAGCTAGTTCACATGCAAGTTTGGTCGAATGTTGACATGTGATGTGGACTAGATTACACAGTCAGCCAATAATAACTCGCACCGAATTCTCAAAATTCAAAGTTACAGGTTCCCTAAGATTGATTAATAATAATTAGGATATCTCATGACCAATCTGACCATGGTATCTATACTAATTTCTCTTGGATATTTAATGAATAGATTTCCAACAATGCCCTTCCAAGGCTCCATTCTTGATGAATAGGAGATTTTGTTATTTGATGAAAAACTATGAGAGAAAGTTGATTTTCAGAAACCGGCCAATGTCATTCAGGTTCAATTTCCAAATTAAATTCTCTTCTTTTTGCTAGCTAATATTCTCAAAATGTTAACAATATGAAAACATTTACATGAATGAGACTACTGCCGACCAAATTCTCACATGGGATTTCTTTATTTTGTAAAAATATTTGTATAAGTAATTGTTAGTTATGGCAAAATTCTCCTCAGAAGACGCTGGAGGAACGTGGGTTTGGCGTCTAGCTGCACTTTTCTCTTGTTCTGTATCTAGTGAGCTAAGTTTCCCAATAAGTTCTATCTTCTCTTCAAAACTGCATTTTCATTTTTTACGATTCTTAAGTACTCTAGGGATAATTACATGTGAGAACCTATTTATTTGTAATATCAAGATTTTAAGACATCAATATAAGAACCTATTATAGCTACGATTTCTCCAATCTTAAGACAATATTTGTAATTAGATAGAGGTAAATGTTATCATCGTTAATTCTATATTTGCACATACATCTTCATGAAACTCAAACATGCAAGGAATTATGGGATAATTACATCTACACCTCGTAATGTTTAGTTTGACTGCAAACCTTCCGTAATACTTAAATAGTTACTTATAAGGGTGCAATAACGGATTAATGTGGCAGTTTCAAAATCACATCAGGATTATATGATATTCTGTTTTATAGCAAATAATGTGGTGAAAGACGTAATTAATAATTCATGTGAGTGATTTAGTATGAACTCAAATTTTTATCACGGAAGAATTGCAACTTTTATCTAAGAAAATAGAACAGACAATGTTAAGTTAAACATACTTTTTTTTTTTTGTATGTATGTATACATTGCAATTTCATGTTAATGTTTTGACTAGGTCGATGGGATCGAGTCTTTGTCTATGGGTCGATAAGTATTTTAGATCACTTTAGTAGGTTCTGAGCTTGCTTATTACGCTATGCCAACGTGGAAATTCAAGATTCATTTTGTTTGATAAAATGTATCATACATTATATTCCTTTCCTTCTAATCAGTAAAGAGACAAGTAAGTCACTTTACAAAAGTCTCGAAACCATGTTTACACAACAAAGTTTCATATGATACAGGTGCAAGATAGATATGGACAAATCGGGAACCGAAAATCGTAGTTACAAGTCTAACAAGATAAGATCTCTTGTTAATATTATTTTTGCATGTTCACAAGTGAAATTAAATGTTCATAAATGAATAGAAGGTTTAAACATGCTATTGCTCTGTCTTTCATTACTTTTTTTTTTAGATTCCCTTTATTTTCAGATTGCAGATTCAATTATTCCTAGTTTGTTACCTAATTCCTAATTTTAGAAATCATATCAAGACGCAAGGGAACGCAAATATGTAGAGTATTCATGATTTAAATCGAAACCTCTTACAATTAGGCTAATTAAGCTTCGTGGGTCTTCCGTATAACTATTAATTACTAAACGAAAGATATGAACTTCGTAGTTACCTCCATATAATTGTTTCTTAGTAACGTCTAGATATAAGCTTCGTAGTTCCTCCACGTTATCATTTAAAAGTAAAGGCAAGATATTAGATGTTACTGGCGTCTATTTCTTGAAAAACACTTTTATCAAAGTACCAAGTGCGTGAGCAAACCTCTGTAATTAAACATCCAATTAGAATAGTTAATATAAATCTCTTAATTTTATCAAAAAAATTAATGTTTTAATTTCCTCCAGAATATGCATCACATTGTTAGAATATACATTCGTGCTATTAAATTATTATGTTTCATTAAAACGAAACATTCACCTACATCACATGTTACACGTCTTATTAGAAAATACAATATACATATCTTATCGCATGGATGATTTATTTTATGATATAAAGAGACTATATGATTGTAAAGCCTACCTCTTTATCATATCCTTTGCGCTAGAGTCGCTCCATATCTTGTCGTTCATAAGATGTTCGTGAGCGACACAAGAGTGAATAAACATGTCTATCGATGATGACTTATGTCTTTTAGGCAAGGCATTAATCAAAGATCAGATCCGCAATTTAGATTGACAATTTTAGACAAGTTTATTTTAAGTGAGAAAGTTGTGTAACTGTTTCCCTTAGATCCCATCTAGGTAAAGCCTTTTCTTTAATCTGAATTACAACACCATAATGAATCAATTGTTATACCCCCATGACTTGTAGTATAGTACGTAGGTGAGAAAGTTGTGTAACTGTTTCCCTTAGATCCCATCTAGGTAAAACCTTTCTTTAATCTAAATTACAACACCATTTTGAAATATTCCTAAGTTTTAAAAAGACGGCACAAAAGAATGTTCAAAATAATTCTTTGGTACAAAATCATTTTATTTTAACTTTCTTAAAATTTAGGGTGGGTTAAACTGGGGGTGGAAGAGACTCTCACTTGTTACTCTGCTTGATGCAAATGCTAGGTTTAGGCTGACTTTCAATTCGGGAAAGACTAAAGCTAGCTTGAGTAGTACACTATTCGAAATGGTAAAAGCACGACCATACAAAAATGTAACCCTACTCCGGCACCTATATTTTTTTGACCCTCCCTCACTACATGGGAACGATTACACAACTTTCCCACGAATTCAACTAGAAGCCATGATGGGGCATAACAATAGATTCATAATAAATCTATATACATACGATAAATTGCCAAGCTAAATAGCAGATTTTCGAAGATCTTTCATTAACGCCTTACCTGGAAGGGATTATTTATTATTGCTAGATGTTTATTGATTCGTGTGTCTCTCGCGAACATCTTTTGACGGCAAAATATGGAGCGGCTCTACAGTGCTGAGTAAGAAAATCGGGTAGGCGTTACAATCCAATTGTCTCTTTATATCATAGTATAAATCATCTACACAATAATATATGTATGTTGTGATTTTACAAAACTAAAGCATATAATAGCACGAGTGTATACTTCAACAATGTGAGGCGTTATCGCATTAGTGTGGGAACTATAAAACAAATATTATCTATTTGTTTTATCTAATTAAGAGATTTATATTAACTATTATAATTTAATGTTTAATTGTAGACACTTTGTAGGCATTTGGTACTTCGATTGAAGTGCTTTTCAAGAAAGAGATGCCAAAAACGCTTCAATAACTTGCCTTTACTTATAAATAATTATTACATAGAGTAACAACGAAATTTATATTTTGACTTCACTAATAAATAATTATATGGAGGAACTGTGAAGCTTATATCCTTGCCTTTACCAATAAATAATATAGAGGAGCTATGGAGCTTTATTAGCTTAAATGTAAGCCGTTTTGATTGTAATCATGAATATATTACATATATGTGTGTTCCCTCTTCTGAGCATGAACATTTTTACTGAGTGAAAGTTAGATATTATCCTCACATCCAAGATTCAACTTGTAATGGTAGTTCTCTTACACTTCTCTTGTTTCATGCATTGAGGATGTTGCATGTTTTTAGGTTTGGGGATTTTAGGGCAAGTAATTGGAATATGTTGAGATTAAAGTTTGGTTTTGCTGATAATATCTCAATCTAGTTGAGTAATTATTTAGTTTTAAATCTTGTTCTTAATGCGATGAAGTGCCAAAGTTCTAGCACGGCCATTGATTTTAAATTTTATGCATGCTTATTATCTGTATGTCGCTGCATAGACTTGATTAAAAGAATAAAAAGTTGGGAGTCTTTTGCTTTTGTTTCAGTCTAGTTCACTTCATAAAATTAGTAAATAGTGGAAAAATGAAAATTGTTTGTGCCTTTCATGAACATGGTTGTTGCTGGAAATAACTTATTTAATCTATCTTTAAGCATGCTCTCTCCATGTACCCACAATCAACAGTTATTGCACTTTGAATGTTGAACATTATTGGAGAAAGATTATTTGAATAAGGAAAACCTTAGGAGATTTTACTGCATATTAAAATCTAATTGATCATCTCTTGAGGCGAAATCCTAGTTTGAGATTTGTTGAAGATGTGATATAGTCCATCATATCTTTTGTTTATTTGCGATTCAACCTTTCAAGCCAATACTCCTTTACAGATAAGATTTTCCTCTGCACTCTACTGAAACCTTTGTTGAATAAGCAATTTTTTATTAATTATCCCATTTACCTAACTTGATAGCCGCATCATTAGTTTTCCTTCCACTTCTGAGATTCGTTTATTCATGAATGGAACTTTTGGAAAAGTTAGACACATAGTGGGTGGAGTTGAATAGGTTGAAAAAATGAAAATGTGAAGAAAAAAATGAGTGAGGTGGAAAAATCCCTTAAAAGTTAAAAAGTTAAGTACAGCAAACCCATAATAAACATCAGGTTCGAGGGTGTTACTTCATAATAAAAAACAAAAAGGGAAAGAGCTTGAATGAAAAAGGAGCATTAAAAGTGGAAAAGATGCTCAGAATTTAAAAATGAAAGAATTGCTTTAAAAGCTGATAAGTAAGGTGAGGGAAAGAGAACTAAAAAGAGAGAGAAAAAAAAAAAGAAATTAGAAGGGAGAATCAAAATATAAAGTGAAGTTTGTGGATAGACGAGTTTTTTTTATCCTTTATCCTTTTTTTTAGCTAGTACCTTAGGCTAACATTACAAGCTTATAAAGTCGTATTGATCTTTGATGAATCTCAATTAGATTAGTGGAGAGAGATGTGAAAGTTGGGCTATAATGTAAGGTAATCAAATAAGGAATACTTCTTCTTGTAAACTTATCCAAGAAGTTTACCTCAATTTGTAAGAGAAAATTGTACACACTACTACGCACATTGAAGACTTGTGTGTGGTGGTTTGATTAACCTTTGTGTTAAGACTAAGCACTTGATTGCTATGATTCATTACATTATTATAAATTGGTTACAAAATTCACATAAATCCATTATTTGAATAATGAAGTGTTGTGAACTGTTTGTCGAATTTTTGAGTATTCATTTTGTTTTCTTTTTTCGAATACGAGCGAAAGGGTAAGTTTTAGGATGTTACGAGTATGAGTTGTGATCTTTTAGCATGCTTATTTAGTTACTTTTCGGGTTGTTCTCGTACATATTGAGTCCTTTTATGTTTACTTCATGATTGTATTGGAGTATATTTTGTAAATTTAGGTTGGTTGCAAGATTTTTTAGTAATTTAATTGATCTATTATACGATTATAATTTGATAGTGATGGCCACGAATTAAATAAGATCATCGTCATCGGTTCTGCCCACAAGATTTAATGTGGTATGACTAAAGGTTTAGTTTCCCTATAGATAGATAGTAAGTAGTGAAACAAAAATCAAATAAAAAGGCACAAATTCCATAAAGTCAACATCGGAAACAATGGACCACCACCTTCTATGGAAAATAATTAAGGCCTTTTCCTCCTCAAAGAGTACACCTATACATACTTTTAGTTTTTCATAATGACTATTGACACTTCTCGAATTTATACAAATATTGAGAATTTATATCAGTAATATTTATAATTCTTGTATAAATTTTAATGATATCTTGAGAAAATTTGGGAAATTTCTATATAATTTTTTAACATAATAATAATCAAATTTTAAAATCACCTATGGATTATTTTATATCGTCAAATAGCCGTTGTGTACTCTCTATTAGACTTTAACCTAATGTGTGATCTATCACTGCAATATAACCCGTTCTTATTTAATATTTATTCATACCAAAAAGTGATAGTAGAACTTGATATTTCACGGTATTTATTTGTTGAGTGAGGGATTTACATGGTTTGAAATTAAGTTTTTATACTTCTCATAAAAAAATTAAGTGGAACTGAATCTATTTTCTGATTGAAAACTATATATCCATAGCGTTTATAAAATATTTTCAAGAATTATAAAAAGTATGCACATTATGGAATCTTAATATAAACACGTCAGTGGTCGATCCGAAAAAGGTGTCCGAATGCATCAAATAATTTTTAAAATTCAATAACTAATTACTACAATAAATTACGTAGAAAATCAATCAATTACTATTTATGATTTCGGAGTTTTACTTATAAAGGCTTAAAGTTAGAAGAAGGCTTAGAATTAGGAGAATGACCCGACAGCCCAAGAACCCATATATCTACAGACTGTAATTATACCCGAATACGGACCTCACGTTACACGAACCATCGATCCAAATATGCAGTTTCAAAAACTTTGTCCACTCTAACATACAGCACAAAGGACGGGTTAATTTCATCCACCTCCCCTGAGGTTTCTTCTCTCTCTACCCACCTTCCCTCTAGTTTGGATTTTTTCCATCCACCTCCCCTCTGGTTTAGATTTTCTCCATCCACCTCCCTTGAGTTGTTTGACTATTATTCAACAGTTATTTTCTAGGGGTAAACTTGTCACTTGATAAGAAAATAAAATAAACCATTGAATAGTTATTCACAATACAACTAAATTACTTAATGAATTAACAATTATTAATATACAATGTTGGATGACAATTATTATATGAAAAAAATTGTATTTCGATAATTATATTTTAGTAATAACATATATTTTCATTGCAAGCAAAATATAAACACAATTAACATGGGAAATACATATATTTGGGGTTACCTCAATTTGAAAAATAAGAAGAAAATAATTAGGTTCATTTAATCTAATGATTCAATAATGCATATATCTTGTATTTTTATGAACTAGTCAAATTTCGTGAATCATACACCTATATTAATTTTGTGATATTGTTTACAAGATATATGAACTATTGAATTATTACTTATATGAATCTACTTATAATACATCTAAGAAACTTAACAATTTTACAATTACTACTATATAGTATCCAATTAAAAATATTAAAAGAAAAAATGTTATATTTAAATAATTATATTGTGGAAACCATACACACGATATTTAGTTATGTTTAACCCTAATATTAGGGTACAACTTATTTGATACTTACGCAAAGGTGTTCATGTATTTTTATTTATCTTTTCTCCTAAGTTATACATTGTTTGAATTCTATTATCGTCTACATAACCATGAATCTATTTCTTTTATTTTTATTTTTATGTTGAGGTAAGCCCAAAATACATTTGTTCATTTACTAAACTTATGTTTTGGGTTGCAATTAACATTTATATTATTACTAAAATCTAATAATTTAAATACATCTAATATTATATATTAGTAATTATTAAGTTATTTAGTTGTGTTGTCTATTATTGTAATTGAATAGATATTCAATACTTTACTTTATTTTTATATCAATTGACACTTTTACCCTTTACTTTAATTTATTGAATAGCAATCAACTATAGAAGGGGAGGTGGATGGAAAAAGTGAAACTAGAGGGGAGGTGGATGGTGAGAGAAGAAACCTCAGGGGAGGTCAATGGAATTTGCCCCACAAAGGACCATCTTTATTACTATTGGGACTCCCCCACGTTCTGTGATTTATTGCACCTACACTTTTTCCCGCTGTGCAATTATTATCAAAAAACAAAAAAAGAAGTTTTTCTTTTGTGCTTACAGTCATCAAGAATGAAAATGACATGCTTTTATTACAAGTTGCTTGTAAATACTAAATAGTGAACGAGGTAAATTTTAGGGATAATTATAGCTACACCCCTGAGATTTGATGTAATTACAGAAATCTGCCTAAGGTTTGGAAAAATTGTTATAGCCATGTAAATTATTTTAAAACAGCTTATCAGGCACAATGCTAGATATTTAAAGGAACCAAAAGCTGTATACTCAATAACACAAAAAAGTTTATATTTACATGATAGTTTTCTCATCCTCAATTATAGGCTAACTAATTATATATTAAGATGCTTTTTAAGAAGCATAATAAATTTGCTTGTTACATTCCTTCTATTGTTGGATATTGTTTTTTTGTAGGTATAACGCATGCATGTTATTTGCAGTTAGATTTTTGAAAATTTACATTAAGTCCGAACGTACTGTCGATATTGAAATAATTTAATAAATTTTAAACTTGCAAAGAAATAAGTTTGTTTTGGAAATAACTAACTGATTATTATTTATACTTTTAAGTTTTAATCTTAATTTCAAAGAGGATTTACGGCTCCCTCAGGTTCTTCAAAATAATTTTGTCTGTAAACATCTTATATAACATTACATTCACACCCCTGGGATTTTATTTTGTCTAAGGGTATAATTGGAAGTTCAGTATAATTTGGAAAGGTGTTTGATTCATTTTAGAGAGATTTGGATCCCAATTTAAGTCCTGGTAAACTACACTTAACACCTCAGTTTTACAAGTCTTTCGATTTGTACTCCAATTTGTTTCTCTATTAATTAAACCTGCACCCCTAATACCTTGAAATGGTTACATTTACAATATTAATATTTTCTATGCTTCAAACTTAATATTTAATAAAAAAATATTTGAAAGAAGGGTGAAATGACATCTAAAGTTCCCTTGGTTGATCTATTCGCAGGTACTTCACTTAGTAAAGCATACATAAAAACAATTAATTTTGAAATATAAATTATTTAATTAAAAATTCTATGTAAAGATTTCAAGAATAACTAACTTAAATATTTAGTTGGATATGAGGAAAATAAGTGACTGGTAAGAAGTAAATGATGCCTTTTACTAACTTGCTTGGTTACATATGGTAAGGAATAAGGAATACAATTTAATAAATGATGAGATAAAACACAGCTTAGCCAATCAATGAGGATCGTAGTGGGGTTAATTTCATCTACCTCCCCTGAGGTTTCTTCTCTTTCTACCCACCTCCCCTCTAGTTTGAAGTTTTCTCATACACCTCCCCTATGGTTTAGATTTTTTCCATTCACCTCCCCTAAGTTGTTTGACTATTAGTCAATAGTTATTTTTGAGGGGTAAAAGTGTCAATATATAAGAAAAAAACTATTAATTGTTATTCATAGTACAACCAAAATACTTACAAAATTAAGAATTATTAATATACAATGTTGGATGACAAATTTATATAAAAAAACTTGTATTTTAATTATTATATTTTAAATAATAACATACATGTTGATTGTAAGAAGAAAAAAAACAATAATTAATGTGGAAAATATGTGTATTTGGGGTTACCTCAATATGAAAAATAAGAAGAAAAAAAGTATGTTCATTTAACTTAATGATTCAATAATCTATGTTTCTTGTATGTTTATGAACTAGTTAAAATTCATTGAATCATACACCTATATTAATTTTGTTATATTGTTTACAAGATATATGAAATATCAAATTATTAGTTATATGAATCTATTTATTATACATCCTGAAACTTAATAACCTTTATTTATATACATTACCTAATTAAAAATATTAAATGAAAAAATATTATATTTAAATAACTATATTGTGGAAACCATTTACATGGGATTTAGTTATGTTTAACCTAATTTTACGGTACAACTCTATTTGATAAGGTTGCCACGTGTTTCTATCGTTTTCTCCTAAATTAAACATTGTTTGAATTCGATTATCGTCTACATAACCATGAATCTATTTCTTTTCTTCTTATTTTTATGTTGATGTAAGCCCGAATACATTTGTAAATTTTCTAAACTTATGTTTTCTTTGCATTAACATCTATATTATTAATAAAATTTAATAACTTGAATACATCTAATATTGTATATTAGTAATTTTTAATATATTAAGCTATTTAGTTGTATTGTAAATAGATATTCAAATTTACTTTATTTTTATATCAATTGACACTTTTACCCCTCAGTTAAAACTATTAACTAGCAATCAACTAAAGGAGGGGAGGTGGATGGAAAAGTTGAAACTAGAGGGGAGATGGATGGTGAGAGATCAAACCTCACGGGAGGTGAATGGAATTTGCCCGATCGTAGTGTGGGTTTTTGCATATGATGTCTTGGGGAAATTATCTGGGATTTGCGTTCCTCTTTGTGTTTCATCTGAAAGTTGCATTATATAAATGCGTTATTACAGTTACTGCTGCTCTTCCTTTTTGTGTTTGCCTCTCCTTCTGTTGCAATAGCTGGTCCTCCTCCTCCTCTTCCGCTCATTGTCTCAGCGAGAAGCCTCTCTGTCTTCTTCGATTAATTCGTTTGTCTCGGATACATCAGAGAGGAGTGGGGTAGCAGGATTCGAAACAAAGCTTAGGATAAATAGGAGTGTTAGAATATAGAAGTTTGATATTAGTGTTTATAGAATATTAGAAGTAGAAGTGTTTTAGAGTTTATAGAAATGGTGTTTTTAGAATGGAGTACTTATCTCCAACTTTACCAGAATGTATTTCTCAAATGATTTGCTTGATTACAATCTTCACCCATAGGTGGTATTTATAGGTGAGGATGGATAATTCTAGATCCTCCTCCTCACCTCTTAACTAGATTATTTTAATTCGATATTTTACATTCTCTAGAATTATTTTAGGAATATTCTAGGTTTATTCCTAGAATATTCTTTACTTAGTAATGTAAAGATTATACTAGTCCTTTCCACAATCTTAACAAACAAGCTAGATTTTTATAGACTATTCTAGAATATGCATCACATTTTAATACTTCTCCTTGATGCATTTCTCGGATACTCCAAGCATACTCCGCAAGAATTGAAATCGATCTCTTGAAAGTGCTTTGGTGAAGATATCGGCTTGTTGTTCCTCCGTCGAGCAATACTTCATTTCAATATCTCCACTTGCTTGAACTTCTCTTAAGAAATGGTACTTGATATCAATGTGTTTCGTTCTATTATGTTGAACTGGATTCTTTGCCATTGCTATAGCTCTGTAGGACCTTCTTGCTGTTGACTCATGTCTTATAAAATTCTCCTTAACCAAATTGCTTGACAAGCTGCGCCAGCTGCTGCAACATACTCTGCCTCTGCTGAAGATTGAGCGACAGACTGTTGTTTCTTTGATCCCCGTGATATTATTCCCGAGCCAAGCTTAAATGCATACCCAGAAGTACTCTTCATGTCATCCGCATATCCTGCCCAATCACTATCAGTAAAACCAAGAAGACTTTCTTCTGAACTTGGTTCATACCATATGCTGAAATTCTTCGTTCCTTGCAGGTATCTGAGGAGTCTCTTTGCTGCTCCAAGATGTATTTGGCTTGGACTCTGCAGAACCTTGATAGCAAACTTGTGGCATACATAATGTCGGGCCTCGTGGCTGTTAGATAGAGTAAGCTTCCAATTAAGCTTCGATAGATGGAAGCATCAGCATGCTTCGCTCCATCTTCCTTTTTGAACTTCTCATTTGGAACTAATGGAGTAGCAACAGGCTTGCAGTCTTTCATCTTGAACTTCTTCAGTAGATCTTCAATGTACTTTTTCTGTGATATGAAAATGCCTTCTTCTTCTTGACTTATCTCCATACCGAGACAATAGTGCATCAATCCCAAGTCACTCATCTCGAATGTGTTCATCATATCTTCCTTGAATTCTTGAATTAGGTTTGTGTTGTTTCCTGTGACAATTAAGTCATCAACATAAAGAGAGATGATAAGAATATGAGTATTACCTTGGGATTTGATGTAGAGAGTTGGCTCATTTTTGCTCCTCCTGAATCCTTGATTGATAAAATATCCATCGATCTTGCTATACCATGCTCGTGGTGCTTGTTTAAGCCCATAGAGTGCTTTCTTTAATCGGAGTACTTTCCCTTCTTCTGTCATGAATCCTTTTGGTTGCTCAACATATACTTCCTCTTGTAGTTCTCCATTTAGGAAGGCTGACTTTATGTCGAGTTGAGATATTTTCCATTGTTTTTGTGCAGCAATAGCTATAAGTGTTCTTATGGTATCCAATCGAGCTACTGGGGCAAATGTCTCTGTGTAGTCGATCCCCGACAGTTGAGCATAACCTTTTGTTACAAGTCTTGCCTTATGTTTTTGAATGGAACCATCGGGATTCAACTTTGTCTTATAAACCCACTTTACTCCAATCACTTCTTTGTTACTTGGAGGATCAACCAACTCCCAAGTTTGATTCTTTTCTATCATTTTAATCTCCTCCTCCATAGCTTTAACCCAAACTTTTTCTTTAGATGCTTCTTCATAATTAGGTGGTTCCAAGACAGTAAAATTGCAAGTTTTATAAATATCTCTTAAAGATCTCATCCTTAGTGGTGGAGATTCTGGTGAAGAGTCTAGCTGTCTTGGAGTACTAGATTTTGAGGAGGATTTAGGAGTCGTACCTGGACTTTCTTCTCTATTATCTTCATCTCTTCCATTTTCCGCTGGTAATGGTGTAGGTACCCATTTTTTGTCTATATTCTCCGTCTCCCAATTCCATGCGGCGTGCTCGTCGAGCTCAACGTCACGACTTGTAACAAGCTTTTGAGTCTCAAGATTATAAATTCTATATCCGTTCGATTGAGAGCTATAGCCAAGAAAGATACCTTTTTCCGTCTTGTCTTCTAGCTTGTGCCTCTTTACTGACGGAATATGGACGTAACAGATGCATCCAAAAACTCTTAGATGTTTAGCTGAAGGCTTCTTTCCAGACCAAGCTTCGATTGGTGTCTTGTTGAGAACAACTTTCGTTGGACACCTATTGAGTAGATAGACTGATGTATAGACAGCCTCTGCCCAAAACTTCTTTGGCAGTCCTTTGATACCTGCAAGGAACGAAGAATTACGCCATATGGTTGCTGCATCCGCTGTCAATATACCAATCTTCATCTTTCTTCTCGGTTGCGGATTGACATGCATAAAAGAGGTGTTCATTCTCCTTTTGATTCTCTGAATAGTTAGCCTGGTGATTTTTCTTTAATCGGCAATATTTTTCTACATGCCCAAACTTCTTACAATTTCTACACCGTGGCTTTCCTCGATGGTAACAATCTTTTTCTAAGTGATTAGTCTTTTTGCATATACGGCAAGGGGGCTACTCACCTTTATTCTCCTCACGCTTTGAGTTTTCATCTTTGTTCCATCCTCGTGAGTCTCCTCCTTCTCTTGATTTCTTATTCTTCACATTGAACTTTGATTGAAAGGCACTCTCAAGTGAATCTTCATGTCGCCTATTCAATCTTTTCTCATGAGCTTGTAGGGAGCCCATTAATTCTGCAATTGACATGGTTGAGAGATCCTTCGATTCTTCAATCGCTGCTACGATTGGATCATACTTCTCGGGAAGACTGATCAAGATCTTCTGGACAACTCTTTGATCGGAAATGTCATCTCCATAGGCTCTCATTTGGTTAACAATCTCCATGATCTTCAAGCAATAATCTTTGGCTAGCTCCGAGTCTTTCATTTTTAGATTCTCTAAATCTCTCCTCAAGCCTTGTAATTTAATAGTTTTAACCTTAGCATTGCCTTGGAACTTCTCCTTTAAGATGTCCCAAGCTTGCTTTGCTGTTTGTGCATTTCTAATTCCTGGAAAGATAGATTCGGCGACGGCTTGTTGAAGAAGAAAAAGAGCTTTTGCATGTTTTGTCGTAAGTTTTATTGAACTTACCTCACTTGAGGATGACTCGTAGCCTTCTTGTTTAGAATTAGAGATGCCTTTTTCAACAAAATCCCAAAGACCATGAGACTCGAGGCATGTCTTCATCCGAATGCTCCAATAGTCGTAGTTTTCGCCATTGAACAATGGAATTGATTCCGACATGCGAGAGAAAGTCATTAAGCCCGTTCTAGATCGAACAAGCTCTGATGCCACTTGTTAGAATATAGAAGTTTGATATTAGTGTTTATAGAATAGTAGAAGTAGAAGTGTTTTACAGTTTATAGAAATGGTGTTTTTAGAATGGAGTACTTATCTCCAACTTTACTAGAATGTATTTATCAAATGATTTGCTTGATTACAAACTTCACCCTTAGGTGGTATTTATAGGTGAGGATGGATAATTCTAGATCCTCCTCCACACCTCTTAACTAGATTATTTTAATTAGATATTTTACATTCTCTAGAATTATTCTAGGAATATTCTAGGTTTATTCCTAGAATATTCTTTACTTAGTAATGTAAAGATTATTCTAGTCCTTTCCACAATCTTAACAAACAAGCTAGATTTTTATAGACTATTCTAGAATATGCATCACATTTTAATAAGGAGAAATAAAAGGGAAAAATATCAGAGCAAATTAGCAAGGAGTACTGTTAAGCGTTCAAATATCGTGATCGGCTTTTAGATACTCTCTCCAAACCATAGGATTTGATTCTTCTTGTGCATTTGATGTAACATGGTAATTCTTTTGTAATCAAATAAAAGATATTAGGTTTTCAAAACCTTTTTATTATTTATTCAAGTTTATGGAACTCTTGTGTTCAGATTTGCAGGAAGAACTGGAATTGCCCCAATGCTTACGATAGTAGATGAAATCGTAATGAATCTTGATGATCACACACATGTCAGCTCATAATTTACACTTTTGTTTTTGTTGATTTGATAACTATCATCATTACAAATGTTTGATGAATGTATATTAATTGTGTACAATATAGAAGATGAGTATCAGGTGTTTGTTTTCAGTTTTCACTACAACAAATTGCGCTAGTAAGCTTACTAGTTGTTTAGGAGGGTATACTGCTAAAGTTGAGTACGACAATTGACAAGCTTGTACAACGTTTTCTTTGACCCAGAGTAGTAAAGCTAAACAACTGGACATTGTTGTGTGATAGAACACAATTCTTTATTCTGGTGTGATTCTTTGTTTTTCATGGCGCTTCAAATCCATTCCCAATAGCCTGGAAAAATTCTCCAGCCTCAAATGATTGGTAGGCAAGATCACCAGAGTCCAGTTCAGTGCCTAATGATCTATAACTGAAAAAGAAAGTCTTGAGAACAAGTACCAAACTAGAAGTAAATTCTTGTCGGTTCAAGTCTTTGTACACGTTTCAAACTCGGTCAAGGTAATTGTATGGGTCTTACTAAAACATAATTCATGAGCAAGAAAGCAGTGGCTTTTAATCCTACATATGGCCAGATTATCAATACGACGAGATATCTAAGCAGTTCTGCCTTTCCTGCTTAATGTTTGAGATGTCTTCTTATGCCCAACTTCTGCGTTTTATTCACGCTCAAGGGGAAGACTGGTCCTCTGCCTAGCATCTCGTGGTCTGAGAGAATTCGATAATGCTGGGACACTAACAAGAAATTGTTTGCTGCTTTCAATATTGATGTTGATAAATCTTTAAAGAGAACCAATAGCAATGACAAGACCAAGTTCACTCTTTTTCTTTTGCCTAGAAGTGAGTTATTGGTACTGAGAAAAAGCGCTTCCTTCTGTGGTTTGGGTTTGCCTTTCCCTGTCGAATGTGGTAATTCCGGGATTTGCAGTTCGATGCATTTCCATTATGTTACCTAGCCAAACCCACCACCTCATGTGCCAAAGTTAAACGTTTGTTCTTCTTCTCCACTCCCTCTTTTTCTACATATGTGGTTTGGGTTACCACGGAAGAGGGTTCCGAAAAGCTTACCTTATTAGGATCCTTTTATCTAAATAGAAATAAATAGGCATGTGGAACAATTTTGCTTGCATTAATTTAATTGATTTGAATAGACAGTTATCTTAACGTAGTTTTCGCTAGAAGATTTTACCGAGTTGGTCACAAGCCCGTCAGGAGCAACCTCAGTAGAGAGGAAAGCCACTGTTCAGGGTCTCGTCCATCGTCTTCTTATGTGACTATTCAATAGCCTTTAGATATGTTACGTTGAATACTCTACTATATAGGATAGACTTCTTTCGCTGTTCTTTTGAACCTCTAGTTAATACTTGGTACTTTATACCTTTTTTAATTTGAAGTATTACCAGAGAAGTAAACCATTTAGACGCACCCCAAGTCATCTAGAGCCAAAGCCAGCACAAAAAATAGGAAGACTTCTTTCGCTGTTCTTTTGAACCTCTAGTTAATACTTGGTACTTTATACCTTTTTTAATTTGAAGTATTAGCACAGAAGTAAACCATTTAGACGCACCCCAAGTCATCTAGAGCCAAAGCCAGCACAAAAAATAGGAACTATTTTTTTTTTTGTGGAGATCATAACAGAAATGGAAATCACAAATGCCGATAGTATAAGAGCATACAATATGTATACACCATCTCCATTGGCTATATTAGAATACATAATAATATTTTATAACTTCATACCAATGCCACCCTAGAGTTTTTTAAGACAATCCGTCAAGGTTGGGCTCTTCATAAATGAGACTCCATGGTGGAGATTTGTGCCAATGATATATTAACAGTGGGTGTGGTGATATCAAGATCGAGAATAATTGCATAAATGTGGGCCTTCTGTGGAGGGTTTGGACTCAAAAGTCATTTTGGTGTGTCAAACCCTCCGCTAGTGACAACATGCTCGACAAACTGGAAACCTTGAGCTTCTAAATTGGCCAACTGAAATAGATATAGCCGAGTTGGCCATGTAATACATGTGAGCACTAAGTGTAAACTGGTTAAGTATCTAATTACCAAACATTGACGTTTGTTCTTTGTTTATGCCACTAATTAGTATGCATTTTCTATGCTATTGTGCTTTCGACTGTCTTGAGCCTTCTCAACAAAATCGGTGCTTCAAAATGTGTCTTACCGAAGACAATTTTGAAAATTTATCAGTTAGTGATGGGACAGACGCCCTATTGAAGGAATGTGTGGTGGTGGGTGAGACCGATGAACATGTATTTTTGAGTTTATTGGTTATTTGGGTGTGTACAAGATGACCGTCAACTACAACTATCAAGAAGCTAGTTCTAGCTTCTCATTGAGTGGTCCATGAACTAAATACGTATCAACCTTGACATAAACAGTGGTATATGTAGTTACTATCTATTCGTGGTCATTGAGAAATAGTACAATGGACGTCAAAAGCTTATAAATCAACTCATAAGAAACAACACATAGAAAGTTCCAAAGGTCATACAACGACTATGGATATGAGTAAATAGCGTCTCATAACAGTTTATATGCAAGGTTGATAGATACTCCAGTGTTTGGTTGGTTTCCCGATCATGACTCAATGAGAAGCTAGAGCTAGCTTCTTGATAGCCGTAGTTTACAGTCACTTTGTACTCACCCAAGTAACCATCAAACGTAAGAAAACCTTGTTCATCCGTCTCTCGCACCATCACTCCGGTTTGCCATTCCTTTAATAGATCGTCCACCACATCACCATCACCAACTGGAAAATTCTCAAAATTGTCATCTGTAAGGCACATTCTAAGGCATCCAATTTTGTTGAGATGGCTTAAGGCTGTCCAAAGCACAATTCGATCCTTTGTTGAATGGAAAAACCTTTTTTAGAACTAGTTAGTTGCTATTAAAAAGAGTCAATATTTTCTAATTGGACACTAGAACTAGTTAGTTGCTATTAAAAAGAGTGAATGTTTTAAATTGGACATTTAACCAATTTAAACATTCTGCTCACCTGTGTTTCATTGTCGATGGTTTCAGTTATATAAACTTCAATTAGTAAAATTGGAAGGCCAAAGGTTGCTAGTTTATCTAGCATAGCCCTCATCAATGGAGGTTTCAACGCTTCAAATATGACTTTGAAGTCCAATCTCTTTTAAAGAAGACGTACTTTCGTGCAATTCCCTCATTTTCGATATCACCGCATTCATGGTTGTTTTATCACCGGAACAAGTCTCCACCACAAAGTACTCATTGATGAAGAGCCTAGCAAGAGGATCGGTTTGATGAATTCTCTTAAAAAAACTCTAGGACTGAATCAATATGAAGATTATACTTGCTCATCAGACTTTGTATTGTTGAGAGCGTCGCTACTTGTTAGGGGAAGACCTTCTAATTGTCATACCCATTTTGGGTTACCAAGCATTATCTCCCATAATACTAAATGACCCCTACGATGCCACGGGCTCGTAAAACCTCCACCATTTAATTAATGATGTTGTAGTTCACTTGTCCTTCTATGGGCTCCGTGGGTTGCCATTTCAACTCGTTCTCAAAAACCACCACATTGAACCGCTCAGCAAATCACTTATGCAAAAGCAACATTTGGGGGATCCTAAACTTCTAGCACTTATTCTTACACGCCTGCAGCATACATACTGATGGAATCAAGAATTAAATATTATTAGGAATTTAGAATTATATTTTAATTAGAGTTATTTATATTTGGATATTATTAGATTGTGATGCTAGTTTATCTTGTTACTTTATTGAAGAGTTTTAGTTTTGGTAGGTTTTATTTCTTAGCCTATAAATAGAGGGCTATGGTTTTATTGTTGGACACGTTTTATGAATATTGATTATTATTGTTGAATACAATTGTTTCTCCTAAATTCTCCTATTTTCTTCTAAGTCTTCTATCTTATTCTCCTAATTCTTGTTCTTATCATCTCTATTCTTTCTGAAGTCTAATCTCTTCTCTCTAATTCTCTAATCTCTCTTCTCACAAGATCCCGATCTCTATCAACTTGACACCAGAGCCATACGTATCATTTTTCCAAATTTTTGCTGCAATTTTCTTGTCAATTTATCTTACAACTCAGTTCTTAAATTTCGCGTTATATTGAAGAAAAAAAAACTGCCCAAAAAAAGTCCAAAAATAGGAAAAAAAAAACTGCCAAAAAGGAAAAAAAGCTCCAGCAGCAATTCTGCCAGCTTTGCATCAGCATCAACATCACGCCCTAATTTGCAAACTTTGAGTTGTCATCAGATCCACCGACATCCAATCGGTAAAATCACTTCTTACTATTGAATTGTGGACTGTTAGTTATTAGTTGGCAAGTTTAGCTTATTGCATAAAGCTCGTCATAAAAAAAAAAAAAGGTTTTCTTTTAGTAGTTGGATAATTATATTTCAAGGTTTATTTGTCTTGGTGAATTTCAATCTAATCTATAATTGGTTTACTTGTGATTTAAAATTGATATCGGCAAATAAATCATGTTAGAATAATATGAGTTCATCCATGGAGTATAATAGTCGTACGTATCACGTCTATAATCATGATCGGTACAGAGAGTATGAGCATTACCCCAGTAAGCATGATTTTGGGCACCCTATTTACTTGTCTTTTAATGACATTCCTGAATTTGATGGAATAAATAGTTATATTTCTTTTGATGATTGGATGAAGTGTTTAGAAGGCTACTTTGAATATTATGGCATGAAAGTCATGGATAAAATCCTTTTTGCTTAAACGAAATTAAAAGGGTCTGCTAGAAAATATTGTCAAAGTATTGGGATGGAGCCGGAGCAAGAATATAAACCATCAATAACTTTGTCGAAAGAGATGAAGTATATGTTGAGAGAAAAATTTTCATATTCTTTCTGCGGAACTCAAAAAATGAATGAGTGGTTAGATTTGAAACAATTGTCTTCAAGTGTCAGTGATTACTTTAGTAATTTTGATTACTTGAAGAAAATATGCAACATTAACGAAGAAGAATGGGTCACAACCAAGAGATTTATTGATGGGTTAAGAGATGATCTTAAGAAAATTTTTGATTTTTGGAAATCCGAGACTTTGTTCCATGCATACAAAAGAGTTTTAATTTATGAGAAAAACAAAGGTCGTCAACTTATTCGGGTTGTTTGCCTTTTCAAATCGAGGAGTCTATGCAACCGAAGATTATCTCATCCGAAGAGTTTGATAATTCTTTCAAGTCATTTCAAAGGATTGTCCAAGAAGTTGTGTGTGTGATAAATATCAAGAAATTGGTCATTTGTCCTCTAGTTGTCTGCATCAGAAATCTACGAAAGATAACCAGGAACTTTCATCTTATAAAACTTCTAATGCAGAGTTGCGCTCAGAGACTTATTAGAAAAGGAAGTTGAGTCTTGCATATCAACATCTACTGAACATGATTTCCATGTTGTTTTTCAACCAAAATTTGCACAAAGTAATGAAGATTATAAATTGGTTATTGACATACACTCTGATAAATTAGAGCTAAATAAAGGTGATTGTTTGATGATTAAAATTTGTCCTAATAATTTTTTTTAACTATGCTTATGAAAAGCTTTATCCTAAAACCTCAGGACGTTATTGTGTTTTAAAACATTTTGGCTCTAATACATGTTTGCAAGACTTGCCTCCTAATTTAATGATTAGTTTTATTTTCAATAGTAAGGATTAACTGACTCTCGAGGCATTCTTGAGCCTCCCAAATTTTTTGCTACTGCTACAGGTGGTTATGCTACTTCTTCAATTTTGGTGCCTGGGCTACTTCCTATACAACTGTTCATCCTTAAAGAAGCCTATGCTTGAAACAAGGTTTTCTTTTTTTGATCAATAAAAGCAATGCATTAAGTAAATAAGTGAGGGGCAACAAGAGGATAGCCGCCATCACAAAAAACGTTCGTAGGTAAATCTAAAAATTGCACACGGCCAGAGACAGATTTACCACGAGCCCAAGCTGCTAAATTATGTGCAGCTTGGTTACAAGAACGCGAAACAAACTTAAACTTCCATTTCGGCCAACATGCCCAATATTTACGAATTTGAACAACAAAAGGCTCGGCACTCCAGCTCGGAATTGTATTAGCCGAGTTGATCTGTTGAATGATCTTCAGATTATCTGATTCAAACACCACACACGAAATTTTGTGCATATTTGTCACTTGAACAGCTTCAAGGAGAGCTTTAGCTTCTGCCATATCCGCGTCAAAACAAGGAAAAAGAGAGGTGTGGGCATGGAGCAGAGATCCAAACTCGTTTCTCCAGAGCGAGCCGGACGCAGCGGAATGATAAGAAAAAACAGCATCTGAGTTCACTTTAGTGCACCCCTGTTTAGGCTTTTTCCAGCTAAATTGAGCCTCCAAGTTACCAGACGAGAAGAGGAGGAGATTTTGGGTCTTGAGATGATCATAAGTTTGCTGCTGAATATCACCAAACATGCCAAGGAAATTTTTAGAGTGGCTACCATGCACAATATCATTACGCAGCTTCCAGATTTGGTGGATGGTAGTGGCTGCAAAAATCCTAATCTCCAGTTTATCCTCCCAGCGTTGGCACATCGACCTTCTGTCATCAAAAAGAAACAAGAAGAAGTCAGAAAAAGACCAATCAATAAAGTGACAGAGTCTAATAGCCCATCTAGACGCAAACCAAATAAATTTAGCAATGGAGCAGCGAAGGAAGAGATGCTCAATGGTTTCATCTTCCAAATCACAAATCGGACAGCGACGATTAGTAATAAGGAAAATAGACTTAAGCTTGGAGCGAGTGGGCAGGGAGTTCGACAAGCACTTCCAGAGGTGCAATTTATGTCTGGCATGTATCTTAGCTTTTCAAAGCACAGGCCACCAAGAGGAAGGAGAATGAGGGCGACGAGCTTGAATGATCGAAAAGTAGAAACTTCTAACAGAGAATTTCCCCGATGGAGAGGGGATCCACAGAAGCTCCCTCTGTTCCAGGGAATGTGTAATAGGAATTTTAAGAATCCTCACTACACTTTCTGGTTGGAATAAAGAGACAAGCTGATCAGTTTTCCAAGTGCCTCAGTCTTGATCAATAAGATCACAGACACGAGGACATGAAGCGCTGGCTAAAGAAACAGAATCCAATAGAATAGGCACCCCATGTTCCACATGAGGAATCCAGGGATCGCACCAAGTAAGCAAATCAGAATTGACCACGACTTTAAATCTCGCGCCTAATTTGATAACATCTCTGCCCTTGAAGATATCACGGGCAATCCAAGAGAGGTTAGAAGGCGGCTTAACCATAGACAGGAAATCTTTGGATTTGATATATTTATCTTTGAAAATACGAATCCAAAGTTTATCCACATTAGTAGCCACAAACCAAGCTAATTTAGAAACCATAGCCCAATTGTGATATTTCATCTTGCGAAACCCCAAACCCCCATCAGATTTAGGTAGGCAAATGGAGTCCCAAGTCTTGAGAGGGAGAATGTTATGGTTGGGGTTTTCGCCCCACCAAAATCTGAGCATGAGGCTGTCCATTTTGGAGAGAAAGAAAGCCGGAAGAATGAAATGAGACATTTGGTAGGATGGCATAGCCTGGATAACAGAACTAAGGAGGACCCCACGCCCCGCTTGGGAAAGAATACCACTTTTCCAACCAGCAAGCCTACTACTAAGGCTGGAAAGAACATGGCCAAAAGCTTCTTTTTTTTGGCGGGGTTTATAGAATTTAATTCCCAAGTGCAGGGCCTTGTGATTGCATTCAGGGATCCCTAAAACATTAAGCACAAGATGCTTAGAAGGTAAGGAGGAATTGCGGCTGAAGTGCACAAAAGATTTTCTTTTGTTAATAACAAGGCTGCCCCAACTCTCAAAGATAAACATGCATTTATTTATAGCCTCCACATCAGAAGGAGAGTTCCTACAAAAGAAAGTAAGGTCGTCAGCATAAAGAAGATGAGAAATAGGGGTGCTAGTGCGAGAGATTTTGATACCACTGAGGGAGTTTCCTCTTTCTTCTCTATGAATAAGCCTAGAAAGAAGATCAACATAGATGATGAAAAGGTAAGGGGACATTGGATCCCCTTGTCTGATACCCCTAGATGGTTTAAAGAAACCAAAAGGGGAACCGTCAATAAGCACAGAAAAGCTGCAAGAAGTGAGACAATTTAGAATCCAATTACAAAATTTAGAACAAAAACCAAGATTGCGAAGAATGGACATCAAAAGAGGCCACTCTACACGATCATAAGCTTTGGAAATGTCGACTTTAACCGCCATAAACTCCTTTTTACCTTTAAAAGAGTTAAGAAAGTGCATCAACTCATGGGAAGGAATATTATTGTCTTGAATGAGTCTCCCTTTCAAGAATGCAAATTGAAAAGGAGAAATAATGGAATCCAGATGAACTTTAAGTCTCTCAGCAATGATTTTGAAATAACTTTGTAAACGACATTGCAGAGACTAATCGGTCGAAAATTCTCCAAAGAACAAGCACGAGACTCTTTAGGAATTAAAGCAATAAAGGTGTGATTGAAGTTATAAGACATTAAGTCATCTTTAAAAAAAGTCTGCACAGCTTTCACCACATCACTGCCCACAATATGCCAAAAGCATTTATAAAATTTGGGAGAAAAGCCGTCAGGACCAGGACTGGTATTAGAACACATACCGAAAACAGTTTTTTTAATCTCATTGGGAGACGGCATTCGACACAAAATATCATTAGCAGACTGGTCGATACAAGGAGCAAACAGGTTATCAAGGTGGTCGGGGAACGGGGGGGCCTCATGAACAAACGCAGAAGTAAAAAGATCTTTAAAGTAAGAGCAAAAGGACTGACCAATATCATTCCGTTTCGTAAGCTTAACCCCTGACGGAGAATTAATGAAATTAATGCGATTACCTTTAGATCGGATGGTAGCAGAGAGGTGGAAGAATTTCGTATTAGCATCTCCTTCGCGGGTCCAATGCTCTTTAGCTTTCTAACTCCAAAATGTCTCAATGTTTTTCCGGTTAATATCAAGATCAATTTGAAGTTGTTGTTCCTCCTCAAGGATCTCCTTAGACTGAGTCAAGTTTTGGAGTTGATCAATTTTGGCCTCCAGAACCTTATTGATCGCATGAATGTTGCCAAAACACTCCTTGTTCCAAATCGTCAGCGCTCTACTCGTGTTGCTGTTATGATTGACCAACTTGGGGATAGGAGGAGCGATCACAGGAATATTCCAACTCTTGGAAACAATCTCATTGCAACCTTTGTGGGAGATCCACATATGCTCAAACCGAAACGGTTTCTTGCGTTTCTTCTCATCAAGGCCAGAGACAGCAAAATCGGTTTATGGTCGGATTTAATGGCCGGAAGGTGGGATAGAATAGCCTCAGGGAAACGAAGGCACCAATGAGCATTGCCTAAACCGCGACCAAGACGCATACAGATGTTCGCCAAGCCAGGCCTTTTGTTGTTCCAGGTGAAAGGCTTGCCCACAAAACCTAAGTCAATCAGATCCAACTTATGCATCTCCTGTTCGAGTCTGGACTTGGAAGATGAAGCAAAAGGGGCACCGCCAAGCTTCTCAGATTGATTCAGAATGTCGTTAAAGTCGCCCAAGAGAAGCCAAGCCTCACCACTGATAGGTTTGATAGCCATCAAATCGATCCAAAATCTAGTTTTAGCAGAATATCTACAAGAGCTATAAACCCCTGTTAACCAACATCTCCAATCCGAGCTAATATGACGCACCTTTGCGTGGATAAACCATCTTTTCATTTCTATCACATTGATATCAAAATTCTTGCTCCAAGCGAGGCATAAACCACCAGAAATGCCTCTAGGATCCACAAAAACAAAATTCACAAGACTACTAGTCAAAAGGGTCTTACAAATACGATCTTTGTTTTGGGTTTTCGTTTCACATAAGAACAGAATGTCCGGCCTGTTATTCAAAAGAAGGGCTTTAAGGGCCCGAATTGCCGAGGTTTTGGCAAACCTGGGCAATTCCACGATATGAACTTGGGTGTCCTCATTGATGTACCCCCTCTGGGGCTGCGCAATTTGGATTAGATGGGGGTTCGGTATCATTGTCATCGACCGAGTTCTGAGACAAAGGGTCAGCAATTTCTTCAATTATAACCGAGTTCGAATTGGCTTCAGCAGGTTTGGATTTGAAAGAACGAATCTTCCTAACCACAAGAGTGTCTTCGTTGATGATTTCACATTGATACTCCTGATCAAAACCTTTGAAAATTTCTGCTTCATTACTGGAGTCCGTAGCTTCATCCAGACATTCCTCGGAGACGGTGAAGGAGGATTTGAGATCCATATTATTCAGTTTACTGGATATCAAAGCATTAACCTCCTCCGTTAAAGCTTTGGGCTTTTTGGATGATTCTTCGTCACACGGGTCGTAGAGGTTGGGCCTTTTCGTACCAGATAAGGGTAAGAGTCTTTTGGAGAGAAGAAAAGGAGATATTGGGCCCCTTGGGCCAGGACATATGAAAGGAGCTTTAGGTAGGGATGAACTTGAATCCGATAACGGCAAGCGGGCCGAGGCAGGAGAAGATGAGCCCACTTCAGAGTTAGAACAAGGCCCATGGATACTTTTTGGGCCTATCAAAGGATCGCTTGTGATTGGGCCCAATTTCTCAAAAGAAAAACCAACGGTAACTTTAGGTTGGGTCAAAAGTTGACTTGGGTTAACCTCACGAGGGTTTAGAGTGGGGAGTGTGGTTAGCTCCTGTTGGGCGCCCGAATCGAGGCATTTCCGAGTTGAAACAGACTCAGTGAGTTGGGGGGAACCAGGGAGATATCCGAAGGGGAGTGGACGATAAATCTGTTCGGCTCAATGCATCCTATAACTGAGTTACCTGGAGAAGACGAGGGGTTTGGCCTGGTAGACTCGGCTTTAAGCCATGGACCAAATGCTTGAACGAGTTGGTCCGGAGTAGGGAAGGAAAGGCCTTCCTCAAAAGCACATTCATGGATTTTGTGCCCAAAAAGACCACAACAGTAGCAGAAATCACCGAGGCGTTCGTACTTGATCCCGCAGTTGAAGAGAGTTTTTCCATTTTGCTTGACAACCACCTGGTCCACCAGAGGTTTCTTCAGATCTAGATCCACACGGATCCGAGTTGCCTTCTTCCACTTGTTGTTGTTCGAAATCTCCGATCTAAGAAACATACCCACCGCGTTACCTATAGCCTTCACCGTGCCTTCTGTGATAAAGCAAACTGGAATGTTGCTAGCTTGGATCCAGAACTCGGCCTTGTCCAAATCGACATCAGGGAAGGCCAACTCAGGAGGCCATTTGCGCACGGTCACCAGTTGGCTACGGAAATTTCAAGGGCTTTGATTCAGTATGCGGTCAACTTCGGCTTCACTATCAAGAGTAAAGGATAGGGCTTTGGAGCCCATGTTGTTGACAATGACTTTGTCGTTGCTTTTCCAAGCAGATATGAGATTAATCCTTAGAGTTTGTAGGTTAACTTTTTTGTTAGTGACCACGCGAGCTATAATCCCAAATGTATTAGGAGTCTCTGATTCTCCTTGAGATTCCATGGAGGAAAGCGGAGGGGAGGGAGGCAAGCGCAAGGAGAGGGAAGAACAGGAAGAGGGGAAAGAGGGAAAAGTTCTACCGAGAGGAGAACAGACAAATCCTAGAGAGAGGTTGAAGATGTCATTTTGATGTATTTGGTTCGATGGAAATGTCGTCATAATTTGAATTGTTGATGTTCGTTGTTGCATTCAATGAAGATATCAACAATTCTTGACGAGTATCTTTTTGCAAACTATCCGATGGCGAGTTTTTTCAAGCCGAGGAGAATGATGGAAATTAAGAATTAAATATTAGTAGGATATTATTAAATTATGATTCTAGTTTATCTTGTTACTTTATTTAAGAGTTTTAGTTTTGGTAGGTTTTATTTCTTAGCCTATAAATAGAGGGCTAGGGTTTTATTGTTGGACGCGTTTTATGTATATTGATTATTTTTGTTGAACGCAATTGTGTCTCCTAAATTCTCCTCTTTTCTTCTAATTCTTTTATCTTATTCTCAAATGCAATTGTGAAATGCTCAAATGTAAGTTGATTTAAAATCCACCTGGTCATCCGAAAACATGCGAACTCTGACGATTTTGATATACATCCCAGTTAAACGCTGTTCATGGTGCTGCCGAAGCATGCAGTTGTTAGAAAACCACGTATAATAGCTCATAAACTGTACTCTGGACTAGCATAGGTCTATATAACGGACTAACCTAGCAACTATCTGACAGAAGTGATTGCCATTGATCACCAAAATGACATCTTAGATCACCCAATTGACTCTACTTTGTCTAACCTTCTATTTCAAGATAGCCCTCAATTGTAGCGACATGTCATCGAAGTAGCCGTGCTTACAAGGTGTTAACTCCCTAGCAACATGCCATTATCTGTAATCACAACTGTAGCAGGTATTTCCAATTTGATAATAATGTTTACACTAAACTAACCAGTGTAGAATACTGTTCAAATATAAGTAACTCACAAACAACTTTTAACGAATTAACCCTGTAGCTTGATTTAGCAGAAACTTCAACTGATAAAGATTGTCAAGAAACACCTCTTACAGTTTTTGTGTTTCAAACATGTCACTGGTAACATCTCATCATGGCCTACAAGAAAGAACGGATTTCCAACGCTTTTGAACGCCGGGAAAAGTTGTATCGACGCTTTGCCTGAGCGTGGAGGTTGTTTGCGTCGGTAGAGGTCACCAACGCTTTAGTGATGGCATCGGTAAGAGATAGTTATTAGCGATGCTTCCAGAGCGTCGGCATAGACAACAGAGGCGTCGGGACAGTCATGTTTAATGCCAGTGCTTTGCTCGACTAGTGTCGAGGAATACTTCAAAAAAGCCGGTGAACCTCACAACAAAGACTCATATTAAGCCATGTTTCCCACGCTTTCTCTCAGAAGCGTGGCAATACAATGCCAGATTTCACGTGGCCTCACCAGTACCAAACCTATCGATTCTGGATTTCGATTCAGAACCTAGAAATCATGATCGAATCCTTCTGGATACAAGATTCAGGCCTAGTTATCATGATAGAATCCAAACCTTGATCAATTAACTTGAGAATTGATAAATGAAAAGAAAACCCAAAATAAATAAAAACAAAATTTGATAAAAAGTAAATATTATAATTATGCTTCATCTAACTAAAAGATAAACTGCTCTTATAACAATAACATTTTCTGACAAAATCTGAAATATTAACAAATCTAAAGATTGGGAATTTTATAACGTATCTAAGAATAAATAACTTTTTAGTAGATTATAAAAGAACATGAAGAACGAAGAAAAAATTTATATAAGAAAGTCAGAAGCTACAAAATTATAGGAAACATGAGAACAGAAGAAACCAACAAAGATAAATTTGAAAATAAAGAACCAAGACAAAAGAAAAAATAATAAATGTGAATGAGAAACCCACAAAATACAGTACATTTGAACAAATAAAGACACTGAAAATTGATTAAAGAAAAAAGTAGTTTAAATCAGGAAACTAAGAAACTATTATAAAACAAAAACACTAAAAAATGAATAATCTAAAAGTAAAGACGGAATACAGTTAAAGAAATCAGCAAATCAAAACTTTATAGTAAATTGAAAAACCAAAATACTAGAAAATAGAATACGTGCATATAAAAGACAATGAATGCGAGTTAATAAGAAATTCGAACAACTTAACAAATAAATAACCGCCACAGACATGTATTTAGTTTCCTTTTCGCAGTTTCGGTAAAAAGGAAATAATAATCTGGTGCAATAGAATTTCTCATATAACCTGGAAAACAAACGAAAGATGCTCACTGTTACCAACTTACAAAACCTAAGGAACCTAAACAAAAAAAGTATTTCTAGTTCACTATCTTTTTTGAAGAGTATTGTTATTTCCAGTAGTTGATAATACAATTTCCAACCTTTTTGGGAAAATCACTAGCAAGAAACATCACAAAAGTCGAGAAAGTAAAATCTAAGTAGCACCATGAGCAAAACAAACAAAACACCGCGTCGTTGATTAAAACTTATAAAAAAAATCGTGTATGCTTCTAAAATGCGATCATCTGTGACTCATACATAGAGAAAGTTCACCAATGAGAAGCAACCACAACAAATTATACTCCTTATCTTATCAACAAACAAATAAAAATATTTCATAAGCAAAAAAACAATTACCGGACAAGAGAAATATTCAATCATTAGAACTTCCGCATCCGCTATGTTATAAAGTCAGATGATAAGCCTTTGCATTCACTCACTTGAAGCTATACAACATTACATTTCATGATGAACAGAGGGTATGGGCAAAGGGTTATGACCTAAAGAATTAAACTTGATCGAAAGAGTGTGCATATCTCCATCACATCGAGTTGGTCTCTTCTTTGACAAATCACCATAGGGACATATCACAGTCACTACTACTAGCCAACTTTACTTTCAAATCTGAAATATGTGAAATCAAATTAACCAGACTTACCTATATATTTTAGCCATTTTGTTGATCTCAGCTGCAACTGATTTCTTCTCCTATAGATTGAAAAAAGTGAGATATTTTGTCAGACTACCACTTTCAAGTACAAGTATATGATAAAAGTCATTAGTTACATAGTGAAACCGATATGCAACAACTAAATACTCACATAAGTATAGCTTATAATGATTGCAGATGTTGGCCTTTTGTAAATCTTATAATTGTTATTTTACTAAACAAGGGAAAAATTATAAAGCTAAAACCATATCCTTAGATATGCACAGATCGAGGCATACCTAAAAATATATGGTCATTGCATTGTGGAGAGAGCAGTGAGTGAGGTCACTGAAGAGTCACTGGGCCCTGGATTTGGTTAAAGTAAACAGGAAGTCCAAAATCAGCTTAACCGACAGAAAACTTCCATCAGTGACAAAAGGTGATTTCCCTGCTAAGCTTTCTATAAATGGAGATCAAACTTTCACAGCCCAGAGCAATATATGGAGGAGGAACAACCTTGTCATATGATATCTGGCACGAAATGGATTGTTAAATCACGAAACAAAAGACATTGTTATCATAAGTTCTTCTCTTGTTTAATGCTCGATGTTGTAATTATAGGAAGAAAAAAAAATAAAGTAAGTCTCTATGTTTGCTGATGCATATGAAAATGTTTTACCATAATGTCATGGGGAATCCTTATCAATAAGCCGTGCTTTCCTCTCTTCATTAGTTCATCACTTGGACCAGGCAAATGTTGACTAGCCATGTGCCGCCAATAAACCATAGGCAAAGGAAAGCATAATCATGTAAATATTTTCCTAATTGTTCCCGGAACAAAAAACTGTAGTCTTTCAAAATAACAATTACCCTCTAAGATGGAAAATAAACAGCTTTTACACATTAAAGCTAACAGAACACCTAACTGAATGTCGTGGTTAACACTCGATGATCCATTGTTTCCCAAAATTTGATTGTGAGATAACAACAACAGATGGATCGTGAATCAACTCAATTGACTAAATTAGTTACTTGAATAATGAATAACATTTTTTTCGTCGACGGAAGAAATGGACAAGAACTTCCATACTCTAAGTTCTGTACATGAGAAGAAAAGAAACAATACTTTGCATAATCAAATCATATTTGACAAAATGGATAGCCAGATCACCTCATTCAACTGCTATCAAAGCTACTCGTTCTACAGAGATTACAAGATATTGCTCCAGAAAGGTTTGAGACAAGTAATCATGGAAGTCGGTTAAAAACAGATCTCCACAAGTGTTTAGTCATACTATCTACTTGAAAATATCCTGCAGTATCCTGCTTGAAAATGGTGCAATTCACGTTTTTTACAGGTTTGGGGGCATTTTTGCAACAAACCTCATAGTTTGAGGGGTTTGACACATTTTTCCCATTTATTAATATATATTTGAAGTTACAAATTCAGGAAACTAAGCTTAGAATCGAAGCTTGCAGAAACAAGTAGATGAGATAACAACCATCTGTTTGTGCCACAAGTCTATCTAAATCTGTGTCTGTTTCCGGCAAACAAAAAACCATGTCAGACAATGTAATTGCGTCTCTCACGGAGCAAAAATTAGAAAGCAAAATTGATCATTTGAGCTAAAAGCATGATCTCACCTGGTAAGGAGAATGCTTGGCCCTTGAGCAAAGGTATGTAAATTCCAGCTCAAGTTGTCTCCTTTTATTTCAGTAAAAAAAAAGAATCATAAGTGACAAGAAATCTGCCGCTTCGCTTAAGCTTACAGGCAATCATAGTATATTTCAATCAATACAATTTCCTATACTATATCTTCCCTACATCAAATTCGAACAATCACTTTAAGATGAATAACTGCGTAAGCATATGCATACAGGAAAAGAAACAATAAAAACAAATGCCCATCACAAGGCCTAAGTGGGAAATTCCAAGTTCATTCATGTCCATGGCAGATAGCTGGTAACCTATTCAAGCACCAAGATAAGGAATGATGCACCTCATTTGATTCAAATGTGGCAAATTAAATATAGACCTCCACCCATTTCCCACAAGAAAACAGAACATAAGTACCATTAGCTTTTTGCATATTTGGCATGAGAAAAGACTTCAGTTTCTCGCATAAATACAGAATTAACTCGAGTCACGACTCCGTCTACTTTATGTTGTCCCACCAGATCTATCAATATGATGACAAGAAACATCAAGAACGGCTTTACAAATTTCCCATTAGTCTTGCCAAGTTTGAGGAAGAGTGCAGCAGATGCAAGAAAACACAAACCTGTTCTTCTATTTAAAGCTTGTAGCCTCTCTCCTACTTGGTCTTGCCATTTTGATATCTTTTGACGATAGGATTTCACCTTCTCCCGCTCACCATAAAAAGTTTCAGCAGATTTGGAGGCAAAGATGTAATAAGAACTAGAGAATTTCATTTTTATTTTTATTTTTGATAGATAAAAGAAGTAGACTAATGAATACACCAAAATGTTATAGAATCTACAATCACATCACAACTGCAGTGCAGAGTATAATCATATTCAGAATGAGTTGGTGGTAGAGCCTGGATTCAGCTTTTATGATTCCATAGAGTTAGTTATAAGTTAGATTGAGACATGGGAGAAAGGAGAATTTCAGTTATGCCAAGTCAATAGCTGTATCATCTTTGTGTATGTGTGATGATCCTGCAAAACGAGGAACAATATCAGAGCAAGAAATCGAAGAAAAAAGAGGAAAAAAGGAGAAGAGGAGAAGAGAAGAAAAAGACGCAGTCTTTGGAGAAAATCGCGAGCTCGAACAAATTAGGTTAGGGGTTGAAATTGGGGCAATTGAGGCAGTAGCAAACGACGTCGTCCCAACTTAAGGCCAAAAGATCTGAGCCCAACACGTGGCGGTCATCTACACAACACCGAGGGGAATTTCTGCACAACATAAAGAAGCGCGTTTTTTGGATTGTTTTTACGATTATTGCATCTGCTTTTGTTTTAATTAATTAGACATTAGTTAAGCTATTTTGTCCTATGTTAGAAGATTCCATATATGTCGCTGTTGGCATCACTTTCTGTTATCAATGAAAAATATTTGCTGATATTCTTTGTGTTCTCTCTCTCTTTCTTCTTCTATGTTGGCTAAAACCTGAAAAAATTACAGAAAATATCCAAACCATAACATTTGGTATCAGAGCCGGTTCAATTCAGTGGGAATACCATGGTTGACACCAGGATGAGAGAACTCCAAGAACAACAAAAACGCTTAGATCAAACACTACAAGAGGAAACTCTTAGGCGCACTACTGCTGAACAAGGTTTGCAAGAACAGATTGGGTTGTTCAATACTCAAATCCATGACCACATACGACATCTAGATGAAAAACAGACCATGTTTACAACAAAAGTGGAGGAACATATGTTGTTGTCTGATGAGAGACAGGCTGCGTTTGTAGCAACAATGGAGGCCATCCAAGTACAGATGTCCCACATTTTTGCTAAGCTGAATGAACCAACCAGGGGACAATCCATCATTGGTGAATCACCTTCTTCCAGGGGAGCTGATGGAAACACTGCTGCTAACATCAACTTCACCACAAACACTACTGCTGCTGAGAGATCTGTTCCCAGATCTAACACCACAACCACAAGCACCACTTTTCAAGGTACTTTACCTAGTCCCAACTAGACTTTCCAAGGTTCAATGGGGATAATGCTAGGGAATGGATGATAAAGTGTACAGGGTACTTTGATCTGATGCCTTATACCTCTGATATTCAGAAGGTCACTATGGCTACCCTACACTTTGAAGGGAAAGCTGCTGTATGGTACCAAAACTATAGAACTGTTATTTTTGGACTGAGTTGGGAGGGTTTTTTGAAAGAGGTGGCTACTAGGTTTGAGGATCTGCAGGAGGCTAAGGTTATGGCTGATATTAACAGGTTAAAACAAAGTGGCTCACTAGTGGATTACAGTGATAAGTTTGAAGAACTTAAGTCATTTATGGAGATTGTGTCAAATAGGGGGTTTGATGAAACTTATTATGTGGCTTGCTTTGTGAGTGGGTTGAGTGAGGAGTTGCAGTCACAAGTTGCTCTATTTGAACCTACTACCTTGAGACAGGCTTTGAGCATAGCCAAGAAGCAGGACAGGGTAAATGATACCTCAAGGAGGATGAAAGAGAAGAGGTACAGTGCTCCCTTCAATGGGTTTCAGAGGAGGGTGGAGAATCCACCACCACCACCACCTGTCACCAAACCTTTCCCTACACAACCTAACTCTCAAACCAGAAAGCCCTTGACAGCAAATGAAATGAAAGCTAGAAGGGAGAAAGGGCTTTGTTTCAACTGTGATGAGGCTTATACTTTTGGTCACAAATGCAAGGCTAAGCAATTCTATTTACTACTCAGTGAAGAGGAGGAGGATGCATACCTCCATTCACTAGAGAGCTATGATGGAGTAAGAGAAGTGTGCCCTCAGGAGAAGGCAGGGGAGTTGTCTCTTAATGCTTTGGGAGGCAGAGCTGGGGAGAACACTTTCAAGTTGAATGGAGAGTATGGGCATCACACTCTACCCATTTTCATTGACTGTCGAGCTTCTTATAGTTTCCTAGACACTACTTTGGCTAAGGAATTGGGGTGTACTATTGAGGGGGCTCCACCTATGTTACTGAAATCAGTTGACAGTAGAAAGCTAATCAGCAACCAAAAAGTGGTGGATTTTGCTTGGACCATGCAGGGTCAAGCTTTTACATTCACAGTGAGGCTACTTAACATGGGTAGTAGTCACATGATCTTAGGAGGTGATTGGTTGAGGAATAACTGTCCTATTGGGTTAAATTACCATAATATGACAGTTAGTATCAGGAGAGGGAACAAGAAAGTGGTACTCCAGACACTCTCTCAAGGTCCAGAATGCAAGTAGTTACTGGACCAGCCATGGCTCAACTATTACATTAAGAAGCTGAAGAATTGGAGGGTAACATCTTTGCTATCACTGTGGTGACTGAAAGAAGTGATAGCAATCCTGAATTGAAGACCTTATTGGAGGAATATAAGGATATTTTTGCTGAACCTGAGGGATTGCCTCCTGTGAGAGACATAGAACATCAGATTGTGCTTAAGAAGGACAGTGTCCCTAAGCACCAGTTTCCATACAGGTATTCTCATGCCTATAAAGAAGAAATTGAATCTATAGTCAGGAATCTGTTCAAAGAAGGTATTGTACAACACAACAAGAGCCCATTTGCATCTCCTGTCTTGTTGGTGAGAAAAAAGGATAACACTTGGAGGCTGTGTGTTGACTACAGATACCTTAACTCCCTGACTATCAAACATGGGTACCCAATACCAGTTATAGATGAACTGTTGGATGAATTACATGGGTCACAGTTCTTTTCTAAGATAGATTTGCGCTCTGGTTACTTCCAGATGAGGATGAAGGAAGGGGATAGGCATCTCACTGCATTCCAAACTCATCATGGCCATTTTTAGTTCTTGGTCATGCCATTTGGGTTATGTAATGCTCCAGCAACCTTCTAATCCCTCATGAATCAGGTTTTGCTGAGCATCTTAGGAAATTTGTTCTAGTATTTTTTGATGACATACTAGTATACAGTAAGAGTTGGCAAGAACACCTGCAGCACTTGTCTACTGTATTGGAGTTGTTGAGACAGCATTCTCTATTTGCAAAGATGTCCAAATGTTCCTTTGGACAGAGGCAGGTAGAATACTTGGGGCATATAATAAGTCAAGAGAGGGTAGCTACTGACCCTACTAAGATTGAGAGTATGGTTAGCTGGCCAAAACCTAAGACTGTGAAGGGTCTTAGAGGGTTTTTGGGGCTCACAGGCTATTACAGGAAGTTCATACAGGGTTATGGTATGATTAGTAGACCCCTCACTCAAATGTTGAGGAAAGATGGGTTCCACTGGACCCTAGAAGCATAAGAGGCTTTTGTTCAGCTGAAGAAGAGTATGACTACTGCTCCTGTCCTAGCTCTTCCTGACTTTTCTAAGTCATTCATAGTTGAGACAGATGCTAGTGGAAAGGGTATTGGTGCTGTCCTAATGCAAGAGGGCAAGCCTATTGCATTTTTGAGCAGAATTTTATATCCAAAAAACCAGTTATTGTCCATTTATGAGAGGGAGTTCCTAGCAGTCCTACTTGCTATCCAGAAAAGGACGCATTACCTTCAAGGTTCCCATTTCATAATTAAAACAGACCAACAGAGCTTAAAGTTTTTGTTGGAGCAGAAAATCACATCTACTCTTCAACATAAATGGGTTTCTAAGCTACTTGGACTAGATTATGAGATACAGTATAAAAAGGGGGTGGAAAACAAAGTTGCAGATGCCCTCTCTAGGGAGTACACTGAGGTAGGAGACTGCAAAGCTTTATCTGTGGTACAACCAGTATGGGTTCAGCAAGTATTGGCTAGCTATGAGAGTGATCCCTTCTTTCTTAACATCTTGGCTGTTAAGACAGTTGACCCTGGGGCATTCACTGATTTCACCATCAACTCTGGCATTTTAAGGTTCAAAGAGAGGTTGTATGTTGGGAATGATCCTCAATTCAGGCAATAGATTATTCAAACCTTACACAGTTCACCTTTGGGAGGGCATTCTGGGAATCAGGGCACCTACATGAGAGTAAAAGCCTTGTTCTTTTGGCCTAAGCTCAAGGAGGAGGTCATTCACTATGTCCAGAGTTGTGATGTTTGTAAGATGACAAAGGCTGAGCATACACCATATCCAGGATTGCTACAGCCTTTGCCCATACCTGAGCAGGCATGGACCCATATTGCTATGGATTTTATGGATGGGCTTCCTAAGTCTGAAGGAAAGACAGTCATTCTGGTGGTAGTTGATAGGTTTACTAAATATGGCCATTTCATTTCCCTGGCTCACCCTTACACTGCTAAGGACATTGCCAAGTTGTTCATGGACCATATTTTTAAACTACATGGCATGCCTACAAGCATAATTAGTGACAGAGATACAGTTTTTACAAGTATGTTTTCGAAGGAGTTTTTTGGTTTATTGGGCACTGGGTTGAACATGAGTTCTGCTTACCATCCTCAAACAGATGGTCAAACAGAAAGGCTCAACCAGTGTTTGGAGAATTGCTTAAGGGGATTGGTTTTCAATAAACCAAAACTGTGGCACCATTGGCTACCACAAGCTGAATATTGGTACAATACCAATTATCACAGCAGTTTGAAGATGACTCCATATCAGGCCTTATATGGGGTTGCCCCTGATGTGTTGTTCAGTGAGCTCCTACTTTGATTCTACCAAGACTGAGGCTGGTGATATCATTTCAGAGAGATTGCGCATCAATCCACTTCTGAAAGATAATCTGCTCAAGGCTCAACAAAGGATGAAACACTTTGCTGATCAGAACCGAGTTGAGAGATCATTTCAAGTGGGGGATGAGGTCTACCTAAAACTTCAATCTTTCAGACAAAACTCAGTTTGTCTGCGAAAGAATTTGAAGTTAAGCTGTAGGTACTATGGACCTTACAAGGTTCTGGAGAAGATAGGGGTTGTGGCATATCAATTGGAATTACCACAGGGCTCCCTCATACATCCAGTTTTCCACGTTTCCCTACTTAAGAAGAAGCTGAGTTCTAAGGCTATTCCTAGTCCTACTCTACCATTCACAGACCAGGAGGGTTCATTCAAAAATTTTCCCTATGCAGTGTTAGACAAGAGATTCATAAAGCATGGTAATGTGGGAGTACCTCAAATCTTGGTCCAATGGGTGAATGAATTCCGGGCCCGAGTCTGCAACGTGGGAGGATTATGCTTTTGTCGAATCCCAATTTCCGACATTTGATCCTTAGGGACAAGGATCCGCTGGTGCGGGGGGTAATGTGATGATCCTGCAAAACGAGGAACAATATCAGAGCAAGAAATCGAAGAAAAAAGAGGAAAGAAGGAGAAGAGGAGAAGAGAAGAAAAAGACGCAGTCTTTGGAGAAAATCGCGAGCTCGAACAAATTAGGGTTAGGGGTTGAAATTGGGGCAATTGAGGCAGTAGCAAACGACGTCGTCCCAACTTAAGGCCAAAAGATCTGAGCCCAACACGTGGCGGTCATCTACACAACACCGAGGGGAATTTCTGCACAGCTTAAAGAAGCGCGTTTTTTGGATTGTTTTTACGATTATTGCATCTGCTTTTGTTTTAATTAATTAGACATTAGTTAAGCTATTTTGTCCTATGTTAGAAGATTCCATATATGTCGCTGTTGGCATCACTTTATGTTATCAATGAAAAATATTTGCTGATATTCTTTCTGTTCTCTCTCTCTTTCTTCTTCCTCACGTATCACTCTTCTTCTATGTTGGCTAAAACCTGAAAAAATTACAGAAAATATCCAAACCATAACAGTATGCAAGGAAGTAGGCATTGATGATTTTTGCTTTCATTGCATTTAATACATACTGTAGTCTTAAAACAAAAGATTCATGTTGTTAATAATATATCTCTGATTATAAATTATATCCCGTAATTATGTATTTCCTTGTTTAGATAGTTGATTGCTTGTAACTATATATTTCCTTCCTTAGATAGCTGATTGTGTTAGGCTGTGAATTAGAGATTGATAGGATATTATTAAGGGATTATTATATACTCTAATTAGGTTCTTATTGGCCGATCTCTCTCTCAAATCATCGGCTGTATAATGAGAAGAAATTTTCCTCAGTGAGGCATTGGGAATTCATCAAATTCTCTGACACATGTGAGCTGCCCACAGCCACCCCCACATCCCCAAGTCTTTGCCTAGGCCAATGCATAGTGAAACCTTTTAGACCCTTTAAGAAGAAGTAAGGCAGGGATGAGCCTATTTTTCTTGTGCATCCTTCCGAGTTAAAATATGAACACTTGCAGATCGGAAAAAACTGTGCAGCTGAAGCTACAGCGCTAAACCCCCACCTCCCAAAAAAACATAGTTCTATTTTGAGTTGCATTGACTTTCCTGGCGGCATATATATAGACGTGCATACTTGCTTCATGATGAAGGTAAAAAGCAAGATAAGAAGAGCATACATGATAAAGTGCTTGTTTTATACATTAAGCTTGCCTATGACAGTAACTAAATCACCAGAATTAGATGATACCACATCGAACTGAATGAAGAACTCTCACTTCAACTTTCGACTTGCTTCATTCTCATTTGCAGCCCTTGATGACATAATACTATCTATCTCTACCATAAAAGTTTTCCAATTGTTGAATAAGCACCAATTGAGAGAGTACTAAATCACACTTGTGGAAGACGAAAGCATATATACATGGAGGGAAAAAAAAGAAGAGGTATCAGAGAAAAAGTACCCACAAACCACATAACTGATGCATAAAATGTTATTAAAGCCTCTCTTAATAATATGAAACATTATATTTAATACATACAAGCACATGCAAACATATTTGTTAATTCAGAAGTTAACTTTCTTCAATTTAAGTATAGACACTTGAAGATGTTGCTGATTTTATTTGTCATTCGGATTTGTATCGATTTTTAATCTCTTTCCCTTTGTTCTATCTTCACTATTCTTGATCGGCAGAAATTCATTACTGCCTGTTATCACAAGTCATAACAGAGAGAAACCAAATAAGCAGAGCAGATGAAAGTCACATTGATGGACCAAGAGATCGAACTCCAAACAGTTCAATACCTCATCGATGAAAATCACCGATGGCTGCCTTGAAATGGCAACCTCAAAGAGAGTCCAGACAACCTTTTCACCCTCTCCGACCTGTCATTTTAAGCAGAAAAAAATTGTTAGACTTCAGGTGTCAACAGAAAAAAAAAAATAAGCCTCTGATTCTGAAGCATCTGCTTGAGCAAGCATTGTCTTCCCAGTACCCAGTGGCCCAAATAGAAGTGAACCGGTCAAAATATTAAGTCATTCTAAACCAAGTCTATTTCGGACTGCTACACATATATAGGGCTGTTAACTTCATTTCCTATTTACACTTTGCTGGCTTCCGAATCACCATTTCCAGTAACGCTTGTTTGGCCATCTCAAGCCATAAAAAGCTGCAATGAAGATCAACAACTGTATAGCCCTCACCAATATCTTCCCATTTGACTGAGGGACTTTTGTCGACAATCACAGAATTTATCATTTCTTCCAGTTTAGCATCATAGCCACTAACAGCATCCTTTACAGGTCTCGGAGTTGTTACATTATTTGCAGCAGGAGTTTCTCTGCCATGGCTGGAAGATTTCCTTACTGCCACTTTTGGAGGTTGTGAAACTGTAGATGCAATTCTCTCAGTCTCAGCTTAGGAAAATAAATATTTATTATGTAAGAGTGCAACAGATGATCTTCTATTTAAAGCTTGTAACCTCTCTGCTACTTGGTCTTGCCATTTTGATATCTTTTGACGATAGGATTTCACCTTCTCACGCTCACTGTAAAAAGTTTCAGGAGATGTAATAAGAACTAGAGAATTTCATTTTTATTTCTATTTTTGATAGATAAAAGAAGTAGACTAATGAATACACCAAAATGTTATAGAATCTACAATCGCATTAACAACTGCAGTCAGTACAGAGTATTCAGAATGAAAGAAACAAGTGCAAATGCAGTCGTCCTGTATAAACAAGTATCCCACGTTGGAAAATAATATTATATTTTGTGGGTATATCTATATTTGCACTTTAGCTACTTGTAAAAATGGAAAGTGCAAGAGGCATAGCCCGAGCACACACGCGCGCCGAGCACATGCGACGTGGGTGCTTAAGTGGCGTTTTTGTTTGGCGATAATCAAGATTAAATTGGACGGTGTAGATTGACCTTACTTAAGATTAAATCTGATGGCTCTAAGTAATTCGGAATTAGCTGTTCAGAATATTTGAAATTCAAATTTTAAATATTAAGTAGTTTAATTAATTAAATTGCCAAATCATCTCATCAGATGATCTAACGGACGAGATTTAAACTGGAGAGTTGCATCTTTCTGTGAAAGGTTTTCACCTTTCTGAAGGCTTCCCGGGAAAAGTTGTGTGTGTTCAAGACATCTCTTTAGTGTCTATAAATCTGCATGATTAGTCTGAAGCAAAACATAACATCAATTTGTTTTATCTCATATATACTTACCGTAGAATTTATTTATGTGTTTTTCTACATTCTTGTTTTTCATTTTCTACATTGATTTCGTTAGTGCAAAAATGCAGTCAATTGTTTTCTTTTACTGAGCTTAAATTGTATCTTGGCAAGCGATTCGCTGTAACCCATTTCGCACACTTGATTCATATAGGTGGGGGCGAATTACGCTTTAAGGAAAATGATTTTTTCGTGCTTTTAAAGTTCCAAATTCTGACATTTTCAACCAAATTCTCCAACACCTTCTTGCATGAGCTCCTCATGAAGGAATGGGATGTGGTGGAGGTTTCCGCTTATGATAAATTTGGCAATGGATATATTGATTTCAAGAATGGAGTTGGGCGAAGGTGACACGAGAACGAAAATGATTGGACTCCATCCATGCACGTTTTTTAGTGTCAACTCCAGAAATTGAGAATATAGGGACTTCAAATTTAGTTGATGGTAATTTTCGATGACATTATACATATGGGTAGCTGAGAAGAGTGATGAAAGTCATGAAACAAGTAATTTTATGCAAGTAAGGAAGTCCGATTTTATAAGAGGTCCAAGAATTGAGGTAGTGAAGAGAAATTGTAAAGTAGATCAAACAGATGTGCGAGAACTAAGAGCAATTTGGATGATCATTTTTTGGTGCTAGATTCTACACAGAATTGATAACTAAAAAAATCATATTTGTTATCTTTTCTCCTTTCTAATTATTTTGGCCTCAAAACTTACTACAGCCCATTGTTATCTAATCGATCTACATTAAGTAGCATCACGTTGCACATGTATATCACCACAACAGAGTAACAACAATTAAATATCAAAACCAAGAGAATATGATAGGCGTCCTTTAGAGAACTCTACTTCCTCGTTAGCTCCACAAGTTCATTCTATAATATCTCTAATATACTTCTTTACACATACTTAGCTGTTTTTATTTTTTTTCTTATTTTGTGTATTGATGCTTTGTATTACAGATGGACCACTCTATGGCTCAACTGCTAACATTGTTTGTACAACTAAAACGTATTAGTTAATACTTAACATTATTTAAGTAACTTAGGATACATTGATTTTTTCATTCCCTCTCTATTAGTTCCATGTATACAACACGTTTCTTCTTTGAAGGTAATGAAGTTTAAGTTAACAGATACGCTAGCGCACAAAATACATATATATATATATATATATATATATATATATATATATATATATATATATATATATATATATATATATATATATATATATATTATATTATCTAAGCCTTTCATTATTTTTTTCCTTTATTAGATTTTTTATTTGACCATAAACAGAAGTCTTCTTAATGTTCGACTTATTTATAGTTTCACATCGTCAATTTTCAATTCTTGATTCCGTAGCCATTGCTCGTCAGTGAAAGGCTGTAGAGAGAAGCACTAGCTGCTTCAATACTTACATTTTCCCCGCTCGTCTGTCAAACATAAGAACAAAACATGTTAAAATAGAACAAAACATAGTCTTTATGTAAGAGAAAATAATCATTTGAAGTATATCAGTTACCCGAATAGAGAGTGTGGAAACGCTTGAAGCTTGTGGCAATCCAAACCCACCCGTAAGAAAAGACCAACAACCTTGCTTTGCAATCACTGTTCCAATATAATAGGACCATTCGTAGTTTAGTGTAATACTTGCCTGTATTACGGCTGAATCAATACTACCAGTAATCTTGATCCAGACTGTTGTAGATGAAAAAAATTGTTCAGTTTAAAGCTAGTGAAATGCTTTTTGAGTTAGACACCAACAAATCAAACTTATAAATAAATAAGAAACTATAATTAAAATATGTGACATAAAACGAATGTTAATAATATGAATCTTAATCATTTGACTTTGTAATGATGGAAAATAAAGTATTTGTTAAACTTAACTAGAAAAACAATATTGATTTGGAAGTAATTGATTAAGATAATATTGGCCATCAGTCATATTTTTTCCGTCTAGCATCCCTCCACCATGGAGTGCTTCCTCTGGTTGCATCATGCACTGCTCAATATTTTACAAGATGTTATTTCAGTAGTAAAAAAAGTATTACATAAATAATTAACCTAAAGCACACAATATTTTTGTTGGTGTTTGATTGTTTAATACAAATTGTTTCTTGACTATACCTCCTTGTGTGCAGATGAGTCGCAAATTGGTCCATCTGCAATGGTCACGCAAGCTAGCATCAGTATATAAAATAATGCATTTGTAAGTAAATTACAATAGATGAAACAATTATACCATAAAACGAACTAGAACAACTAAGAACAAGGGACAAAAAGAGTATATTTTTCAACACACTAAGGCTTGCAATTGTCACGCTTTTGTTCTAAGCTGTAGTACCAAATTTTATAAATATACAGGGACCAGCTTAATTAGTTACAATAAATTAATTAGACAACATATATATTCTGGAGAAGCTAAACTGCTTACCTTATATACATGGAGAAGCATATTCAATTGGTTGGGCATGAAATCAATATTGTTGATCATTAATTGCAACTCTAATCCTAAGTAGAGATCCTATTTGGCTTTATCCCATCATAATTTATGGGACACACTTCCTAATCTCAAATAGAAATCAGCATATAAAACACAAATAAAATTCAACAGAGTTGCTTTATTATCAACGCAGTTGAATCTATCAATCGGGAGTTGTTTTGGTTTTGGCTTTTAAATAAATTTTGTAATAAATCAAGCGTCAGTATATAAAAGTCAACGTTTATGAGTCAAAAGAGATGAAAGATACCATAAAGTGAACTCGTGCAACTAAGAATAAGGGACAAAAATTGTAGAGTTTTCAACATATTAAGGCTTGCCATTCCCATGCTTCTTCCAATTAGGTTTTGATATAGGTTCCAATGCGTTTAAACAGAGAGAGGGTTTGTCCTAACTTTGGAGTTAATTTAATTATGACATGTGGTGTAGGATTTAGATGCTTCCCTTTTCATTTTTAAACTGCAACAGAAAGTATATAATTATTATAACACTCAAATGAATTTTGTAACCCCCAAATTCATTGCCCTACTAATTGTCATCATATGAGAGTTATATTATGTAACGGTTAAAAGAGCTTGTCTATATCGATAGAATTAAATGCAAAAAACGTAAAGGGTTTTATGTCTAATTGGCCAACAAGTGTATGTTATTTTAATTAGCAAAAAAAACCCCTCATGTTATTATTTTATTTGCACACAACGCCTAAGTCATTTTTAGCTTCGGACTTGATAACAAATGTCATTTCTTCCCTCGTATAAAAGCCTTCAATAATTATATAGTTTTACTTTGAAATAATAAAATGAAATTACTTTCTTATTAGATTTTATTTTAAATAAAGAATACAGAATATATTTTTAAATTCTTTCAGAGTAACAGTGTTATATAATTAATTAAAATGCCATATATCTTAATTTGAAGTCCATAGTTTCTAAAACAAGTTTCAGCATTTATTTCCGAATTAATTGCTAAATAAAGAAAAAAAAAAAAAAAAAAAAAGGTTCTTTCTCTGTCGCACCCGAATGTGCAAGTTTGACCACGTGAGGCAATTAACATGCTTGTTTTTCTTCTCTCGTTTTTTTTCTCCTCTTTGATTCCACGGTTTGACTCTACTGAGGAGTTAAGTAATTTATTCTTCTCTGTTATTACTATGAGGCGGATATAGATGATACAATGTCACCTAGAATTTGCTTTTTGTGATTTTACAATCAAATGCAACTAAAAGCATATTCTTAAAAATAATTAAAATTCAAATTACATTGTGTTTCAACTGTAATCAACCATACAACCATTTAATTGTATTTCAGCAGTCTATTTTACACACAACTGTTTTAATGAATTTATTATATAATATAAAAATCAGGGTGTTATTTTAGTTTATACCCCCTCTACAAGTCAAAATTTCTAAATGCATTCACGAAGAGTAACGGAACGTTTCTATTTCTAACCCTGTGGAAACGAAACATATAAGTGTTTTTCACATTCATTTCAACAACATATTTTATGTTTTTTTTTTTTTTGGAACATGTCGAAAAGATCCCGAAATATCGCGATAAGTTTCTAATATTTAGCCTACAGAAATATACACTAACAACGGAACTTTGATCATTATACCCTGTCTTTTGTTTTTCAAAAAAATGTTGAGTATCAAAAAGTACAAGGAACTACTACTAAATGACACTGGAAATTGTAATAATAGTACTGTTTTCAATTTTCTAGTGATTGCAATTCTTTTTTAGAACGTAGTAACAACTTAAGTTATATTTTTCTAATTTTTGTTTAGTTATTTATCAAAATACTTAAAATTTGTCTGAGTATCTCCATATGCATGAATGTGGCGATTTTGAGTATTTTTCGTAGTAATAATATCAAATACGGAGGCCACAAATAATATTGAAGAAGAAAAATTCAAAATTATACATATATAGTTTGCTTAAAAATTAAAGCTAGATTATTAATATAAATCGAGCACTGAAATTGCATAAAAGGAAAACAAAGGATTGTATAAGGATTCATCTCCAACACAGTTTGGAGAGAAAGTTTCTTATATAGCATGGAGCGGTTTCATATTTGGGCAAGTACCCCAAGGTCCAAATTTTGAACATACCCCATCTGTTAACAACTTTTTAATTACAAATCATATAATATGTATTATTAATATCTAAACTAGAAAGAGAATTACTGAAAATGTTTAATGCTAAAAGATTATTTATTTTATTTGTTAGCGTGAAGAATCAGCAAACTAGATCTTTATAGTATTCATCTATTAAATAATATTAGTACTCTTATAAAAAAGAATCTAAAAGGAGGAAAAGCAAAATTTGCCCACTAACTTTGGCGATTTGGCACTTTTGCCCAATATCTTTTCGGGCCGGACTTTTACTCTGTAGGTATCGACTTGCGCCGCCAAATATGCCCAATCGGGCTTTAAACGGGCTTTATGCCTACGTGGATGCCAAATGGCTAAAACGTCAATCCACGTGGAATAACGCATTGCCACCCGTATTTTTTCACGTTCAAAAACGTTTTTACCAAAAGTTATAGGGCATTTTTGCAATTTTGTTAAAATAACTTAAATAAATTCAAAAAATTATTTTCAAAATTATATTCCGAAATTATATTTCCAAATTATATTTAACAAATTAAAATTCAAAAAGAAACTATAAAACTTAACAAATTAATTTTTTTAATTATCGATTTCAGATTATTTTAAGATTATTGTAATTTACTGAAAATATCTTATTTAAGATTATTGTAATTTACTGAAAATATCTTAAAAGGTTTTTAATATTAATGTATTAATATTAACAGCCAAAACAAAAAGAAAATCGGGAATTCGTCTTCTCGATGAATTCGTTGTCGGTAGATGTTTATCTCGGCATCGCGGGTGAAGAAGAAGACCTTCTCTCTTTTTTATTTTGATCTGTTTCTCAAATCAACAGATTAACTTTAAATCAACTGATTCAACCTTAAATCTAAATTATTAAAACATGCTTATAAAATTAGATTTAAGATTTAATTCCTTCTAAAGAATACATGTGAGTTATTTATTTCCATTATAAAAATAAAATCTACTATATTAAGAATATAATGATTGTCGTTGAAATTTTAGGAAAAACACTCTTGAAATTATCTTAAAGATCCTTTCTTAAAAAATTAATTTTGAAAATACTTTTTTTAAATTTATTTAAGTTATTTTAGCAAAATTTCAAAAATGCCCTATAACTTTTGGTAAAAACGTTTTTGAATGTGAAAAAATACGGGTGGCAATGCGTTTTTCCACGTGGATTGACGTTTTAGCCATTTGGCATTCACGTAGACATAAAGCCCGTTTAAAGCCCGATTGGTCATATTTTGCGGCAAAAGTCGATAACTACAAAGTAAAAGTCCGGCCCGAAAAGATATTGGGCAAAAGTGCCAAATCGCCAAAGTTAGTGGACAAATTTTGCATTTCCTCCCATTTAAAATATTATATGAGACGATATTTTAATTTGGACTTAGAATAGAATACGTAAATAAATGACTGATGTATTTTCTGTTGATATTTTGTGGATTGTGTGTAAAGTGTAAAGTAAGAATCCCACGATATTGGAAGAAGATGACAAAAATTCTTGGCAAACAATAGTTGTGTTATTGCTTCAATCAACTATCCGTCGTAGAAACATGAGCAATGACAAAAAGCCTTTGGTTTTATTTAATCCAACTACTAGGACTTACTTGTCAGTCTACAACCTGAATGAATTAAATGTTGACAATGACTTCAACATTTTTATATAGCTAGTGTGAAAAAATTGAAGATATTGTTGATTACTTGCTATTGGAAACTATTCAATACTCCATTTTTTTTACACTCGAATTGAAGTCTCCATGGATGCTATATTCGTCCGGGCTAGAGATTTACAAAAAAAAAAAAAAAAAAAAAAAAAAAATTGTGTTCGCGCACGTTTCTGCAATCTAGTGCCACCAATTGTAAAAGCACCATATAATCAAGTAAGTACAACCATATAAAGGAACATTAGGCATAAAGATTGATATTAGCTATTCAATGACACTTGCACACGAATAAAGGGAACAAAAACAAATTAGGCCAAAGAAATAAATGACAAAGAGAAAGTTGTCTCTACTTGACGGTATTGTAGTATGTGGACAATTAATATACTTATATCCTGTTTTGAGTCGGGAGATAAGATATAGAAAAATGGAAAGTTTCTTTCAACTTTGCAATTTTGAACCCCCATGACATTAAATTACTTGCATTTTAATACGTACCCTAATTCGATAGTTTAAAGGGTCATAGTTTTGATCATTCGTAAACAGCCACACTGTAAATTCATCTTTTAATAATCTGCCCAAACAAATTGACTCGAAAAAACTGTTTGCATTTCCTCACTCAAAAATACCCAGTTTGCAGTAGTCCAAACTTTTCCTCACATCCATCGGGATTTTGAAGAACTTTGAACTATATTTCTTGATTTCATACGCCACAATATATGGCCAATGTAAAGGAATATGTTTACCTGAATACTGCAGATAGCTGTCTGAAACAATATAAACTATTCCACTGAGATAGATAGAAAACTCGAAAATCATTCCTCGTGCACCGAGGTTGACTCTTCCTCCATCTTCTCAAAGTTTTCCTGTGAGTGAGTGAATCTTGGAATGAACTACCGCGGAATATGCTGATGATTCTTATCTAGATAAAATATAAGAGGTGGTTTTTCTACCTAAAAAAGGCATGGAATTCTTGGCAAACACTAGTTGTATTCATTGCTTCAAGCAATGGTTCTTTGTTCCAGACACGCGACCAATGTCAAAAATCCTTTCTCTTTATAAAATTGATCCAACAACTAGGAGTTATTTGTCAATCTCCAGCCCAGATGATGATTTAAGAGTTGACAAGGACTTCAAAAAAAATTCAAGTGTGAAAAGAATGAAGATAGCTAGTATCGATTACTATCTTATTTTATGGAAAGAAAATCAATAGGGGTTGTTAGCTCAAAGTAATAAGTAATCTTAGTTGATATTTAGAATAGGGAGGAATGGACATTCATTAATTAGGAAGCATTATATAACTTGTAATGAGTAATTCGAATTGATACAACAGGAAGGAATGTACTTTCATTAGTTAGAACCAGTGTTTTAAAAGGCGTTGGGCGTAAGGCGTAAGGCGAGGCGTTTTGTGGACCTAGAGGCGGGGCTTAAGCCCCGAGGCGTTGGGCGTATGCCTCACAGATTTTGATATTTAATTTATTAAAATTATATATTTATGATAAAAAGTAGAGACTAGAATTAAGAATATAAAAGAATAAGTTAAGGTATACATGAAAAAAATAAAAAGAAATATTAGTACCAATATAAAGTCAAAAAAGATATTAAAAAACGTTATCATACTTTACATATTGTATAAATTTCATATCAACTCATACCTAGAAAAAAACTACATAAATGACGAAAAAAACTCACAAAATAATGATCATAAAACTAATTTAAAATGGAAGACGACTTTCAGATTTAGAGAATAATTTAGCAAGGATATCAAATATGTTCTAATAGACTTGTCAGATTTAGTCAAATATATATTTTGAAAGCATAGTAAAGAAGAAAACTTATAAATAAATGAACAAAATCAACCTTATTTGTTATCTTTCTCGAGCGTAAGCCCAACAGCTTAGGGCGCAAAAGGCGTAATTTTTGACTTCGGACGTAAGCCCTAAATCATGGGGCGTAAGCCCCGTGAAGGTTAAGCCCCAAACGACTGCCCCGAGGCGTTTTAGGGTCAAAATTGGCGAAGGGATCGGGCTTTTCAAGCATATGGGTCGAAGGAAAAAATTTCGCTGCTTGGACTACTGAACACAGGCCGAGAGGGATATCAATTATTGGGCATCAAAATAAATTCTCCTTTGAACTGGACATTGTGCATAGTAAATAAGTCCGTTTCAATACTTAGTTTAGATGGAATATAAGAAGTCGTTTGGGTCCACAACGATTTCATTTTGACTAAATCAAGGCTGTAGGAATGTGGTGGGTCTGATTTTGTGACTTATATACATGGTGCTCTGTACATCCGTGGGTTGATGAAAGATTGAGTGTACTTATTCTAAACTTATGAAGTATTTATTACGAAATCAGTTACTGCAAAGAGTGTAGTGCTAAGATATACCCCAGTCTTTTAAAAAATAAGATATTTGTGGCAGATCATGTCTTGCCATGCGAAAATAAAGTGTACCTTAATTTCAGTTACTAGTTGTTGCTAAAAAACGGTGGTGATATCATGTCAAAGCAACAAAAAAAAACTTGTTGCAAATAAATATTTTAAATTCTGGATATACCCTTCAAATATTGACGAATCCTTAATCAATCCAATTATGTCGCTAAGTTTATTTAATATTAATGATTTCCTTTTCTAGAGTCGGATAAGAATACATGTAACAAACTGAACCTCTTCTTTCATACTGCATTTCTTTCTTGATTATATTTCTAGTTCTCAATAAGATGCATGCAATCCAAGTTTGAATAAGCAAACTGAGATGAGGTTGTCTTCTCATAGAAATAATGTCCTTTTGGATTTCACTTACACTGAGCACTTAACGAAAGTACGTACCAAACATGTCCTTTCGACACAATTACTAATTACAAACTTTTTATTCTTTGTGGGATCAATCTTAACAGATAAAACCAAGATAAAAAGAACTCATTGGTTGATGATTTTAAAGACTAAACTGAGAACAACTAACTGTTTCGTTTGTTTAAAAAAAAAAAAAGTAAAGCCCTCTTCTTCACGTACTGGTCATAGTTGTGGTATCAAATTTTGATATGCTTAAAATAACGTTATGGTGACAATTAAGTTATCATCCGATCAAAGGCTTTTATTTTAAATTACTTCATAATTGTACTATTGTTGTAAACACCAAAAACCACTTGTGACGTTTCAACTTCCCATTTTCTCTTCTCACTTTAAAGTGTCAACCACCTGTCCATATGTTTTTGTATTTCCATCGCTTCTCAGTTTCAAATTCTGAATCATTGAAACAAAATAGTATTGCAACTTTTTAGTCATGCTTACTTTCCAGTTAACTTTTCATTTTCCAAAATAATTGTTTAGTGCATATAAAATTTATGAATATGCTATAAGAGTTTGAAGTGATATGGGAAGTGTTAATTCTCATTGAATGAAAAAAGAGTACTTATACAACAAACTAAACCTAGGTATGTACTAGTGTTTTAAAAAGCGAATTTGAGGCGCGCCTCGAGACGCGCCTCGGAGCAAAATGAATGCAAAACGCCTTGGAGCGGTGGTATAGAGCGTTTGCTTCCAAAAGCGTACGCCTCATTCTTAGAGGCGTACGCTCGAGGCGCGATTTTTACGCCTCACCACGCCTTGCACCGTACCAATTGACTCTTTGCAGAAGGAGAGAGGGAGACCAACAAAATCTTTTGACTGATTTCAGACTGTTGCTGGCGATTTTTCTTTTTTTTTGGAGGCGTACGCTCGAGGCGCGATTTTTACGCCTCACCACGCCTTGCACCGTACCAATTGACTCTTTGCAGAAGGGGAGAGGGAGACCAACAAAATCTTTTGACTGATTTCAGACTGTTGCTGGCGATTTTTCTTTTTTCTTTTTGTTTCTTTTCTTTTCACATCTTCCTTTTATTCCCTCCTTAATATCTTCTGTCTCTCTCTCAAGCTTGTCCTATTTCTCACTTACCTCTTCCGATTTCTGCTTTTCTGAAACTCAAATTGTACAATTTCCGCCATGTTCGTTTCGCAGATCTATTGTGTGTGTGAGAGAGAGAGAGTAGAAAGAGAGACAGAGAGACGTGGCGTCATTTACTAGTGGGGTGGTGCTTTCATTATGTTGGAAATTATGGTGTTGATCCCTTGTAAATATACCTTCATCAGTTGAGCCTCATAACTTTAGTTTAATATCATTAGGTACTGGATTATGTTTAAAAAGAAATAATCAACCACAAATTATATTTTAAATTAGGCCCTTCATTTTCTAGAAAATTGTTAAATTAACTTTACCATTTTATAGAATGTTACTTAATAAAACTAAAAGAAAAAGTTTCCCAGTTATTATTTTGCAATATTATATTTAATTTTTAGAAAATAAAAAAAAATATTCGTGGGGCTTACGCCTCGCCCCAGCAGACTAGAAACGCCTCGCCCAACGCCTTCGCCTTTTTAAACACTGGTATGTACGAGCGGTATGTACAACGTATGTACACGGTATGTACGAACCTAAACTACAGATAATAAAATAAATTACAATAATTCTATTTATCTCTAATACGCCCCTGCAAAATCGACGTCCCATCAGCGAAGGAGAGTCTGGAATGCATAAGTTGAAAACAAGAGCGCGCCAACGGTTTGATAAGAATATCAGCAAGTTGGTCAAGAGTATTGACATAAGAAACACGAAGAAACCCCTTGTTCACAAGATCACAAACAAAGTGTAAGTCCACAGAGATGTGTTTCATCCGAGAGTGTTGAACGGGATGAAGAGAAAGACGAATAGCCCCCATATTGTCATAAAGAATATGAGGAGCAGCTGACAATGGGAAACCCAGTTCACCAAAAAGATGTTGGAGCCAACGAACTTCAGCAAACGTGTTGGCAATGGCACGGTAATCGGCTTCAGTAGAGAAGCAGAGAAACAACCTTCTGTTTGCGAGACGTCCATTAGATAGGATTGGGACCGAGAAACACGACATAGGCAGAGGTGGAAGTACCATGTAAAGTGTCACCCGTCCAATCAGAATCCGGAAAAGCCGTAAGGGAGAGAGACGGCGAACGCCGAAGAAAAAGACCATGAGATAAAGTCCCTTTCAAGTAACGTAGAACTCGTTTTAGAGCAGCCCAATTTAACTCATCCGGAGCCGCCATGCGTTGTGCAAGGCGATTGACGGCAAAAACAACATCCGGACGAGTGAAGGATAAATATTGAAGAGCCCCAATTATTTGACGATAAGGCGTCGGATCAACCGTCGGTTGAGAGGACGGACACGGTGGATTTGTGGCCATAGGAGTGTGTAACGGCTTAGCACCATCCATTTTGTGACGGGCAAGAACATCAGCAAGATACTTATGTTGACAAAGGAATAAACCTTCGCGACAACGCACAACCTCAATACCAAGAAAGTATGTCAAGGCACTTAAATCTTTAACGACAAAGCGATCACTGAGTTGAGAAATGAGAGAGGACAACAAAGCTGAGCAATTTCCAGTGACTATAATGTCATCAACATAAACAAGCATAAAACAAAGCACTTTATCCCGAGAATAAATGAACAAGGAAGTGTCGGACTTACTTTGAACAAAACCAAAAGAGACAAGTGCAGAGCTAAGCGCCAAGTACCACGCACGAGGAGCTTGCTTGAGGCCGTATAAAGATTTATGAAGGTGACAAACATGATCAGGCAGAGAGGGATCAATAAAACTCGGAGGTTGGCTCATGAAGACACTTTTAGTGAGAGTGCCACGGAGAAAAGCATTGCTGATGTCTAATTGCCGAAGGGACCAACCATGAGTGACGACAAGTGTAAGAACCGTGCGAATTGTTGTGGGTTTTACCACTGGATTAAAAGTCTCCTTGAAATCAATGCCAGGGCGTTGATGAAACCTTTTTGCAACAAGTCACGCCTTATATTTTTCAATGGAACCATCCGGACGCCGCTTGATACGAAATACCCATTTCAACTGCATCACACGAGAGCGCGAGCGATTGGCATACAATCGTTGAAGGGTAAACCACGCATCGGAAGAGGTAGCGGTGGATGAGATTAAAGGGACAATCTCGGCCGAAACTGATCCAAAAAGGGCGGTCAAGATGAGTGAATCTTGCCGTGTCCAGTGGACATGAGCGGCAATGGATTCAGATGTGGAACCTTGAGAAGGGCATGGGAACGTGCGTCCAAATATCCAAATAATCCGAAGTCATGGAAGAGATGGCGCACTTGAGATCGCCAAGAAGCGAAATTACTGCCATTGAGATGAAGCGGAAGGTGGTGGTGGGCGTTAATGGAAATCAGAGGTTCCCCGCCGGGCCCAATCGGACCATTCCTAGATGACAGGCGAGAGGTGAGGGGGGTATTTCCCAAGTTCGATCCATCGTCGGAGGAGTCGGGGGAGTTGGGTGAATCACCGACCATAGGTGAGGATCAAGAATCTCTAGAGAGATTTTAGGTCTCTTGATACCATATAAGAGTTTGAAGTGATATGGGAAGTGTTAATTCTCATTGAATGAAAAGAGAGTACTTATACAACAAACTAAACCTAGGTATGTACGAGCGGTATGTACAACGTATGTATGCGCAGTATGTACAGGGTATGTACGCGTTTCTGTGACGCAATTAACAAGTAAAACCAAGATAAAAAGAACTCATTGGTTGATGATTAGATAGCCCCCTCCTCGATTGTCCAGAAGTAAATGAAATGAATAAAAAGAAAAGAAAGAGATAACTATCAGTTAAGTCTAAGTAACATATAACCGATCGATGCATATCATCAAACACAATACATAGCATTATAGTTTCTCATCGTTTATTCATATATAGAGTTACACATATATATATATATGATGAGTTGTTTGACTAATTAATAAGGGCTTTGTCCCTGTATATTTCCAGGTGAATAATACACGCATTTGTTCATGGGGCTACAAAAATCTGCATCACACCATTCAAAGGGACATGGAACTTGTGCGCAACTCAACTGTGTTGTATTTTTCCAGACCACTTGCAGGTACTCATGGCATAATGAATATGGTGCTTCCTGGTCTTTGTCACATGAATTGTTTGTGTAGTTATAGTACGCTTCTCCTTCTACCCACTCTCTCACTCTGCCGCTGGATCGTTCATTTCCTCTGGCATTGCCTTACATGCAAGCATATTTTCCCCAAAGTCTCCAGGTGGAAGCTCAACTGGACCGAAGATTGCTGCCAATATTTTTGCCACCTGTTTTTCCAGACTAATGTTCCACTCAAGAGGTGGGACATTTTTCAGGGCCCTCAAATCGTTATGTGTACATAGGAACGCCTCTGCCAGTTTAGTGGCACTTTCTCCATCAACAAAGTCATGTGGGTCGACGACTATATCATGATTTTGGCTGCATGAGAAAACAAAGTGGCTTGGGAGGAACGCGAAGATCATTAGCAACACAATCAGGAAAAATTAAGAGAGATTGCTGGAGATTTTGACATGTTTGTAACACAAGGAAAAATTAGGAGGATGTTTTGGATGTAGGCGAATGTTGCATAAGAGCTCCCATATATATATATATATATATATAGATCGATCTCATGTGTTCAAATCCGTATGGCCTTATTAATTAGTACCTGACATACAACATGCATGGTTTAATATTAATTTCTTACAATACACATCATGTTCTTATTAAATAGAATCGAAGTCACTGTCATTGGAAGTTAACTATCAGACACCACATGTTATGTTAACTTTCAGTTAATATATAGGGATAAAAGCGTCAAACTCCCTATACTATAGGGGGTGTAGCGATTTGCCCCCTGAACTTTTTTTTTTGGCAACAAGCCCCCTATACTATGGATAAATAAACACTTTGCCCCCTGAGTCGCTTTTTCACCATTGGATTTGAATACGTGTCAACACTTTTTGCCGTTGGATTTGGACTCAGGGGGCAAAGTGCTTATTTATCCATAGTACAGGGGGCTTGTTGCCAAAAAAAAAGAAGTTCAGGGGGCAAATCGCTACACCCCCTATAGTATAGGGGGTTTGACGCTTTTATCCCTAATATATAACTCTCTTGCATGCCTTGTTCTATTCAAAGTTTTCCTTCTCTATAGAACAGATTAATGTTATGACTTCTACATTAAAGTCTACCTGGTTACTAAATAATTGATAATAATTAAATTTTATTATTTTAGAAAGTTCTCAAGTTTTAATACTTTGTTTTTAATTGAGATTTTCTTACTTTCTAATTCTTTTCTCTTTAATTGAGATTTTTAAAAGAATAAACAACAAAGAGAAAAATGTGAAAACAAAAGAACTTAAATTGCAACTTACTAACTGATCATCGTAGTTTATATATGGACATCCAAATCAAAACAGTTCAATTCAGTTGGAGTCACTCGCCTACCTAAATCATGCAAAAGTAGTGAATTGGAAGGAATATTAAATAAACAGGAATTTGACCACTTGACCTCACTATTAGATATTAGCTGATAAGGTGCAGTCTCTTAGTGTACATTTCTAATAGTTTGATATTAATAAATTATAATTAGTGAATCAATATTCCCAGAGGTTTTCCTGCTTAGAACTACTTGAATGGGAAACATAAGAAAGATGAAACAATTATGGCGTTATTAACACATCAGTTATCTACCCCTAATAAAATACACTATAAAATGGTGCCAAACTTCAATTATTGGCCTAATTCTAATCATGCCTGTTTAAACAAACTTCTGCCAAAAAGAAAATCTTCATGTTGAAAAAAAAAAAGCAATCTCCATAACGTTTCAAAATGCAGTTGATTGCCCTTATCTTTCTTCATGTATTTATAATTTTATAAACTAAAATAATTTTAGTTACAAATTAATAAAAAATGAAAATCATTAGTCTATTTGAATCCAAGAGCTAGACCGGGGGCTCCATTGCTTTGTCCTATTTTCCCTCCAAAGAATTTTCTCAAACACGTCTCACCCTGCATACCTCCAGAAAACCAAGAAAAAAAAAAAACCAAACATTAAACTAATTGAAAGCACCATTTTCCCCTTTCGACTACTAGTACACAAAGTCGCTTTTTGTATATCTTACAACATAATTAGCATTAGTAAATGGGTGCATCAAATTCCTAGAATCTTAAACATGGGTTGTATGGTCAGAAAATGATTTTTACTTCTATTAATTTGAAGAATAAGTAAAAAAGAACAAGGCTTTCCTGTAGAGAAATCAATATTCATCTTCAGGGTACTGAGAATTTTAATGCTCTATTTGTTTATTAAGTCCACTTGATCTAATATTGCATTGTGATGAATTAATTCAAAAGTTTCTACACCAAAAAGAGTAAAATGTTTTACAGATGCGGGTTTTTCATTCGGGGTAAGATCTAATAATATTTGACAAATCTTGATTTTTATGAACTATACATTGACTTTCTTTAAATATTTGTCCTTATAAATTCATTTGTTGTTGTACATAAATTTACTACAACAGGGCTGATCTCCCCGGAGTAAACGACACGATTCTTGAACGTCCAAATATTGATATGGTTGCATACTATGTGAGGAGGAATGGGAAATTATTGAATGCAGGTTCATGAATCCGTCATTTTTGGGCGTCTTTCAAAACTTGTATTGATTGTGAGGATGAAAATTTGAGAATCCAATTGCAAGAAAACTTTGTGCAAGATTTGAATATTTGTGCATTAATTGCTTTGTTTCATGCTAATACAACATAGCATGTGATTATTTAATTTAGTTAGGCGATAGTGCCAGACTCATAAAATCACGTATTACATGATCTCTCTCTCTCTCTCTCTCTCTCTCTCTCTCTTTATATATATATATATATATATCATAACTTTTTCTTTTATATTTTTAGAATTATTTATTTAGTTATAATGAGATGATTTTCACAAAATTAGATATCAATTTACATTTGAACGTACATAACATCCATAAGTCAACACACGTACCAAAAATCAAGTACGCCTTGTCAACGCGATTTTAGTTACCGGCTAATAGACAGAAGACATCCCAGAATCCCAAGCTGTAACAACTCCATCGTTGTTTACTGCAAAAAATCGATCTCATTTCCCAAACACAACTTCCTTGTAGCCATAGACGTATTCTCGTTTCACGTCGCAGGCCATCAAAGTTGTCGGTTTCTCATCGTGATTTTCGCTGCATGAGAAAACGAAGTGGCTTGGAAGGAAGGCCAGGATCATTAGCAACACAATTATGAAGAAATTAGGAGAGATTGCCGGAGATTTTGACATGTTTGTAACACAAAGAAAAATTAGGAGGATGTTTCGGATGTAGGAGAATGTTGCATAAGAGCTCCCATATATATAGTCGATCTCATGCGTTCAAATCCGTATGGCCTTATTAATTAGCACCTGACATAGAACATGCATGGCTTAATATTAATTTGTTACAATACACTTATACACATCATGTTCTTATTAAATAGATTCGTAGTCATTGTCATTGGAAGTTAACTATCAGGCACCATATGTTATGTTAACTTTCAGTTAATATATATAAATATCTTGCATGCGTTGTTCTATTCAAAGTTTCCCTTCTCTGTAGCAAATAGAGTAATTTTATGACTTCCACATTAAAGTCTACCTCACTAAACAATTCATAATAACTAAATTTTATGAATTTTGGTGTTCGTCATCGTTCTTTACATTTATTTCTCCTAACAGACCACTACCTACCATTTGCATTGCCAGCATGGGTGGCGAAGTACTATATTATTTCAAACAACAACGAAAAAAATTCTAAAATAGTTATATAGGTATGTACGTGCACACAAACACTATAATTTTTTTAAACTATAAAAAGAAGAAGATGTAGATGCATAAAATTCTAGTATATGTAAACTTCCAGTGTTAATTTGAATATGATGATTTTGAAAAACACATTAAAAAGAAGTCACTCGTAAGATTTTCTGGACTGGTATCATAGAGTGGATCCTACTTATCTTAATCGATGGTAACACCTCATGGGTATTCTTTTTAAGCAAGTAATTAACAATTATCCGGACAATGTTTTTGTTTAGAATATAAACTGATACTTTCTACTGATTTTTATCAATGTGTTTTAGGATTCGGAACACTGACCTGCAGAAAGTCATAGAAGTCTACACCAGCTTCTTCTGAGGAGGATCTTATATCGAAATAACTGAAACCTAATCCAGTTGGTTGATCGATGTATATAAGGTTCGACTCCTACCATATTTTGTTACATATAAAAAATGTGTGAAAAATAGATTCTTTTATATAGAGTATAAAATTCTCATCCCCTATTTTTTATATTGGATAATCACATACTTCATGAAATTTGGCAATGAGATAATAGAGTGTGTAGAACTACTTGTGCAAACCTCTTACACTTGGAGGGTTACTGTTTAATTTATAGGGTTACTGTATAGCATATAAATGAAATGTATTGGGTGCTTATATCTTAATGTAAGCTGGGCTCTTCTAGTGAGGTTGGCTCTTTTAGTTATTTGTTGGCTGCATTATTTTTCCTCCTAAAATTAATTTCTTTAAACCAAGAGCAATACGTACCATAACACATAAAATATCAGTGACTAATTATAAATTCAGAACTTTGAGCTAAACAACAACCTAGATTAACATCTAATTTTATTTTTCCTGTGAGATTATTTTTCACACCAAAAGGGCCACGTTGATAGAGCTATGTTCAACAACTTTACTAAAAAATAACAGGTATAGCAATTATGCAACCAATTCTAAATTTAATTTTGCTGGTGCAGTGCCACAGTAAAGCAGCCATAAATATCAAATAAGTGAAAACAATATTACTATTGGTATACTTCTGCTGCCCTAGCTTATTGGCATGATTAACTGCTAATATTTGGAGGAAGATTAGAATACCTTGTCCCAACTAAACTTATTCCATTCAAGTGATAAGTCATCTCTTAAATGAGACATGCCATTTTCATGGAACAAATCTAAAGAGCCACTGCATCCGGGTCCTCCACTCAACCATACAACAACAGTCGCACTACTGTTCTTGTTCCTTGACTCGAAGAAAAAATAAAACATCCCGCAAACAAACCATTATTTACTAGATTAGATTGTACCACATTTCTAAATCTTAATCTTCTAAGAATTTCCAGAATAAGAAAAATTGCAGATGTTCCTTCTAACTGATCAATATCTGTTATGAAGATTTTATAACAAAAATAAAGTCGTATGGAAACAAGGGGTTGTAGTTATATTAGATATACCTGGTGTCTTTTGTGTGTGGAAGTTTATAATAGCCAGCATGGTGACCAAAGTCTTCTAAAGTAGTTCCATTAGAGTTAGAAGATGTAGTATTCTCCCTCAAGTACGGGAATCGGAAATTCTTTTCTACGATTGTTGGTGCAGTGAGATGAGGTTGATCACATCCAACAATGTTGAGAGGTTTGATGAGCTTTTCTGCTTGTTTCTTTTGGAACTCTGCAGCTGCAGAATATGGGATATGATAAGCACTAGCATCTTCTTTGAAAACAAGTGTGAGAATGAGAAGAAAGAGTGAAAAGGTAGGCGTCATTTTGCTGATGGTTCTTTGGGGAAGTTGGGTTTATTTATAGGGATTAAACACACATATGCATTGAATTTAACAGCATGCGGAATTATTACACTAATGATCAACATTCAGATAATTGCCTAATAGCATTACATTAATTTGTTCCATGAGCCATGTCTCATCCCTTTTTACATCTGCATAACTGCATTGCATCTATGTTAGCACCGTCAAATAGTTGATACTTTTTACAAGTGAAAGCTTTTTATTTGATTTTGAATTTCTAACACAAAAACTCTTCCAACATGTTATGATAGTTTGTATGTATATTGGTGCATCTGTTATGGTATAATTAATTGTATAGCATTCTTTGTTTTCCAAAAAGTGAAAAAGGAAAAGACATCACATATTCTCTTCTTTGTTTTCCAGAATATGTGCATGCCGCAACTACTAACCTCGTATCATCTCTTCATATGAAGAGAAAGTCTGTTTTCTTGCATAGTGTAGTAAAAGAGAAATATATGAGAATAATATTTAATTAAGATTCATTAATCTTTAAACATTTCGGAACAACATCGTAGATAAACAACAGTTATCTCTATATGGTTAATTACCTTTGTTTTAGGTTTCGTTGTATATTACTTGATTGTGAAATGAAATTATATCAAAATTATAAATATCCAAATATTCTAGTATGTTAAATAATGGCATATGTTACATCCCCCCTTAAGTGATAGACACAGTTGCATGAGAATCGAGACAAGAATTTCCAGAATAAGAAAAATTATTTACAAATTTTTTTATCTAACTCAGATTCCTATGTAACGACGGAGCAATGCCCCAAAACATCGACAAAAACTTGTATAAATACTTGGTAGGCATCCAGAAAAATATTTTTAAAAGTTCTCTATTGGATGTCATCGGGATAATAAATTTAACAACACATATCTTTGAACAAGCTATATTTGGGTCGAAAACAACAAAGAGGAGAAAACTTAGCGTCAATGTATTTTGTATAAAGAAAAAGCAAGTAAAACTGAGAAGAGTCAGAGAATGAATATTATTGTGTACATACCATTATAGTGTGTCACGATAGCTCTATAAATGTTTGCATATACTCTTTGCTTTCAAGTGGAGAATTGATTTTAGGTGGTTTTATGACAGAGAGGCGGGAGTAATGGACGTTCATAAACTTCAACTTATATTTTCTCCTTATTAACTTCGAGTATAGTGTATGTAGATGCAGAAACATGAAAGAGGAAAAAAAGTATTGTGAATAAATCTTGAATAAAGAAAAAGTAAATAAAATTGAAAGAGTTAGATATGAATATTATTGTGTACTTACCTAAGGCTGCAAATTCGGGTTCGGGTTTCGGGTACCCGACCCGACCCGCGGGTAAAATACCCGATCGGGTAACCCGAATTTGCAGTTTTCGGGTATTACAAGTACCCGGTACCCGAAATTCATTTCGGGTACCCGACTGTTTAAATTCTCGGGTACCCGAAAACGCTCGGGTACCCGAAAATTTTCTTTTTTTTTTATTTTTTTTTTAAAAAAACGTTTTTTAAAACGTTTTTTACTTTTTGCCCAAAGACGTTTAGTTACAGAAAGTCAGAAAGTTTCTGTAACTTTCAAAAAAAAAAAAAACGTTCAAAACAAAAAAAAAACTCTCAAGAATCCGACTCACACGGGCCACGGCGACTGGCTGTTCGGCGACTGGCTGTTCGGCGCAAATCCGGCGGGCTGTTCGGCGCAAATCCGGCGCAAATCCGGCGGAAAATCGTTGTAATTTGTGAACTAGGTACATTATTTTTTGTTTTATTTTCCAAATATCTTGTAATTTGTGAACTAGGGTTTTCGATTAGGGTATGGAATTAGCCAATTAGGGTTTGTGAATTGGGGATTTCGAATTAGGGTTTCAAATTAGTAATTTCGAATTAGGGTTTTGAATTAGTAATTTCGAATTAGGAATTAGGGTTTGAAATTAGGGATTTGAATTAGTAATTTCGAATTAGGGTTTCAAATTAGTGTTTTGAATTAGGGATTATGAATTTGTTATCTTTTTTTGTTAGTTGTTTCTTTTTTAAATATTTATTTTCTTGGGTGCTTTGAGTCTTGGTGCAATTCTGATTACAATGAATCCTTTTAGTAGTTTGTTGGAGATTGGAAAAGTTCTTGGTAATAATGCATAGTTCTTGATAGAATGATAGTAGTGCAAGTAATGCACTAGGAGGTTGTGAGAACTGAGAAGTGATTAGGTTTCCAGAGTTTCAACTTTGATTCCTTGTTAAGTGATAGTTCTGTAATTTATAAGCTCATTTCTAGAGATCCTAGCATGACCCCGAGGCCTATGATTATACAACAGGAAGCCATGGTGATTTTATACTCAACATGAGTTCCTTGTCGAATATTATGCAATTCTTGGTTGATTCTATCATACTTGATATTTGGCAGTGTCTAGTGTTGGATTAAAGAGAAGAAGAAACATTGTCATAGATAGATAATAAAATATACGGCCTCGTTGGCTTGAATTTTGACAGGGGTACCTTGAGGAGGAAGCAAGAGAGTAATTGGTGGTATCCTTGTAACTTAATCATACCTCTCTTACTTGAACTTATGAAAGTTTCAAGGGAGGATGAAAGTTGTTGACATGCTGTCGTTTCATTGTGGGATTTGAACCAAGGCTGTGGACTTGAATTCATGTAGTTAGTTGAATGTCTTGTTGAAATAACTTCAAGAGAATCGAGCATCTGATATTATTTCTGTAATATGTGATGCTACAACTGTTGCCCTCGCTAAGTATGTTGTGCAAGTATATTAGTCGTTCTCTCTCGTCGCCCTCTCCCTTTTTCCTGGATATACGTATGTGGCAGAGAGTAAACAATTTTGCTATATTTCTAATACTTCTTTCATTTTCTTACTTTGTTAGTTATTTAGACAATGGCGGATGAGGAGGCATCTTCTTCTCATAATCGGGCGACTGAGTATTATGTTGGAGATTTTGTGTCGCGTATGGAGGATATAGAAGAAGAACAACCATCTTCACTACCCACCCAATCTCAACAACCCTTACTTGATTCAGGGGAAGAGGAAGAAGAACAAGCACAAGAAGTAGAAGTAGAAGGAGAAGAAGAAGAAGAAGAAGGAGAAGGAGGAGGAGAAGAAGGGGAAGCAATTGTGTTTACGTACGAGATAGAGGAGAAGGGGAAGGATGGTAAAATTAGAAAGAAGAGAAGAAAGATTATGCTTAGGTCAAAGTATTGGAAACATTTCAAACCCTTCATTTGTAACGTGAGTAAACATTTGAAAGGGCGGTGCTTATATTGTTCTCGACAGATTGCTGCATGTCCTGTGAAACATGGCACGAAAGGATTGATCAACCACTTCAGAGCTTGCAAAAAGAAGCCCAAAAATATAGAAGTAAACCCTCCAACTAAGGATGCAATTGATAACTGGAAATTTGATCAGGACTACATAATGGAGGGGGTCACGTTGATGATAATTAAGGATGAGATGCCATTCATTGCAGTTGAGAAAGGTGGAATGAGAGAGATGATGGCTCGAGCCTGTCCATGGTTTCGCATGCCTTGTCGTAAGACAGTGACTGATAAGACCTATCAGATGTATCTTAACGAGAGAGGGAAGATGAAGACTTTTATTAAAGGAAATGCTCAGAGAATTTGCCTCACCACTGACACGTGGACTTCGATTCAGAGGACGAATTACATGTGTCTCACTGCCCACTTTATTGACAAGGGGTGGAAGTTGAGAAAAAGAATTTTAAACTTTTGCACTTGAAAACAAAAAGTATATGCAGACAAAAAGTAACTTACCTTGATAGTGTGTAACTAGATCTCTATTTATGTCTGCATATACTTTTTGTTTTCAAGTGGAAAATTAGTTTCATGTGGTTTTAAAATACGGAATCGAGAGGATTGGACGCTCATAACTGCCGCTTATATTTTCTCCACGTAAGTTGTTCAATGTTGGGACGTAGTAGTATTAGATCAACCATGTACTATAGGTCAATACGAAACAGTTGATTCAACCATGTAGTTGTGTAAACTCATCATTGTTCACCAATTATATAACATATAACTTGTCTTGGCTACTCCTACATGATTCTAAAAAACATTAAAGATCAATTAAGGGAAAAATAAGATTTCACATAGTCAAATAGATAATTTGCACATGACGAGAGTAAAAACAGTTTCTTAAAACTGTAGTAAGACGACAATATTAGTTTCATATGCCATGGCATTAAAGTATCCTAGTCGTCCACTTGAATCTACAACAGATTTTGATGTACAATTTTGTCTATTTTTTTCGTCTATAAAGCAAACACACAACGTTCTAACAAAGTTCTATATCCTTCTCAAAGTCCTTCAACATGTTAAGTCTATACATCCATTTTCTGTTGGTTTTTATACTTTCAACAAGTTGATTTAAGTCCTCTGAACACGTTGTATCTTCTAAACTCGTGGACTCCTTATCAGATTCACATGCTACCTCACCTTTCTCCTATGATAGCTACATAACTTTGACTGTCAATAAAATACCTTAATTTACCAATTTTGGCAATTGTAAAATAGAAGTATTGTATAATACCTGAACTTAGTAATCTGTCACTTTCCTTTTCTCAATTAGCTTGAGGAGAATCTTCAGCTTGAGGAAAAACATAACCAAATCGTGTAGCAACTTGATGCGAACTTTTAGCACCAATGTCATTTGGAACCACCTCTTTCATGGTTTCATAAGACTTCTTTGTCTTCATTTCAGCAGCCAATATTGAGCACTTCAACTCTTGTGTGGCGTTAGAATACTCCAATTTTTGACACATTAACTTCTCTGTACACTCAGAAGCTTTGGAGTATTGACACTTCAAGTCTTCTATTGCGCAATCCACTTCGATGGTTTTGCGCCTCGTTTTTTCACTGGTTTGTCCCTCTGCCATGCTCATTTTGCATTTGCACCATTGTCATGTGAGAACACTTTAAATTCTTTCTGAACATCTTTATAATGTGATCCCTCTCCCTTATTTCATTTTTCAGGTTGTTGTGCCTCTTATTCAACTAAAAGATTGTCTCATTTTCCTCATCATGTCACTATTTTTTCCTGAACGCCCTAGCATATTTCTCCTCTGATATTTTTACCTCCTCTTTCAACCTCATAACTTTTTCCTTCAATTCTTCACCTTTAGTTTGACTTATTAGCAACTTGTTTGAATATGTTGACTTCTTAAATTGGTCTAGGATATGTTTTTTCTCCAATGACTGAGATTTTTCTTTAATTGCATCCATACACATTTCAAGATTTTTCTCCTTCACCTCAACCTTCTTTTCATAGTCTCTTATTATGTTATCGAACTCACCTCGATGAAGTAACGGTTTAACGAGTTCGATAAATTTCGAGATTGTTGCGATTACAGACATTGTTACAACTTTCAATTTGCTAACTATTGAAGGGGACTGTAAAAATCTGATTGGCTAAAGCTTCGAGAATAGAGACAAAAAAATAGAACTTGAAAAGACAATATCACTTAAACCTCGAATGATACAATAATGACTTATGTTGGAATCAGCTAAATATACAATAACGACTTAAAGTTAGAATTAGTAATCTGAATTACAATCACAAACAAGCAACGCACAACATATGTATGCCATCTTTTTTCTTTTTTCTTTTTTCAGTTTTTTTTAAAAACTACCAGTACACATGTATTATAACAACAATGTACACACGATGCGATGTACATAATTGTTCATAACTTGACTATCTATTTCCATTGATTGTCATTGATTTATATTTGTTATAACTATAATGAGTTTGGCACTTTGGCTTAACTAAATTAAATGCTCATTAAAAATCACATGATATGTCGTATTAACATAAAATAAATGATAATACATACACAACATATGTATAACTTTTTTTTCAAATCTTTTTGAACCTACACGCACACATGTATTATAACAACAATATGCGCAATATTAATGGTACGTACATAGTTATTCATAACTTACGTATCTATTTCCATTGTAAGTCAGTGAATTACAGTTGTTATAAACTATTGTGAGTTGTTTGAAGTTTATCACTGAGATGTCATATATTATCTAATCTTATGAGTTTAACACTTTGGTCTAACTAAATTGAATGCTCAGTAAACATCAAATACTCTGTAGAATTAACATAAAATAATTGTTAATACTTGCTATGTCAATGTACTAAAGTTGTTATATTATCTACGATTATAGATAGCATTTATACAACAATTTACGCGCAATTTATACAATAATTTACACGAACATACTGCACAAATCTGAAGTACATCTAGGTGACACATAACATACGTATGCAATCCTTTTTTCTTTTTTCAAATAGTTTCTGGAACTATAAGTACATATTCATTATAACAACAATGTACAAACAATGGTATGTATATAATTGTTAATGACTTTAGTATATATTTCTATTGTGTGTCACTGGATTATACATAACACACCCTCATACCTTGTTGTTTTAGATTGTTTACAATTCATAATTTAAACAATAGGAACAAACATACTTAAATGGGATACTAAACACGTGAACAACATATCTTGTGTTTATTCTTTTTCTCTTACTTTCTCATATCATCGGAATCATCTCAGCCCTAATATTTGTGCATGAGTGTTTGTATTTTCTATAAGTAGGTCCGAGTTTGTAATTTTGGTGAAAAATTTCATTACTTTGTTGAGTTTCAATAGGAAATGCATGGGCATATGGAAATGTTGGAACTCTGCAAAAATAATGCATGTGTTATCCTTAATTGTAAGAAAATGTAAGATATTGAACAATTCACAGCCATGTGTGAATTAATGAGATTGAATAAGGAATGGCCTATCAATATCTAAATAATATTATTTTTTAGTTTTTGTACCATTTATTATTGTCATTTAATAATGTTGTAAGACTTAAATATAGTATCAATAGATACATTTATTAACATTTTTTAGTTTAGGTAATATCTAAATCTCCGTCACATCTTGCTACAGATTGTGTACAATTGATATTGTAAAACAAAAAGAACAAACATACTTAAATAGGATTCTTAACACGTGAACAAAATATCTATCGATGTTGTAAGATAAAACAACACAAGTATGATATATATATACACACACACTAATGGCATCTTAGAATCATTAAGACGACAAATCACCCAAATAGTAATAAAACTTTATCTATTAGATCAAAATAAAGCTACTGCAAAATAGAGCTATAGTTGGAATACTTACTAACAACATCTGAACTAGAAAACGAGACCGAAGTTCCAATCAAGAACAGAGGAAATCGAGTACCACCAATTGCAAAAGCACCATATGAAGGATTTAAATAGGTGTAAGAAATGATATTTGCTTTTGTGTTTGCTCGAAGGCGTAGTAGTATTGAGTTTTGTATATTTTGGAAAATCCATGTGACTAATTTTTTTTTAAAGTCCAAATATGAGAGATAGTGAGGATATGGATATGTTAATCCATGTTATGTGATTATGTAATTTCAATTTATCATATGATTCTTTTGTTACGGTCATAATTTATGTGGTTTTAACATTAAACAGGCGTATAGTAAGGATTATGTCGGATTAATAAATATGTACATACCTAGATCCTAACATAATCTTAATTTCCTGGTTAGTCAATTAGATGGTCAGATTATATGCAGAGTTATTCGTGGCTATATAATCCGTGGATTGTGTCTACATAAGATACAAAGTAATTTGTAACAGTAACATGTAAAATATGCCAATATGAAATAGTTAATTCAACCATGTCCTAAAGCAAAAATCAATTAAACGTAAATTTTAAAAATGATATAACGCCTGAGAAATAAAATATTTGATATTACAACAATATAATAACAACAGGAAAAAATGAAAAATCTTCAAGTTTAACAAAAACTTAAAAACAGATTATATTGCCTAACAAAATAATTTTTTAAAAAAATGAATAAAGACAACAATATAGTAAATTTGAACACAAGATATAATATATCTGAAATAGAACGAACACTAATAACAGAGAAAAACAATTCTGGAAATTGAAAAAAAAAAACTTATAATTCAAATTGGGAAATTTAACAATTTATTTTTGAGCTAATGGCAAATTCATACAACGAATTGTAGGCTTTTTGTGGATTACACCGCAAATTGTAATTGCAAGCAATATACACCACGAATTGTAATATTTTTGCAAGTTGCACCACATTGTGTGTTTGTAGGTTTTTAGAGGGTATTTTTGTCATTTTTTATTTTTATTTAATGAAATTTTACAATTTACACCCCCAAATAAAAATTAACTTTAATCCCTAAACTCTTGTCCTGAAAGTTTTACAATTTTTTTAAAAAAAAACAATATAAATAACAGCAAATCACCCAACTTCAATTTGAAGGAAAAGATAAACAATCTGCTTCGTTCTTCTCTCTTCTTCACCTCACCGGCTTCACTCTCACATCCAACTAAAATTAAAAGAATCGAATTTACTATTTTCTTTGATCAAAGCTCAAAACACTCCATGTATATTCAAAGGGGGTGTGATCTAATCGGCAAGAACAGATAAAAAGAAAAAAAAAAGTCATAGATTAGAGTATAAGAATCAAGATCCCAAAACCCCAAACAAAAAACAAGAAAAACACACAATCACAGAAATCAAAGTATCCAGAATATTCGTTAAATCCGTGAGCACTCAAAAGCTCTCGTTCATGTCCGTTCCACAACAAGGACGAAACATGTGAGCCTGTATTGACCAAATTAAAACATGCTCCAGTATTAGTGTTCCGAAATTTTATTTTGTAGCTGGGTGATTTGATTTTATTTATGTTGTTTTTTTGTGAATCGTGAAAACTGCTTCAGAACAAAAGTTTAGGGATTAAACTTATGTTTTTATTTGGGGGTGTAAATTGTAAAATTTCATAAAATAAAAATTAAAATGTCAAGAATACCCTTTAAAAAACCTACAAACACACATTGTGGTGCAACTTGCAAAAATGTTACAATTTATAGTGTATATTGCTTGCAATTACAAATTACGGTGTGATCCGCAAAAAGCTTACAATTCGTGGTATGAATTTGCCATTAGCTCATTTATTTTTATAAAATTAAAAGGCTAAAAAAAATGAAAAGTAAAAGCAACAGTTGAGCTAATAGGCCCAGGCCCTGTCTCCATGGGGCAGCCTGCTGCTGGTATTTTGGTCCATTGAGGTAATAGGCTTAATAATACGTCTCAATGAATGTCCGGAAGGCCCAAGTGAAGAATGGCCCATGGATAGTATGAAATTTGGGGTGGAGCAGAGCAAATAATAATAATATTAAATAATAATTGTGGGGTAATAGCAAAAACTATCCATGTGTAATTTCTAATTGCATTGCAAAAAATCTATGTGTAATTTTAACTGGAAAATCCCCCTGTATTATTTGGTCAGTGGCAAAAAAAAACCCTCCAACCCATTAGTGCCTCTCCAATTGCAAGTGGAATTGTAATTTATGATAGAAAATTACCTTTCAACCCCCAATTCTTCATTATGGAAAAGATTTAAAAAAACAAACAAACATATCCTCCATAGCAACGAGATTTGTTTTTCTTTATCTATAATTAAAGTTTATGAGTGATAAAGGTCTTCCCCTTTTTTTTACTGTATTAAATTAAGAACATGAAAGTCTTGAAACTTATTTGTGTTACCTTTTATTTCTTCTCTAAAAGTAAAATTAACAATTAAGAATGATATTCAAGTCCTAAAATCTTTATGTAAAATCTTGGGGGTAAAGATGACATTTTACCGCAAGTTAAAGCTAAAAGTTGATCCGGGTGCAGCGTGCTAATTATTGTATAAAGCAGGGGGAGTTTTCGCCTATTAAAATTACACAAGGTTTTTTTGCCAATTTGGGATTACACGGTGGTAGTTTTTGCTATTTGCTCAATAATTGTGTAAACGTGAGGAGGAACGAGGAAGGAACTCAATTTAATTCCTCTTTGAAAAACTCTAAAACCAATCTAGAGTTTCAACTTGGTGATTTGTTATCGAGGAGATCCTAAATACATATATAAATTGGCCTTCAGAAACAAGACACAGTAAGAAGTATGATACAGCCACTATTTAGCAATTTTTTGTTTTTCTATCTTAATATGTTGGTTATGATTCTAACAACCAGTTATGTTAGTGGTAATTTACTTTTGTCAGAAATGTTTTTTTACCCAAAAGAATTTCTCAAAGCTGTGATATAATCTTTCTTAAAGGTATGATATGAATTAAAAAAATATCAGTAAATGTTACTCCTCGATAATTCCCGTCAACTTTCATGCTGCATTTCTTCGTTTGGTACACATATGTGTTGTCTTTTTAGTGTGGAAGCTTTATATAATTTAGTTTCTACTTTGATTTTTTGTTTCTAAAGTGGATCCCACAGTTTTCTATCGATATGTGAGAGTTGGAGTAGTGGCTTCTCTTTTGTTTTGGACATAGTGATATTTATTTATTTTTGCTATTAAGTCTGCACTTATTCTAAATTTTGAATACTTTTTTCATTTCATTCTAACTTTCTAACATTTGTGATTTTTGCAGGTTAATTGGTTCTTTATTCGGGCGTCATTATCAGAAGATTGAATGCAACTATTTTTGCAGGTTGGTTCTTTATTCGGGCGTGAATAGTGATTTGAAGTTTAAGACATCATTCTTCTTTGTGAATATCTAGTGTTTGTCAAATTAGTAATCACTGAATTTAAAGCTTGCTCAATTGCTTATGTAGTACATAGTATTTGAACTTTCGTAAGCTAATACCAGAAGAATTTTGGTAGGAGTATTTTTTTTTTTTTTTTTTTTGAAGGAATTCTCTTTAGTATGTGAATTTTGGTAAGCTAATACTAAAAGAATGTGTTTTAGGAAGTCTCTGCAAAAATCATGGTCATTGTATATCTTTTGCCTTTAACGGGGTAATCAAACAAGTGTGCCATTTTGTTCTTTTTTGTCTCGATTACTTTGTATGTTTTGATGTAGAAGTGTGTCGGTCAAAATATTCAAAGTTGTGAGCTTTACATATACTCACGTAATAGATTTCATTCAACTGAAATTGTTAATTATGATACTCAGAAATTGTACATCTTCTTATAGCCACCACACAGAATATTATAATGAGTAGGGGACATTAGAACAAACTTTTTGATGTGGTCTACTTTGGTACGTATTGTTAAACCATGTTGTTAAACCAACTAATATGAAGTAATTGCAAATATTATTGTACTGTCAAAGAAAAAAATAGTTATTGCATTGCAGTCTAGATGTTGACTTATGGCTACCCAACTGAAAATATGTTAATTTGGAAATAACCAAAAATACTATATAACTATTTGTCGCGCCAATTGGAGTGTTCTTCTTTGATGCTGTAATGGTCGTTGGTTATATCATCTTGGTCATTTATAAAGTATAACATTATAATTAATACATTTTGTGCACTTAACACAAGTGTCTCTTCAATATGATGTAGGGTTGATTTCATGTAAAACTTTTTGTAAATTTAATACGAATAAATGTTACCTTTTACGTTGGATATAAACTTACATAGAATCTTCGTCGAGTTTATATCTTATTATCTATTTCTCTATTTCTGCATTCTAATTTATTAAGAGTGCATAAAAATAATTAAGGTATACGCTTTCTTTTACTGATAGCATAAAAATGCACGTGTTGAAAAGCGTGTCACAATTCAAGTATTCTTTAATTTATTCAAAAATTTACAGGTTCTCGCGTGTGTCTGCTAGTTATATTGCATTAAAAGAAACGTGCATCAAATATTGGCTTGATTTCTTTCTCTGCAACATATTAAGTTCAGTGTATCATGATCACTTCTGCTACTTTCAAAAAAATTTGCATGTAATGTTTTTAAATCCCTTTGTCTTTAATTCTTTATAAAGCATATATATATATATATGTAAGCAAAGTTTCAGGTTACTTGTTTAGTACTGTCTTTTGAACCTTATATAAGCACACCACACTTGATTAGACTATGGTATCAATTTGATCTTCTCACTACACATGTTATATTGACATGCTGATGTATCTGATAATTAATCAATTATATATGTCTTACTCTTCTCTGTTGTACAGATTTTAGGATAAGCCAATAAAAGAGTAGTAGTTTTGAATGAGTCTTCTAGCACTCGCCCAAGCGAGATTACGGGATATTTTCAAGTCTTTGAGCAGGGGCGGAGCCAAGCGCCCCCCCAGCCCCAGCCACACCCTTATTATATAGGTATATATGTTTCCTAGTTTTCTTCAAGATTCATTTTCGTGGGACTGTTAGTGAGTATTCAAATGGAAATCTAGATATATGCAGATATGTAAGATATATTAGTATCTCTTGGAAAAAAAAAGAATAGAATGTACTGGAAGTAGTTCTGATTTACCCGAGTTTTGCTGTATTATTTGATTATTAAAATTTTGAGATCTGTTTGTGTCTAGTTTATTGACTTATCCCACACTTATTTAATGAACTATTTGGTAACTAACTTTTTATATAAAATATAAAGATAAAAAGGAAATAAATTATAGAAAAAGTATTTGATTGTATATCCTTAATAATGGTATGATTAAACTTCTTTAAATCTTTGTATCGTTTGAAAGCTAGTATCTCTAAATATAATTTTGATATTAAGAAATATAAAGTTTCAAATACTTAATATTAATATAATTATAAGTTTACAATTTCATATTGACAGAGTATAAGACAAGCTGAAAAATCTTTAAGTGTTAAATCATATGGCACTTTTTACGTGCAATATTCCTATTTGTTTTAAGTATTCATATTAATAAATTTGCATATTGATATTTTTTTAGATATCATATTTCTACGTAATATATATTATATGTTTGTGTGTGAGTATGTATATTACCTTAGAGATGCTATAATATGTTTTTATGTACTAAGTGTCTATTTTTAAGTTTGTTGTGTTAGCTATGATGGATTGTTTGATGCTAAAAAAAAAATTATCTATACAAAATCCTCATGCTTATAGTTAGAAAAGATAAAAACTTTTCCAATGCAGTTTCGCCCCCAAACTTAAAATCTTGGCTCCGCTCCTATCTTTGAGTACAGATGAGTCTACTATACATAACTACTTGATAGAATGATATTTTATATTGCATGTCTTGACTCTTGATCTCTAAGGGGGTTGATATTCAGTATATACTATCTGCTTTAGCTCATATATTTAGATTCTATATCAATTACAAATTGGTTAAAAAAATAGAGAAAGAATAGAATATATGCATGTATATGCTGTTGAGCCTTAGTACTGAGTGTTGTATAAACACATAAAAACCATAATATTTTTTTGAATCTGGACATTTTACTACGTACTAACGTCGATCTATATGATTGATCAATAAGGCCTCTTTTCGATTAGAAATGAGGATTAGAAAGATGAAGGGATAAAAAGTTAATAATTATAACTACTCCTCAGCTAACTCAGTGAGGAAAAGATTTTTGTTCTAACTCCTATTTCAAGTATAAAATTTACACTTTCAATTAATTCTGCATTTTAACGAATGGAAGGCATTATGTGCAACGTTTTTCCTATAGTAGTGATTGGCTAGACCGGGGTGCTATGTCTTGAATAGATATGTAGGAATGTTGGTATATATGAAAAAAGTAGAGTTACTTTATGATTACATTTCTGTTCAAATAGTTTGAGAACGTGATAAGATTTTTTTGGAAGATATTGTTTCTGTGCGATTGTATTCGAGGATTAATACATTTCTTGAGGATATAGTCAATTTAATTCACAGAACATAATGCATCCATGTAAAGATCGTATATTATGAAAAAACGTGGAATAAAGAAGAAAATAATTAAAATCTATGGACCTTTCTCACGTGGTTTTAATATCATTTTAATGATATGTCTTCATCACAAAAAACTTTGTACATGGATCATTTTATTAAATTACATCTCTAAGTTGAACTTATAAAATCTAGCTTATAGACATGCCATGCCCTCTTTTCTTCAGCTTCAAGATGGCCCCTTGGCTGATCGAATTGCAGTCTGTACGTGTCTAATGATTTTTCTTTCTTCACATACATAGTGTAAATGGCCTCCCAGTTCTTCTAACTCGATCCAGCCGCAGTTATCATCCTTACAACAATGCGTAAGCCTTGTATAAGACAGACAGAGGTGTGTCAACTGACTTGATTTGGAGCATGTAGTTTGCAGCTTGTTAGTTACCTTATGGTTTACTAATTCCTTTTAAGAGTATGAGTTTCTGCTTTCAATATCTTCAAGTCAATATGATTGAGTGGGCAGTTTGGTTTTAAACTAACTAATTTGTCTTCATATTTTGTTGTTCTCACATCTTGAGATGATAAATTGGGCTACATTTGGGCCCAATATGAGAAGAAAAGATGCCTGGGCTTGCGGATGTGGTAAGTGGGATGGGCGGTGGTAAGGACCGACAATGGGTCAAGAAACTGGATCCTTTACGAAAAGGTACGCTGGGCCCCCAGGTTTAGTAATTTTACTGCTGAACTCCACAAAAAAAAAAAATGGAACTGGGCCTTCAATCCGAAGGGAATTTCGCTGGCTCAGGCTTTTTAGATAGTTTGAACAGATGGGCCAATAGTTGGACTGATGAAGATAGGTGATTTGCGCTTGTGAATAACTTCTCATTGGATTAAGGTGGTGTTTGCAAACTCTTAGAAAAAGCTACAATCTGCGTTTAGTCTCATTTAAGCACTTTTAGGGTGTTTGGTTGACAAGCTAAAATCTCAGAATCACTTTTTTTAAGCTAAAAATTGCCATAATCTAGAAGTTGCTAGTTCCTAGCTTCTAGTTTGTGGTGGTTAATTTTAATAAATTAATGCATAACTTTTTGTGAACTTCTAGATTTTTTTCCAAACATCCCCAACTTATGGTGAGCTTTTAGATATTTTTGAAAACACCCCTCAACTTATGGCTTAAAAAAATTTCCAACTTTTGCTTAAATTATGAGTTTCTACTTATCTAGAAGAGTTTACAAACACCACCTAAGAAATGTGGCACAATTAATCAATCCGTTAATTGGTATTTTGGAATTAATTTAAAAATTGGCATGATGAGTTCTTTCATTACTTAGCCGATAGAGATAGTTTGTATAATTTTCCTTTTACATTGGAATCATTTGAGTGAAGTATTCTGACTTGGCAGATTATGTTGTAATTTTCAAGTACAGTTGTGTAAGTAAGTACTTCTAAAACCAAGAAAGACTTAATAATTTATTCTCCTAGATAGATTATGGGCTTGGCGTTTGGATGCAAAAATTAAAGCAGTTTTTTATTTTGGGCTTCCATTCTTTGCATGAAGCTGCCATGTAGAGGCCCATCAAATCCCCTCTTTGAACGTACAAACGAAACGCCTAATTTTCTCAAATCCAGGTATCAATTTTAGTTAAATCTGACGTAAAAACAATTTGAGACGCTAGTTTAGTTAATTGGACGGAACAATTTGAGATGCTGGTTTAGTTAATCTGCGCAAAACACTATAATTTTTCTGTTTATAATGTTTATGCCTAACTATTGTTCAATTTGCATGGTATATATATGTATAGTTATCGATTATTGATTGTTTTACTATATAGATTGTTTTACTGTAAAGTAGTGGAGTTTTTATTTGACTTGTTATTTTTCTGCTTTTTTTTGTGTTTGCTAATTTCTCCTTATGCTGCTGCATATTTACGTGATTATGACTCGTGTTCACGTCTTTTCGTGGTGATTAGTGCTTAGAGTAACCAACTTACTAGTCTGTGATAGAGAAGGCTGGCTCATGGCGAACCTTGATTACGTACTACATTATTAAGCTGTATCAATCAAGTATTTTCATTTTCTTCATTTCGATAGTTATTGTTTACGAGCATAACATTCCAGTTTTAGCCAAAATGGAGTAGTTTTACTTAGTGCAAGATTGGATTGCATAGCTTAGTTGAATCGATGATAACTTCCTTTTATCTGACATGTTGTAAATTATGGTTTGAATTCATAATGACATGGAGAGGTATGAGTGAAGCAACATGTTCAGTTATTTGGAGTAGCAACTACTTTACAATTTTTCAGAGTTGTATGTCTTGAATCTCCAATCAATATCGTGACTGAGCGGACGGCAACTTTCTGGCCTATGCTAACTATAAGAAATTCTTCTTCTTTCAACAGGGTTCATCTTCTACTCGATCCATCTTTATGAATTCATTTTACTCTGTGCTTTCCACCATGTTCTCTTGCTCGGATGTAATTTCAATCTACGCTTAGATTTCTAGTTTAAGGCTGAATTAAGCCGAGGAATATGTTCAAGAGCATCCTGGGTTATACTGAAGATGTTGTCGTGTGGATAGACTTTGTGGGCGATGGGAGGTAATAAACTTTTGATTGAAGGACATTCTGAAGTTCAATTAGTCATTCATATCGCATGGTGTTCATAGCTATTTGATGCATTCTGCGCAGCTCGAGCATTTTTAACGCTAACTCTGGTATTGCATTGAGCAAGAACTTGTGAAGCTAGTCTCATGGTATGACAATGAATTGAGTTACAGGTAAAAGTCCAATTTCGCCATCTGTTCTTTAAATTGAACGTGTTGTTTGAATTAAATACTCGCGGTATCTTATTAGTGCTTCATTCAAGTACACTTTGTTTTGGATATATTTGATTTATAATTTTATATGTTTCACTATTTATATTTCGATTTTTCCCATTTTCCATTGATATATATATATATATATATATATATATTTTTTTTTATGTATATTTAACTTCATTTTAATATTTTTAGATATGTGTAGTTTGAGTTTTATCAGTTTGAGATCTTTTATGAGTTCTTCAGTTTTCTGATTTGTTTTCCTTTAGTTTTTGTTCTACTCTTTATTTTTTAGATTTATTTGGTTCGGCTGTTTAAGTTTTTCATTTTTCGAACTTATTGAAATGTTTATAATTTTCAGTATTTTTTGTTATTTATCATTATTCTATATTTTTAGGTATATTCCATTTCTGTTTTCATCTCAAATTTTAAAAAAGTTTTCAAGTTTATAGATTATTTAAATATTGATTTTTTTTCTTTCGGTGTTATTTATTTAAGTTTTTCTCATTTTGGTGGAAATTTTAAATTGGTTTTTTAAAATTTCAAGCTTGCTGTTTATATTGAGTTTCTCTGTATTCGTTTTTAAGGATCTATTATATTTTAAGTTTTCTTCATTTTTCAGAACTTGTTTGTTGATTTTAGAAATATCAAGCGTACTTTTATCTTGAATTTCTCTTTATTCTTTCTTTTTTTTTGTTTGATATTAGTTTCTTGTATTTAACTTTGTTGTTAGTTTTCTATGTTAGTTTCTGTAGTTTTTATATTCTTGATTTTTATATTTCATATTGTATTTATTTGTTAAAAGGGAAGGAACGAGTTTCACCACATATTTATACTGGCGGTTTTATGGTAGATACCGGCGTTATACAAAACACTGGAAAGCTGTTTATACGAGCGCCCCAGAAACGCCTGAGGCTTTACCAAGCAGAGTTTACCCACAAAGTGCCGGTACTATTTCTATAACCCAAAAAAGAATTGCTGGTAAAGTCACTTTCTTTTGGAGCATAAGATTGAGAGATCTTTTATATGTCCTATTTGTTGTTTCGTTGGCGGGTGCTGGGGAGAGGGCGTTTGATAGAAAGATCTCTATCAGCGTTGGCAACTGAGCATCCCAATACATATACGTGTTATTTTATTGTATCCTAATCTAGCTGCTCTAGATTTGTATACTTGATGTAGGTATCAGGTGTTGTTAAATGTTGATCAAGCTACACAGCATTAGAACAGTACAAAAATTACACAAATTAAATGGCTTTAAATATATATAATGCTTACTAGTTCTCATCAAAGAATCATTCTATTGGGACTATTGCTCTACTGGAATCATGGCTAACCATGGATGTAAAAAAGTACTTGTCCTAATTCTGGTCATGCATCTGTACTTCATCATTTCCATTTACCTGTCTTTTCTCAACTGGCTTATGTTTTTTTTTTTTAATGTTTATCTATTTTGTATTTGCAGAGAATCTCTGTCGATTTAATGTTTAGGTTCATTTCGTGATTAATTTCAGGTTATAAGATATAGCAATTTGATTGAAATTTGTGAAAAAGGAATATGTGATTTAGTTAGTCTGTCTTAGGTACATATACTTAATATATTAATAACATTTAAAAGTAAGTTTTTCGAAACGATTTCTATAAGGCTCTACCGGATTTGCAGGTGCTTTTGATGTCTCATCTCTTACAAGTTTGCTGTCAGTGTTGGATTGTTGACTTTTACCAAAGTCACCCCAATATTATGTACTTTTGACGTAATAAATGATTCTATTACGCTTAATCTTTTCTTTTTGGTTTTAGTTCAACTGCTCTTACTCAGTTTGTGAGCAAGAACTCCTGTTTCCGAATTCGTAGAAACAAATTTGTGTGATACGAGTCTCAGTGGAGAATTACAATGAAGTTAAGGCTAGGAGAGTACTCGACTCTAGAAAATGAGCAGATTATTTACAGTCCCAGTAGAACATATTCAAATTCTTGAAATGAACACCTTAGACAAGACTACATCAAATATTCTTTACAGGACAAGAAGCAAACCATTCAACAAGTTAGAGAGTAATTGAGCACTAAAGTAGCCTAAAAGAGCTTCTGGGTGATATATAGGTAACAAGAATATGTTCCATTTTCAAATCTTATACTGGAAGTTACTCATACAATCCAAGTGAAGCTTACATCCTCTCTTACGGGTTTTTGTGGGTTTTACCAGTGTTTTTAGACGATTGTAGACAAAGTAAAGGCAGTTAACGCCAGTTGATGCCGGCTAAACCACCGTCATTCATTCTCAGATACAAGACAATATGTTTCATCAACCAAGTTGGTCATACGGCCTAAAGATTCTAAACGTACGATCCAAAAGATAACAACATACATAGAGTGTGTCAGATTGTCGCTTCCACTTGCTCAAAATATACAAACATCAAGTATCTGAACACAAACAACTTCAAACGATACGTACAGCTCCCACCGCTAACGATATTAAGGATGCAAATCCAGGGGAGTTTGGTTGTTTTTTGGAATTATCTCCACGTATTGGCAGCTATGCCTTCAAACTCTTGTTCCACGTTCTTAATGCTTTCTTCGGTTTCCAACAGTTTGGCCTGCAAAGTTGCAACTTCAGCATCCTCCTTTTCTTTTATAGACTCGGCAAGTAAAAGCCTTTTTTGCAACTTTTGAATCTGCTGGTTGATAGCAATAATGTCCTCCTCAACCCTGCTCTTCTTGCGATTGTGCACTAAGATTTGATTCTTGATCTCATTTACATCATCTACAAGCTTTTCCTGTTTATCTTTCACTGCCAACAACCTCGCTACTTGCTCCCGTGTGGAACTTACTTCGAATCCATGTCTTTCCAAGTCTGCGAGTGTCTCCAAGACGTCATCAATGGTGCTTTTAGCACAATTAAACTGCAAGGCAGAAACCTTTTCCACCAAACTAGAAAAGGTTACCATGTAACCTATAGCTAAGCCTTCACGTGAACTTTCTTTACAGTGCTCCAAAGGCTGGAAATGTGGCTTCTGCGGAATCCTTTGGAAAACTTCCATGGAATCAATGATTTTCCAGAGAGCAGAGTTTTTCACAAAAGGTAAGTATTGCTGGTCATTAGGATCTATTGACACCATATCTATCGAACCAGAAATTTTCTCTTGGGTTCCTGGAAACTTCTCATTGCCATTTTCCGACATACGCAACCCTTTTTCCAGTCTCTGGTTGTTCTCTGTGCATTCGTCTACGTTCTTCACAGGTGAAGTTTCTGCATGGAATACAATTTCATTAGTCAGGCTACAAAAAGAAAAAGCAAAACCAAGGTGTAAATGCAGAAGCTTACTAGAGCCATCAACTATAGATGGGGAGTGCATCCTTCCAATCCACCTTGAAAGTGGCTCATTGTCAAACTCATTACAGAGTGCTTCCGTCTCACTTTCCCCTACGTTCCCTATGCAGTTTTCTTCCATGGATTTCTTCTCAGATGTATCAAGGGAATCTATACAGATAAAGAAGGAAATTACCACCATAATGCCAACTTCATGGGTAAAAAATCACAAATTCCAACTTTCGTACGTCCCCAATGCAGTTCTTGTTCTTTTATCTGATTTAAAGAATCAAATCTTCATGTAAAATGGAAACAAATCCAAAGTAAGAGGTATGCAAAAAGGAAATGGTTCTAGGCATATATATATTGCTAATCTCCAACTTGAAAAGCAAACTTTCTCACCTGTATTCCACCTTATTTCTTTTCCAGCTGAACGTCTCTTTTTTAGCCTGACGGACTCTTTAAACACCTTTCCATTCTGCATATTAGCTAAGGTTCTTTTTGGTGTACTTCCTCTCTGGCTTTTGCCACGAGCCCGACTATAAGCTTGCTTGCTTCGTAACTCATCAAATCCCATCTTCTCATTACTAGGCAATGAATCCTTTGTTGCCGTCACCCCCACTTCAGGAGTTCTCTGTGGTTCACTATCTATTCTGCTCAAATCACCTTAGGCAATAACTCTAATTTGAGCATGAACATCTTTTACAAAATTTAGAGAGTGCACAGGATATGCTATTCTCTTTAGAAAGGAGGAGACAGAAAACAGCACTAACAGGAATTCCATAGTATACCTCTCCCTGGAGTCGAAAGGTTTTCGTTTGGCAACTTTCGTGGCCTTCCCCTCTTCCTCTTACCACTGAATTCTCCAGTTTCGGATAGTTTGTTATCCTACACATAGCACATAGCACATATCACATATCACCCAAGATACATTGAGGTGAGATAGCTCAACTGGGATAGTCGTGTATATGCATTCTGTTTTGTTACAACTCACTTGAAGGCATCCCAACACAAACTGTAAATGATTTGAAGCAACAAAGGGAAAAAATATGGAAAAAGAGTAACAAACCTGAGAAGAGATTAACCATTTTTCATCCTTCCACTCCAAATAAGATCGTAAGTCTGACTGATGGAATTCCTTATCCCTTTTCATTTGCTTGACAAAGACAACATACCGACTCCCATCAAGCAATTTCGTAATTACGCCACTCCACCAGCCAAAATCAAAAAATGCATCAACCTTTTCGAATAAAACGAATTCTTTTTCCTTGAAATGTGGAGGGCTAGGTCGGATATGGAAGGAATCAACAGTTACTTTAAGACGCTGAGCCTTGTTATCTGCATTTGCTTTAGAGTACTCAACCAAAAGCGCTCCATTTCCCAATTTCTCATGTAGAATAGCTGGAAACCAAGCATCCCGACAATCTACCTCGTCAAGTGACACTTCCACCTCTCTACCGACTTCATACATCATAGCTGCTACACTCTTTAATGATTTGAGGAAAAAACAAGATGTATAATAAGAACATATATAATCTGAAAGTCAAGATTTAAGAGTTCTATTGAGATTAAAACCTTACATATATAAAAGGTAGTCCAGATTATATAACAAAACAAAGCAACTTTCATAATACAAATATTTACCTATGCAGAAGCCTAAACATAAGCTATTAACTCTTTATCACTAAAAATGAGGGGGGAAAAGAAACAAGAACAAATGTCAGCCAAAGGCAAGATTTAAGATGGGGTGATTTGCAATTTGTGATCATCAATTTATTAGTTAAGCTCGAATATTACTTTGAAAGAGTACTTAAACACTGTTTGGATCATTAATTAATCCACCAGGCATACTTCTATTTCATGTCCGCGAGAAAATCACACACATTATACGTAGTTGCCATATGTTTACGTCATCCAATGCAATGAGGTAGCAAAGTCCATAAACTATGTATCTGAGACTGTGTTTAGAACTTTGTCGCTAGACACCTCAAAGCTTTGTGTGTATCACATTGCCATATTTACTATTTTTCGACAAATAATATACGTAGCATATAATTTTGCTAAACTTCAAACATTCATTTTAGAGCTTAATTCAGTACAAAAATTTATAGATCACTAACCCACCCAACCGTTGTATTCGCGATATTAGCAACTAAAGCATAAACTCAGCTAATGAATGATGTATGATCAACAAATGAACAAAATAACTGTCACAACTATCTTTCGAAACAGCCAATTAATAACAAAAGCATATATTCATGAAATTTGTTAAAATTCTCTTTGACCCTATCCCACCAACTTCTTTCAAAATTCTTGTTTAACATTACCATTATTGATTAAAGAATGTTCTCTCTATGTTTTTAGAGATATCTCACTATTTTTTAAATTTTGAGAACTCAAGCTTAAGAAATTATGTCTATACTTCCTCGTGTTTCTAATAATGTTATTTTAGTTTTAACATTATTAGAAACTTGCGTGAACTTGTCACATACGTTACTTGTCAATTAACTTGCATCATCAAAACTTTGTTTACTTATTACTTTTATGAAAGGAGAAAAAAGACGAAATATTTAGTTTCTTTACCTATTCAAATACGAAAATCCTTAAAACATATTTGACATAATGATCATACACGGGATAACAAAAAAATGAAATTCAATATATCTTATGCCATCTTTTAAGATGAAATTTCCTTTTTCATTTCAACTTAATTCTACCACATGAGATGTTTTGACAACACGACTTATTTACCGGAAAAAATTCCAGTGTCTATTTTACCCTCAATTTTCATGCAATCTCCAAGGAATTTGTATTTAGAGGGTGCAAATCGCTAAATTTGATTGCTAAAAAGTGGAGGACACCCTATAAGTTGTATCAAGATCAGAAAGTTCCAAATATAAATATAGCTAGTCTAGCAAACACGACACTATGAAGGATGGTAACTAAAAAATTGGACTCGGTCTATAACAACAAAAACTCGTAACAAACAACATTTTACTTCATTGTATATAACAACAAAAAGTAAAACTAGGAAGATAATTAAAAAAATGGGCCCTATATATAACAACATTAACTTGTAATATAGTTTGGTATATTATACCTTGTTTAGAGGCCGTGTCCATCTCCCATCAACCCAATCCCAATGAATCCTAAGTTGGTCGAACCCAAACTCGAGCTCGTCGGGCGGGTTTTGAAATGTCACGACGAACCTCTCACCTCTCTCAACCACGCGGTCGATTACTCCTGTCCACCAACCATCATTGTAGAACGCGTCGACAACGTCGTTGGGCTCGAATGTATCATCCTTGCAAAGCTCTTGCGGTGGCGGTGCGGGCCTTAAGCACGGAAAGTCCACTTGTTCTATAAGACGTTCCGAACCTTGCTCCTCACGAGCCAACAAGTTGTGGTACTCAATGACGTAGTACATTTTCTTCTTTTTGATTTTTCCTTTGATGGTGGCCAAAAAGTAGACCCCTTTGAAGTCTTCATCGTCGGTTCGAACTTCGACTAAGGATCCAATGGTGAAGTTGTGCTTGTAATGTGGAGAAGAAATTAGACTACTACTGCCCATCTCGATCATTCACTGGAAAAGTTAATTATTTCTAGTGTTATAACCACAAAGTGCAACTAATATATGGCTTATTTGTAGCTTTGCATTTTTATTAAGTTTATAAAAATGAATTGTAAGTTGATTGTTATCGTGGAAGTTCGAAATTGGTTTGAGTTACATGCAATGCAATGGCCAATTAAACTGGCTGGGAAGAGTGTCCGAACGTAACTGTTTGACATTTGTCAGCACATTTCATGTACCGCATGCACCACTTGAACTTTCAATCATGAATTCCATGTCTTGTACCTCTAAATTGAAATAAATAGATAAATGACGTATTTTTAGCAAAACTTACGTACCCAAATTCGGGGGATTTTTTCAATAATGGTACCATAACTTTTTCCTCTTGCAAAAATAGTCCCATAACTTAAATTTGTCAATTTTTGGTTTCATAATTAAAATTAATTGCAAAATTGGTCCCTCCGTTAATTGAAATTGACGGAGCTATTTGTTTTTAAAAAAATATATTGATAATGATGCCAAAATGACGTCATGTTAAGAGTAACATGTGTGGAATTTTTGCAAAAATGGTACCATAACTTGTCCGTATTGCAAGAATAGTCCCATAACCTATTTTTTTTGGATTTTGGCCCATAACTAAAAACTAATTGTCAAATTAGTCTTCCATTAATGGAATATTCGATTTGGTTACCGAAAATTCGAAAATACTTTTAATAACCATACAACAAACAATCTTACAAAGCACACAATAATTACGAAATTGGGTTAATACATTACGAAAACAAAAAATCGATTAAGTTAAATACATAACAATACAAATAAAATTACGACTTCAACAGAGGATGGCAACAAAGACACCAACTACGACTACAATGTCGACCCAAGTTATATAGATCAATTTTTTCAACTCCTCATTTTCCCCCTTTAACTTTTACAACTTCTTATCATTTCTTCCATATTCCCGACTTAAGTAATTCTTTACCCTACACGGCATTAGTGGCCTTACTACTGCTCCTCATACCCCTAAAATGGCACTGCTGCGATACAAATTGTTAGTCCTTCAAAACATTCCTCAATTTTGCGATATACATTTATAATCATTTATGTTGCGTGTTGGTCACGGTGTGGAATTTGAAGTTGCCTCACTTCTATATGAAGAATTAAGGGGATATTGCCCTATGAAAAATTTACACGATGTCTGGAAATTAGTGATGATTAATAGAATCGAATATTCCGTAAAGAAATGGAATTAACGGAAGACTAATTTGGCAATTAGTTTTTAGTTATGGACCAAAATCTAAAAAAATTAAGTTATGGGACTATTCTTGCAATACGGACAAGTTATGGTACCATTTTTGCAAAAATTCCACACATGTTACTCTTAACATGACGTCATATTGGTATCATTATCAATATATTTTAAAAAGAATTAGCTACGTTAGTTTCAATTAACGGATGGACCAATTTTGCAATTAATTTTAGTTATGGGACAAATTTGACAAATTTAAGTTATGAGACTATTTTTGCAAGAGGGAAAAGTTATGGTACCATTTTTGTAAAACTCCCCCAAATTCGGTATCAGTGAATAGTCATGTCAATTACCCTTTCAATTCGTTCAAGCTGGGTGGCAACTTGACAAAGTCTTAGTTAATGATTTTATATTATAGCTCGGAAAACAGTAAATTATTGTCGTAAATATTACATCCTATCAACCACTTATCTTTATTAAGTTGGATACTTTTATTTATTCTCTAAGTTGTAATTTTTTTTAACAAAAGAGACACAACATATTCTTCGTAAAAGGAAAGCTTAAGTAAAAGTTTTAATTGTCACGATGAAATTTATGTCGTTGAAAATATACATTTTAATACTACTTTCAAGGTTCATCAATTACAAACAAATTAACACTAAACTAGAGGCGAGAATACATTTTTAATACTATTTCATTAGCAATAAAATGAAGTAACAATTTTACACCAGGAAGGTTGATAAATCATAAAAGTATAAATGATGAGTTGTGGGCTGTGGCTTGAACTTGGAAGGTGTTTGAAGAAATGTACAGGACTACAGGCCTCAAGCTGGAAGAGGAAAGGCGTTTGTTAAAAATAACAAAGAAAGTGGACTGATACATATTGGACCTTGAGAGGATATACATTTTAGCCCAACGTGAGAAGAAATATATCTGGGCTAGGGGATATGGTGAGTGGGACGGGCCGAAGTCAAAGGTAATGATGGGCCTAGAAGATCAACACCAATGTCTCTTTAGTTATTTCTTCCTCAATCCAAGTAAAATAGGAGACAAATGATTCAGTAACAATCTAGTTGGTAGACTAACTTAAAACTAGGACACAATTGTTCCCCTAGCAAATTGAGCTCCAAGTGGTAGGAAGAAAACACTCACAACCCGTTGGGGTTATTCTGCACTGGGAAGAAGTAAAAAAAAAGAATAAATATAGTGATAATTTAGTTGCCGATGCGCCAAATTGTTGTGGATTGAGTTTATGAGGATTTGAGTCGACGTACGATGGTTTAGTTACCAGCGATGTAATGGCAGATATTGAACTTTACGTTTTTCGGATCTCATGAGTCGAAATCATATTGAGTTATAGTTAAGTAGTTAACTATCTCATTCTGCTTTTTCACTTCATCTATCATTTTTTTTAGGCTTTAAAATAAAATTAAAAAAAATAGTTAAAACAACTCTTAGAAAAAGATAATACGTTCTTCAAAAGGTTTTACTTAGATTTCCAACCTTAGATTTAAAAAATTCTAAAACAAATAATAAAAACATAAAAAATTCAGACCATAAGATACTTACTTCATTAAAATAAAGTATTACATAAGATAGTATTTAACATCCAAGTTGCAGTTTAAGTTTTGAAGTTCAGTTACAAAAGTACACAACCTTATTAGCATCTGCACAAATAATCGTTGTACTTCTCCGCTACACACACATTTTAGCTCTGCTCACAAATAATCACCATATCTATAACTCTACCTAATCAAACTACAATTAGCTCTTGTGCATCACAAAAAGTAAAACTTGCGAATTCTCGTTGATTTCTCAGAATATGTGTAAGATATATAGTGAATAACAACCAGAATTTACAAACATAAAATCCTCTTTCTTCATATACATACATATATATCACATGTATGGCAAAACAAAATGAATTACTTTTTGCTTCCAAGTTTAGGGATATGATTGTTTCCACTGGAAAAAGATTGTTTTTCTTCTCGTTAATCAATGTCATTTGGATAAAGTATTTACTCATGTATTGTAATGAATGCCTCGGACGGTTCTTGTGATTGGAAGGACGTGGTGGGGTTAATGGCCTGTTTGGAAGTAAAACTTGTTCAACTTCTTTCTCCGAATACTTAATACAGCCTAAACGGCAAACAATCTTTTGATTGTTTCCATCTTCTGGGCATCATTGTTTTTGAGCCAACTAGTTTCCGGTAACGGAGTAGTATAAAGTACAGTGTGGTGTCATCATTCTTGATATTTTACTTTTTAACCTGATAATTACATATCTTAGATCGTATACTCCATAAATTGTAACAGCTGTAGGAAGTTTTAACCCTCAAGTTACTTATACACCATTCTGAAGTACATTTTGTGTTCGCGTTATGCTTTATAGATTTACTGAGAAACCATGGATCAGAGACAATAAGTTAACATATATAAAGCCTATATCAGACATGATCCTGACGGCAGATGGGCCAAGGAGGTTATACTTGGGATACTATTAGAGATAAATAGATTTATTGTAATTTATTTTATTATCTTTAGTTTAGGTTTTGTACATACCGCTCAAACATACCGCGTACATATGTTGTACATACCGCGCGTACATACGCTGTACATACCGCTCGTACATACCTAGGTTTAGTTTTTTGTATAAGTGCTCTCTTTTCATTCAATGAGAATTAACACTTCCCATATCACTTCAAACTCTTATATGGTATCAAGAAACCTAAAATCTCTCTAGAGATTCTTGATCCTCACCTATGGCCGGCGATTCACCCAACTCCCTCCTCCAACGATGGATCAAACTTGGGAAATACCCCCTCACCTCTCGCCTGTCATCTGGGAATGGTCCGATCGGGCCCGGCGGGGAACCTCTGATTCCCATTAACGCCCACCACCACCTTCCGCTTCATCTCAATGGCAGCAATTCGCTTCTTGGCGATCTCAAGTGCACCATCTCTTCCATGGCTTCGGCTTATTTGGATTTTTGGACGGCACGTTCCCATGCCCTCCTCAAGGTTCCACGTCTGAATCCATTGCCGCTCATGTCCACTGGACATGGCAAGATTCACTCATCTTGACCGCCCTTTTTGGATCAGTTTCGGCCGAGATTGTCCCTTTAATCTCATCCGCCGCTACCTCTTCCGATGCGTGGTTTACCCTTCAACGATTGTATGCCAATCGCTCGCGCTCTCGTGTGATGCAGTTGAGAGATGACCTCAACACCATGAAACTCGGCTCTCGTTCTGTTTCCGAGTTCTTACAGGTCGTGAAGGCCAAAGCCGATGAACTTGCTGTAATCGATCATCCTCTCCATGATGATGATCTCACTCTTTATATTCTGAATGGGCTTGGTCCGACGTATCGTGATTTGGCAGGTCCAATCCATGCTCGCGAGAATCCCATTCGTTTTGATAAACTCCATGATTTGCTGCTTGCTCAAGAGGCGTTTCTTCGCCGTGTTGACACAAAAACCGCTAATTTGGTTGCCACAACCAATTATGGCGCTGCTTCTAATCCAAATTGCAACAACCAACGAGGGGGTAACTTACAGCAATCTGGACAATCTCGGGGCTCAAACAATGGCCGTAATCGGTCCCGAAACAACAATAATAATGGAGGAAATCAGCAACATTTTCAGCAGCAACAAAATCAGCGCAATCAGCCGCGCTATCCGGCAAATCCGCCCCCTCCAGGACGTCCACCCGTCGTCTGCCAGTTGTGTGGCAATCAAGGATACGGTGCTTGCAATAGTCACTGGAAATTGTTGGCTTTGCTGTCCTCTCTCATTTCTCAACTCAGTGATCGCTTTGCCGTTAAAGATTTAGGTGCCTTGACATATTTCCTTGGTATTGTGGTTGTGCGTTGTCGCGAAGGTTTACTCCTTTGTCAACATAAGTATCTTGTTGATGTTCTCGCCCGTCATAAAATGGATGGTGCTAAGCCGTTACACACTCCTATGGCCACAAATCCACCGTGTCCGTCCTCTCAACCGACGGTTGATCCGACGCCTTATCGTCAAATAATTGGGGCTCTTCAATATTTATCCTTCACTCGTCCGGATGTTGCTTTTGCCGTTAGTCGCCTTGCACAACGCATGGCGGCTCCGGATGAGTTAAATTGGGCTGCTCTAAAACGAGTTCTACGTTACTTGAAGGGACTTTATCTCATGGTCTTCTTCTTCAGCGTTCGCCGTCTCTCTCCCTTACGGCTTTTTCAGATTCTGATTGGGCGGGTGACACTTTACATGGTACTTCCACCTCTGCCTATGTCGTGTTTCTCGGTCCCAATCCTATCTCATGAACGTCTCGCAAATAGAAGGTTGTTTCTCGCTCCTCTACTGAAGCCAAGTACCGTGCCATTGCCAACACGTCTGCTGAAGTTTGTTGGCTCCAACATCTTTTTGGTGAACTGGTTTCCCATTGTCGGTTGCTCCTCATATTCTTTGTGACAATATGGGGGATATTCGTCTTTCTCTTCATCCCGTTCAACACTCTCAGATGAAACACATCTCTGTGGACTTACACTTTGTTCGTGATCTTGTGAACAAGGGGTTTCTTCGTGTTTCTTATGTCAATACTCTTGACCAACTTGCTGATATTCTTACCAAACCGTTGGCGCGCTCTCATTTTCAACTTATGCGTTCCAAACTCTTCGTCACTGATGGGACGTCGATTTTGCAGGGGCATATTAGAGATAAATAGATTTATTGTAATTTATTTTATTATCTTTAGTTTAGGTTTCGTACATACCGCTCGTATATACCGCATACATACGATGTACATACCGCGCGTACATACGCTGTACATACCGCTCATACATACCTAGGTTTAGTTTTTTGTATAAGTGCTCTCTTTTCATTCAATGAGAATTAACACTTCCCATATCACTTACAACTCTTATAGATACTTCCATCTTGCTGCAGGAGTTGCCCTTTTTAGTCTTCTTCATCTATTTAAAAGTTATAACTACATGTCAATCATACATTCTCTATGCACGTGCTAATATCATCTTGCTGGAAAGAGCAGCAGTGCTCAGTCTGATGGTGGAGACACTTGTCAACAAGGCCATGAAGCTCGACCACCTTCGTGGCTCCCAGGGTGGCAACGCCAAGCGCACCCATCTCGAATGTCTCGTCTGAAGTACCTACAATTGCAGATGCAAAAATATTTACGTCGTCTTAGGGACTGAAGCCTCTCAAGCTCAGAGAACAATTAAATTTACGACTCGAGTGCTGGTTTTGGTAATAAGTTAGCTCTGGAAATTTGCTTTCTTTTTATTCCTTATTTAACTAACTTCACTTAGTACCCTTACACACTCCTTCATTTACATTTTTTCCCCCTTTAAAGAAGAGAATTTAAAACCGCTCCCTTCATTAAACTCATTGCAGTCACTTGCATCCTAACGCATATTCCAGCAACAACTTGTATAAGCAGCAGTCCTTTGTTATCATTCTTCCCTACATTTTTTTACCGTCAACCTCCCTTGCTAATTTACCAGTTCTCATAATAGAACATCTCACATATTTCATCTTGTTCACATTTTTTTTTCTCAGATTTTACTATGATAAAGAAAGCTAAGAGTATTATTTATACGGGATCTACCTGTCTTTGGTAAGTTCCTATATACCTTTATTTTGTGCTGAGAACTAGTCTGCTTCTCTGCATTGATAAATGTTTAAAAGAAAATAGATGTTTTAACTTAGGACTAATGTTCCTGCCTCAATGCAGGTTCTCAATGGCATCACTGACCACACTTAAACCAGCTTGGATTTGTTAGTGCTATGATTTCCAGCATCTCATTCACCTACAGAATTATCTCCTCGGAGAAAGTTATGGTTAAGTGATACAGCATTTATTGGATTTCCATCTTTGTATAAGATATTGAAACTTCTAAGAAAAAACTCTTTGCAGGATCATATGGATAGTTCTCTCTTTGATGTCCATTATTGCTCTCATTCTCTATTTGTTAATATGAGTTTTTGTAATGAAAACGAGGTGGAGTAATAACCTCTAGCATTCTTTTCCATCAACTTTGAATTCTCTCCGGACTCATTTCTGTGTGTTTCAGGACTTTGACTAATCTCTAGTGTGGGTGATCTTTGGATATAGTTCTGATGGTTCCTGAATGTAATACTTGCTAAAATCTTCATGGATCTTTCGTCATATTCAGGGTTTCCATGCATTTCAAAACATGCTTTAGCATTTTCTTTTTTGAATGATAGTTTTTCAATCTGAAGGTGTTTTGCATTCCGCAGAATGATGCAAGCTATTGGTTTCTATTAGATGTAGATGTCAGTATAACAGACATATAAGAGTTTGAAGTGATATGGGAAGTGTTAATTCTCATTGAATGAAAAGAGAGCACTTATACAAAAAACTAAACCTAGGTATGTACGATCGGTATGTACGAGTGGTATGTACAGCATATGTACGCGCGGTATGTACAACATATGTACGCGGTATATGTACGAGCGGTATGTACGCGGTATGTACGAAACCTAAACTAAAGATAATAAAATAATCTTGCTTTGATTGAATCATCATTTTCTTATTGTTTAGGATCCTCGGATTGGTATCACAATCTTGCTTTGATTGAATCATCAATTTTACCGCCCTCTAGGTTACCTCTTAATCACAAAGGTATGCCATTTTGATCTTCTTCTCTATCTTCTTCTTCTATAGGAGTTTGTTTTTCATTTTTACTCTTGTTTGTAAATGTAAGACGTTTCTTATGATTCACCTGATTTTCTTTTTAAATTTTTACTTTCTTCTGACAATCGACCAAAGTCTTCACACACTAAAATCGATTGCCCGTGTTACTGATTTCTTCTTTTAGCCTTTAGTTCTTCTTTCTGATTTTGTTTTTCAATTCAAAGTAGAACACCGCTTTATGCAGAGGCTAACATATAACCACCACACTTTCTGAGTTATTTGCTCTGAACAAGTTTGCTTCATTATGTCAAGACCTTTTGTTTTGAACTTTTTTATAATCTTAAAATGTAATACACTGTTAATGTGAAAAGGAAAAAAAATGTAAATCACTGTTAAAGGTTAATTTCTGTGTTTTAATTAAAAAAATGGATAACTAGCACTTTCGTGTTTGTGTATATACACACCGTCACTCCAATAGCTTTTACAACCTTCTTGGGTTTTCGTGGCTGATCCCTTTGAATCATAGGATTTGAGGTTCTAACAGAGTTCGAGGTGCTTGTAGAAGATGCTAATTTGTGTAGTAGTTAGCAGATTGTCATGACCATCTAAGACTCAGAAGATATTCTGCATTATATTTCCGGATAGGGAGTACCAGGAATATGCTTATGTTCTTGCTGCTCATGTCTTTGGATTTGACAACATGATATAATTGTGATTGCATAATATCTTTGGGTTATGAGATTTTTCTCATATGAGAGGCATAAACTGCTGAGAGATATTGCAGTTTGTCAATATAAATACGAAGTCGAGTTTTTAAAGCATGTACTGTTTGAGGGACCTACCGTTGCTAATAGTTAATTCGTAAAGTGGGCTTTCCATAAACAAAGCATATGTCTCATCACCCAGCAATAACACATCCTCTGGAATATAATGCACGTCAGACCACTGTATTATGATATACTCACCTCATAAAGGATACACGATTGAATTTATATGGATTCATTAATACAAGAATCTGATGTTCAAAGTTATCTACACTTAGTTCAATTACTAGATTTGCTTATTTGCAAGGGACCATTGGCTTTATGGTGAATGGGTTTTTCCCGACTTTACTCTCCAAAGTGATTAACGTGGCCTAGTTGACCTTTGCTTGAACTGAAAACTTATGTATTACATTCTGAGTAAGCTGGCATATTCAGCTGAATGGAGTTCTTTTATGTTTCATATGATTCTAATCTTATCTTGTTATGTTTTCATAGTAGCTTGAAGTCACAGAATAACTACCTTGATTGGAATGCTGATGGTCATAATCCAACTGGAATGCTGATGGTCATAATCCAACCAAAAGAATAGTCATATAGCTTTCTTTGACTGTCTACTTCTTTCATGGATACAAACGAAAAGTCCAGTGTCTTTTATTAGAGACATACTTTAGTAACACAAAGGGAAATAAGAAAGCATGACTCTGAATATTGGATCTGAGAATAATTATTTAACCTTTTTTAAATTGAAGTAGTTCCTACTCAGAAGAGGGAACACAAATATGTAACATACTCAGGATTACAAGCGAGACGTCTGAAACGTCTTACAATTACACTAATTAAGCATCACAGTTCATGTCATTATTTAGTACTAATTAAGGGTTCATCCATATAACTATTTGGTAGTAATTAAGGGTACGTCCATATAATTATGTTTGCGCAAAACATGGAGTGTCACTTGCGTCTATTTCTTGAAAAGACGCGCTTCTATCAAAGTACCAATCACTGAATGCTTGAACAGGCGTCTTCAATTAAACATTACATTAGAATAGTTAGCATAATTCTTCTATTTAGAATCACAAATAAATAATATTTTATAGTTCCCCATTTATGTGACAAAATATGCATCACATTGTTAGAATATACAATTGTGCTATTATATGATTGTGTTTTGTAAAAATGAAACATTCCGTCACCTACATCATATAATACACGTCTTAGTAAAAAGTACAATAAATACATACTATTGAATAGAGGATTTCTTTATTCTACTATATAAAGAGACTATATGATTGTAAAGCCTACCTTATTTTCCAAGTTCGAAACACCAGAGCCGCTCCATATCTTGTCGTCCATAAGATTTTCGTGACCGACACACGAATGAATAAACATTCCTATGGACGACGAATTGTCTCTTTTAGGCAATGCATTAATGAACGATCGCCGTAAATCTGCAATTTTGCTTGGCAATTTAAAATTATAATTTATTTTGAGAAAACATATTTCCAATGAATCAAGTTTTATACCCCTAATTGCTTGTAGCTCAACGGGCGGGCAATTTGTGAAATTGAACTTGCAATAATCCCATCCATGCAACACCTTTTGTGTAATCTGAATTGCAAGAATTCATAAATGTTAAAAAGACGCACAAAAGAATGTTAAAATATTTATTTGAGTAACACAATGAGAAAATATTTAAAATGGTAAAAGCATGGCCACACAAAATTATTTATGGTGAAAAACAAAATTCATTTGACCTCACCTGATAACGATCAAATGCCGAGTTCAACAAAAAGACTGGTGTCTGAATATTTTGAATGAAATGTTCAGGATAAAGACACTGCAAATTTGATATAAATCTTCATCAAAATCAAACATAATCTTTTTAATAGGAGAGTATACATAACGGTGAGTACATAGCCGCTATTACCAATTTCAAGTCCATTTTTGTTGTGCATGATTCAGGCAAGAACCTCTCCATTCCCTACAACCAATATATTAGTGAATAAAGTGATTTCAACATTCTTACGGGAAGTTTTACGTCAAAACTTGATAATCTTTGAAGGTTTTCAATTAATGTTTGCATAATTAATATAGTACTCATTCACCATTGTAGTCCATCCAAATTAAATACTGAAGAATCTTCTCAAAAATATTTTGTTTTCCCCATAAATTAAAAAATAAAATATAAAAAAGGCTTACAAACTCAAACTATACTGAAGAAGTTGCGAGTTTAGGAATTACATGATATGAAACCGTATCCATATATGGACGTTCCAAAATTGACTCGTTGACTCCTGGGAGATCAATTCTGTTGTAAACAATTAAACATGAATTGATGAGAACAAAAGAAATTTGATGGGTATAACTAACATATTCAAGATTTAAGTAGTAATATAAGATCTTACCCTCGAATCAAGTAACATGCATCGGAAAAGCACTTAACTCTTTTTGACGTAGGTAGTTGTGATTTGAACTCGTCGCAATGTAATAAGGCTCCCAAGCCACCAGCTGATATGCCGGAAAGGATTGCCTATTTGACGAATTCAAATCAATTATTTTAAGAAAAATAGATTAATATTCCAAATACAGTGAAATTTAATCTTAATTATTACATCAAAGTAAATTTATCAAAACTCATACATTACTGGCGTTCTTCATCCCTTTCGAGAGGAGATCTTGTATTATCGCATTGAAAACCCTTGACCCTCTGATATGGAGGTTGGTTCTCTAAAAATAATTTTGCATATAAATTAAAATCTTCATAGTGTATTATAGTAATAAATGCAATTTATAATAACTCAATTTAAAGCATGAAAATTGAGTAACCTCTAGTCATACTTGTGTAACTTTTATCAGAATATAATAATAAATCCATGAACCTTATGGTAATATTTTGATTGTGACATTAAGTTAAAATGTTGACCATACGGTTTTGGTAGATCTAGGAGTCAATCTAAACAATAAAATTTAACTTACGGGGTCAATGTTTTCGACATCTCCCAAGTACGAACCAAGGTTGCAGTAGTTTATATAAACTTTGTTCCAATTGAAGAAATCTGTAATTGATAAAAAAAAAAAAAAAAAAAAAAAAAAAAAAAAAAGAATTCATCCATTAGACTATCTAAATACTAAGTAATGTTTGGGGTAATAGTATTTCCGGTTCATGCATCGGTTTATACCTGGATTGGCAGTTTGATTGATGTTCAACAACCCTTCAAATCCATATATTTGTTTGGACCTATTTCTACAGCTTGTCTGGAAGTAATTTGCATGCACACGCGACTCACAATCTTGTGCATCAATGCACCAACCGCCACCCTATTTTTCAAAATTTCATCAATTATATTATACTTTATGTAAATAACAATCAATTTAGATTAATAAAAGAGATATATACCTCTAGTAGAAGCACCCAGTTATTTATTTCGTCATCGAATGCTGGGTTAAGATAGTAAGAAGGCGCAAAGCCGTCCAAACACACTCCACCAAAAAAGAAGAAGAAATTTTAGGGATAATAATATTAACATAAATTTATAACTTGAGGAATAATAATAATAATTTGACTATGGTAAGGTTTATCATCGTGCCATCGACACGTTCGGAATACGAATGAATCAACAGAGCAAATAGGACTAGCACCGGGATTCCTACAAAACGTGACATGTTTGTACAATAAGCAAAGAACATTTTGAAGGTTGCATTGAGAATGCTATATATATATATATATATTTTTTTTTTTTTTTATTTTTTTTTTCTTTCATTTGCTTTGTAGATAAAACATTTTAAAATGTTAGCACAAGAACCAGAGGCAACATTTTTTTCCTTTTTGTTCAGTTTTATGACTTTATCGTTATGCTTGTTAATTGTTATACTCTCATGTTCTCTTTGATGCTATAATTGGCGAAAAGCAGCAGTGTGAGCCCTTTTTTTATGAGAAAAAACCATTAGCACTCCGTCGAGTTAATTTGATCTAATTATATTCATAAAATTTGAACTGTTAGGAAGACATCTCGTAAAGTTTTAAAATACTAAATAGGAGGTTTATATGCAATATAACATAAATGTTATTAGAGAGTGTCTCTTTAACTTTTCAAACTGTGAGAAGGTTTATGTGTAATAATTTTTTTTAAAAGCTCTTCTATAATTATATATTCAAATAGTGTGATCTCATGAGACACTTAAAAATTTGGAAATATAACGATTATGAAGAAATACAAAACGGATAGTGAAATACTTCCAATGAGAAATACAAGATTAGGTGTTTGGGTTGTGGATGAATTAAGTGGAGTCTGGGCCCAATTTTTCTTTTAGTTTTGGGCCTGTATCGTGGGGGCTTATTAATGGACTATTAATGTTTTCGGGCTCGGAATGACTGTGTTTTATTCTTGAAGTTGCGGGCCTGATTGAGGCCAGATTGTTTCAATTTGGACCGAGTCTTTTCATGAGAATCTGTTTTGGACTGGATATGCGAGTTGGGCCTGCTTGGCTCAGTGGCGGGCTAAAACTCTGGTGGGCTTAAAATTAAAATTTCAATTTCTATGAATGTGGGCGTTTATATATATGGCTGGAATACAGAAAAAATAAGTTGTGTGTTCTTAAAATTAATTTCGCGAACCCAATTCTAGAAAATGTGATCTTCAATAAAATCTGTATGCGTCTCTTTAATTAAGGCTTTACGCACTACAGTATGATACTTAAGCTAAACTGTTTGACCTAGAGTTATGATATTTTATTACGTTTGACTTAGAGAAATTGGATTTTATTACGATTATGTGACAATTTTCATTTATGATTTTGTTAGGATGTAATTGAAATTATTTTATCCACTATGAAAAATAAATTCATAATTTATAAAAATATATGAATTAAATATGAGTTTTATGCAACGAAAAATTTGATGTAGCCATAGTAACATTTATTTTATTATAAAACTTCATTAGCATAAATTTATTTTCTTGTGCATTAAATAAATAATTTCACATTATGTATGGAGGTTCACGTTATGATGATTTGTTAGTCACTAAAGTGGCATGATCAATATGGTTAGTGAGTCCTAAATGCAAGTATTTTTCTACCGTAAAAGTTAAAAAAATTCATAAATATACCATGTTGTGTGTTAAGTTAAATTTGCTTATAAGAATAAATGTTAGTTCGCGAAGTAGTCGTATTCTTCCTCTCACAATTTTGACTTTGCACATCTATTATATGTTTCATGTTTACATTGTGCTGATTTATTAGTCATCAAAGTGGCTGATCAACATAGTTGGTGTAGTTTAAGACAAAGATGAATTGATCTAATGCTAGTGTAATAATTTGAACATGAGATAAATGGATACTTTAAACAAATGTTGTAGTCACTCAAATGACTTGATCAACATATTTATGAAAGTGTCTCTTGTGCAATATTGCCATATGATGATTTTTGCTCATTTATGACTATGTTCATAATATTGCGATTTCTTTTAAATGTATGAGTGAAATTATTAGCCTCAATATTTTTGATTATATCATCAGTAAATTAAGAATAGATAAATCTATTTACTATATAAAGCGAAAGAGTCTATTCAAGGAGGCTGAAATTCACTTAGTAAACATTATAGATTAAGCCAATCACGTGTTCTGATATGAGGTTAAAAAAAATAGAAGAACGGTGCTATTAATATCCAACAAGGAACTATATGAGGTTTAAAAAAAAAAAAAGAACGGTGCTATTAACATCCAACAAGGAACTATAGGAGGTTGTTATGACAATGAAGAATAATATTATTTGTATTTGATGTTGGTTTATGAATAATTCAAAATAAAAGCTTATTGATCTTAATTCCTAATCAAAATTTCCTACTTTGAGTTTTAAGGGTGTGAGTTGTGTTAATTTTTTTTAAAAGGAGTATCAAATTGATGAGAAAATATAAAAATACCAACCCATGTTGACGATCTTGTGAAGGTGAAACGTAGAAGAGAATCAATTCTGATATGCGTCGCAAGACTGGAGGTCGATTTCCACTCACCAACGTAGCTCCAACGCGCCGCGGATGAGTAATATATAACACAAAGATGGAGAGTGAAAAGAGTGAAGAGTGAGAAGAATAGTCTGGAGGTGCCACTTATATACATGGCGAAAATCGGAAAATTATTGAATCTTTGATGGTTGTTATTGATTGAAGTATGATTGATAAGCAAGCACATGATATGCTTTTTAATCATCTCGTTCACTGAATTTAATCTTTCTTTAGGTTTTTTGAGTAATGATTTGACTATACAATGCATGGATGTGTAGCAAATAATCGAATAGAAAACATCTTTTATTTCCCACGGTTGCATTGCAATGCCTTGTATTTAGAGAAATATTGATTGTAGCCTACAATGTTATATGGTGCATTGTTCCTGATGTTTACTAATTCAGACAACAAATAACATGTTTTTGATAATTGGATTTCATTAAAGACTGAGAGAATAAAGTGGTAGACTATCCTGAAATTGAGGGTAAAGAGGTGATTCGTATCAAAAAATTCACATTTGTTTTGATTTTCATTCTTAAATGATGATGTTCTGAGTTGAAAGAGTAATGTTTGGAATAATAATTGCAATAAATTGCTAATTAATTAATTAATGCAATAACATGTCATGTTAAGATTACACAAGGATAACTGAATTCATGATTAAGTGAGAATATTAGCTTCAATGTTAACTTTCAGAGGAATTGTGAATGATAGAGTTAAATTAATGCAATAACATGTCATGTATGAGTTTTGCTTGTGTTATTTTGACTCACTTCATAATATTTTAATCATCTTGTCCTTGGTGAAACACTGAGAATTAGTATTTTGTAAAGTTATACAACGGTGTAGGTGTTTATTGCATGAGATATAACAATTTGATTCATTGCATGCCAAATTTGTCTTTCTAACTAGTTTTGTAGGATTGTACAATTATCGAGAAGATACCATACAATCGTAACCCATATTAACTGTGGCATTATGAAAATATTAATAATGGCATATGAACTTACAACTCTGCACCCTCCTTTGAACAATAATTGGAAGTTTTCATTGTTCTGGAATCTGGAGAGTGACATCCCCCCGATTCTAATGGATGTCTTGGGTGTGATACTGTGATATACAAACCAATTTTATAATGATGATGTTCTCATTAGGAATGGTAATATTTGGAATAACGATTGCAATAAACGACTAATTAATTAATGCAATATCATGTCATTTTAAGATTTAACAAAAAAAATTTAAGTTCATGATTAAGTGAGATTTATTAGCTTCATTGTACGTCGACTTTCAAAGAAATAATGAATGATAGAGTTAAATTAGTGCAATAACATGTCATGTATAAGTTTTGTCTGTGTGTTCAAAATATTTTGACTCACTTCATAATATTTTAATCATCATGTCCTTGGTGAAACTTTTTTTTTTTTTTTTAATGCAAATTGGTGAAACATTGAGAATTAGTATTTCATAAAGTTATAAAACTTTGTAGATGTTTATTGCATGGGATATAATAATTGTAAATGTTTATTGCATGGGATATAATAATTTGATTCATCGGCTAATTGACTACTCTAATTCATTTATGATTTTGTTTGGATGTAATTGAAATTATTTATCCACTATGAAAAATAAATTCATAATTTATAAAAATATATGAATTAAATATGAGTTTTATGCAACGAGAAACTTGATGTTGCCAAAGTAACATTTATTTTATTATAAAATTTCATTAGCATGAATTTATTTTCTTGTGCATTAAATAAATAATTTCACATTATGTGTTTTATGGAGGTTCACGTTATGATGATTTATTAGTCACCAAAGTGGCATGATCAATATGGTTAGCGAATCCTAAATGCAAGTATTTTTTTACCGTAAAAGTTAAGAAATTTCATAAATATACCATGTTGTGTGTTAAGTTAAAATTTGCTTATAAGAATAAATGTTAGTCGATGAAGTAGCCGTATTCTTCCTCTCACAATTTTGACTTTGCACATCTATTATATGTTTTATGTTTACATTGTGATGATTTATTAGTCATCAAAGTGGTTGATCAACATAGTTGGTGATGTTTAAGACAAAGATGAATTGATCTAATGCTAGTGTAATAATTTGAACATGAGATAAAGGGATACTTTAAACAGATGTTGTAGTCACACAAATGACATGATCAACATATTTATGAAAGTGTCTCTTGTGCAATATTGCCATATGATGATTTTTGCATATTTATGACTATGTTCATAATATTGCGATTTCTTTTAAATCTGTATAAGTGAAATTGTAACAGCCCCAAAGTTTCAAAATGACAAACTAGCAACGTGAATAATAGATAACATAAAATAGCATTTTAAAAGCTCGCTCGCAGGCGGAAAGAATACAAAATCCCAAAACAAAACAAAGATCAAACTACGGCTAAACTCATAAGTCCTCTATTCTAAGCATAAATCCTTAAATAATGACTAAAAGTCTAAAGAACTAGAATTTTGCAAGAATTTATTATTGTTCCAAACTCAATAACTAGTAAAATAACTCTACTCAGCTGCATATGCTTCTCCCGTTAACTGCAACAGTTATTACTTATCAGAAAGGAATGAAAAACATACAGCGAATGAGATAAAAATCTCAATTAGTTCTCAAGACGTGTGTGCAGTGAAACATTTTCCCTTTTCAAAGTATTTGATAAGAAGAGACACAAAAGTAAGGTTTTTCACAAGAGTTTAAGTAGATTCTCAGGACTTTCACGTACAAGTGTTAATAATTATTCAGAGCTTTCATATCATTATCATCCCTCCTTACTGCCAAATCAAATTATCCTTATCTCCCCGTCCAAGGAGCGACCCTGGAAACTATCCGCATGCCATGGTACATGCTCGGTGATCCCAAAAGACACTAACGAACCTCCCGTAGTGTCTAAAGGGAAGAAGGAAGGGGAACACAAAGCTTAACCGACAGCCCTCTGCTGCCCAGTGCCACTCCGTGCTACCCAAGCCAAATGGATCCACTACTAAACAAACGTATTCAAACGGCTTATGAACGATTAAATTTAGTTATCTTTAATATTTACTTTTCTGACAGAGCAGATCACATAAGATGCAACAGCTCAGTTCAATATGTCAGAATTGTAACCTTAAAACATTTCACACATATACATAATAATATTACATACATATCTATACATGCATCCTTCCAGTTTTGTAAATAATAGAGTTTAGGAGAACTCACCTGAATAATAACTACAACAAAAGTGACGCACCGAAAACTAGCCTGAGTCACCTATATAGAAACTCTAATTAGCACACTAATCAGACTCTAATCCAATCTTTTACCATACTACAATAAGATCCCTAAATTAATTAACATATATATTCTGATCCTAGTATAATACATAGATAAACATCACGTAACCAACACTCAAATTCCTATGAGATATGCTATATATTGCAACAGTACTTAATTCCACTCTTCTATGCTATTGTCTACAATGCTTTAGCAAAAGAGAAAACTGATGCATATATGCGTACACACCCTCACTATAACGTACATACCATCTGACACTCACGTACATACCCATATGACACTCACGTACATACCCATCTCACACTCACGTACATACCTCTCACCCCTTTAATTTTAATACTCCAAACTCACTGTCCACCATATATACATATATATATACATGTAGGTGTAGTAATAAATGAACATGGATCTACGGTGAAAGAAGTTAAATACTAAATACTATAATTGATAGCCACGTATTGATTCTTCAATGATAAACTAAACATATGGGTCTTGATCTCTCACAACCATTGCCAAAAGGAATTAAATAACATATAGATAGAATACAACTAGGCAAGCAATGAAGAGAAAAGATTAATAATGAGTTAAGAATGGCATGTGATCGGCGGCTGCGGAAGGAAGAAAGTTGGGCGCACTTCTATTCTATTTCTAAAAGGTATGCAAACCCTTAATCTTATATATTTAAGTTGCTGAAGTGTTTAACTATTATAAGGATTTCATTACTCTAATAACTATAATTATTAAGTATAATTAATTCTAATTTCTAAATAACAAACTTTTTAATGAGCACATTTTAAAAGAAAAAAATTCACGTAATAATAAAATATCAGGATATTACATAAATTATTAGCCTCGATATTTTCGATTATATCATCAGTAAATTAAGAATAAATAAATCTGTTTACTATGTACAGCGAAAGAGTCTATTCAAGGAGGCTCACATTCATTTAGTAAACATTATAGATTAAGCCAATCACGTGTTCTTATAGGAGGTTAAAAAAAAAATAGAAGAACGGTGCTATTAATATCCAACAAGGAACTATAGGAGGTTAAAAAAAAAATAGAAGAACAGTGCTATTAACATGCAACAAGGAACTATATGAGGTTGTTATGACAATGAAGAATAAAATTATTTGTATTTGATGTTGGTTTCTGAATAATTCCAAATAAAAGATTATTGATCTTAATTCCTAATCAAAATTTCCTACTTTGAGTTTTAGGGGTGTGAGTCGTGTTAATTTTTTTTTACAGGAATATCAAATTGATGAGAAAATATATAAATACCAACCCATGGTGACGATCTTGTGATGGTGAAGCGTAGAAGAGAATCGATTCTGATATGCGTCGTAAGACTGGAGGTCGATTTCCATTCACCAACGTAGCTCCAACGCGCCGCGGATGAGTAATATATAACACAGAGATGGAGAGTGAGAAGAGTGAAGAGTGAGAAGAATAGTCTGGAGGTGCCACTTATATACATGGCGAAAATCGGAAAATTATTGAATTTTTGATGGTTGTTATTGATTGAAGAATGATTGATAAGCAAGCACATGACATGCTTTTTAATCATCTCGTTCACTGAATTTAATCTTTCTTTAGGTTTTTTGAGTAATGATTTGACTATACAATGCATGCATGTGTAGCAAATAATCGAATAGAAAACATCTCTTATTTCCCACGGTTGCATTGCAATGCCTTGTATTTAGAGAAATATTGATTGTAGCCTACAATGTTATATGATGCATTGTTCCTGATGTTTACTAATTCAGACAACAAATGACATGTTTTTGATAATTGGATTTCATTAAAGACTAAGAGAATAAAGTGGTAGACTATCCTGAAATTGAGGGCAAAGAGGTGATTCGTATCAAAAAATTCACATTTGTTTTGGTTTTCTGTGAATATTGACTGAAAGATTAATCCATTTTCTTAAGAATTTTGCAGTATCATAGTATGGGGTTGGGCTGGAGCTGGGGGTGGGGGTGGGGACCCCTATATTCCCCCTGGCTCCGCCTCTGATTCCAAGTAATCCATTTGTGATCTTAAATTACTTGTTACACGTACATACCGACTAAAAAATATTACGTTGTTTTCTTATCTAATGAAATGAAGAAATACAACATCGAATGTGAAATACTTCCGACAGAAATACAAGATTTTAGACCCTTCATTTTTCCCCTCAAATTAATTTTTTTATTTTCTTTTCTCAATGTTTAAACAAATTAAAAATAAATTAAATCAGCTTCCGTTATTATTAGTCCAAGTTTCTCACTCAATGTATAATTAATCTCTTTAGCAAGATCAGAATTTACTGTATAATTTGTAGTTTCATTACAGTACATAATTCCAGAATTTTAATCATCAAAATAATTAATGTATTGAATTATTGAGTTGAAAAGTGCATGCGCTTTGTTGAAACAAAATTAATTTGACGGCTAAAAGACTTTACACTAGTGGGAAAAAAACAATCGGCAGTATTGTTTGCGGTCCATGATAAATGCAATTGAGGGATTTTCATTGTTTTACGCTATACGTAAGGACAAACCAACCGACCTAATTAATTAGTTAGGTTAAGTATATAATTAATTTTCTCGGTAGCAATAATTACCAACTTTGTTCCTAGGTGGCAATGCAAGGTAATTCAACATGGAGTTGGGACTCATTAATAATGCCTTAGTTAAACTAACATCACATGATGTAAATAATTAACTTATTAATTAAGATGTAAGCTTAGCCTCTATTTAAACCTTCTTATAATCTTAAACGATACAACCAATAGCAAAACCTAAAAACTAAGAAGAAAATCATGGGAATGGCAAGCTTTACTCTGATGAAAATAGATACTTAAGTAATGAATAATTATGTACATACCATTGTGTGTACATCGTTGTTGTAATGAATGTGTCTTAACATAATCAGCTTCATCCATTTGATCTTTTTTCAAATACTCCTCCAAGTCCATAAGAGCCGCTTCCATAGGGTCTGAATTTAGCATAAGTCTTCACTAACTCTAAAATTGGGTGTACAATTTCATTGTAGATCTTTCTTTAGAACTTTAATCCTCTTTGTACTAATATGATGCTGGTTCGTGTTTGTTTCTGCATCTTTCACTTCCGTATTACTATTATCCAAAGAGCATGCTCACGTTATATACGAACAATTGAATCCAGACATTAATTTGCGCAAGATAAATTACACAAAGAGATGTATAATAAATTAGATGGCATAACGTTTATGTACTAATATTCTATAGATTGTGAATGAGATGGAATCCTTCAGTCTTGAGTTTTAATGAGATAAAATGGTAAAACTATTTAGAGTTTTGATGATAAAATGCTGACAAGCTCGTGGGCAATTGTTTAGCAACAACAAATAGCATACATCACTAATAAAAAAGTTTATTACTTATGTATCTAATTGTTCATTACTTGAGTATCAACAATTAGATGGCATAACGTCTATGTACATAATTGTTCATTATTTGAGTATCTACTTCCATTGTGTTTCAGTGAATTATACTTATTATAAACTATTGTGTGTTGTTTAAAGTTTGTTGTTGTATATATATACACACTTAGATGTCGTATAATATCCAATCTAACGAGTTTGACACTTTGGCCTAACTAAATTAAACACTCATTAAAAATCACATGCTTTCTTGTTTTAACATAAAATAAATGTAAACACACAAAATATGAACACACACAGGCGAGACACAATATATGTGCAATTTTTTCCCAAATGTTTTCTGAAATTACAAGTACATATGCATTTTGACAACAATGTACACACAATGGTATGTACTTAATTGTTCATTACTTAGGTATCTATTTTCATTGTGTGTCAGTGAGTTATACTTGTTATAAACTATTATGTGTTGTTTAAAGTCTATCAGTGCATATATACATAAAGAGATGTCATATCATATTGGGATAAAAGCATTAAACCCCTTATACTATGCCCTAATTGTGTTTTCCCCGATATCCTTTTCTTTTGTAGCCTTGTTGATCCCCTTTTTTTTTTATTTATTTATTTTACATTATCCTCTTGGCACACTAATTCTCCTACTTTATGTTGATGATATTCTTTTGACAGGTTCTAGCAAACAACTATTACATACTTTTCCACATTAAGTGCAGAATTTGCCACGAAGGACTTGGGTCATATCCATCATTTCTTAGGAATTCAAATTACAACTCAATCTGATGGGTTACACTTATCTCAGTCTCATTATGCTCTCACTACTTTAGAGAAAACCCAAATGGTTTATTGTAAACCAATGAGCACACCTGTAGAAACAAAAATGTCAGGCTTGCATGATGATACCTTGCTTGAAGACCCTTCTCACTTTCGAGGAAATGTTGGGGCCTTACAGTATTTAACACTTACCCGACCAAATTTGTCTTTTAGTGTTAATTTTGTATCTCAATTTATGCATTCACCTACTTATTTTCATTTGAAAATGGTGAGACGTATACTTCGCTATGTCAAAGGCACTATCGACTATGGTCTTTATTTTCCTTCCCACACTACACTTGATCCTTTTGCTTTCTCTCATGCAGATTGGGTTGGTTGTCCCGCTACAAGACGTTCCACAACTGGATATTGTACCTTTCTTGGAAGCAACCTCATCTTATGGTGCGCAAAGAAACAAAATACAGTCTCTCGTTCCAGCACATAAGTTGAGTATTGTGCCATGGCTCATACAACTGCTGAACTTACATGGCTCACTTTCCCTCTTCGTGATCTTCCTGTGCCATTAGATAGCCCACCAGTCTTGTTATGCTACAACATAAGTGCTTCACTCATAAGTGTTAATCCCGTCTTTCATGCTCGAAGTAAACACATTGAGTTGGATTATCACTTTATAAGGGAACGGGTTGCACTTGGCCTTCTTGTCACCAGACATATCTCTACTCAGAATCAGTTGGCTGATATCTTTACAAAGCCTCTGTCCAAAACCTCTCTTGCAAGTTTTTCACACCAAACTTTGCCTTCAACCCCGGCATAGCTTGCGGGAGGATGTAAAAGATCAGCTTAACAAATTACATGCTGATTCAAATTATGAGAAAGTTTGGAGCGATAAGGTGATGGAGGGATCAAGACAATCTTACTCATCATATTCAATTCAAAAAATTGTAGAAGATATGCCTGTTGATAAGCTTTGATCAAGTCTACCCATTTTCTCAAAGAGATTATTCAACCAAAAATAGTTCTTGGGAATAATTTCTCAACAAAATCGCCGTGAATGCTCCAGCTCTTTCCCTCTTCTTATTAGATTAGATTCATTCAAATTATTAGATAAGCTATAGTCATTATCCACTTGTAAAGTTTCTCCATTTGTATAAGTTAGTATAAATATGTGCTAGTGTTCATTCTTGTAATTCAGTTTTTGTACTCACGTTGTCATCAAATGCAATTCAAACAATTCTTCTTTTGAAATTCTTCTATCAATGCTTAAGGTGTTTATCTTCTCATTTTCGTCCGTAAAATTAGGCCGTGTGTCAGCGGCCCTGATACGTATTCTAATTTAAATAACCGAGAAACAAAACTGTAATTGTAGCTCACATGGTTCTCTTTCTTTAAATTTATATATATGAGATTGTGCGAAAAGCGGGTCGAAGGGAAATTGTGATGCTTCGTTTAAAAACAAGGCATGTATGATATTCATCATTCACAACGGCTACGGTACTATCCTCTTTTGCGGTTTGTAATCCCACCTATGCATGGAACCGAGGCCCTCGCTCTCCTCCACACATGTCAAAGCTTTAAAGAAGCTGGTTTTCTTCCTTTGGCTATTTTAGAATCGGATTGTATCAACCTTATCAATGCCATTAAAGACCACAATTCCAACATCCCTTGGATCATTTTCTCTTTGGTGATTCGTATTAGAAGATTCTGGAACCAATGTCCCAAATGGAGGTTCACTTTGTAAACCGTAACGCCATGAATGCAGCCATAACTTAGTTAAATGGACTTTTTTGTCTAATTGGTCGAACCATTTTGACAACTAAAACCTCCCTAATGTCTCTTTTTGTGATGGGTGTTTTCCTATTTTGAACATTTGTAATGACTTTCGTATTAAGTTTTATGAGTATTTAATTCTCATAAAAAAAAAAAATAGTTCCAAGAATAGGGTTGACCCACTTTGTTGATCCATATAATGTGGATGATTCAGCTAATAAGGACATATATGTCTTTAGTCATTTATAATGTTTTTTAATATTTTTTTAATCAATATTTTTTAGTATTTATATAATTCTATTAAGATTTGTGAAGGATATTAGCCTTTTTGACAAATCTATTAGACAATCCCTTCAGGGGATGTGCTGTAATTTCCCAGACCCTAGGGAAGGTCTCTATAATTACACATCAGGGGTGTAAATGTAATTATTACTTGTAAAATTCTACGATAGGGTACAAAAGAAGAATGATCGAAGATAATTTTCGTAGACTTTTTAGAGATCATTCGCAACTCCTCCTTTGCTCTGGAGCTATGGAGGATGCTGGTGCGTAGTGGCGTTTAGGAAATTAGATTTGAATTTTTGATGAATATTTCATGTAATTTTGTGGTTGGAGATTAGTTTGATAAATCGGTAAGGGAACTACCATGCTTAGGGATTCATTAGATTTGTTTTTCTGTTGGATAGTTATGGGGAAAAAGTGCTTCATTTTTATTTTTTTTTGAATTTACAAAAGCAAGTTTGTTAAAATTTGAAATGACAAAAATACCTTGAAAAATACATACAAAACACACATTACGATGCGACTTGCAAAAAGGTTATAATTTATGATATATTTTGTTTGTAATTACAATTTCTGGTGCAATCTGCAAAAACCTTGCACGATACATTGTCCTACTAGTTAAACAGGATAATTACATGATACATTGTCTTTCTTTCTTTTTTGTCTTTTTTTTTTTTATGAATGAGAAATTATATGATATATTGTCAAATAGTTATATTTGATTGAAACACAATTTGAACAAGTAAAGAAGACTGTAATTCTAAGAATCCGAATTTGTATTTAGATACATGCGATTTAAATCTCTGTCCTAAATTCAACCAAAGCCGACGATATTTTAATTGAAGTTTTGTCTTTTTCCTACCTGATATACATGCATATGTCGTCGAGTGCATAACTATAAATTCGACGATAGGATACAAAAGAAATTGATTGAAGATAATTTTCATAGACTTTTTGGTTTTCACTCGGGTTTTCGCTAAGGATAATTTTAAATATTTAGATCCTTAGAGATGATGCTCAACTTCTCCTTAATTTGCTCTATTACCTCCAACTCTTTGGCTACCCTATTTTCTTTTTCGCAAAATCCATCACAATCTTTGTTTAAATTCGTTTGATGATTAAATGTTTTGTAACACATGTTTTTTTTTTTTTTTTTTTTTTGTCCTGGTGTACTGGAGGTATGCAGGATGGTAGTGCGAAGTGTTGTTTAGGAAAATGCTTAGGAGACAGACACAACAGAACAGTGGATTCAAAGCTTTTGGACTTGAGGAGTGGGTTTTGACTAAATATATTAGGCCTTGAAGATAATGGAAGTTGGACGGGCCGAGCACAAAGGACGCAGTGGGCCGAATACTGGATGGTAAGCCTTGGGCTTGATGCAAAACAGGCAGATAAAATAAAAGTGGCATGCAAACTCTGTTGATGGGCTACCAGATAAATTGAAAAATGGGCTCATCCATAGGCCTTGCGGATAATCTTAGCTGGAATGCGATTTGGACTGCTGATGGTGGGCACAAAAATGAAAAAACACACGATTTATGAAAGGGATAATCACAGATAGACCCCCTGCTGTTTGATGTAATTACAGAAACCATCCTTGAGGTTTGGAGAATTACAGAGACCACCCCTGAACTTTACCCAAACCTTACACATAATTCTAGATCTTTAAAAAATAGATGAAACTTGATGATGTAATCATGAAATTATAATGATCTTCCTATAGTTCCCTCAATCAATTTTGATTTTGATTTAGACTTTGACAAAAATACCCTTGTATGACAAGGTGTGTACCTCATACGTTCATTAAGTTTTAGGGCAAAAGTTTAAGAAAATTAAAAGGAAAATTAAAAGATTCACTTTAGAAAAGCTTGAAATAAACTTACAAGTAATTTAAAGTTTAACCCCCTAAAATGTCACGTGAATGGCACGTGATGACTAATGGTCCAAAAATAATGATAATAATTGAAAATCTGAAACTCACAAGAGAACTGGAAATGTGGCACTACTAAACACGCCTAATAATTAATGTTTTGAAACATACGTTTTAAACACCCTAAACTATAACACTTGACCATTTTTGCCCCGAATTGGTGGACCTCTTCTAATTAACATAGCCCTAACCAAAAAGGGGCAAAAATTACCTCAAAACCATTTTTTTCATATATTTTTGGACCATTAGTCATGACGGGCCATTCACGTGACATTTCAGGGTTAAAATCGAATATTTCACAAAGAAGTCGAATATTCCATTAACGGAGTCAATGATTTTAATTGAAGGATTTTCAAATCGGACAAATTAGAGGACCATTTTTGGAAAAACTCCCTATAAGCCACGTATGTTACAAGTCACTAGATTGGATGTATAAAAAATAAAATATATACACACACTTCACAATCAAGTAATATACAACATAATACAAAAAATGTAAAAAAAAAAAGTAACACATAAGGTTTTCTTAGCTGTGATAGGTATTACTCGGAGACTTTTTACTTCACTGTCTTCGGTAGATGGTTGCTGGTTTAACACATGCTTTCCTATTTTTCTTGTTCATTTTTTGTGACTAAATGCGGGATGCTGAGAATTTGTAAACCAGTTTGCATTAGCCTCTGTCTTGATTCGAGAATTGAGGTTTATTTTTGCTCTCCGTGGTGCATAATTTCAGGCGTGTGAATTTGAGGTTATTACATTAAGTAGAGGTGATATACATCATGTTGGCTCATTAAGACGACATCCATTCTGTATGATATTTCCTTATGTCTCTTCCTATTTGTTCTTTTTGCCAAGTAATGTCCAAAACATAGACATCAAGTTTTTGATTTCAAGACATGTTATTGACTGCAATTTACCTTTTTTGTCGACTCTTATGTGTTGACTGCCATTTTATGCTCATGACAGACACAAAAATGAAAGACTATATGCACACACTGTGTGATCTGAGCAATTGGATAGATTGGATCATGGCTGTCCCAGTCTCTGTTGTAAAGAGGGTGCCATTGTCTAAAATCCTGGTCAGTACAGAGATTAGTGATATGAATCCATATGGACAAACAAAGGTAATCTCAGTTATTTTAAATACATTTCGATAGTGCATTAACATATTTATAACACTTTGAAAGTAATTTGTATCTGTATATTCTTAAAGGTGATTTTTATAAGGCTGTGCTGGACTTGCAGGGTCTTTTGATGTCGTGTCTCTTACAACTTTGCTGTTTATGTTGGATTTTGCCCAAGTAAGTCACCCAAATATTTATATGTATATTTTTTGATGTAATACAAGTTGTGGTTTTTTGCTTCTGCTTGAAGCTTCAAGGTTAAGATTCATCCGGTAGGAATTCGATCTTTGTGGTGAATTTACTTCCTCGTATGACTCATTTCCAATCTTTTGACATCTGTTGATATCAACCTTTTGATCTTAATCACTTAATGTCACCTGGTCAAGAATCTAAACAATAGACAAGCAGGCGTGTTTCCAAAAACTTCCAGAAAGAAATTTGTGTGATACGAGTCGCAGTAGAGAATTACCTGAAGTTGAAGTTTAGGCCAGTAAGACTGTACTTTGCTCTAGAAAAATAGCAGATAATTTTCAGTCACAGTAGAACAAATAAAATAAGAGTAGATGAAAATGTTTCAAATGAGATATTTGCGCATGCATCTGGTACTCAAGGAACATGAGGAAATCTTGGTATCTTACTTGTTTTCTCACGATATCAATCAAGCATGAAGAAGAAAAGATGGAGAGTAAGTGAATTTATTCTATCAGATATTAATTGAGAATTAGAATCAGCAAATTATTTTTCCTCCAGAATACCACTAAATATTAACTCAAACTGCTAATAGAGTTTTACACCAAATGCATAATAGAGAAAACTGTCTCTATAGTTCCACTCCAGAATAAGAATACAATTCATATGATTAGCTTAAGTATACTTAAGTGTATCTCTGTTGCATGTCTATATACAAATAGGGTATCGCAACAACATAAACAGCACCTGAATCCTCTGAGATACTTTTACACTATTTTAGTTCCTTCCAGTATTATAGATCAATAACATTACCTTATTTTTGGTAATAACTAGTTAAAGATCATGACAATACAGATCATATCACAAGCAACTGATAATGCACGGAATTACTAAACTGATCTGCAATGAATAATATATTCCAGCTGATGATGGAGTCGCAGCCGTCGGCGAAACAAAAAGAGGGTTAATGTGGGAGGTCATGGGAAGGCGCGTAGCATAAGGCATTCAGCAGGCTAATAATCTTGGCCTTAGTTCCAAGCTCTTTATTTTGTCATATAGTCAAAATGACAACGTTGTAGTCCCAAACGACTTTCTAAATCCAGAAAAGCAACTAACCTTGCGGAAGCATTTTTACAAACACACAACGAAGTGAGAGCCCTGAAGAATATTCCTCCTCTTCATCAGTGGAATATTATCCTCGAAAAAGAGGCGGCAAATTTTTATCAGGAATCTTCAGTCCAATTATTATGTGGATTGAAGGATCCTGATAAAAAATTTGCCGCCTCTCTTTTGAGGATAATATTCCACTGATGAAGAGGAGGAATACTCTTCAGGGCTCTCATTTCGTTGTGTGTTTCTAAGAATGCTTCCGCAAGGTTAGTTGCTTTTCTGGATTTTAAGTCGTTTGGGACTACAACGTTGTCATTTTGGCTATATGACAAAATAAAGTGCTTGGAACTAAGGCCAAGATTCCTCAACGTAAAACAGCGGCGACAAAGAAGAAATCGGCCAATTCTCTACCACACTTTCTCTCAATTCGTCCATGAGCCGCCAATCTCTGCCCCGATGCACCTTTAATCTCTCAATGGACGCTGTATAATCTTTCTCTTCCTCAACAGTTATAATGAATTTCGAATTCGTCATTCAATCGTGTAATGTCATATTTTTCTAAGCTTACTTATTGTAAATGATCTTTGATAGTGCAAAATTACTTGAAAATTTATACTTCTGTTAATTGATTATCATAGTAGGTTCTAGTACAAAAATCTAGAGATTCTCCTATACTTCTTAGGTATGACATTTGATTTAAATCTGATTATATAGTCTTTCATGATCTATTGCTTTTTAGATAAAATAATTTATATTATTAATAAACCTTTTTTCCACATTTAGTAGCTATTTTTACTGCCGTCAAATATTATCAGGATCTTTTACTTGTCCGTAGGTTATATCGGTTAATTTTGCCATCTTAGCTGTTGGAAAGCAGCTGTAGATACTTTGTATTGAAGAAGTGAGCGAATCATGAATGTTGTGTGCGCTGTTTTGTGAAAACTGTTATTGATGGCTTTATTTGCCTAATTTATCAGTACTATAGGAACACTTTTATCCACATTGTGCAAAGAAGCTGATGGAAAATTTCCAGAGGATCAATGAAGAATATGTCTGTTGATCAAATTCGGGTTATCTTCCTCTTATCTCTTGTTTAGTCTCTGCTTACTCTGATCGGACGTTTGTTACATCTGCAGGTTGATGCATCTAGGACCAAAGTTAAGTTGGAAAATGAGCCTGGATCAATTTATTACATGGAAAATAGTTGCATGTGAGCAAACTTAGTAGTCATCATTGTATCTTTTGTCATACATTTGATAGAGGTTTTTAAATTAAAACTGACTAGATAGCAAAAGGAGAAGGTTGGTATAGTTCAGTTTACGACAGTATTGATTATAGAGGCATTTTCTCTTTATGATTTGGTTCAGCATAAAGTTTTGTATTGGCAAGGATTCTGTATAATCGATTCACAAGTCTAGCAGATACATCTCTTCATAATGTGTTCTGTCACATTTTTGTTTGTTTGGAACATTATAAGCTTCTGATGATCCTATGCTGATGTGTCATAGATTGTACCATACATGTTATATGTAAGTTAACCAATTTGCTCTTCGTATTGACATCTGTGATTATTTTTGTGCAGCATTGCAGTCTAAAAGGTTAAAACTGAGCGTACATTGTTCAACTTATACTGCAGAGCTGTGAAGGTTGGTTTTTCTTCTGATGTGTCCTTTCTGTACTCTTGTTTAAGTACGACACTCAGTTCACCTACTTCAGTTCAAGTTTCATATTTTTGGGCCAACAGAGAATTAATTGGATAATCTAATGCCTTGTTAGGACCATCTGTTCAGAAATATGCGTGCTATTATGGAATATGATGGAGCAGATTCTAAAGTTCTGTTACAGTGGTTACCATTCAAAGCATTTAAGCTATAGTTCGAGTTAGCATATGAGTTGGTGTGAGTTGCTCTCATTCTTCTGCTTGGTTGCGAACTTCTTTGAACCTAAATGCTTTGTTGGATCTCATTGTAACAACAAATTTCTTAATCTCGGATGATCTTCGTCTTGAGTTTTGAAATTTATTGAAGTTTGATCTTCCTTTGTGGAATTTGATCTTCAAGAACAGTTTTTTGAGGGCCTTTGGGCTTGATCTCGAATCAAAGTGCACTTTTTCTTCAATCTTCTCGACGAACAAGTTGAATATGAGGATGAACGCCTTTGAAGATGATGAACTTCTTTGAGAGAATTCTGATGGACTTCTTTGCTCCAATGCTTGAATGATTGTTGCTTGATGATTTTTCTCTTCATGAAGACCCCTATTTATAGTGTTAGAAGGAGAATCTTCTGATGAGATGGACGGTTGAGATCGTTTCTTTAATATGGAAGACATAATTTGAGAAAATCCTTCTTTCCATGATGAAAGATAGTTTCCTTCTTTTGAGATTTGATGACTAGACCTTCCATTCTTTGAGATTTTGATGACTAGCACTACAAGAAAATGGGCCTAATGCAACGCCAAGACGTTGGTACACCAAAATTAAAACAAAATACTTATCTGCCAACGTCATTGGACGTTGGCAGGTATTGTGCAGAGCAGCAACGTCATATGAACGTTGCTGCTACTGTTTTTTTTATTTTTTTTTACTGTTAAATGTTACGAACGTCTGAAAAGGACGTTGGTAACTGTTTTCGTTTGTTTTTTTTTAAATTTTTTTTATTGACTTCAGCAACGTCTGTTTAGACGTTGCTGCCAGCTGAACGGCACCAACGTCTCCAAGACGTTGGTGCCATATTTACATGGCTGCCTGCTGCGTGCAGCTTTGTGTCAGATTGACACAAAGCTGCACGCCATTAATCAATACGGCACCAACGTCTCCAAGACGTTGGTGCCATATTTATATGGCAAAATTCGCAGCAGTTTTCTGCTGCGAATTTGCCATTGCTGCTGCTTAAAAAAAAAAATTCTTCACTAAACTTCATCTAATTCACACGATTTGAGCTCCAAATCTCTTGTTTTTTTAAGGTATGTGTTCAATGTCTTCAAAATTACGATTATACCTATTTTTTTTTTAGTTTAATCGGTTAGATTTTTGTTATTTAGCATAAATATGATTTTTTTAGTTGATTTGATGATGTATTTGTGTTAATTATGTATGATTAATTAAGATATTAGTTGATTTGATGAAGTAATTTTGACGATCTATGTGTATTATGTTTTTTTTTTTTTAAAATTAATGGTTAGATTTGTGTAGTTAGATTATTTGTGATGTAATTGTTGATTTTAGGCATATTTGTGTTAATTATTTATGCTTAATTAAGGTATTAGAGGTAATTATGTGACGATCTATGTGTATTATGTTTGTTTTTTTAAATTAATGGTTAGATTTGTGTAATTAGATTATTTGTGATATAATTGTTGATTTTAGGCATATTTGTGTTAATTATTTATGCTTAATTAAGGTATTAGAGGTAATTATGTGACGATCTACGTATATTAATGTTTATTTTTAATTAATTTGTTAGATTTGTGTAATATTATAGCATCATAGTGTTGTATTTGTTAGATTTGTGTAATTATGTATGATTAATTAAGATATTAGAAGTAATTTTGAACGATCTATGTGTATTATTATTTTTTTTAAATTAATGGTTAGATTTGTGTAATTAGTATTTGTGATGTAATTGTTGATTAGATAGTGTATTTATGTTAATTATTTATACTTAATTAAGGTAGTAGAGGTAATTAATTATGTGACGATCTATGTATATTAAGGTTTAATTTAATTAATCGGTTAGATTTGTGTAATATTATCGCATAATAGTGATGTATTTGTTGATTCGAGTGTATTAGTACTGTTATATATATATATATATATATATATATATATATATATATATATATATATATATATATATATATATATATATATATATATGTATGCTTAATTAATTAATATTAGATTTGTGATTATGACAATATAGCTACGTATTTTCTTTTTTTTTTTGTAGAATTTAATCGATTAACTTTGTATTATATAACATATATAATTGTGTTTATGTTAGAACGTATTTATGTTAATTAGATATGCTAAAAATGTTAGTAGCATTGAGAAATTATATATTTGTAATAAAAATATGGGAAATATATTTTGGTTAAACTTGTTTATATGAACATGCTATGGTGTAATTATTGATGCTTGATATAGATAGAGATATATGTAGAAGATGTAGTTATTTTGTGACACGTCCTTACGTGATTAATTGTTGAATACTTTAATTTAATAGTATATATATCACAATGAGTATTGAGTTACTTAATTGTAATACATTGATTAGAAAAATTAGCAGAGATTTGTATAATTTAGACGTAACAGATGTATATATACTTAATTAGTCAATTTAGTAAATGAATAGATAGTATATATTGTCGTGTATCCCTTTTATATTAATTTGACCATTCTAAATATTTATTTATCAGATGGCCGGCTCGTCAGATCAGGGTAAGGAAAAGAGAAATGGGAAAGAAAAAAAGAAGGTGTCGAAGAACCAGGTGCCATACACGGAAGGGGTACCTCGAGGATCATTCTCTACGCAGCCTGATCTTGGTTCGATGGGATCACTTTCAGTGGTGATGCCGATGTTTCCCGGAGGATCAAATGACGTAGGAGCCCGCGCTAGTGGGCCGTTTACCAATCAATTGATGGGTGTAGGAGCGACAATGGGGGGTGTATATGGTGGGGCTGGTTATGGTGGTGGTGGATTCGGTGGGGCTGGCTATATCGGGGTTGGTTATGGAGGGGGTGGTTATGGTGGGCCTGGATTAGGTGGGCCTGGATTTGGTGGGCCTGGATATGGGAGTGAAGCTGGGTTTGGTGGGCCTGGATATGGGAGTGGAGCTGGATTTGGTGTGCCTGGTTTTGGGAGTGGAGCTGGATTTGGGATGCCACAAACACAGCTAACGAGGCCACAACTTATGGGTGGTACTGTAGACGGCATGATGCAGCCGAGTTTAGGTGCCATGACGACGCTACAGGTTCAGGGGACGGGTAGTACTGCTGGGCCATCATCATCGGGCTCACGGGGTTCAGGCACACGAGGTTCAGGCACACGAGGTTTAGGCTCACGTGCTCATGGCGTTTCTGAGGAGTTAGACGAGGATGAGGGGGGTAACAATGATTCAGGAGACGATGGTGGTATTACTAGGGTTGCAGTGCGAGGACAATCTGGCTCAATAGAGAACCCTTCCGCTGTGACCACGATTGCTACAAATTTGAGGAACATGATGCAAGGGGCATACTTCACGTACGGCATGTGGCCAGAGGACGAGAGGGAAATGTGTTGGAACAGATTTAAGGTAAGGAATTAGCTTGACTTCTATATTTATTAAATATTTATAAATATTTGTTCATTATTATTCATTTATGTGACCAACTTTTCTTTATGTCTGTATTAAATGCAGCACACTTATCAGTGGGATCCTGCCATAGAAAATGCAGTTAGGGAATGGTACGATAGGGTCGCTACTGCGAGATTTGCAGGTTCAGTAAACCACGCCAAGAAATGGTGGTTGCGCTGCAAAGTTGACCCCACCTATAGTATGAGCCACAGTTGTTGGATTCACGAAGATTTTCAGCAGGCATTTTATGATTATTGGGAGCTTGAGCCCACGAAGGGTCGTTCGGAGCAGAACGCTAAAAATCGAGATAAGGGGAAAACGGTAAACTATAGGGGTGGGTCTCGCAGCACGAACAAGCATAGGATAGATCTGGTAAGTAGAAAAATATGATTGGTTATTTTTCAAATATCATCATTGATTTAATAATGTGATCTATATTTGCTTTAATGAATTTTCATATTATGACAGGCAAACGAAATGAATACAACGCCCGACAAGGTGCCGTTTCAGGATGTCTTTATAAAGACTCGTGCAAAGAAACATGACGACGGAACGATTGAGTGGCCAAACCCTGAGGACAAAGCTAATTATGTGAGTATAATATTTTCTTTCATTAAAGTGGTGTAATCGTCAATAATTGTTGTTGTCGTAATTATACTTATGTTTGTTACAAAAAATATTTTGAATCATAATATGTTATATGTAGGATGCTTATGTGGAATACTGCCTCCGAGAACATGGGCCAGATATGAGCAAGTGGCCGGTCTGGGACGTGAGACCGTGGGTGGAAATTGCCGCAGCCGGACGTGTAAAGAAGAATAGGGTGGTGGGTCTGGCGAGTTATGGTGAGCCTGAGCGCGTAGGATTCAAGGCTCGAAGACATTCTAGGTTCGTTGAGACTGGCTCTAGTAGCGTGGAGCCGCTTCGATCAGAATGTCAGGCACTGCGGGCCGAAACAGCTTCTCAATGGGAGGAAATCACCGGTGTAAAGAATGTGCTCAAATACTTTATGTCACAGTTTAATATGCCGATGCCCGAGAAATTGTGGGGGTCAGGGCAACAACAACAGTTTAACAACTTCCCGGCAGTTTTCCACCAACCATCGCAACCGACGAACACGAGTGTCGGCACCGAGCGGGTATCAGGGGATCCACTCTATCGACCACGGTCACATTCTACCGATCAGGAGGATGAAGGGGACCAGGAAAGAAGTTCGGGTGGCGGTGCTAACGACACTACTGGCTTGGGTGATATGGAATTTGACGAGGATACTCAAATTTAGACTGTTATTTGCTGCTTTTATTTGTATTTGTATAATTATGAACAAACGAGGTTTGTTTTAGCTTGTTTTTGTTTATGTTTGCACCTTATATATATTTATGTTTTTATTTATATTTATAATTTACACTAGTTATATATATATATATATATATATATATATATATATATATATATATATATATATATATATATATATATATATATATAAACGTTACAATTCAAATAACTCAAATATTACAACTCAAGCTTACATATTGCAAATAAACCACTGTTTAAGTTCACGAATTCTTACTACATAGGCATACATATTGCTTAGAACATACATTACGTATAATCAGGGTCATCGTCGTCACCATCATCAAGATCTTCATCCACGTCATCGTCGGCAGATGTGTCGTTATCATCGACTTCCACAATATCATCGTCTGCAAGCCTGATAGGTGTATTGTCGATATTGTTGATGTCATCCAATCTTAAATGAGGTGCGGTGCTATCTTGGTAAATGTCGAGATTAGCCACTGCAGTTGTGTCAACGAGGTATCTCGCTCTTATCGTGCAAACCGCCCACCATCCTCTCCTACTGGTATTTTTTTGTGAAGGATACAGACTGTAATAGACTTGTTGCGCCTGACTTGCTAAGATAAACGGTTCAGACGCTCCTGTACCGAGTCGCATTGTTGGATTAATGTCAACAAGGCCATAAATCGGATGAGTTGTTATTCCATTATACACGTCGTACCAATCACATTTGAACATAACAATTTGTTCCAAGTTTCCACTGCCCCAGTAATCAAGCTGTATAATCTCTTGAAGCATTCCATAGAAATTACGTGCGTCTGGGTCGCCAGTGTCGCCCTTCACATAAACGCCACTGTTCATTGTTTGCCCACCAGCTCCATATGCTTCTGTATGAAACTTAAATCCGTTAACCGTATAACCATTAAAGTTTTTGCTTTCAAAACAGGACCCCGAGCAAGACCGCGTAAGCTAGGATCCACACTGTAACTACCAGACACAACAACTTGTTTGAACCAGTCGATAAAATAAGTTTTACGTATCTGATCTTTATTAGCTTGCGGATATCCTGCGCACATCTGTTCATCAAACATACTGTCACAGAAAGAAGCCGTTTAAAACATCAATTGATATATTAGAAAGAATACATTGTATGGCAATTAGTAATCTTACCTTAACCAACACTCGACCTCTGGGCAATTCAACAAGACATATAGATGAGCCGCTTTGCACTCTGCGAGAGACAAATTTCTGTAATTGACACAACGCCCCATTGTTTTCCCTTTACTCTGGAATACTGATAATTGGTCGTTGTGGTCAATAGATATTGGAACTTCGTTCCTGTTCAAACGGGTTGCTCTAGTTTCAATATTGCTGTCAAAGTAGAGTGAGGAGAAATTTGCAATTTCTGCGTAAATGTACGCCTCAACAATCGACCCTTCTATGTGTGCCTTGTTACCCCTTGGTCTCTTAAAATCAAACATCCGTCTAACAAAGAATAAAAAAATTAACTAGTCATATTTTGAACATTGTATAGTTATCAATATAACAGTAACTGGTATTTACCTCTCAAATGGGTACATCCACCTGTATTGTACGTGCCCACCGATTTTTGCCTCCTAGGGAAGGTGTATCGCTAAATGCTCCATGGAATCAAAGAACGATGGAGGAAAGAATTTTTCCAGCTTGCACATAGTCACCACAATCGAATGTTCTAATAAATCCATGTCACTATATCGGATGTCAGGAGCTGACAAAGCTCTGAAAAAATTACTGATCTCCACGAGCGGCCCCCAGACATTCTCTGGCAAGAAGTCACGAAATGCTATCGGAACCAACCTTTGCAAAAAAACGTGACAATCGTGACTTTTCATTCCCACTAGACGCAACTGTGGCATTTGAACACAACGCGAAATGTTTGACGCGTATCCATCTGGAAATTTGAGATTGCACAACCACTCACACACTTTAACCTTTTCGTCCTTACTGAGACAGTACGATGCTTTACGTTTGTATAACCTACCTCCCGGTCCAGTCTGTAGAAACAAAGATCTTCTTCCCGTCAGTAATTGTAAATCTTTGCGAGAGTTCATATTGTCCTTGGTTTTCTCAGGGTCATCCATCACAGTGTTCTTAATATTGTCGAAGAAGTTCTTTTCACAATGCATGACATCTAGGTTGTGGCGGATCAGATTATGCTTCCAATATGGAAGTTCCCAAAATATACTTGTACGACACCAATTATGATCCAAACCAAAGCCCTGAACAAATTCTCCGCATAACCAAATCCGACTGGTGGAAGACGTTCAACGTGTCTTAACATGTCTATCCCTGATCTTCTTGGTAGAGGTTGATCAGTCTCTATTCTACCTTTCGTGAAGTCAGTTGTGTTTAGTCTCCATGGATGGTCCAGAGGCAAGAATCGACGATGACAGTCAAAGAAAGAAGTCTTTTGACCGTGCTTAAGTTGGAAACTCTTAGTTTCTTCCATACAGTACAGGCAAGATAAACGACCATGTGTGCTCCACTGGGATAGCATGCCATACCCTGGATAGTCACTAATCGTCCATAGCAATGAAGCTCGCATTTGGAAATTTTGTTTCCGAAAACTATCGTATGTTGGCACACCCGAATCCCACAGTGACTTAAGTTCATCAATCAGGGGTCTGAGTAATACGTCAATGTTCTTGCCAGGACTCTTCGGGCCAGATATCATTAAACTTAGGAAACTATATTCTTGCCGCATGCATAGGTCAGGAGGGAGGTTATAAGGGGTCACAAATATTGGCCAACACGAGTAAGGAGCTGAGAAGTTCCCGAAAGGATTAAAACCATCGGTGCAAAGTCCAAGTCTAACGTTTCTTGGTTCGGCAGCAAAATCGGGAAATATCCTGTCGAAAGATTGTCAGGCCAAACTTGAAGCAGGGTGAATCATTTGATCGGTATCTGCCTGACACTTCAAGTGCCATGTCATGTGCTCCGATATTTTGCGTGATGTGTAAATCCTCTGCAATCGAGGCGTCACTGGCAAGTACCACAGCTTCTTACGTGGAACAAGCTTCTTCTTATAGGTGCATTCCTCGTACCTAGCTTCTCCACAACAGGGGCACTCGGTCCAGCTCTTACTTTCATACTCCCCGTAATAAAGGATACAAATATTAACACACACATCATATGTTTTGTACCCAAGTCCTAAACCTTTGATGAATTTCTTCACTCCGTACCAATTTTCAGGCAATCTATGACGATCTGCAGGACTCATTAATCTGCGGGCCGCTTGTAATTGATTATCAGCAGAGGCGTTTGTTGTGCCATGACGAACCTTTTCGGCAATAAATGATGTTAACCACTGCAATGGTGTTGTTTCCACATCTACGCGTATTGACACCTCGGCTTTCCGTAGCATTTCAAAAAAGTCTCGTGCCTCACGGTTTGGCTCTTCTTCTATATTTTGATTATAGTGCGTGCCTTCAAACTGACATCTGTATGCATCATTGACCATATCTACGTAACAACTTTCGACATTATCATTATGAGTAGATGACTCTCCTGCGTATGTGTAATTGCCAGAAAAGTTGTTCCTTTCTCCGTGTGCCTCCCATACATAATAATGAGGAACAAAACCGTACTTCATTAGGTGTTCCTGAATCACATCCCTCTTTTTGCTTTTGCTAAAACCACACCGAGTGCACGGACACTTAACTCTTCGATGACCTTGAGAAAATGCAAATTCTAGGAATCTGTTGACGCCATCTACGAAATAAGGATTGATATACCCCTCATCTACGTTGCCTCGATCGTACATCCAACTCCGATCTTCGTTGTTATACATTTTTTATCTAATTAAAATCAAATTAACAATGCATCAGCACGAGAACTGACTATTTAATCACGAAAGTAAGGCTAATTAAAACTTATCATCAAATACTAACAATGTGAGCAACTAATTACACACATGCATATAAATAGCATACTACTAATCAAATCACGCTTAGATCTCAGTTATTCTAAATATGATGAATAACAAGTATTAATATTACAAAAATCACTAAATTAAGCAATAACATCAACAATATATATATATATATATATATAATTAATATTAATAATTATTTATACTAATAAAATTAGAAAATCACTAAATTAAGCAACAACATCAACAAGAAAAATATATTTAACAAGATGAACTCTAATTACACACATATACAACATATTACTAATTAAACGACTTTTAGATCTCAGTTAACATCAACAAGAAAAATATATTTAACAAGATGAACTCTAATAATTACACACATATATATACAACATATTACTAATTAAACGACTTTTAGATTTCAGTTAAGCTAAATTAAATATGAAGAGATTAAAAATAATCAACAAAAGATACAAAAAAAATTAAATTAAGCAACGAATTACGATAATACTGAAATAGATACCTCTCGTGGAGTGAGCTTTGCTGAGAATTACGTACGCTTTGCAAAAAAATCACAGGGAAGAAATGAAATTTTGCTGAAAAATAGAGAAGAGAGGGGGAAGAAATGCAGTAGAATTTGTGGAAGAAACGCAGGTTTTGGATCATGAAATGTGTGGAGGAGAGGATATAAAGCTGATAAATCTATTGCAAGATCCAAATCCCTTGCTGCTGCTGTAAAAACAGCTTTTCTGACACAGTTGCAAGGGGAAAAGGCCCTTGCAGTAGCCTTTCAGCTTCAGCAACCTCCTCTTCCCTTGCAGGTTTTGTTTTACTTATTTTTTAATATAATAAAGCTGCATTCTTCATTCTTTATATATATATATGCAAAAATCAAGCCAGGAGTTATGTATTTAAATAACATCTATTCATGATAAAAATTAAAATTACGTTTAAGTAATTCAGTTTTTATGTAATATTTGTTCAATTAAATTAGATTAATTTGACAAAGTTAAGATTAGTTATATTTAGTTGATTCTTATATATATATAATTAATTAGGAGTTGTACCCATTCAACAATTTCAATTAATTTATACAAGAATAAGATTAGTTTTATTTAATTAGTTCAATTATAATGTAATGTTGAGTTATCAATTCTATTCTTAATTAATTCAACGAAAATAAAGAGTAGTTTTCCTTGTACGTGGTTCAATTCTTATATAATTAATATTTTATTCATTCAAATGAAATCTATTCATGATAATAACAATCTAGATTAAATTTAAGTAATTTAGTTCTTGTGTAATAATATTTGTTCAATTAATTAAGTTAAACTAATTTGACAAAAGTCAAGATTAGTTATATTTAGTTGATTCTTATATATGCAATTCATTAGGAGTTGTCCATTCAAACAAGTTCAAATAACTTATTAAAAATTAAGATTAGGTTTACTTAATTAGTTCAATTCTAATGTAATGTTGAGTTATTAATTCTATTCTTGATTAATTTAACAAAAATAAAGAGTAGTTTTCCTTGTACGTAGTTTAATTCTTATGTAATTAGGAGTTGTGCATTCAAATAACATCTATTCATAACAAAAATCAAGATTAAATCTAAGTAATTTAGTTCTTATGTAATACTCGTTCAATTAAGTTAAACTGATTTGACAAAAGTCAAGATTAGTTATATTTGGTTGATTCTTATATGTGTAATTAATTAAGAGTTGTCCATTCAAACAAGTTCAATTAATTTATTAAAATTTAAGATTAGTTTTGTTTAATTAGTTCAATTCTAAGGTAATTATATTGAGTTATTAAATATATTCTAAATTAATTCAACAAAAATAAAGAGTAGTTTTCCTTGTACGTAGTTCAATTCTTATGTAATTAGAAGTTATGCATTCAAATAACATCTATTCATAATAAAAATCAAGATTGAATCTAAGTAATTTAGTTCTTATATGTAATATTTGTTTAAGTTATATAAACCAATTTGACAAAAGTCAAGATTAGTTATATTTAGTTGATTCTTATATGTGTAATTAATTAGGAGTTGTCCATTCAAACAAGTTCAATTAATTTATTAAAATTTAAGATTATTTTTGTTTAATTAGTTCAATTCTAATGTAATTATATGTTGAGTTATAAATTCCATTCTTAATTAATTCAACAAAAATAAAGAGTTGTATTCAATTCTTATGTAATTAGGTGTTATGCATTCAAATAACACTATTCATAATAAAATCAATATTATTAAATCTAAGTAATTTAGTTCAATTATGTAATATTTGTTCAATTGAGTTAAACTAATTTGACAAAAGTCAATATTAGTTATATTTAGTTGATGCTTATATATTTGTAATTAATTAGGAGTTGTCCATTCAAACAAGTTCAATTAATTTATTAAAATTTAATTAAGATTAGTTTTGTTTAATTAGTTCAATTCTAATGTAATGTTGAGTTATCAATTATATTCTTAATTAATTCAACAAAAATAAACAGTAAGTTTTCCTGTACGTAGTTGATCAATTCTTATGTAGTTAAATATTATTCAATCATATATTTTCAGTTTATTTAATGAAAATCAAGAATCGTTATGTTTAGTTTGATTATTATGTAATGAGAAGTTATTGATTCTAATAACTTTAATTAATTTTACATTACAAGATTAATTCTAATTAGTTCAGTTCTCATATGTTATTAGGATCTTATTCATTCAAATAAGTTCACATATATATAGCTATAAATATCAAGATTAGTTCTATTTTCTTATGTAATTAATAATTATTCAATCAAATAAGTTTTATTAATTAATTAATTTAACCAAGATCAAGATTAGTTCTATATATTTAGTTCAAGTCTCGTGTAATTATGATTTATAAGTCATAATTATATATATATGGATCTAATTAAATGAGTGAAGGAGTGAATATATATAAAACATTTTTCTAATAAAGCTATTGCAAGGTCCAAATCCCTTGCTATTGCTGCTTTTCTGACACAGTAGCAAGGGAACCCAATTTCCCTTGCAACAACTTTCTGACAATAGCCTATTGCAAGGTATTTGGACCTTGCTAAAAAATTTCAGAATGAAATTTTTGGCGGAAATTTCAAATTTCCCAAAAAATTTCCTTCCCTCCCACTATACTACTATAAATACCACACTATATCACTCATCCATCCCACTACATTCTCCCTCTCATATTATTATCATCTTCTTCTCCCCTTCTCTCCTTCACTTTATTTTTTTCCTTAATTTATTTTGCATCATGATCAACTTATATATATATTATATATGCATACATGCATCTTATACTATATATATATATACATATATATTGTATATTTATAATTAGTGAGATTATTTTATAAGTATACATTGTAAAGTTTAGTGTGTGTATGTATATATATATCATTATAATTTTTAAAATTTTATCTAACATTTCTTAATACTATATATATATATATATATATGTGTGTGTGTGTGTGTGTGTGTGTTTGTGAGTGTGTGTGTCTGTGTATATATATATATATATATATATATATATATATGTATATATATATTAAAAAACATTTTATTACAATGTGGCGGTTTTTACCGCCACTTTTTTTTATAAAAAAATATTTATCTACAGCAACGTCCGTGGACGTTGCTGCCAAATTTGAAGAAAAAAAAGTGTCAGGACACTATAGCAACGTCCGTGGACGTTGCTGCCAAATTTGAAAAAAAAAAAGAGTGTCAGGACACTATAGCAACATCCGTAGACGTTGCTGTGTTTCATCGAAAAAAAATAATGAACAAAAATGAAATGTAAAAAAAAAAACGTGCGTAAATCAATTGCAAGGTCAAAAGACGTTGTAATTGACTTTTGTGTCAGAATACATAGCAACGTCTAAGGACGTTGCTGTCAATTGTGTGTGTCAGAAAACTCCAGCAAGGGAAATGGACCTTGCTACAGCTGTGTGTTAGAAAAGCAATAGCAAGGTCCATTTCCCTTGCAACATGCAAAATACATGCACCAACGCCACCTATAGCAAGGATGCTACCAACGTCTTTTTCCTTTGCTGTAGATCAATAGCAAGGGAATTTGAACCTATTGCAAGGTTTTTGGACCTTGCTATAGCCCACAATTCTTGTAGTGTAGACCTTCCATCCTTTGAGATTTTGGTGACTAGACCTTCCATCTTTTGAGATTTGATGAGTAGACTTTCCATCTCTTGAGATTTTGATGAATAGACTTTCCATCTTTTGTGATTTGATGAATAGACTTTCCATCTTTTGTGATTTGATGAATATAATTTCTATCTTTAGAATATTGGGATTAAATAATATTCAATTATATTTATCTCTTGAAAATTGAGATATTATATAATTGATTTAATTGGATAATCCCTCCAATTGACAAGTAGCATTATTTGATTTGCCAACCATATTTATATTAAAAATCAATAAATTTAACTACTTCACTATGGAATTAAATATTTTATAACTCCAAAAGTTAAAATAGATAATTTAAATTGATTAATAATACACATGTGTCATCCTTTAATTGGACACTAGTTTTAAGTGTCTACACTCATATCTTTAAGATTTAAACTGGTTACATTTTCTTATGTTTTCTAATAGATTTTGGTGTCCTAAAACATTTAAATTAACATTATGTTGTCCTCTCTCAACATGTAACAGAACACTGTTGATAAAGTCATTCAGTGTTTTATGTGTTTCCAGGGAATTGTAGGATAGAGAGAGCAGGCTACGTTGTAGAGCTAAGAGAAACAACATAAGAAAACAAATGAATGAATGTCTCAATACTTTGCAAACTATGAGGTTTATCTGCAGAATGAGTCTATAATTTTCACTCTATGTATATTTTTTGTTCGTTCTTGCTAGCATATTTGTATTCGTTCTAGCTAATATATATGGTTCAACTGTTTACAGGTTGAACACTCCTCCCCCTTCCCCAAATTCAGCTATTTTCTTCCGTGGACGATGAGACACCAACAATTTATCTTACACATTGGGGGCAGGCTGAGGGGTGAAAGGTTTTCGTTCTGCGAACACATATATTAAATGTGACATTTCAATTGATGGTATTATGCAGTTGTTGATTTGGCCCAATTTTTGCAGTTTACAGCTTCAATGAAATGAACAAAAGCATCTGCATTGTGCACATAAGAGCAGGTATTGAAATAACCTAGTGGTCCATGACCTTCATCGTTGAATTTGTAAAAAGTTTGAATTAGAGAAACATACTGTGTTTCGCTGAGTCTTCTAGCACTCGCCAAAGCGAGGTTGGTAGGCCGGTTGACCAGCCCATTGCACGGGATATTTTCAAGCCTTTGAGTACAGATGAGTCTACTTGACGTAAGTACTTGATAGTATGATATTGCCATATTTTGTATTGCATGTCTTCGATTTCTAAGGGGGTTGATATTCAGTATACTATCTGCTTTTGCTCTTGTATTTTAGATTCTATACTAATTACAAATTGGTTAAAAAATAGAGAAAGAATAAATATATGTATATGCTGTTGAGCCTTAGCTACTGAGTGTTGAATAAACACATAAAAACTGTTTTTTTTTTTTTTTTTTTTTTTTTTTTGAATCTGGACATTTTACTACTAATGTCGATATGACTGATCAATGAGACCTCTTTTACTGAAGTTAGGCATTTTTATAATTGCACCAAAAATAGAATTCTGGTACAATTCTTCTGTTCTTTATTTGGGGTTTGGTCATTGTTACAATCATTGATTCATGCCCAACCAATTGAATATAATTCCATTAGTGTGTTGAAGACTCTACTCTTTTTGGCCCTTGTTCTTAGTTGTACGAGTTCATTTTATGATATGATCTTTTCATCTCTTTTAATTAAACTTACAAATGCATTATTTTATATCCTCATGCTAAACTTGCATGGTTATTGTAGATGGACCAATCTGCAACTCATCTGCAAACACTGAGGTATAATCAAGAAACAATTTGTGTTAAAGCAATCAAACACCAACAAAAATACTGTGTACTTCAAGTTATTTCTATAATATTTTTTTCATCTGAAATAACGTCTTGTACAATATTGAGCAGTGTATTGTGCAACCAGAGGAACCAATTTTTGGTGGAGCCATGCAAGTCGGACAAAATATGACAGACGACGAGGAAGATTTCTTCTTAATCAATTACTTCCAGAAAACAAGTATTGTATTTCCAGTTAAGTTTGATATATTTTTTTCCGGGCATTACAAAGTCAAATGATTGAGATTCATAGTATTAACATTCATTTCATGATGGAGATTTATAGTATTACGATTCGTTTATGTCACATAGTTTCATTTTAGATTCTTATTTATTTATATGTTTGATTTGTTGGTGACTAGCTCAAAAAGCATTTCACTAACTTTAAATTGAACAATATTTTCATGAACAATAGTTTGGATCTAGATTACCAGTGCTATTGACTCGGCCCCGATAACGACAAGTTTCTACGCATTCATCGAAGGGGACCATTATATTGGAACAGTGATTGTAAAGTAAGGTTGTTGTCTTTTCTTAAGGGTGGTTTTGAAATGTGGGAACCCTCAATGTTTTCGACACTCTCCATTTGAGTAACAAATATATTTCAATTGATTATTATTCTCTTACATAAAGAATTTGTTTTGTTCTATTTTAACATGTTTTGCTCTTATATTTGACATACTCAGGGCGGGAAAAATGTGAGTATTGAAGCAGCTAGTGGTTCTCTCTACAACGGTTCCTAACCGAGCAATGACTATGGAATTAAAAACTGAAGATTGACGATGTGAAACTATAAACTAGTCGAACACTAAGAAGACTTCTACTTATGCTGAAATTGCAATCCAATAAAGGAAAAAATAATGAAATGTGTGACCGTTGTAGACAGAACCACTAGCTGGTCCTTGCCAATATGCTTGATGGTTGAAGTAGATATATGTTTTGTGCGCTAACGACCTATTCACTTAAGGAAACGTGTTGTAGCTATTCATGTAACTAATAGCGAGGGAATGAAAAAATTATGTATCTTGAGTCACTTAAATAATATCAAGTATTAAATAAAAGTTACATTTTAGCAGTACAACAATGTTCACTGTTGAGAAGTAGAGTGGTACATTTGTAATACAAAGAATCGAGTAGAGTTTTCCAAAGGACACCTATCTGTCATGATCCTGCAAACAAAATTAAGGTTTAATCAGTCGAAGAAATCAAGGAAGAAAGAAGAAAGGAAGAACAGAGGAGAGAAGATGAAAGGGGCGAGAAAGGAGCAGTCTTTAGCAGCAGCTTGATCTGAAATGAAATTAGGGCTGGAGGACGATTTGATTGGAGTGGGGAACGACAGCGTTTCAACAGGCGAGGGAGGCAATCTAGACCGCACACGTGGAGCAACTATGGAGCAGGACATTTGAGTCTTTTGTGCAGCAACTTTTATTATCGCATTTCATTTGAGAAACACGCTTTTGTTTTTACGTTTGCCAGCTGTTTTTCTGTTATGTTATTTTGTCGTATTGTAAAGCTATGTTATAAATAGCTGAGTCACGCATTTGGTACCGTTATCAAAAAAATTACATCATTTCACATCTTCTTCTTCTAATATTCTCTTCTGCTCTAAATTTCTGTATTTCTACTTATACAAAAATCACAAAAACAACACAGTTCTTTACATTTGGTATCTTAGAGCCAAATTCAATCTATTGGGCAACCATGGTTGATACGAGGTTCGGAGAAATTCAAGAGGCTAAAAAACAAATGGATCAAACGTTACAGGAGGAAACTCATCGGAGAGTTGTCGTAGAAAATGAAATTCAACAACAGATTGGGTTACTGAACAATCAGATTCATGACCACATTAGACAATTGGATGATAAACATACAAATTTCAACAATAGGATTGAGGAATACATGTTACCAAACGATGAAAAACAAACGGTTTTTACAACAACACTGTCTGCGATTCAGATCCAGATGTCACATATTGTCGAGAAGCTAAACCAACCCACACGAGATCAACTGATATTTGGGGAAACTCCTTCACCAAGGAGAAGAGAAGGTGGATCTCCAATTACAGCTATGGCAGAGAGACCTGGGTTTAGATCTGGTTCTGCACCACCTGCACAATATCAAGGTACATTAGCTAACCCAAAAATTGATTTTTCACGGTTTGATGGGTCTAATGCACGTGAATGGATGATTAAATGCTCTGGGTATTTTGAGTTAATGCCGTATACATCAGATATTCAGAAAGTAACTATGGCTACCTTACACTTTGAGGGTAAGGCTGCCTTGTGGTACCAAAGTTACAGAACTAAGGTGTTTGGGATGAGTTGGAGTGAATTTCTGAAGGAAGTTTCGGCTAGATTTGAGGAGTTGAAGGAATCAAATGTTATAGCAGAATTTAACAGGTTGAAACAGACACACTCCTTAAGTAATTATGTGGAAAAATTTGAGGAGTTGAAATCCTATATGCAGTTGGTGTCTCAAAGGGAGTTTGATGAGACATATTATGTTACCTGTTTTGTGAGTGGTCTTAATGAGGAGCTGCAGTCACAGGTATCATTGTTTGATCATGTGACTTTGCAACAGGCTATGGATGTTGCCAGAAAACAGGACAGAGCTAATGAGGTTTCAAGGAGGATGAAACCTAAAGGAGATCTACCTCAAAATTTTGCTGGGTATAAGAGGACAGAACCTGTTATGGTTCCTGCTAAACCCCTGTACCTCAGCCACCCTCATCTAGTAGAAAACCATTGACTGCTGTTGAGATGAAGGCAAGGAGGGAAAAGGGATTGTGTTTTAACTGTGATGAGGCATATACATTTGGACATAAATGTAAAGTAAAGCAATTCTTCTTGCTGTTGAGTGAGGATGAGGAGGATGCTTACTTAAATTCACTAGAGGTTGTGATTAATGAGGAGGTGAGTTGGTCACAAGAAGAACCCATACATTTATCAGTCAATGTTATTGGGGGTAGAGCTGGTACAAACTCTTTTAGACTGTATGGGGAGTATGGGAGACAGAAGCTACCCATACTCATTGACTGTGGTGCTGACTACAGTTTCCTTGATACTGAGTTAGCCAAAACATTGGGGTGTACAGTTGAGAAGGCTGCACCCATGCTGTTGAAGGTTGCTGACAGCAGGAAATTAGTGAGTAATCAAAGGGTAGTTGATTTTCACTGGATAATGCAGGGCCATGCCTTTAAGTTCAACATCAGACTCTTGAACATGGGAGGGGGCCATATGATACTAGGAGGAGATTGGTTAAAGCTCAACGGTCCCATTGGGCTTAACTATAATGATATGACAGTAAGTGTAGTCATAAATGGTGAGCCAGTGACTTTTCAGGCTCTTCAGCCTGGTTCAGATTGCAAAATAATTTATGGGCAAGCTATGGCTAACTTACTCCAGAATGAGAGGCACACATTGGAGGATAATGTGTTTGCCATCTCAGTTTTGGCTGAGACAGGGGATGAAAACCCACATTTGACTGAGTTACTGAATGAGTATATAGATGTGTTCAGTGAACCAGAAGGGCTCCCACCCACAAGACACATTGAGCATCAAATAGTCCTAAAACCAGGCAGTGTTCCAAAACACCAATATCCCTACAGATATTCCCATTCTGCTAAACAAGAGATTGAGACAATTGTTAAGAATTTGTTTAAAGATGGAGTGGTGCAGCACAACAAGAGCCCTTTTGCCTCTCCTGTGTTGTTGGTCAAGAAGAAGGATCACACTTGGAGGATGTGTGTGGACTACAGATACTTGAATTCTTTGACTATAAAGCATGACTACCCTATACCTGTGATAGATGAATTGTTGGATGAACTCCATGGTTCTCAATTCTTCTCTAAAATAGACCTAAGGTCAGGTTATTTTCAGATAAGAATGAGGGAGGAAGACATGTATTTGACTGTATTTCAAACTCACCATGGGCACTTTGAGTTTCTTGTAATGCCTTTTGGACTGTGCAATGCACCAGCCACTTTCCAATCTTTGATGAATCAGGTTTTTGCTGATTATTTGAGAAAGTTTGTCTTGGTGTTCTTTGATGACATCCTTGTATATAGCAAGGATTGGGATAGTCATCTTCAGCATTTGACTGTGGTCCTCCAACTCTTGAGAGTTCACCAATTATATGCGAAGAGGACTAAGTGTGACTTTGGGAAGACACAAGTGGAATATTTAGGCCATATCATTGACAATGAAGGGGTGGCTACTGATCCTAGCAAAGTGGAGAGTATGAAGAACTGGCCTAAACCAAAGACTGTGAAGAGTTTGAGGGGTTTTTTGGGGTTGACTGGTTACTACCGCAAGTTCATCAAGGATTATGGACTTATTAGTAGACCTTTAACTCAAATGCTTAGGAAGGACAGTTTTTTGTGGAGTCCTGAGGCTGAATTGGCTTTTGAAAAATTGAAGGAGGTAATGATGTCTGATCCTGTGTTAGCATTACCTAATTTTTCTAAACCATTTGTGGTGGAGACTGATGCTAGTGGCAAGGGGATAGGGGTTGTGCTTATGCAAGAAGGCAGACCTATTGCCTTTCTTAGCAAGGTGTTGTGCCCAAAGAACCAAATGTTGTCCATTTATGAAAGAGAATGTTTGGATGTTCTCTTAGCAATATAGAAATGGAAGCATTACTTGCAAAGGGTTCACATTGTTATCAAAACTGATCAACAAAGTTTGAGTTTCTTTTGGAGCAAAAGATAACTTCAACTCTTCAACAGAAGTGGATTTCTAAACTTCTGGGTTTGGACTATGCAATTCACTATAAAAAAAGGTGTAGAGAACAAGGTGGTTGATGCTCTCTCAAGGGAGTTTACTAATTCTATTAGTTGTTCAGGCTCAACCTGTTTGAATGCAATAGGTTGTGAGCAGCTATGAACAAGATGACTACTTCCTGAATATTTTGGCTGTTAAGACTTTGGATGCTAATGCCTACCCAGAATTCTCAACTACTGCTGGCATACTGAGGTTCAAGGGGAGGTTGTGTCTTGGAGCTGATGATGATTTTAGACATAAGATCATTGCTGTCTTGCATGATTCTCCAGTGGGTGGACATTCTGGAAATCAAGGCACTTACATGAGGGTGAAATCTATATTTTTTTGGCCTAAGTTGAAGGAGCAGGTGTTTGCTTTTGTGCAGGGGTGTGACATTTGTAAGATGACAAAAGAAGAACATTGCCCTTACCCTGGACTTCTCCAACCTCTACCCATCCCAGATCAAGCTTGGACTCACATCTCTATGGATTTTGTAGAAGGGTTGCCTGTGTCTGAGGGAAAAACTGTGATTTTGGTGGTGGTGGACAGATTCACCAAGTATGGACACTTTATATCCTTAAAACACCCTTACTCTGCTAAGGATATTGCCAAATTCTTCATGGATCACATTTACAAACTCCATAGCATGCCAGTGAGTATTGTAAGTGATAGAGACAAGGTTTTTACAAGCCTATTTTGGAAGGAAGTTTTTGGCCTTTTGGGCACTGGATTGGATATGGGCTCTGCTTACCATCCACAGTCAGATGGTCAAACAGAGAGGTTAAACCAATGTCTTGAGAATTATCTAAGAGGGATGGTGTTTGATAATCCTAAGACTTGGCATCGTTGGCTTTCACAAGCTGAGTTTTGGTACAACTCAACTTACCACAGCAGTCTTAAAATGCCACCATTTTTTAGGCTCTGTATGGATTTCTACCAGATCCTTTATCCATACACCCCTACTTTGATCCTATTCATACTGAGTCCAGAGATGTGGTTGCAGCTAGGATGAGGCTGAACACACTCTTGAAGGACAATCTCTCTCGTGCCCAGCAGCGTATGAAACATTTTGCTGACAAGCATAGGAGCGAGAGAGAGTTTGCAGTAGGGGATGAGGTTTTCTTAAAGCTTCAACCTTTTCGACAGAACTCGGTCTGTTTACGAAAAAATCTGAAGCTAAGTTGTCGCTACTATGGACCCTACAAGGTGTTGGAGAGGGTCGGTTCAGTGGCCTATCGGTTAGAACTTTAAGGCCTAACAAGTAGCAACAATAACTAATTTTCTAGTAATTGTATACTTTACGAGAACATTCATTTTATGCAATTCTTGCATCCAAGTGTCTAAATATGATACCAATAATTACATAAAAGATCTTTTTACAATGTATCCCAAAGTTGAACAAAAAACACAACTCCATCGTTCCGCACTGTATACCTCGCAGTGTTCCTTAAAGCTAAGGGCCTAAGCATGCTAACTATATTCTAATTATTAAAATTCAAAAAATATAGATAAACCCTTTAATTTCAATCTTTAAACTAAAAAATTGAGAAGAGATTAATCAGAGTACAAGCTTATTTTTCTACCACTTTTCTTTTCCTTTTTTTACGACCGGTTCCTTAATTGGCAAAAATAAAATAAGTATTAAAAGTATTACTAGCAGTGTTCATTGAGAAGAAGAGGTAACTTCTGTATTAAAGTCTATCTCACTAAACAATTGGTAAGAATTAAGTTTATTGTATTAATAAAATGCTCATATCTAATTACTTTGGTTTGACGGTTTGTTTTTTTCTTTAATTGGGTTTTTCTTATTATCTAATTACCTTTTCTAGCTTTTAAATGTTGTTAAATATTTCAAAATGTTAAATAAATAATTTTGTCAACGTTAGAACAGAACTAACACTAAACCACGTAAAAGAAAACCGTGAAAAGTGAATAGTGAATTGGAAGGGATATTAGATAAATTTTAATTTGACCACACTCCAATTGTCAGCATAATATCATGGTGCTTTATCAACAAAAATCCAACATCATTATCATAACAAAAGAAACTAAATGTCAAAACTAATAGAACAAAATTATCACAACAAAAGAATTGTTCCATTCAACAAAATGGACAAAAACAGGGATACCAAATCATTACTCCTTTACAGTCAATGATGAATTAGGAACCCCTCATATTTCTCCCTAAAAGGCCTTATTAGAGGGAGAGGGAGAAATCCTTTATAAACAGAAGTCCAAGTTCATTCCCAAGCAATGTGGGATAAATCCCAACACGCCCCCTCACGTGTAGGTCGGACTGGACATCGGTTCCTATCACGTGGGTTAGGTCGTAGGCCCAACATTGTCTTGGGTAGGCTCTGATACCCCCAAGACAATTTCAAGCTTTTAGAGAGGATTGACATTTATATATTTATGTATATAATCTCCAACAGTCAAGAGTCTGAAGATACACTTGGAAAATGTATCTCAAAGAAAAGTACTATTCCTATTATTAAAAATTCAAAAAAGATTGCAAAACTATTAAAATGCACCAATATCTTGCAGTTGCTGCAGCACTAGCCTTGGTACTAGCTCAAACTAGCCTTGCGCATTTGACATCTTGAAAAACAAAAGTCTATTTTAATATACCACAAAATTTGAAGAAAAAAAAATTCCAGCGAACAACAGTAACAGAAAATATGTTAAAGACACTTAAAAATATGTTAAAGACACACACAAACATACAAGACGTGAAAAATTGTGGGGAGAAAGATACCCAAGTGGGTTGTTTCAGAAACGGAAAGCTTTGATATATGTTGGACGTCGAGTCTTCTTAGCCACTTCGAGCTTTGAACTGTTATATTCACCAACATGTTGGTAGCCTGCAACATTTAAAACTTTAGGATACTGCAATATGGTGCACAAGATTTGTAATAGCATAGCAGAAATTCAAATAACACCATCACCATATATATTAGCTAGAACGAATACAAATATGCTAGCAAGAACGAATCACTTTATCAACAGTGTTCTGTTACATGTTGAGAGAGGACAACATAATGTTAATTTAAATGTTTTGGGACACCAAAATCTATTAGAAAACATAAGAAAATGTAACCAGTTTAAATCTTAAAGATATGAAATCCAACAAAGCATTTAGGTTCAAAGAAGTTCGCAACCAAGCAGAAGAATGAGAGCGACTCACACCAACTCATAAAGCTAGCTCGAACTATAGCTTAAATGCTTTGAATGGTAACCACTGTAACAGAACTTTAGAGTCTGCTCCATCATATTCCATAACAGCACGCGTATTTCTGAACATACGTTCGTGTCTATTAAAAAGTAATTTAAATTGAACAAAATTTTAATTTAAGAAATTCGTAGTTTTATAAAGCTAAAAGAATATGCCATTATAATAAAAAAAAAAATTACAGAAATTTTGTCTGGCAATAAGATTCACTGTCCTCATTACTTTATCAAAGTACCATGTGGTTTAGAGGGTTTCCTGCCTTTAACCAATTATAGAATTTTAATTTTATTTATAATCAAACAAATACATTATTTGCTCTTAGTAACTAAATAAAATATCAAATTATTGGCTGAAATAAATGTAACCAAGCTATAAATTAAACTCCTACACTTTTCATTAAGTTACAAGCTTATTCTACAAATTAAGTTAACTCTCGTACAATCTAATATAGAATTGCTTCATTTTTTTAGATGCTAAAATTATCACCAGATTTTATAAAACGAATAAACAAAGTCTCGTTCTCAATTTGTGTACTTGAAACATGATGTAACCAAATAAATGACGACATATATATAGGCAAAGTCAGTCATAAAAATGTATGCAATTTTATGAACGGTGATGATCAGTTATACAGCTCATAACTTTGACACAATTCTAATTAGGAATGACTTGTAGTAAATTTTTGTACATTTATAACGTTATTCAAAGAAGTTGAAGGTATGAGGCCAAGCCTATTGCCACGTTGACTCTTCTAACGTTGCGACTCCGTCTTCTTCGACATTTGTCGACCCTTAATGTTAAATTATAGGTGGTCTACAGTATCATATTCACTCACCCTGACATTGGTATCTGGTAATCGTGTGATATGGCAGCTCCAAATGAGTCCAACTCCACAATTTTTAATAACGAATTCTTCATAGTATTAGCTAGTTAAATATATTTCATAGTTTTTCTTTTACGTAAAAATCCTTGTACAAACATATATATGTTATTACTCTTCAGTTATTAATTAATTCATTACGTTAAAATTATAAACCATGAACTCTTAACATTGTAAATGTTGTGCCTACTAGCTTAAGATTGACAAATGTAGTTCGATCTTTTTTTGGATTAAACATAAACCCTCGTGGGATCAATACATTAACAGTGGAACAACAATAATGAAACAATGAATGCGCAGAAAATAAAGTTCAAATTACGCGATGCATGCAGTGGTTCTAAATGAAAAAAAAAGAATTAGAAAGAAAAACAAACAAGGGATGTCATGCACAAACATTCCAAATAATTATATATTATCATTATGTCCTAAGGTGGGGGAGGGGGGGCTCAACAAGTATCGAAACTCCAAAAGGATGGATTCTGTACTCAAATCTTTATATTTGGTCGCGATTCCGTACGTAGGCGATAGTATTTCGTAATTTGTTTGATGGATGAGTATGACAACTCTAAAGTTAAGGGACTAATTTGCAATTTACCTTATAGACATACATACATATGAATTAGGTAATTTCAAGATTCTATTGTTTCCTAAAGTTGAGGTACAGACTCAAAGAGAACTTCATGGCCACAGTTGTAGACCTCAACTCCAAAGGATTCATGCCTCTTTTATTTTATTATATTATATAAATGTGCGCTATAGTTAAATGAATTTTATTATTGGGAAAGAACATAGAAATCAATGTGACTGAAAATTAAATTTAAAGATAAGTATATTTTGAATAGAAATTCTGATTCTACGTGAGATATAACGAGAAAATAACACTTACTAAGCTTGAAGTTCTTCAAGATTAGTTGAAAATTGTGAAAGACGAAACTATTAGAAAACTATCACCATGTTGATAAACCGTACAAAAAAAAGAAAAATCAAATATTATTTCAACTTTATTGTTGTAATTTGGGTGTAATAGTAGAATTCTAAGAATTGGAGAAGCTTAATTATGTTGTTGCAGATTGTATTTGGGTCAATATTTGTGGACATTTTCCTCTATTATGTTATATGCATAAGCTCAAGTAGGGGCTATCAACCTAAAACCCCATTGTGGTTTGGAAAACCTGCACAAAATCTCCATGTGGTTTGAAAACTACCTAAAATCCCCTTGTGATTTTTCAAAAACCCTACACACATTCTCTTCCGTTGAATTTGACATAACTCCGTTAGTTTTATTTAAGAATGGCTAAATTGCCCCAAACCACAGGGGAATTTTGTGCAGGATTTTCAAACCACGGGGGGATTTCGTGCAGGTTGTCAAACCACAAGGGGGTTTCATGTTTTCAATTTTTAAGGGTGAAATAGACTTTTTAATTCGAAAAAGTACACAAAAGTTAAACCCACTCTCACATAGAGCGAGTGGTCGCCACTCTCTGACGGAGTTTAACGGATTAGGGATTTTGTGCAGGGTTTTTTAAACCACAAGGGGATTCTGTGCAGGGTTTCTGAAACCACAAGGGGATTTTAGGTAATTATCAAACCATAAGGGGATTCCGTGCAGGTTTTCAAAACCACAAGAGGGTTTTATGCATTTTCCCCGCTCAAGTAATGGTGAATATTTTTGTTTTTAACTTTCATGTGAAAGAAGTATGAAATTTGGCAAAAAGAAAAAAACAAATACCCCTTGTAAAAGAACGAAACTTTTTTTCTTCTTCTTATGTTAGACTTAATACAAAAAAAAAAAAAACAAAAAAAAACAAAAAAAAAAAAGAAAAATATACGAAACTGGTATATAATAAGAGGGGACTTCCTTAACTTGTCTCTTTCTTTAAGTTATAGCCTTATAGGGATGGTGGCATTCTTTATGGGGTTATGTTAATTACACAACACAAATAGTGCTTTCATGTGTTATTTACAACGTTTTTGTTAATTAAAGAAAACGCATAAGATTTCTTTAATTATTTATTTCAGAAAAAAATTATCAAGATTGAAGAGTTTCAAGCAAGAGTCCCGTTTTTTGGGTTTACAGTTCCTAAAGGGACTTCATATCGAGTACCCAAAGTGCAATTAGACTGCGGTGCCATATTTAGTTTAAGATTTTTATAAGATGGTATAAGAGTACCGCAATTGTTTATATTATTTCACGGTATCTATTTATTGAATTAAACTTTGTAAGTTTATCTCAGTAATGAAATTATTTTTAATTTCAACATAAGTTCTAATATTTATAGAACCTGTCACCATTATTAGCTGGCCTCTAGAATGCCATGGCAATAAGTACTCTAATGTGGTGCCAGATGGGTGAAGTTGGCCCTGGGAGGTGGCGTTTGTCATGTGTGGTGAAGGGGATGGGGGGCAGTTGAGGTGGGCATTGGTAGCACTTAGTAAAAAGCCTAAATGTGTCGATTTGGTGGACGAAGTTGGTGACACAAAGTACTTAGATGGCTGCTGCACTGCATTCTGCACCCTTACAAAAAACCAAAAATTATGTAAACTTACGAGGTACATATATTTTTCACGCACATGTAAGATTTGATCAAATTACAAAAAAAAAAATAATCACGTTTTGAATGACATCTTTATGATCTTCATGTAAACTCTGGGATGTTACACTTATGCATTGAGTTACTCAATATTAACATATAAAATTAAAAATCCTCAAGTTGAAAAATACTATAGATGACTTTCCTGTTTTTCATGTTTGTTAAGAGAATGATGTTTAAGTTGTTATATAAAACAATAGATAATGGTTCTTTTAATTATATGTAAATGCAATTGTTGAATAATTTATCCCTAGACTTGTTGATTCTAACTGGTGCTAGAGACAAAAAAGTCTGATTAAAAAAGTTTTCCTCTAATGGATAAAGAAGATTAGAAGATTTTCTTCTTGGATGCAAATTTTGTCAAGGACATAAAAGCATCAAGTGATTAGGAAATATTTGTTGTATTGAAGCAGAGAATCCTCAAAGAGTATTATTGTTCCTGTTCAAAAATGATGTTTAGAGAGTTTTAATTGCTAAACAAGTAATAGTCTGCAAACTATTTATTGGCCTAAGAGGCATAGTTTTTCCAGTCTACTGTGTTTGATTTATTTTCTTACTATAACAATAAAAGTTGCTATAGTTAAGTGATAAAAATTAGAATTCATAGTAAATTACTCATATTAAAATATTAATTAAGTCGTTCACCACATTATTTGCTAAGAAACAGGATATATATGTAATCATCCTCAAATGATTTTTAAGAAAGTAGCACATCCTTAGTGATTTATGACATAATTTTCCTTATAAATATGAAAATATACCCTTCTAAATATAATCATACTAATTACTCAAGTATTATTTGCTATTCATTCTATTTCATGCGGTAATTATAAGTCTAATACACATGTGCAAATGGTTATTTTTCTAACTTTTCTTGAATTAAACATAAAATATAATCATCTTTTCATTCAAAAAAATATATATCAAAGAAAGAAAAGAGAACAAGAAACTGCATAGAGTGATTGGAAAAAGAGCACTGGCTTTCCCCATTCATTCAGAGGGAAAAGTTCAAGAAAGTGCAACTTTATAAATTATTCCCCTAGCACGCCTTCGAAGGGCACTGTTGGAAATCTATTCATTAAACTTTACAAGGCAAATAGTATATATATAGATTGGCTATTAGATATCATGGTCAGAACTCAGAACATATAAGTCGAATTTAGCTGAAGTTGTGTCACTTTCATAGTAATATACAAAGAATAAAGAACTATTATTTCGAGATTTACTGTTTTACCCTAGTAGACAAAGACCTAACCAAGTAATAAACGTATGAAAGTGAATGAAAAAACAAGAATACTTAAACAAGAATACTTCTATATATAGTGAAAAGTCGAAGGATGTCTTACACAGTAACACCATAGTTGATGGACCCGAGTGCTTAACATTTGCCACCTGATAATTAATAATGAAGAGATCAAGTATGTTTGAATAGTTAAAATAGTGACACACTAATGAGCCTAATTATTATTAATTAATCTTATGCAATCTTTGACTTGGAATTTTGAGAACTTCGTCTGAGTTATTATTGACACACTCAACATCCCTTTAAATTATCGTACCATGCATAAATACTACACGTGTATTGATCATTGTACATTACATATTTATATATTTCAGGTTTTTTTATGCATTATTTGAGGTATATTATTTAAATGGCCCGACAAAAAAAAAAAAGGTATGCTGATAATTGAATATTTACAGCTGAGCGACACCATATATCTTCAGCAAAATATGTTCTGCCCATTTCAGTAAAATCTATACAGCCCATTATGGTCCTCTCTTCACTCCTCGTAGTTAGCTCAATCCCTTCCTTCTTTTCACCGTCGAGCCCATTCCATGGTAATTAAATATACATCATATACCAAATATTGGTCTCAACACTATATATAGGTAATTGTATGAAACTGAAGTCATTAAGCTCAAATATCTTGCTGTAGCTCAAGAATTTTTTCAACTTTATACCGCAAAGAGAGAAGATATTATCAAAGGTTTGTTAAATTTCTGCATTTCCCCATGTTTTTTCTGATTTATATATATGCTGCCTCTTGACTAATATAATTATGTATTCTAAACTTTCATGTCGTCTTCTGTGTTTAATTATTTAATTGTCATCAATCTTTTTTCTCTGAAAGCTATTTGTTTGGTGGAGGAAACCCCCAAGTATTCTTTACTAAATTTTCTCTATTTTTTCCTTGTTTTGGTCCGTCCTTAGCATCTCATTTCATACTTGATCACCAAAAACTCGTCTCAATGCCGAACTCGGCCGATTCCGAACAGAACCAATCTCCTCCCACAGTATTCACGATCCCGCAGCCAAGACTTCTTAACATAGGGGATCACAACGAACTAGTTCTGGGGACGCGCCCTCACATATTTTATGCGCACCCACGTGTCACCATCCGAGTTACTCAGTCCTACGATGGAGTATTTTATCAGAATCGCCTCGAAATCACTCCACGTGGAACCATAATACCATCTTATCCTCTGCGTCCACATTCATGCATGAGGATCATAGTATGGAATTGCTACGATGCAGCTAGACCGGAGTTCTTAACTATGGCTCTAGACCTTATCCAACTTCATCAACCGCACGTGTTTGTTGTGCTCGACACACGTCTCGAAACAGAACAATCATACGATCATATCATCCGGCTGCCATACACGGGGAGTTTCGTGGTACCACCGATGCACTCCGTGGTCGGAGGGATCTGGCTTCTTTGGAGGACTTCATATATTACACCCGGCTTCATAGGTGGCTCCACCCACGCGGTTCGCATAGATGCCGTTCTGAATTAATTTTGCTGCATGAAATGCACGCACCTGGTCAATATAATGGTTATTATTATTATTGTATTAGAGTATCTCTGCTCTGTTCTTAATGATCCCCCTCTTTAGTTATTCTCCATAATTTGTTCTTGAGACATATTTAATTTGTAAAAATATGGAGATTCTTGCATCTCATACCTGTGTTTCTTAAATTTATTACTTTATTGAGATGGTTAACTGTTTTCTATAATGGAACTCTGCCGGATATTTTGGATTTATGGTACTGTACTTTTTTAACTTAACTCTTGTCTCTATATGTTTATGAAGATTGCAAATATTAAGAGTTTTTTATTTATTAATATGGTCATGATCGATTTATTATAATTTTCTGAACTACTTGATAAGTAATTACTGTAATTTAAGTTCCATTTAGAACAATATTAGCGTACAACATACAGAATGTACATTTTGTTGGACTGTTATAGTTAGGATTGGTGTAAATTATGCTGAATGCATATGTCAGCAATAAAGCTAGAACGACAAAGAAAAGTACACTTTTGGCATCCGTCCACAAATTAACATGGTTTAATTTGGTCATAATTTTGGCTACTTGTCAACAATCACTTCAATCAGAATATGTTTTAGGGACAGGCTTCTAGCAACAAACCTTAATTTTATTCATAACTATTTATCAGTCTTTTTCAAGCTTTACAATTTGCCGTTGAATAAACTTGAACCCAGGTCCCATGATGTTGCAATTATTATCCCATAAAAGAGAGGATCACACAGACATGGAACAAGTATAACAAGACAACTGAACCAAAAGGACATTATTTTTGCCAATGTATGTATGCCCGGTACTTAGGGGGAGTAGGGGGGTACGTAGATGAAGCCAACAAAGCGCCATACGAAAATGAAAGAAAGTCATTTTATATTGTGGGATCCATCCATCAGTTTTCCCATTCCAGTGAACACAATTTTTTCACTGTTCTTCTCATTACCATTGCCTGCAAGGCAATAAAATTATACTTGGCTTCAAACACTAGTAATTTAGACATTCAAGTTTTTCAGAGATATCCCCCATGCAAAAGCATAATATATCAGTATTCAGTACTTGGTCAAACTACCAAAGTTATCCAAATGAAATTCCACTTAGCCAAACACAGAGCACCATTGGCGTTAGTTGACATTTGTCTGTTGCGCGACGCTATAATTAATACCAGAAAAAAAAAAAAAAAAAAAAAAACCAATACGCAGCAGGCACTACGCTGCTGCTCTCCAGTTGCTTTAATTCCGTTTTAGTCTGCTGTAGTCATAACAACTTCGCCTTCTACTTCACCTTAATAGCATCCACATTCGCATTGTTACAATCATGGAGATCCTCGTTCTTCTTGTATTTGTTAAGTTTCCTAAGCAAACAAGTATAATTTTCTTACACCTCGCACACATGGGAGGATCGAACCACTCATGCTTTCGGCATGCGTACGCCTGTACCAAAAAAATTAAGAATTTATATTATTTAACAACTGAGCATGTCTGTGGCACACTACAAAAAGATTAAGGATGATACAATTGTACAAGCTAAACAAGAAAGCGTGCATTAGATTATACAAGACTTGTTGATGAGTTCACTGCTTAAGCATAGTTGCAATTAGCATGCCTGAACAGTATACAAACAACATTTTAGGCCCCTATGTCAATTCTTGTCAAAACGAGACACTGTTAACATTCAATAAAGCACAGCTAACTAGGATATCAAAAAGTTTACAATTAAAAGTCAGGTAGATAAGGTGTAACTTACAATATGTACATCATCTATGATTAATTAAAAATATTTTTAGAACTAATAGACATCAAATTTCAATCCAGAAGGTAGATATTTAATTAAAAGGTTTTGTTCCTCAATGATTTGCAGCATAAAAGAATATTAATCCATTTATGCGGATCACCAGGCAAAGATCTTTAACAATACTTTTCTACTGGTATGTAACCTTAAAGCTAAAAAGGAACTTTTAATGGGCTGGGGCGGAGGACGCTAAAAGGCTAGCTTGGATTAAGTGGGAGTCAGTATGTATGAATAAGGAGGATGGTAGCACTGGTATTAAAAACCTCAAGCGGTTTAATGTTGCACTTTTAGGCAAATGTTACGGAAATTGAAAATTTGTGGAAGAGTCATTTTAGTTAAATATGGTGATGTCAACTTGATCAGTAACCTCCATAGTTGCACCACCAGATGCGAGGAGAGACATTGCGGCTCTTTCTCATTGAAGATAACGTGTCAGGCTGGTTTCAACAGAATCTCTCGAAATCCATAAGGAACGGCAATGGGACTTGCTTGTGGGAGGACGTTTGCTGTGTACGGAAACCTTGAAAGGAAAATTGGCGATATTTTACTCTATTTCCTGCGACAAAGGAAAGACGATTAATTCGGTCATGAGGTGGAGCGAGGGGTCCTGGGAGTGGAATCTGAGTTGGCTAAGATCCTTTCGCCTGGGAACTTCGCCTTCTTGACGAGCTTATGGGGCTGCTCTAACAAGTTCAGCTCGATGCTGCGCAAAATGATAAATGGCTCTGGAAGTTAGAACCATCAGGCAAATTCTCAGTTAAACCTTCCTACTCTTTTTTAAACCCAAGACAAAGTGCTGACAGGAGAGAATTTCTTAGCTTATTATGGAGCCATGCGGCACCATCAAAAGTCTCCTTTGCTTGGAGATTGTTACTGGATAGGATCCCTACTAGAATGAATTTGAAGAAAAGAGGGGCACTCAGGGAAGCTGAAGAGGACGTATGTGGAAATGCGATGGAGACAATTAAGCACCTCTTCCTTGAACGCTCGACCTATTATCGTATTTGGATGCTTTTCTACAAATGGTTTGGAGTTTTTACTATTTCAACCAATAATCAGGTGAGTCACTTCTTAGCCAATGCTGAACTTTTACTAGACTTCTCAAACAAATCAGTTTGGAAAGGGCTTTGGTGTTTTGACTGTTGGTCTACATGGTCCTCAAGGAATAGAGCGATCTTTGATGGGGAGGAATGTAACGTCTACAAAGTTTTAGAGCTTATCAAAGTTAAGTCTTGGGTTTGGATTAAGGCTAATGTAAAGAACTTTTGCTTTTCTTTTTATGTATTGGAAAATCCATAAAAAGCTTAGAACAAGCAAATATTTGTCCACAGGAAAACGTCACAAATAAAAGCTATAAAAGAAAAGGGTGTCCTCAATGAAACACATCTAGTTGTAACTATCATTCTCCAGTTCAGTATCAGGAGATGCAAAGAGAAAGTAAAAAGCTGTCTTCCCTCCATATTCTACCCAGAATAAACCCATGCACTTGACTTTCAGTGGTTTATCTACAAGCTATTTCACACTATGATGGACTGCAGCAAAACCCAAATAAATAGTCAAGCTAGCACTAGTTCCACATGAATATGACAATTATCCTTTTGTTTAAATTAAACTATTGGGTCTTCATAGTTCAATGTAATAATCAGACTGGCACTTGGTCCTGATAAGAACTTCAACATTTTCAAATAAGAAGATTTCATTTTAGTGGTTATGGACTCTTTATTGGACTAAATAAACAGGTGTCTCACCAGTGTAAAGAAGAAAGGCAAAGCAGATGCAATGAATTCACATCTTCTTCAATTGCATGAGTTTTTGCAACTATACCATGTCAACAAAAAATACAACTTCCTGAATAAGAAGAATACTGATCTCGAGGTCTTACCACTTCAGGCCTATAGTTGCCACTGGGTGCTACTGCATGAGAACTAACTTTCCTACATCTTATTACCCTACATATAGTAGGTCACGCACACAAGAAAATTACCTAAAACATGCTGAATAAGGATGTGTATTAAAAGTATTGATTTTCAAAAGCATATCAGGATAGAAATTAGGAAAAGATAATGCTCAAACAGCAAAGTAAGGACAAGACAAAGGAAAAAGAAAATCCAGAGGCTATTATTCGAGAACTACATTGATGATACTAAACTCCTACCTTGTTACGAGGGACAAATTATATCCTAAAATCTATGCTCTTTGCACATATACATCTTGACACAATTTCCACGAAGGATGAATCAGGATGATGAAAGTTGAGACACAAAAACGGAAAGTTGTTGAGTTCTTTATCACACGTAAAGAACATTACCCAAACAAATAACAGGGTAGGCACTCAATTCTGTCTCATCAGGAGAGCATTATAATGTGTACCGTGCCTTTTAGAGAAATCAAAGCAAGTGTACTGATAATGAAGTGTTGGCAATTTCAAGTCCAGCTGCCAGGAGAGTATTTGTCACGCACAAAGCACAGAATACCATATGCTTTCCTTATAACTTGAGTTTTAGCCGATCGAGTCAATTTCATTACATTATGGTAATATGTTTCACTAATTTCTCATATCTCACCTCTATCAATAATGAACCCATTCATATCTCCAACCACATAAACATCTCTTGTCAGATTCAGAAAATCATGACTCACTTGCACTGGAGTCATATTGACATTGTAATCTAAATTAAAATTTAGTTGTAAGGCTTTAGGTTAAAAATTAATGACTTGAGATAAGCATGTAAACAGAAAACACAGAACTTGAGGAAGTACAGAAACTGAAAATAAAAATAAAAACTGGACTAGTGATATATTTAACATAAAATACTAAGGCAACTGAGCCAGTATGAGGTTGATCTGTACGTGATAGAGTTGGTCACCTTGCTATCACTATATTTCCTTAGGTTTTATTTTCTTTGTCCAGGTATGGAAATCTAAGCAACGAATACACGTAAATATCTTTTTTTACGGAAATTAAGTGCCATTCACTAATTTCACTATCTTGTTATGTTTCTATCATGTGGAGAAGTTCTTTTATTGGTCTACAAATTTTCGTTTCATTTTGCCACAAAAAATATTCATTTAGTCCGCAAAATCATTACCTAAACATTGTCTTTTAACTCCTAATTCTATATATGTGGAATTAACCGTCCTCTAGTGGTCTATAAAGGATGCTATAATTCCACAAATTAAGTGCAGTAATTCCTCAACCTTCCATTGCAGGTCCGCAAACTCAGTCCGATTAGCATTGTCACATGGTTCTATGACCTTATTTTTGTGTACCGCCATAGAGTCATAGGATGCTGCCCATCCTTTATGATTTATTCCTATGGTCGGATTCCCGTCCATTTACTATTGGGCTACGAAGTTCAAAGATATTGTCGTCCTTCTGGAGGGTATCATTTCTTAGAACTGAAATCTTCTTTACAAAGCCTTCCTACGTACAGTAATGATGTACAATTAATACAGCTCAATGAGTACTTTTAGGGGCACAAGTGTAGAAACAAATTCCAAAAGTTTAACTTTTTCAACCAGCATCTAGAACTCCATGCCAAAATAAATTGCCCCACAAAAAAGTATTAAGGTTGTACAGTACATCTGAGATTAATCTAGCATTCCAGGAATCAACCTGAGCATGAGCAGACAGTGATTTAAGTCTAATAAAGACAGTTTTCATATATCATCTTGAAGCCACATGAAAAATATTAAGAAGAGTTATCTGCCTAAGTAAAAAAAGACAAGCATATAATGTAATACTTTCGGAACTACCTTGACTTCACACGATCATCTTCTAAATGTGGAAATGGTGATCTAGAAAAAGTTAACTCGCTATCTAAATCCAAGTACTGTAACAAACAAGAACTTTACTAACTGAATATGGTTCCATGAATAACATATCGTGACTGTAAGGAACATATAACGAATATCACAGAGAAAAGACTGACATTTTGGTTTGGCACCAATGGCGTTGTGTTCACTGGTGGCTGAACAACATGACCAATAGCAAATATACATCCACCATTCACGCCATCTAAACAGTGTGCAAACATCTATTTTTAACTTTTCCAGATGAAGCTAGCTGTAAAAGCATTGATAGTTGGATTTTCCAAAGCCTAGAATTCCATCATCTGATGACGATCCTAGATCCCCGGATTGTCCGGCACCACATCTGCCCAAAAGGATCATATTTAGTAACTTTTTGAGAGAAGACTTACCTCATATATATAGATTCAAGTTTAACTATCCAACAAAGATAATTCAAACTCTAGCATCATACTACATGAACGTAGAGGCACGAGTGAGAATGTTTAAGCCTCCTAAATTTGGAGACATAAATGCAATGAATTATGAAGGCACGAAATAAGATAAGAAGATAGGAATAGGAGAGTCCATCCCAAAGTACTGGAGATGGCAACAATATTTGAAGCAATTCTAAAAACTAGCTCTCATCCAAGGAACCAAAGGAAACTATAGAAACCATGGATATGTAATTTAAGTGCAACATTCAAACCAATGCTTTCTTTTAAGATAATTATTATCAGTGTTTTTAAAACCGGACCGGCCCGGCCGGTCGAACCGGTCGGACCGGGACCCGGTCCCCTGTCCGTCCACTGGTTTTGACCGGTTGAACCGGTTCAGACACCGGTTGAACCGGTTTAACTGGTAAAACCAGTGAACCGGTGCCTTGCCGGTTCAAAGCACCGATTCGGTTTTAAAAACACTGATTATTATAGAGCTAAAGCACGATTACTTTAGGAAAGTAGGTGCATACTAAATTGATCAAGTGTGACCTAATTAAGTTGCATTAGGAGTTATTGAATATGGAGGAGTAAGTCCTGGTATATATCTCTTACATCATCACTTGAGTAGGTCTAAAGAATTGTGTAAGGCATAGAAAATATGCAAGTTCTGGCTTTTGACTATCGTTTTGTAACCCTATATTGCAAGACCTCTGGTAAGAATTCATAATTCATGATGTCAAAAAGAAGAGGAGAAACAAAAGCACATAAAGAGAGATCAACTCTTGGGCCTCTTACTTGCAACAGTACTTGTATGTCATTTAAAAAACCATTAGCATGCATGTCATTTAAAATAAAAGCATGGACTGCAATAGAATATGACAATAAAAACAAATGGATATGTAAAAAATGCAGAGCCGAAGAAATCGAATTGGGAATTAGGTTTTCAATTTCTGTTGTCAGTTTTACTCTTATTCCGATTTTACTTGTTGAGCTTACCGACATGTATATGCGGCTGAATCTGTTAATTTTATTATTAACTGCCAACCTGTTGTACAAGTTTGTTAAACTTTCTTATGAATTATGTCTGTCCCATATATTTTAATAATTTCATTGTGACCCCAACTTTCAGAATTATGGACACTTTTCTTTCTTTTTTAAACCTAAATAATAATTCTTCCACTTTTGAATTTTTCTTTATTCAAAAAACTCAAAGAAAAAGTAAATGTCGGGACAAAATGTTCCACTAAATATAAGGTGCATGCTCATCTTAATTGGTTGATGTAACAAAATAAAATTTATCATTCTCTTGTAGATAAAAGTGATTCATCATTCATCGATCAACATTATATATAAAAATCCCAAGCTCTTAAAGAAAATAAAAATTGAAGTTCTAAAACTAAAAATATTTCCATAAACATTAGAAATCTCTTCCAATGCTCAATAAATTCCGCAAGTTTGTCCAGACTCTTCACCATATTTCACCATGTTGATCATCCCATGTATAGTCGAAAATTGAGTATTTAATAATTTAAAAAATCGAGTATTTAATAATTTAAAAAATCGGTGAGTGACGATATGGTAATTTAATAATAATAATAATAATAATAATAATAATAATAATAATAATGATGATGCGTTGTAGATTTTTGCTTCTGGGATTGGGTATTTGTTTTGTGAATCGCTTCAAATTGATTTAGGGGTTTATTCACTACAAGAAAGAAGAGCTTTCCCAACGCTTTTTTGCACTATTACCAACGTTTTTGAGCGCTGGTAACAAAGGTACCAACGCTTCACCTAGGTGTTGGCTTTTTTTGCGTTGGTAAAGGTTACCAACGCTTTTTAAGTGGCATCGGTAAAGAAATTGTCATCACCTACGCTTTGAAACCGTTGGCAAAAAGAACAAACGCGTTGTTATAAGAAAATTATATAACAACACTTTTCTGAAAAGCGTTGAGAAACATTACAAAAGCGTTGGGATACACATGATAACAGAATACTAATGAAGTAACATTTCACAACGCTTTGAAGCAAAGCGATGGTGAATACTACTTTGGGATTTTGCCCATTGCTTCCCAATTCTGGATTCCAAATCTCAAAACCTGGATTCAGATCCCAATTCCATTCCTGATCCAGATCCAAATCACGTTCCACAGATTTCAGAATCCAAACTGAACCTTGATCAATTAAATAGCGAACAGGAAAACAAAAGTTTAAAATAAAAACAAAAATCAATAAAGGTAAATTCAAAAACTATAACTTAAAGAAACAAAATTTTAGGCTTGAGACAATGGAAAATAAGGACAAAAATAAAAAATATAATAAATCTAAAAACAGAATTTGATAATGAATCTAAAACATAAAAGCTCAAAAATAATAAATAATGGAATATGAAGAACAAAAAAAAATTCTATATTGAATTATTAGAAAGTTAAGACATACAAAAGAAATCTGAAAAATGAAGAAATTAATAAAATAAACCTCCAGGGACTACCACAGCAGAAATATAATAACTTTGTAAACAAAAAAAAAACAGAAATAGGATATATAACTGGAAATAAGGTATTTAAATCAGGAATAAAAAACTAAAAAACCAAATAATTCAAACACAAATAGCGAATACAACTAAAATGAATTTGCAAATAAAATATTTATAATTTACCAGAAAACCAAAATCTGGAAAAAATAGAATATACCCAAAAAAGACTGAAAATCACAATATACGAAAATAGGAAAATTGAAAATTCCATGAGAAATATGAAAACTCGAGACCTGAACAATAAAGAATTACCAACAACAAAAATACAGCAATGAAGCAAATCATTCATTGGCAAGCAAAATAAACTGACATTGAAAAGAAATTAGAAACAATATCCCAAGCATCAATGTATCCTACAAACATTAGAAACCTCAAACTCATCTTTCATCTTGACTAGTATCAACTGCGTGTTGATTGACAAAATTATGCTAAAAGATACAGAAGCCTCAAGTCATATTTCATAATTGAAGTGTTTTTTCAGAGTGTACCTAGAAAGACTTCTTCTATTAAGGCCATTACCATTGCTTTCAAGTTATATCCTTTGGCCTTTTCTCCGAACTGAAGGACCCTTCATCTGTCATCAATCTTCATCAAACTAACAAATGGAAGAGATGTCAAGAGGGAAAGAATGGTACACACCAATACTTTAGCACTCCCAAAATAACATAGTTTCACCTGGCGAGCATGAGGATTGACCTGTGAGACACAATGAATAGGACTGTATATACCTGTTCTTTGACAAAAGTAGGGCGAAGAATTCACATATTAGTCCCATCTTTACAACAGGCAACTTAGAAACTTACCAATGATTTTGGGGTTTAATGTCTCTGTCATACTCCAATACTATTATGGATAGAAGCCAGTGCTATGAGAACCTAGCAGAAAAGTAGAAACTTAATTCATATAGAGAGGGTTTCCTCGTGAAAATGAGTTACCAAGTTTTAAACTGAACTAATTACCAAAGCTTTACGTGAAATGTCAAATTTACCTCCAAGTCAAAGCATACCTGGTACAAGTAAAGCTTCACATATATCATTCACATCCTCTGGCTCATCTTGTTATAATGTCTAATCACTCGATAAACAGTCTCAGGAACATACTCCAGGATAGAAGTTAAAAGGGGACAATGAATCTTAGTACCGTGCATTAGACTTTATGATGCAGAGAAGTAACTTTCTGACGTTGAGTATGTGAATGAGGTCCAGTATCTCCTTTTTCTCCTTGTCATTTTCCACTTGGATGGTGTTCGCTTTACATTTGTTTTGCAAGTAACAGTTCCTTTTATCAATAATATGGTACAAAATTTGAAGTTGAGTGTCAGTAGAAAAATTACCTAAAATGAATACATCGAAAACACAGAATAGAAACTAGTATATGACCTTACTACATTATAATATGAAACTCACAAATTCACAGACGTCTTTGCCAGCTCCAATCGTATCAGCATAACTGAAACCAAGAATGCAAATGAAAAACAGAGGAGAAAATAGATCAAATGCATCCAGATTCCGACAAAGAATAGTCAAGTCAAGTGTCTTGGATAGTTTATGATGACACAAAATTATCCCAATATATGCTATATGCTGTTGTGTGAGATACACATCTAAAACTGCAGCATTAGAAACCAACCAGCCAATGTGGCTTTAGTATGAATGTCAAATTTCAAGAACAACAAGCGATAAAGTTGAAAGCTCAAGCCTGTTTGGTTAATACTTTTTTGTATTTAGTTGATATAAAGTACAAACTTATGTTATTCAAAATTTTATATTTCAAAGTTTAGGATTAGAGTTAGATCCAGCAACCAACATAACCTATGTTGCTGATTTGATCATCATAAAACACTGTGACAAGAAAACAAACTTCTCAGATTATCAAAACAAAGAAAAACTGAAGTCTAAAACCATAATTCAGCAAACATTAAAATACAATATTACTGCTTACAGATACATACCTGCAATGGCAGAGAGATTCATAACAGTTTTCCCCTTATACTGTTCCAAGCTGCAGCTGAAAGATATAAGAGCACAATAAAATGAGTTTGAGATCAAAAACATGTTTGATGGTAACCGATTATAATTTCAACATCGTTAAGTATTTAGCAAACATGACATTGAAATAAAGAAGATTGTAGTATTTTTATAGAGACTGAAAACAATACCAAACAAATGACTCATCTTCTAAGATCAGGAGAAAAGATGAACAATCCGATACTTTATGGAGTCATCTTAGGCTATGCGGATGAAAGTTCTGACCATCCAAAAGTATAGCAAAAAATCTGCTGGTGATAGAAAAGAAAAGAAACTTTCGACAAAGTGAAACTGGAAAGCCACCGAAACTAGGTAATCTACTTAGGTAAATGAAATAGGCACATTCTATCTTAGAGTAACTCTACATGCCAGATAGGTCAACCCTTGTCATTGGTTATGAACACAATACATGACACCGATAAAACATAAACACTATATACTCATTAAGCTAAGCCCCATTATAGTTCTTATGATATCATGAAGTATTAGCTGGAAGTATCTCATTCTAATAAGCAATTGGTAAAATAATACACATAACACCTTGTATCAAATACAAAATTCACAATGAACAACAAGCAAGTAAAGTATTAACCAAATATATGTAGACAATGAGACTAAGGCAGACAAATGCAATTCCAACAACCTCATCACCAATCACCATTAATTAAAATAAAATAAAAGCAAGCAGTAAACAACTAATTGTTTGTCCAAGAAGTATCAGTATCATGTGAATACTGATGATGGATACAATGCAAAATGTGAATCAAATTGACCAATTTTAGCATTATGAATCATGTAAAAATAGATGTTTATGACTAATCATGAATAGTGTCATTTCGTAACATTTGCTTATTCAACAAAGAACTTAAAAGGTAACATTTCGTAATATGTGCTTCTGGAAATGATATATACCTTCCGTTGCAGTTCAGGGCCAATTCTCCTTCTCTACAAAGAAGTGATAATCAAAAAAACGTGTGAAATTTGCAAACATGACAGGAGCAGCAATTGACCTTCAAACTTAAGGAAACCTGAACTTGAGAACAGTAACATCAAAACTTCCATTTCATTTATTCATTGAAAAATTAGAAATAGATACTTGAATCACATAGGCCGTAAAACTCATCCACATATGAGATAAAACACATATCATAATCAACACTCAATCAGTGCTATGAGAAATGATTCCAACACTTTTATTCATTTTTGGTGTATATATTGTGCGTTGCTGAGTGCCATAAGTAAAAGAAAGAAAAAGTTCAGTAGGTACCTCGCTCGCTGTAATCTTTAAAGAGATCCTCCACAGTACGTTCAGTGATTCCGCTACCGATCTACACTTTCATCTCCATCAGATCTGACATATCAAATAACCGTAAAATAACGAGTGACATGAACTGTGAGCAATTGAACTAAGATCGGGCGCTTTGAGAGATTCGTTCGAGCTGCTGCTGCTAGGAGTCGAAGTTCCAAGAGATAACAAGGTTACAATCAGAAATGATCGGCGATGGATCCGGCGACGGTTTAAATCTAAAATTCGAATTCACTGGCGAGGCGGCGGCGAAGAACAGGAGGAGTTTGCGGCGGAATTTTCTGGTGTAATCCGGTTTACACCGCGTGGACCGAGTTTGCTGCGCTTGCCGCGGACTCTAGCCGGAGCACGCGGCTGATATTGTTGCTCTTGTTCTTCATTGGAGAATGAAATTGAGACAAAGAAATCGCGACCGGAAAATTTCTCCGGCGTGATATTCAGACGACGAAGAGACCAGGTCACGGCGGATCGACGGGGGAGGAGGCAAAATTTCTCTGCCTAGGGTTTTTCCATAAAGAGGAAATGTTGATACTTTTCTGAGTTGCGAAATATTAACACAACTTATAAATTTAATCCAACGCGCCGTAACGAGTGTGTGCCGACGCGTTAGTGAGTGGTGTTGGGGAATGTTAGTTTGTACGCCACGCGCTAGGAGAAAGCGTTGAGACAGCTCAACATATACACCAACCCCTTGACCAAAAACGTTCTGAAAGTTAGTATACAACCACATCTTGAAGAAAAGCGTTGAGGATGAGAGTATTCACCAACATCTCTGCGCAAGCGTTGTGAACACAAATTATTTCCCATCGTTCTACAGAAGCGATGGTACAAAAGCGTTGGCTATGTCCAAATTTCTTGTTGTGATTTGATGAGCATCATATCTTATAGTTTCCTTATAAAATATTGGGCTTTTTAATAGTTTTTCAATAATAAAGGGCTAGTTTGAGTGGGACTTAAATCATGGGACACCTAATTAAAATAGTAGTTTCTAGTATAGTAGCAGTCTGTGTTACAGACATATAACATGTCTGTTAGACTAGCAGCGCACATATATGTATGTATACAAATTCCCATCGATGCGAATTTAATTGATTCTAAATTTAAATGAAAGGAATAATCTGTTCCCCCGGCAAAAACAGTTTTTTTAAGTGTAATCACTAATCAACAACTTAATAGTTTAAACCATGACTTAAATATTTTAAATATTGAATGACCAACTTTTATAACAAATCACTAATCAACAATTCAATAAATAATTGAATAGGTAGGTTACATAAAAACTATCCATATACTATAAATAATTCGATATCTAAAAGGAAATATCTACTTCGAATGTTAAAAGTTAATTCATCACAATTTTTTCAGTATAGTGAGGTGGACCTGATTCAAAATATATCTGCGCCCTTTTTACTCTTCTCAATTAAAGTTCAAGACCTATATTGATAGAGGGGTCAAAAAGTTTCGGTGGATTGTTTTCCTCCTAAGCCTCTAGGTGCATACGCCCCTGGATTGGTCATCAGATATCATGGTCAGCTCATGCCGAACTTAGGTGAAGCTATGTCCCTTTCATAATAATTTAAAAGAATAAAGCACGACTATTTTGAAATTTACTTTGGATGTAGCTTAGAAGACCTAAGTTAATTTCTACACGTCAACATGACTTCAGCATTTATATTAATTGACTAAAGAGTTTTTGGCAAAGACTGCTTTTGTTATTTCAAAGACCAGTACGTTATCACTCTGTATTTGGAGAGGGTAGTCCAAACGTGTAGGTGACTTGCAAGGAGGAGAAAAACATCGATTTTTATTATTTTTTTGGTTTTAAATACTTTAAATTAAGGAAAAACAAATGTATTACAATTATGCTATATATATATATATATATATATATATATATATATATATATATATATATATGTGTGTGTGTGTGGGCGCGCGCGCGCACCCGCGTTTGCATGTATGCAGTATGTATGCGTGCTTGTGTGTTTATATTTTCATTATACACTTCTTGTCATAAAAATAAGAAGGTAGAATTACTCAAACCCCCTGAGGTATGGGCTAATTATACAGACATTCCCTCATGTTTGATAAATTACACAAACAATCCTGTGATTAAATTCTTTTCGGATTTTGTTACATTTTACTGTATGTAAATTTAAGTCTCCCATTTATCTTGTAAAATCAATGTAAAACAAACCAAAATTGCTAAAACAGTAGAAATAAGTCTCATTTATTTTGTTTTAGAAAATAAAAAAAAACATCAAAAATAAAGTTAGATTTTGTAAATTATTCATCACATCATTTATTATTATCCAACACTAGAAGCTTGTTTATTCGATTAAAAAAATACATACAAAGGGTGTTTGTGTAATGAAATGTATACTACAGGGGTTTTGTATAATTTCTCAAACATAAGGTGGTATTTGTGTAATTAGCCAATAACTCGGGGGTGTTTGTGTAATTCTCCCAAATAAAAAATATGTATTTAATTAATTGAATCAAAATTTACAGAAAAATAAAATAAAAGTATTAGAAACGTCCGGATTTCTAGCCATTAAACATAGGAAATACACAACAAAAATGATCAAAAGGAACAATGTGTTATCAGGTGTAGTTTGCCTTATTCATTCTCCGGATCTAATAAAAAGATTGACTTACGTATACTAAAAATATAACAAGACGAAGTATTTTTTTGTTTCTGAAAAGGGATGAAGTCTTGTTACCAGTAAGTTTTGGTGTTGTTTTTGCATTTTAGTCCTTCTATTAGTTGTTAAATGTTATTTAGAATATGCCTTTTTAAAATAAAAAATAACGGTTGACCGTGTTTTATACGCCCAAACCGTTAATTGAACCGAACTCTTATTCGATTTTTGGTTTGAACCGGACCACCGAAGGATAGGGCAGAATTCGGTTTCAATTTGGACCGAAATAGAAATTTCTGTTAGATTTTTCGATTTGAACCAAATAGACCACATTCTAGACGTGGGGATCATTTTCACAAAGACTAATTTGCTACTAGCTCTTGACTAGAATTCATTGATGTCAACAAGATGAGGTGTATAATCATGAATTGATAGTAGGAATCATAATTAGTTGGTTCCTTTCATTAAGTCACTCATCATATAATTCGAGCATGTAGTAAAGCGTTTTCAATATTATGGAATTCTTCCTGCATGATTATGGGTGATGAGAAAACATGTCGGATTGATTCGCACCAGAAAATAAATTAATTTTTCTTTCATTTGCTTTAAAAAGTTAATTCCGAAGCACGACCAGAGACAACAATTTTTTTCTTTTTGTTCAGTTTTATGACTTTATCGTTATGCTTGTTATACTCTCATATCTCTGTGATGTTATGACTGGCGAAGCAATTAGAGCGTGAGCCAGTGAACCCCTTTATATGGGAAAATTCATCTGTACTCCATGCAATTAGTTTCATCTAATTACGGAGATATATTTCATATAATTTGAACAGTTAGGAAGACATCTCGTTCAGTTTTAAAATACTGAAAAATAGGAGGTTTACATAAAAAAATTATAAACTTTATTAGAGAGCGTTTCTTTAACTTTTCAAACTGTAAGAAGGTTATCTGTAATAAAAAAATAATTTGAAGGGCGCTTCTATAGTTATATATTCGAACAGTGTGATCCCCGACACGAGTCAAAAAGGTTGGAAATATGACGATAAAAAATGCAAAACGAATTTTGAAATACTTCCAATGAGACGTACAAGATTTTAGACCGTTAATTTTTTCCTCCTCAGTTTTTTTTCCTATGTATAAACAATTTAAAAATAAATTAAATAAGCTTCCGTTATTATTAGCCCAAGTTTAGACTCCAAACATAAATATCTCTTTAGCAAGATCAAAATTTACTGTATAGTTTATAGTTCCATAACAATACATAATTCCGAAATAGTTGATCATCAATAATTAATATATTGAAGCAACATTTTAAGCTTCAATGATGCAACAAATTAATAATTTTGGTACAACCCTGCAGGTAGCTAGGCCAAGGGGATCTTAAACATTCCTCGGAAAATCTGTCTTTTTTTTCTTTTGAAATACGAGATTTATTCAAAGAACGATGCACATGAGTTACGGGAGCGAAGAAGTTGGACAGGCGATAAAATGTACAATGACGGTCTGACAAAACCAACGATGCAACTCAATCATGACAAACTGTACAATATTTAATGAGGACATCCGGCTGGACACCGACGTAAAAAAAATTTAATTGACTTTGTTCAACTGATTACATCGCAATTTGTCGATATGATAAGCAGAAGATAACTAGGTTCCGGTCGAGGTCGTCCATATGTCCTCTAAGTATGTGCCGCTTTAAACTTTTCTTATTCAGTTAGTTTTTTTTTTTTTTTTTTTTTTTTTTTTGAACTGAGCAGCGAAAATCGTTTGTGACAATTGGTATGGTATTGTTTGTGGCCTTCACAGCTTTTTGACAAGTGTCTTGTGGAACCATGGAAAAATAAAGTTGGGTTTGGCGTTGACACACCATATTAGTGAATGTTACATATACTGAGGCAAGCATTTGGAAAACAAAAATCAGGTGAGCGGATGGTTTATTTGTAGAACTTTAAAAATTACTCAAATAAATTGTATTTTGCACCTCGATATAGTAACATATATGACTCTTTAGACCCAAAATTTACATAAAAATGGTCTTTCTCAATCTTTACATTTCTTAACTTCAATTCTTCCTCCCTTAAGATTAATAATACTTTTTATTGATAATAAGCTCGAATGAACAAAGAAAGAGTTTCAATTCATCATAAAAACGTATTTAAGTATTACATAAATAAGGGCGTTACAAAATTTATGTCTTATTCATCTACCAACTTCAATGTTTTGTGTTATACATGTTAAACACAAAAATTGCTGGTATATGTTTGAGTTTCTTATTCCTAACTTTTTGACATGTTTTCTCCTTCTATTTCGAAGTATGGAAGAATAGACTAATATCCTGCAAAACCGCAGTTATTTTTATTTTACAGAGCGCATGCTATTCTAAGTTGGAAGAATTCACTATAATTTCGAGTTCGTGACTTTCATGGACTTATAAAGTCACCACTCAACAAGTACTCAAGCCAAAAATGATTATTTTCTGTAGAACGCGATAATGTCGACAAGCGACTACATATGGACACAAAACAATATAATACTAAAATAAGTCTTGTAAGAGTTGTTAACTCAAATAACATGCGAAAGTAGTAAAAGTGTAAAACTAAAAACTCTGAATGAAGCTTTAAATTGTATTTATCGCAGTATAAAACTATAAATGAAGGATTGTCAAATTTTTTTAAATAACATTGCACCCTGCCTCATGGTTCTAATGGCAAATTGCGCCTTTTTCCACTTTCTGTCAAAAGCTTCAGGAGAATAGAGAGATGCATGTTGAAATTGTCATATTAATTAATGAGAGTTGTATGTAATAATTTCCTTGCAGTAGAGACAGTGGGACATATTTTTAGTAAAGAAAACTAGAAAGTTATCACAAAGTTGTCGAGACATTAGGCCAGATTTTTAGAGAATCAAACTTCAGGGTGTATTCCACATTTCTTTTGTAAATTGAGGCTCCAAATTATCAAACATAAATATTTTCCAGGTGCATAATACAGTTTAATTAAATAATCTAATTTTTTGGCAAATGAACCATGCTCAGCCGATATTTGTTTTCTTTTTTGTGGAGAGGTGTGACTAATAACGTTGAACCTTATTATTATTTTATTCTTTCTTTTTCATCCAAGACAATGCCTAATTTGATTTCTAAAAATGCATTGTTAGTTATTCATTTATTGATCCACGAGGTATGTTTGATAAGTAAATGAGTTCTTGTTACGGTTATGTAAGATACATTTCACCGTTGATCAACAAAAAAAGATACATTTCACCGAGCAAAAATTATTTTATCAAGAACCCTCTCCTTTTCCATTAATATTTACCCTACTTAAACAAACACCACATGATATAACAAATTAACCTAATAATTGAGTTGTAAGTTGAGCTCTATTTAAACCTTGCTCTACATTTACATGGTGCAACCCATAGCAAACCTAGTAAAAAAAATCATGGGAATCACAGGCTTTACTTGGATGAAAATTCTGCTCCTTTTCTCCCTTGTTAGTTGCACAAGTTCAATTTACGGTATTTTGTGTAATCTCTTTTAACTCATATATGTTGATTGCGATTTATTATTTGATATACTAACGTTGCTTGTATGATTAAAACGCAGATGGACCAATCTACGACTCATCTGCATACACGGAGGTATAGTCAAGAAGAAATTTGTGTAAAACAATCAATTACCAACAAAAATCTGTAATACTCTTTTTACTATTGAAATAACATCTTATACAATATTTTACAGTGCATGGTGCAACCAGAGAAGCCACTTTATGATGGAGGGATGTTAACCGGACAAAATATGCAAGATGGCGGATATTATGTTCGTAATTTAACTCCAGGAATCAAGTATTCTTTTTCCAGTTAAGTATTATGTCTTTTTACTTTTCCAAGCGTTGCAAAGTAAAATGATTGAGATTTGGGAATTTTAATTATAGATACATATTCTTTCAAGTCAAGGATTACATAATTTTTTGCCACCCTTAAACGTAAAAGTCTTTTCAAATATAATTTTAGTTATCTTTTCTCAAGTTATCCCGAGAAATGAAAAGAATATTATTTTCTCAACCTAAATTCTTTCCTACAGAGACCTTCACTTTTTACACATCTTTTTGGATTGGTTTAATTGTAACTGCAGTTTCTTGTTTATAAGTTTGATTAGCTGCTGACTAACCTAATAGGAATTTTAACTAATTTCGAACAACTAAACTATGTTTTCGTATTTGCAACGTGCATGCAGTCTGGATCAAGATTACTAGTGGCGTTGATTCAGCCCTAATAAGGGCAAGTCTGAAAACAGAGAGTTACGAGTTACCTTGCATTGGGACGGTTAGTGCGGAGCAAGGTTGTTGGTCTTTTCTTAAGGGTGGTTTTGAATTGTCGTCATATTCCAACTTTTCGAAACTCTATATTCAGGTAACTAATATATTTCAACAGACTATAGTCATGTATTATTTTTCTCCTGCATTAAGAAATTGTTTTTTCTGTTTTAACATGTTCTGTTCTTATATTTACAGAGTTCAGACGGGAAAAATGCGAGCATTGAAGCAGCTAGTGCTTCTCTACAGCCGTTCACCGACGAGCAATGGCGATGGAATCAAGAACTGAAAATTGATGAGGTGAAACTATCAATTAGTTAAACTCTAAGAAAACCTTTACGTATGCTGAAAATGAGATTTAATAAAGGAAAAAAAAATCAATGAAATGCCTCGATGACAAAGTATATATATGGCCCAAAGTTTGTTTTGTCCTTGTCAATATGCTTGACGGGTTAATTCGTATCATTATTACTTAAAAGTTGCTTGCTTGAAGTATGTATATATACATATATTTGCGCTAATGTATCTGCTCACTTAAACTTTCATCTACCTTAGGAGAGGAAACGTGCTGTAACTATTGAAGTAATTGATATGATGGGAAGGAAAATACAAGGGGCGCCGATAAAGGTGGAGCAAGTCTCAAAAAACTTTTCATTTGGAGCTGCTATAGCGTTTACAATTAATGGAAACTCGGGCTATCAGGTTTGACGAAGATCAGATTATACTAACCATTCTCATTTACTTTGACAGACACTTGCGCACATTGTATCTTTCCTTCACCAACTAAACTTATGTAATTTCTTATTTTGATTAATATAGAAATGGTTCGCCGAGAGGTTTAACGTAGCCGCCTTTGAGAATGAACTGAAGTGGCCCTTTACAGAGCCACTACCAGGAATAGTGAACTACAACGTTACTGACCAAATGTTGGAATTCCTTGGAGTGAATCGTATCATGGCCAGAGGCCATGCAATACTAATGGCGATAAAGGAGGGAAATCCCAGATGGGTTTGGGACTTGAATGGCTCGAGCCTACAAGCAGCTACAAACTCTAGAATACAGAGTTTGATGACGAAATATAGTGGAGCGTTCATCCATTGGGATGTCATGAACGAAGACCTACACTTTGACTTTTTCAAAGTCAAACTTGGGGACAATTCTACCTTGCAGGTTTTTGATATGGCCCATCAGCTTGACCCTTCAGCCGTACTTTTCATGAACGAGTTCAACGTGATCGAGGGTTGCACGGATGATAAATCAACTGTTGATAACATGATCCTGAGACTGAAGGTGCTGCGTCTAGGCGGGGCATCGATGGAAGGCATCAGGCTTCAAGGTCATTTTGGAGTGCCGAATCTTCCATTGATGAGAGGCATTATAGACAAGTTGGCAACACTCAACCTGCCAATTTGGCTAACAGAAGTCGACATCAATCGCGCATTCAACCATACCACTCAGGTTAAGTAAAATTTTATGACAAATTAGCCTATCATATAGTTACCTTTCTTTGCTGAGGTAAATCTCTTTTCAAGTTTATCTACGAGGGCTTGTTAATTATTAGTACATATCTTTCAGGCTGCATATCTAGACATGGTGCTGAGAGAAGGATTTTCTCATCCAGCTATAGATGGCATCGTGATATGGAGTGCCTTAAGTCATCTGCGTGAAGGTGGATGCTACCATATGTGCCTCACAGATGACGATTTTCATAATTTACCAGCTGGTGATGTTGTTGACTCATTGCTGAAAGAATGGCGGACTGGATCGATGGAGGGACTAACAGATGAAGATGGCATGTTTGGCTTCACTGGTTTTCTTGGAGAGTACTTGGTGAAAGTCGAGTATAACAATCGCAATTATAGTAATATATTTTCTCTTGGCAAGGGTAGTGGACCTGACCTTTGGTCTATGATTATGTGGATGTAAGCTTTGTAATGTGGTCGTATAGGTTAAGTTGATCAGTATGATGATCAATCTATGAAAATAATTACTCCTCGACCCAGGCCTGATGATGTTATGTAACTAGTTTTAGTATTTCTATAATACCCAGAGCTTGAATATTTGACCATTCTCCTATGACATAATTATTGTACCTGAGAAAAGTAATTCTCGTACTTTTCCACAATAATCTGCTTAATTACACAAATTAAAAATGAGAAAACATATCATTCAATGATAAGAGTTTTTCTTATAAACTTGCATGGGGGTGATGAAGCATAAATCCAACATTCAATGATTAGCAACAAAAGCGCATTTATATTGTAATTAGAAATCTAGTACACAACCCATTGCACAAAAAACGTACCTTGAAGGGACGGCTGCTAATGATAATTTTTCTTGTGTTGTATACCAACTTGCCATAGAACCAATGACCTTCTTTATCACGGGCAAAGGCTTTGACGGCCTCGACGTACTGGACTATATACTAGTCAGAACACAAAAACTCAAATTACGGCTTCTACGCTCATGAATCAGTGTCGTAACTGTAAGATTTCTCATTCGACATGATTAAATAAACCAATGTTCATATTACTGTTGGTAGATAAGATAGAACACCTGAACCAATTAATAGGATGATAACAAGCCTTGAGCCAACATTATTTGAAGATTTCTCCACTCTCTCCATAGAGAACTATGATCCGGCATGTCATTATAGCTACAAGTGGAAAGTTAATCTAAGTCAGAAATCAGCATAATAACCAGAGTCATAAAATTTGTATGTTCAAACTGATAAAACATAAGCAGACCAACAACAACAATCACAAAATAAGAAGCCATAAAATTGGACGAAGAGTGCAAAAATGGAAAAGATGTATTCTGTCCTCTCTGTTTTGTACAGAAGACACAACATATATACAAAAGAGTGAAAAAGGCAAAAGTCCTATTTACCCTTGCATAAAGTTAAAAGGTACAATGATGTACATTTCTTTTCTCACCCTCCCTCAAACTCACGATGGGATAAAGATAACATTGAGAGTTTGCTTAAAAGTCCACGAAAACGAGTAACAGTGTGAGATTTGGTGAAGAAGTCAGCAACTTGGAGAGTAGAGGAAATATGAGGCAGAGAAATAGTTCCGTCTTGCAAATGTTGACGCACAAAATGGCAATCAATCTCAATGTGCTTTGTCCTTTCATGAAAAACATCATTGTGTGCTATTTGAATTGCACTTTTACTATCACAAAAAAGTGGAGTTGGAGATGATGTAGTGATTCCCATATCTTCTAGTAGCCATCTCATCCAAATAATTTCAGCAACCGTTTGAGCCATTGCTCGATATTCAGCTTCAGAGCTAGAGCGAGACACGACACTTTGTTTCTTACTCCGCCAAGATATAAGAGAATCTCCCAAATAAATGCAAAACCCTGATGTAGACCTTCTATCACCAACGTCACCTGCCCAATCTGAATCACAATAGGCTTTAAGGTTCATATCAGATGACGAGGATAATAACAAACCATGAAATAAAGTACCCTTGAGATATCTGAGAATCCGGACTAATGCAGCCCAATGTACTGAACGAGGTGCAGCAACAAATTGACTAACTTTGTGAACTGCGTAAGTGATGTCGGGGCGAGTTATAGTGAGATAAACTAAAGAACCAACAATTTGACGATATAAACTAGGATCAGGTAAAGGCACACCATCAGTTGATCGTAGCTTTACATTAAGTTCCAGAGGCGTGTCAACAACTTTTTCATCTATGAAATTGGCACGAGCTACGATCTCGCTAGCATACTTAGATTGACATAGAAAATAGCCTTTTGGAGAATAAGCCACTTCGATGCCCAAAAAATAACGCAGCACGCCCAAATCTTTCATTTGAAACTTTTGACAAAGATAGTTCTTCAATTCTATTATACCCAAATGATCATCACCTGTTATGATCATATCATCGACATAAAGAAGCAACAATATTCGACCTCGAGCTGAACGAAAAAAGAATAAAGCAGAATCATGTGTGCTATTAGAAAAGCCATACTCTTTCATTGTTTGGCTGAATTTTTCAAACCATGCACGTGGTGCTTGCTTTAGGCCGTATATAGCACGGCGAAGTCGACATACTGCATTAGAAGGGCAAGAAAAACCCGGTGGAGGTTTCATGTACACTTCTTCAAGTAGATCACCATTCAAAAAAGCATTTTTGACGTCCATTTGAAACAAAGGCCACTCCTGTTTTGCTGCCACAGAAATAAGAGTACGAACAGATGTCATTTTAGCTACTGGAGCAAAAGTTTCTTCATAATCAATTCCATATTCTTGTGCATATCCCTTTGCCACTAAACGAGCTTTATATCGCTCGATAGACCCATCAGATTTTGTTTTTATTTTATAAACCCATTTACATCCAATCGGTTCTTTTCCACAAGGAAGTGAAACTAAGTCCCATGTGTGAGTTTTTACAAGAGAATCAAGTTCCTCATTCATTGCTAGTTGCCAATTAGGATCAGATGCAGCTTCCTTGTAACTTAGAGGTTCATGGAGAGAATGTACACATGTAAGAAAGGACTGGTACATAGAAGAGAAACAAGTTTTGTAGTCCTTGAGCCAAGCAGGAGCATTTCGAGGTCTAGAGGGATATCTGGGTTGATTATCTGTTTGAGGTTGGCTAACATCATCATAAGGAGAATCAGATTCTGGTAAAGTGGGGCTCTCATTGAGTGATGGCTCTTGAGATTCTTGAGCATCAACAAGATTCAAAAAATTATTAGAAGCATCAGGTAGATCTTCTAAATTATGTGTGACCGAAGGAGACAAAGGAGAGTCACTTGATGAGATATGAGTAGAATCAAAGTTCGGTAAAAAACTAGTCTTAGAAAAAGAATCAAGAATAAACTCATTTTCTTTAAGTGAAGAAGACGTAGCAGATGGAAGCCGATAGAAAGGTATATGCTCCATAAAAGAAACATGCCTGCAAATCCGAATCCTTTTAGCAACATGATCATAGCATCTGTACCCTTTTTGTTCAATGCCATATCCCAAAAACACGCACAAGGTTGATCGGGCAGTCAACTTGTTCCTCTCTCTTTTTGAAAGAAGCACAAAGCAAGCACATCCAAAAACTTTAAGCTCTGTATAGTTTGGTTTAACTCCAAATAATTTCTCATAAGGAGAATATCCACCATTTGAGGAGGTCGGGATGCGGTTAATCAAATATACAGAAGTAAAAGCTGCTTCTCCCCAAAAAACACTTGGAATAGATGCCGAGAGTAGGAGCGATCTAGTTGTTTCGAGAATATGTCTATGTTTTCTTTCGGCTTTCCCATTTTGCTGAGGAGTATCCGGACAAGAAAATTGTAAGATTGTGCCCTCAGATGCAAGAAATTCTAAGAATGAATTGGACTTGTATTCTCCTCCCATATCTGCTCTGAATATTTTTATTTTGCAATTAAATTGTGTCTTAACCATAGCAACAAAATTAGTATAAATTTTGAAGAACTCAGATCGGTGACGCATGAGAAAAATCCAACAATAACGACTATAATCATCCACAAAAGAAACGTAATACAACGATCCTCCCTTAGTTACTACAGGAGAAGGGCCCCAGACGTCAGAGTGAATAAGATCAAACGGGGCATGGGAAATAGATTCACTTCTTTTAAAAGGAAGTGCACTAAACTTTCCTAGCTTGCAAGCTTTACAATCTGATATATCAAAATAAGGAACATTCCCCAAAAAACCATTAGCAACCATGTACTTCAAACGAGAACTAGAAACATGCCCAAGCCTAGAATGCCATAATTGAAACATGGACGAGTTTTTACTTAAGGCAAAAGCTGACAAACCAGAACTAGGTTGCTTTTCAAATGGAGCAAAAAGATGTTGCAAAATATAGAGTCTTCCTTCTTTACGGCCTGTCCCAATCTGCCTCCCTGTACGACGATCCTGAATAACACACCCAGATGAAGAGAAAGTTACAGAACATCCAGAGTCAGCGAGTTGACCAATTGAAATCAAATTAACCGAAAGTTTAGGAACATGCAAGACATTAGCTACTGAAAGATTCTTAGTAAGAGAAGATTCAGCAGATACAGAACCAATTCGATGAACTTCCATAGAAGAACCATTAGCGGTTTGAATAGACATTGGCTCAAAGAGGTTTGAGCAATCAATAAGAGTAGATGAATCATTTGTCATGTGATGGGATGCACCGGAATCCAAAATCCAACTACAAGTTTTACCTGATAAGTCTAAACTAGATGGATCACCATTAGTTACCATCATTTCCGATGAACTTTGCGGTTGTAAACCACGTGAAGTGCCAAGGAGCTGCTGAACTTGTTGAGCAACCATTTCTTGAATATCACCATGACTTAGACTGCTTGGATGATCCACAACAGAGACAAGTGCATCACTTGATGAGAAAGCAGAAACAGGTTTAGAGAATGGCAACCTTGAGGGATGACGTACTTGTCGATTGTGCTGAAGTTGATTAGAATTAGGAGTTGGCAAAATTCCTTTATCTCTGTTCATAATTTCCGGACAGTCCCTTTTCCAATGCCCTTTTTGATGGCAGTAACTACATTCATCTTGAGAAATTCTCTGCTTTCCAACATAACCTCGCGAAGGTGAAGGAGAATAACGGAATGGAGCTTTCTGGGCTGCTACGAGAACTGCACTTGTATGCATTGTAGATGGTGACAAAGACTTGAATCTTGTTTCCTCAGCAACTAACTCGCTCAAGATCTTATCTACACTTGGTAATGGCGATCGATGCAAGACAGATCCTCTCAAAGGCTCATATTCAGCTCGTAAAGCCATTAAAAACTGAACAAGTTTTTGCTCTTCTCTCACCTTCTGATAAACATTTAAATTAGTGAGTTCTTGTGGGTCCATTAAATCTAATTCATCCCAAATTCCATTCATGATGTTGTAGAACTCACGAACAGACTTATCATCTTGACGCAAATTTCTAATTGTGTTCTCCAGCTCATATCGCCGGGCGAAATTCGACTGTGTATATATACTTTCTAAATAATCCCAAACCTGTTTGGCAGTGATGAACTTTGAGAAATGCATACCAATTGAAGGCTCAACTGAGTTGTTAATCCAGGAAAGAACCTTGGCATTATCCGTTTCCCATTCAGCTTGCAATTTTTCAAAGTTTTTATCTAACGCAGACGGAGGTTTGTTAGACCCATCAATATAGCCTTTGAGTTTCCTTCCAGTGAGATGAACTCTCATAAGGTAACACCAGTAAGAATAATTCGATCCATTCAATTTCACTTGAATAACTTGAGTAGGTTCAGTACCCATTTCAAGAATCTGCGATTAGGGCTCAAAACACAAATACCAAATAACTAGAACGAGAAAGGAGGAATCTCACCAGGGATTTTCAAAAGATGGAAGAGTTGAAACACCCAGCTGTGATACCATGATAAAACATAAGCAGACCAACAACAACAATCACAAAATAAGAAGCCATAAAATTGGATGAAGAGTGCAAAAATGGAAAAGATGTATTCTGTCCTCTCTGTTTTGTACAGAAGACACAACATATATACAAAAGAGTGAAAAAGGCAAAAGTCCTATCTACCCTTGCATAAAGTTAAAAGGTACAATGATGTACATTTCTTTTCTCACAAACTAGTACCTGAATCCAAGCTCCGCCAGTCTACGCGAACACCAAATGAAATGCCAATTTTCATCATCGGCCATGTGAGCAAAATCAGTAAAGAAAAGTTCAATGTATGGAGAAAGTCGAACAATAGTATCCCCTGCTTCATTGATTGCGTTGAGCGAGATTATGAGCATATATGCATTTAAGGGTAACTTTAGGAGGTGGGATTTCTGTGAGTGACCTAAAATATATACAAACTGTCATCATTGAACAATAGCTGGAGGAAGAAGTAAATCTCAGTCCAAAACCACTGCTATGCATAATTTAGAGGTAACTTTTGACGTGGCACTGTGATTATCAATAAGATCAATCTGAGCTGAGCTCATCAATTTCTCATTAATCAACAATTGAAACAGTGAATTGCAATGTCTATTCTCATGAGAAATGGAAGGATGACAACATGAATTGTCATGTCAAATTCTTTTTCCCCGTTGGCAGTCAAAGATTAGGAAACCACTTATCAGGTACCTTCACATCATGATTAAGAAGAATGAAAAGAAAAAGAGGCATTCACCTAATCTACATTACCAAATAGCTCCGTGCTTGTCAAATTTAATTGCCAAATGCCTTCATGCAAACACAAAAAGTTCGCCGATTCTGAGATTAGACTTGATAGGCTCTCAGAGCCGGCCGGCAGCCACCATATGGTGCTAGAATAGGAAAAAGAAGATACATAAGTCGATAGAGAGTGATAGGGTTATTCTAATCCTGCCCATTTGAAGTTAACGAAGGACAACTCAGAAATTAACAATGAACAAGAGAGTGATTAAATTTGCTTATCAAATAAATGAAAAACTTGTAGTCTGTTTCCCATCACCATAAACAGATAAAGACTCCTTCCTCAAAGCCTGCAAAAAATCATAATTACAACATTAAACAAGATGTATTTTTCATGTTACAGATAAGTGTTAACTCGTTCAGAAAACGTTTTACCTGAGCAACAAAGTTACTAATAACATGACAATTGTCATGCACATACGAGGTCCATAGGTATCAAAGATCCTCGCAACCCTGACCTGCCAAATTTTCATACAACACACCTACTCAATGAAGTTATAATAAATACTCTGTTTCTTAAATGAAAGGAAGTGAAACTAAGACAACAGCATGATTAATAGTTCTTAGAAATTAGGGTTGTATTTATCAAACTAGGACATTCATTTTCCATTGTGTAGGTTACTTAAGTTCCAGTTATATTCATGTCTGTTGCTAAATTAAATACCATATTATTATCCTAACCTAAATATCTTAGACCAAAAAGATAGTTCCTCAATTCCAGCTGTTGCATATCCTAAACGTCACCATATATCCCGTAAAAGCAAAGCAAGGATACAAAGTTAAGGCCAACTGACTGAAAACAAAATTTATCCTTTTTATTTTCATAGATATCGTGAGAGTGAAGTCAACACGCTACTGTACTTGGATGCAGGGCTAGAGCCAACAAGAAGAGTTTGCTTTAATAGTTCAATATTGAATTCCACAACATAGCATAAATTCTTTAAATTCAGTGATAACTGATTGCCAAAATAGATCAGAAACAAATATAAATGATTGAAAGAGAGAGTAAGCAAAAACCTTCTAAACAGCTAATCTCTGCAATTCAGGGACCTCTTCAAGTTATCTAGCCTTAGACCGTCTCTCGTACTGAGCTACAACCGAGGCTCTATTTTTCTCACGCGAAGCTCTCTTCGCTTTCTGCCGAAACTCAGCATAATTAATCACAAATCGAAAAAGAAAAACTATAAATTGAAGTACAACTTTCACATAACGAAAAGGAAAACTAGGAAAATTCAGTTATGAAATTGAAGACATAACTCGATTGTCATAAAAATCAATAATATTTTTTTTACAAAGGATGCTACTGAATTATATAAAGACACATCCAATAATATTCCTAAACTGCCCCTGCTCCTAAAGTCGTACATTGCCTGTTGTCGATTCTAACAGATTGGCACGAATGAAATCGAGATTGAGTCGACGAGCGAGGGCTTCTTTTGTTGTTCTGTGTTTTGTTTTGTCTAAATATTTATTCCATGGACCATAGAAACTTCAATATTTTAGGGCCTGAGAAAAACAGTCTGGTGTTTTGGTAAAAAACCGAAACTAAAAAATTAGCTTTACTTATTCCCGGTGTTTGTCCTAATGCCGGGGTGAAAAAAGCCAGTCAAGCCAATGTTTCTTGTGTCTATGGAATCAAACATAGAACCTTTCAAGAGACTAATGCCGAATTCTCTCATGCATGTAGGGACCAATAAGGAGGAAAATAGAGCTTCTTTAGAGTACGTACATCATGTTATTCAGGTTCCAAGTCAATTTGATCAGAAATAACTCATTAAACTTTCTAAATTGTTACAGTGATCCATGTATGAAACTCCTACTGCATCCCAAGAAGCAATATAGTAGTTTTATTGTCTTCTATATTGTTAAATCTTAGATCCAAATAGGCCACCCATGTTAGACTCAACCAGAGTGTGATAAAAAAACAAAATTACCCTATGAGGGCCATTAAATGTTATATACAATCTAGGAAAGAAGGATAGCAAGGAAGCAAAGGTACAATTCTAATACGATTTGCACCTTACTCGTCGTCCTAAAGTTTGTATAAATTCTGTGAGCTGGACCTTTGACTGCACATTAGAACTCTACATTGAACACAGACTTATATTTGTATGTACTTTCAAATCAGAAGACAAATAAACCAGTGACAGTTCATGAGATCCCAAGCTAAGAGGCATACTTTGGAGTTAAAGGTGAGGGACGAATACCTAGAGGTTTATTCTTCTCTGCTTAACTTCAAAATCTCTGCTAAAATACAGTCGACAACCAATGGGGAACCTATTTAAAACTATAGACCAATCTCCCGGAGAGCAGTTGAAATTTGAGCGCACTTGTAAACTTGGTTGAAGACTCTAATGATAAGCTAGGGAACTAATCATGAATTTGTAATGCCAAACACAACTTAGAATGAAGATTATGGTAAAGCTTTCAAGGTATTGACAACAGAAATAATCAAGAAATGCGTCTCTTAGCAGAAGTTAGACACTTCCAAACGAAACAACTCTCGCTATAAGCGCAACAGCTTCATTAGAGTTTCAGTTTTCTAAAGTTACTTTTAAAATTTTATTTTAATATTATGCATTAAAACTTTAAAAAATCATCAAGTTTTAAGGTTTCTTATAAGTACGTTGAAGTTCACTTTATTCATTATTATCTTGATTGTAGGGAATGGAGAACTTTTTTGCCTATATCGTGCACAAGACGGACCCGAAATTGGTAATAACAGCTACGTACTCAATGTTGTATATGCTCTCCTTTTCAAAAAATAATGTTGTATTTTGATGAAAATTCATATCAAATCGGTAGGGTCTCTATCTTCAAAATTTCATCCAAAGTATTCAGACACCAACCTATTTAGCTGGGCTTTTGAATATTGTATTGAACTTAATTAGCCTAGACATTTTGATTGTAGTCATGAATATATTACATATTGGTGACCTTAGTACCTGTAAGTGGGACTTTTCGTTCCCGATTGTCATCCACGTCTTTCTTGCACTTTGTAAAGGGACTTAATCTCGACTAAGTAGAAGAAGGAATAAAACACAATATCAAACTAATATAAAATACTTACCACCGATCTTGGACCAGTAGACAACGCCATGATTTTCTTCTTTGTAACAAAAAAAGATCTGTGCTTGTTGACGATAATCTAATCAATCATACACCAAATACATGAAAACAACAATCACCACTAAAAATCTCAGAATCAATAAAAATGAATTACTGAATGCAAACCACATACAAATTTGGAGTTAGAATTTGTAATTGATTAACTAAATAACTGGTGAGTCTTTTATTTTTATCATATATGTTGATGTTTAAATTTGACTCTTTTTGCAAGTTCTAATCAATTAGGACATTTGTTATATTCTTTGCGTATATACATGTAATAATATGATTATACTTTAATAAGATTTGTGAATTTAATTCGTTTGATAATTTAAGGAAACTGACAATGCACAAGAATATTGAACAGTAACAATTAGTTAAATTAATTATGTCTAAAATTTGAAATAGTTACAAGACAAACAGTATGTTCAATGATAAAATATGTGAACTATTATAAAATAATATATTTATTAAATATTTAGAAATAACATATTTGTAGTTATGAAAATAATATATTAATCAAGTAATGAAAGTTATAAATAAATATGTAAAGTTTATTTATAAGGTTGAGTGTTAATAATGTATATCATAATGATAATTGCTCATAGAAAAGAACGCATAACTCCATGATAATTGTTCAAACAACCTTGAACCTTCTTCAAGTTAAACTCCGATTTTTGTAAGTAATAAATTTTCTCTTTCGCATAGTGAAAAAAATAATTCTTTGATTTTCTTAATGTATTGTGCTTCTAGAACTGCCAATTTGTGTAACCTTTATTTATTGTCAGTTTTTGGCGATAATTTATATCAGTTTTACGAATTAGACTAGGTTGGTTCTCCAATTATGATTAATTGAGTGTAAACTTTCATCTCAACATCATTTGTGCAAAACATAATTTAGTTTGTGTAGATGGAGGAAACAGGATCATCAAGTCCATCAAAGTACCAATAAATTCGGGTATTTTTTTCCTGTTAATTCCTTATGTTGAATTAAACATCTTTGTCGAACTTTTAGGACCAAGTATATTTACAACCCCTGCCAATACCCATAGGAGTTTACATGCAAATATATGAGACATTTATTTAAAGGACTATACGTTATAATGCTAAAAAAATTAGTTTAATAGTTTTGAGAAAACCCCAATAATGTATACATATATCGTTCTACAATTTTCAACACTCTATGATTCTGTTTCGTTATTTGTGGAATTTGTTTGCCCTATAGATTTCTAATAAATATAATTGAAGTTAATTTGACTCGAATTCAATTACAGTTTATCTACATGTATTATTAACTAGTGGGACAATCCTCATTCATCAATAAGTTTTTTAATAAATGAAAACTGGTCTTATATTACCATGAATCTTCCATTTAATTCTCTCTCTCTCTCTCTCTCTCTCTCTCTCTCTCTCTCTCTCTCTCTCTCTCTCTCTCTCTCTATATATATATATATATATATATATATATATTTGGTCGGTATATTGTGCATCTTCTTCTCCTTTTAATTTCCATTCGAATGTCTCGTTCGTAATTTTAGTGTAAATTTAATGTTAATTAAATATTTTTACAAAATTGAGCTAATTTACGAGTTATCATGGATGAGACTTTCTTTCTTTTCCTCAAAAATTTCCAAAAAGTTTTCTTTTTTTGACTATATGAAAACAAAACATTTACAAAAATATCAACCTGAGTGTCCTAAATTATTCACGACAACCAATCATAAATAGAATACGATAAACGAAAAGTGAGAATAAAATCAATATTACAGACACGAACCATCCTTCAATTTTGAATAAAATATGTGATGTCCTTTTTTACTTTATGAAAAATAATGAATGATGTACAATTAATTACATTTATACGATTGCACCAATATACACATACATGCATACGCATACAAACTATCATAGTATGTTGGAATAATTATAATCTTAGAAATTGGAAATCTGTCAAAAAGCTTTTACAAATAAAAAGTATACAGTTATTGCAGAGTAACAACGTACATGCAATGCATAACAAAAATGGAGAGAAAAGGATGATACATGACTCATGGACAAAAATAATTTATTATGATTAGCCAATTTTCTAAAATTGCACCAACAACAAGTTATGGTACAATTTAATTTTGTATGGACTGTAGGAAAAAAAAAATTACAACAAGAATTTCATTAATTTATTATTCCACAAACATTATAGCGTCCGAGGTGCATGTACAAACATCAATAATTTTATGTTTTGAAATGCATTGCCCTTACGTTGTATGCCCATCGCAGTAAATTATATGCACATTTACTATGATTGTTTTCTAAACCATCATAATAGAACCTCAAAAAATGAAATATTAGAAAACCAGAAAAGCAAGGAAATGGGGAGAAAAGTATGATATATGGCTCATGGACTAAATTAATTTATTATGATTAGGCAATTTTCTAAATTGCACCAACAAGTTATGGTAAAATTTACTTTTGTACCCACTGCACGAAAAAAATGTTACAATAGGAGTTTCATTAACTTATTATTCCATAAACATTATAGCGTCCGAGGTGCATGACACAAACATCAATAATTGTACCATATGCACAGTTCATGGGATTGTTTTCTGAACTATCATAATGGAATCTCAAACAATGGAATATTAGAAAATCAGAGAAGTTTAAGTAAATGGGGAGAAGTAGATGATACATGGCTCATGGACAAATATTGTAATTAGGCAATTCTCTGAATTTTACCAACAAAGAGTTATGGTACAATTTAATTCTTATTCTTTATTGGAATTGTTAATCAATTTATGTATTAATCCCTAAAAATAAAGGAGATTACATGTTATCAACCCCACATTCCCTAGGAAACAATCTAATAGAAGGAAACCAACTTTTGCATCGTTTTTTCCTCTTCTTTCCCTTGTCAAACTTATTGTTGATTTGTTAGTCGGAAAAGTTGATAGTCCTAATCTTCATAACCTATCTTCAGTAGCAGAATTCTCAAAGAACCAAGCAGAATAGTTCATCAAAGCTCTCAACTTGTTTCCCGAACTTGATGCCAACATTGTTGAATATGATCCTCAACTCACAGATCATTGGGCCTTTTTGTGGGCTGTTCAAGTCATTTTATATATATATATATATATATATATATATATATATATATATATATATATATATATATATATATATATATATATATAGAGAGAGAGAGAGAGAGAGAGAGGAGAGAGAGAGAGAGAGAGTGGGGGGTATGTCATATAATATCTAATCTTATGAATTTGACACTTGGCTTAACTAAATTAAATGTTCATTAAAAATTACTTGTTTTGCCATATTAACATAAAGTAAGTGCTGACATAGCCACAACATACGTACCCAATCTATTTTTTTTTCAAATCTTTTCGACAACTATAGGTACACCATACACATGCATTATAACAACTATATAGACACAATGGTATGTACATAGTTGTTCAGTACTTGAGTATCTATTTCCATTGTGTGCCAGTTATTATACTTGTTCTAAACTATTAATAGGTTGTTTAAGTATATATATATATATATATATATATATATATATATATATATATATATATATATATATATATATATATATAATTTTAATCTTAAGAGTTTAACACTTGGACTTAACTAAATTAAACGCTCATTAAAAATTACATGCTCTGTCCTATGAACATAAAATAAATGCCAACACGTGTTATGTCAATATATTATGGTTATTATATTTTCTATGATTACAAATTGCATGTATACAACAATTAACGTGCGGTGGTACATATATAATTGCACACACATACTGCACAAATCTGAAACACAAACGGGCAAAGCACAAAACACGTATGCAACTTTTTTTTTTAAATCTTTTCTGCAACTATAGGCATTCATTCATTATAACAACAATATACACACAATGGTATGTACATAATTGTTCATGACTTGAGAATCTTTTTCTATTGTGTGTCACTGAATCATACTTGATAGGAGCAAGTATAGACGACAAAGGAAGATTTGAAACATGATAATGACTGATATGGAGTTTGACGTCGAAGTTAAACAATAATAAACCTAAAAGGTGAATGTCAATGACAAAATAAAAAATCATCAGGCAAAGTATCTATATCAGTTACTCGACTGTAAAACAAAGAATGCGATACAATTAATTACATTTATACAGATGCACCAACATATACGTACATGCATATCCATACAAACTATCATAATATGTTGCAACAGTTATAATCTTAGAATGTTTAAATCAAATAAAAAACTTTCGTTAATAAAAAAAGTATACAACTATTGCACGGTAATAACAAACATGCATGAGTTGACTAATTAGAAAGTTTCTTCTGAATTTATGAAGTATTTATTATCTAAATCAGTTACCAAATATCCAACAAATTATGATGTAACGCTAACATGCAGCTCAATCTATATATGGGTCATGGTGGGACTTATAAACGACAATATAAGTGCACAACTCAACCAAAAAAAGAAAAAAAAAGACTTCGTTTAATATTTTAAAGGTCGGATTGCAAGGGAAGAACCGTACATGTGGGAAAACCATATATATATGCTTCCTTAAATGCATATCAACTTGTTGCTGATCATATTATCGTGACCAGAAGTACATGCAGTACGCACGATTAAAGACAAAAAGGAGGAAGAAACTGTTAATCATAATTTAGTTGACATTTTACTAATACTAATGATTAAAACTATTAGAGATAATAAAAGTATATATTGCTGATAACAAAAAATTAGCAACAAGTTAAATGTCGTAATCTTTCTTATAGTTAAAAGAAAATAAAATATTACACACCTTTGAACCATGGCTATAGTAAATTAAAAATGTTATACTTGATGAGTATTAGAAGATGAAAATTGTATCTTTAATACAACAATTAGCAAAAAAGAGAGACACCAAATCAATTTTACGGAGAAATTTAATCCCTACTAGTCACGGATTCTTGTAATAAATTTAACTTATTGCAGATCCCAACTACAGGCGAAGGTGAATATCGGGGGTTGGCGGCAAGGTGGTGAAGAGAAAGGTTGAGGGGATGGCGTGCGGTGGAAAACAAGGGCTGAAGAAGACGATCCTCTCTGTTTTTTGCCTTTTTAATTTAATTCTCCTACTTTTATTTAATATTAATTCTAAAAAAAATATACAAACTTGTTTCAAATTTAAAATGTAAATTAAATATTACTATGATAAAGCTTGATAAAAAAAAGGGTGTTTCTTATTATTATTATTATCTTTTTTAAAGCTAATTGTTTCTATTGAAATTAAGCAAATAATAAAAAACAAACATTTTGTTTTAAAACTTTTAAATTACTAAATTCTTATAAAGGGAAAAAGTGTTTATTCTTATAAAGTCAAAGGGAAAAGGTATTTGGGTGCAGTGTGCTAATTTTGAATAATACAAGGATTTTTGCCAATTAAAATTGCACAGGGGTAGTTTTTGCTAGTATTCCCAAATTAATTATTATTCAAAGTAAAATGATTTAATATATAATTCTTATGTAATTCTTAACTTTTTCAAAAATGTTATATTGGCATGTATGAAACTAATATAGTTATACTATCAGGGACAAGCAAATTTTCCCTAATACTTTTACTATAAAAAATAACGGGGAAATTGCGGCATACCCCCTAATCTATGAGTGCTTTTGCATTGTGCCATATAATCTATGAAAATGTGAGATATGCCTCCAACCTTGTTGATCTTTTTGCCAATTTGCCATCTGAGCTATTGAACAACCATCCATTTTGTGTTGATATCCCTCCAAAACTCTCCAATGGTTTTGAAATCTTGTATGGTTTGTTAATTGTCTAAACCAACCTTAGTTTCATAAAAATCTATACAAAATCTTCTTTTTATGAAACCACAAACGGATGCTTTAGAGAGAGTCTTATGAAATTACAAAGGAATTTTATATAATTAACAAACCACAAGGAGAATTGGTGCATGATTTCAAAACCATGGGGGAGTTTTCGACGGATATCAATACAAAATGAACGGTTGCTCAATATTTAAGGGGAAAAATCGCACAAAATCGACAAATTAGAGGACATATCGCACAAATCAATAGGTAAGGGGGGCATTGCAAATACCCCCATAGGTTGGGGGTTTGCCGCAATTTTTCCAAAATAAACTAATGTCCTAGATACTTTGTTATATGACATCATAAGCATGCGATCAAGGGCTGCATGCATTAAAGCTCTACAGCTTGATCATGAGTTGCTCCAGACCTATATTTTTAAAGGTGACAGACCTTATTTATTTTTGAAATCTGCTGAAAAGAAAATTGTTGACTACTTTGCCCACAATTTGTTTTTGAACCACTGCATAAGTTTATTGAGGTGTTGATGTAGATTTAAACTTGGATTATGAGAGCTGATGCATATACAAAGTTGCTTGGCTACCAAATGTTGTGCATTTTGGCCTTAATGTGTGTGTGTTGTGAGAGAGACACACAGACCAAATTATATTTTTGTTCCATGCTTCCATGAGATAGACGAAGATAAGGAACTTGTCCGATCCTCTTGTTCAACAATATTGCTCATGTTGTAAAAAATGGTGCAAAAACTATATATTAAATTATTAATTCATATATTAAAGGAGAATGATCAAATAAGCAGCACCGAATATTTTAGTCATACGAAAGTTTGTACATAACATCATCAGGGGTGAAGAGTAGTTATTTTGATTAATCGCTCAACACACCGATCAACTTTATTAATCTATACAACCACATTCAAATGTTTAGTTCCACTACCCTTGCTCAAAGATAAGATAGTACTAAATTTTTTGTTCTCATACTCAACTTTCACCATGTATTCTCCTAGAAAACCAGTAAAGCTAAACACGCCATGTTCGTTTGTCAGTCCCTTCATTGATCCAGTCTGCCAATCTTTCAGCAACGAGTCGACAACATCACCTGTTGGTAAATTATGAAAATTGTCATCCGTGAGGCACATCTGGTAGCATCCACTTGGACGCAGATGACTTAAGGCGCTCCATATCACTATGCCATCAACAGCCGGATGAGAAAATCCTTCTCTTAGCACCATGTCTAGATATTTAGCCTGCAATAAATGTGCTGATCAAGGAGCAATTACACCTTGAAGATAAACTTGAAAAGAGATTTAGCCAGCAGAGATATTTAAGTGAATGAGAGGCTAATTTATCAACATATTGTTAGTTAACCTGCGTGACATGGTCGAATTTGCTGTTGATATCAACTTCTGTGAGCCAAATTGGAAGGTTAAGAGTTGCCAACTTATCTAATATGCCTCTCATCAGTGGAAGATTCGGTACACCAAAATGACTCTGAAGCCCGATGCCTTCCATCGATGCCCCGCCTTGACGTAGCTCCTTCAATCTCAAAATCAAGGTATCAACAGTGGATTTATTATCCATGCAACCCTCGATCACGTTGAACTCGTTCATGAAAAGTAGTGCCAAAGGATCGAGCTGATGGACCTTTTCAAAAAACTGCAAGGTAGAATTGTCGCCAAGTTTGACCTTGTAAAAATCATAGTGCAAATCTTCGTTCATGACATCCCAATGAATGAACTCTCCGCTATATTTTCTCATCAAGCTCTGTATTCTAGAGTCTGTAGCCGCTTGTAGGCTTGAGGAACTCATATTCCGAACCCAATAAGGGTTTCCCGTGTCTATCTCCCATAGTATTGTATGACCTCTGACCATGATACGATTCACTCGAAGGAATTCCAACATTTGGTCAGTAATGGTGTAGTTCACTAGTCCTTGAAATGGCTCCGTGAAGAGCCATTTCAGCTCATTTTCAAAGACGGCTACGTTAAACCGCTTGGCGAACCAACGCTGGGATAATCAAAGCAAGAAAATTACATAAACATTTAGTTCCTCAAGCGAATATGTGATAGTACTCGAGTATGTGTATATATAAATCATAAACTTAATGAACTGATTATCAAACCTGATAAGGCAAATTTCCAATAATTGAATATGCAATAGCGGCTCCAAATGGAAAGTCTTTGGAGACTTGCTTCACTTTTATACGTGCCCCTTGTATTTTCATTCCCGCTCTATTAGTTACATGAATAGCTGCAGCACGTTTCCTCTCCTAATTAGATAGATATGGTTTAATCAAAAAGTTTAAGTGAATAGACTCATTAGAGCAAAAAATATATATCTACTTCGACCTGCAGCAACTAATTTTAAGTGACAATGATATGAAGCAAATTGACAAGGAAAAGAACCAAACTTTCGGCTAAATACTTTGTCATTGAAGCGTCTCATTTGCTTTCACTTTATGTCTATTTGAACACAAGTATGTTTTTTTTTTTTACTTATGACTAATTGATATTTTTACCTCATTAATGTTTACTTCTTGATGCCATGTCCATTGCTCATCAGTGAAAGGCTGTAGAGAAGCACTGGCTGCTTCTATACTCACATTTTTTCCATCCGAACTCTGTACATAAAAGAACATAACATGTTAAAATAGAAAAAAACAATTTCAGAAAACTTACACATTAGCATTTAATAGAATATTCAACTTCTTAATGCATCCAAGGGACAAATAATATATGGAAAAATCAATTGGAATATATTAGTTACCTGAATGGAGAGTTTTGAAAGGGTTAAAGGTGAAGACAATTCAAACCCACCCTTAAGAAAGGACCAACAACCTTGCTTTGCAATAACGGTTCCAATGCAAGGTAACTCATCGTTCACTGTCTCGAGACTTGCCGTTATTAGGGCAGAATCAATACCACTAGTAATCTTGATCCAGACTGTTGTTGTGTTTAAAGTTAGTGATTAAATGCCTTTTGAGTTAGTCACGAGCTAATCAAACTTATAAATGATAAAGAATTAAAATGTTTAAATGTGAAATATTTTTACTTTGCCATGATGACATGAGAAAAAATATGAATGATTAAATTCAAGTTTTTTTTTTTTCAAAATCAAGTTAAGTATGATAATAAGAAATGAAATGATGATAAGTGATAGTGTGACCAAGTCAACAAACTTATGATCAGATCAAATGTAATATTACGTGTGGCAAACTATATAAATACGTACATATACATATTTCTATAGCCCTATATAGATATAGACGCATATGAAAAACGACTCTAATCACTGAACTGACTGGAGAAGTGGTATAATCGAATTTAACGAGTCAACTGCTTTAGAATTGGGAAATCCGGCTCAATTATGTCTGCATTTATACTGAGAGTTATAGAAATATAATTCTTATAAAATGATTTTTGGCAAAACACCGCCCGTGTGGAAAAACTCTTTTGAAAAAGAAAAAAAAACTCTTGTAAAAAAAATAAAAATTCCTTTGTGTTTGGCATATGTGGCAAAAACAACCCCTCGTGTGAAACATAAATAGGCACAAAAACTTTTGCGTGTATGAAGAAAAGGAAAGGATTGCCGTTTTAAAAATATTAAAAGTTCTTTTTGCCAATAACAACAATTACAGGGAGTTTGCATCTCTTCTTTTTACATTAGAGGGTTTTGGCCTTTTTCTTTTTTCTTATAATACTGGGTTCTTTTTGTCTATTAGCTCTTGGTGAAATTATATAAGTGGATCATAAAAAAGGCAAAATTCTACACCGATTAAGCCTACGTTAAGAGTTAAGACAGAAATCAACCAAACCCAAACGTTAATTTCTCCTATATAAAGTTGTGGTTGTTACTTAATTTGAGGTTCTGTCACACATTTTTTCCTAGCAATTTCAGTCATGAGATGAATGTTCTAATAGAAGTCCCGAATCTCAAGAATTCGACTTTCTAATAATGCTTGAATAAATACTAAAACTTAACTGGAAAAACAATATTTGTTTCCTGGAATTAAATTGTGGAGTACGTATCCCCCATCTTGAAAATTTTGTCCGATTAGCATCCCTCCACCGTAAAGTGGTTCCTCTGGTCGCACCATACACTGCTAGTTCAATGTTGCAAAAGTTGTTATTTCAATGAGAAAAGTTTAATAAAATATTACTTGCCCATTTTCAGTAGTAAAACATGTATTAGAGAAATAACTTGAAAGACACTGTATTTGTCTTTATGTTTTTATATCATTTTCATATCATAACTCTATGTATATGTGTATACATATTTAGGTATATGTATGAATGTATTTGTGTGTATAGTTATCATATTAAAACTATTAACACAAATTGTTTCTTAACTATACCTCCGTGTATGCAGATGAGTCGTAGATTGGCCCATCTGCGATAATCAAGCATCAGAATATAAAATAGAAAATTAAAATTAAAATTAATAAGTTAAAAGAGACGAAAAGATACCATAAAATGAGCTCGTGCAAAGAATAAAAGACAAAAAGAGTAGAGTTTTGATCACATTATGGCTAGCCATTCCCCCAAATTAATTTATGACATGAGGTTTGGTTTTGTTGGATATTTCCTTTTAATTTCTCAAACTTCAACATAGAGTAGATAATTATTATAACAGTCAAATGAATTTTGTAACCCCCAAAATTCAATACCCTACTAATTGTCATTATATGAGAGTTGTATTTTATAACGCTTACAGAGTTTGTCTACAATATAAAAATAGCTCGTACCATTGAGAAGAGGAAGACAATAAAAACAAGGAAAAGAGTATAGACCCTATAGGTTGCACGGTGGTTGTGGTTGTGGCTGTGGCTGTGTATACGTGCACATGCAGTTGAGTGCTTTTAACTTTTACACTTAAAATACCGAAAATACTAAGCATGAGAAATACGAAAATTAGCAGGTTTAAAGCTACAAAAATTAAAATTCTGATAAAGACTCTAATCTTTGATCGTATACTAATTTTCACGATCAGAGGCATTTTGGTCTTTTTAAATAAAGATTCAAGAAACAACTAATTAAGGAAGTTGACTGTATGGTACAACATTGAAATAACATAGCAAAATTTCGCCTATACTTTATTCACAAAAGAATTTTGGCTTTTATTAATTATGGTTAACAATAGTTTACTATCCGATCCGTTCAAAGAAATATGCCATCTAAGTCATGGAATATCGTCATAAAATCTACAAAATATGAAATATCGTCATAAAATCTAATTTTTGATTAAAAATTATATACGATTCCCCATGGGATCAATAAATCAGAGCAAACTTTAGTGCTACTAAATATCTAATTTATTACTGTTCCACAAGGATATATTATATAAGTTATAAGTACTTAAATTATCTTTAATACACAACTCATCAACTAATCTGTCCAAAGTTATGAAAACTAAATCTTCTCAACTAACAGTGCACAATCGACATATTAAATACTCACTGCAATAAACTCTTTAATCCAATAACCAGTGTTTTTAAAACCGGACCGGCCCGGCCGGTCGAACCGGTCGGACCGGGACCCGGTCCCTTGTCCGTCCACTGGTTTTGACCGGTTGAACCGGTTCAGGCACCGGTTGAACCGGTTTAACCGGTAAAACCAGTGAACCGGTGCCTTGCCGGTTCAAAGCACCGGTTCGGTTTTAAAAACACTGCCAATAACAGAATAATATTTAAAATTTTATTTTTTTGTCATAAATAATTTTTACTTCTTAAATTATGTATGTGCGTGTTATGCAAAAGTTCTGAATACAGGAAGGGATGCCGATGCCGGTGATGGTACCGGTGGTCCTGATATTTTATATTTTAAAAATAAACTAGAACTAAAACTTAAATGATAAATCTTTAAAATTAGATCAGTAGGGGTATTATGTATTTCAAATTCTTTTTTTTTTTTTGCATTTTTGTTTTTGATTTATGTTAGATCTAACGAAGGGTATAAATATTTTATTGACAGATCTGTTAACTTTTTTTAACAGCAATTAGTTTTAGGGGTGGTGATTATAGTTTCCCAAACCAAAGGGAGGTTTCTATAATTGCACCAAAACTCAGGGCGTATCCCTGCAATTATCCATATTATTAATTAGTTGCACGAAAAGAGACACTTTGAAACTCAAAATGTTGCTTTAATATATTAATTATATCCATAATCAACTATTTTGGAATTATGTACTGTTATAGAAATATAAATTCTACAGTAAATTTTGATCTTGCTAAAGAGGTATTATATAACTATTTTGGAATTATGTATGGAGTGGTAAACTTGGACTAATAATAACGGAAGCTGATTCAATTTATTTTTAAATTGTATATACATTGGGAAAGAAAAAAGGAAAATGAAATTGAGGAGGAAAATTGAACAGTTTAAAATCTTGTATTGCCCATTGGAAGTATTTCACAATTTGTTTTGAATTTCTTCATTATCATTATATTTCCAAATTTTATGCATGTAATGTCCGAGACAATTAATGTTTCAGTATATAATTATAGAAGCGCCCTTAAAAACATTTATTACACATAAATCTTCTTACAGTTTGAAAAGTTAAATCGACAGTCTCTGATAAAATGTATTAATATTGTATATAAACCTCCTATATTTCAGTATTTTAGAACTTAACGAGATGTATTCCTAACAGTTCAAGTTTTATGAACATCTCCGTAATTAGATCAAATTAACTGCATGGAGTAAGGATGCATTTCTCCCATTAAAAAGGGCTCACACTGCGCGCTGCTTCGCCAAATTATAACATCACAGAGAACATGAGAGTAGAACATTTTAAAATGTTTTATTAACAAAGCAAATGAAAGGAAAATCACTTTCTTTTCGGGTGCGAATCAATCCATTCTTTTTTTTTTTTTTCTGATCACCCATATTCATGCAGGAATAATTTTATAACATTATAACGCTTCACCACATATTTGAATTATATGATGATTGGGACTTACCGAAAGGAACCAACTAATTTATAATTCTTATTATCATATGATTATACACTTGATCTTGTTGGCATCAACGAATTCCTAGTCAAGAGCTAGTAGAAAATTAGTCTTTGTGCAAAATTATCCCCACATCAAAGAAAGAAAAGGGAAAATACACCTAAATGCCTGAAGCGAAATATTAAAATGAGGAATAAATCTAAAAATGAGGAATAAGCAAAAAAACTAAATTAAAATGTCTGGAGCGAAATATTAATATAAATATGAAAGCTAAAGAAGCGCAACAATAATAAACCTTATATTAAAGAACAAAAACAATCGTAATAAATACTTTTAAAACAAATCGGACAAGAACCACAAGATTGGATACGTCTTAAAAATAAATAATAGTGACATCAAACAAAATTTCTGAAAATTGATAATTTAATGATAAAATTTGAAAAAGAAAAAAGTTGAGATCAACAAATCAAAAAATTAGGACAAGTGTGTGTGTGTGTGTGTGTGTGTGTGTATAAGTAAAGGATAAAGACAATGCAAAATTTGTTCACACAAAAAAAAAAAAGACAATGCAAACAAAAAATAGTAAACTAAATTTCATATAAAATAATGGAAATTGAAGAAACTAAAAACAAAATAAGTTCAAAAACAAAGAATAAAGACAAATTAAAAATAACAAACATAAGGAAGCTGAAATCGATTTTTGGTAATATCGTTGAAAATCAAAAACTCAAAATAAAAGTATATGTTGGAAATAAAGAATAAAGAGAATCAAACTGAACCCAAAAACTCACAAATTCCATAATCCACATAATCTAAAATGTAAAACACTCATTCTAGATTGAATGTGATATCTAAAGAACGAAGAAAAGTCTGAAATAGAAAAAAAGGAACCTTCAACAGCTTTAACAACCCTACCTTCGCATCTATCTATCCACTAAATGAAGAAAAAGAAATCCTGGAAAGAAGAAAAGAAGTCATTGTTCTCGTGTGTGCCTAGCTAGCTTGTGTTCGTGAAGTTGTATTATTAATTATTGTATGATTTACATTTACCAAAAAAAAGAAGAATTAATGTTGTACTTATTAAATTCATAAAGAATTAATGTTCAAATTATATTCTAACATATTTTTTATTAATAGGTTTTTGAAAATAACATTACTTACTAGATATGTAGAAACAAAATACGGTAACTATTATTTTTATTATGTTTCTAAATAGTTCTAAAAAATATCAAAAAAGATTAAACAAAAATTATAATATATTTTTGAATAACTACACGTTTGATCTAAAGTTTAAATGAATAACGAGATTAGTTACCGGTACAGTAAATTAATAATATGATTGTAGTGATTTTCTGTTAATTTTAAATTTTACAGGGGATTTTTGCTAATTAAAATAATACAGGGGTTATTTGTCAATTTGAAATAACACAAGGTATTTTTTACTGTTACCCCTTTAAAACTTTGGGGCAGATCTAAACATTGCCCAAATTATTTTTTTCCACAACTTTGCCTTTGGGTCATTCCGGTGCACTTTTCACCCGAACTCTAATGTATCATTACTCAATGAAAAACATGCAAAAATTCATAATACTTGCTTGATTGATTGTTCTATCTGTTGTCGTCTCATTATAGAATAACTGATAACATGATACCTAGTAGGATGTTCTATTAGGTAATTCCCGCGAAAAAAAATCGTCAGATGTGGCATTTTGAATCCAGCAGCTCTGTAGTTCAGAAGTAGCAAATAGAATCACCTAACAGGGTCCTTGTTCCGGGATTTTAGCAATAATAGTCCTATAACTTGACTCTTTTACAAAATTAGTCTTGTAACTTTTTTAATTACAATTTTAGTCTTTTAAGTTGGCACTTTTTATTGAATTTAATATTACTATAGACACAAGAAGTCATTTTGTCATAAATTGGCTAAAAGTTGTATAAAAAAGAGCAAATTTCGGCAATAATTAGACAAAAATTGGCTGAAAATTGGTCATAGGACTAAAGTTGTAACATGTGCCAACTTAAAAGACTAAAGTTATTATTAAAAAATTATAAGACTAATTTTATAAAAGTACCAAATTATAGGACTATTATTGCAAAATTCCCCCTCGTTCCATTCTTTAGTGAGCTTTCATTTGTTATGTCTGTCTAATGATTTTATTTTTTTCATAACATGACAGACACAGACACATTAGAATACTGAGATGAGAAATTGGGCTACGGAGGCCCCACGCGAAAAAGAAAATATATCTGGGCTAGCAGATGTGGTAAGTGGGATGAGCCTAGAAGTTTAAGGTGTAATGGACTCGGTTTAAAGTTGGTAATGAGGAAACTGGATCGATTACGAAAAGATCTGATGGGCCTCAAGATTGGAATAATTTCTCTATTGGGCTTTACATAAATCATGGCCCTAAGACTTCGGACCAAGGTTTTCGGCTGCAGAATATCTGGGTTACTGCAATGGACTGCTGGACTAATTAGCTGAACTATAAAGTCCTTAAGAGCGGAGTGCTGGGCCGCGAGTTGGATTGATCAAAACAACTCTTCATTGGACTGGGAATCAAATTGTCTTAAAAAGTTTATCAATAAGATTGTGATTGAGCTGGTCAACACTAGTGTCTCTTTAATTATTCCCTTTTTCTTAACCTAAATAATAAAGGAGACAAAAGAAGTAGTAATAATCTGGATCTAAAACGAGGAAGCAAACGATTCCATTGTTTTAATCTCAAGTCGTTTCCAAGTCATTCATTTTAACAGTAGATTTGAACTTTTTAATTTTTAATATTGAGTTGTAAACTTGTAATACATATATGAATGATGACATCAATATTATTTTGGAAGATGATATATACATAGCAGAATCCTCCCTACAAAGTGACTTTTTAATGTATACGATTATACTCCTATTTATGTTAATTATTCACTTATTTTCCTTTTAATACATGCCAATGATTAACAACATCATTGGAAACATAATTACAAATATTCATCTTCCCAATTTATGTAATGAAAATATTATCTTTCTTGTTTAGCAATATTTAATAAGTTACTTTATAGAAATATAGTGAAGTATTTATTTATTTCTGCATTAAAAATTTGTATATGCATTTTAAGAACAAAAGAATGTTTAAACTTTAATACTATATTTTTGAAAGGTCCGGTTTATTCGTCAATTATACAAAAAGAATTGGGATTTTTCGAATCACTTGTTATGCACCATCTTACGCACAACTTGATTAAAAATAATGAGCACAAACAAATCTTTTATTCACCAAAGCCATAATGGCTATGCCTAACTCTAACAAGAAGTCATAATAATAGCCAAACTCTAATAAACAAAAGTCATAATATTATTAGAGCACTCACATTTTATTATTCGAATAACATAATTTAATAAAAGATTTGTTTGTGCTCATTATGACTTTGGTGAATAAAATGTTTATTTGTTGTCTTGTTTCTAAGCAAGTACGGTGTAAAATGGTGAACAGTAAGCATTCATGAATTAAAAAAAAAAATCTCAAATTTTTTTTTTTTTGCATAGTTAATGAATAAACTGAACATTTTAAAATTATGGTATTAAACTTTTTTTGTTATTAAAATATAATATACATATTTTTAATGCGTAAATGAATTTAAATACTTCATTACACTATACTAAGTAATTCTTTTACATGAATGATTAACTATTACTATACAAAGAAAGATAATCTTTCCATTATATAAATGGAAAAGATGAATTTTTATTATGTTCAAAGATACAGCTATCATTGGCATGCATTAGAAGAAAAATAAATGTACAATTAATATAAAGAGGAGTATAATAGTAAGCATTAACAATTTATTCTTTATGGAGGAATTTTGCTTCGTATACATCATCTACGACTTACTTTGGCAAACATGACGAGCAATAACAAATCATGGTTGGTTACCTTGTGTTGTGACTTGTTTTGAATTTCAAATCGGTCTATGTCTTGGTTAATCTAATCTTTAAAAAGTACATATATTGTAGTCTAACTCAAACCCAGTATTTCGGAAACAGATCCAAATCAAGGCCCAGACCCAATCTTGGAAAAACAAAGCAAATATTTCAAACAAAAAACGAAACAAAAAGCTGAATATATCTAAATAACTAAAACAAAAGTAGAATAAATCTACGAACAAAAAGCTAAATATACTAAAACAAAGAATAAGTAAAAATAAATCCATGCTAAAATGTCTGCAATGAAAACATCAAATATAAACATGCAAACTGAAGAAGCTCAAAAAACAATATAAATCTAAAATTAAAAAGTAAAATAAAAATAAATATATTTAAAACAAACTTGACAATAACCTCAACATCGGAAAAATTAAGAATAATAAAAAAAAACTAAAAAAATCTGAAAATTGAAAGTTTTAAAATAATAATTAATTTTGGGGTACCAGCAAAAACTACCCCTTTGTATTTTTTAATTGGCAAAAACTACATCTGTGTAATTTTAATTGACAAAAACCCTTGTATTATTCAAAATTAGCACACTGCACCCAAATACCTTTTCCCTTTGACTTTATAAGAATAAACACTTTTTCCCTTTATAAGAATTTAGTTATTTAAAAGTTTTAAAACAAAATGTTTGTTTTTAATTATTTGCTTAATTTCAATAGAAACAATTAGCTTTAAAAAAAGAATAATAATAATAATAATAATAATAATAATAATAATAAACACCCTTTTTCTTATCAAGCTTTATCATAGTAGTATTTAATTTGCATTTTAAATTTGAAACAAGTTTGTATTTTTTTTTAGAATTAATATTAAATAAAAGTAGGAGAATTAAATTAAAAAAGGCAAAAAATAGAGAGGATCTTCTTCTTCAGCCCTTGTTTTCCACTGCACGCCATCCCCTCAACCTTTCATCTTCACCACCTTGCCGCCAACCCCCGGTATTCACCTTCGCCTGTAGTTGGCATCTGCAATACGTTAAATTTATTACAAGAATCCGTGACTATAGTAGGGATTAAATTTCTCCCTAAAATTGATTTGGTGTCTCTCTTTTTTGGTAATTGTTGTATTAAAGATACAATTTTCATCTTCTAATACTCAACAAGTAGAACATTTTTAATTTATTATAGCCATGCTTCAAAGGTGTGCAATATTTTTTTTTTCTTTTAACTATAAGAAAGATTACGACATTTAACTTGTTGCTAATTTTTTGTCATCAACAATACTTTTATTATCTCTAATAGTTTTAATCATTAGTATTAGTAATCTCAATTAAATTATGATTAATAGTTTCCTGCTCCTTTTTGTCTTTAATTGTGCGTACTGCATGTACTTCTGGTCACGATAATATGATCAGCAACAAGTTGATATGCATTTAAGGAAGCATATATATATGGTCTTCCCACATGTACGGTTCTTCCCTTGCAATCCAACCTTTAAAATATTAAACGAAGTGTTTTTTTTGGTTGAGTTGTGCACTTATATTGTCGTTTATAAGTCCCACCGTGACCCATATACAGATGGCTAGCTATAATGCCGAAGCAAATAATGTTGCATTGTTGCTGGCAAAGCAATTTTAGTAAATTGTCTAATTTGTCCTTGTTAGTGAAAACCTATAAAGGTTAAATTATAATATTTTCATAATTCTTGATTTTCTCTATAAATCTCTCCTTGATTCTAGGGATTCATGTCACTCTTTTACTAAAATTCTTCTTTAATTTGTTAGATTGATTATACACTTAAAATCCTCCTACGGTTTACTATTGTGATGCTATCTTAGTTAATATATATTTAATTAGGTTTGGTTTAACCCTATTTTTATATTTTATTTTAAGAAGCTGGTCTCATAAATTATGCTGCAAGAGATAAACTTTTGTTTTTCAAACATAACAAGTTCATATATTTTTTTTATAATGTTCTTTTTTTCTCTCTTAATTATTGAGAAGAAATTTTTGTAAATAAAATATTAAAAATCATGAAATATTTCTCAGACATCGAGATTTTGTTCTTAATTTAAGCACATTATTGTTATTATTATTATTATTATTATTATTATTATTATTATTATTATTAGTAGTAGTAGTAGTAGTAGTAGTAGCATTTTAGTTTGGGCAAAAGAATTAAAATATCTAAATTAGTTATAACTCAGAATCTTTTTTTTTTTTCTGAACTTTTCATTTTAGGCGGAAAAACTTATGTGAAGTGAAACAACAATTTGTCTAATACTTAATGGGACTTTTCCATTTTATCACATTTCTCTATTAAAATTTATATTTTAACTAGATATATGAGACTATAATCGAATCCTATATGTTTTAGCCGAAATATACACACACTAAATGTAGATTACGAATTTGCAAAGCATAGTACTTTTTTGTTAATAAAAAAAAACTATATCTTTTGGCATTATATTTCATTTTTATTAGTGTTATTAATCGTGAAAAGCTTTTTTCTTATTTTCCTTTCTACTAAATCTAATATAATTAGAAAATGTGATAGGGTATTTATAAGGAACGTGATTTAGTTGCATTAATTAAGGAGTAAATGGGGAATGAAGTTGGGTATTATGGAAGGATAGACCTTTAACTTTTATAAACTTTGACTAGGGCAAATTAGAGAAATTCAAATGGTTGCTTTGGCAGCAACACTTTTTGCTCTAGCAATATCGTTGGCCTATATAGATTGAGCTGCATGTTACCGTTACTTCATCATTTGTTGGATATTTGGCAACGGATTTAGATAATAAATACTTCATAAATTCAGAAGAAATTTTTAATTAGTCAACTCATGCATTAATGTATCAATCTCTTATTGTACCTTGTCCTATAAATTGTTGCAAATTAAACTAAAACTACGAAATTGATTCAACCAAGATTAACTACAATAGTTTTAACTTTTAAACAATAACAAGATTCTTGCTGCTCGGGTTTGCTTTAACTGCAAACTACTTTATTTTCTCTCACAGTGCAGGTGCCTTTGCTGTAGACGAAAACATCTTTTTGGACCTTAAAAATGCAAGTAACGCAGCTCAAGCATATTTAAGAGAACACAACAAACTAAGAGCACAGAAAACCGTTTCTTCGCTCAAGTGGAGTAATAGTCTTTCCATAAGGCGAAAGATCTTGCTCAACGCGAAGCCTTATGATGCACGACCATAGACACGTAGAGATGAACTTTTAAAAATTACAGGATAGGACACGACCGAGACACGGCTATAATGAAATAAGTGATGTCAATTTCAAATTAATTCCAGATATACCAATGTATCTAAAGAAGAGAACGACTGATTTACTGTGCCACATTTTCTAGTCCAATGAAAAGTTCATCAATCCAACTATCGGCCCATCGGTTTAAACTATTTAAAAAGCCTGAGCCCGGCGAATTTCCCTTCTTCTGAAGGCCCAATCCCAAATTTTTTTTGTAAGCTCAGCAGCAAAATTACAAAACCTGGGGGCCCAACGAACCTTTTCTTAAAGGATCAAATTTCCTGACCATTCTCGGCCCTTTCCAACTTGATGCTGATTATTACTTATTAGTCCATTGCCAATAAAGCCAGTGGAAACATCTAGGCCTACCTTACCTTTGACCTCGGTCCATCCTACAACACATCCGTTAGCCCAGTGATATTTGGGCCCAAGTGTAGCCCAATCTCTCCTCTCAAGGTCCATTACGTTTCAGTCCAAATTCTTTGTTCCTTCACGTTTCCTCTTAAAAGCTTCTTGTCTCATCTTTTGCAAACAGATTTCCGCTCCATTTTCTAGCCACTGCTCTATCCTCCCTTCCACACTTTATGATGTTTTACTCCGTTTAAGAGACAACAAAGTACGTTCAGTAGCTTCTTGTTATCAGAAGTATTTTAATTATCTTAAACTTTACTTTTCTGATTCATAAGAATTTTATGATTGATTTATGATTGAATGTGTAAATATTGTAAATTAGGGACAAATGGTGCAGTAAGCATCAAATGGTCTCTAAATTAACTGAATATGCGAACATTGAGCATTAGAGATAAATAATGCAGTGAAATCAAAAGCTTATAAATTTAACTCATACGAAGAAGCAAAAACAAAAGGTTCAAAAAGTCATACAATAATTAATAGTAGAACGTGTTGACCAAAATCTTCGAAGGGGTTAGATTTAACTTATTATCTTAATTCTTAATTTCTTAAATAACTTTCGTTAAATTTTTAAAACTCTCTGATCACTTATAGTATAAAGTTATGAATTTGGGTAACTAAAGTCAAATTTTAAAATACTTATATAATCAAACTAGTTAAGGACTCATTATGTCATTCCTTTGTTCTAAAAATTGTTATAAGTATTTAAAAGTCTAAGTATTGAATTTAAAAGTCTAAAGTCTAAAAATTGTTATAAGTATTTAAAATGTGACTGATTATCATAGCCCTATTTCTTGTAGTATTTACGAATACTTGTGTGAGATGTAATTAAGGAGCGTAGCTAATGAAAATGCTCGGTGGGTGTCGTTAGGGATGAGGGTGAGGGAAAACTATGTAGTTGTAAGTTATAACAATGTTCTATATAATGTGATTTGGCTCGGTTCCCGTGGTTTTTTCTATGATTTAGGAGTTTCGACGTTAAATCCCTATGTTGTTACTTTTACTGTTTTTATCCTTTTGTTTTTCAGTTTTCCACAAAGAGCAAATCTTGGGGGCAGGTATTTGTCGGGTTCAAAGACCTAACAAAGATAACTCAAATCCACTTTTCATGAAAGACCAACATCCTTGTCTAGGTATAACGGTTCGATGCAAGGCAATACTTCGTTTATGTCTCGAGGCTTGCCCTCACGAAGACTGCATCAATGCTATTTGTGATACTCACCCAAACTGCACGTACCGGTTAAACAACAAATATGTGGTTAGTTAAGAAGAATTAGAGAAAATATACAATTATACACATGCACATTATATGTAAATTACTCAACTCGAAAAACAGTATTTGTTTCCTTGATCCAAGTTTTCCAAAAAGAACGTGCCATTAATCATATTAAGTCCCTTCAACAAACTTCCACCATATAGAGGCCCTTCTGGTGGCACAAACTGACACTGCTCCACAAACAAAAAGTGTTAGAAATATTAGTTACATAATTAAAATAATTGACAAAATTAAATTTGTTTATAACTCAGTATAAGCAGAATAGTTGTACATAAGCTTAGAATCAGAACCATATGAACTCAGTAAAGTTGCTTGAAATAGAAGAATTGTTGCTGCAGTGTAATAAAAAGTTCAATTTGCACCTCATTTTGCACTCTGTTTGTTTATTTTTCCTGTACCTTCTAATTTTTTTTTGAAGCGGATAAGTTTTATGATTTTTGTTGCAGTGTATATATAGAACTATGGATCACTTTTAAGTTAACTAAATTATTGAAGTAAAAATCAATAAATTTCACTCCGCACCCTCAAGACAATAATATTGCATTGTGCACCCTATATTCACCTAATTCTTTTATTCAGGAATGCACTCTCACCCATATTTCATCTTTTATACATTAATTTTCTTGATTAATTTAACCTTCGTTTTTTGAAACTCATAGGTATGGAATATGAATCATGATACACTCTTCTTACATAATCTTAAAGCATATATATGTATATACATATATATATATATATATATATATATATATATATATATATATATAAATGAGATGGTAAAACATTTAAAGTTATATAATGTCATTATCTCTTTTATGATGAATAATATTTATTTATATAAAAATAAGTATTCATAATTTCTTGGGTTTTTTATTTGAAAAAAAGCAGTGAGAGAAATTAAACAACACAAATAAATAACACTTGCAATTTTTTTTACTACAAATAAGGAAATTTGTGCTTTCATAAATAAGCTATCCAAATAGACTTTTAGTAGCCCGCGTTCAACTTTTAGTGGCCCGCGTTCAACTTTTAGTGGCCCGCGTTCAGGCAATAAAGAAGTAACAATACTACTTGGAAAAATTAGGAAGATGTTACCCACTAAATCCGTTGCCTGTTCTCACACTTTGAAAAATTATGTGCTTGCTCATTTAAACTTCTACGTACTCTGTATTGTTATCTCTAAAATTGGACGTTTTGACGTGTTATTATAATTTGCTTAGTCTCGAAATATTTTGAGATTGGTGATGATTTTTTAATCAGTTACTCAATTTGTGTTTCTTTTCCATGCTTCAATTGTAGTTCTGTTATAGTTTATTAAGAAATGCTTTTATTAAGCAGTCGGTAGCGGTTAGCATCTGAATTAAATGGATGTCACTCTCTAGAACAATAAAAAACTTCCCATTATTGTTCAAAGGCGGGTGTAGAGTGGAATATTCATTCATTAATCTTATATACCACAGTTATTATGGGTTATCATTGCATCGATCGTTGTACACTTCTATAAAACTAACATGTTATTTTTATATGCCATAGTTAATATGGGTTATCATTGCCACAGTTAATATGCGCAACGTATGCTCCTGATGCAGTGTATATAACAAATGAGATGATTAAAAAGCATATCATGTGCTTATCAATCATTCTTCAATCAATAACAACCATCAAAATTCAATCATTTTCGCCATGTATATAACAAGTGGCACCTCCACCCTCTTCTTTTCACTTTCCATCTTCACGTTTCGCCAAAGAGTCTTCTCATCTCTCTCTCTCAATACTGTTAAATCTGTAGAACAACAACACGTTCAATCTTTGTGTTATTACTCATCCATGTCGTGTTGGAGCCACGGTGGTGAGTGGAAATCGCCCTCCAGTCTTACGATGCATATCAGAATCCGTTCTTCTACGCTGCTCAATCACAAGATCGTCACCATGGATGTGTATGTATGTATATATATATACATACATACATATATATATGTATATATATATATACACATATATATATATATATATATATATATATACATATAAATGAGATTGTAAAACATTTAAAGTTCTAAAATTTTCTTATCTCTTTTATGATGGATAATATTTATTTATATAAAAATAAGTATCCATAATTTATTGGGTTTTTTATTCCAAAAAAGCAGTAAGAGAAATTACACAACACAAATAAATAACAATTGCAATTTTTTTACAAATAACGAAATTTATGCTTTCACAAATAAGCTATCCAAATAGACTTTTAGTGGTCCAAGTTCAAGCAATAAAGAAGTAACAATATTACTTGGAAAAATTAGGAAGATGTTACCCACTAAATCCGTTGCTTGTTCTCACACTTTGAAAAATTATGTGCTTGCTCATTTAAACTTCTACGTACTCTGTATTGTCATCTCTAAAATTGGACGTTGTGACGTGTTATTGTAATTTGCTTAGTCTTGAAATATTTTGAGATTGGTGATGATTGTAATCAGTTACTCAATTTGTGTTTCTTTTCCATGCTTCAACTGTAGTTCTGTTATAGTTTATTAAGAAATGCTTTCATTAAGCAGGCGGTAGCGGTTAGCATCCGAATTAAATGGATGTCACTCTCTAGAATAATAAAAAACTTCCCATTATTGTTCAAAAGCGGGTGCAGAGTGGAATATTCATTCATTAATCTTATATGCCACAGTTATTATGGGTTATCATTGCATCGATCTTTGTACACTTCTACAAAACTAACATGTTATGTTTATATCCCACAGTTAATATGGATTATCATTGCCACAGTTTATATGCGCAACGTATGCTCCTGATGCATTATATATAACAAATGATATGATTAAAAAGCATATCATGTGCTTATCAGTCATTCTTCAATCAATAACAACCATCAAGATTCAATCATTTTCGCCATGTATATAACAAGTGGCACCTCCACACTCTTCTTTTCACTCTCCATCTTCATGTTTCGTCAAAGAGTTTTCTATTCTCTCTCTAAATACTGTTAAATCTGTAGAACAACAACACGTTCAATCTCTGTGTTATTACTCACTCATCCATGTCCTGTTGGAGCCACGGTGGTGAGTGGAAATTGCCCCCAATCTTACGGTGCATATCAAAATCCGTTCTTCTACGTTGCTCCATCACAAGATCGTCACCATGGGTGTGTGTGTGTGTGTGTGTATATATATATATATATATATATATATATGTGTGTGTGTGTGTGTGTGTGTGTGTGTGTGTGTGTGTGTGTGTATGACACACACATATATATATATATATATATATACATATAAATGAGATGGTAAAACATTAAAAGTTCTAAAATGTCCTTATCTCTTATCTCTTTTATGATGGATAATATTTTTATTTTTTTTTCCACTAGAGAGAGATCGATGTCATACTTGTCTTGAGCTTCATTCCCAAAGAGCAAAATTTAAATTAGTAGTAAGCTCACCAATTTCTCAAATATTATAGTGTAATTTTCCATCATATTTTCTTTAACAACAACGTTAATCCCTAGCTCTCCACTGTTTTGAGATGTTTTTTTCTACTACATCATGCACAGATATGTATATTACATAACATTCTACCCAATCTGCAATTATAGGATTGATCATGCATGTGCATGTAATTAATATTCCTCATGCAATGTTTTGTAATAATCGGCTATAAAGCCGTCTCCTAATTGAACTTTGTGGCTGTAGTTTATTTTCTGTTTTATCTACTCAAAATAGTCCCTCAACCATTAGCCAGATTTTTTTTGATAAGAATCAGAAATAGAATGTTGCAATTAGTTATGTAAGTGCAATGATCCAATGATCAATTATTAATCGGAATGTAATGAGTCTTTGTATTGTCTCATGGATTTTATTGTAACAATAACTAATTAGTTTAGAGGAATAACAATCAAACCATTACTTTTGTACTATTTAAAACTTTGGGATGAAATGGTTATAAAATATCATTTTAGAGTTGAGTTATTGATTAGGAAAGGAAAGTGCTCATTTACCATGGAAAAATAGAAGCTTACATATCACAAACTTCTGACAAATAGCATCCACAAAACCAAGAGAGCGTGTCAACGTAAGCAATAATATCACAAAACCAACAAGAACCAATTAGTCTATCGAATTATAAGTAGTATAATGGGGTTTTTTGTCAACTCTATGCTCGAAGCGAACAATGCCAGAGTGTGTGATAATTGAATTCTGTTATTACTCTTGATTATCGTTACTCACTCTAAAATCTATTGCTAAGTAATCTTAATTTGTTTAATTTTATAGTACAATATTATAATCAATTGACTGTAAATCTCTAGTAAGAAATATTTTATAATCTCATCCTAAAGAAGAAATATTTTAATAGAGAGAAAACTTACAAGAAAAGGTTATATCCTCACAGTATACTAACAAGTCACATCTGAAACTTAACAAACCAATTACTAAATTATAACTACCATCTAATTGACACATACTTATGCCAAAAGTTCAAGCAAAAATTGTTTTTACAAAGTTCCCTAAGAGTATATAATATAGTAATTTTATCCATGCAAGCAGTCCACAATTTAAGTGCTTAGTCCCTATAACTTGTTGCATAGCTCGTCTACAACGGTCCATCATTACAAGTAAAGTCAGATGTGCTCCACCACATACATTCCACTTGATCCATTGTTGAAATTGTTATTCTAAAAACATAATACCAAATACCAAGCCTCTGCCATTTTATCCTCCAAATCATCTTTACAAATATAGCTTTCAGTCCAGTTGGCTCATCTAACCATCATGCCTATCTACGTTGCTCCATCACAAGAACGTCACCATGGGTGTGTTTGTATGTATACATACGTATATATACATATATATATATATATATATATATATATATATATATATGTATATATAGGTATATATGTATATATAGGTATGTACATGCATATATATGTATATAGGTATGTCATATATATATATTATGTATATATATACATACATACGGTATTATGTATATATACGTATATATATATATATGTATATATAGGTATGTACATGCATATATATATATATATATATATATATATATATATATATATATATATATATATATATATATATACATATAAATGAGATGGTAAAACATTTAAAGTTCTAAAATGTCCTTATCTCTTTTATGATGGATAATATTTATTTATATACAAATAAGTATTCATAATTTCTTGGGTTTTTTATTCCAAAAAAGCAGTGAGAAATTACACAACACAAATAAATAACACTTGCAATTTTTTTTTAACTACAAATAAGGAAATTTATGCTTTGATAAATAAGCTATCCAAATAGACTTTTGGTGGCCCACGTTCACGCAATAAAGAAGTAACAATATTATTTGGAAAAATTAGGAAGATGTTACCCACTAAATCAGTTGCATGTTCTCACACTTTGAAAAATTATGTGATTGCTCATTTAAACTTCTACGTACTCTGTATTGTCATCTCTAAAATTGGACGTTGTGACGTGTTATTGTAATTTGCTTAGTCTCGAAATATTTTGAGATTGGTGATGATTTTAAACAGTTACTCAATTTGTGTTTCTTTTCCATGCTTCAATTGTAGTTTTGTTATAGTTTATTAAGAAATGCTTTCATTAAGCAGGCCGTAGCGGTTAGCATCCAAATTAAATGGATGTCACTCTCTACAACAATAAAAAACTTCCTATTATTGTTCAAAGGCGGGTGCAGAGTGAAATATTCATTCATTAATCTTATATGCCACAGTTATTATGGGTTATCATTGCGTCGATCTTTGTACACTTATATAAAACTAACATGTTATTTTTATATGCCACAGTTAATATGGGTTATCATTTCCGCAGTTAATATGCGCAACATATGCTCCTGATGCAGTGTATATAACAAATGAGATGATTAAAAGCATATAATGTGCTTATCAATATCTCTATTTACCTTTTTTCCTTTCAAATCATTTATTTTTTACTATTTGCAAGTAACTCGAAATAAAAGCGTGTGATGTCAGTCTCTTAATGTACGAGTAGTAGGCACAAAAGGGAAACTTGTCGGTACAAAACGTGGGGTGCCAAATGCCAATAAACTTTCTTCTTTTTTTTTTTTTTTTTTTTTTTGAGTAGTTTGTGTTCTTATGCATTCTGATCTTGCTTATGTATAATCAATGTTATGGTCTTTTGCCCAGAAACGCCAGGACCTGGCGTTTTGGAAAATGCCGGTAAAATCGAAAAAGACGCAAATGTATATTGACCACTATACATTCGTCAAACATGTCTAATTTATGTTGAAATCAGCAAAAACAAAAGTGTAAATTGTGAGCTGACCTGTTATCATCATGATTCCATCTATTTTCTTCGGCAATTGGGGTTATGCAGGATCTTCCTGCAATTTGAACAAAAATGTGTTGATAAATAATAAAAATGTGTTGAGAATTAAACACTAATAGTTAAGTGGGGTGTTTTTGTTTTTACATGTCTAATTACACGATAAAGGAACAAAGACATAGCGAGCTACTTTTATAAGCCTAAGGAAATAATGTTTCTTATGATTGTAATATAGAAAAATTTGCTAACAACTCAAGAAATAATGAGTCCATAACTTGTGAGATAAGTTTCTCATATTAAAAACGTATATAAGTCAAAAGCTCAATTATATTAATAATATATATATAGGTATTGCATATATATATATATATATATATATATATATATATATATATATATATATATATATATATATATGTATGTATGTATGTATGTATGCCCAGAAACGCCAGCACCTGGCGTTTTGGAAAATTCCGGTAAAATCGAAAAAGACGCAAATGTATATTGACCACTATACATTCGTCAAACATGTCTAATTTATGTTGAAATCAGCAAAAACAAAAGTGTAAATTGTGAGCTGACCTGTTATCATCATGATTCCATCTATTTTCTACGGCAATTGGGGTTATGCAGGATCTTCCTGCAATTTGAACAAAAATGTGTTGATAAATAATAAAAATGTGTTGAGAATTAAACACTAATAGTTAAGTGGGGTGTTTTTGTTTTTACTTGTCTAATACACGAAAAAGGAACAAAGACATAGCGAGCTACTTTTATAAGCCTAAGGAAATAATGTTTCTAATGATTGTAATATAGAAAAATTTGCTAACAACTCAAGAAATAATGAGAGTCCATAACTTGTGAGGTAAGTTTCTCATATTAAAAACGTATATAAGTCAAAAGCTCAATTATATTAATAATGTATATATATATATATATGAACATTTTATATCTAGCATGGTAAGTCATATAGGATTTGAATTGTTTGTCCAACAATTTTTTGAGTAGGATTTGTCGGATTAGTAATGAAATTCAGTTGCGACCTTTGAAACAAAGGCGTATTAGAATATGCGAAGAAAAACCATAATTGTATTTATTTAGGTGTTTGATTAATCTATACACTAGAATTTTCATATGGAAAATGTTTATGCATGAGCCAGAGGAGAGTGATGACCTTTGATGAATCTATATGGAAAATCTTTGGTTGATCCATTGGAACCAAATGACCATCATTGTGGACCTTGAGGAAAGTGAGAGGTCCATGGCTTCTCTGTATCCTAGCTTCCGAATTCTCAACTTCGAATGGAGTAAATGGAGCCAATACGAACTCCTTTTGGCCGCTCCATTCCATGGTCTCTACCCATCATGAGTTTCATGGCCATGAAATTAAATATCACAATTAGAGTAGTTTCTTACATGCTACCATTTGAGAAAAGCATTAATGATGTAGAATGCAAATTATCTAGCCAGTTGCATATAAGATCGTACTCCCTAGCATATATTAATACCAATCTCATCTTGTAGTAGTGCAGGAATACCAACATCAAAACTCTTTACCAATTTCCTGTTCATTGCAAAATAAACTTCACAATTGCATGAAACAAATTCTATGTCTCCAACATCCAAAGCTTTTTAATTGGTGTTTGATTGAGAAAATTCTCCAAATCTGAGTAGTTATAGCATAGAGAACCTTGGTATTCTTTTTCGAAAATTGTAGTACTGGCATAGAAGACATACAAATAGTTAGATTAATTAGAAATGTTGATGAGGTCGAAAATCATAGTCGATTATTTTACTAACATTTAAAACCCCAGTCATGATGTAATTGCAGGCCCAAGAAGCTTCAAGGCAAGCTATTGAACCGCTAGTACCTGCCACAAAACCTCCAGTGTGGCAAACCATCGGTTGTAAGATTGTAATTATAAGTCAGAAACAGTTTTGGAGTTAGGTGGTTAGAAATAAAGATAAGAATTATTACAATTGTTTATGGCCACTTCACATATTGAAATTGTCTCACTCAAGTTGTCATACTCAGGTTTGTTGATCAGTTTCATGTCTAAAGCACAATAGTGACATGCTTTGTACAGAATTCCAAGATCCGTGAATTCATTGCCAATTGTTATTTCCTGATTTTGTGACTGTTATTCGTTTGTTATAAAATTTGTTACAAGTACTTAAAAGTCTAAAGCCCATAAATTAGCCATAGCACTTATTAAACTAGTACACATATGCCTTAATTAAATTTCGGTAAGGCTCTGCTGTTTTATTCATGGCGCTGATGTATCCAAATTTCAAAGGTAAAAACCAACCTTTATAATTTGTTTTGGTTTTCATTCTTAAATGATGATGTTCTGAGTAGAAAGAATAATATTTGGAATAATGAATGCAATAAATGGCTAATTAACTAATGCAATAACATGTCATGTTAAGATTAAACAAAAATAATAGAGTTTACAATTAAGTGAGATTATTAGCTTCATTGTTAACTTCCAGAAAAATTGTGATTGATAAAGTTAGATTAATGTAATAACATGTCATGTGAGGTTGATAGCATGCAATAAGGTATGTATCGTTGCATGTAAATTGCTGTATAAATGTGATTTTTAATCGTAGAAAATAAAACAATTATAAAACATTGATATAGCACATGTTAACATTTATTTAATGTTAACACAATAGATCATGTGATTTTTAAGAAGCATTTAATTTAGTTAGACTAAAGTGTCAAATTTTTAACGTTAAATATTCTATGACATCTCTCAATGCATATATGTAGTGATATACTTTTAAACGTCACACAATAGTTTATAACTCACTAACACACGATGAAAATAGATACTCAAGTCACTAACAATGTACATACCACTGTATGTACACTGCTGTTATGATATATGTGTGCGCGAAGTTACAATTTTTTTTTTTTTTTAAAAGATTGCATATTTATGTTGTGCGTCATTTGCGTGTCTTTCATATTTGTGCAGTATGTGCGTACAATAATGTATGTACCATTGCATATAAATTATTGTATAAATGTGATTTATAATTGTTGGAAATATAACAACTATAGTACATTGACATAACATGTGTTAACATTTATTTTATGTCAATACGACATATCATTAGATTGTTAATGACCATTTTACTTTAATTAGGCCAAAGTGTCAAACTTTTAAAATTAAATATGATATGACATCTTTTTATGTATATATGCACTGATAGACTTTAAACAACACACAATAGTTTACAACAATTACAGCTCAATGACACAGAATGATAATAGATACTTAAGTCATGAACAATTATGTACGTACCATTGTGTGTATATTGTTGTCAAAATGCATGTGTACTTGTAATTGCAGAGAACATTTGAGGAAAAAAAATTGCACATATGTTGTATGTCGTCTGTGTGTGTTCATATTTATTTTGTGTTTACGTTTATTTTATTTTAAAACAACAAAGCACGTGATTTTAAATGAGCATTTATTTTTGTTAGGCCAAAGTGTCTATATTAGATATTATATGACATTTAAGTGTCTACATATATGCCAGCAATAAACTTTAAACAACACACAATAGTTTATAATAAGTAATCCATTGAAACACAATGGAAATAGATGCTCAAGTAATGAACAATTATGTACATACTATTGTGTGTAAATTGTTTGTGGTGCCTGCAAGTGTTACTTTTAACGAATTATATTAGTTTTAATCTTACAAATTCAAAATATAACAATAGCAACTCAACTAATATGATGAATATCATTGTATTTTCAATTTTCTGATTTGGAATAGGGAATAACATACTCGATAAAATTTATGATCAATGCAAAACATGCCCTCAAGCCCAATTCTGCACCACACGCACCTGATACAGAAAGTATGCTTGAATTTGTTGTTGCGAATTACCTCTTTACCCTCAATTTCAGGACAGTCTACCACTTCCTTCTCTTAGTCTTTAATGAAATTTAACTATAAAAAACATATGTAATTTGTTGTCTGAATTACAATTATGTTTCGAGTCAACATCAGTAACAATGCATCATACCACATTTTAGGCTACAATCAATTCATACAAATACAAGGCATTGCAACATTGGAAGATAAGAGATTTTTTCAATTTGATTATTTGTTGCACATGCATGTTGGATTTTTTCGTGGTTTTGTGAAGGTATGGAGAAAGATAATTAAGGCCAGAAACAAGAAACATTGTATAGTAAAATTATGTGTTCAAAAAACCTGAAAAAAGATTAAATTCAAGGAATGAGATGATTAAAAAGCATATCATGTGCTTATCAATCATTCTTGAATCATAACAACAATCAAGATTCAATCATTTTCGTCAAGTATATAACAAGTGGCACATCCACACTTCTCCTGAGCAGATCACAATCGGAGATTAACGAAGGGTTTAGGGTTTAATAGATTTCAAGACTAAATTTGTTTTTACAATCTTAAACTGCTATGTTTCCCCCCTTAATTAATCTCGTGTTACACATGTCACAAACATAATTTTCATCACATCTCTAGTATAAGTAATCATACTAGCTAGTCATTTTTTTGCTCTACTCTCAATTCTACTTCATTATATAATATATACACACACACGACACATGCACGGTGAAAATTTAATGGTGTCAACAGAAGATGGTGCAAAATCTTGTCAGTTGTAATTGGATGACGATTTCCATGATCAAGTAGCTAATCACACAAGAGTATGTGTGTGCAATTATGTATTTACCACTGCACATAAATTATAGAAATGTGATTATAATCGTAGGAAATATTACAACTGTAGTTGATGTCAATACGGCAGATCATGAGATTTTTAATGAGCATTTACTTTAGTTAGGCAAAAGTGTCAAACTTTTAACATTAAATATGATATGACACCTCTTTATGTATATATGCACTGATAGACTTTAAACAACACACAATAGTTTATAACAAGTATAACTCACTAACACACAATGAAAATAGATACTTAAGTCATGAACAATTATGTACATACCATTGTGTGTAAATTGTTGTCAAAATGCATGTGTACTTGTAATTGCAAAAAAAATTGAGAAAAAAATTCCACATATTACAAACCTTCAAAATGTTCTTTACTGATGTTACAAACATGTAAAATCTTTTAGGAATCCAAGTGCTAGTCCTATTTTCTCTGTTGATTCATTTGTATGTTGAAGGCGTCGATGGCTCGATGATAAACCTTACTATAGTTGAGAGTGGCATCGAAACAACAACACGTAAATTATTTCTATTCCTCAAGTTATAAACTTATAATAATATTATCCGTGAAATTGCTTCTTCTTCTTTGGTGGAGTCTGTTTGGACGGTTTGGCCCCTTCATATTATCTTAACCCACGATTCGATGATGGAATAAATAACTGGGTACTTCTAGTAGAGGTATCACTTTTATATTAGTAAATTTATTATTGCTATCTAAGTCAAATATAATATAATTGATGAAATTTTGAAAAATAGGGTGGCGGTTGGTGTATTGATGAAAAAAAACTGTTGAGTCCCGGCCTCACATATGCGTGTAAATGACTCCCACACAAACTCTAAAAATAGGACCCAACAAGTATACAAATTTCAAGGGTTGTTGAACATCAATCAAACTGCCAATCCAGGTATAAGCTGACACCCTCACGCATGAACCCGAAATACTATTACCCCACAATTACTTACCTTTTACATACTCTAGTGGATGAATTCTTTTATTTTTTATTTTTTATCAATTACAAATTTCTAAAATTAGAACAAAGTTTATGTAAACTACTGCGACCTCGGTTTGTACATGGTAGATGTCGAAAACTTTGACCCAGTAAGTTAAATTTATTGTTTAGATTAACTCCTACATCTACGAAAATCATATATCCTATGATTATGATCAACATTTTTTAACTTAATGTCACAATCAAAATTTACCATAATGTTCATGTACTGATTATATATTCCGGCAAAAGTTACACAAGTATAACTAGAGGTTACACAATTATCATGATTATTATAAATTGCATTTGTTACTAATATACATTATGAAAAGTTTAATCTATTTGCAAAATTATCTTCAGAGAACCAACCTCCACATTAGATGGTCAAGGATTTTCAATGCGACCTCTACATTAGAGGGTCAAGGGTTTTCAATGCGACATTACAAGATCTCATGGAGAAAGGCATGAAGAACGCAAGTAATGTATGACCATTTTTTATAAATTTATTTTGATATACTAAGATCAAATCTCATAGTATTTTGTATATTAATCTATTTTTCTTCAAAATAATTAACTTGAATTTTCTAAATAGCCAATTCTTTCCGGCATATCAGCAGGGGCCTTGGGAGCCTTATTGCATTGCGACGAGTTCAAATCACGACTACCTACAACAAGAAGAGTTTAGTGCTTTTTTAGTGCGGGGTACTTTATTCGTGGGTATGATCTTATATTACTTATCAAATTGAATATGCTTAGTTATACCCTCGAATTTCTTTGGTCATTATCAATTACTGGCGGTTTCATTAATTCTTTACAACACAATTGATTTTCCACAAGTCAACGAGACAATTCTGGAACGTCCATTTATGGATATGGTTGCATATCATGTAATTTTCTTCACTCGCAACTTCTTCATTATATTTGAGTTTGTAAGCCTTTTTTTAAATTTTATTTTAATTTACGGTGAAAACAAAATATTTTTGAGAAGATTCTTCCGTATTTAATTTGGATGGACTACAATGGCGAATGAGTACTATATTAATTATGCAAACATTAATTGAAAATTTCAAAAATCATCAAGGTTTGAAGTTAATTTCCCGAATGTTGAAATCACGTTATACACTAATATCTTGATTATAGGGAATGGAGAGGTTCTTGCCCAAATCATGCACAACAAAAATGGACTACAAATTGGTAATAGCAACTATGTACTCACCGTTCTGTATATTCTCCTCTTAAAATAATTGTGTCGGATTTATACAAATTTGCAGTGTCTCTATCCGGAAAGTTTCATTCGAAATATTTGGACAACAATCTTTTTGTTGAATTCGACATTTGATAGTTATTAGGTAAGCTCAAATGAATTTTTTTTTTTTACTATTATTTTGTATGGTCGTGCTTTTACCATTTTGAACATTTTCTGATTGTGTTGCTCAAAGAAATATTTTAACATTCTTTTGTGCCATCTTTTTAAGATTTATGAATTCTTGCAATTCAAATTACCCAAAAGTTGTTGCCTGGATGGGATTATTGCATATTCAATTTCACAAATTGCCCGCCCATTCAACTACAAGCAATGAGGTATATAAAAATTGATTCTTAGAAAATATGTATTGTTATAATAAATTATAATCTTAAACAGCCACACAAAATTGCAGATTTCTGAAGATCATTCATTAACACCTTGCCTAAAAGAGATAATTCATCATCTATAGGGATGTTTATCCATTCTTGTGTCGCACACGAACATCTTATGGATGAAAAAATATGGAGTGGCTCTAACGTTCCGGACTTGAAAAATAAGGTAGGGTTTACAATCCCATAGCCTCTTTATATCAGAGAATAAATAAATCTTCTATTCAATAATATGTATGTATTGCATTTTTCTACTAAGCCGTGTATCATATGATGTAGGTGACGGAATGTTTCATTTTTACAAAGCACCGTTATATAATAGCACAAGTGTATGTTCTAACTACGTGATGCATGTTTTGTCACATAAATGGGGAACCACAAACTATTATTTCTTTTCTTGTTTTAAATAAAAGAGCTATACGAACTATTCTAATTTAAATAAAACAACACACCATGAAAATAGATACTCAAGTCACGAACAATTATGTACATACCATTGTGTGTACACTGCTGTTATAATGCATGTGTACTTGAAGTTAAAAAAAAAAAACAAATTAAAAAAAAAATTGCATATGTAATGTATGTTGTGCGTTATCTGTGTGTTTTCATATTTGTGCAGTATGCGCATGCAATTATGTATGTATCAGTGCACATAAATTATTGTATAAATGTGATTTATAATCGTAGGAAATATAACAACTATAGTACATTGACATAAGATGTGTTAACATTTATTTTATGTCAATACGACAGATCATGAGATTTTTAATGAGCATTTACTTTAGTTAAGCCAAAATGTCAGACTTTTAACATTAAATATGATATGACATCTCTTTATGTATATATGCACTGATAGACTTAAACAATACACAATTGTTCATAACAAGTATAACTCAGTGACACACAATGAAAATAGATACTTAAGTCATGAACAATTATGTACTCACCATTGTATTTACATTGTTGTCAAAATGCGTGTGTACTTGTAATTGCAGAAAACATTTGAAAAAGACAATTGCACATATGTTGTATGTCGCTTGCGTGTGTTCATATTTATTTTGTGTGTTTACATTTATTTTATGTTAAAACAACAAAGCATGTGATTTTTAATGAGCATTTAATTTAGTTAGGCCAAAGTGTCAAACTCGTTAAATTAGATATTATATGACATCTAAGTGTGCATGTATATGCAGCAATAAACTTTAAACAAAACACAATAGTTTACGATAAGTATAATTCACTGAAACACAATGGAAATAGATACTCAAGTAATGAACAACTATGTACATACCATTGAGTGTACATTGTTTTTATAATGCACGTGTATATGTAGTTTCATAAAAGATTTGAAAAAAGAGAGAGAGAGAGAGAGATTGCATATGTATGTTGTGTATTGTTTGTGTGTGTTTCAGATTTGTTTCATATTTACGTGCAATGGTGTATGTATCACTGCGCGTAAATTGTTGTATAAATGCGACCTGTAATCATAGTAAAATAACAACTCTAATACATTGACGTAACATGTATAGCATTTACGTTCATATTTATAAGTATTTACTTTGCATCTAATTAATTTTTGAATTGTATATTTAATGAATAACAAGATACGTGACATTAACGTGTGTTTTGAGTTTCATCTTGTTAACATATCAAAAAAATAACCAAAAGATTCAAGCTCTCAAAAAAAGTACTCCAAATATTTAGTAAACAGTACTCCATATTCTATTGGCTTTCTCATGGTGTGAAAAATAAAATAATAAAATAAAAATAAAATCATACAAACAATAGTGAAATGAAAGCTCTTAGGAGATAATTGTATGGTTCATTCTCAACCATAGAACTATATTATTCAAACGGTCACATCTCACAACTTTTGAGATTCACAACCTTCATTTGTAGTTTATTCCCATCCTGAATTTGGTGGGGTGTCGTGGATGTAATCCATTTATTGAAATCAATTGTTTTGAGGTATTCAGGTGACGAAAATTGCTTCCAAGAAATTGATTACGAACAAGAACCCCACACAATTTCTACTGATAGAAAATGTGGATTAAGAAATGCTGTTTGCATAGGCTCGTGCACAGATTTACTTTCAATAATTTCAGGGGCTTTCACTTCGTAATGGGGAGTTGGTGATGTGCTTTATAGGGGGAAAAAGGAGCAATGTTGATGAGAAAGTGAAAACAAAGGAAGATAATAACACTTTTAAATAGAGAAGAATGGTACCCGGAGATGTCCAATTTACCATTTTGTTATCATTAATTGTGTCAAATGTTTCACTTTCCACCCAAAATCATAATGTATGTACTTTATTTATTATTTATCTAAATACTATGATGATTGTAGGTAGTATCTTGAGATAATTTATTATAACATCTATTGTATTTGCATAAATCATGACTGTACAAGTATTCTATCAGTAGAAAAAAAAAAGACAAATTACTTTTTCACTAGCAATCAAATTCAGTTGGAATGACTTGCCCACCTAAAATATATAAGTGAAGTGAAACCAGTATTATTAATACGAATTTGACTACTTCACTATTAGTTAAGGTGGTTTCTCCTTTTGTATTGCTTATCTAGTGTTTACCAATCTAAAAATTATTAATAAACACATATGTATCAATGTATAATTAAACCTTTTAAGACTATATTTCTTAACAAAATTCTTGTAAGTTACTTATTATATCTCTCAATCCAAAACTTTACCATTATCATAACCTTGAATAATACATACCTAAGCAAGTCCTTGAATAAGACTATATTACATGTATAACTTTGGTAGAAAAGTATTTTACTATAGTTAGTAGCATATAGTTACAAAATATTGCATATATCACAGACAACATTTTCTGAACATTTTGTTATGCTAATAAACCAGATTAGATGGTTAGATCACAAGATAAATACAATAATTCACTTAAAGTTAAAGTAATTGAGAGATCAACCGTAAAACTAACTACATATGTCATCTAAATGTTGCAAAGTCCATGAATAGTGTTAAACCGGATCATAAATTATGATTAACTGATACAACATCATTATAAGTATGTAATGATTTCATATTAATGATCAACTTCATGATTTGGATTGCTTTTGCAACATAAATTGGTTAAACAAAATGTTTATGCAAATCTGAGGTTGAAAATTATAGCAATCTCGAGTTTACCTTCAAACAGGCTTTTCAACGGTTTGGTAAAATTGATTATATTCTTTGATTCAAAAATCTTGGAGCGTATGTAACTCAAAAATTAGGTCCAAGTGATAAGGTTTGGCATTTTAAATAAATTATGAAAGCTAGAAGTTGTTTTCGATTTTCTGGACAGTGGTCTACATTTCTCAACTTTAGACCCCTCAAGCCACTTCAGTTGAATAAGGTTTCTAAAACAAATGTTAGCTTATATTGCATTAACATAAAGTACGACGACTTGGAGATTGACTCAATAAAACAATAAAATCCGAAATGGAAAAGTCTCAAGATTAACTTAAACATAAATTGAAAAAAAGTTCAAACTAGAAGGGAAAATAAATAAGGTACATAAAAGGCAAATATATCGTCGATCCACCCCCAAACTAAAGCCAGCCAATGCCCTCATTGGCAAATATAGAAAGAACTTAACTTTCCTGCACGAGTCGTCTCAAACCTCAGCAGATGGAGATGGAAGTAAGGATCTGATCTCCTTACATATAGCCTCTATCACCTCCATCTGGCGTCCCATCCTCTTTGTCTCATTTACAATAGTCTCATGGAGACGTTGTATGTCGAAACGCATCCCTGCATGATTGCGCTATATAGCCTCCAATCACGCGAGCATGTCTGGAATCCTCGGCCGGCTGCTCGTGGTTCTGCTCCTGTGGCTGCTGCTGCTGCTGTTGCGGTGGCTGTTGTGACTATATAACCCATTTGTCGTAGGTAGCCTGATCAAAGCCTTTTATCTCCATCACGATCTCATCACCTAGGAGCTCCTCCACACCAACGTCAGTGAACATGGTAGAAATGATACTGGGGCATGAAATGTTCGGCTTGTCAGAGCCGTGCGATGAGTCCTGGATCGACTGTAAAATCACAGCGCCAACATCATTTCCACCATGTTCACTCACGCTGGTTTATACATCTAAAATTCAAGAATATAATTAAGAAAATGTCTATTTTAAAATGTCTGAAATGAAACATTAACATAAATATGATAACTGAAGAAGCTCAACAATAATAAATCTCATATTAAAGAATAAAAACAGAGCAAAATAATTAGTTTTAAAACAAATCTGACAAGAACCTCAAGAACAAACTATAAATATCTGAAAATTGGAAATTTACTGATTAAAAAAAATTGATATCAACAAAATTCTAAATATTCAGAATAAAGAAGACAAAACTCAAAATTTTTATATATATAAAGGATGAAGAGAATCCAAACTAAAACCCCGCAAATTAAAATTCATTTAAATATGGAAACTGAAGAAACTCAAACCAAGATAATTACAAAAATAAAAGAATAAAGACAATTAAAAGTAGTAAACATCAGGAAATTTGAAAATTGAAATTTTGTAATATCTTTGGAAAACACACACTCAAAATAAAAGTATATCTGAAAACAAAGAATCAAGAAAACCACTTAAACCCCAAAGTGACAAGTTTCATAACTCATGATTCATTAAATTTTCCACATGAGTCCCCATTTTGTGGCATGTTTCCCTTTCTTTTGCATCTGAATATTCACTAGTTATTGGTGTTCTGCAAGAATGGTGCAAGTGGGAGTTGTTGAAAAAATGTACAAGAGACAAGCTGGAACAGGAGTTTTTTTTAAAAAATAAAAATAAAAAATCTACTCCAAAATATTGTTAAGGAGACAAATAATTTGGGTTTAAATGTATTGGACCTTGGAGAGGAGAAATTGGGCTAAAGCTAGGACACGAGAAGAAGATGTATCTGGGATAGGAGATTTGGGAAGTGGGACGGGCCGAGGGAAGTTTCAGGTGGATCGATTGCAAAAAAAGACAATGGGCCTCTAGATTGTCCAATTTCGCTGATGGGCTTCAGAAATCATGGACCTGGTTTCTCTTTGTAAATGCTGGTCAACACTAGTGTCTCTTCAATTATTTCCTTTTTAATCTGCGACACAAAAAAATATAGTAATAATCTGAATTTAAAACGAGTCAAACGACGAAACCAAATGATTCCATTGTATTAATCTCAACTCAATTCCACGCCATTCATTTCAACAACAGATTTAGACTATTTCACTTTTAGTATTGAGTTTTAATACTTAGACGAATGATTATACCAATATTTTCTTAGGCAAATATATGACAAACAATAACAAATCATGGTTGGTTACCTTGTGTTGTAACTTGTGTAACTTTTTTCACTTCAAAATGGTCCATGTCTTGGTGAATCTAATCTTAGAAAGTACATATACCGTAGCCTAACCCAAACCTGATATTTTGGACCCAGATCCAAACCTATTGATCCAAATCTAGGTCCAGACCCAATTTCGAATGAAAAAATTAAAACAAAAAGAAAAGCTGAATATATCTAAATAACTAAAACAATAAAGTAGAATAATCCTACAACAAAAAGCTGAATAAATAAACATTACTATATTAGCAGTTGAGCCGTAGAGTTGTCCAATTGTAATAGCAAGCAGCAACATTCAATACCCAAAATAAACAAAGAAAAGAAAAACAAAAGAAAAGAAAAACAGCTAAGTATGTGTATAGAAATAAATTAGGGATATTGTAAAATAAACTTGTGGAGCTAACGAAGAAAGAATCGAGTAGAGTTTTTCAAAGGACGCCTATCATATTCTCTTCGTTCTGATCTTTACTTTTTGTTACTATGTTGTTCGTAGAGTACACATGCAGGGTGACACTATTTTTTTTTTCAAAAGAAATGATAAAATTTTATTAATAAGCAAAATATTACAAGGTGGAACTTGCTCCAAAAGTGAGCAAGCCGAATTCTCGCTAAGCATCCACGACCTCAAAATTGGGTAAATAGTAACAAGTTTCCAACATATCATAAGAAATAAAGAACTACCTAACAGATTTTTTATAAAAATGACCAAGCAGCAGGCCGTTTTACATAAGTCCAGGCCTTTCTTATTTGCCTAGGATTTAATCCCCAAGTCCATATTTCAGCTGGAACAGCCTATTACTTGTGTCCATTTTTGCAGCCCGCTAGCAGCCCAAATCGCTTAATATGCTGCCCAACTCCATGTAATTCCTTCTCTCTTTTACATCTTGTATTTCAAGCCCACACTATTTCCAGCTTTCTCGGCCAAAACAAGGCCCAAGTTGCACCTGCAAGCCCAACGCATAACAACAGCTTCTCAAAGAGAGAAAATTTCGTTTTTGATGTCTCAACTTGACACCTTTACACATTTGGTGCCAGAAGTTGGAGATTTCATCCTCTTTTGGTGCTTTCACCAGAAATTACTTAGTAATAATACTCCTACAGGGAGAGAAAATATTTACCCTTGAATCAGGCTGCCTCCCCCCAAAAACTTGCAAATTAGTGTTCATATGAGTAAGAACATTGATTTTGTTTTGGTGCTTGAGTTTGGTTTTTAATATGGATGTTAATGTTGAATGCTGATACTGGGTTCTTGAATATGAATATTGTTATTGAGTTTGACTATTGATTGTCTTGGACTCTTGATGATATTTGACTATGATTTAGTGGGTGTGTTGAATATGCATGTAGGTCATATTATCATTAACTTATTTCTTGCCTAAATTCAACTTTCAGATATTTAGTTCTTTGTCAAATTTTTCAAGAGTTAGTGTTAAAAGAAGGGTCCGATATAATAAGGGGTAAAAAATCGAGTTGATGCAATGTAGCGAACATCTTTTGCCTTTTTTCCATATTTGTATTTGGCACACGTACTTACTGCATAATACGTTCCATCTTTTTTTTAAGGATAAAATTAGTTTCTTTCGTCTACATATCGCACCTTTTCTCTGTCACTAAAGAGTGTTTTTTTTTTTTTTTTGAACAAGTCTAAAGAGTGTTTATAAAAAATTCACATGACATGTTCTAGTTGTGGACCCTTTTTGAGTATGACGTATAGATTACTCTGTTATGTTTCAAGTTTCTTTCAAATTATTTTATTTTTGTCGTCCAGATTGTATGTCATAATTATATTTTGAAAATTATTCAATAAATTGACGATTTCTTATTAAATACAGTATTAATTTTTTTTATCATGTTACAGACAATAGTCTACAAAAATCTCAGTTTGTAGAGACCCTTAGATTTGCAAGTGTAACAAAATTCAAATCACTTCAAATATCTTAACATGTATATGTTATTTATGAGGCTTGACAAATGGTATTGGAGCATAATAGTAATCTTAGAGTTGTTGTAAGCTCATGGGGTTACTCTTCAACCCAGCCCAACTGAACTACATAGCTTAAACCTCCTCATAGGTCCAATTCTGCACTGATCCAATCAGATATAATAGAACACACTGATTTTTACATATTATGATTTTTGTTCTAATTATCTTGCTAAATTTATAAATATGAGGTAAATGATTGACCATTTTTCGGATTAACTTCATAACTGAACAAGATATTACATTTTGAAATAATTTGTTTTTGTATTATATCGCACAAATTAGCTTAAGGACAAATTAGCTTAAGGAAACTTGTAGGATTAAACTCATATATTCGAACGGGAGAGCACATGATGCATTTATTTGGCAAGCAAAACTCTGTATGCGTTTATTACAAGATAACACTTTTTTTTTATACAAGCATGATAAAAAATTGGTGCGAATACTTTACTATTTTTCTTCACAGTTACAACTGCCTTATCTATTGACACACCTGTTTTAGTTATTGTTACAAATACGTTCACAACTATTACATATATTCTGTTTTGTTGTTAAAACTTCCATAATGTACTATTCAAGTGACAAATTTATCTTCTCAAAAACCTAACCTATAGTGAGAAATATCATTTTCGTCCCAGATGCATTGTGACGAATGGATTTTTGTCGCAAACCTGTTGTGACGACTTGAAATTTGGTCACTCGATCACCTTCGCTGCATGGTTGTTGAGATGAAATTTGTGAGGCCTTTTTTTCATCACTTAAAGCCTTTTGTGACGTTTTATAACGAATATCTTTTGATACTGTAGATGTATTTTTGTTGTATCGTAAGAGGGATGTTTATTTGAATTTGTTCAAGCAAAAATACAAGAAAAAAATAAGAGTGGCCACTGGACGATGAATTATCATGTTTCAACCACAACAAGATAAATTTTTATCTTTTTTCTTTTGTTGGGGGATCTATTGGTTGTAACATCTATGAGTTTTACTATTGACTCGAGGCAAACATTTAATTTGTTAACGTTGATATTATATTAATTAGTATTATTGCTGACTAGCAGTGGCATTGACATATTCACTAGTATTGCTGAATAGCAGTAACGTGCTTGGTCTCGAGAAAATGGGAAATTAGTCCATTTATAGCACGAGAGTTATAAAATTAAATACTAAGCCTGACATATAAATAGAGTACAAATTGTTAGCCTCAATTCGACTTGACAAGACATGCATATAAAACTGATGAATGAATCCCATTTTATTTATTTCTTATATTTGAAAAGGGACTCCCATTTTATTTGCTTATTGATCAGAAGGTATACATTGTTTAATTACATGAAATCCCGCATCACCAAAAAAAAAAAAAAAAAAAACCCGAATCGGGGATACTCAAAAGATGAATAGGGCCAAAAATATTTTAAACTATGATATTTATGTTATGTAAATCCTCTGAAATTTTTCAGATTGCCTCCTTTTACACAGCAATAAGTGTTCAAAATTTAAAGTAGCAATTGCAGTTCCTGCATGCTCTTCGTAAGTGTACGTATTTAAAGTTTTTTTTTCTTGCATCTGATTTCTTACAAATTGTCAATATAAACTTGAAGGCATTTATTTATGTATATTATTAGTTTTTTTTTTATTATTTAATCTACTACTTTAATATTACTAAAAAGCTCATTTCATGTGGCATGCCAAGGACTTTGCAAATCATAAATAGGCAGATAATTGCTCAAGTGAAAAGATGCATTAGCTTAACAAATATTATTATGAATTGCAACCTAGTCACTTTTAAGTATTGATAGGAAGGAATACAAATAAAAAAGTATATATACTTGTGGATATAAATTGATATTGTGTTACTGAGGCATTTTTATATTTTGTTTAGTTTTTAGTGACAACAAAGTATTAAAATTTTTTAATGTTTCACTAACTGTTGCTTTTACCTATCAAGTTTTAGCTCTTAATGTACATCATCAGCGAAAGCCTGTTGAGAAGCACTATTGCTTCTATACCCACATCACTTCTGTCTAAACTCAGTGAATAACAAGAAAATGACATCTAAAAATAGAAAAACATTTTTAAAAAACTTAGATATTAGCTATTTCTAAGTTTATTATTAGTAATAGTCATTGACTCAACATATACAAAATGCTCTGTTACCTTGATATACAAGATTAACTTGATATAGAATTCTGAGAAGTGATAACAGTTCAGATTCCTTGAGCATGGATCAATAAACTTGATATAGAATAAAAGTTCCAATGCAATGTAACTAGTTGTTGTTTGTTTCTAGTGTTGCCCATATAAGAGAGTTGAATTTAGTAATCTCCGTCCAAAGTTTCAGTTTCATGTGATTTTAATAGTTTTTGTGTAACTCAAGATGACTTACTTGTTTTGAATTATAAAACATTTACATCTACTAAAGTTTTGATTAAGATTACTAGCAGATTTGATTCAACCCTGGAAAAGGCAAGAATGAAAGGTTCGTGCATTAAGACTGTTATTGCAATGAAAGGTGAATTTGACTTGTCTTCACCCTAAACGTATAAAGTGTAATATATCATATTATGTGATTTTGAGTGTTATTATTTATTACTCATGAACTTAAAAATATTACCATTTAACTTTTCAAATATGGATTTCTATTTTAACAGGGCTTGTTATTTCATCTCACAAAGTTCGATTCGTACGTCACTCGCACCCGGTTTGTAAATTCAATATTTAGCAGCAGACTCTTTTTGCAGTCTGAGTTTTACCCGCGACAACTTACTTTTGTGAATTCGTGAAAACATGTATCGTGCTTTGCAACTTCTCTTCATCTCCTAATTATGTAGTAGTAAACCAGTAGTCATTCACATCGCTGAAAATGCAACAAGGAGTTATTGCGCGTAAAACTCAAATGGGAAGAAGAGTTGGAATGAACAAGCTGGTGCGAGAGACGATTAGTCGATCCGTGGCGGTGGCAGCCCATTGCTTTCTGTTGAGCAAACCAATCATCAGTGGGTACAAAATGAAATCCGCTAGGGAGATTATCAATCATTTTTAAGTAAGTCATTAAGTAAACTCCAAGATGTTCTTTTACTTGTGTATATACAAGTCAAACTTGTTTAAGTTTTTGCTTAAACGATCTATTTTTTTTAATTAAGGGTCAATTGCGATCACCCCCTTAACGTATGGGGCGTTTTGCAATGCCCCCTGATCTTTCAAAAAGAGCGAAATGCCTCCTAACGTTTCGTAAAATGTGCGAAATGCCCTCTAACGTTTCTATCTTTTTCAAAAAGATAGAAAAAGACATTGCTGAAATCATTTTATAGAAATTTGTGCTGAGGAAGTTTTCGGGGGCATATAACTTTTGGAATGCTAAGAAATGACCAGAAGTACCAGTTCATGTTGCTGCCTTAAAAGATTTACTATATAAGCAGTTACCTCACATTCAGCACCATTGATTTTAAGTACTGGTCGTGATACAATGAACTTAATATGTTGCAGAAAGAAATCAAGCCAATACCAGAATGCTTTCCAGGAAAACCTTACACAGATTATTCATTCAGTTTTCTTACTTCATACAAACTTTACGCATAGAAAACATTTGAAAGTAGAAGTTGGGCTGGACTTTTACTTGGAAAAATGAATCCTCTAAACAGATAGTATTCTGATATGGGAATCACGTTATAACAAAATTTAAATGAATATCAGGAAAACTACTAACCATCACCACCAAATGTCACATATTTGATTCACGTTTCTTTTGATGCTGCACTAGCCACAAAGGCACACGCGATAACCGCGTGTAAAATTCTGAATTCATTAAAGAATACTCGAATTCTGACACTTTTTTCAACACTTTTTTTGCTACCAATAAAAGAAATCTTATACCTTAATTATTTTTATGCACTCTTAATAAATTAGATAGAATGCGGAAGGAGAAATAGATAATAAGATATAAACTCGACGAGAATTGTATGTAAGTTTATATTCAACGTAAAAGGTAGCATTTATTCGTATTAAATTTACCCAGAGTTATATTTGAAATCAACCCTACATCATCTTGAGGAGGCACTTGTGTAAAGTGCACTAAATGTATTTATAACGTTATGAATGACCAAGATGATATAGCAAACGAACATTACAGCATCAAAGCAGAACACTCCAATGCCACTACATTTTTTGGCTATTTCCAAACTAACATTATTTTTTTTCAGTTGCCTAGCAATAAGTGAACATCTAGACTGCACGCACTATTTTTTTTTTCTTTGACAGCACAATAATGTTTGCAATAGTTGGTTTAAAACGCGTACCAATGTAGACCACATAAAAAAGTTTGTTCAAATGTACACTACTGATTATCTTTATTTTATAAGAGGATGTACAATTTCTGAGTATCATAATTAACAATTTCAGTTGAATGATAATTTTTGAGTATCATAATTAAGGCAGTACATACAAACCAGTGTTGTTCGACCAGTTCGACCTGTAAAACCAGTGAATCGGTGGCTCCACCAGTTCAATGCCTGGTCCGATTTTAAAAACATTGATACAAATCGGCAGAACAACCATTGATAATTTCAGAAATTACATGAGGTTCAAACACATAACTGATACTCTACGCATTCAGGTGACACATACTAGCTAGTTTAAACTCAAGCTCTATATTAATTGCAGAACAATTAAAGCAAACAGATACAAACAAAATTGCAAGATCAGATCAGCCGAGCCAACTGAAGCTCTTGCTTCGAGCTTTCGATCGCTTATCTGGTCAATTCGTATATCCTGTCTCCTTATAACCTTGAGCCTTCTTATTCATGATTCTGGAGAAGATCATGATTCTTAGTACTGAAAACTTGACATACTACGTTTACTTGCTCATTACAGTTTTTTGTTTAAATTTTCAATCTTAACGATGTAAATAGATATCAGTCAGTAAAGAGCGCTGTAGAAGTGATGTTGCAGAGGAAAAATATATAGTATGCTACCAGATAATTAGTTTACTAGTTTATACAACTATAATGCATTTAACCAATATTCAAAAGCTTATATCCAGAAGCAGGTACAATTGCTTTCACGCATAAAATGGAAGACCAATATTGCATAACACGTCTAAATAATCAAAAAAATAATCAATTGACAAGGTTACTTTAGCTCCAAGCAAGAATTCCATGCTCACATTGTTCATAAGCAAAGAAAACAGTAATGCTCTGATGATAAAGGGTCAAGTTAAACTGCAACTATTTCACATCCAGAACTCTTCCAAATAGCCTATATTATAAATTGCCAAATAGACCCGTACACATTTACGTGGACAAATGGCAGCAGTGTACGGTGGATTCAATAACTTTGTTACAGTTTTCATTTAAATATCTTCTATAATCATAGTTTTGTTCCAATTAACACTTTATAACCATCAACGTAACCACATTTTCAATCTTGAATGCTGTGAGAGACGATTTGCCGTAGAGCAAAAGATCATCCTATGTATGCTTAACTCGACTAACAATTTCTTTGCTGTTCTTTATGGAGAATCATCCAAATGATCATCTATCAGTTGCATTGAAATAATACAGTTCCAATAACAATTTAATTCTCCAAAGTTCATACACGTAAATTGTTAAGGGCATCTAAAATGACAAGTTGAAAAGCTTCCCTAGATGATAAATAGTTCAACATATCATAGGGTTTCCCTTTTTGGAAACCTTCTACTTATTTTTGGTCGAAAGGAACCATGAAAGGCAGAACTACATGGCCTATCTAATAAAATAAGAATTACATTTCTACTCTATTGCTCAAATTTATAGGTCTAAATATATGCATTATTCAGATGTTATATGTCTCACAATCTGTTCTATTTAAAAAAGTGACTATTTACATATTCAACTGGGTATTGCAATGAGACTAATAGTTTTCAATATACTGATGCATGTTTCATTTTTAATTATGACATAACAATAATCTTAGTTGAAACACAACTCTGCTGATTCCAGTTACATAATTCTAATTAATAATGATTTGTATCACACAAAGAGGAGCTAAATCACTCGCAATTAGAGATTACTTCATAGTTACCTTTCAGAATTGGCAAGGCACAGATGAATGAGCAAAATATGCAGCATACCTAATTGAAAAGAACACTTATATTCAATAGATGATGAATAAAAGTGTGTGTAAATGGAGAGAATTGACGAACACTTATATTCAATAGAATTGACGAACACTTATATTAAACCATTCTTGCACAACACCAATAACCAGTTAATGAATATTCAGGTGCAAAAGAAAAGAAACGTGCCACAAGATCGTGGAAAATTTAGTTAATCATGAGTATCACATTCAGTCTGATTAGAATATGGATTATGAAATTTGTCACTTTTTGAGTTTAGTTTGATTTTCTTGGTTCTTTGTTTCCACATGTACTTTTATTTTGAGTTATTGTTTTCCGAAGATATTAAAAGTAATTTCCTGATATTTACTATTTTTAATTGTCTCTATTCTTTAATTCTTTAGTTTCCATATTTATATGGATTTTTTAATTTGGGGCAGTTTAATTTAGATTATACTATCGTTTATACATATATATTTTATGTTTAGATATTTCTTTTGTTTTTGTCATTCAAAATTGGGTGTGGATCTGGATCAGTAGGTTTGGATCTGGATCCGAATGACTGGGTTGGGTTGGGTTACTATTTATTTTTAAGGTTCACCAATGCTTTTGATAAGTGACAACTTGAGATATTCTATGACATGGGCCGTTTTGAAGTGAAAAAAGTTAAAATGCAAGGTAGTAAACCACTATTTGTTATTGTCCGCCTTATATTTGCTTGAAACACATTGATATCATCGTTCATTTGAGTAAATTATAACACAAATACTAAAAATGAAGAAAGTTACATTGAATACACTGTTTGATTACCAAATATGTAGGCCCATCGGCCGATTTGATTATGGGTCCAGTTTCCCAACCCTTCACGGCCTATACTAACTTCAAGCTGAACATTAGTCCATGACCAATAAAGCTACCTGAAACTTCTAGGCCCATCATAACCTTTGAGCTCGGCCCGCCACTCTCACCACATCTTCTAACCCAGATTTATTTTCATTTTCATTGGGCCTACTGTAGCCCAATTTCTCCTCTCCAAGGCCCAATTATTTAGTACTTAGTCAATTAATCACCCTAAATTTACCTTTGCCCACTAAACTTACATATCTGCCAACCTGTTTTAACTTTTAACTTCAAGCAGCCACGCCGATGTCTTTTTCTCTGTATGAGCCATAAAGCTTGTTTGGTTTTTTTATGTAAGTTAGGCATAAATTATTGGGATAATTACAGCTAGACCCCCTGAGGTATGGTGTAATTGCATATACCTCTCATGTGGTTTGAGAAATTACAATGACCTCCCCTTAGGTTTGAAACCTTACACATACCTCCCCTCTACAATTTAAGGGTTGTTTGGGTATAAGTCATGATAAACTTATGCTTATTATACTTACAACCCTAAAGTTTGATATATTTATAACAATAATCCTTAGTGTTAGAAAAATTAAAATTAAATACCCCAAATGATTTAGAAACTGATGTAGAACAAGAGGCTTTGAATTTCGAAGAAAAGCTGGACAAAATCAGGCCCACACGAAAACGGGCATAACTTTTGACTCGGTTATCGGTTTCGGGCCCACAATATATCAAAACGTACGTCTTTGAGTCGTCTGCACTTCGTACTAGGGGGAACCCCCGTACCAGCTAATCTCGGGCCCAAATTCGTTCGTTTAAGGCAGCTGCGCAGCCTTCCAAGTTTATGTCGCTTTATTTTTGGAAATTTTTATGTTTTCCTTATTTGAGTTGAACTCTATTTCCTATTTTCCTTATTTCGTTTTAGGGTTTTGAGAGACATATAAATACTCTATTTTTCATTATTGTTTGGCAGACTTTTATATTTTATTCAATACTCTATTTTCCAGTTTATTGTCGATTACACGTTGGTGTGTCGATTGCACGCTTCCGTTCTGCGTCAAGTGGTATCTAGAGCAAGGATTTTGCCTTGTTCAGATGGCTGGGAGAGGCAGGAATGAAAATTCCTCCGATGACGTTGGTCAAAGGAGTTTGAACGCCGAAGATCTGAGACGGGAGTTTCAAACGGATCTAACGCGGATCACAGAAAGGTTTGATAGGTTTGAGGCGAGGTTTGAGCAGTTACAGAACGCCCTGCAAAACTTGACCTTAAACCAAAACCCTAACATGGATCAAAACATCGTTAGGAACAATCAGAATCAAAACCAAGTCCGTCAGCATAGGAGAAGACGAACACCTGAGTTCAACAATTCCAGCAGCGATGATTCGGAAGGAGACGCTCATGGAATTACTAACCCTAGAATTGATGGAGATACAGAGGATCGACCTCGAGGTGAATTCAAACTCCGAGGAGATATTCCAATGTTTTCTGGAAAGATGCATATTGAGGAATTTTTGGATTGGATTTCCGAAGTGGAACGCTTCTTTGAATTCGCTGAAGTTGCTGGGGATAAACAAGTCAAGCTGGTGGCTTACAGGCTTAAGAGTGGGGCTGTTGTCTGGTGGGAAAAGTTACAGGCGGACAGGAGGCGTCACAGGAAAGCTCCGATACGTTCCTGGAGAAAGATGAAGGAAAAGATGATGGGGCGATTTTTACCTATTGATTACGAGCAGTTTCTTTTCCAGAGTTACCAAAATTGCTCTCAGGGGAATAAATCAGTGGCTGAATACACAGATGAGTGGTGCAGACTTTCAGTTCGTAATAATCTGGAGGAAACGGATGCTCAACAGGTTTCCAGGTACATCAGTGGATTGAAACCGAGTATTCAGGAGAAAATAGGGTTACAGATGGTATGGTCGGTAGATGAGGCTCAGAATCTGGCATTGAAAGCGGAGATGATGGAGAAAACAACAAGCAGATTCACGAATTTTAGGAGGGATACTGGTGAATCCTTTTCTGCCAATAAGGCGAGGCTATCAAACCCTAACCCGAGCTTCAACAAACCAACACCCGCCACACCGACAACCAATCAGCCACCAAAGGGCGTCCCGAGCAAACCCCCGCAGAGACCACCAAATCCATATGCTAGACCGACAGGGGATAAATGTTACAGGTGCCATCAACCCGGTCATCGTTCTAATGAGTGTCCTCAGCGAAGGTCCGTGGGATTGGTTGATCAGGATCATGAGAAAACTGAACAGGGCAATGATGAGGATGAATATTCTGATGATTTAGAGAATGCTGAAATAGCGGAAGAAGAAGGAGAACGAGTTAACTGCGTAATTCAGCGCGTGATGTGTTCCACGAAAGTGGAGGATCTATCCCAGAGGAATAATATTTTTAAGGCAAACTGCAGCATCAAGGGTAAGGTGTGCAATGTGATTGTGGACAGTGGAAGTTGCGAGAACTTCGTGTCCCGAAAATTGGTGGAGTATCTTGGCTTAAAGACTGAAAAACACCCTAAACCATATGCTATTGGGTGGATTCAGAAAGGGCCAAAGGTCGACGTGTCTACAATTTGTAGAGTTCCAATTTCGATTGGAAGACATTACAAAGATGAGGTGATTTGTGATGTTATTGATATGGATGCTAGTCACGTGTTATTAGGGAGGCCTTGGCAATTCGATGTCAATATTACTTACAAGGGAAGAAAGAACATATATCTTTTTGATTGGGGTGACAAGAAGATAGCGATGGATCCAAAGAACGGTGAGGGTTCAAACACGACTCCTGTTGAATCAACTACTCAACCGTTGGTTTCTTTGGTGACATCAGAAAGTGAATTTGTGGCTGATCTGAAAACAGCCAAAGAGGTTCATGTGGTAGTTTTGAGGGCGATTATGAAAGAAGAGAAGCAAACGTCTATCCCTAAGGTCGTGCAGCCGCTTCTGGAGGAGTTCCATGAGTTGGTAGCGGATGAACTACCTAATGACCTTCCCCCTTTGCGGAATATTCAGCATCACATAGATTTGGTTCCCGGGGCGAGCCTACCAAATCTACCACATTATAGGATGAGTCCGAAAGAGAATCAGATTCTGCAGGAACAAGTAGAGGAATTACTGCATAAAGGTTTTATTCGTGAAAGTATGAGTCCGTGTGCAGTTCCGGCATTATTGGTGCCAAAGAAGGATGGTAGCTGGAGAATGTGTGTGGATAGTCGGGCCATCAACAAAATAACGGTGCGGTACAGCTTTCCAATCCCACGGTTGGATGACATGCTGGATATGTTGGAGGGTTCCAAGCTATTTTCAAAAATAGACTTGCGGAGTGGTTATCATCAGATCCGAGTAAAGCCTGGAGATGAGTGGAAAACAGCGTTTAAGACGAAGGATGGACTTTACGAGTGGATGGTAATGCCGTTCGGATTGTGCAATGCCCCGAGCACCTTTATGCGACTAATGAATCAGGTATTACGCCCTTTCATTGGAAAATTCGTGGTAGTTTACTTTGATGATATCTTGATTTATAGTCGAAGTAAAGAGGAGCATGTTGAGCACTTGAAATATGTTTTTGAGGTTTTGGATGAAAATAAATTATACATTAACCTGAAAAAGTGTAGTTGGGTGACTGAAAAATTGATGTTTTTGGGTTATGTTATTAGTTCTGATGGTATCTTAGTTGATGATGAGAAAATAAGAGCCATTAAAGACTGGCCAACACCAAAATCTGTGACTGAAGTTAGGAGTTTTCATGGGTTAGCGACTTTTTATCGTCGTTTTATTAGAAACTTCAGTAGTATTGTAGCTCCTATCACTGAATGTATGAAAAAGGGAAAGTTTCAGTGGGGGGAAGAGGCAGAGTTGGCTTTTGTTGAAATTAAAGAGAAGTTGTGTTCAACTCCAGTGTTAGCCTTACCAAATTTTGACAAATTATTTGAGGTAGAGTGTGATGCAAGTGGAGTAGGTATTGGGGCTGTCTTATCTCAAGAGAAGAGGCCAATTGCATTTTTCAGTGAGAAACTCAGCGACGCACGACAAAAGTGGAGTACTTATGAGCAGGAGTTTTATGCTATTTTTCGGGCGTTGAAACACTGGGAACACTATCTGTTTCAGAAGCAGTTTTTGTTGCATACGGATCATCAAGCTCTGAAATACTTGAACAGTCAAAAACACTTGAGTAACATGCATGTTAGGTGGTCGAATTACATTCACAAATTCTCTTTTGTTCTGAATCATAAACCTGGCGTGTTGAATAAAGTGGCTGATGCATTGAGTCGAAGAGCACACTTGTTAGTTGTTATGCAGCAAGAAGCGGTAGGTTTTGAATTTGTGAAGGAATTATATCCGGATGATGAGGATTTTGGCGAAATCTGGGAGTAGTGTGAAATAAGGCGAGTTTTGGGTGAGTTCCATGTCACTGATGGATTTTTGTTTCGTGGTAATCAACTATGCATCCCCAAGAGTTCGTTGCGGGAGAAACTAATTCGAGATTTGCATGGGGATGGATTAGGCGGACATCTGGGGCAAGACAAAACCATAAGCAGTGTGGCAGAGAGGATCTACTGGCCTCAATTAAAGAGGGATGTCGGCAAGGTTGTTCGAAAGTGTTATATTTGTCAAACAGCTAAGGGGCAAGCGCAAAATACGGGACTTTATATGCCTTTACCAGTCCCGGATGCTATTTGGGAGGATATTGCGATGGATTTTGTGTTGGGACTTCCACGAACTCAACGTGGAGTCGATTCTGTTTTTGTTGTTGTTGACAGGTTTTCGAAGATGGGACACTTCATTCCTTGCAGAAAGACATCCGATGCAGCTCATGTCGCGCAGCTATTTTTTAGGGAGATAGTGCGCCTGCATGGAGTTCCGAAGTCCATTACATCCGATAGAGATTCAAAGTTCTTGAGTCATTTTTGGATCACTTTATGGAGGCGAATGGACACGAGTCTGAAGTTTAGCAGCACAGCACACCCCCAAACCGATGGTCAAACAGAGAATTTGCATCGTACTTTGGGGAATTTGATTCGCAGTATTTGTGGCGACAAACCGAAGCAATGGGATGTAGCTTTAGCGCAGGCAGAATTTGCTTACAACAATGCAGTTCATTCAGCAACTGGGCAGTCTCCGTTTTCCTTGGTTTACCGACAACCTCCGAGACATGCATTGGACTTAGCACAATTACCTAAAGTGGCTGGAGCGAGCACGGCAGCAGAAAATTTGGCGACTCAAGTTCGTGATGTTCAAGCAGATGTTAAGGAGAAGCTTGAAGCGAAGAATGCAAAATATAAGCAGGCAGCCGATTTGAAGAGGCGTCAAAAATTATTCAAGGAAGGGGACCAGGTGATGATATTTCTGAGGAAGGAACGGTTTCCTATTGGCACGTTCAACAAGCTGAAGCCGAGGAAGTATGGCCCTTACAAGATATTGAAGAAGATAAATGACAATGCGTATGTGGTTGATCTTCCGGCAACTATGGCGATATCCAAGACATTCAATGTGGCGGATATACATGCATTCCATGATGATGAACCGTTGTATCCCGAAGTTAACTCGAGGTCGAGTTTTTCTGAAGTGGGGGAGACTGATGTAGAACAAGAGGCTTTGAATTTCGAAGAAAAGCTGGACAAAATCAGGCCCACACGAAAACGGGCATAACTTTTGACTCGGTTATCGGTTTCGGGCCCACAGCATATCAAAACGTACGTCTTAGAGTCGTGAAAAGTTGAAACCAGTTATTCGGATTCAATTTTGTTGTTTCTTTGCACATTTGTCAGTATTGTTTGGTTATTATGATTTCTGAGCAGATTGGATTTAGTCATTTTTATTCCGATACTTACCCACCCTACATTGGATCCGTAATTTGAATTTCATTCGGATGTGGTATGAAATGTGAAAAACTAATGTTTTATTGGTTCTTTTTGTCATGAAATGAAGCGGGTGTGAAGCAGTGTGCATGTTTGCATTGAAGAAGTGCTCGTACACCAACATATAGACACTTTTTAGGATGCTGCATAAATTATATCAAGATGAATGACAGCCATTCATTGTTCATTATATCTGTTATGTCTTTCGTAGGTAGCGCCTTATTTCAAAATGTAAAGTTCTGTTGATTACTTACTTTCAGTTTGGTTCGATGAGCAGTCCTTGAATCGCCTAATTTGATTATATCGTATATTTCATGTGCATTGGGTTAACTTTTTACGCCAATTCAAGACAACTAAAACTATGAAAATCCATTTTGGTTGTTCTCATTATTTGTAGGTTAATCTTGGTTCTATAGATTGGAGGGCAAGCCATGATAATGGCTGCATGACTTTCGTAGCACCCTGGACCAAATAAGAAATAACGCGTGTAATGGTGAAGGGTCGAACGCTGGCGGAGCTGCTTGTGCACGACAGGCCGTGATGGCCATATTTATATGATTCCTGCCGTGGGGGTCCTCGAACGAGGCCTGAGTTCTTCAAAAGAGTGCACGAGTGTATGAGTCGTGGGCTAGTGTATAGAGCTTAGATTAGGTCTTATATGTGGGTGGGGCTTCTTGTTAGCTCCTTCCGCTTGGTTCCTCAATGCAAAAATCTGAAGATCATTTTGCTGTTTTTTTTTTTCTTTTCTTTTTGTTTGGAAAATCTAAAGAATGAAAGCGTTTTTTTCCATAATGAAGTGAAGACGTTTTGTTGGCGGTGTAAATCCCATTTAATATAGTAAAATTGCGAAATGTCAAGAATAACCTAAAAAATTTGTAATGTGCATTTTTGGTGCAAGTTGCAAAAAAATTATAATTTATGGTCTATGTTGCTTGTAAATACAATTTGTTGTGCATTCCGCAAAAATCTTACGATTCGAGATATGGCTGTCATTAACCCTCTTCTCCATTTCTTGTCTAACTCTCGATATTCAACGAATCAACGAATTTATCTTTTTTGTATTATTTATAATCTTTCCTGTAAGCTTCCACAATGTCACAAATGAATTACATATATGGGTAAATACAACAAATACAACTAAAAATGATAATTTTTTTTTTCTTTTTCGTTTTTTATTGATAGACCATCATCCATCTTATGAGTAGTAAATTCTATGAAAAGACAAAATTTAAAAATCCCAGACTCTTACTTCAGTACTATATTCGCCACTAGAGCTATCATTTTAATTCAATTAGATTAACCATGAAATCATGATCCAAAATACCAGCTCAGCCAAAAGATGAAATAGTCAAACACCCAACTCAAAACAAAAAGAGTACCACCTTCTCCGATGGACGGCAGTGATGACCCGAACCACCCCACCTCCGCCACCCAGCCCCTCTTAGCTTCCACCTCAGAAACTGAAGAAGACCAATCTCAGTACCTTCAGATCTCTTACAATTACGGCTCTCGCTCACTCAAAGACTTGCCCTTTCTCATCATCTTCTGCATGTTTGTTCTCGCCACTTTTGGCTTCGGAATCTTCGCCTCTGTTAACAGCAATCCTCACCGCTCCCAAGTCTCATCTTTTACCTACAACACCACCTCTTCCTCTTGCAAACTCGTTCAAGATTCTCAGTGGGGCATTTCTACAAACACTTTGCATGCTCGGTCTACTTCTTTAATTTACCTTAAATCTTATGGTTTTGCTGATTATTCGTCTTTTTGGAGCGACCCCACTTCGTTAAACTCTGAAAAATCCAGTCTTTTGAAGAGTTTGATATGGACTCTTGTAATCACTTTAGTCTTGAGCGTACCCTTTGTACTGTTTGTGCTTTTGTTGCTCAAACACTACACGAAGCAGATAGTGTATGCTATGCTTCCGTTCTTTGTGATAATCCCAATTTTCATTGATGTTTACTGGTTTGTTGCTTGCACTGTGAGCTCCAGCTGTAGTGATGCCTTTCCGTTAGCATATCGTATTGTTGTACTCGTTTTCGTTTTGTTGATAATTGGGGTGATTGTGTGGATTTTTATAGTGAATTGGCATAGAATTGAGCTGACAGTGAGGATAATTGGGGTGGCTTCTAATGCGTTGTCGAGAAATTTAGGATTGTTTGGGGTTCTCCCAGCTCTGACTCTGGGGTTATTTGTGTACTATGTGCCCATTGTCGTGTTTTTGATATTTGCAAATGGGAATGGGAAGATTGTGCCTAAAGAAAAACATGGAGAATTCTACTGTGTTTGGAAACAGGATAGTTGGGTGCCTGCTTACTTTACGTTGGCGATCTTGACAATGCTGTGGTCTGCTGCGACTATGGTGGAAGCCCAAGTGTATGTGATCAGTGGAACTATTGCACAGTGGTATTTCTCCAAGGAAGATTCGGGGCCAAAGCGTGGAATAAGAAGTTCCTTGAGGTGATTCCTGTGGTAACTGTGTTAATTGGTTAATTGCAAGTAACTTTGTGCATTAAGCAAGTCTTGTTTGCAAGTTTAAACGTTGTCCTGCCTTGTCCTAATATCTCACATTGCCCTCATGTAAACTATAAGTGTTCTTCTGTGTTGCAGGTCCTTTAAACTGCGGACTTTGTGTTCAGTGTTATTTATTGTATCAAAGTTATATAACAGATGTTTTATAAGGGTTTGGTTATAGTTATAAAGAAGAGAGAGAGACTTGATGGGAGTGGTTGAGATTGATACCTTTAGCATACCCCTGACAACTTTCTAGACCACAAATAGTTTTCTTAGGAAGGCATTGCCAATGATATTGCTGCGACATGATACTATTGGTATAAATACTGCTAATAGTCCGCTGCAAATGTCTTCTTGCTAACTTTGTGATTTGAATTCAAAGACTTACATGAAGATTTATGCAGCTTACAGTCCTTTCTGTTTATTACATGCCCCTTGGAGTCGTCTACTTTCAATAGCATGCAGTACCAGAATTGGCTTCTTGCTGGTTTATATGGTAGATATATCTGTGGCAAGTATACCCTACTTTTTGTTATTGCGACTCCTTCCATTTAATACCTTTTGCGTTGCTCCCTATCTAAATATGGTCATCTTTATCTCAACCATTTTTGGAGAAAATAATCTTGTACCTAGTGAAGTTACGTTTGGATTTGCTTATCCTAGTTGTTCATTACATCCTAGTTCTGAAACTATTGGAGAACTATTGAATATTTTGTGATAGCCTATTAACAGTTTCGTCAAATTTATGCCAGTTAACCTTTTCGAGGATACTATTTGCTCCTTGTGATAGAAGTCTTTTTAAGATTTTACAAACCTACATGTGAAATTTGGAGATAAATTAGAAGAACAGAAACAACCAATCCTTTCATCTCAATTAACTGGGGTAGGTTAATAAACCTATAGAAACTTAAGTTGAACCTACCAACCAAACTTGGTCATGTGATAGCTTCTTATTTATTGTTAAATCTTAGACATGAAATGTTAGTAGAATATGTTGCAATGTCATTGTTATCGGTTCATGAATACTAAATGAATAAATATCGCTCTGAATTTTATGTTCTTTTTGTTGCATATATTTGCCCAACATATAAAAGTAAAAGAATATTTTAATTAGTGGCTTTCCTCATGATTGGTCGATGACTATTAAATTAGAATTGTTACCTTCAACTTTAACCTTTGGTTATATTTGATTGCCTAGAAAACATTACACGTAAATACTGTGGGAAAAGGAATGGAGGGTGGGGACTGCACTCCTGTTTTACTTGTTCTAATCTTTTCAAGGATGCAAGTAAAGCAACAGGAAACCTGGAACTTCATCATTGCTTCATTTTTACATCTCGAGTGTTATGTACCATACCACGACTAGTAGACAAGAACCTATTCACATGACATAGATAGACATTATGCTGGTTATCTTAGGTTAACTACCTTGTTTCTCTTCATATCTGTTCTTTCTGGAATGTCCTATTTACTCAATTTTATGAACCTCTAATATATTGCAGAAATGCGTTTGGCCCCTCTTCTGGCACAATATGTTTCTCCGGATTACTCATTTGTATCATCCGCATAGTCCGCTCTATGGTCGATAATGCAAGACAAGAAGATGCATCTGGGATCGTCAATCTTATTCTGCGTTGCTGCGTCAATACCCTATTGTCGGCATTTGATTTTGTCAACAAGTTCACTATAAACTTTGCTGCCATAACAGGTGAAGCATACTGCAGTGCTGCAAGGATGACTTACGAACTTCTCAAACGCAACCTTCTGTCAACAGTATTTGTGGAGACTGTATCCACGCGAATACTTGCTGGAATCATCCTCGTATTATCTGCAGTTTATGCAATAGTGGTAAGTTTAGTCCTTTTTTAGGCAACTTCTCATTAGTGATCTGAAATGAAAAATTCCTCCGTGATTTGGCGATTAGGCACTTTACCCCCCCGCCCCCCTGAAAAAAATTGGCAAACAATCCCCCAGCGTGTTTTTATAAATGGCAAAGCACTCTCCTTTATACAAGAGTGGAGTTTAGTCACAGGAAATTGAGAGTGAGTTTGAGTTTTTAGGTGTAAATATACCTAAAAATCACAAAAAGAAATTACAGAAGTTAAAAGCACTAACCAACCATTGATATTTTATATATATATATATATATATATATATATATATATATATATTTATAACTAAGAGCATTTTGTCTTTTAGATAAAAGTACATTTAAAAAAATGAAGAGGGGTAGCTACTATTTTAAGTTTATTTACCTCTTTCTTTTCCACGACGTGTTACTTGGCTTTTAGGCATAACACATGAGTTTTTTTTTCCTATTAGCTCTTATATGATTTTTAAAAGTTAGTATTGGGGTTCCCACCTCCACTACCACTCGGTGTCTACAAAAACTGGGTCGTTTAAACTTGTTGATATTCATATACCTCAGAGATCTTTTGACTAGACCCTTTGAGTTTTTTTTTCTAATCTTGATAAGAATGGGGCTAAGCTGATTGATTACCCCTAAGATTGACACAAGGACTGTTGGATATCGTAGCTCCCGGCAGTCGTGAATTTAGTAAGCTCCACAGGAATCTTGGATTTGACTTGCTAAATTCATACGTCCATTAAGGATCACTTAAAAAAAACTTCCCCTTTTAGCATGCATTATGGCTTGATAATGCGTTATTAATAGTTAGCCAATTTTATGAACATAGTTGTCCAATGGCTACTTATATTGCCGATCTAAGAAGACAAGTTAGAATCTGCCGGGTGATATCGGTTACGGCATTTGTGGCTGGATAGGAATGCACTCTAACAAGTCATGTGTTGGGCCAGATCCCTGAAACGGCTTGCTTCCTATTACCAAACATGCTGTCTGTCTACAGTTTTCTTGCTACCATTGAAGATTTCAACGTGCATGAATTGTTTTAAATATTGCAAGGACATGGATGACTTAGACTTAGACCAATTGGTTTATCTTTGTAAGATAGTAGAAGTTTATGCTATTAAAAAGTATCCGGGGATTCCCTGGTTAGAATCTCAGCATGAGTAGCAGTCTGTTGATCCCTTCTATTGAGGCAAAAAATGATTTTTATACATTAAGATGCTTTTGTATCAGTCGTTTGTTTTGCGAAACTTATGTTTCTGGGTTATGCCTTCATGTCTTATGTTAAAGAATGAGTTTTGTAAGATTGGCAAAAGCCGATGGTTCTTGTTTGAAGAATAAAGATGCCACAGGGATACATTATATAAATTTTTAGGATAGTTACATCTACACTTTCTGATGATAGAACTGAAGAACTGTTTCTTATCTGATATGCAGGTCTGTGTTATTTTAAAAGCTCTTGTTGACTTGGGCAATGATGCATACTTTGTTGCTCTAATGGCATGGGTACTGTTGATTATCGTCCTGGGCTTCTTTGTGCACGTTCTAGACAACGTTATTGAGACAATATATATATGCTATGCCATAGACAGGGACAGAGGGGAGGTTTATAAACAAGATGTTCACGAAGTCTATGTTCACCTACCCATCAGTAGAAGTCATAGGACAGGTTTTGTTCCCAGAACTCCCCTTATCGTGTGATTTTCTCCTTTCAGTCACGTGTTGTACTATCTGTAATTGATTCTACTTCGAGTTACAGTTGCCAGACAACATATTGTGCATATCCGAGATTTTATTCTGTACCAAGTGTTGTTCAATAAAAAATCGTTTTTGTATCTTTGGATAGACTAATTGGTAAGTAGTGGTTTATGATGTTCTGGTTTACATTGATGTGCTCTCTTGATTTTGTGGATGTTTATGATTTTGGAGTACCATCTAATATCTAGGAATAATTACATCTACATTCCTGAGGTTTGGTCTAACCCCCGAAACTTCTATTGAAGTTTGATAAACTAATTACTTAGTTGGTTCGTAATATTACGACTTACGTATACATGGCCTCTTGGTTTTGTGGATGTTATCATAGAGAGGTTTGTGATGTATACTCTTATACTTTTCCATGGTAACAATTCTTGTTTATGACCATCTCATATAAAAGTTTAAAGTTGAATAATCATTTGATCCCCAAGTGTAAGCTACATATATGTTTTGAAGCTCAGCACAGGTCACTCCTATTCATAAATTGGGGCGGACACATGACCTTTTCCTTGATTTACTTCTGTAGTATTCTAGTTATTGAAGATATATGGTCTCTAGTTATTTTATAGAGGTAAAAAATGCTTGGGATATGAAATATAGTATCATTATGGAGCCCCACTATTTATATATTAAGAGGGTTAAGGTGAACCATAAAGCAGAGAAATTCCGTTAGAGAGTTGAGAAAATGCAGTTGGATCTGAGCCCAGAAGCTGGTAATTGCCCAGCACAACACATGATCTTTCTCCTTGTTTCACTTGGGACTATGCATGTATGCTTTAGGGACGAGTCATGTTAAGCCAGTCTCTTTGGGCTTTGAGCACACTTTTTGGTTGTTTTCTCAAATCCAAAATATTGCGTGCTATAGTATTCTGTGCTAATAAATTATTCTGAGCTAATGATGGATTTTTGTTTAGTAAAATGTACATTGGCAAACACACCCAACCACACACATGCATTCAAATAACTGTTTAAAAATAATTTAATTTCTTTTTGAGGCAGCCGTCCAATGCATTAGAGGTGCTATTATTAATGCATGATATTGAATAATTGCATGTAATGATTCAACAATTATCACCATTATTCGTTAAGGTGACTTGAACACAATAGAAAACCTGTCCGGGTTAAAAAAAAAGTAATTATTGACGATGAATGCATCCATTATTTTTTAAATCATTTTGCAGACATATATCATGCTTCACTAATTGATGGTGTGATCATAAATCATGGCATAATCATTTGAGAGCTATATATATGTAGATGCGTGATAGAAATCTAAAACATTTCACATACAAAAAAAAATCAACTTAACTTTGTTGGTCAAAAAAAAAACACATGGAAGATTGTGAGAAATGTATAATGTTATTAGTGAGTTTGGTATTTCTCTTTGGGAACAAAGTGATGGCTAATTACAATATTCAACTGACGCGTGTCCAAAGTGCCGTTGCCAAAGGAGCCGGTAAAAAATAGTTAATTTATTATAATGATACTTATTTATTAGTTAGTTTTAAATAATTAATTAATTGAAAAACTGATGTATCACTTTAATTTGTGGTAGTTTGCCTTGACGGCAGCCCGCCGGCTTATTACTATGATCTGGGGTTCGGTGAAGGAGAGAATAAGTGGATTATTCATCTGGCTGTGAGCTTTTCTGTTAACATATAATAATTTTTAATTAATCAACTTTTGCTTTGTTTGGCTCACTGAAAGAAAATATGTTTTTAAAGTTATATCATGCTCCCATAATTAATTTAGTAAACTTTTATTTCTTATATGTCAGGGAGGTTCATGGTGTTACAGTGAAGAAGACTGCAACTACAGATCAAACAGTAGTCTGGGCAGCTCCAATTTGATGCTTAACGTATCCAATCTAGGAGGGATACTTAGCCCAAATCAACATGAAAATTCAGGTAAATTTAAATCAAGCGAGAGTTCAAAACTTCAAATACACCCTCCATGTGCACACATATGTCAATAAATAGAGCATATATGTTATGTATAATAGACATATTTTATAAATAAATGAAGATTGCAATGTTTTCAACTACAGATTTCTATAACTGGCACAGAGTATATGTCAACTATTGCGATGGCGGATCGTTTGTCGGTGAAATAGAGGACGTTAATCCAGTAAGTCGAGAGAAATTCTTGCACGCATAATCAAATTTTATTTTTAATTTGCATTTCCTGAAATGTTTTATGTGATTTAAATAGACAAATTATAACAATAGAAAGTATTGTATTCTTGTTATTATTATACTGAATAAAAGAGCAATACCAATTTGATCATATTTTTTGAATAATTTTCTAGAAGAACAATCTCCACTTCAGAGGCGCAAGGATTTTTAATGCCGTAGTGGATGATCTACTTGGGAAAGGAATGGAGAAGGCAGACAACGTATGATAAGTTATTTTATGTTTAAGCTTTTGCGTTTTTTATGTAGGCAAATTATTTTTTTCACATGATTTTCAGCACATATAGTTAATGAGTAATACTTTTCACAATTACATTATGTAGTACTTATTATAACTTTCAGTGATATGTAGTAAAGTTGTATTTACAAAGTCTAAGATTTTTACATAGACCAATCTCATACAAAGTGTATTCATTTCATTTACTAATTATTAAAGCATTTAAAAGTAAGCTCTGATAAAAGAAAAAAAAAAGAAGCATTTAAAATTAAGAAGCCACAAAATTAATAGCGACCATATACTGTTCACGTCCCAAAACTTTTTAAGATTCGTTTATAACATACTACTGTGATAAATTTCAACTTTCAAGAAGCTTTTGGAAACTGATGAATATTTATTTTGTTTAATACGTATTGATATTCATATTATTGGGTTAATATTGTTAAATAGGTTATTTTATCGGGCCAATCTGCGGGTGGATTGGCAAGTATTTTACACTGTGACAAGTTTCGTGCTCAAGTACCAAATGCTAAAAAATTAAAGTGCATTTCAGACGGTGGTTACTTTATCCAAGGGTAATTAAGATTATAATTATTAAAACGTCAATTTATGCTTGTCTCTTTTCTTTTTCTTTTGTTGGCCCTCTTATGCATTTCTTTTACAACAGGAAGGATATTCCCGGAGCCACAGAGTTATCGATGAGACAACCCTTTGGCAACTTAGTTGAACTACATGTACTCTTCTCTTTCTCTTTTTACATGCAACTCCCACTTTTTCTAAGAAGTTTTACCTTTGAGTCTTGTATAGTTTAAAATTTGCATAATCTTGACAGTTTTAGTATGTTTATTTTAATAAACAAAACATAATCATAAACATAAAAATGTTCATTTTACATAAACAATATATGCCGAAATCCCCTCCCGACTATGTGTTACATAAAGTTTGAATTTCTTTATTTTCTAATTTGCGAAAGAGATTTAGGAATGGTGTTCCTAATTTGTATTTGGTTATAGGGAATAGGCAAATTCTTGCCGGAGTCGTGCACATCAAAAATGGATGCTAAATTGGTAAGAGGAGCTAACTAATTTTATAGCAAGTATCTATTGTTTTATTCAATTTCTTCTTTTCATTCTTGAAAATATTGTGGATTATTTATTTATTTATTTTAAATTGTTCTTGGTATTGATGTTTTTATATATATATATATATATATATATATATATATATATATATATATATATATATATATATATATATATATATATATATATATATATGTACAGTGTCTTTTTCCTGAAAATCTTGTGGATGATATCCAGACACCACTATTTATAGTGAATGGAGCTTTTGACTATTTTCAGGTAAGCCAATAAGAATATTTCTCCAGTGTAACTTTGTGTTTTACTATGTCAAAAATATAACTGAAAAGTTGTTACTGCATCTTCTCGTACCACTATATATGTTAAATAAATAATGTGACTTGTATGATGAAACCTATGAATAGCCTTCGACGCCACCTACATCAATTACAAAAATATTTAAGTTTCTATTCCCGTTAATTATGTTATTAATAATTTCTCTTATTATATATGTTTTAATACAGGTCCCACTAAAGTTGCCTGTTATGCCATCTATTTTGGGGAAATGCCCGCTCAACGCAACATTATGCACAACAACTCAGATTGAGCTCTTGCGGGGTAAATTAGTCCTACTTAATATTCATGTGTTAGCTTTAAACTACAGCAGGTTAATTTTCAGTGATAACTAAAATTTTCAAGCTTAATTGCAGAGTTTCGTACTTCATTCCTTAATGCATTGCCCAAAGGCAATTGTTCGATGAGAGGAATGTTTGTCGACTCCGCGAATTCTCATGATCACATAATTTATGATGGTCAAAGGTGGACTGGTCCAATAGCACCAAGGTTGAAAAATAAGGTATGAAAAGCTGTCGATGAATTTTATGTCATTGGTTTCACACTATAATATATTATTTTTAAACAAGTAAGCAAGACACTTGTCTCAAAAATGAATCATGAAATTTTCACAGAGTTCATTTAAATTCTAATATGGTGACACGAGTGTTCCAATACGTTCGTGCTTTTATAGAATAATATTTTTTACTTGTAATGTTTTAGTAATTATTTAAATTTCTTTTGATTTGCAGACCGTAGCAGAAGGATTCGGTGATTGGTTCTATGAAAGAGAATGTTTTCAGGAAGTTGACTATATCCATGATGCACCAATTAATTATTACTAGAAATAAGTTCACATATATTATGGGAGTTCTATGACAGATATAGTGATCATCTTATAGAATACGAATGATGGAATTAGAGTACCATTAAATAAAATATGTAACAGGATCATATATGAATCCATTTATATTATATATAAGTGGTAACCTATATAAATATATTACAGTTTATTATATTATATCATTCAATGCAAATGTTTTTCTTAATATTTGCACATATTTACTTACCATCTGATTATCAATGCGTGAGACGATGAGATATTGATTTTACTGGACCGTGAGCAACTAAAAAAATAACCATTTTCTCCCGGCGCTCTTTTTGGCATTTGCTGACGCTTTTTATACAAATTTAAACGGCATGTCGCAGGCCCCGCAAAACTGCCCCTAAACCGCCAGGGTAAAGGTCCTGGCATTGCGACAGGCCAACATTTTTATGAAGCGCCTGTAAATTTGGTTAAAGCGCCTAAAAATGAATACTAAAAGTGCTGCATCACTACAACATATTATGCTATAAACAACGGTTTTAAACCGCCGGAAAAGCAAAAAACCATCATAGATAGTTTTGCTGACTGTTTTTAAATTGTCAAAGTAATATCGGTAAAGAAGGGGTCATATATACTTTTGTATTAAAAAAACAGTCAAGAAAAGTTTTTTGTGACGGTTTGAGAACCATCACAAATACTTTCCTTTCTTTTTTAGATTTTGACCCTATATCTTGATATATTCTATTCTGACCCCAACGTCATCTCTATTATTAAAAGACTGCCAACGAAATTTTCTGATTGAGATTTTAGAGCTGGATAAAAGAAAAAATATATTGCTCCATTTCACAGCCAAACAAACAAAAATATAGATACAATATTATTTGCTCATTCACAATATTAACAATGCCAAAGATCTCAAGAAAAGAGAAAACAGAGGTACAACTTTTCATTTCCAAAAACATAATAAAATATTGCAATGTTCAGAATACAATCCAGCAGTCCAAAACAAGTAATTATTTCCCGATATTGTTATCATGTCAACAAATTTGTGCCATGATGCAAACCATCCTATTCTTCCTTGTGCTCTTGTCCTGCACAGATAAAGAGAACAAGGCATCACATAAACATGAGCAGTTCTATCAAAAACTTAATAAATGATATAGTCATCGATTGTGTTCAAGATAAGCTCTAAACATTAAAGATTTATAGAACTTGAATGAGTATGTAGAGCCAGTACCCAAAGTCTAGCACATAAAGATATAGACATCTTTTTGTGATTAACCTAACAAGAAATGCAAATAAACAACAAGTGGACCACAAAAATGTCTCTCGTAACATGTGCTCTCACAAATTTAACATGAATCAAAGAACAAACCTTGTCAACAATTTCAGTTGGGATCTTCATATAGTTGTTCCTTCAAAGGTGTTGTGCTATAACAGAGACAAGCAACTGAGTAAGAGAAATTACATGCGTTAAAAACCAAAGAAAACTATAAATGATATAGAAAAAGGACTCCCAAAGAAAACTATCAATTACCTCCACTAAAAGCAGGCTTCTGATATTAGCATGAAGACAACTTTTACCTCTGTTTTCACCTCTGAAAGTAGAAGCAATTAAAACAAAAGCATAGCAGCGATAGGCAAGTTACCTTGGCTATCAGAAAAAAGGAAAAAATCAAGATTATCTTTGTAAATTCAAACACTTGTTTTCAACAACTCAAGTACAGAGGAGAAAGAAAATTCAGACAACACGAACTTCCATTCAAAACCTTGTGCATGCAAGAAGAACATACACTACGAAATAAGCAACACAACTTCTTGAAATAACTACGAGAGAAATTCTGTTGTAAAGGAATGATGTTAAGGAAGAAAAGGAAAGTAATGCAGGACTCCAACTCCTACCCAGATTTTGATTTGACTAATCAGTTCTCACGTCTTCTTTGACTCAGACCTTCAACTGATACAATAACATGCAGGTACATAGGGCTTTGTAAATATTTATAAAAGCAGAAAGAACTGCCTTCAGGACATTTAAGATATCAGTTTCCTCCTTTACAATGAAAATTACACAATTATAATAAAATTTAATAATAGAAACTTTTGTGTTTCAAGATCTTTGTCCACCTGAAGATCACTTTATAAATAAACACGTGGAGAATTCTTGAACATTTGTTGATGAGTATACGAAGAGAAAATAAAGAAGGAATCAGAAACCATACTTCATACTTGAATAACTCAAGATAAGAGGAGGAAGAGAATTTAGACACCACCATTAAAAACTTTTTCCTGCAAGAAGAATGTAGACTTGAGTAACTATGCAGTTTAAGGGAAATAATACAGCAAGGCATGAATTAAGCCATCTTACATTCAGTTCTTTAGCTTCCAAGCTATACTTCAAGACAACCTATAAACAGTGCAGCAGACTAATTAAGTTCTTCAATGCACCTGATACATAGAACTCATAGTAATATGACAGTACTATGGAGAGACAAGAAAAGCAGACCTACCCTTGCTTTGGTTAATCATAAATACAATACAATATCATCTTCTTTCTATTGCAAAGTAAAAAGAAACAAAGACATCACATGTTCAACTACTAGGATCAATAACCACAAAATATCTAAATTTAAGAAAACATATCATACATCAATTTAGCAGTTAATACCAAATGATTACCATGAGAAAAGAGACTTGCAGTTTCTAGACAACAAACTATGACAATAATATATGCTTATTTCATGACTCATTTCCTTCTTTCTCCGATAGGTATAAGTTCACATGATTAGACCTGATATAGTAGTGCTTCACTTTTGCATTCAGAAAGACTACAACTAATACTTCAGTTTATAGAGTAACATACAAACATTAGGGAACAACTAAAGCACCCTATCCCTATCCATTGTAAAACTTCTCAAAAAATTATATTCTCATTAGCAACCGGAAATGCGTTGAAATAAAACTCGGAACTGAAAAGTTTACAATGAGTATTTGATATCCTGTACCTTATAGCACTGGATGTCCGAAGATAAAATGCCAAATTTGTTGGCTGGTTCACTATGACTTAACTACATCTATCCACAGCATCAAAAGGAGCCGATGTATGAGTATCTGGTATAGAATCATGTACCTTTAAGAACATATACAAAGGGATAGTCGAAAGTTGTCGAATATGGTTCTGAAAACTGTTATTTGTGGCTATATTATGCGAAAATCATGTAAGCTATGGATTTGAATGCAAAAAGGCATATGCATGGTGGCCTCCGATAGCAGCACAAGGGACAATATAAGCAAAAGATTACTAGACATATCAACCGAAGAATCATGGAAGTTAATTGCAGAAAACAAAATCAAACAATACCTTGCTCGAAACAGAATTTAGCTGGATCTTCCAAAAATACTGACCGTGAATCAACATTTCTTCCCTACATATTGTATTCAATTGGAAGTTATACATTGCACTACAAATCCTGATATATAGAACGTACATAGAGACAGAGAGAACCTTACTTGATTGAGAGCTAATGCTCTGAGTATTCTCGAGTGGTCTTGTGGCCGTTGTACAGAGTAAGACCAAATCAATATCAAATTCAAATCATAAAGCAACACAAAGATTTTGTTCTGTACCTGGGATATCAGATTTGGAACAGAAAATTGAACTTGCGAACTACAAACTTATGAATCGAGATTGAGCAAGCGAGCATGATGATTCTAATTCCAGCACTTGATTACAAAGAAAAGATCTAAAGAGTACCAAACCTAATATGTAAGAAATTCAAAAATGAGAAATAAACAGAAAACAAAGTGAAACAGAATAGCACACTGAAAAATCAAAAACCATTATATATAAGAAATCTAAAATGACGAAACATGTTAATTACAAAATAAATATGAAAATCTGAAAAACAAAAAAGCTAAGATAGTACAAATCTAAAAATAAAGAATGAAGAAAAACTAATTTAAAAAGTTAAGAAAACGAAAACAATAAAAAAAAATCTGTAAAGTGTCAAACTTAGGATGCAATATATAAGACTGGACCTAATGTAAAATTTCAAAATGCAAAATTGATATGAAAATATTAATAAGAAATTTAATCAAGAAATAATATTAAAGAAAAGAAATCCAAATAACGAATAAAATTAAAGAGTTGCATAACTAATAATAAACAAATGGAGGAACTTATAACATAATAAATCTTTAAAAAAAAGATAAATTAAGAGGAAAAAAATGGAATATACATACCTATCAAGTTAGAATAAAGCGGAAATAAAAATAAAAATATTTCTCTTCTTTGCCAAGAAAAAAATGGAATATACATACCTATCAAGTTAGTCTACAACACATTATCTCTTCTTTGCCAAGATCATACCGCTACCATAGGATGAATACCCGCATTAACTGAAGCAAATGTAAGAATGAATCACCAAACTTCTTGTGAATACTCAATTGAGATTAGCTCTCTGTCTGAGGATGGTATCAGAAAAAGGTTACAACTCATTACAAAAGCAAATTTAGTACAAGAAGACAGGGATTAGCCCCTCTGTTAAGGATGGTTTACATGTATGATAACATTACAGTAATTCACGTTCCAAATAAACTTTTCCTGTTTATGAAATTTGTGAAACATGACAACGCACAATACAACAATTCTATGTATAAACTCAGGAACAATTCTATCTTCGCTGTACAACCGCTAGGTCTCTAGTGCAGGCCTCCATTTTATTCAAATAATTCACAAGAACGAATTCGTTTGATAAAAGAAAGCTCGTGCATGGGATGTCCACATGACCACAAGATGTAACAGTGGACAAAATATATAGAGCAGGAATAAACTTTATCTAGCGTGTTGAACAAACATTTGGAACGTAAGAATGGAAATCTCCTTTTTCCCGCTGTAATAGTAAAAGAATTAGATGATCAGCAATAACCTAAATTGAAACGTAAGTGGCCAAGGAAACTTTGGGATTCAAAATAAGAGTAAACAATCGATCTAAAATTCTTGCAGAACAAGGTAAGCATATACCAAAAGTGAGGTAGAAAACCAGCATATCTGTAGCAAATATAATTTAGCAACTTAGCTTGGTTAACTCAAATGTAAAGCAGCAGAAGGGCACCATGAATATCAGAAACAAAGTCAAGGTCAAAGTTATAGCTGTTGACAGCTTACAGTAGATGAAATCTTGGAACAATCCTGCTTCACTGATGTAACTTTTTGACGAAGAATCTATCTTCAGAAAATCCACATTCTTCAAGGGTTTGTATGACAAGATCTAGGTCATCAACAGCCCCTTTAACAGTAGTTCCTGTTATTCGTATAAGTAATTGGTCAAAATTAATTGCCTATGTTACCAACATGATTGCAGGTTTAGAAGGCACAAATATGTAGACACATGTATACCTCTTGCGGATTTATACTAGGACAAGAGAGAAGAGAGGATTACCTATGTTGACATTGATGATTGCCGGTTTATCCTTGTTAGCAAGTAACTTGGTTTTGAAATCTGGGCAGTCAATCTCACCCGTGACTAATGTTGCAACTTTTATGCAATCCATTCTGTACATTCTTGCTGCTTTGAACACAGAGTAATGTGTCTCCCTTGATGCGTATAGAATTCCATCAGGAAACACTTCTCTCCTGCAAGATTACATCAATTAACTTCTGCAAAGTTTACAAAAGAAACTCCGGTAATCGAAAGTAGAGCATCGTAGAGATAAAGCAAACAATACTCACCCAACAAGGATCCCGTGAAGATTACCCTCAGTGCCACAGTTTGTGATGTATCCCCAATAATCACTTTTTTCAATTTCCCACAAACGAGCAAACCAATCCAAAACACCCACTTCAAACTGCCTTGAGTGCACACCGTATTTGCTTTCTATAAAGGGATCGCCGAGATTGTTAATAGAGAAACGCTGCAATTGACTAAGCGCACCATAATCAAAGTCCAGGTTGTATGGGGATATCCTGTTTGAAAATCGAAACATATTTAGGAAGCATTCAAAGTCATGAGATTAAACATTTGATTCTAGTGTTTATTGCCAATGCTCATCGACCTCATGCATCGCATACATAGACCTCATGTAACCACAACAGCCAACTCTAGTAGAAATGTTTCCCCATTATCTCACAACTGAGCATCGAAATTTGCTTTTATAACAAGAGATTATTGAACAACTTAAAACAGAGTTTAGTGAGCATAAGACTAACACGACTAATCACCAAATTGCCGTCTGATCCATAATTATTCTAGCCACTACCTCAAAGTTGCGTCGTTGCTAGATTCAACAGCATTAAATGTCAAACGTCATATAACAAGTCATTCTTTCGAAAGGAACTGCTCAGAGTTCATCCATTTCAATTTTCATCACATAATCATAATGCTTCAAAGTTCAGTCCACCATAATTTATGCAACGACGCTTTTTACAGATATCATTCGCTTTGCGCATTCACCGCCTATAGATACACACGTCAAAAAACAGGGAATCTCACTACTCAGCGTCCTGCCTATTTCATACCCAAACTTGCAACTGCCAATAATTTCACTCTTAGCTATCGTATTTTATACCTATCGTTTCCATTGAAATGCAAAACTGAAACATTATAGTTGCAATACTGAAACACACACAATCTTATCAAAGTTAGCATCAAAACACTTATCAACCAAATCAAACACCTAACAATCATAGAACCACACAAAATCATACCCGTTTCTGCTTACAGTAAATGGAATCTCGGATCAATCCTGCTTCACTCATGTAGAGAGAGTGAATGGAGTGGACTGATCTCTCGACAAATCCGAAATGTTTTTAATCATTTGACACTCATAGTTTGATTAATTAAATATCATAACAATAATAGTTCTTTAAGTAAATCATAAAATTCTCAATTCATAGTATAAGTAATTATGCACTAAAAATCAAAAATTTGTGCCACGCTGTCACGTTCTACCGTTACTTATATACCCTTGATCAATGGAATGAATGTGTTGATAGGAATTATATTAAATAACTCGATTCGTTTTTTTATCTTACATTAGTTATTATTACAAAATTATATCAGGACTGAAATAAAAGTATCACATATAAAATCTGAGATGTCAACAAATATAAGCGATTGAGTTCAGTTATGTTTACCTATAAATGGAGATGATTAAAATTTTAATTTGTTCTTATTTAGAAGATAACCTCTAGATTCTAATTATAATATATAATATTTAACCCCAAAACAAATAAACAAAGCTCAAATTAATTACTTACATACAAACGCATAAAGCAATAACTTTGCGGAAAATATTTAAAATAACTTCCACCAAATGATATAAGATCACCCAATACTAACCAATAGTAATTTTTTGGGAGCACATTTTCCTGGGCCGGGCCGGGCCAACCCAGTGCCATGCTTAACCGAACAAAGTGGTATCCCAATGTCCAATAGTCAAAAGTGTCAAACAACGTCTCTATTTTCACTATAAACGCCAACCACTGTAAATCTTATCAAACCAATGAAAAACTAATCGCATGATTTCAGGTTGACATTTCTTAAGTAAATAACACACATAGATAATGTGAAGCTGAGTCTCTCTCTTACTAAGGACGTACGATTGGCACTATTTCCCTTTCTTATTTGAACCTACACCTAAAGTAGTAATTGGGAAATGCAATAGGAAATAGCAAATAAGAAACTAACTCATCCTATATTTTTATTATATATTTTTTATTTACTTATCGTTCTATGTGTAATTTGATTTACATTAAAATATTAAAATATAATAAAAGTAAGCTGAAGAGAAAAGATTCGTGAAAACACACACATGTATACGCGTAGTGAAACATTAAACTTACATATAGTTACTATGCCTAGGGGAAATGCTCCGTCTTGAACATGTCATGTGGTCCGGATAAATCTATCCGTCAGCAACATACTAAAGTACTCGTGCTCATGCACGACACATCAAATTGTCTTCTAGAAACTAATAAACTGAAATAAATGTCATTTCAGTTGATTATTACCACCCTAACGTTTTAGATTTGGACTAAAAGCTATTTCGTCAAGAACTCAATATATATATATATATATATAAGGGATAATTACAGCTACACCCCTTGAGATTTGGTGTAATTACAGATACCTGCCCTGAGGTTTGAGAAATTACACAGACCTCCTCTGTAACTAACTTGTGTCATATAAAAGACAATAACGCCCTTCATTGTTTTTGTTAGAAATTCTAAGAGATTAACTCAATTAAATAATTTGTTGATTTTTCTTTTTTTTCTTTGGTTTGATGAGCTCTCCCCTTTATTTATTTATCCTTTTATGTGTAATAAATTTTGATACCCAAATATTATTCAATTTGCAAATTATAAAAACTACGTTGTTTCATGTGTTGTTTTTTTTTTGTCGAGATGCATGAGGAAGTTCTAAGCATATTGTATTCTTTTAATTTATTGGAATAAACTATAATTTAGAAACATTAAAATAATATTATGATTTTTTAAAATATTTACAATTAAGTTTAAATAAATGGATTAACTAAGTAGATGTGCCTTTCATTTAAACAAATTACTTTTACTTTTCAGTTTTTTCAACTATATAATTCTTATTAAAAAGGTATTGATGCACTTTAAAAAATGATATTTATTTTATATAAAGAAAACCATTCAAACTTGTCATAATATTAATATTAATTTAAATTGACAAAGGGTAAAATTGGAAGTCTTCATCCATAAATTCAATAGAGGGACTTTTTTATAAGGTTTAAGCAAACCTCAGTGGTGGTCTCTGTAATTACAGCAAACCTCAGGGGGTGTAGCTGTAATTATCCCTATGTATAAAGAACCAAAATCTAAATCTTAGAATTTCAAACGATTTTAGTTTGAAAACAATTGAATGATCATTAACAAGTACGTAATACTTTTTCCACAAAGAATGTTGGCAGGATATGAAAACCCAGTTTATTAATTAAACAGACTCATTTGATAATAATTTGTAAATAATAGTGATAAAATGATGAAAAGTTGTTGAATTATTAGGGATTTTTTTTTTTTGTTTGAATTATTAGGGATATTCGTCTAGCAATATTGTATTGGTATCAGAACTTTTTCGTATATGCTTATATTTAAGTTAGCCTTAATTTCAACTACAAAGTACAAACTAAATAGAACAACAATTTTCACCACGTATTGGTATCTGAATTAAACAATATACATTCATGTTTTTTTTTTTCTTGCATTTGCTACACGGACGTTCTTTCCCGCTATGGAGAAAGAAGCTACTTTGGTTTATTCCTGCCAACTATGTCTGAATTTCGGTAGACAGTTAAAGAACAAAGCTATTTAAAGAAAAAATATAACGGAAGAATGGTCCATGTACACCACATTCCTTTTTCTGCTCGGCAAACACTTCCCAAGAAAAAGTAACCAAATCTGATTTCAGTCTCACAATAATTTGCATTCTCTCTCTTCTCAAGTTACAATTTGTCTTAGCTACAGTAGGGTGTACCCACTGCTCTCTCAAAATGTGTGGGACCCAGTGGGACCCACATGTTTGTGAGTGCAGGCTGTGCCACGGCCTGCTGTAGCTAAGACTATGGTCAATACCCTAAACACCTCATATGAATTAGATAGTTATAGTACATGTACAGTTCATTACTACTTCTTTTTTTCTCCCGGAAAAAATAATTGCTTATTCTGAAGAAGGAAAAAGAACCATTCAAATAGAGTGAAATCAGTCAAACCTGTTAACAGAAAAAAAAAAAAAAAAAAAAGGTCAAACCAATTAAATGTCTGGAATTTGATATAAAATTATCTCTATTACAACTAAGGTTTAACGAAGGTACCAAAGTCTAGGAGGGGCATTCAGAAATTATAAATATTAATTGTCTATTTCCTCTAAGTATATTTTAGTAATATATAATAATTAGTTCTAGAATTTATGTCACGAGCCTATCTTTGACAAACCAATAATAATACCACAACTTTAGTGGCAATTCACTAACCAAATCCTAAATAATTATCTCCAACTAGTACCGCACCTTTAACAAAAACTCACCAAATCTCATCACGAAACTATTCCTAGAAAAAGTAATTAATTAATTTTCGAAACTTAAGCCAGATATTTTTTTAATAAGTCTTTCGGTTAATTGATTTTTTTGTTGTTGATAGAAACGGTTAATTGAACTTGATTTAATGTTGTTGGGTAATTGTCTATGCGGCTGTCGGTGTGCGGTCTTTAATTTCAATTTGGTGACGGCTGACAATTCTCGGAATGACATGCACTTTAATAACATCATGCACATTTTATTTTTTTTTATTTGATAGGAACATCATGCACTTTAATTATTACTTTAATATGTAAGGAAAATGATTTCCTCCGCCACTATAGCTTACATGATTCCAAACTCACACCCTATTTGTTAACCTGCTACTTGCTTACAAGTTGCTTTCAATTCGAACTTTACACTCTTCTAATTTTACTTCATAATTTTGGAAATGAAGTGCACGATTCCTAAAAAAAATCATGAGTTTTTCAGATCCAAAACGAATATGGATTTCAAGTACCACTAATTTTTGGCCTTAAATTAACTTTTATGTTGTCATAATATTATAGAATAATTTGGATATACGATGAAAAATATTTCAACCGAACAATATAGGCTATGAATGAGATTTTTATAGTGTTCTCGGTTATTAAAAAAGAAAGAAATTTCCTTTTTGTACTTATCTCACAGCGGATTTCAATTATACAGTCGGTTATGGATGATTGAATTACCAAGTCCTATTTAAGAGGAGAATATGTTGGTTTTTGCACTAATATATTTCTGAAGTTAGTCTATTTGTCGAATTCAATTTAAACTCTGACCAATAATTTAACATCAATAATTTATAGAACAAACATGATTAATTGTACATATCATGTTCGTGAGCAAATTATTGTACTTTATTATGATACATGATTAAAATTAACAATTGAGTTAGGCCTAGGTGGCCTAACTATCACTATAAAAATATGTTTACACGTCAGTCATTTTACACAGAACAAAAAACAACAGCACACACAAGTTAAGTTTTGAGACTTTTACCCTACTCACCACCATGGAAAGTCGTATCATATCAATATTTGCGTTGTTGCTACTAGCTCTTGCAATTGCTTGCAATCGGAATGCTGCAGAAATCAATATTACAATAATTAACGAAGCGAAAGAAAGTGGTGCTGGTATATATATTATTAATTTAATCATTTTAAATTGTTATTACTATACTAAAATACTAATTATGAAAATTAAATTTTGTTTGTTTGTGTAGTGTGCCTTGACGGCACCCCACCATCGTATTATTGGGACAAGGGTCATGGAAACGGGGCCAACAACTGGATACTACTTCTCGAAGTAATTTTTTTTTCTTCTTTCGTACGTTTCTTTTGAATGTTAAATACAACAACACTCCTTATTTCTCTTTATCTTTATATGCTTGTTTTTTATAAACATGATGTTATATTATATTGTATACATGAAATAAAAAATTTATAGTTTGAGAAGTGACTATTCAAGATTGAGTTTTAGTGCCACACATTCACGCAAATAACGGTTATTAAAGTGTTTTTCTTATTTTTATAATAACAAATTAGGGTGGTGGATGGTGCACCGATCAACGGACTTGTGTTTCCCGTACTCTACACGACTCACACAATGGATCAGATACTCTTAAGAAAACAGTTCTCGGATATGTTGGGATAATGGGCAGTAATCAATTCTTTAATCCAGGTAGACATTCTTTCCCTAGCATTGTAAATTCTACTTTCCTATTATCAAGTGATGTTTACATTTTCTAATAAATAAATTATTTTTTCTGTATCAAATATATATAGAATTCTACAATTGGAACCGTGTCTACGTCAATTACTGCGACCTCGGATCGTTTATCGGAGATATCCCTGACGTTGTTGTTGCTCCGGTAAGGAATTTTTATTTATTTTTACGTTAAGTCCTCTAGCTACATGTAGTCACAAATGCTACAATCAAAATATGAACTTAATGTCACGGTAAAATATTATCATACTATTTTTTTTCTTTAATGTTTCCAGCAAGAGTTACGTGAGTATTTGTTACAAGGGGTTACACACATTTCGTGTAAAATATATTTTTTGAGAATAGTAGCATTATTTTAAATTAGTTATTGATTGTTACTTACATTTTTCACATTGATGACACTTTGAAATTCTAATTCGTTTGCAAATTATTTTCAGGAAATTAGCTTCTACATTAGGGGCTCAAGAATATTTTCTGCTATTGTAGAGGATCTCCTTTGCAATGGCATGGAGAATGCTGAAAATGTATGAAAAAGTTTTATACTATACATATTTGTATAATAGAAGAAAAACTCTCCTAAGTATTTTATGAAATTGTATCTCATACATTTTGTATGAATTTTTATTTTATTTTATGAACATTACTGAATCTTTTGAATAGGCTATACTTTCTGGTATTTCTGCCGGTGGCTTAGGAGCGCTATTGCACTGCGACAACTTTCGTTCAAAAATTCCTAGAGCAAAAAGAGTCAAGTGTTTTTCGGACGGAGGGTACTTCATAAGGGGGTAAAGATCTAATAATATACTTGACAAAATCTTAATTTTGCTTAACTAATTTCTTTAATTATTTGTCGTTATTGATTCCTATGTTGACGTGCATCAATTTATTACAACAGGATCGATCTTCCCGGAGTTAATGAAACAATTCTAGCACGTCCATATATGGACATTGTTGCATACCATGTAAGTTTCTTTACTTTTCAATATATTACCCCTCACATCCATCTGAAATATTTCCTATTAAGGATTTACAAAAATATTAAGAAACTTTTTTGAACGTTCACCAATGGAAATATTGCTATTGCTTAACTATTTTGAAGTTTAACCGTTAACTACATGTTATACAAAGAGACTGTAATTATTTTCTAAGGATTGAAACATTTTGAAGTATGTCAAAAATAAATTACTAGATGTACATTTGTTGAGTTTGATGAACAGATAGCCTTAAAACTTTAATAATGATGGATACTCACCAAAAATAAAATAAAATAAAATGGATAGTTGTTGATAATGTCTGTGCAAGAGTTATTAGTGGTGATGTAGACAATCACGTACCTATAGTAATCACGTGCCTATAGTTTTAGACAAAATTACATTTAGAAGTGCACTTCATAACTTTATGGTTTCTTTTTCTTCTTAATATGTTGTGAAGCAAAGAGAAGCAGAGGAGTTTTTGAAACAAATATATATATATTTATTTGTTAATTTGTTCTCCATAACTGTTTAATGTGTTTGCCTGATTTTGGATTTATGATCTATATTTTGGTTAAACTACCGCTATAAGCGCAACGTTTTAATTTTTCTTAAAGTAAATTTGCTAGAATCTTATTTTAATTTTGTGGAAAGGACCAAAAATGAATTCGAGAAGGCTCTTGAGTATATGGGTTACAATGGTGAAAGTGAATAATCATTCAAGCACCGTTCAAATCTTTCCAATACATACAATCAAGTTTTGTGGTTTAATTTTTTCGTAAGGATGTTAAAATTCACTTTTTCGATCATATCTTGATTGTAGGGAATGGAAAAGTTCTTGTTTGAATCATGCACATCAGAGATGGACCCAAAATTGGTAATTGGAGCCACCTATATAATCATCATTTTGTACACTTTCTTTTTTAGACGATTATATCGGATCTTGATGAAAATTTATGTCATATCACAGTGTCTTTATCCTGAGAATTTCATTCTCGATATAGAGACTCCAGTCTTTTTGTTGAACTCTGCATTTGATGCTTATCAGGTAAATTCTAATAAACTTTATTTTTCATAGGAGATTTGTATATTCACGCTTTAATCATTTTGAATATTCAAGTGTACCTTGAGCAGATTTTCAAAAGATTTTCTTTGAATGCTTATAGGGAAAGTTAAAACCATAATGACATTGTCCCCAAGAAAGATTTTAATACTTCGTTGTGCCATTTCTTTCATTATTTATTGAATTTCGCAAAATGATGCTGCAATTCAGATAAAACAAAAGGTGTTGCCTGATTGGAAAATGTGTGGATTTAATTACACAAATTGCTCAGCAACTGAAGTTCAAGCCATGCGAGGTAAAATAATAGATTCGTAAATAATATGCATTCATAAGTTTTGTATCTCGCTTCTAATCCTAAATTGCTAAACTCAATTGCAGATTTTCGAACATCTTTTATAAATGCTTTGCCCGATGTGGATTATCCATCATCAATAGGAATCTATGTTCACTCGTGTGTAGCACATGAGCATATTATAAATGACAAGATATGGTTTGGCTCGGGCATACCAAATCTGAAAAACAAGGTATCATCTCAATCATGCAGTCGATCTATATCATATAATAAATCATCTGTATAAAAATAAATATGCAGTATATTTTGTTAGACAATTATCACATGATACATACACTTTATACAAGTGAATGTTTTATTCACCAACAAAATTATATAATAGTACAGTGTCTATTCCATTAATCATGTTACACATTCCAAAATATGAGTGAGAGCTATAAAATATTATTTCTTATTACGAGAGTTATATTAACTATATAATGTTTAACTGCAGACACTTGCTCAAGCCTTTGGAGACTGGTATTTTGATCGCAGCGCTTTCCGTGCGATCGATAAAAGTGACGTTCCAATAGGATGCCTTTACTTTTAAACAAGTCAAAATATTAACATATGATGCAATAGTTCTATAACGTATGAAAAGACTTGACGCCAGTGTATTGCTACTTGATGCCAGTGTATTGAAATAAATTAAAGTTATTCTATGTATTATGGATGCATTTGACTTTATATACATGCTACGTGCAATAACGAAAAATGCAACATCAGTGCAATCTGAATAATTAACACATAGTTATAACAAACAACTAAATAGAGTAGTAACAATCAATTACAATTACAATCAATCAGTAACAAATTCAATCAATAGATTTCAATATCTAAGAAAACCTAATTCACTACAACAAAAATATGATTCAATGCCATTCAAAAATGTTATAAGAAGAGATTTAGTATCATTTTCCAGCTTCACTGGCATTTTCATAAAATGCAACTTGTATGATGTAGCTAATACTACAAATATCGCCAATTATTTCTTCAGATGAGTTGCAGTAGTGAAATGCCATTTGCCAGAATAAGCTAATAAATTACATGATGAAATGTCACATAAAATTAATTCTTCAATCTTTGTAATGACACTATATACAGACGGTTGCAGTAAAAAATGCCACAAATTTGTGGCACTTCTCATAGCCAAAAAGGTGTCAATAATTACATTTTAAAATGTCATTGATCATATATTTTCCTGACATTTTCAACTGCCACTTATAACAACAATAATCATGTAATACAATGTAACCCAACATCATAAAAATGGCATCTAGTAGCGCCACTATAATACCTCAATAACGAGTTATGCATGTCGCTAACAACTAAAATAATACATTTAATAATATCGCTATTTAACAAGATAAGGTGCCACTACAAGCTGCTATAGTACATATATACATTGTCCAGAACAAAGTCCAAAACTAAATAAAAAAAGTTATGTAACTACATGATTAAAGTACAGATACACTTCATGAATTTGTACCAAATCATTAAAGGAAAAAAATGATACAATTAAGTGTTTGTCATATGTCAATAAAGTTTTTCAAATATGGAATGATCCAGTAAATCAAACTAAATTAACAAGTTCTATACAAGTCCTACTAACTTTAAGAAAGAGCATCTTTGAAGACCGTTTGAATCATTCTTTACGGAAGAACACAAGGATCCATCCTCCAAGTGTATATGAATGCAAGTCCTTAATATGCAAATAGAATACAATTATTTACAATATCTTATATTTGAGTTGTTAAATATTACAGCTAACATATACATTCAGGAAATACAAAAACTACACAATTGCTCTGGTTTAACATGAACTTATCCATGCAACATTCACATAACTTTCAATCAGACTCTTACTTTAACACAGAATGCATCCGCCAAACTATTGCTTTGAAACTAGCAACAATCTTTAAAGAGTAAGCAAGCATATGAAGTGATGTGCTTCATTTAGTCATGATACAACATAACTTATAATTTGATTGACAACACCTTCTTGCGAATCGATGATGCATTAATACCTTAAAAACTATAGACAAGTTATTGTAAAAATCATCGTATATATTTGGAAAACAACCATCAAATAATAACATAATAATGTATCAGAAATGAAGCTAGTCCTTAATAAAAGAAAAATTTAGGAATATCACATTCTTACCTTTAAACCAAGAAGATAGCTTGAAATTCAGATATACCCTTAGACCATGTAGCAAGCTTCAAATTAGTCAATCTGTAAAATAAATATGCAACAAAAGCAACTGAAGATCTTGGCAATCATAAAATATAAAAGGAACACAATGGCAAGAAAAAATTGGATATAACATTAAAGTGAAGTATAGGAGGTAATACTTCAAAAAGGTGAAGCAGAAAAATTATACAAATAAACTAACCACGTACAAGTCCTCCCAGCTACAGAATCATATTTGGATTTGCATTCACTTTACTCTTAAGGTTTGGATTCCTTAATGTTGTTCATGTTGCAATCGAAGTCCATTGCCCATTGATTCAAATTGCAAGTCGCCACTTTCAGAAGCCTCATCTTCCTTCAAATGATGAAGAACAACAACACAAAGTACTGATGAATGTAACTGAAGAAGATACAATTTGATTCTGTCTCTGTGAGTGAGATTGGCGAATTCGATGCTTTTTGGCTGGTTTTCTTCAGCACATATGTTATATATTTGCACCGCACCGCAAATGACTTCATGAGTGACTCAAAAATAATAATATTTTTCCTATAAATGTGAACTATTTTTATTGATGAATATTATCCTGTCAATCTACAATTATATATAGATTTGGTTTCAACAGAATCATGTTTCTATTTCTGGTTTCCTTATTTGCTTGACCTTGACTCTTAAGTCTGATTACTCTAACTCACCAATATATTGATCCAAAAAAACTCACCAATATAATTTGAGTAATTGAAAATAGCATGAGTGTAGATGATCTTTAATCAGAATTCTCTTAAATCACCGATATAACATGAGTAATCCAAATATGCTTGCTCATTCTTCAGCAATTCAGTACGTTTGACGTTAGATGAACACCAAAAGACAAACTAAGGCAAGCGAAACATATTTCCAATAACACTAATTGTTAAATACATTTTAGTGAAACAATTATGAGATGTACCTGATCTTCAAACCTGGATGAAAGCTGCTTAATGTTCATGATATTTTATCTCTTTCACTCATGTGGGATACTGTTGAGAAATTATTTCAGTTTTGGCTATAGATTAAAGAAAAACAAAAATATTTCTTACAATATCCTCTCAAAAAGAAATATGCAATTCATTTTAACTACTTTTCAACGCTCCTCAGGTTAACAGTTGAAAAGAACATGTTGATGTGGTTTGAACCTTGTAGTGTTATCGAATACTTTTCTTTTTCTTTTTCTTAGTGGTCTCGCAAGCATTAAAATATGGGCAATACATCTTCTGTAATAACCTCGTGTTCATTGTTTCGGGATGTCTATTAGCATGTTCTCTACATCCCCTACATACTCCACATAGCAAAACAAAGTGTTAAGTATCCATAAACCAAATATGCTTCAGCAATGCATATCTCCCTCTGAAATACTTTTTCACTTTTCAAATATGACTTCAGTTTACTAGATACATTGAACAAAGTTTAGAAGTAATTGTAAATATATTAATCTGTATATCTAATGCTTTAAACTATAAGATGATCATATGCATCGTGAGGGATTACTGGTAAAACAAGCCCGCACTTCTAAAAATGAAAACTATTTTTTCTCTCAGAACTCGTATTTTCGAATTCAAAAGTGAAGAAAAGTTTTCCATCCTACATCATAAAAGTTGTAGCTTTTGATATCATTGCTCTCTATATTTATCGCCGAAAAGAAAGCCGAGAACTACACTACGTGTTCATTTTTACCTACAGAATAGGCAAAACTCGTTTCAAGACTTCAGCTTTCTCGACAAAACCATGTAAGTGGATTGACTTTGAAGTTATGTTAGTGCCCGGGAAACCTCCAGGGAATGAATAATAATACTCTACAAGGAGTGCAAAAAAAAGAAAAGAACTAGGAGTTTAGTCTTACAAGTAAACTAAAACAAAATCAAACAATTTTACTTGTAAATATGAAAGATTCTTCAAGCGTTTCTCTTTGGTCATGCGAAAGTATCAATTTATCGTCTTTAAAACCTGATAAACAATTGGCTTTATATGAATAACATAGTGAAGTACTAAATATGCTTTAATTCTAAGATGTGTAATAGCACGAATACCTGGAAAACAAAGAGCAATGTATCAACTTGGAAACTTGGACTAATCGTGTTATCTGAGAACTCAAGCTGAATAATTATTCTGGGTCAACCATCCATTTCAATAGACAAAAAGTATTTATTTATAGCATAACCTAACAAAGTCTAGGTCCAATGGGCAAAAGCATTAACCAATGACCAACACAACAAGATCTACTAAGCAAATGAAAGTAACGAATTTCTAACTGTCATAATCAATGGCACACGGAAAAATGGATTTTTAGAACTATGTGCATAAATATAAGCAATTAACGATATTTTAGCTATTTAGCAGAAGAAACCCTGTTTTATATTCATTAACATGTAAAGATAGCAGTAAGCTCAAAAGAATTTGAATTTTCTGACATTAACACCTCAAGAATAACTCATTAAGTGTAACTTCATCACATCCCCCACCCCTCGGGTGCGCATCACAATTATGTTACCTACATTTCAAGAAAAGAAATGCTACACCTTCACTATTTGCATATCATCAATGATTAGAGCATATCAACAATCCAAGACCAGGTTAAACTGATACAAGTTCAGTAACGGAGATGTCTTTTTCAGTCATCAAGAAAGCAAAAGGATTTTAACTAGACTTCATCTATGAAATCCCATTTGCTTTCCTTTGCTAAAATTCAAAGAGGGGAATATGCATTATCTGCTGAGATAGAAATGCTCTGTTTGCAATAACATAAATCTTGAGCTGCTGAGTCTAAGATAGGAGCTGACTGCACAGAGAGTTCCAAATTGGCTTCTTCTTGAAGAACCAAGTTAAACACATTGTCAAGTTGAGGTAAAGGATCCTTCAGTAACACTTGATTCCTAACTTGTGCATAAGTTTCATCTAAACCCATGAGGAATTGCATCACACGCCTTGTTTCATTTCTTTTGTTTAAAACCAATGCAATACCACAGTTGTCATTTGAACATACAGAGGTTTCTTCATACATATTAACTTCATCCCAGATTGCTTTTAACTTAGAGAAATACATGCTCAAAGGGGTACCATTCTGCTTAGTACTAATCAGTTGCTGTTCTAACATATACACTCTATTGTTGCTGGATTTAGAGAAACGTTGTTTCAGTTCCTTCCATACCTGATATGCAGACTCAGAGTAGAGGGTGTAACCTGCTATTTCAGAGGACAAACTGTTGGAAATCCATGCTAGAACCATATAATTGCACCTGATCCATTTTCCATGAGAAGGATCTGTGGTTGGTGGTTGTGGAATGCTTCCATCAATGAATCCTAACTTATTCTTGGCTAGGAGTGCAATGTACATGGCACGACTCCATTGATGGTAATTTTGTGAGGTTAAGGGTTGGTTGACAAGGATCTGTCCTGGATTTTCTCCATGGTGAAGGTAGAGTGGATTTGAGGGATCTTCAGCTGTGTATGTTGGTGCATTTGCTGCCATTCCTTGAGCAGCCTGACTATAGGATGGATTCGGTTGTTGGCTCATGTTTTTGTGATTTTACAGGTGAAAAACTATGCGGAAATGTTAGCTCTGATACCATAAAGAATTATGGTACGCATGAAGGAAGAAGAAAGGTACAACATGGCTAAAATAGAATCGAATTCTGTTGGATAAATTCACTGAATTTAGATGATGTTTTACAATGATGGTACAGTACTATATATAGGAATAAAACAGAATCTTGCCAACTAGGAGATAGGAGAATATTACTAAAAGAATACAATGCTAACTAACTTAACAAACAATATTCTAAAAACGTGTTTCAGAATAAGTTCACAAAGTTGCTCTTATTTTCCTTCTTCTTTTCTTCGGTTGAGTAGTGTTTGCTGCTCTTCTTGTAAATCTTCATAGATTGTCTGAACAACAGAAAGAGTAAAAATAAGTAGCTATTCCACATGTCGAAGTTTTGAATCTTCATGAACTAAAACGCCAACTTATTGACTCAAAAACTACCAAAGAAATCAACAGTTATCGGGAGAGAAAAATGAAATAAACAACTCAAAAGCAAGCATAAAAGAGGAAAACGAATTACGCTTGAATTGGAGATAGTTGATACCTTTTGCTTGCACAGAACACATAAAGAAAATAAAAAGATATATGTAAGAAGATTAAGAGAAACCATGTCAAGATCCGCCCGGAACCATCACCTCTGTTATAATCAGTATCATTTTACCTTTAAACACATTCAGTTACCATAGATAAATGTGAACCTTTAATAACTGAACTATGAGTAGAACTTTGAACCGACACGTTTCATCATGGCTACCTGAAGAAATATTGAACTCCATAAATTATATTATAGCTGCTACCAAACAGTCTGGCATCAACATATGCAAATGAGAGACATCTGTGAACTTGACCACTTTTGCAACCAAGTACATGCATCTTGTGTGAAAATAAAAACCACATATATGCTCTAGGATTATAGACTTGAAAGTATCTCAAGTCCGTGCTTTACACATTCATTAGAAATAACATGATTTAGGATACTACCAGGATTGCAGGAATCACATTCATAAACATGAAACTTCATCAAATCTCATCTTAACCAAGAAACGGTATATTTACGCAGCGTACTTAACTACATTGGTAAACCTATTTCCACTAAAAGGGTAGTAATATTACTTTTGCCAATAAAACTGATTAAATCACATGATTGTGACAATTCGATCAGTCGGCCACGATATGGGAAACAAAGAGTAGTAGTGATAGGAAAGTAGAACTGCAGATCGTAGATCATTCCATTTATTCAAAAGTCAGTAATTCCACAAAAGCATCAGAACCTAAGAGGAATGACTCAATAGGTAGATTACTGATCATAAAAAAACGAGAAATTTTAAAAAACTAGCCTTGAAGACGAAAATATAAAGTTAGCAGTTTAAGTTGATGTTTTTGCACACCTCGACTCCAAGTAGATAAGCTTGAGGAGAGTCATTAAGTTGAATATTTTTCAGTCAATCATGTCTATATGATGAGGAGTTGCTTCATCAACCCTTCATTTCTGCAGACATATGAGTAATATCAATTGGTTCATCATGGCATTGCCCGAAATCATTGGGTTGAGGCCCAGTTACAGACCCAGATTAAGAGTACTGGGCCATTCAGGCCCGGGATATTAAGAATTGGTGGGTTCGGTATTGTGGATGATTATTGTTTTGACCAGCTGGATGATCTGTTGGTTGGTTCTGCTGCATCAGGCCTGGGCTTCGGCCTCTGGGAACAAAGAACATTTGTTTGGCCCACTGGGCCTGATGTTGGATATGGCTTGCTAAATAACACATTTAACAGAGGCGTGATCTACTTCAATATATATCTATACTATACTATAAGAATGGTGAATCTCTTGTCGTCGAATTTTCACGTTTCCAATTTTGCCCCTGTCTTTCTAGCGAATTTCAATTAAACCATTAAAATATTTATTTCTCTTTCCTCTCTCTTTAATGCCTTCACACACGCAGACTTCATCAACCTGCTCACCTCTCTCACTCTCACTCTCCTTTTTTCTTATTTAATGGCAATCGCCTGTTTTTGTGGCATTTTTAGGCGACGCTGGGTACGCGAGAGAGGGGAAATCGGCGGCGGCGGCGGCGAAAGAGGAGGGTTTTTGGAATAAAAGACTCTTTTTCCGCCGTCGATAGTGCTGGACAAGGAGGAGGGAGAGATTTGTCGGGAAGAAGATGAAAATGAAAACGGTGGGCCGGTTAGGTTGCAGGTGGAAGAGTGAGAAAACTAAAAGAAAATGAAGACAAAAAAATAAATAAATAAATAAAATCAAGAGAACTCTGATTAAATTAAATAAAAAGTTATTAGTACTTTATACAAAAATTATATATTCCCTTACTGGTAAAGTTTCAGTTATTTTATTGAAATTTTTAATTTATTTTTGAATTTAGTTGGTTTATTGAATCTGCTTTCTAATACTTTACTCTATTCTAAATAATAACATTTATACTAACAGTATGCTATTTGGCAAAAATATGTTCTTCATGTTTTATCTAACTAAAAAATATTCTCTTGAAATTGAATAAACATAAAATTTATTCTTAAGCTGGATAAACATGAAATATAAAGGTCTTCGTAATATTTTAAACTCTAGAGGGGTCTTTTGTTTTTAGTTATTGTTTTTGCTCATAGCTACTACGTATAATAGTATACTGCATATTACATAAGACTATTATGTTTGAAAAATACTTATTTATCTTTGTCTCATTAATGATGTTTTACTCTCCAAATCATATGGACAATTCATTGCATTACTTAATAGGAAAAAAGGATCAATTTCATGGTTAGAGATTAAACTCCTTATTCCTAGTATATATATACAAAACAAAAGCGTGGGTTTCATGTTTGGTTTGGACTTGTGTTTTGTTCTTCTCATCATCTCAAGCCATATTATTTATTCGATTTCAAATTTTCAACTCAGTAATTGCAAAACTGGCTGTGCAATTTCCAAAGCTCATCTTGCTGCCTCCAAAAACTTCAAAAATGCTGGGAAGTGATCCACTGCAGACCTCAAAATTCTATTAAAAAAATGTGCATAACTTTCCGCTACTTGAGCGTTTTGGCTAACTTTTTCTCTCGATATGTCAAATTGTAAACCACTTTTGGCATTAAAAAGTAGACATTAACGGATTTTCGTGAGTGTCTGGCAAACCTTTTAGTTGATTTCATAATAGTGCCAATAAATTATGCGAATCGGGTTTTAGCTTATGAAAATTTTGTCAAGCTTGTGAAGTGCATTTCTAAATGTAATTTTGTCGTGATTATCTGCATCGACGATATATAATAACTCTTGCACATATATTATCAACAACTATTCATTTTTTTTTTTTTTTTGCTGAGTATCCATCAATGTTAACGTTTTAATTAATGGTTTTAGTCATGTAATTTACCAAACTTAATGAACGTAAGCGTAGTAAAATTTTTTTGACATACTTCAAAAATGTTCAATTCTTAGAAAAATAGTTTCCGTCTCTTTTTTAACATGTAGTTAACAGTTAAACCTCAAAATAGTCGGGCAATACCAATGCCAAATTATGTTGGTGAACGTTTAAAACAGTTTCCCAATTTTTTTGTAGAGTGTTAATATATAGGAAATATTTCAGATGGATATGTGAGGGTTAATAGGAATTCGTACATGTGCAATTTGTTTTCAATCATTGAATTTGATTCCACCTGAAAAATAAAGCAAAATAGAAGAAGTCTGATAAAGCTATCTTAGACTAAACATATTTATCAGGATTCATAATGTAAGCATAAATAAATTGATTCCAAACATCGGGCACTCCCGGGAGGCACCAGTGTATGCAGTCTGCATATCCCTTTGGATTTTTACGTTGCTCTTCACTTATTTCTTGATTAAACTTCTTGTAAATTGATGGATGAGCATCTTTCCTGTAACCGGATAACTGTGTTATGTTTATGTATTGTACTTTTACCCCTCTCCTACGCAGTTTCTCCAACGTCGATTCTACTACGTTCATCATACCATTTCTTGAATCACATCCCCACAAACCCTCTTTCGTAATTGGTTCCGTCTCATTATAGCAGTGTTGCTCCATCCCCGAGATTTTACCTCTACAATAATAATTTTTTTGTTAGAAAGTTAGTTTGTTTTGCTCATTAAGACAAAAAAAGGGAAAATCATAATTCTTCTAATTAATTACCTGCAGTGAAATGGTGAGATGCTCATGAAGTAAAGTTTGGTTCTTGTTCGATTAATGTTGATTTCCAGCCAATCGGACCAGGTGCTTAAAGCAATTTCAAAGTGTCGCAATTGCATGGGTACTGTTTTATAAATTGCATCAGGGCTTCCAATCGATCCCCATCTGATCATCAAATCATTCCAAAAGTACAAATTGTCATTATTCAGCATAATTAGCTCAAACATATGGAAAGAAGCACATGAAATATTGTTGAAGAAAAAAGTTGTTTGGAAAATTAATTAAACCCGTATTATTATGCTAATCTAGCAAATTATAAATCGACTACGTACGTACAAGAGGCAATTTACTCGTAACTTCATAGAGTAGCACATTAGACCTCATAATTTCAAAAAGTAATTATTTGTCAAATTGACAAAACACAAAGCTAGAATTTGCTATTAGCTCAAAAATGAAAGAAATGGGATTGTTGTACTAACACGGTAGTTAGTTGAGGTCCGATCCACCATATAAAGGAATCAAAGATGAGTATGTCAGCATCGGTCCAGTGGCGGGCATGTTTTTCAATAGCCTTGATTTTAATCGCACGGTCTTCTACCCGATGGAGTGTTGCATCATCTGAATTAGATTCCACAAGGAATGGAGACCAGTAGAACCCAATTGTTGCATTGTATTCCTTCCTCAACAACCAATATTAATTATTCACAAGAAAAAAACTATGTAAATTTATGAAAATATATAATGCAAATGCACAATACGAATAACATATGTTCAAATCCTGAATTTCATTCTTTGGTAAACATCGTCATTACTAATTTCGCTTCTATGAAGTCGTCTAGTTCCCGAGATAAGGTGAGATCGATATTATCAATATATTATCAAGAGAATTCATATCTAGTGTTTTCGCATCATGAATCTATATGTCAAACTTTAGGTGAGGTAAGTATAACTATGTTTAACTGAATATTAGGACGTGGTATTTTGGAAATTAATTTCACGGGTTATATAAGTTTTATCTCATAAACCAAATGCGGTTTCATTTCAGATATACGTTTCGTAGATTATTTGATCTCAGGAACAAAGTACAAAGAGATAATTTTTAGGCTTAGAGATTACTTGTCTCATTTCTAAACTATACCAATGTTTTAGAGATAGGTCCATATCTAAAACTAAATGACTCCTATATATATATCTTTTATATAATATAATAGAGTTCAATAAATTTGAATTTCGTATTTGAAAACGAGTACTGGCAAAATGAAAAGGTCCACCAGAGATAAAATTGCTTACAGTTGCCTTAATGAAGCGCAAGTTGCCCTTGGAGAGAAAATATTTGTGTGAAGATGGAGGAAGAGACGACTCAATTAGGCAAAGCATTGAATTCCATTGGTTTCTATTAAGGGAATCCCCTACGTATATCAGCTTCTTCCCCCTTATTTTCTCCAGAAATGCCTTGGCGTCGAACCTATAAATATACACGCACAACCACCAACTCGATTTAAATCGGGGATCTCATTCGATCGAATCAGTAGAACGACTATCGAATATCATGAATATATATAGGTGGGAAAGAATTAATATGCATGTTACAACATAATATTTTGCGACTTCTTTTCATACGCATAAAAGTTTAAGTTGACAACATATTAAATTAGAAACCTTGGGAGATCGCAATGGTGTGGCTGCCACCGCCACTTTAGATAATTCATTTCATTTCTCCCGAATATCTGACAAGCAAAACTAGTCTCTATAAAAGAACAAGATTCCTCCTTGTATAGAGGGTACAATGTTTCATCATAAATCCATTTGCCTGAAAATAAGTTGCAGCCATCAATATTCGTGACCCTTGTGGCGTTCCTGTTAAACCCTCGCGTTATATAAACAGAAACAGTCGCTAAGGATAAAAGCAAGAACCCGGCAAGGTGATGAAACTTGAACACAATCTCACAAAGTTTGTGAACCCTTTTCTCATGTTTTCTCATTGCAGGCAATTGTAGCATCTACAAATTTCAATGTCATACACCGACCAATATTAAATGCATTCACTAAGTTTTTGGAAATTGTACGTGTTCCCTATTAAGCTTTATTATCTCATCACGTGCTAAATAGATTATCACTTGATGAAGAAAGAAATCAATCATTATTTTGACATTAATTCAAATATAATGTAATATTCTCATCTTGCATCACACATGACATAATCGGGACATGTCAAAAATGAAAAAGAAGCAAAGTTAGAGGGAAATGCCGATGTTTTCATAATATTGATAACAAACCGCTAATATTGATAACAAAATGATTAATTTTAAATAACTTTAAAAAATAAATTGAAAAAATATTTGTTTGACAATTCAAATTTATAATGAACTAACTTATTCTAATTACTAATTATTTCCTAAGGGAAAAGAAAAAAATAAGTAGCTAAAAGCAAACTCTCACCTCAGCACCAACCCTTTTCAAATAAACCCACTATAAATTTGAATATCCAACATATATTTGTGTAATGCCATTTACTAGCATTTTCATAATATTTTTTAAATAGCTTCTTAAGAAAAAAAATATGTAACTTTCAGAAATGACAAACACAACCATTTGAAACTAACAATTTGACTAAGAAAGTTCATAAGGGAGAGTCACCGATATAATTAAAAAACCTTATATTAAACTAAACCTTGAAAATACCGCTGCTAATTAATATCCCAAATAATTATATACCATCATAGTAATCGTTTTCACCTTAAATTACATCATATATCTCAATTGACTACGTACTACCAACTTTCAATTGCTTAGTTATCACTTAACAAAAAGATTCTTCTTCAACAAAGTTTGTAAAATATATTCAAAAAAGTCTGAGCAAATGATAAATATAAAAAATCAAAGCAAATAGCTGCTGCAAATCAAAATTTGCAGCAACATTTGCTACTGAAAATTACAAAAAAATTATCTACAAATGGTTATTCAGCCGCTATCGATTTGCAGTAGTAAAAAGCTACTGCAAATTGAAAATCGTTTCAGCAGCTATTTGTTGCTGTAATTGCGATTTGTTGCTGCAATTGCAATTTGCAGCCAAGCGAAAAAGTTTTTTTTTTTTTTTTTTTTTTTTTCCTTTTGGCTTTAAAAAAAAAAAAAAAAACATAAATTGTTTTGAGCTACTTGTTCCTGCAAATTTTATCATTTAGATGTATATACACTTCCTTTACAGCGGCAAGTTTGCTGCAGTCATTTGCATTTACAGTAGCAAATGTTGATGCAAAACAAAATTTGCAGCAGCTATTGGCTTTGATTTTTTTTTTGTTTTCTACTTGCTTTTAATCTTTTCGTATTTACAAATTTGGACAAAGAAATAATTAAGCTATTTATTGTTTAAGGACCAATAATTAGATGAAATAGCCAACTTAAGGCACCAAAAGTGGAGAGATGCCAACTTCAGACACCAAAAGTGAAATTTTCTCGAGCAAAACATAATGAGATGTGAAAAGTGCAAGGATTGGTAGACCTGGAAGCTCAGCAAGAGTAATGATATCCATTGTTAGTTTACTAGAATAATTCTTTCTACAATATTGAACCATATACCAGTAACTGCAACTTCAAACACATATCACTGTATCCCACAGAAGCCATAAACTAAAGACACTGAAGTCAATGTGGATACTAATTAGTAAACACAACAAGGGGACATATACCTAAGACTTCTGATGGGTTCTGTATTGCAAAAAACTTAAGATCTTGCTGCAATTTTGTGTTACTATGTTACTGAAATTCGAGTATCATCTTCCCATTTGCTCTTAGGTATCTCCCCAGAATCGGCAATGAGTACCTTCTTCCTTGGCTTGCCACTGTATGTTCCTGCACCACCCTCGATAGCATACACAGTGTCCATGCCGTCTATGACTTTGCCAAAAACAACATGCTCTCCATCCAACCTGTGCCATTTTTCCAAAGAACTTGAGGAGAATTCTGGACAGCCACATTTCAACTACTAGACTAAAAACGAGCTTTACAATAATATATAGAGACAACGATGTGATTCCCTGAAGTTCGGTTTAATTATATATGCCTCCCTAATTACAGAGACACCCCCTAAAGTTTGAAAAAATGCTCATGATTTTCGAGGTCGTGTTTTTTCAAGCATTAAGGGCTTTCTCTATAGTTATTCAGACCTTAGAAGGCATATTTGTAGTGGTTCTTAAACTCCAGTGAGTGTGTATAATTACTCAAAACTTGATGGGAGATTTCTATAACAATGCCTAATTATCCCTAATATATATCACCATATATTAACATATATTCGCATATATTATTCTAAATCACTAGTGCGGATGTTTACATCTTGAGGGTTTCTTTTAACTAGAAAACTTCACTCTCAGTTTGAACAATCACAGACTTCCCCCTGAGACTTCAAATACCATAAATTATAAGGACCTGCCTTTTACCTTTTCTCAAACTTATGGGTGTTTCTAAAAATTATACAAAACTCAAGAGACTAACTATAACGATTTTCAAACTTCAGAAAGTGTTCAAAATTATTCAAACATCATGAGAGCTTTCTATAACTATACAAGACTTCTAGGGGTGTCAAGGTTTCACTACAAGATCGACTACAGGGCCATGATGAAGCTTAAAAATCAAATAGTCCATCTTTTTCAAAATATATTTTGAAAGAGAGGGACTATTTGATTAAAATCTTCATCATGCCCAGTAGTTGATAAAGTAGTGTTGCCTCGATATTAAAACTTACCAGTAAGCCTTGACTGTCGTAATGAAAAACTGTGAACCGTTAGAGTCGGGCCCTGAATTCACCATGGAAACAACGCCTGCAAAGATTAGATTGACAAAGTGAGATTAGTTCTACATCTTGTGTGTGTGTCAGAGAGAGATAGAGATAGAGATAGATAGATAGAGAGAGAGGTTATCGAGAAAAAGGAACAGAATGTAGAAATCTACAAGTGTCTCGGATAAAATAAGATACTACAAGATCAAAGCAGACCTGGATGGGAATGCTTCAACTTGAAATTCTCATCTCGGAAGGTGCCGCCATATACAGATTGATTTCCTCTTCCATCTCCGGAGACGATATCTCCACCTTGTATCATGAATCCAGGTATAATACGATGAAATGGTGTTCCCTTATAATGGAGAACTTTTCCGTTACGAGCTTTTCCCATCTCCCCTAATTCCAGAAAAATAAAATGCTAGTTTAGTGGAGAATGAAAGAAACAAAACGGAGGCTATTTAGGAAAGCCTTTGAGAAGAATGCTGCTAAAGACAGTGCCAAGTTTAATAGTAACTAGTTAATTACCTGTACATAGAGTCCTAAAATTCTCTGCAAAGAAAATTTCGAAAATAATAAGAAATATTAAGGCAAAAGAAACAAGAGAAGAAACTATTGAGATATTTAAGCAGAAAATAAGACATTACCCACAGTTTTTGGCACAACTTCACCATATAATCCAATAGTAATTCTTCCTGTACATATTTTAGGTGTAAGATGTATAAAGTAGAACATAAAACAAATACAACATGCAGAACAAACAAAACCTTTCGACTATGATTAGTCAGAGGATTTCATGCCAACTAATTTCATATTTGACACAACAAATAGGGAGAGAAACTGGTGGAAACACAAGAAACCAGAAGATACTGATGAGATAGCAGGTACTCAGCTTATTATTACTTCTCAAAATACATAGGCAAATGATCTGCATATATACATCAGACTGGTTGACACTGTAACAACTATTTACACAGATCCTATACTAAATTCCCACCAAAAAAGAACAGTTCGTGAAGCAGCTTTGGAAGATAGTTTGACGCAATGGTACGACAAAGTAATGGAAACATTTTTCAAATCACTGGTTGGTAGAAATCAAAATCAGCCACCTGGAACTCATCATGAAACAACCAGATGTTTATGGATCTAAAGTGTGTGGAGATTTCGGGAAACGGAATTTATACCGGAACCACACATATAATATGAAAGGGCCATACCTATCCGTTGCTTATCTATGTCAACATCTAAGAATACCCTGTGTGTGATTTCGTACACCTCTCCTGCTTTCTCCACCTCCTGGAGATAAAGAGAAGAAACAACGCAGAAAAAGAAGGGTCAAAATAGTACTCAAGTGTTGAGGGAATAACCTAGTATAAAATGGTGTCAGGGAATTACAGTAAAAAAAAATTAATGCACGTACACAACCATCTAGAGATATTGAAAGGGTAATGAACTCATCTATAAAAATAAACTAAGAAAAACAAAATTGCACCTGTCTCTAGATTATTTACCAGGACCACTATCGTCAATTCCTTAGAACTTTTAAAACAAGTTGTAATCACACATAAAGGGAAGTACCTTTATTGCGAACAGTTGAAGATGAAGAAAGACTGATGTTCGTACAAAACATGTTTCCTACATTGCTTGCATTGAGTTAGTGTGCCATACTAGTGGCATTGAGACTTGATAATTTAAAGGTACTATCTAATTAGTTATCAATTAAAAAATTACAAGAATGCAACACTCCGACTTGGCCGTATACTGCCTAATCTAAGAGTCCATATGCCAACTTCAGTTACTTCAGTGCAAAACGCAGAATATATACTATGGAAAGTTGAGGAGCTGAAAGCTTAAATCCAAATTCTAATTCTCAGTCTATAATATCATCTAATTCCCAAGAGGGTCAAAGGTATACAAATAAGTTTTATACCCAGACTCTTATAAAAGACAAGCAACAAAAACCACAGAAAGACACAAATGTAAACATATAGCACAAAGAATAATTTAATATCAAAAGATTAATTGGTCGAATGAGCTTTGAGATAGACACAATTAGCAAAGCTAATAATGCAACAAACAAAAACCCTTAAAAGTTTCCAGAAGATAATGCATAAACAGCTGAAAGATTAGTCTATCTCGAAGAAACTGAGGTATAACATCTACTGATACAACATGAATAGCTCTTTATGAAATTTTTGCAGTAAATTCTACCTGCTAATGGGTCTTTAATTCAATTGGGACTCGGCTTATTTTTGCAACATTTTGCAAAGTTGAGTTCATAATTTTACCTAATCCTAAAAAATCTCCATTTTGCTAATTAAATCAATCATAGAATACACATTGCTAAATATGAACAATCCCAGATAAATAATAAGTAACTTTAATTTGTTTAATTATTAGGATCAGATTAATCCCAATATTCATGGATATTATTATTGATTTTTGAAACATCTAATCTTGTTTTTACTTTTTCGTAGCTGATTACGGAGTAAGTTTTAAAATGGTATACTGTATATTATTTAAGCCCGTAGAACGGCCGCCTACCACAGTAATGATTAAATAGCGACTTTCATGTTCTAAAATACTTTAAAAATATTATTATAAACTATCTTAACTATGATTTTTATTGTTTACAAAACACAAATAATAGTTGTATACAGTGTTCTAATAAATTGACTTCTAATCTTTGATGGGAAATATAATTATTATTTATTGAAACTATTTGTATGGGTTAGAAAACACAAATAATAGTTGTATACGTAATTTCTTTTCATACTACGGAACATATTTTCCATTTTTAGTAGAGTTAGATTGATAATGTCAATTATCTGCTTTTTGTTATATAATAATTACTTACTGAATATATGTGAATACCTATGTTGTGAAAGTAGATCTGACGAGTGCTAACTGTATTTAACTCTTTTTTAATTCAATCAATCGCTAACTAACTTTCTTTTATAACTGTAATCGTCGTTATAACTAATTTTTAAGTCACTCGCTAACTGTAATCGGCATTAAACCAGACTTGCTCGCCCAATTCACAACAGATTTTACTCGCATTGCAATGTTTCCCGCCCAATTCACACTTCATCCTCTCCGATTTTTCTCGAGCAACAACTTCGCCATTCACTTTAATGGCTCCTCCTGCACAAACTTCCCAAGCGATCGGTGATAACGTTGTCAAAAAAGGCATTAGGTTCGTGCAAAGTGAAGGGAAGAAATTTTTCTGGTTTGCAACATTTGTATCCCTTTCTTACTGTTGCTATACGGGAATATACTGGTTTCTGTATCGATTGACTGAGATCTATGGAAAAGAGTACCCACGTCTACTGCCTTTTGGGGCCTTGGTTATTGGACTCATACTTGAGATATTTGTGGTGTTTGTTGCATGTGCAGTTGTTCCACGCATCTCCAGGTTCTTGACACCAACTTTTGCGGTTGAACGAAGTAACTTCTCGAAAATGTTAATCGCGGGGATAAAAAATGTGTTGAGATTCCTGGCTGCTTGGGGGTTCCCGATGTTATCCCTGGTTGAGATTCATCATCTCCAAAATGTAGCCATGCACGCTATTGCTGCTTTCATACTAACATTGTATTTTCTTGGGTTAGCTGTATGGAAGGTCGAGAATTTCGGTTTTGGTGATGCTGCTAATTCGGTGCTAATTGGGTTAGTGATAGCGTATCGCAATCGTGGTAAGGTCGTAATCGTCTCACTGCTGTCGTTTGTTCCGGCTACAACATTTCTTATCATACCCATCGGTATCGCCTTGGGCAACTGGGCCGATACCGGTCGGGAGATTGTTGAGGACAGTGGTGTTATGACGATCATCCAGCGGTGTAACATCGATGGGTTTAAAGAAGCTCTTCGTGTAAACAGTGCACCCGGTCAGTCCTCAAAAATATTGGACAGAAGTCTTGTTAGAATATAGAAGTTTGATATTAGTGTTTATAGGATAGTAGAAGTGGAAGTGTTTTAGAGTTTATAGAAAGTGGTGTTTTGGAATGGAGTACTTATCTCCAACTTCAATAGAATGTATTTCTCAAATGTTTTGCTTGATTACAAACTCCACCTTTAGGTGGTATTTATAGGTGAGGATGGATAATTCTAGATCCTCCTCCATACTACTAATCTTGATTATTTTAATTAGATATTTTTACATTCTCTAGAATTGTTCTAGGAATATTCTAGGTTTATTCCTAGAATATTCTTTACTTAGTAATGTAAAGATTATTCTAGTCCTTTCCACAATCTTAACAAACAAGCTAGATTTTTATAGACTATTCTAGAATATGCATCACATTTTCATACTCCTCCTTGATGCATTTCTCGGATACTCCAAGCATACTTCGTAAAAGTTGAAATCGATCTCTTGAAAGTGCTTTGTTAAAGATATCAGCTTGTTGTTCCTCCGTCGGGCAATACTTCATTTCAATATCTCCACTTGCTTGAACTTCTCTTAAGAAATGGTACTTGATAGCAATGTGTTTAGTTCGATTATGTTGAACTGGATTCTTTGCCATTGCTATTGCTGATTTGCTGTCGGCATAGATAACTGTAGGCCCTTCTTGCTGTTGACCCATGTCTTCTAAAATTCTTCTTAACCATATAGCTTGACAAGCTGCACCAGCTGCTGCAACATACTCTGCCTCTGCTGAAGATTGAGCGACAGACTGTTGTTTCTTTGATCCTCATGATATTATCCCTGAGCCAAGCTTAAATGCATAACCAGAAGTACTCTTCATGTCATCCGCAGATCCTGCCCAATCACTATCAGTAAAACCAAGAAGATTTTCTTCTGAACTTGGTTCATACCATATGCCAAAATTCTTCGTTCCTTGCAGGTATCTGAGGAGTCTCTTTGCTGCTCCAAGATGTGTTTGGCTTGGACTCTGCATGAACCTTGATAGCAGACTTGTCGCATACATGATGTCGAGCCTCGTGGCTGTTAGATAGAGTAAGCTTCCAATTAAGCTTCGATAGATGGAAGCATCAACATGTTTCGCTCCATCTTCCTTTTTGAACTTCTCATTTGGAACTAATGGAGTAGCAACAGGCTTGCAGTCTTCCATCTTGAACTTCTTCAGTAGATCTTCAATGTACTTTTTATGTGATATGAAAATGCCTCCTTCTTCTTGACTTATCTCCATACCGAGAAAATAGTGCATCAATCCCAAGTCACTCATCTCAAATGTGTTCATCATATCTTCCTTGAATTCTTGAATTAAGTTTGTGTTGTTTCCTGTGACAATTAAGTCATCAACATAAAGAGAGATGATAAGAATATCAGTATTACCTTGGGATTTGATGTAGAGAGTTGGCTCATTTTTGCTCCTCCTGAATCCTTGATCGATAAAATATCCATCGATCTTGCTATACCATGCTCGAGGTGCTTGTTTAAGCCCATAGAGTGCTTTCTTTAATCGGAGTACTTTCCCTTCTTCTGTCACGAATCCTTCTGGTTGCTCAACATATACTTCCTCTTTTAGTTCTCCATTCAGGAATGCTGACTTGACGTCGAGTTGAAAGATTTTCCATTGTTTTTGTGCAGCAATAGCTATAAGTGTTCTTATAGTATCCAATCGAGCTACTGGGGCAAATGTCTCCGTGTAGTCGATCCCCGGCAGTTGAGCATAACCTTTTGCTACAAGTCTTGCCTTATGTTTTTGAATGGAACCATCGGGATTCAACTTTGTCTTATAAACCCACTTTACTCCAATCACTTCTTTGTTACTTGGAGGATCAACCAACTCCCAAGTTTGATTCTTTTCTATCATTTTAATCTCCTCCTCCATAGCTTTAACCCATACTTTTTCTTTAGATGCTTCTTCATAATTAGGTGGTTCCAAGACAGTAAAATTGCAAGTTTCATAAATATCTCTTAAAGATCTCATCCTTAGTGGTGGAGATTCTGGTAAAGAGTCTAGCTGTCTTGGAGTACTAGATTTTGAGGAGGATTTAGGAGTCGTACCTGGACTTTCTTCTCCATCATCTTCATCTCTTCCATTTTCCGCCGGTAATGGTGTAGGTACCCATTTTTTGTCTATATTCTCCGTCTCCCAATTCCACGCGGCTTGCTCGTCGAACTCAACGTCACGGCTTGTAACAAGCTTTTGAGTCTCAAGATTATAAATTCTATATCCTTTCGATTGAGAGCTATAGCCAAGAAAGATACCTTTTTCCGTCTTGTCTTCTAGCTTGTGCCTCTTTACTGAAGGAATATGGACGTAACAGATACATCCAAAAACTCTTAGATGTTTGGCTGAAGGCTTCTTTCCAGACCAAGCTTCGATTGGTGTCTTGTTGAGAACAGCTTTCGTTGGACACCTATTGAGTAGATAGACTGATGTATAGACAGTCTCTGCCCAAAACTTCTTTGGCAATCCTTTTTCAGCGAGCATTGATCGTGCCATCTCCATAACTGTTCGATTCTTTCTTTCGGAAACTCCATTTTGTTGTGGAGTGTAGGCGACTATAAGTTGATGCTCCATTCCTTCATCTTCGCAGAACTTGTCAAATTCTTTAGAATTGTATTCCGTACCTCGGTCATTTCTCAACTTTTTAATCTTGTGACCACTTTGTTTTTCAACAAAGTTTTTGAATCTTTTGAAAATTCCGAAAACTTCTGATTTTTCTTTGAAGAAGTAGACCCAAGTCATTCTTGTATAATCATCTATAAAGAGGATAAAGTACCTGTTTTGACTGAGGGAAGGTGTTCGCATTGGGCCGCATACATCAGTGTGGACAAGCTCCAAAATTTGTGTAGCACGCCATGCTTTTTCCGTTGGAAATGGTTGTCGGTGCTTCCCATGCATACATCCTTCACAAACATTCTCCTTCTCCTTTATCAGGGGGAGATCTCTCATCATATTTTTCTGATGAAGTAGTCGTATGGCATTGAGATTATAGTGTCCAAATCTTCGATGCCATAAGCTTGTGTCATTAAGTTGGGCCACCATAGCTTTTTGCTTCGGATATTGCCAGTGAATAGGAAAATTCCTGTTTCTTCCCATTTTCACTTCGGCAATTTCCATATTATTTTTCTCATCATAAATTAGACAGGAACCTCCCTTAAAGTGTAGAGAGTACCCATTCTCCATCATTTGGCCAACACTTAGTAAATTTTGATCAAGACTTGGTACTAGGAGAACATCTCGAATATAACGCGTACCTTTCTTTGTATCGATGGCGATCGTGCCCTTTCCTTTTGTCTCCACCAGTTCTCCATTGCCCATCTTAACTTTAGTCTTGATCGAAGTATCGAGATCGCAAAATATCCTTTCATTTGACGCCATATGGTTGCTGCATCCGCTGTCGATATACCAATCTTCATCTTTCTTCTCGGTTGCGGATTGGCATGCATAGAAGAGGTGTTCATTCTCCTTTTGATTCTCTGAATAGTTGGCCTGATGATTTTTCTTTAATCGGCAATATTTTTCTACATGCCCGAACTTCTTACAATTTCTACACTGTGGCTTTCCTCGATGGTAACAATCTTTTTCTAAGTGATTAGTCTTTTTGCATATACGGCAAGGGGGGTACTCACCTTTATTCTCCTCACGCTTTGAGTTTTCATCTTTGTTCCATCCTCGTGAGTCTCCTCCTTCTCTTGATTTCTTATTCTTCACGTTGAGCTTTGATTGAAAGGCACTCTCAAGTGAATCTTCGTGTCACCTATTCAATCTTTGCTCATGAGCTTGTAGGGAGCCCATTAATTCTGCGATTGACATGGTTGAGAGATCCTTCGATTCTTCAATAGCTGCTACGATTGGATCATACTTCTCGGGAAGACTGATCAAGATCTTCTGGACAACTCTTTGATCGGAAATGTCATCTCCATAGGCTCTCATTTGGTTAACAATCTCCATGATCTTCGAGCAATAATCTTTGGCTAGCTCCGAGTCTTTCATTTTTAGATTCTCTAAATCTCTCCTCAAGCCTTGTAATTTAATAGTTTTAACCTTAGCATTGCCTTGGAACTCCTCCTTTAAGATGTCCCAAGCTTGCTTTGCTGTTTGTGCATTTCTAATTCTTGGGAAGATAGATTCGGCAACGGCTTGTTGAAGAAGAAAAAGAGCTTTTGCATGTTTTGTCGTAAGTTTTGTTGAACTTACCTCACTTGAGGATGACTCGTAGCCTTCTTGTTTAGAATTAGAGATGCCTTTTTCAACAAAATCCCGAAGACCATGAGACTCGAGACATGTCTTCATCCGAATGCTCCAATAGTCGTAGTTTTCGCCATTGAACAATGGAATTGATTCCGACATGCGAGAGAAAGCCATTAAGCCCGTTCTAGATTGAACAAGCTCTGATGCCACTTGTTAGAATATAGAAGTTTGATATTAGTGTTTATAGGATAGTAGAAGTGGAAGTGTTTTAGAGTTTATAGAAAGTGGTGTTTTGGAATGGAGTACTTATCTCCAACTTCAATAAAATGTATTTCTCAAATGTTTTGCTTGATTACAAACTCCACCTTTAGGTGGTATTTATAGGTGAGGATGGATAATTCTAGATCCTCTTCCATACTACTAATCTTGATTATTTTAATTAGATATTTTTACATTCTCTAGAATTATTCTAGGAATATTCTAGGTTTATTCATAGAATATTCTTTACTTAGTAATGTAAAGATTATTCTAGTCATTTCCACAATCTTAACAAACAAGCTAGATTTTTATAGACTATTCTAGAATATGCATCACATTTTAATAAGTCTCTCGCTCGAATCTGGTGACCCACAAGCCATCCCTGAACCAGATTTTGATCCCGTGTTTTACGCAAAATGGTATGGGAGTGCTGTCGAAATCATTGCTGCCATGATATTTGTCCGTTGTTACTATGGTAATTAGATTATCGAAGTGTGTTTTATTACTTTTTTAATCGGTTGATCGCTAATGTTTGTTTGAATCTGTGTGTGCAGGGCCCTGATGTTAATGAAGTCTGATTAGGAAAGCTTATAAGGTTTGTTTCTAAATCTTTTTCTAGTTAATCGTACTTTGTGAAAGGTCAACAGTATGATTCTTGCTTCAATGGTTTTGCTTAGAGTTGTAAATTGAATCTGTTTTTGTTTTTGAAAACCGAATCTGTTTTTGTTGATGCACAGTAAGTTTCTAGTAATTCGTACTTTGTGAAAGGTCACCAGGTGTCATTCTTGCTTCAATGGTTTTGCTTAGAGTTGTAAATTGAATTGTTTTTGTTGATGCACAGTTTCTTGTTATTCTTCTCTTTTATGATCGGTAATAAGAAGTTGCTATACATTTTTTTGTTGGTTTAGCTAGGTTGAGATACATGTACCGTTTGGAAAACCATGTTGCTGTATTCAACACTATTTATTCTTCAAAAAAGTAATATTGGGCATCATAATAATTCTTAATTCTCCTTTGAACTGGACATTGTGCATAGTAAAAAAGTCCGTTTCAATACTTAGTTCCTTTAGTTTTTCATTTTGACTAAATCAAGGCTGCAGGGATGTGGTACCAAATTTGGATGTGCTTAAAATAAAACCAAGATAAAAAGAACTCAACGGTTGATGATTTTAAAGACTAAACTGAGAAAAACTAACTGTTCCGTTAGTTAATTTTAAATATATATATATATATATATATGTATCTATTAATAATATAAATAAACAGGTTTTGTGAGACAAAATGGAAGTTGTTGTACAAATAAAGTGTTTTCCAAATTTGCCCTCATTTTATTCATTTAAGCAAACAAGAAAAAGGGTTAATATTGTCATTTTGAAAGACTCCGCTATATTTCATTTCCCTATTTTGTGGGAAGAAGTTATTGTTTTACCTATTTTCTTTCCTCCGTTACTGCCAGTTTTTTTCAAATTACACTACCAATATTTTTTTTCTCCATTTCTCAATTCTTCATTTTTTTATATAGAAAGATTTAGTGCTTCATTTTCGGATTTAGTGCTTCATTTTGATGTTTTTCAGCCCATTACATTTGTGGGACTGTATTGTAAATTCTCCAACATAACCACACCCACTTCCTCCTCAATTCCCGTGCATATCTCAACTCCTTCTACTCGAAGGCCATTATAGAATGTTCGACCCTTCTTATTCCTACTAAATGATACATATTATCAATTCTCAGTTTCATAATTTTTTTAGTAGTTTCCTTTATTTTCTTTTTAACGAAGGTGAACGCAAATTCGAGACCAATGCCCACCAAATTATGCAATATGCACTTGCCAATAACAATGTCTGTTGAATAAGTTACAACTAATGTATTATATCTATGCTTTTAATATTCTTTTTTTTTTTTTTCATTTCTTGACAGGTCCATTGTCCTTCAAGAGAGGCATCACAATTGAGACTCTTGCAGAAGAACGAGGAAGAGAAAAGGAGAAAGATGAAAAAGATAGTGGAACAAGGAAGAGAAGATAAGGTAATGGTAACTCTATGAATGTATTTTCTTTCCTGTTGTTCTCGAGTAGTTTGTTAATTTTTAACATATGAATTGAATATGAATGTCTTTTCCTAATTAAGATATGAATTTCAGTTGAACACAAATTTGTAAAAGAACATGGCCTAATATTTTATTTACTACAGGTTATTTGTGAATCTTTAAGGATGTTATCTTGACAACTACTGTTGTTCAATTTAATTCCTTTCTTTTCTTTCTTTATCTTTCTTACTGGATTAATTATTCATCACATTCTATTTACCATATCACATTACTTATGCAGACCATGTGATTTTTTATTTATCTCTTTAGAATCAATTGTACGTACTTGAGGGCCAGTTGACTTTTTATTTTATTTTCTTATGCGGCCATGAGATTTGATGGCCTAATTTTCAGCAAGATGTAATCTGGTGCTATGAAGGTAATTGTTCTGTTCCTGATTTATCTTAGGGAGATGATATATACAGAGCAAAATCCCTAATTACAGAGCAAATTCTCATTGTTTACTAATATACCCCTTTCACTTAATTGTTCAAATCATATTCCTTTTTAGATTTAAATACTGATTGATAATTAGCATATTTTAAACTTAACCAAGACACTCTCTTTCCAGTTAATGAGATTGAAAGATCATCTTCTTTTATATAAATATGGTAAATCATGTGAATACCCTACTACATATAAATATAATTAATTACTTTAGTTTTGACATTTTTTTTTCTTCAAAATTTTGGATCTAGATCTGTTTTTTCCACTCAAAAATTCTAGCAATTTTTTCCGTCTGAAAATCATTGCAAATTAAATGAGTTTAATTTTATTATTATGTGTAAACAATATACAGGATGTTGTATTAAATTATGACGGTTAGGAAGGAAATTAAATGCATTCAGTAGAGGTAGGGAATTTAAGTGTGAATGACAAAAATCGTATTTTTTGAGTAAACATTCTACTTGTCTTACAGTTGTTCGTAAATAAGGCGCATATTCCTGAAATTAAAAAAATTTGTTGAATTCAACCATGCATGTTTTAACTTCAAATTTCATACAAGCTTTGAACTTTAAATAAGCACTCACATGTCTAGAACTTTTTTATTAAGAGCACATCTAATTTCCTTGTGAAATTTCGCATTAGACGTAGAGCAATATGATATGCAGCCATTGTGGAACATGAAGAATTTTTTCCCTATGTATCATTTATTTTATTATTAGTGATTATTCTACACAGTTTTGAAGTTATGCTACTAAAGTTTGCCTTTCTTTGTACAAATTCTTAATGCATTGTGAGTTTAATATATGTAAATAGATTTTTATTAAGTAATTTATGTATAAAAAATATTTTTTATTTTATAGATAGAAAGATACTATTTCCATTTTACTACTAATTGGTAAGAGGGATGCTTTAATTAAGTTTTTAAAGATTCTGCTAATTATTGATAGGTATTGAAAAGGAATTGAATTTAACTCCTAATTTAACAGGGGTATAATTGTAAACAAGAGAGAATTGCGCCGTAATTAGGGATTTTGCTCTGTATATATCATCTCCCTTTATCTTATTGTGTGTTTTCACAATCTCTAATAAAAGGAATATGGATAAGTTTGTATTTGCATGCAGTGGTACTTTAATTAATTATTGTTTCATTTGTTGGATATGAAATTTTCTGCCATTTAGATTTGCAATTAGTAAACTTGATAACGTTTTGGGGAGATGGATTATTCTGTCATTTTATTATGTACAATATTTTTTGTTTCAACAGATGTAGCAATTAGTTGTGTCTCTTATCTATTTTTCTTTGTTTCCTTTTTCCTATTACTCTTATCCAATTTTCTTTTGTTTGTTTCTTCTTTCATTATAACTACAGGTATTTGTCACCGAAGCATATGCATATAGTGGATAAACCAGGTACTGCAAGGAGAAATGACCTTTGGAGAGCAAGGGAGATGCTTAAAGAATTAGGGATGTCTTAGGGGATCGTTAAGATCATATTGGGAGCATTTTTGGGTTCAAAGTTTTGTTTTTATCCATGCAACTTAATTAGAAGTTATTACCAACTTATGCCCACTTTTAGGAATAAGTTAACTGCCTTTTGTTATCCAAATTAAATCTCACATTCCTCATATTTCATATCTATGAATTTTCGTTTTCGTTTATACTGTTCATAGTTCTATCTATCATACTGCAACATTTGTCAGGGTCGCACTCACTTTACTCATGAGATATATTTTGATATTAGTTTGGCTACAAATTTGCAAACTCCTTGGAATACTTAACTACTTAAGGAAAAACTAACAAATAATTATTCCATCGTTCAATTTGCATGATTCTATGAATAAATGCACCTCTTTTAATTTTTCTTTGTCCGTACTCAACTGTTAAGCATACATATACACAATTAGTTGTCACCTATGATTTCATGTTAATTGATAGCATAAAATGAAAATAGACATGTTAATAGTTAATAAAAGGACGAAGAGTTCTCGGAAATTGTTTAAGAATGCATGAAGATTGGTTCAACAAACTCACTTCTATAACTCATGTGCATTCCGGAGTTTCTTAAACAATTTTTAATTTTATAATAGCATAAGTTATATAAAATAAAACGTTATAATGAAATACTCTTAAAAATAAACCACGACTTGCACGCAGTCCCCGTGTGCGTAGGTTTGCTAGTATATATATATAATAACGAGTAAAGTCCTCGTTCCTGCAAACTGAAAATCATTTTCAGCAGCTATTTGTTGCTGCTATTGCAATTTGCAGCCAAGTGAAAAAGTTTTTTTTTTTCCTTTTGGCGTTTTTTTTTCCTGTTGAAGAAAAACGTTTCCAAGTGAAATTAAAAAAAAAAAAACATAAATTATTTTGAGCTACTTGTTCCTGCAAATTTTATCATCTAGACGTATATACACTTCCTTTACAGCGGCAAGTTTGCTGCAATTATTTGCATTTACAGTAGCAAATGTTGATGCAAAACAAAATTTGCAGTAGCTATTGGCTTTGATTTTTTTGTTTTCTACTTGCTTTTAAATCTTTTTGTATTTTTTCTAGTTTATTTACAAATTTGGACCAAGAAATAATTAAGCTATTTATTGTTAAGGGACCAATAATTAGATGAAATAGCCAACTTAAGGCACCAAAAGTGGAGAGATGCCAACTTCAGACACCAAAAGTGAAATTTTCTTGAGCAAAACATAATGAGATGTGAAAAGTGCAAGGATTGGTAGACCTGGAAGCTTAGCAAGAATAATAATATCCATTGTTAGTTTACTAGAATAATTCTTTCTGCAATCTCGAACCATATACCAGTAACTGCAACTACAGATACATATCACAGTATGCCCCAGAAGCCATAAACTAAAGATTATGAAGTCAATGTGGATACTAATTAGTAAACACAAGGGGACATATACCTAAGACTTCTGATGGGTTCTGTATTGCGAAAAACTTGAGATCTTGCTGCAATTTTGTGTTACTATGTTACTGAAATTCGAGTATCATCTTCCCATTTGCTCTTAGGTATCTCCCCAGAATCGGCAATGAGTACCTTCTTCCTTGGCTTGCCACTGTATGTTCCTGCACCGCCCTCGATAGCATACACAGTGTCCATGCCGTCTATGACTTTGCCAAAAACAACATGCTCTCCATCCAACCTGTGCCATTTTTTCAAAGAGTTGTGAAGAATTCTGTTTTCAACTAGTAGACTAAATAACGAGCTTTATGGAAATACAAAGGGATAATTATGTCATTCACTGACCCCCTAAAGTTTGAAAAAACCTCTGACTGCTTCAGTTAAGCCGTGTCTACTCTACCCTCATACGACAATTCTATAACCACGCCAACCACCAGTAAGTACAAATGTAACTATACCTAACATATATCACCATATATTTACGTATACTGCCATCTAATGTTCTAAATCACTAGGGATTAATTAAATCTTGACGGCTTGTTTTAACTACAAAACTTCACTCTAGGTTTGAATAATTACAGACTACTCCCGAGACTTCAAAACCATGAATTACAAGGACCTGTCTGTAATGTTTTCTCAAACTTCACGGGTGTCTCTATAATTATACAGACCTCAAGAGAGCCTATTTATGATGTTTTTCAATCTTCAGAATGTCCAAAATAATTCGAACCTCATGAGACGTTTCTATGATTATACAAAACTTCCCAGGGTGTAAATGTCATTATCCATCAGTATTGTCAGGAACTAGCTCCAAGCCAACCAAAAGATCGACAGCATGCCCATATTGCAATGACATGTGCAAAACCATCTACTGGGTATATAATATATTTTGAAAGAGGTGCACGCTTTGGTTCAAACTCCAAAGTTTCATCATGCCCCGTAGGTGTACAGTGGAACCTCGATATTAAAACTTACCAGTAAGCCTTGACTGTTGTAATGAAAAACTGTGAACCGTTGGAGTCGGGCCCTGAATTCACCATGGAAACAACGCCTGCAAATATCAGATAGAGAAAGTGAGATATATTATGCCTCTTACTTCGTGCATGTGTGTGTGTGAGTGAGAGGGGGCGGGGGGTGTGAAAAATACAAGTTTATTGAATCACAGGAGATACTACAAAAGCATTGCAGACCTGGATGGGACTGCTTCAACTTGAAATTCTCATCACGGAAGGTGCCTCCGTATATAGATTGATTTCCTCTTCCATCTCCAGAGACGATATCTCCACCTTGTATCATGAATCCAGGTATAATACGATGAAATGGAGTTCCCTTATAATGGAGAACTTTTCCGTTACGAGCTTTTCCCATCTCCCCTAATTCCAGAAGTAAAAGGCCTCTAGTTTAGTAAAGAATGTAAGAGACAAAATGGGAAGCTCTTTTAGGAAAGCATTTGACAAGGCCAAAACCGTGAAAAGTTTAATATTAATTAGTCATTTACCTGTACATAGAGCCCTAAAATTCTCTGCAAAGAAATTTCGTTGCAATTAGAAATTTCAAGCCAAAAGAAACAAAAGAATATATAGAGATATTCAAGCAAAAACATTACCCACGGTCTTTGGCACAACTTCCCCATACAAGCCAATAGTAATTCTCCCTGTAGATTTTTAGGGGTAAGATATACACAGTTGAACATTAAACAAATACAATATGCACACAAACAGAACCTTATGTCTATAACTTGTTTGGGGATTTTATGATAACTAGAATTTCACATTCGAGACCCAAAAAGGGAGAGAAGCTGGTGGAAGCACAAGCAAGCAGAAGATATTGATTAGGTGAGGCGTACTCAGATTATAATCACTTCAAGTAATAGCTTAAGTAAATGATATCTGTATGTACATCAGAGTGGATTGCACAGTAACAACTATTTAGACAAATCATGTAGTGAATTCCCACAAGAAAATGGGCTCTGGAGCATCTTTGGAAGATAGTTTGACGCAATGGTACAACAATTTAAAGAAAACTTTTTTTTTTCAAATCGGAATCAGCCACCTGACACTCATCATGAACTAACAAAATGTTCAGGATCAAAATTAAAGGTGCAAACTAGAATGGAGATTTTGGGAGAACGAACTTATAATGGAACCACACGAAAGAATACGAAGGGCCCATACCTATCCGTTGCTTATCTATGTCAACGTCTAAGAATACCCTATGCGTGATTTCATAGACCTCTCCAGCTTTCTCCACCTCCTGGAGATGAAGAAAAGAAATAAGCCAAAAGAAAAGGGCCAAAATAGTACTTGATGTTGACTGAATAATCAAGAATTTAAATGGCATCAGGATTAAATTAAAGTAGAAAAAGGTAATGCAATGAATATACATAACCATCTAGAGCTATTGAAAAGGTACTTGAACTCATATATGAAGATAAACTAGGCAAAACAAAACTGCACCACTCTCTAGCATGTTGCATATCTATGTTGAACTGAAAATAAGGCCTCATCTCCAGATTATTTACAAGGACCCCCATAGCCAATTTCTTTAAACTATTACATTATGTTGCAATCACATATAGGTAAGTACTTTGTAGCATTAAGTTGAAGATGAAGAACGATCGATGTTCACAAAAATAAAAATAAAAATCCTGCATTGCTTGCTGTGAGTAGCTTGCCATGCTAGTACTGAGACTTGTTGATTTAAGGGATAACCCGAGCTAAACAATTCCATTTTCCAGCAAGTGAAGCTGTGTCTTTTCGTGGCTCATAAACTCACTAAAGGTAACACATTTTCATACCCTCCTTCATTACCTTGTATATGAAATATGAAATGACTGTGTCCAAGATATGATGCATGATGCATGCCTCAACCGTATTATCTTTAGAGCCACCTCTTCATATTAATTAAAGAAACTGCACATTAGGTCTATTTACTATGTAATTAGTGAATCACTTACAGAATAAAAAGAATGCAACCCTCTAACCAGGCCCTATAATGCCTATTTAAGAGTGCATATGCCAACTTCAGTTAGTTTTCCACAAAACAGAATCAATACAGTGGATAAGTTGACAAGATGAAATCTTGAATCCAAATTCTCATTCTCTGTCTATAATATCATATAATATTATAGACTCTTCAAAAAAGACAAGCAACAAAATCATCAGATAGACACAAATGTAAACACATAACACAAAGAACAACTTACGAACATCATGTTAAATGATTAATTGGCCGAATAAGCTTCGAGATAGTACATAATTAGCATTCCTCATAAAACATCCAAAGCTAATGCAACGAACAAAACCCTTAAAATTTCCAGAAGATAATGAATAAAACAACTGAAAAACTACTCTATCTCGCCCAACCGGAAGAAACTGAGGTGTAACATCTACCTGATACAAAATAATTTCCCGCACTAAGAACTCTTTCAGAAATTTTTTGCAGTAAATTCTATCCACTGCTGGGTCTTAATTCAATTGGGACTTAGCTTATTTTTTGCACCATTTGCAAAGTTGAGCTCATAACTTACCTAATCCTAAAAAATCTCCCTTTTGCTACTTAAATCAATCATTCTCGTTTACTCATAAGAACATACATTGCAAATATGAGCTCATAAATGTTCATATAAGATTTGCAATATCACAATAATATCCCACTAAAGATTACAAATCTAAATTTACAAAAAAAAAAAAAAGAAACCCATGATCCGAAAATTCACAATCCACGATTCAAAACCCGCAGCCAGATCCACAATTAACAAAAGAAAAATGCTATAATTCAATCGCCAAATTAACACGTAATTCAAAATCCTAAAATAGCAAGAACAATAGCGAATGTACCTGTCGAGAGAAGGAAGTAGCGAGAAAAATGAGAGCTAGTACAGCCACGAAGATCAACAAACTCTTTGGTTGAATCAAAAATGACATCTCTCGACCCATTTTCTCTCTCAATTTAATTCATCTTCTTCTTCGCTATAAAATAAAACAGGCATTAAGTGTGTGTCAGTAGGTGTTTGTAAAATTAAATTGGGGGGTTTTTGTCAACTCTCTGCTCGAGGCGAACAATCGCAGATAAATAATTGCTAAGTAACTTTAATTAATCCCAATATTCATGAGCGGATGCAAATTATTATTATTTTGATTTTTGAAACATCTAATGTTCTTTTTACTTTTTCTACGGAGTAAGTTTTAAAATGGTACGTATATACTGTAATTTATTTAAGCCCGCCTACCACGGTAATGATTAAATAGCGACTTTCTTGTTCTAAAATACATTACTACTTTAAAAATATTATTATAAATTGTCTTAACTATGATTTGTTTTGTTCACAAAACAAAAATAATAGTTGTATACAGTGTTCTAATAATTAACTTCTAATCTTTGATAAGAAATATAATTATAATTTATTTAAACTATTTGTAATGGTTAGAAAACACAAATTATTAGTTGTATATGTAATTTCTTTTTATGCTAAGGAACAATATTTTCCATTTTTATAACTTTAGTAGAGTTAGATTGAGAATTTCAGTTATTTGCTTTTTGTTATATAATAATTACTTACCGAATATATGTGAATACCTAAGTTGTGAAAGTAGATCTGTCTATCCAAAAAAAAAAAAAAAAGTAGATCTGACTGGATTGATTCCAAGATGGGCTTGGGATTTCTTCAAATTATCCAATAACCAACAGTACCTAAACTTGCTTTGTGTTGTCCAATATTATTGGGCTTCGTGAAGCAGCGAATTGGACATTTTCTTCTTTGGATAATTAAGCAGCGTATTGGACTTTCTGTAAGTCTATTCGAACAAAATTATCGCGTACCCCAGTCGAAATTTGAACAAACAAATTACAGTCTTGAAGCTTTAGTTTGGCGTTTATTAACTCACCAAGCCCATATAAAAAGATTTCCAGGTTTGCAAAAGTTCCACTTGGTCCGAGATACATGAACTTCCCGTTCAAATACGTGGGTGATCTAGGGAGAGCCAGCAACATTTTGTCTATCAAAAACAACAAGCTCCAAATACAAAGAATAAGTTATATTACATTCTTACTCAACCAAAGAATGTTGTTTGGATAATACGCGTAAAATGTAATTAATTGCAGTGTGGTGGTGTTTTATTTTTATAGAAGAATTGGAGTGTGGAGCTATGGGAAGTGTCGTGGGGTAGGGGAAATGAATTATTGCCTCGTTTTTAATTATTCTGTCAAATTTTATTATATAAATATACTTTATAGGGAAAATACATCATATGTTCTTTCCATAAATTAATGATGAGCTAATAATAGATTATATGTGATGACTTATTTCACGTACGTAAACAATAGTGACAACTCAAGGTGTTCTAGAGCTTGAACATATCAACAGATATATCGCCCATAAAAAAAGGCAAATGATATATACAGAGCAATTTTCCTAATTACAGAGCAAAAATAATAATTTTCCTCTTTTACCCTTCTAATTAAGACTTCAAGGATTTATTCTTTTAACTTCCTTAATTTCACGATCTTAAAGAAGTTAATCTCTCTCTAGAGTCTTTGGAAAACAAATCACGAACTGATATATTCAATCAAAATACAAAATTTAAATAGAAGAATTAGACTTAACCAAGAATATAACAATTTCAAAGTTATTATATTTAATTACAAGAATTTGCGGTATAGGTGAATGTCCTAATATAGATATATTAATACATAACATATACAACTATATATATATATATATATATATATATATATATATATATATATATATATATATATATATATATATATATATACATGAATACATATATAAATAATTGGCTAATGATATATACAGAGCAAAATCCCTAAAATCAGAGCAAAATCTTTAGAATTCCACTTTTACCCTCTATTTAATAAAGCAGATTATATCAATGTTGGTTGATTGCCTTATTATCTCCTTAATTGTTGCTACCATATGTAGAATCTAGATTATTTTCGTTATAAGAAGGCCACAAAAGTTCTTGGTGATGGTAATTCTCGTTATGAGTTTAATAATTTATTTTTGTAGTCCCTCAACTATCTTTTAATAAATTACAAAAGTTTGTTAATTGTTTTTTTTTTTCCTCTCGAGTGGTCTTAGATATGAAATAGACCAATTATTTTGAGGCAATCAAACAATTCGATCGAGCTGATTCTTTTTTTGTTTTGGTATTACTTTCAAGAATAATCTAAAATAAGAATTGCAGTATGTGGTATTATATAAAAAAAATTGCAAAATTTTTTCTATTTGAATAAAAGTATAACTTGTATTTTCAGATATTATAAGTACTTCTCTTTTTTCTTTTCTTTTTTTTCCTACAAACTTATGGACCCAAACATAATATAAATTTATAAAGTGATATACTGATAATTATATATGACTTATGATACCTTCAAAACAAATCAACACTGTCCATATTCATGTATTATTCACCGACATGAAGTATCTTTAGCCGAAAAACTTTGAAGGATCACAATTTTATTTATTCAAAATTCTTACTACTTCCATAATTTTTATTGATTAATGATCTATTTCTAGAACTTTTCCCTAAAAATCGTAAACATGATTATTCATTGAGAATTCATTCTAATTACTTGAAAGAAAAAAAAAGTATATTAATGTAAGATACGCAGTCATTTTGATTTGAAAATCCTTTGAGAAAACGTACTTATATTATTTACAATATTTTATTTAAGGAAAGACATCTAATCATGTAATTAATATGAAAGGATGGTTTTTAGTTAAGTTTTTAAAGATTCTGTTAGTTATTGATTGGTATTACAAAGGAAAAAATTAGAGATACATCTTAGAAGGGTATAGTAGAGAATACTGATAAATTTGCTTTGTGATTAAGGATTTTGCTCTGTTTATATCATCTCCCAAAATAATTATACATTTATGCAAACCAATATAAAGAAAAATCCAAGAACCTAAACAAATTATGAATTGCTAGTTTGTTCCACTTCGCTAACTTTTTATTTCAAAATTCTTATATCTCAAGCACTCTTTAATAATTTTAATTTTCTATGAATTAAATGGTTTTTGTAAAATATAGAACTCTTTTTTCCTATTTTCAAAATTTAATGTGAAATAATTTTAATAAAATTATGTGTACTCTTCTCATGTCAAACTAAACTCTGCCATCGTTACTTGTTTTATTTATTTATTTATTGAAAGTTTAAGTAATTTAAAAAATAATCCATCTAATAACTTAGATTTGTGCATATAAAATCTGGAGCTGTAAAATCAGAATTCAATTGATTTTGGATGTTATAGGACCGATAATGGAAAATATAGTTATGTCTTAATTATGATGTAAGATTTCTCTAATTAAGGATACTGGATCATACTAGTTAGGAATTATTCAATTACATTTTGTGGGATTTTTATTAGGAAAGGGTAAATATGAGATTTCATAGAAAATTGTTCTATAATTAGGGAAATTGCTCTGTATATATCATTTCCCATAAAAAAATGATTGATAACATTAAAGAGATTTTCTTCCTTCTTTTCTTGAGTAGAATGAATTAATAATTTCCATTGTTATGACTTGGAGGGAGTTGAAAGAATTTGAACTGATGAAATATTTCTCATACTCGATCGTTTAAAAATTGTTTTAAGGAAAAAGATGAATGAGTTAGTACTGTCCGTACGTTTGCGTCAACACCAATACAATCAATCACCAACTTATCATTAATAACTAAAATACCAAAATAATTCTGCACGAGAGGGAAAGAACCATCCATCTTAAAAGTTAAAATAACCCAACACAGATGCAATAGAATTCATGATGATGGTCAGTTCAATTAAAAATAGTAAAAGAAATATTGTATAAGAATTCATACTCTATTATTTGCCAGCAAAAGAATTTTTAGTTCAATATGATCACTTGGACACACATTTTTTAATCATACAGGATGTTGGAGATTCTCAAAGATGGGACTGCAGAGATGGTGTTCGATCGTTGTGTCTCAAAGAACACGGGACTTTTTTGATGAAATTAGCACAGGATGGAGCTAGTTGCCTTGAAGCTTTGATTTAATGAACCGAGTTTTTTTTTTTTTTTTTTTTCCTGCTGAAATTGGGCTTAAGATATTCGTTATTGGGGCCTGCTGTAATTTGGGCCATTTATTTACGAGGTTGGAGTTGGACTAAGAGTTCATGGATCAGCTCTTGATGGGCTCGATTAAAAGAGTTGGGTTTGCAATAGGGCTGCTTAAATGGAGGCTATTTATGGACCTCTTAGGTTTGGGCCTCCTCAACTTTCGACTTTAATATGAAGTTCATTTTCTTTTATGGACTTTATTATCAAGTTTATTACTGGCCTGTACTAATACATCTGGATCCTCCTGGGTGAGTACCTTCGGCTTTTCTATTTCCGGCCTCTAGGATATGATGGACATTTACGATTTATTTGGTTCACCCACTTTTGAGATATTTTGGGCCTATTACTTCTGGGGTGAATCCTTAATTGCAATCTTTTGCCTTAATAAAACAAAATTAAAATGACTAGACACTCATAGTTTTTATAATATCATAATTCATATAAAAATAAAATTGAGATAATAAATCTGAAAATGAGGAATAAAGAGAAACCAAATATAAGATTATAAAGATACATTGGTAAACAGAAAAACTAATTGAAAAACTGGAAACATAAAATATATAATAAATCTGAAACAAAAGGATGAAGTAAAGTGAACATAAAAAAAAAAATTAGTTAAAAAGGAATGAAGAGAAAACCAACATAAAAACAAATTTCTCTTCTTCTTTTCTCGATAGGATCATAAAGAAAATGCAAAACTGATATGAAAAAAGGAAAAAAAAAAGTAGAGAAATAACTTAAAAAATAAATATAAAAAATGAAAGAAAAACTAAAAATAAATTAAAAAAAACAAAAGAAAATCTGAAGACATAATATATACTTAAAAAATCAATATGAAATAAAAATAGACTTGAAAATTACAAAAAAAAAAAAAAAAGAAACTTATAGTATAAAATAAAGAGAAACCCGATTTAAAATATAGTAATGCAAACATTGAAAAACCAATAAGAATCTCTATATTGGAAACAGACTTAAGAATATAATAAATCTAAAAATCAAAAAACAACAACGGAAAACCCATGTAATAGTCAATTTAAACCGGAATACTTAATAAAAATATGGTAAATAAAAACTCTTGTAGATATACCTCTAGGCTTTACTAATACAGGAAAGATAAAGTGCTAAAGGTATAATTATTTAAAACAAATAGAGTAAAAACCATAAGATTCACAGAATAAGAGGTCAAGTGCAGTTTGCTATTAATTAGACCTAGTCCATATTGGAAGAATAAAATTGTCCCTTTTTCACAATATAAGACTAGAATATATAATATGCTGTATTATAGGACTAATATGATAAGGGAAAATTGCAAAACTGGTCCTTTAAAGCGGCAGTCTCCAATTTCAGTCCTTTAAAGTGGATCTTGATGCAATTTAGTCCTTCGACGCCGGAGTCAACGATTTTGACTCAAAAATTGGACGGATTCTTCAATTTTGAACCTCAACTCTGGATTTTGTTTTTTCATTTGCACCCCAAATCTTTTTAAAAAATTATATTTTACATCCTAAAATATTTCAAAAACATTTATTATGTAAAAGCTTAAGTTAAAATATTTAAAAGCATTATTTTAATTTTATAAATAATTTTATCACAATTGTATTTGATAAAGAAAATAAATTTTTTTTTTTTTTAAATAATCAATCATCTTCAACCTCTCTTCCTTCCACCTTGTCCTTCTCCTCCCCAAACTCACCTCCTTCGTCCACACACAATCACTAAAACTATGAGAGTGAATGTAGCAAAACAAGAGGAAAATAAGCTGATTTTCTTATCCGAGAACCACAAATAAGCAAGTAAGGCAGTGGCATTATTAAACCAACTATAATTTTGCTTGTACATACCGTCACAATACCACACATGAAACAAAAAACAGAGTGATATTCCTAGAGCATGCGGCAATAGAACATTTCTCCTAGACAAATTATTTTCTATTATTTGTTTATAATCTTCACATATAGCTAAAACGATTTTAAATCTGGGAATAGCCCAAATTAAAAAGTTGTCAATTGAATCTCTTATATACAAAATACGATGAGAGTTGACCCACTTAATCAAACAGTGAACAGAGTTATACACAAATGCATACCTGGACATTATTTTCATCAATCAGTATCTCTTTAGCCTTCTCACATAAGCCCCTAACATATAATCTGCATAATTGTTTACAGAAAATACAATACGGGCAACAATTATTTTTAAATAAATATAGAGAAATTAAATCACAGTATCAATTCACTATCATGTCATGGTTATTCTTTACTAGTTTAACCATTTCATTGATCAAATATAAAGAAATAAATCATTTCATTGATCAAATATAAAGCCCAGTTCAGTAGATTCAACATTTTCGATACAAAAAGAGGATCTTTCACTCAGTTATGTGAGTGTCGGAGAAGAAGATGAGTTTGGGGAGGAGAAGAAGACGGTGGGAAGGAGGAGACGTTGAAGATGATTGTTTTTTTTTAAAATAATTCTTTTCTTGATTTTTCATTAATTAAAGTGTTAACGGAAGACATTTGTGATAAGATTATTCAAAACATAAAAAAATAAATACTTTTTAATATTTTTAACTTAAACTTTTACATAATAAATATTTTAGGATGTAAATGTAATTTTTTGAAAAGATTTGGGGTGAAAATGAAAAGAATCTCAAAATTAAGGGTCAAAATCGAAGAATCCGTCCAATTTATGAGTCAAAATCATTGACTCTGACGTCGGAAGACTAAAATTGCATCAAGATCCTCTTTACAGGACTTAAATTGGAGACTGCCACTTTAGAGGACCAATTTTGCAAGTATACCTCTTTAAAGGACCATTTTTGCAATTTTCTCAATTTGATAAGGTTCTTTTATGTTTGCAATAAGAGCTTTATTGATTGCTATCATGGCACATTATGACATTGATTGCTACTTTTTTTTTATTAGATCCGATCCGACCATGAAAATATACAATTGGGCCTGTGGAGATTACTATTGTATGTTTTTTTTTAAACATAATTATAGACTTTATTTAACGTAAAATAGTAGTCTTAAATCTTAATACAAGGGGTATGTGACCCTATCAAATGAAAAACAACAGAAAATAAATCAAACAAAAGTAGGAGCTCTATCCATGGCGGACATGTATCCAACCGGCTGTAGCTGGTTAGTGGTACATTCCAATTTGCATAGCAGTAAGTGGCACCAAGTTTGATCGAATGATCAACAATCTGATTGATCTCCTGGAAGCTGAATTGGCTTGTAAGTGACGTGAAGATAGGTTTCCATTGCGTTAACTTTCTCATTTTACATTACATATATAATATAAATAGAGAGAGAGGAGTGAAATTAATTTGTGTTTATATCTATTGCATGTACACCGATACAAATATGCGTATAATATAGTAAATGTATGACACACATTCTTTTGAAAATGAATAATACCTATGGATATATCAATTTATTTGAATATATAAAATTATGCGTTACTATTAGTATAATAATTTACAATAAATCAATTTTTACCCTACAATGCATCAAAATTCTATTTATTAATGTATTAGTAAAGTTCTATTAGACAATTCGTATAGTCGTTCACCAAAAAGACTTGTGTGTGCGTGTGTGTTTTAGTATCAATTTTATTAGATTAGATCAGAAGAAAATATCACATTGGCCTGCAGATAAAATAAACATCAACGTAAAACTTTCTCATCTTCAATGAGATGTGGACATAATATTAAGTAAATAAGAGAACATCAAGGTATCGAATAAGATAGATTGATGTTTACATCAATGTAAAGCTTTCACCACATATAAAGACAACAACATAGAGCGTGTCCGAGTGTCGCTTCCACTTGCTCAAAATATGCATACAAACATCAAGCATCTGAACACAAACTACTTCAAACGATACGTACAACTCCCGCCACCAACAACTACGATAATAAGGATGCAAATCCAGGGGAGATTGGTTGTGCTAACAGTTTTAGCAAAAGACCGTTCGGTGCAATTCGGAAGTCCTAATAAAATGACAGAGTTTTGAGCTTTGAGACCTCTGTACGAATTCAGACCTTGGATAAAATTGACATTGTTTCTTCTATGAGTTGTTCGACGAGAATTTACCATTGCGCCTGTTAGAATTGATTGAGTTATTAATGAAATTATGAAGGCGATGAAGTGATTCATCAATTATTTGTGCAGATATGTATGCTAGCATAAAAAAATTACTATACATACACACAGATCATATATCTCGCAACAACTCTCATCATCAAGAATAATAGACATCCACCCGGTATATGAGTTAAGTAATTATACCAAAACAAAAAAAGTCTTTCTTGAAATCAAGATTTTCATGTGACAAAAAGCGCATGCAAAGAACACAACTATGACGGCGCAAGTTGTTAACACCTAAATTTCTTGTATTGATCACCTTTAATCAATGCTTTTACACAACACAAAATATGCACAACGGATCACATGGTAATAGAAACTCAAGCATTGGGGAATTAATCACGTCATATCCATGAAAATGTAAGATATTTTACCTTCTATCACCTAAAAACGCACAGATTAAACGGACCTAGAGGTTCTTGATATTTCAAGAGGCTGACAAAGTCGATAGATCTGCAAATGCGAGAGAGGGAAATATATAATTACGCAGAAAGCATGGAAAGCGTTTATATTAGAACTAGTCATATATTCATCTTCAATGTAAAGAAATAAGATAAAGAAGAAGAAAAAAAAGATAAAAATTCAAAACAATACAAATCAATTGGTAGTTAATTTCCTCTTTCTTTCTTTTTTTTTTTCTTCAGATGATTGGGGGGAAAGAATAAAGAAGAAACAAATAACTCAAGGGAAAAGCGCCAAGGTACTAAAGAAAGCGCATAATCTAAGCTTTTCCAAAAGAAAATCTAAAATATGAATCTTACTTGGCAAACATCAAGAATTATAGACATTAAGAGCTAGGTCGATGACTCCTTCAACACTTATATATCCCCAACATAGGTTTTGCACTTTACATGATTTAAACTTCCCGTGTGGTCCATGTAAAAGAAATGCCAGGGGTTCCTACAGTAAACAGTATGGTAAAAAGAATATATTTAATTCATTCAACCACAAGATTTTGAGATATAAAGCAACAACAGTTGTAGAGACAAGAGAATACCACCAAATTGATGAGCAAATTGAGCAAGCTTCAATTTGTATGTTTTTTTGTGTTAGAATTTCTCCAGTAGCCCACTGCCCATATATTTCTTCCGACAGTAGAAGCAGTTTCACCCTAGCCAAGAGCAATTATATATAATAAGATTGAGAAACAAATAGTTCCAAAAATAAGTGATTTATGCTTATCTATTATTATGATGGAATGAATAAACACGATAATATCACTTAGAATTTGCTTTGTTTGATTTTGCGAGGGTCAAATGCAATTAGAAGTATATTCTTAACAAACAATTGATATTCAAATATACAACCGTGTTTCGACTATTATAAAACATTTAGTTATTTAGTTCTATATCAACATTATAATTTATCCACAATCTTCTTACAAAAAAAAAAGGTATAATATAAAAATTAGGGGACTTTTTATTTTAGTTATGCCCCATATGCATCAAAACTTCTCAACGTTTTCACGTACCAAGACGTTTGTATTTTTGAACCCATGGACCGAGGCATATAAGTGTCTTTTACGTTTAGTTTAACAATATTTTTATGAACTTCGAGACATATCCAATAGATCTTGAAACATCGCAAAAAAAAAAATCTAATTAAGTTTTAGCCTACCAAAACTTGCATTAAAAACAAAACTTTGATTCATACTACCAATCCTTTTTTTGTTTTGTTTTTTTTTTTCTAAAAAAATTGTTGGGTATCAAAAGTGCACGAATTACTATTAAATGGGTCTTCGATCGAGTTCATCAAATACAGGTTTTAGTTGCTTTATATTAATGTTATTTTGAACAACCAAAATTTCAAATTTTAGTTGATTACTGAAAGTTTTGCCTAAGATTTTCTCCTTTTTAAATTTCTTAATCTCTGTATGAGGCTGTTGGTGAATATTGTTAGGATAAATGAATACAAAAGAATAGCACGCATCCGGATGTAAGAACATCACCTCCAAGAACAAGAAAGGTTGCCACATCACTACTCGCACTACAGGTGGGGTAGCATAGATGGAATCCAGAATAGGATAAATTGTGAACTTTAAAATAATTTAGGGTTAATTAGAATAATATCTTTACGAAGTTCAAGAACTAGAGTGAAAAATTATAACATTATATATTTCCTTTCAGATGTTAGTGGCGTTACAGATTAATTCCTTATGAGATGAAGATAAATCCGACATTTCAACCCTTGTAGATGACTAAACTAAGTGTGTGAGGGGAAAAAAAGATAGATTTGGAAGGTAAACCAAAGCCCATTTATATACAACTATAACCACGTTATTTTCTTTTATTCTTTTTTGCTCGTTCTCCACTACACCCAACCCCCAATCCTTCTCCAAGCCAGTATTATATATCATTTAGATACCCACATCAGATTTGTATCTTTGAGATTTTGTCTAATTTAGATTATTTTTAAGTTTGTAGCGTGATATTGATATTTTAAAGAATTTGAAAACACACTTCGATTATTTTAAATTCTCAAGGATTACTACACTCTTCAGATTTAAATGATTTATAGATATAAACTATACACCCTTTTTATCATGTTTTTTCAAGTTTCAAAATGTTGTTCCTATATTCTAAAATTAAAAGTAGATTTTGCAATTAAACCAAATCATAACTAATTAAGGTGTTTCAGAATTTAGATGGGTAAAGGGAGAGTGATATTACCCTAATTATAAACTGATTTGCCGCAAGCCCGTTGGGAGGAGTTTAAAACCTTAACCTCGGGACTCGCTCCGAAATCGGATTAGTCGGCCCACTGGGTTCGGATACCGGTTGTTCAAACGAAAAAAAAAACAAAAAAACTTTCATACAGCATATATAAGAGGCACTCTCGTGAAAGCAAAGAAAAAAGAAAAAAAAAAAAAGACAAAAGATCTTATAAGAGTGAAAAAAAAGGTCAAAGAACCTCGTGATATTTCTTTTCAACAAAAAGAAGCTCAATGACCTTAATTCATCTTACTTTTATCCATTCGGGTTTTTTACTCTCTTTTTCTCGTTGAAGGTTTTCTTTCACTAAACATAATACTTGGAGTTTTTTGTCTTCTTTCGGAGGATCTCTTTCACTTGTTATGTTACTTATGTATAATACATGAGGGGTTTGGCAAAAATTCCCAAATATTTATATTCTTCGTGCGTCAGCCATGCAAAGTTAATGGAATGTACAATATTACACTTACAAAAACCGTATGAATTTATACCGGAGAAAATATTTGGCCATATATACTATTGTAGAATGCAAGGAAACAACATTTGATCTCAGAGTTCAGTTTCGCAGGCAGACTATAAGTTTTTAATGTGATCTTGAATACAATGAGAGATATTTTGTAGAACGTATCTAAAATTTTCGGTATTGATCCCACTCACTTGGTGATTCTTATATAAGCGCAGTTTTCTCGTGACAAAGCTTTTACCTAGTTATATATGCCGCAAGGAGGGATGTCAAACATAGTTTGTGGTTTAGAGAAAATCGTATATTTATGATTATAACTTTTATTATGTAATATGACAAATGTCATGGATCATGAGAATAAACATGCACGCTGTACAATTATGAGCACATGAGTTCGTAAAATTTCATTGGATAGGCGTAGACAGAGAAAATCAATGTTTGCATATAGCTTTTCTTTTAATTTTCGTAAAAGCTAAGCTTAACACCTGGGTTGCAAGAGGTAAATTAAAAAAAATTACTTGCTGAAGAATATTACACTCATAAAAAAATGAGATTAATAAATACTTACTTTAGAATATTATATTCATAAATAGTAAGGTAATGCCGTTGGCATTAATAAGGCTTATATTTAATTTCAATCGATGTCCCTGCTCTCTGTGTTAAGTGGTATATCTAAATACACATGGATCGAATATTATGTCAGAATATCGAGATTACGCAATAAGATAAATGGAACATACCTGATTCCATGATTGTTGGATAAGCAAACGGAATCCGGGATTGGTCTTCCACAGACTAATCTCTCTCTCTTAATGGCTCTCACTCTATTGATGGGTACGGAGGAGAAGAGAAGAATGAAATTAGCCTTGGGGACCAAGACCCAATGTCTTTATATAATAACCTAGTTAGGACCCCATTAAACCCTAATTAGGTTACAACAGGGATTTACACATTAAAAGCCCATACCAACTGGGATGCTTATTGGACTCCCAATTCGATCACTCAATTAGTCCAACATAAATAATTAGCCTTTTAATATAATTATCTTAATTTGTTAGCCCACAAATTAGATTATTTAATAATAACCTAACAATCTCCCACTTGGGCTACAAATTAAATTCCAATGACAATTATATTAATTAACCTTAGGTGTACACAGAACTTGCCAATCACTGAAGCATCTTCTTTAATCAATCCGGTCCATCTCCTATACCAACATGGAACCAAAGTGGCCTTCGTTACATTTATCGTAACTCGACCCTCAATGATCACACATGCCAAATATATTCAATGACATAGATCAAGTATGGATGTGTAACTGGAAATTACATGCAATGTGATCTTAACCATGCCTATTTCCAATTGGTCCCTTTATTCCTTAGTGAGATCAAATCCTTAGTCTTTCAAACTTCATGTCAAACCACAATTGAAAGATAACAAAACATTCAGAGAAATAATAACAATAATAAAACCATCAACTTTATTCTGCAGAAAATAAACGTGCATAAAGCCATTCAATAGTGTCAACCAAAAATACCAAATACAAACTCCCACTAAAACTGCATATCATCAAATAAAACAACACCCATGTGAGCAGTATGCCCATGAAAGACCTTGGGTGTTAAGCCTTTAGTGAGTGGGTCTGCTAGCATTGAGTTTGTTCCTATATGCTGAATAGACACTATCTTACTCTGAACTCTCTCTTTAACAACTAGAAATTTGATGTCTATGTGTTTAGACTTTGACGAGCTTCTATTGTTGTTAGAATATAGAACTGCTGATAGATTGTCACAATAAATCTTGAGCGGTCTTTCAATACCATCCACAACTCGCAGCCCAGTGACAAAATTTCGCAGCCATATTGCTTGATTGGTTGCCTCATAACAGGCTATGAACTCTGCTGCCATAGTAGAAGGGGCTATAAGTGTCTGCTTTGCACTTCTCCAGGATATAGCTCCTCCAGACAGCATGTAAACATAGCCAGAAGTGGATCTTTTTGTGTCTTGGCAACCCGCAAGATCAGAATCAGAATACCCAATGATCTCCAAATTTTCTGACTTCCGATACGTGAGCATGTAATCTTTTGTTCTCTGTAAGTACCTCAAAACCCGTTTGGCTGCTTTCCAATGATCCATGCCAGGGTCACTTAAATATCTGCCCAACATACCCACTATGTACGCCAAATCTGGACGCGTACATACTTGAGCATACATAAGACTCCCAACAGCCGAAGCATAAGGGACCTTTTGCATCTCCTTTCTTTCATTTTCATTATTGGGGCATTGCTTGAGACTGAACTTGTCTCCTTTTGCAACAGGAGTATCTCCTCGTGAGCAACCAATCATGCCAAATCTGGCAAGTATTTTTTCAATATAGCTCTTTTGCGATAACCCAAGAACACCCTGAGAGCGATCTCGGTGTATCTTAATTCCTAATACAAAAGAGGCGTCACCAAGATCTTTCATTTCAAAATGCTTAGTTAGAAATTTCTTGGTTTCGTGCAATAAGCCTACATCGCTACTTGCCAGAAGTATGTCATCCACATAGAGCACTAGGAATATGAATTTACTCTCACTGAACTTGTGATATACACAGTCATCAACTGCATTAACCTCAAAACCATATGAGATAATGATTTGATGAAACTTGTGATACCATTGACGGGAAGCTTGCTTGAGACCATAGATGGACCGTTTGAGTTTTCAAACCATAGACTTTGGGTCACCTGATACAAAGTTTTCTGGTTGCGTCATATATATGGTTTCCTCAATGTCGCCATTGAGAAAAGCTGTCTTAACATCCATCTGGTGTAGCTCTAAGTCAAAATGAGCTACAAGTGCCATTATTATTCTAAAAGAATCTTTCGATGATACAGGAGAGAAAGTTTCTTTATAGTCAATACCTTCCTTTTGAGTGAAACCTTTGGCGACTAGACGTGCCTTATATCTCTCAATGTTACCCTTAGAATCCCTTTTAGTTTTAAATATCCATTTACAACCAATAGGTTTCTTACCTTCAGGCAACTTGACAAGATCCCAAACGTTATTGTCTTTCATGGATTTCATCTCATCAGTCATGGCATCAATCCACTTTTGACTATTAGCACTTTGTTTGACTTGTTGGAAGTTGATTGGATCATCTTCACATGTCCCTATGTCAAACTCATGCTCTTGAAGAAATACAATGTAATCGCTTGAGATAGCACTTCTTTTGTCTCTAGTGGATCGCCTAAGTGGCACTTCATCTTGAGGTTGTTGCGTTTGCTCTTCTGGAGCAATTTCTTGATTTTGAGTAGGGAGTTCCATAATCGAGTCCTCATTGTTGTCTTGAATTGTGTCTTGAACAATGTCAACAGGTTGATCATTGTTAATAACAATATTTGGTAGAGGAATTGGTTCCTCTTCAAAAACAACATTCTTTACTTTATCTCCCCCCTCAAACACAACATCCTCAAGAAATCTCGCATTTCCCGTCTCAAAAAAGGACTTGGTTGAGGGATCATAAAATTTAAAACCCCTCGACCGTTCAGGATACCCAACAAAATAGCAGCTAATAGTTCTTGAATCCAGTTTATTTTCATGTGGCCTATAAGGCCTTGCCTCAGCTGGACAACCCCAAATGTGTAAGTGCTTAATACTAGGCTTTTTGCCTAACCACAGTTCATAAGGGGTTTTAGTTACCGCTTTGCTAGGTACTCTATTTAGTATGTACACTGCAGTCTTAAGTGCCTCTCCCCAGAGTGATTCTGGTAAAGAAGAATGACTAATCATGCTTCTAACCATGTCCTTAAGAGTTCTATTTCGTCTCTCAGCAACACCATTCATGCGAGGTGACCCTGGCATTGTGTATTGTGGGACGATTCCACACTCCTCTAAGAATTTGGCAAAAGGTCCTGGACGTTGTTCACCAGATCCGTCATATCTACCATAGTACTCACCACCACGGTCAGATTTGACAGCTTTAATCTTCTTGCCTAGTTGGTTTTCAACTTCGGCTTTGAAGGCCTTAAAAACGTCCAGAGATTGTGACTTTTCATGAATCAAGTATAAGTACCCATAGCGAGAATAGTCGTCTATAAAAGTGATGAAATACTGTTGGCCATTCCAAGATGCCGTAGGGAATGGGCCACATATATCAGTATGTATCAATTGCAAGACGCCAGAACTCCTGTTTGCACTTAACTTTCTTATGTTTGTCTGTTTCCCTTTGATACATTCAACACATACCTCAAAGTTTGAGTAATCAAGGGACTCAAGTATTCCGTCTGACACAAGTCTCTCTATTCTCCCTTTGGAGATGTGACCTAGGCGTTTGTGCCATAAAGTAGCAGAATTCTCACTTAATAATTTTCGTTTTGTACCTCTTGATGTTATTTGAAAAGTTTCATTAGTTGAAGCAATTGTATTCAGCAAATATAGTTTATCAATTAAGGTACCAGTCGCAACCAAAACAGAATTAAGAAAAAGACTAAATTTATTATTTCCCATTGAACAAGAATAACCAGATTTGTCCAAAACAGAAACAGAAACTAAATTCCGTCTAAATGACGGTACGACATAAGTCTCTCTTAATTCAATAAATTGACCAGTCTCAAAAGATAATCTAAAGGTGCCAATGGCTTCAACTGGAACTCCTTTGCCGTTGCCCACATAGATGAATCTTTCAGCATCAGTTGGCGGTCGGCTCCAAATGCAATCCTGCATGGAAACACTTAAGTGAGTAGTAGCACCAGAATCTACCCACCAAGTATCACTAGGTACAGAAGTCAAATTAACTTCAGAACAAACAAAGGTGAAAAGTCTACCTTTCTTTACCCGCCATGCGGCGTATTTGGAACAATCCTTCTTCACATGCCCAGGCTTCTTGCAAAAAAAGCAGTCCTCAGTCTTTTGTTTCTTGGGCTGTGAAGTTCCAACTGCAGTACCCTTATTTTCAGTCCTCTTTTTCTTGTTGCTATTGGAGGTAGTTGCAACATGAGCACTTTCAGTCTTTTCACGCTTCAGTCTATCCTCTTCTTGCACATAGTGTGATATGAGCTCATTAAGAGTCCATTTATCCTTTTGAGTATTATAGCTGACTATAAACTGACCATAATGTGCAGGAAGAGATATGAGTACCAAATGCACAAGCAAGTCATCAGAGAGATCAAGCTTTAGTGCCTTAAGTTTTGAAGCGATGTTAGACATCTCCATAATGTACTCCCTAATGTTTCCCTTGCCCTTATACTTCATCTGGACAAGATCAGCTAAAAGCTTGCTTGTCTCAGCCTTTTCGTTCTTTGCAAAACGTTTTTCAATTTCAGCAAGGAAACCTTTCACAGATACCTCATCGGACATACCGCCCCTGAAAGCTTCTGGAACACTGCGTTTCAGCATCATCAGACTTAAGCGATTAGAACGTTCCCATTTCTCAAAGTTCACTTTTTCCTCATTGGAACTTTTATCCGTAAGAGAAGGGGGTCGTTCTATCCTTAGCGCATAGTCTAAATCCATGCAGCCGAGAACTAACAGAATATTCTCTTTCCAGCTCTTAAAGTTTGTGCCGTTAAGCACAGGAATTGAGTTTATGTTGGCAGTGATATTGGCAGCAGAAGTATTAACTAAAAAAAACAAACAGATTACATAAGCTCTTAAGAAATTAATGTCATAACATGCAAAACAGTAAAACTCAATACAATAATTATGCAAGACACAAATTTCAAACAACTTTAGTGTGGTGGGCCCATTGAAACAAGATACCTAGCACAACATTGAGGTTTAGTCTTTGGACAGAAACGTCAATTTGTAAGTGGTACTGTCCGTGCAGAAATCAGATGCTGATGATAAATCCGGTCAAACAACAACCTTCCTTTGGGCCGATATATTGTTCACATGGAAACTTTATAATCATCACACATCATTCCCGCATGTGCATTTCTTGTTTGGCCAATCAATAACCTTCCTTTGGGCCGATCTTAATCGCATAAACAAGAAACACACACATCCTATTATCTCAAAATAAAAGAATCTATGCAAAAGAGGTTGCTTTGGCAACGTTTTGCCTAAATTGATTTATCTTAAAATAGAGGACATAGGGTTTTAAGCAAGTGCCCAATACAAAAAAAAAAAAAACTTAGTGTAAAAAATATCAAAACAATAATGTCCAGAAAGTTTGATAATTTTACCATATTATGACTATAAATAAATATAATCATATACTAAATGAATTTGTTAGCACAAGCTACAGATTAAACTAATTCATGCCAATGAAATACTATGCAATCCAACATCAGCATGAATTTTCCCTTTAATAATACGCATATACCAACTGAATTGATATTATTTAATTCACAAACTTCAAAAAAATGACAACCAAAAGTTTCCAGTAATTTACGTCAAAATCGTGCAACCATTAAATCACTGATTCCATGACTTATTAACTAACAGAATTACATATGATAAATCAAAGGTGAATCAGGTGATATATATATGCCGAATAATCATATGATGACGTGATTTCATTATAAATGTAAATGATTCCAAATATTGAATCAAAGATATTAAATAATATAATCACAGACATCACCCACATGTCATCATGTTGAAAAGTCAAAAGCATATATCTAATATTATAGACTTAACCAGCAGCCAAAAATCCAACTTTCATTTTAACGCATAGACACATGCCTTAAAAGTCATTCAATTACCAACATTCGTACCATAAAGATGCTGTACAGATTCTGCATACATACATGCAATATTAAGGCTATTCAATTACCATAAATAAACAGTTTTTCCTTAAAGAGAACATGTACGGCCCAAAATTACTTGCTGATCAATTCAATTCACACGATTTCACAAAAAAATCGGCTCGGAACGACGAGTAAACAGATAATCCAACAACAACCATATAATTGTGATTATCAAAAAATACACATAATATGACCATAATCTCAAAAGAACAACATATGAATCAACGATCCAAACTCATATCATGTGCACAATATTCGATAATCAAATTAAACATGATCAATCCCAATAATCTAACATAAATCATAGCTCTGATACCACTTGTTAAGTGGTATATCTAAATACACATGGATCGAATATTATGTCAGAATATCGAGATTACGCAATAAGATAAATGGAACATACCTGATTCCATGATTGTTGGATAAGCAAACGGAATCCGGGATTGGTCTTCCACAGACTAATCTCTCTCTCTTAATGGCTCTCACTCTATTGATGGGTACGGAGGAGAAGAGAAGAATGAAATTAGCCTTGGGGACCAAGACCCAATGTCTTTATATAATAACCTAGTTAGGACCCCATTAAACCCTAATTAGGTTACAACAGGGATTTACACATTAAAAGCCCATACCAACTGGGATGCTTATTGGACTCCCAATTCGATCACTCAATTAGTCCAACATAAATAATTAGCCTTTTAATATAATTATCTTAATTTGTTAGCCCACAAATTAGATTATTTAATAATAACCTAACACTCTGCCCTATGCCCATATCATTGTCCGTCGTAACGGTTTCTAAAGAAATAATATCTCTTAACGTACAGTTGGGCATTACTTTTTTTTTTCTACGATCCTAAACTATTTGTCAAATTGTCACCACACATTCTCATCTTGTCTCGGGTTTAGGTTAGAGCTGTTAATCAATAAAAAGTGTTTGTATGGTAATATTGAATAACTTATAAAGATTACTTTACGAAATTATTCGAATATAGAAAAATTTAAACAAACACGATTTCGAATTAAAACTAGCAAGTTTGTTGTCATTATTCTTTATTTTGTGTAAAGTTTTGATTGTAGTTAAGTATAGAAGTCTGTTATTTCTCAGAGCAATCTGTCTAATATCACAACGATTTTTCATTATTTTACCACTCTATTATTTCAAAATAAATAGAATTCCATATCCTGACTATATTATTTGTGAGAAATGTATTACATTTGTTAATCACATCCAATTGGGAATAAGGATCGTGGGACGTTACTATGATATGGTATAAATTGGGAAAACTCATCCGAGCTACAACTCGGGTGAACCTTGAACGCCATATGACATGTTCTTGACGGGGCATGTTCCCCAGACATAGTATGTATACATGAGACTGTATATAAAGTTTCAATTGGTGTTACATGTCTATGTTTTTTCACTAATCTTTATTCTCTTCTGCTTAGACTTTAATTTTATTAGATTTTTAATATCAAGCAAATTACAAATAGAAAGAGAAGTATTAAAATAAAAATTGGACGAGTCAGTTCCTTATTTGCTATTTTCTATTGCATTTCCAAATTATTACTTTACTGTAGGTTCAAATAGAGAAAGAGAATCTGTGCGAATCTCCTAACAGAATTATTACACATAAAGAGTACATATATAATTGATTAAATCTATTTTATAAACTAGTCTTGGAGAACCGATTTCACTAAAAGATACAAAAACAGATTCGTGCGTAAGAACTAAATATTAATTTTAAGAAAATGTTAATACATATGGGGTCACTTTATCTTTGCGGTAGTGTGCTTGAACGAGAGTCGACAGCTTATTACAATGATCATGGATGGAGTAAACAGCTAGAGGATATTATTGTATATATGGCCAGCTAGCTCTTCAACATACATTTATTTTTAATCAATCATCTTTTGTTCATTAAAGGAGAATTTAAGTTATTTTATTTTATATCGTGCTCCCGTGTTTAATTTGGTCTTACATTTGAGGGAGGCGAGTCGTGTTACATCGAATCGGATTGTGTTTATAGAGCAAACAAAAGCAATCTAGGGAGCTCCCAAGATTGCTATTAGCTTTGTAAATACAATCAATGAAGGTGACTGACTGTATTTCCAAAGCTAATGGCAATGTTAGCAGCTCCCAAGAGCTCTGTAAATACAATTTGATTCGATACAACACCATCCACCTCCCTCAAATGTAAGAAAAAATGGGCTTTATTGTTCTTTATATGATCAGCCAAACTTATTTTGTAAAAGTTGAAAAGATAAAAGATTAAAAATAAATATATATAAGAAATACCATCCAACTGTTTACTCCATGATCATGATAACATATGGCACCATACACGAATTGCTAGCATCTCTCTTTCCTTGATCGATCTCTTGATATTTCCACATAATTCGTTTCTCCAATTCTTCCGCCTCAACAATATAATGTTGTCACCTGTTATATATATCATCAACATTATATATCACCATAAACAAACAGCTACATACAAGTCACGTACATCAACTTACGTAGTACTATGTCACCGGCGAAGATTATGGCCAAGAAAAGGGTCTTCCAAGAAGGAATAGATCCATGATTTGATGTTTTTTTTTTTTTTTTTTTTGTGTGGTTTGTTTGGTGAGAATTAATTGTAGTGTGGTGGTGTTTTAGTTTTATAGAAGAATTGGAGTGTGGAGCTATGGGAAGTGTGGTGGGGTGGGGGAAATGAATTATTGCCTCGTTTTTAATTATTCTGTCAAATTTTATTACATAAATTTACTTTATAGGAGAAAAAAATTATGTGTTCATTCCAAAAATTAATATTGAGCTAATAATTGATTATATTTTTGTGTTATATAGAAGAAATGGCTTATTTCATAACATAAATAATAGTGACAACTCAAGGTGTTCTAGAACTTGAACATATCAACATGTATATATATATATATATATATATATATATATATATATATATATATATATATATATATATATATATGAAAGTTTGGATTTAAACATATTACAAAGTTGTAAGAATATATACATGTCCCTCGTGAGGATAAATTTACATGGATTTTTCTGTTGATTTGGCCTAAGCATCCCCCCTACATTGGATATATTAGGTATCATAGTAGAGCTCCTCAAACTGTTAAATCTTACTTTGTAGCTACAATCTTCTTCGCTATAATACCATGCACCTTTCTGACACGTAAGAAATAAAAAAAAATTAAATACGGGTGCACAATATATAACAATTCATATTTTCCTCCGGTGAGCCAAACTAAGCAAAAGTTGAAAGATACGATTAATTAAAAATAATAATATGTTAAAAAGCTCAAAGCCATATGAATAATCCAATTATTTAGTCCTCGTCCGAACCCTGTGTCATGGTAATAAGCCGATGGACTCCTATCAAGATAAACTAGCACAAGCCGAAGTGATACATCAATTTTTCAACTAAGCGTTAGTTGAATATTGTAATTGGCCAGCACTTTTGTTCCCAAAGAGAAATACCGATAACATTATACATTTCTCAACGACACCACAATCTTCCATATGTTTTTTTTTTTTTTTAACAACAAAGTTTAGTTGAAATTTTTGTATTTGAGATGTTTTAGATTTTCTATCACACACACACACACACACACACACACACACATATATATATAGCTCTCAAACGATTATGCAATGATTTAGGATCCCATGATCAATCAGTGACGCGTGGTAGAATCAATGTATGCAATGATTTGAGTAATAATGTATGCAATTCACATGCATAATTGATGATTTCAGTTAAAAAGCATCCTGAATGTCCATAAGGCTAGAAAGATCAAGGTCGACGAGACCACATATAATAAATTGTTTACTTTTCAATCTAGACAAATATTTTACTATATTTAAGTCACCTTAATCAATAAGAGTAATAATTGTTGAATCATTAACATGCATATATTTTTAAACAATACCGTGCATTAATAATAGAACACCTCTATTGCATTGTCTGATGGTGTCTCAAAAAAGAAATTAAATCGGTTGAGCCACGCTGAGTGCACGTGTGTGTCGCTGGGTGTGTTTGCATGTGTGCTATCCATTGTACATTTTTGTTAAACCACAAAAATTCAATATTAGCTCAGAATGATTCATTAGCACAAAATACTATTGTGAATTGTTTAAGTCTATTGCAACATATATCATATAATATCTAATCTTATGAGTTTGACTTTTTTGCCTAGCTAAATTAAATGTTCATTAAAACTATATACTCTGTTGTATTAATATAAATAAATGATAACACAGGCACAACATACGATGTAATATTTTTTTTCCCTTCAAATCTTTTCTACAACTACAGTTACACGTGCATTATAACAATAATGTACACAATTACATGATTGTTTATGACCTAAATATCTATTTTCCATTGTGGGCCAATGAATTATACTTGTTATAAATTATTGTGTGTTGTTTAAATTCTATTGGTGCATATATATGTTTCTCCGTCTCTCATTTTTCTATGTACTCCTAAAAGTAAAATAATAAGTTTGTGTAATATGCTATTTTCTTGAATAGAAATTTAAGTTAGAGGAGCAACAGTTTCTTGGTGAGACCAGCCATTCATTATCAGATGTATTAAGACATGTCATTGTGAATATGTTGTCAACATCATAGATTTACTTTAAAAAAATAAAACTAAAGAACCAAGAATCTTACAGAATGAGGTGGACAAGATTCTAAGGAGTTCTATTATCCTGGATGCCCTTTTGCTTATAAAGTGGTTGTGAACCTCTTCTATTAATTCTATATTTGATAATTAATCTCCATCACATGAATGATTTGAGTGTAATGGTCTGTTATAGGAATACTACAGGAGTTTACAAATGTTGTTGTTGCCTACCGGAGAAAGCTTAACTGTTAGACAAGTGGTCGATTTTTAAAGTTCAATTGAATCCATCAAATTTGATCAACCATTAACCAGTAATCCTAATGTGGGTGGATTTGGTCAGGGAGATGCAGAAATAGTACTTCAAGATCCATTACGTGTCCAAGGTCTTTTGTTCTTCTTGGCATCTGTTATTTCGCCCAGCCTCCGCCTTCTTCAGTGGCCGAGTTGAAGCGTTCAACGGTTCTTCGCCACCTTTCTTTTTCAAGGTTGAGCTTGTGAAATTGAAGCTAATGCTATGCCCCAATTCAAATTTCATCTCTATCCAATTTTAATATCAGAATAGCGGATACAGTCCTAATTAAAAGGGTCAGGTCCACTTACTTTTTCTTTTGTTGATTTCAAAAATATTTCCACTCGATTTGATTGGTATAATGAAAAATAGGGATCTTTGATGATTCAAGAGGTGGCTTAGAATTATTCATAATAATGAATATTTACTGAACAAATAATATACTTTCGTGATAAATTCTAACTTTAGAAAACCTTAAGGAACTAATGAATATTTGGTTTGCTTATACATATTGACATTCATATTATTGAATTAATATCGTTAAACAACTTATTTTATCGGGCCAGTCAGCTGGTGGATTGACAACTATTTTACATTGTGACAGATTTCGTGCTCAAGTACACAATGATAAAAGACTAAAGTGCGTTTCAGATGGTGACCATTTTACCCATGGGTAGTTGATATTATACTTATTGGAACATCAATCTATGATTGTCTTTTTTTTTTTTTTGGTCCCTTATGCATTTATTCCTATATTACAATAGAAAATATATTCTTACTCTATATTCTTTTTTTGTTGAGACTGTACTCTTCTCTTTCTCTTATTACATGCAATTCTCACATTTCCTAGAATGTTTCACTTCTTCTCACACAAATTGAGATTTGTAAACTTTGTTTATTCTTGTATTAAATCTTTAATTGTTTAACATTTAAAAATAATATGATTTTATATTACATTTTATAAGAATTAATTTATAGATTTAATTTTTGGTCCCTTACGCATTTATTCCTATATTACAATAGAAAATATATTTTTAGAGAGCCACTAAGTTAATGATAGACAATCATTGGCAATATAGGTGAACTTTGTGCACTCTTCTCTTTCTCTCTATTTTTTTTTTTTTTTTTTTGTTTTTTTTGTTGAGACTATACTCTTCTTTTTCTCTTATTACATGCAACTCTCACATTTCCTAGAATGTTTCACTTTTACTCACACAAATTGAGATTTGTAAACTCTATTTATTCTTGTATTAAATCTTTAATTGTTTAGCATTTAAAGGTAATATGATTTTATATTACATTTTACAAGAGTTAATTTGTAGATTTAATCGTATAACTTTATGAAAAGAGTAGAAGCTAAATACAAAGCTTAGTTGCATTATTTTACGAGTCAGATATAGTTTTTAACTATGTATATACCTGTGTGCAATTATTTACGTACCATCATGTGTAAATTGTTGTATTATTGCATGTCTACTTCTAATTGTAGAAATGATTTGAAAAGAAAAGATTGCATATGATATAATATTATTCTCCAACATTTTTGAAAAGTTGCCTGAGTATGAGGTTGTGGACAAGTCTGTAGAATTTTTACAATATCAATGTATAAATGTATTTCAGTATATGGAATCTCTTTATTTTGTTTAGTACTTCCTACAATATCTCGGGTCAATAGAAAGTAAAATGTATACAAAGTAATTGTGAAAGTATATGTTAAATGCCTTTGCCTTTACTCAATAAGATGTTTAATGTGTTTTTCTTCTTATGTCTTATGAGATAAATTAAAGCTTGTGAGTTGTGATATTCATTTATTTTATGTGTTATGTGTATTTTTCCCTGCACCTCCATAACAAAATTCAGGCTATCTTAGTAAACTAAGAAATCAATAGTAACCCTTGTGATTCTTTTTGGTTGGCTTCGAAAGTGTTTGCAAGAGTTTATAGAAGGAGCTTCACGACTGTTGTTAATTTTTATCAAAAAGTTGGGAGCGTCTGATTTTTTTTATTTTTAAGTTACATAAAACATCAACAAAGTGTTCAATATTTAGTTACTTCATGTTCAAAATTTGTTTACACAAATTTGGTAGATCAATCGTAGAAGGTAGGACCGTTTATTAAAGTTAGTTTTTAAAACAACTAATTCAAGTTTCAATTGATTTATGACCAAACATTAGTTATTGCATTTAAAGATTAATGTCAGCATGACAAACATGAAATTATGGTACTATATCACATTTCAATTTGATTTGTTTGATTAGTTTTCTCAATTTTTTAATTTTGAAAAAAAATGAACTTTTAATAAACTCAATGTCTATAATCTATAGAAGTTACAAATACCTATATTATAAATATAATCTACACAAATATTATAATTAATTTATTATCTTATAAACATAAAATTGTACAAAAGTATATCTTTTGTAATGTTTATGGGGTGTAAAATGTCGAAATTCTATTTTTGGGATGTAATTTATTTAATTATAGGCATGTACAGAATTAACGGGACATTTGCTTTCTTTTACTCAATGCCTTTAAATTTTATTTTTTCCTTTGCACTAGAAAGTAGCTTTGAAATAAGAATATCCACACAATTAAACATTAGCATTCAATTGCAAGAGGATTTTGTGCAAGATTTTGAATAATTGTGCATTAATTGCTCTGTTTCACGCTTCAAAAATGTCTAGGGAGGAAACAGTATTGAGAGACTATCCTTCGCATAGATTGAAACCAAATCAGGAAATTGCAATGAAGACATAGTCCTCGACCACCCTAAAGCAATGCATTTTCCTCCATCTTCAACTTTCTAGAACCAACTTGTAGTGAATTACTGAGAAAACTAGAGAATTCTCTTTAATAAAAAAGATTAACTCTAATAAGTTGTATGATAAAATAATATTATGATTAAGCGATATCTAGAGTAGTAAAATGGTCAAATTAGATAAAATCAAAAATTCCAACTACAGCCACCACGGGTCTTGTATAAGTTAAGGAAATAAAGATTTTTTGTTGCCAAACATGTATATTATAAAAGCATATATAAGTGAGTTTTAAAAAAGTATATATGTCGCCAAACATGTTTATAAAAGCTAAAATATTACAAAAGTATATTACAACTTTATTACATATGGTTACAAGTCATGAATTATATGGACGGAAGATCTTGTTAAGAATAAAAGATGCATGTATGTATAAGTCCAAATTAAACATAAATAAATTCGTCTTACGTTTTCTGCCTTGTCCATGCCCTTGCCTAGCAGCTCCTCCACTACGGCATTAAAAATCCTTACACCCCTGAAGTGGAGGTTGTTGTTCTCGAAATTGTTCAAAAAAACATAATTAAAATGGCGTTTGCTATATTATGATAGTATAATAATAATGAGAACTTTAGTACATTCTCTTGCTATAATTTGTCACTACAATTTATACAAATGACATAAAGAAAAAAAGAGAGAATTGCGATTCTAATGTATTAAAATTAGAAATAAAACTTAATTATGTAGGCAAGAACTTCACCGGATTAACTTCCTCTATTTCACCGGCAAATGGTCCGCCGTCACAATAGTTGACATAAACTCTATGCCAGCTATAGAAATCTGCAATTGAAAACAATGCAACCTTCATTAATTATTGAAATATGATCTTTTTTTTCTTTGTGTCCTATCTATTGTATATAACATATAAATTTTATTCTATTAAAATATCATATGAAGGGTGTACTTGAACTTTGACATGATTTAAACTTTACCTGGATTTTGTTGTTGATCTGGGCTAAGTATCACCGAAAGATTGGCTACTTTGGGCATCATATTAGAGCTCCCAAGGGGCTGGGTTGCTCTATAAACACAATCCGCTTCAGTGAAGCACCACTCGCCACCCACCCTGATATTAATGAAAGACTAAATTAAACATAGGAAGAAGATATAAATTAGAAAAAACAAGAAATCATCTCGTATTATTGTTTAATGATCAACCAAACTTCAATCTAACTACATGATCATGGTTGAAGAGCTCACAACGAGAAAAATAATCCAATTGGTTGCTCCTTCTTTAATCCCGAGATCGTGATAGTAACTCGGGGCGCTACCGTCTAGGCTGACTACCACAAAAAGTCAAAAGTACCCATTAGTATTACCATATTCTTGAAATAATAAGTTTATATGTTTACTCAATTTATTTAATCTTCAACTAGACACTGCTAGAAATACAAGATAATTAGACATGCATATTGCAACACTATTACCAAAATCATTTCTATATCCTACTTATAGTGACACTCAACTTAAGGCATTACATTAGCATTAGATTTTCTCAAAAATCTAAATTATAAAACCAAATTGCCGTCTTTTACAAAATCTTCCCACTGCTCCACATAACACAGTGTATTATCCTCTGTTAATCTCGCGAATTTTCTTTCATTTCAGTCTCTAAAATCTCCGAGATTAATCTAGATTATTTATTAAGACTAACTTACAAATAGGTATAAAATTAATAAATTATACTATAGCTACCTGCTCCTTGTTGGAGGGCGTTTTCCACTAGGGAGAGATCGATGTCATACTTGCCTTGAGCTCCATTCCCAAAGAGCAAAATTAAAATTAGTAGTAAGCTCACCAATTCTCAAATATTATAGTGTAATTTTCCATCATATTTCTTTAACGACAACGTTAATAGCTAGCTCTCCACTGTTTTGAGATGTTTTTTCTACTACATTATGCACGGATATATATATTACATAACATTCTACATAATCTGCAATTATAGGATTGATCATGCATGTGCATGTGATTAATTTTCCTCATGCAATGTTTTGCAATAATCAGCTATAAAGTCGTCTCCTAATTGAACTTTGTGGCTGTAGTTTATTTTCTGTTTTATCTACTCAAAATAGCCCCTCAACCATTAGCCAGATTTTTTTGATAAGAATCAGAAATAGAATGTTGCAATTAGTTATGTAAGTGCAATGATCCAATGATCAATTATTAATCGGAATGTAATGATTCTTTGTATTGTTTCCTGGATTTTATTGTAACAATAACTAATTGGTTTAGAGGAATAACAATCAAACCATTACTTCTGTACTATTTAAAACTTTGGGATGAAATGGTTATAAAATATCATTTTAGAGTTGAGTTATTGATTAGGAAAGGAAAGTGCTCATTTACCATGGAAAAATAGAAGCTTACATATCACAAACTTCTGACAAGTAACATCCACAAAACCAAGAGAGCATGTCAACGTAAGCCATAATATCACAAAACCAACAAAAACCAATTAGTCTATGGAACTCTGATTGATGTTTTTGTGGTTTGAATGTTAGACAAACCTCAGGAATCGTAGATGTAATTACTCCTAAGTATTGAATGGTTCTACAAAATCATAAACATCAACAAAATCAAGAAGGCATATCAATCTAAACCAGAACATCAAAAACCACCACTTACCAATTAGTCTATCCGAAGATACAAAGACAAATTTTTATTGAACAAGGCTTGGTACAGAATAGAATCTCCGATATGCACAATCTGTCGTCTAGCAATTATAACTCCAAGCAGAACCAATTACAGATAGTACAACATACGATTTGACAAAAGGAGAAGATCACACAATAAGCGGAGTTCTGGGAACAACACCTGTTCTATGACTTCGACTGATGGGTAGGTGTACATACACTTCGTGGACGTCTTGTTTATAATCCATTGTACATTTTTCTTCATTACCCCGCAGCCAAGGTTTCTTAACCTAATGGATCACAATGAACTAGTTTTGGGGATGTGTCCTCACATATTTTATGTACACACACGTGTCACTGTACGGGTAAGTCAGTCCTACCTAATACAGTCGTATATTCTTAAATCTTTATCATTGAAGGTATACCAATGAATTCAAAGTAATTTTTTGATATACACATTACCGATGTATTTGCGTGCATGTGTCATATGTATGTGTGTGTGTGTATATATATAATATATTTAGCACATTTATGAGCTTATATTATATAAGGATTGTTGAGTGGGGAGTTTTCTAGCAAGTTAGAGGTAAAGAGTTTGTGGTTTTTATTGCCTATGTTTTGGGCAACTTTGTTTGGTCTGGTTGATTTTGGATCCTCTCCATGTTATTTTGCAATTTTGTTTTGATCTTTGTGAGGGAGGGAATACTCCTTGTACAATAATACTGTTTTTTTTTTCTTAATAAAATTGTTTAGTCCGATAAAAATAAATTAAATTAAATGTTTATTAAAAATCACATGCTCTGTCGTATTAACATAAAATAAATGCTAACACATGTTATTTTAATGTATTATAGTTGTTATATTTTCTACGATTACAAACTCATTTTTACAACAATTTATAAGCAGTGGTATGTACATAGTTGAATGCACATGTTGCACAAATCTAAAACACATATTTAACCGTTGACTAACGGTTAAAGGATGGAGGGGGTTATATACCAAGAATTCTAAACCTCAGGGGGGGTATTTGCTAAAGTCTGAAACCTCATGGGGGTGTTTGCCAAAGTTTGAAACCTCAGGGGAGATGGATGAAAATTACCCGATGATAAAACTTAACCTGGGATCCTATGATATAGTTTTTATCAGTAACCTGGTCTTCATCTTCGATTATTTGCAACATAGTTACTTACTTTCATATGTGATTGCAATTTATTTTATTAATTCAAAGAGATTGGCGTTTGCTCCTTATAAAATATAATCTTGAGTTTGGAGAGAAAATTTCAATCTCAGTTCACAACATAGAATCATAATAATTTATTTATTTTCATGAGATTCCCCTGATAATTGTGTCACGTTCGCTTTTTTTTTTTTTTTTTAAAATTTCATTTTTTTCATTTGAACACACAAGCACATACATGTCAGTGGTGATCCGGAGGAATTAAGGTTTAAGTGGAGAGGAGCTTCAGTCTTTATGCAGAGAATATAAATGGAGCAATAGATTTGATGAAATAAGAAGCTCAAAGTTATTGGACTCACAAAGTCGACCCGAAACTTTTCTACTTATTGCGATTAATGGACTCGGATGAAAGCAACATGACTATGTGTCTGATTTTTAGTTGGGCTGGACAAAGCATACAAGATCTAAGTTGGCCTTATGTGGATCAATTGAAAGCTGGGAAAAAGAGAGATATTGGGCTTCAGAATCTGGACTGAATTTAATAAGAAGGAGGCTGGACAGGAGTCAAAGACGGTACCTAGGCCCGCAAGCAGATAGGCCTGATGGTTAGATGGGCCAACTGGACTGAAAGCTAGATTCGTAAAGATGATTTGGAGGATAAAATGGTACAGGCTTGGTATTTGGTATTATGTTTTTAGGCTAACAATTTCAACAATGGATCAAGTGGAATGTATGTGGTGGAGCACATGTGACTTTACTTGGAATGATGGGCCGTTGTAGACGAGCTATGCAACAAGTTATAGGGACTAAGCACTTAAATTGTGGACTGCTTGCATGGATAAAATTACTATATTATATAATCTTAGGGAATATTGTAAAAACAATTTTTGCTTGAACTTTTGGCATAACTATGTGTCAATTAGATGTTAGTTATAATTTAGTACTTGGTTTGTAAAGTTTCAGATGTGACTTGTTAGTATACTGTGAGGATATAACCTTTCCTTGTAAGTTTTCTCTCTTTCATATAAATTTTTCATTGTTTTGTTAAAAAGAAAAAAAAAAGAAGAAGAAGAGGAAGATGGTCCTTGATGTAGATTAATGAAGTACGCTAATTATCAATCTAATCCTAATTAAATAATTATAAAACAAAAAATACGTCCCTAACCTTATAAAAAGAAACTTCATTAGGATGAGATTATAAAATATTTCTTACTAGAGATTTACAGTCAATTGATTATAATACTGTACTATAAAATTAAACAAATTAAAATTACTTAGCAATAGATTTTAGAGTAAGAAACGATAATCAAGAGTAATAACAGCATTCAACTATCACACACTCTGGCATTGTTCGCTTCGAGCAGAGAGTTGACAAAAAACCCCATTACACTACTTATAATTCAATTATACTCCTATTTCAATGCAGATTACATTACAAACACCTAGTGACACACTTAATGCGTGTTTAGCAGCAAATATGTCAGTGTTGATTCAAGCAACGAGTTTGTAATGTATAAGTCTATAATGCTCGGATATTCCAAAAAAAATACTCCGTGTAAGTATAGGATATTTGGATACCCATATACTCCTCGAATACGTATCGAATACGCCATGTGGTGTATCCGATAATTTAAAATAAATAATAAACATTCGATACGTATCGGATACTTCTGAAGGATGTCTCCGACACCTTTGGAAAATACATTTGTGTGAATTTTAAGAAGTGTTGATTTTCATGGGTCAAAAGAGAAATTCCAAAATTTAAAACATATTGTAAAATAAAAGAAGAAAAAAGAATATGTAATAAGTGCAAAAGCAGAAAATTTGTTCCTGTTTTTGATTTCCTCTTAAGAATAACAATAGAAAAAACTTCAATCTTCAAACCAACAACAATCTGTTTCTTAAAATCTCTTTACGATTCATTTTTATCTTTCATTATCTTGACCCTCAAGTTTCGTTACATTTTTAAATTTCAGAGTTTAAATTTCAGTTTCGCTTATTTTTGTATTTTTATATAATATATTTTAATAAAAAATATATATATATATATATATATATATATATATATATATATATATATATATATATATATATATATTCGTATCCTATATTTCTTAAAAATCCGTGTCCGGTACTCGTATTCCCATATCCATATCCGTGCATCGTAGTAGATATAATTATAGTCTAGTAAAAAACTTGAAAATAAAGTCCAGTAAAGAGCCCAACTCCAGCAGGAAAACTTGGGAATAAACTCCACCGAAATGTAAAGTCCAACAGCATTGTTCGTAAAGTTGAGTAGGCCCAATTTAAGGAGGCCAACCTACAGCATCCAATTAAAATATGAAGACCAAATCGGACAGCTTCAAATCCAACAGCAGCCTCGTTCAACTAATCTTTGAGCCCACAACAAAAGCACATTATCAGCCCGAACTCGGACAATGCTTCTTTTTATCATAGTATAATTTCATAGAGATCACAAAAGGAATTTGCATCTTGCGATAACTTATTTTACATTATATTTTAGGATTTTGACTTAACAAAAATAGTAGGATTGACTTCAAAATTCTATATTTCATATAAGAATGTAAAGTAAGATGAGATAAATAGACATTTGCTACCATATAGTTTAAAAAAATTATACTTTTATCTACTGATCATTGTCATATATAAATCCATGGCATGAAACAATATTATATGTCTTTTGAGCTCCAGTATACGTCACTTTCACCAACAAGTCGAGCAACATAAAAAATCGGTGGTAAATTGATTATCATAAAAAATATTACTATAGGCTTTTTCAATAACATTGTCACCGAAGCTGCGTTGTTTTTTCATAGTGAGTCAATGTTGAAAGAAATTTTAGGTGCTCGAGCCAATCTATTATTTATATTTGCTTGATAAATAGTCCAAACCTAAACAATATAGATATCTAGTGGCTTTTTTTTGTTGTTATATTAATTTTAAAACATATTCACATAATTTTGGATTGTCAATAAACAATGTTATGGTGAAGGTATCTTGAAACGTTATTATACATCTTTCTTGCACAATGCCACTTACTCAATGTTTTATAATATATCAACTAATTGTTATTACTTTATAGTTTATACAGTTAAATTTCAATGCATATATATAGGGGGTAGTGTGGTAGAATGGTAAAGGTCCAAGAGACCCACAAAAAAATATCGAATGAAAGGACTTGTATTATTTACTTTCAATGATCCTGGACAGATTTTTAACGATGCCTTAATCAATAATGCTGAGGTGTGAAACTTGATAATCGGTGAATTATTAACTTGCAATAATAGAGGTATGAAGGAAATAGAAATTTGGCGAAATTCGTTACCATCTTTAATGCATTGTCAGTCTCGAAAGTGAAAAAAACCAATTCATACACATTTGAATGATTAGAGGCCACATGATATGAATTGTCCCAAAAGTGAAAAGTGAAAAAAGCGTACGTGTAAAATAAAATTTACCTAATTTCTTCCAAATTTCAGGTGTAAAATATTTGTCTCAATCATTTATTATATTCACCTTTTGCTCGAAATATTAAAACATATTCATGTTAGATCCCTCAGTCAGAGTTCCACTCTAAATACATAGGTAGGCACTTTGTTTTCTTATACACACAGAATTAATTTACAAGACGTCCAGTAACTTAATATTTGCAGTAAATTTGCCTATTTCATATAATTCAAGAGGTGTTTTTCCAAAAACCCACCTATAAAATGTGAGAAAAGCGACACGATCTGAAATTCTTAGTATAGTTTCATAGATAGATCCCCCCGCCCCCCCAAAAAAAAGAAAAAAAAGCATCTCGAGATAACTTATTTTACATTATATTTTAGGATTTTGACATAACAACAATAGTAGAATTGACTTCAAAATTTTATATTTCATATAAGAATGTACAGTAAAAATGAATACATAGAAATTTGCTATCATATATATAGTTTAAAAAGATTATACTTTTATCTACTCATTGTGCGAGTCATCATATATACATCCATGGCATGAAACAATATTGTGGTCCGATATACGTACGTCACTTTCACCAACAAGTCAAGCAGCATAAAATTTCGGTGGTAAATTTTAGGTGCTCCAGCGAATCTATTATTTTCCTGATACATAGTCCAACCTAAACAATATAGATACTTAGTGACGTCTTTTTGGTACGTAGTTATATTAATTCTCATAAATATTCACATATATAATTGTGGATTGTATGGTGAAGGTATCTGAAACGTTATTATGCATCTTTCTTGCGCAATGCCACTAATTACTCAATATTTTATAATATATATCAACTAACTATTATTACTATGTACACTTAATTTTAATTTCAATGCATATATACATACACATATATATATATATATATATATATATATATATATAAGGGAAGTGTGGTAGAAATGATAAAGGTCCTAGTCTCCAAGAGACCACAGAGAAAATATTATCGAATGAAAGGACATGCATTATTTACGTACTTTCAATTATAATGCTAGCTGAGGTGATAATTGGTGAATTATTTACTTTGAATAATAGAGGTATGAAGGAAATAAAAACTTTAATGCATTGTCTGTCTCCAAAGTGAAAAAAACCAATTCACACACATCATTCAAAAGTGTAAAGTGAAAAGACTTGTTCCAAATTTCCCTCTTTAAAACCACCCGCCCACTTGTACCATTCTCCATCAGAACAAATGAAATTCAGTTCCTCTCAAGTGATTTTTGGTGAATTTGATTACTCTCATTACGATTTCGGTTTTATCTTTAAGTCGTCTTAATTAGCTAGCTGTTGTATCGGTTCTTATTTATTCCTTTTTCGTTTTTCTGCTGAAATGAACTCGCTGATTGTTTGAGCTTTTGTCTATTTCCTGTGTGTTTTTTTGGTGTTTATATATTCTGTTAGGTTGTTAGTGTTACTGAAACATTGATCTACGTATTTCTTGAATTAAGAAAATTGCATTTTACGTATTGCTATTCGATTCAACACATCACGTATTGCAATTCATGTTTTTGGAATCGGATTTTCTCAGGATATAATTAATTACTGGAGCGTATCGAAACACCATATGAGTTGATCCTCAATAGTTGCTTTACCAATATTTAGTTGATTTTTATTAAATTAAATGTACGCTTGCACTTAACATTATATTACCATTTGGTGCATGTTGACTTACACTGTCTCTAATTCCTTGTAGTTTCATCATTGAGCAATGGCTAGCTATTGCCTTCCTCCACCTCAGATTAGAGAGCAGAATGTGAGTAGCTAGTAATGATATGCTTTTCTGTTCCATTATCTCAAATCAATTTTATCATCACCTGCTCTATTCCTGTTAGATTGAGCTTGTTTTGTTGTATATATCCACAGCCTTCAAAATATCGTATGAACTATCCTTAATTTTCCTGATCAATATTAGTAACTTGAGACTAACTACTTGTAATATAATATTATGGCGAAAGATATTAGTGATTTGGAGTTGTGATTATAAGATTTTATTGATTCTAAAAGATCCGAGTAGAGTATTCGATATATTGTAAAGAGCTGTAATTAATCTAGTAGTCCAGGACATGGGCAAATTAAAAGTAGCAGTATACTTATAGAATTGCTCATATCTCTTTCTCATCAGATTCCAACATATTTCTTTAAACGTTCATTATCCTTCAGTTCAGTCATTTTGTTTGTGATTTGCTTCAAACTTACCTACTTATATATACATGCATACTTTTTTGATTCTGACGTTGCATACGCTGGTCTTAGTATATCTGCTCATCTGTCAAATGACTCTTCCCTGTTTGATGTGGTTTTACCTTGGAGAAATATCCTTAATGTTTGAAAAGCTCATAAAATCTCGTGAATGTTAGATATATAGAATTTTCTTTCTTCATGGTGTGTCTGTAGTGAGTTGGGAAATGGATGAGCTGTCTACTCTGATTATATATGTGAGTTATTAGGAGTAGGATAAACATGAATGGAAGATGGTTTAAAAGAGAGTGGTGTGGGTGTACTCTCAGTGTGGTCCTGAATTAAAATGTTGAAAAGGTTAATTATGCTGTTTACTTGTTCTCCACCTCTTGTGATTATAATAGTACGGTGATGGACTTCCGTCTAAGCACACTCCCTCGAGTCAAAGTCATGATAATCAGTTTTTATGGGAGACTCAATTTATTGAGTCTTCAATTAAATTAATTATGTAAGACTAGTTTATAGTCAGATAAAAAGATAATAAATTGTATTATATACTTGCTCCTTTGGCTACACCACCCTGAGTATCGTAAGCTCAACGTTGTAGTTGCCTAAATAAACAAAGAGAAGCATCACCCATTTCTCATAAAAGAAAGCATTTTTTTAATAATATATATAAGAGCTAAGAGTAATATTTCAATTAATTAGAAGAAAGAGGAAACTAATTAGTGTATAAGAAACATTACACAAGAGCGAATATTTGAAAATTTTCACATGATCTATTCAAAATCGTTACACTTTGGTTAAGATTTAAGAGCTATATATATAGACCCATACACCAAAACATCTCAAATACTATATCCACTTGTGCTCCTTGTTTCTAATTAACATTGACTTGAAAGAAAAAAGATAACGAAAAAATATGTTGTCATATCTTAAAAATGGGTGATGCTACTACTTTATTTACTTTTTTCTCTTCGGGAGTCTAAGTCCAGGACAACTACAACATTGATCTTACGGTAGTTGAAAGTGTCGTCGTCAAAGGACTAGGTATAATACAATTCGTTATGTAAACTAGTTTTAGATAATGAACTTAATTAATTGAAGGAGCCTCGCATAAGAACTTGTTTATCACTTTGACTTGTGGTAGTTTGTTTGGATGGAAGTCCACCAACATCTCATCAAGGGGCTGGAGAAGGAGTAAATTTGGCCGAGAGTTTTTCAACATAAAATGTTAATAATATTTTTCAACGGACCCAAAAAAAAAAAATTCCAATACAAGTCATAATTACCTTGCACAGACTAGTCTACATGGGCATGACAAAAATTCTGGAAATGGATTCACAAACACAAACTGTCACCAAAAATCATCTTTTATAGTCTGGTTTCAGCAAAACTTGATGTACATGGCCTCAACGTGTTGTCGGTTGGACCTGCGTTACGTTTCAAAAATATTTTTGGAAGAGGAAAATGAAGGTCGTTGAAACCAATCTGAGGTTTCTATAGTCAAGAGTGCGGCAATAGCTATTAGCTCCAAACACGCAGTGGATTTACACTTAGCTGAAGGAATTGAAGTTTCTGTCAAAGATGGAAAAGCATGTCACAAGTGTTCCTGTGAAGGATCAAAAAGAAAGGGCAATTGACATCCAGGTGTTTAATAAAATGTCTGAAGAAGTTGAACATTTGAAAGTCACTGGACAATATTCTTGTTGATGATGGACAAGTTGCTGCTTCTTTTATCCAACTAATTCATATTCAAATTAGGGAACAAGTTTTTGTTGTAATATTGTTGGTGTAAGAGACTTGACAGTTTTCACTTCCTTGGTGAACACTTTCCGCAAAGGTGGTGAGAAATACCTGAGCTGATTAGGAAATATTTTGGGACATAGTTGTTCAAGTATTGCGTCTTAGAGGCGTTAGAAGACTTGCTGCTGAAATAAAGGCTCGACATTCCTTGAATTTAATGGAGTAAATCCTTATGTGGTGTTGATGTTTGTGATTCTAGTTCTTGGCTAGAACATTGAGTTTGATATCTGTATAAACATATGAAAGTTGCAAGACTACTCAACTGGTCAATCTTTTGGGAAAGAATGGAATTTTGTTGGGTTATTGTTGTGTGACAAGTTTCATATTCAGGACACCAACCTTTTCGGATATATGTTTCATACTCAGTGAGAAAATGTGAAGGGTGGTTTTTGTTATTCTTTGCTAATGTTGTGGAAATTTATTATGAGGGTTTCACTCAAATCACTCGTGCGACGGAGGTTAAGAAATTGGGTTCATGTGGTAAGACATGGATGGTCTTTTTTAAATAAAACTAGCAACCGACTGCACGCGGGGACCGCGTGCAACGTTGTTTTTAATATAAAAAATAAATTAGTTTAACGCCTTTTTGATATATAATCATCTATGCAATGAATAAAAATAAAATTACACGGACTAGAATTATGTTGAAGTACACGGTTAAAATTTGACTAATAAAAACAAAAATAAAAAGAAAGATTATTTATAGTTCTAACTTCTAAATAAACACATTCGTTAGCATTAATTAAAGTGATAGTGTACCGATTTATATTACGTTTAGGCATGGTTTCAAAAAAAGTTAAATATTCAGTTAGTCAAGGAATCTAAACAATAACAATCTTACAAAGAAAGATATTCTTAGATATATCCATTAAGTTAGGATGCTCTCATCAAATTCAAAAGATAATTTTTCATATATATATGTGTGTTCTATTAACTTAATTCCCTTGAGTATCTGGTGGAACTTTATGGAAAAAAGCTTTCACGGTTATTCCTTAACTACAAAATACTAATTGAAATCATTGTGCCCGGAAGTATACTTCTTCTCATAATTGAGGCTAGCATGCATCTATTACAAATCATGATATTTGAATAGGTATAGTATTACAAATAATGATGTATAAATCAATATCTTCCATGTTCCAAAACAAAATGCATATATGTGTCAATGCTTAAACTAAGTTTTAATAGACTTAATAGAAGGAGTCAAATAAATAACTTCTTAAGCAAAGCAACAAATATATTTGTCTTGAACTTTTGTCATCTCTAAGTTGTGCACGTGGAAGCTTTGATTAGTCACACATTTCTGATAAAACCTGCTAGACATAATGACTGCCAAGGGTAAGTTTCACATGATTTAAATTATAAAAATGCAACGAACAATAAAAGATTTTAATTAGGCATTTAAAGAGTTGCAGTAACCACTTTATAAAATAATTTTATCATTGCCGGACACTTAAGCAAGTGGGTTGGTGTCTTTAAGAAAAAGTTTATCTATTAAAATAAAATAACAAAGAAATAGAGGATAGAAACACTAATAAAAGAGAAGAAAAAGAAAATTCATTAAGTTTTTGAATTCACCAACTGACTATTAATTCTTTGCATCTATCTCACGAACCATGTTTCAATAACTCTTTGCCAATGATTATTCAAAAACAAAGTGATTATTTTTATAATTGAAGCCGAAAATCAAACGTTAAGAAAAAATTAATTAAGCACATATAAAAAGAGGAACCAAGAAATGCATATTTACGTTGAAGCACAACAAACAGGGGAACGGGTAGTAATGCAACATCTTATCTTCGAACTTGATAGTTAACTTAAAAGATCACGGACAAAGCTTTCATCTGCTAAAAAAAAATTAATTAAGAACAAAAGAGTCCCACCAATACTTCACATTTCAAAGTTTATTACTTTATTACAGTTGCAAGTTTGCAATAATCTAATACGTACATAATTTAGTTTACAGAAAAGATAAGTTAAATCAATAAATAATAATCGTGTAACTTTTAATAGTAATAGATATCCCATCCCCTTACAATATTTAAGATTATCCAGTGGATTTTCCCGAGTGTTACATCCTCAAATCAAAATCAAAAGACCGACGAATTTCTCCATACTTTGATTCCTTCAAAATAGATCTACGTACTCTCTAAGTCATGCATCATAAAAAAACTCTCAACTCTCCGCGTAATGGCACCTTCAAACACTTCATCTACTGCTTCTATTATAAATATAAGAATGCAAATTAAAAAGAAAAAGAATTAAAATTATAGAGACTATTCACCAATAATTGAATATGGATCACAAATACGTAGGAAGGGTAGGGAATGAGTAGTTACTTACATGTAACAGATCAAATTCTTTAAGTCTTAGTTCTTCAAGACACAGCATGGTGCAAGACTTATCTTAATTGCTTCACCTTCTTCCTGCATTAAATTAGTGTAATTAATACGAAAACAATATCTCCTTTCATTCATCTTCTTTTTTACTGTTTCGATCCCTTAATACATGATATGAATATCAAAACCAACCTGCACAATAAATAACTAATTAAAATGTTAGGAGAAGTAACCGAATGAGAATAAAAAAAATCTATTACTAAAATATTTTACAACTTTATCCCTACAGTTTTTCATTAACTAAAAATCTGAAACTTAGACTTGAGGGTAAATATGGAAAATACATTAAATTGTTGGTCCCTCGGACCAAACAGCGGTTCAAAAGTTTTTTTTCAGTTTCAAAGTTTTTTTTCTTTAATTGTCTGTGCACCCCCACTAGCCCACTACTACTCTTGCTCTTCGGTTTATTAGTTTCAGATTCAACTCCCATAACCTTTCACAATTGCAGTTATCGGACAGGAAGAAAACCATTTCTTTTTCGAAATGAATACTCATTTACAAAGTCATTAATGATGGTGCTAAAAGTTATTTTCTACTTTTTTCCTTTAGGAAATTTGAATGTAGATTAACAAGAAACAAGGATTCTTGGGAAGCTTCAGAGCCTCACAGGGTATTCATATCGAAAAAGATAAAGAAATATCAATTAAGAGGTCTGCAGGGCATGTCCAAGCGTTAAAGTTTTCTTTTATTGTACTGAGTGCCAAGTATTTTTATTGCTCTAAATATATAGTTCGATTTAACAACCTAAGATGTTACTTGCTTCTTTTGTAAATAATTGTTTTCTTTTTTTGTTGTTGTTCCAGAACAATATTTGCTGATATTGCATTTTATAGAAAGAAACTTTGTCCCCCGGACTAACTGAAGATAATGCATGCTGATATGCCCCACCACAACACTACGAACTACCAAGGTATATATGGATATATATATATTACTGAATGTTGTAATTTTCATTTTTCCAGTTGTTCTGATTTTTTTTTTCTTCTCTTTTTGCTTCAGTAATGCAGTGATTACAACTATGAAGGAAATATAAGAGGAATTTGTGCTACTTTCAGATGCATGAATATCATCTTGCTTTTGAACTATATTTTTCATGTCGAATTACACCATGCCCCTTTCATGGTTCATTCGAACTTTCGAAACTAATTTCCTACAAAATATTTGTTTGTATGTGAGGGTTTTTTAATTAAACTTTACTATGTAAAATGCATATATGCACATGCAATGGTCTTCTATTATGTTCTTTCTGAGTTTGTTATTAGAAATTATGTGATGAATTTTACGCTTTGGTTTATTTAGTGAAGCAATCTCGCATCCAGGAGAAATGTGATACTTTGCGCTCAAGCACAGATGAACAGCAGCTTCAATGCTTCATTACTATGTCCCTCTTCTTTGATTTCCCCCTCAAATAATGTGATAGTGATTTAACACACAAAAAAAATAACAAAAAAACAAATGGATAAGATATTGAAATTTCATGTACATTCATAAAATTAGTTGGATTATACAAATAGACTCATTAGGTTTTTTTTTTTTTTTTTTTTTTTTTTTTTTTTTTTTTTTAACTTGCAGATCTAATAGCAATATAAGATTTTTTCTACGTAGCAGAGTAGAACAAAGTAGTGCAAAAAGATTAAGTTTTGAAGGTGGTGTATAAAAGTTCCTACTCTGTATATCTTGATAAATTTTCTATTCATTATTTTGTATAGCATGAAATTCAGAAAAATTGTTAAAATATGCCATTTTCTTTTGTGTTTACAAGCGTGCTGGATCATACTTACGTTCATGCATCTCTCACAGCTTTTGTGGCATTCTTAACTGATATTAGAAGGCCAGGCACCTTGAACACAGTTATCATTTTGATTTTGGAATTGATTGCGAGAGTTATGCTTATATTGAAGTGGTAAGTGAATTTCAAACTATATATCAGTGATTTTCAATTTTTCCAACTCTCTTTTGTTTTCCTCTCCAAATATGATTAATACTTCTTCGGAATTTTCGCATTCTGTTTATAATAATAATAGGTATGTGAACTTTGAAGGGAGTAGTAACCTTAATGCCCATATAATAGATTCTTTCCATTAGTTTTCAATTTCATAACTCTCTTTTAATTATTTTATTCAATCAAAATTAATAAAGTACGAGCTTTCATATAACGAAGAATGTATACATCATAAATTTACTATCAGATTCCTTTTGGAATAGTCTACTTATACAGGGTTGGGTTGCGAGGGGGCTATTCTTTTTCTTTAGTTTCTTTTCTTTTTTCCTATTTGAAGTTTGAACTACCACTATGAAGTAGCGTACGTACTCGATTAATTTAAAATTATTTATCGTGAGTGGCTGATTTTTTGCCTACTTTTGAGCCTCTGTATTTATGCATATATTTCTAACTCATTGAATCAATATTGACTGTTCAATTCAATTATATATTAAGTAATCTATATTTACTTTTTTTTTTGCCACTATAATCTAATTCTACATAATTTTTAGAAAATCATGCGCAGTTAGCACGGTTTAAATTTACTATATTTCTTCATATATGTTTCTTCTGCTATTTTATTGTTATTGGAAAAGAAAAGAACGAGAGTGGAAATATTTTTTTTCTTTGGTTTCTTAACTTGATCTACAAGCTATAAACAAGGAAGGTAGAATCAACAGGATCAATACTTTAAATAGAGAAGATACACTTAATGATCCATATCTATAACTAAATAGGATCGATCTGATGGATATTCCTATCTATTTAGAAACGGTTATGCTACCCTAACAGTCTTGGTTGAAGACTGTGATACAGTCCTATTACTATGTAATTTTAGTAAGGTGTCTGTAATTGTTAAGAGTTGTACTCCAACCTTTCTAATTTAAAAAAGTTCAGAAAAAGCCCCATTTTTTTTTTTTTTTTATAAACTCAAAAAGCCCCAGTTAGATAATTCAAACTATGATTAGATAAACACACAAATCTATTGACCCAATCCGATTGTGGGAAGGAAAACTGATGAAAGTTCTATGTAATGTAATTGACTATAACTTTCTTTTTTTTGAAAAAAAAAATTGAAAGAGCAAAGTCCTTGAATTAATATAAACAAACACTACATATCAAACAAAAACCACCCTTATGTTGTTTTAATTTGACAGTATAGTATATAACAAAGAGTTTATTTAAAATTATCAAATACTTCTTACTATGATCTACATGCTGATTATCCATAATGCTTTCGAAAGAAAAACAAAACAGAAAAAGAATTATAAAAAACAAACTCGTAATTTGTAGCTAGAATTTATATAATTAAATTCCAATGCTTACAAATAGTGACATAGATTACATCGACCTAGTGTATTAAAATTATAACATGGAAGTGTTGTTTACTAATCTTTAAATATTATAAGGGGCAATTTATAAAATAAAGTATAGAGATGGGTTATTTGCAAATTATAAATAGAACCAAGATAAATTTTGAGATTTACTGCAATTAATAAATAGAGCGAAAATGATAACTATCGCCTCACAACAACATAAAATTAAGAAAGTATGTCGTTGTAGGAAAACTTTGCATCTTTTGGAACAGCTCTTGTACATGTGAAATTCAGAGATGCCTTCTACTTTTTAATTTAAAAGAGCAAAGAGGAAAAGATAAAGAAAAATTTAAGCCAAAATTTGAATATTGAAGAAGTTGAAGCTTTATTAGATAATTCTGAAGAATTAATTTATTCCTCCGCTTCCCACTTCAAAATTCAAGCCTATAAGCTATATGAGTGGAATGTAAACTCACAGTACTGTGAGGATATGATTTTCCATTTAGAAAATACGGATGATCACCCAAGATTATCTGTTAGAAACACGAGTTAAAATAATTTATTTTTAGCATCAAAAGCCAACGTTGCACTTGGTTGCTAGTGTAGAGATAAAAGAAACCGTTCATCATGGTTTCCTCCACTTAAATTTGGTAATCTAGAGTAACTGCAATATCAGAAATAACCACTAATAATAGGGGAAGATTCTAAATTAAAACTGGACACACCGAAATTAGTGGAGGCGTGGAGTTAAAATTAATAGGAGAAAATTTTAAAATCACACACTATATCCATTAATTGCAAAACAATTTGAATGAGAGTGGGAGAGTGGGGTTGTACGGTTATTTAGAATTGGAAGTGGAAGAGTTCAAAACTTTTGGATAAAATATTTTGAGACTAAAATCTAATAACAGATAAATAGTTTTCCTCTTTTTTTGCTCTTAAGATTTATCAACGGGGAAGTTGAGAATATGGGGGAAGTGGAGAAGTTTTGGTCAAATGAGAACATCATTTTCCAATTTTATCCCATTTTTCTTGGCATTAATTGTGTTTTTAAAAAGGGCAATTAAGGAAAGCCAAAAATATGGACCGACAACTAACCAAAATCTCGGTGTTTTTACAAATCTAACCTTCGTCTGTTCTTTAAAATTAAAATAGCCAAATTTATTGAGGGTATTTAAGGTAAAAAGTCACAAATAACTGCATCCTTAGACACAAAAACAGGTTTCTTTAATATAGTAATAGATAACCCTGAAAAATTTTATAATAAAGAGGAAATCAATGAACGAAAAAATCTATAAACTTGAAAACTTATTTAAGAATTTGAGATGAAAACAGAAATGAAATATACCTAAAATATAGAATAAAGATAAGTAACAAAAAAATACAGAAAATTATAAACATTTCAATGAGTTCGAAAAGTGAAAAACTTAAATAGCCGAACCAAATAAATTTAAGAAATAAAGAGTAGAGCAAAAACTAAAGGAAAGAAATCAGAAAATTGAAAAACTCATAAAGAATCTGAAACTGATGAAACTCAAACTACAAATATCTAAAATATTAAAATTAAGTTAAATAAATATAATAAAAAAAACTATCTAAATTAAATAGTGAAACATATAAAATTATAAATCAAATATATCCAAAACAAAGTGTACTCGAATGAAGCACTAATAAGATACCGCGAGTATTTAATTCAAACAACACGTTAAATTAAAAGAAAAGATAGCGAGATTGGACTTTTACCTGTAACTCAATTCATTGTCATACCATGAGACTAGCTTCACAAGTTCTTGCTCAATGCAATACCAGAGTTAGCGTTGAAGATGCTCTTGAACATATTCCTCGGCTTAATTCAGCCTTAAACTAGAAATCTAAGCGTAGATTGAAATTACATCCGAGCAAGAGAACATGGTGGAAAGTTCCCATAAATATAATATTGCAAATGCAACTTCAAGATAAAACCAGTAATTTTACATTCATAAAAGGAAGACACAGGTCTCAACTACCACCATGCAAATATGCATCTGAAATAAAATATAAACTAGCTGATATCACACATTTATAATGATGGACTAGAAGATGAACCCTGTTCAAAGAAGAAGAATTTCTTACAATTAAAAGTTGCCGTCCACTTAGTCAAGATATCGATTGGAGATTCAAGACATAAAACTCCTAAAAGTGTAAAGTAAATGCTACTCCAAATAACTGAATGTTGCTTCCCTCATAACTGAATGTGTACACATGAGTAAACTGACATAACCATAATTCATGTCAGATAAAAAGAAGTTATCATCAATTAAAGATTTTCCAACTAACCTATGCAATCCAATCTTGTACTAAGTAAAACTACTCCAGTTATCACCGTTTTGGCTAAAACTGGAACGTTATGCTCGTAAACATAAACAATCTAAATGAAGAAAATGAAAATACTTGAGTGTTACAACTTAATGTACTAATCAAGTATTTAAGATGGAATCGCAGCTTAATGCTTATAAAATTCTCGGATATGATGCATATCATACTTGTTTATATCAGCCTATGAGACCTTTCTCCGTCAATCTCAAGACAAACTATACATAAGTTGCATAAAACATGTAAGCAAGACTGTTAATTACAGACCATCAAACCAAGCTCTGTCTCAACTTAATGGCTTGTCTTATCTTGTAGATTCACAAACTTATATTAATATTTGAGCAATCTAACAATTTGTCAACTGAATGCTGGTAAGAAACTTCGCATAAAACTGATAACTTACGAGTTTATCCCAAACACGGTAGGGGGAATTTTCCTTTTGAAGAAATATAAAGTATTTTTATGCAAGAAGCACCTAGTACTGATTACCGAACAACATTGTTAGTTTCAATTACAAAGTAATTTCGTTGGCACATAACTGAACCTTGAAGCTGTTCTTTACAAATGTTTATATACAAGAACGTAACTTACATATGTGCTGCAAAGAAACCAGAGGCATAAACACGAGCAATAGTCGCTTAACTCAGCAAATATGCTTAACAAATTAGCAAACACAAAAAAGCTGGAAAAAAAAAATCGTGAAATTCCGTTCCACGGAGGTAATTAGAGAACCAAATGAAACTAAGAAGTCAAATCAATACTCTGCATCATTATTCAATACTTTACAGTTTACAATCTATAGTATAACAATCAATAATAGATTACTATATACTATGCAAAATAATTTGCGAATGGAACAATAGTCAGGCATAAGCATTATAACCACAGAGAAGACACAATTCAACTGAAACAAACAGAAAACTTATTAATGAAAAGGTGGCGGAGTACAAGTAATACTCCAGAAAAGTACAAAGCCTTCAGCACAAACAAAAGCATTTTCGTCGGCGCTCTACACTTCCAGAAATATATATAATTATAAAGAAGTTAGACTCACATCAAGCTGATTAAGTTATCTTTTTGCAAAGATAAATCGAACAGCCTACCACAGCGAGCTCGTCTTCTTGATAATATCCCTTCGAGCGAATTACTTTTTTCCATAAGAAATCTCCATCTCCATTCACCTAACAGAGCCAAGTTATGTCTTTCAAGATCTTTGATATTGACTAAACTGAGATGCTTGAAGATTTGATGGGACTCGACTGGGCTATAAAGCCCAAAATAAAACTTACCTTTAATTCTTGATCCAGACGCCAGACCCAAGCCTCATTATGGCCTGGTAGTGTGGTGTGACTGTGACCTCTGCAATAGCAATAGCACATCATAGGAACAAGCCCACCAGTTAGTACGTTTTCACAATTTTCAGTTTCACCATTGAATCAATGATTTGAGAAGATTAGGCGTTTGTAATTTGCAAATGTGATTCAATGATTTGAGAAGGTTCAGAAGGGAGCGACACCGATATCATTGATACCTTCGTGCATATATTCTACTAAACCATGGAAGTGTAGCTGGTAATATCCCAAGTAATTATATACAATCATAAAAATCACTCTCATCTCAAATTACATCATATATCTAATTAATCACCAATTTTCACATTGTTATGTTTTGTACTAACGCGTTTGTTCCATGGTCAATGAGATGTGAAATGGTGCAAAGATTGGTAGACCTGGAAGCTTAGCAAGAGTAATAATATCCATTGTTAGTTTAATAGAATAATTCTTTCTACAATATTGAACCATATACCAGTAACTGCAACTTCAAACACATATCACTGTATCCCACAGAAGCCATAAACTAAAGACACTGAAGTCAATGTATGTACTATTAATAAACACAGCACAAAAAGATATATGCCAAAGACTTCTACTGGATTCTATATTGGGGAAAACATAAGACCTTGCTGCAATTTTGGGTTATTATGTTATTGAAATTCAATTATCGTTTTCCCATTTGCTCTTAGGTATCTCCCCAGAATCGGGAATGAGTACCTTCTTCCTCGGCTTGCCACTGTATGTTCCTGCACCACCCTCGATAGCATACACAGTGTCCATGCCGTCTATGACTTTGCCGAAAACAACATGCTCCGTTTCTCCAAAGAAGTTGTGAAGAATTCTGGATAGCCACATTTGAACTACTAGACTAAAAACGAGCTTTATATAGTATATAGGCGCAACTACATCATTCCCCAAAGTTTGGTTTAATCATGTATGCCTCCCTAATTACAGAGACACCCCCTAAAGTTTGAAAAAATGCACATAGATCCTTATAGGTCATGTTTCCAAGCATCAAGGTCTTTCTCTATAATTATTCAGACTTTAGAAGGCGAATTTGTAGTGATTCTTAAACTCCAGTAAGTGTAATTACTCAAACCTGATGATTTCTATAACTATGCCAACTATCAGGAAGTGTAATTGATATTATCCCTATACATATCACCATATATTCGCATTATTAAAGAAATATAATCATTAGTGGGAATATTGCCAAATCCTGCTCAAACGTCTTCCCATATGAGTTGAGTGCCTTTGCCTTTCTGGTAAGGCACAGCCTTACCTTATCTTCACCATGATACGGACTCCAAGTTCTTATGGCAGAGCACGAGGAGATTTATCATCAATATGATGATGGGAATGGAAACCAGAAGCACGACTGGGGTCTTCGTGGTCCAAGATAATCAAACCATCAGTAAGAGTAACGTAAGCCATGTTGAAGGTTTTATTTAACTACAAAACTTCACTCTCAGTTTGAATAATTACAGACTTCTCTGAGACTTCGAACACCATAAATTATAAGGACCTGCATTTTACCTTTTCTCAAACTTATGGGTGTCTCTAAAAATTATACAAAACTCAAGAGAGCCTATCTATAATGTTTTCGAACATCAGAAAATCTTCAAAAATATTCAACCTCATGAGAGCTTTCTATAACTATACAAAACTTATAGGGGTGTAAATGTAATCTCTAGTTGACTAAAAGATGGAATGCATGGCCATGTTACCATAATAAATGTAAAAACAACTACTTGAGAATAATATATTCTGAGACAGAGACTATTTGATTCAAAGCTTCATCATGCCCTGTAGTTGGTATAGTAGTCTTTCCTCGACATCAAAACTTACCAGTAAGCCTTGACTGTTGTAATGAAAAACTGTGAACTGTTGGAGTCGGGCCCTGAATTTACCATGGTAACAACACCTGCAAAGATTAGATAGAGAAAGTGAGATTAATTCTGCACCTTCTGTGTGTGTGTGTGAGAGAGAGAGAGAGAGACAGAGAGGCCATCGAGAAAAAGGAACAGAACGTAGAAAACTAATGGTTTCTCGGATCAAAAAAGATACTACAAGACCATTGCAGACCTGGATTGGGTTGCTTCAACGTGAAATTCTCATCACGGAAGGTGCCACCGTATAAAGATTGATTTCCTTTTCCATCTCCAGAGTCGATATCTCCACCTTGTATCATGAGTCCAGGTATAATACGATGAAATGGAGTTCCCTTATAATGGAGAACTTTTCCGTTTACGAGCTTTTCCCATCTCCCCTAATTCCAGAAAAATGAAATGCTAGTTTAGTGAAGAATGAAAAATAAAATGCTAGTTTAGAATAGCATTTTGACAAGAATGTTGCTAAAGACAGAGCAAAGTTTACTAGTAACTAGTCAATTACTTGTACATAGAGCCCTAAAATTCTCTGCAAAGAAAATTTCGAAAATAATTAGAAATATCAAGCCAAAAGCAACAAGTGCAGAAACTAATGAGATTTTTAAGCAGAAAATAAGACATTACCCACAGTCTTTGGCACAACTTCACCATATAACCCAATAGTAATTCTCCTTGTACATATTTTAGGTGTAAGATGTATAAAGCAGAAAATAAAACAAACACAACATGCAGAACAAACAAAACCTTTCGACTATGATTACTTAGAGGGGTTTATGCCATCTAGCTTTTCATATTTGACATCCAAAAAGAGACAGAAACTGGTGGAAGCACAAGCAACTAGAAGATATTGATGAGGTAGCAGGTACTCAGCTTATAATCACTTCTCATAATAGCTTAAGCCAATGATGTATGTGTATACATCAAACTGGTTGTCACTGTAACAACTATTTAGACAAATCCTATTTTAAATTCCCAACAAAGACGAAAGGTTTTGGAGCAGCGTTTGAAGATAGTTTTGACGCAATGGTAAGCCAACATAATGGAAACATTTTTCTAATCACCGGTTGGTGGAAACGGAAATCAGCCAACTGACAATCATCTTGAACCAAACAAATCATCTTAAGGGGTCTAAAGTATAAGCGCAAATTTGAATGGAGATTTTGGGACAACGAATTTATACGGGAACCACACATATAATATCCGTATGTGTGATTTCATAGACCTCTCCTGCTTTCTCCACCTCCTGGAGATCAAGAAAAGAAATAAAGCAGAAAAAGAAGGATTAAATTAGTACTTAAGCGTTGAGAGAATAATCTAGCATGAAAATGGCGTCAGGATCGAATTAAAGTAGAAAAACTGATGCATATACACAACCGTATAGATATTGAAAGGGTAATGAACTCATCTATGAAAATAAAATAAGCAAAACAAAACTGCACCTCTCTTTAGATTTACTTACAAGGACCACTATAGCCAATATCTTAGAACTTTAAAACAAGTTAAGTTGTAATCACATTTATAAGTAACTTTCTTGCAAATAGTTGAAGATGAAGAAAGATCTCGATCTTCACAAAAAACATTTTTCCTACATTGCTTGCATTGAGTTAGTGTGCCGTAGCAGTGTATTGAGACTTGTTAATTTAAGGGATAACCCGAGCTCAACATTTCCATTTTCCAACTTGTATACGAAACGACTTTGTTCAAGATATGGTGCATGATGCATACCTCAACCGAATTAGCTTTTAGAGACACCTCTTTACATTTACTCGGTCTATTATTTACAAAATGAAAAGAATGCAAAACTCCAACTTGCCCTATAATGGCTATTATAAGAGTCCATATGCCAACTTCAGTTAGTTATTACTGAACAAAACATAATCAAAATACTACTGAAATTTTAAACCCAAATTATCATTAAAGGAACCATCAGAACGACACAAATGTAATAACTTACAAACATGACACCAAATGGTAGAATAATGATTGAGATAATACACCATCAGCATTCTTCATATAAATTGAAGCTAATGCAACAGCTAAAAGTTTACAGAGAATAACTGAAAAATAACTTTATCTCACCAAACTGGAAGAAATTGTAATAGGTTTCTCCTTTTGCTTATTGTGAACCTGTTGTTGGGCTATTACACATGGACTGCAACACTTGTTATATTATTATATGTAGTATCTTGTTACTTTGTATAATTAGGTATCAAAAATAGTTTATATTTCTCTTTTTTTTGCCCTTAAAAATGTAACTGAAATTACCATTTACCCCATTCATATGCCTTCGCCAAACAAAACCCCAAAACCAAGTTATAGCTCCATGAAAACCCTAGATCAAATTACCTAGCTTAGATTATAAGATCCGTACCTCTGAACAAAGTGGACAACTTTTTATCACTTTTTCTAAGGCATGTGATTTATCCCTTAAATGTTTGTATTATTATGAAAAATGAGAGAGTAGAATTTAAGACACTAAATTTTTCTTGTTCCGATACATGTATCTTAAATTTATCATCGGAATTGCACTCGATCTTGCAGACTTTGCACCATTCGGACTGTACATTCTTCCTTTTGCTCGTTACCATTTCTTGAATTATGGAAAAGCAACGAGCTTTATTAGTTGAAGGGATCAGAAAAAAGGTTGTACTTGTAACATACAATAACACCCTGACATTTTATTTTGAGTTGATTGAACCGATGACTAGTGACCTTTTAACTATTTAAGCTTTATTTAAATTATTTGTTTAGTCAACCTAACATTATAAGTTCTTTGTACTTTGAAATATATACATACAAATATATATATATATATATATATATATATATACATATATATATATATATATGTGAAGGAGGTCATCCTACTCGCGAAAAGGTTACAACGGTCTGGCAGCACCACGTGTGTACGTGTGTGCGTGTGTGTGCATTTGTTTATATACACAAACTCCAATCTAAACACTATTAACTAGTGTTTTCAGAATCGGACAGGACATAGAACCGGTGACCTTACTGTTAGAATCGGACCGGACATAGAATCGGTGACCTTACTGTTACAGGTTCGATTGGTCGAACCGGTCGAACCACTGGTTGACCCGGGATATTCTGTATATAAACAAAATGCTCGTTAAAAATCACATGCTGGAAAAAAACATCCTCAATGACACCATCATTAACAAAATGTTTGTAGCACATTTCAGCAAATTAGAAGTCCTCTCTTCAGTCATCGTTGTTACCACAATTAGTTCCTCTTTTTCTATTCCAAGATAATTGTACGAACTCTCATTATCAACACTATATATATGACATTGTATGAAATTGAAATCATTGCACTTAAATCAGTAACATATCTTGATGTAGGAGAAAACATGTTGTAGCTCGAAAAGTTTCAAATTTATACTGCAAAGAAGATAAGTCACTATCAGAACCAAAAACTCATCTCAATGGCGAACTCGAACAAACAAAAACCAATCTCCTCATGTCGTATTGATTACCCCGCTATCACAGTTTCTTGACCTAATGGATCACAACAAACTAGTTTTAGGAATGTGCCTCACATATTATATGCGCACCCGCGTGTCACTATACGAGTAAGTCAATCCTACTTAATACATTTGTATTTTTAAATCTTTATTGTTGAAGGTGCACTAATTAACTCATGTAATTTTTTGATATACACATTACCGATGTGTTTGCGTGCATGTGTAATATGTATATGTGTATATATATATCTATATATATATATATGAAAGTTTAGATTTAAACATATTACAAAGTTGTGAGGATATATCCATAAATAAGCTTTTATATTTTAAAGTACAATAAAATTACATATTTACCCTCACTTTTGATAGTTAATATATGGTGAATGGATGGTAGGGAGGTATATGCAAAATAATTGGAAACTCAAGGGGTATTTACCAAAATCTCATTACCTCAGGGAATATATGACAATGAGTAAAACCTCAAGAGGGTATATGCCACAGTACAAAACCTGGAGGGAGGTGGATGAAAATTGCCCTGTTTAAGACGGTCTTTTTTGGGCAATACTTTTTGAGTTTTTGTTGCTGTCTTTTGTCTCATCAGACAAATGTATTCTTTTCTCAGATCCAAATATTTTGGGCTAGAGTATTCTGTGCTAAGGATTATATCATTCTTGAGCTAATATTGGCTTTTGTGGTTTAATAAATATGTATAATGGAATGCACAAATGCAAGCCCGCACATGCACCACGTGTGACATAAATCCCCTATAATGTCGAATATGTAGTTTTCCAAGGGGAGAAAATAGTAAATCACTATTTTGTGATTTTCAATAGGTTTTTGGTATGCCACCCCTTTATTATATGAAATAGGCACATTACCCTATATAACCTGTGTATTCTCTTAAAATATGTCATATTACCCTTTGTGAAAAATAAATATGTAAATCACCCCATTGTTATGGTAAAAAAGAGATATTATCTCCCTGTGTATTTTATATATGGCAAATTGTTCCCTCTTATATGCAAGTGTTAGGAGTAATTTGTGTAACGTTTTGAAATCATATGAGGTAATTTGCCTATTTTTTAATCACATAAGGTTTTTAATCACATGAGGGTAATTTGCTTATGTAACATAACATATGGGGTAAATTAGCTTCTTTTTTTTTTTTCCATAAGGAATAATGTCACATAACAAAGGGGGTAAATTGCATAAGCTCTTTCCAAGAAGTAGCTCTATGCTTAACTGCTCAACTTTTATGTAAACTACTTGTGATGACTAGAGAATTCGTGTACATATTCACTAGTTGACTGAAAAAAGTTTGATTGTTTGTGTTATTGTTTTCTATTTGTATTTTAAAGAGTAAAATGTCTCCGAGAAAAAGAAAAAAAAGAATTGTGATGCACCATATTTCGTATATGACATTGAAAATTAAGAGCATCCACACGTTCCAGATGGCTACCCAATCAGAGATGGAAATTTAACCAAGAGTTGATCGCCTAAGTTCGGCTAAGTCGACCTACGCTCGATTCATTACTTGATCCAAGGTTGACGCCGAGGTCGACCTACACCACTGGTCGACCTATAGTAGGTGGATTCATTTTGACCCGACTCTAGTGTAAATCCATTTGAAGGCTGTAAATACACGACTCTAATTGAAAAAAATGTAAGTAGTCTATAATCGCTTTACTAATTGAATCGACTTATTTATCAAATGTTGACTCTACCATTGTACGGTATTCATCGAAGGTGACATAGTAAGCCTAACGACTCACTTTCAAAATCTAAAACAACTTAATCGAGTTTGTAAAGTAGCAAATATAGATTTAGTCTGAAGTGGAGTGTCTAGATGGTAATCATGGTATATGACTCATGGTGAACTATCGTTTCACACAAAATTTGCATGTAGTTTTTATTTTGTTGCTTGTAAATTACACTTGCACATATATATATATAAGGATATTTTCCTACGCATGAAAATGCATAGGGGGTTTATTTGCTATTTTTTCAGCAACAAGACGAATCACCAAGTAGCTATGTCACATGGTGAATCACTGAGAAAATTCCATAAATAATTATGCCATTAATAATACTATATTTCATTTTATCTCGCGTTTTTGTGATATCCCAATTTACGCGAAATGCTTTGTGGGCTTGATACAGAACGACACCATCATGACGCGAATTTTTTTTTTTACTTTGGTCCCCTAACAAATGTTGTCTCCATCTTTAGTCCCTTATTATTTTTTTATTTTTTTTGCAACTTTAGTCCCTTAATTAGTCTGTCTATTCACAGCCCTTTTCGCCTTGAAATCTGAACTTTTGGCATGAGATAATCTCACGCGTGGGAAGAAGGCGATTTTTGACTTTGCTAGTATCAACTACGTTTTCCTTTTATTATTATTTAAAAACAAACAAACAAACCAACGCTTTTTTAAAAAGCAAAACATCTAACACTAGCAACCATCCGTTTGTTACAGAACACGGAGAAAAAATCCCAATTTATGCTCAAGAACCCTAACCCTAAAAAACCCAATTTCAACCATGAATTCTCCCCAGTACACCCAATTTAGACGCGATAAACCCTAATTTGTGATAGTTCTTGTTAATTGAATTAGAAGAGAAATCGTCATCTGGTTTCTATTCCTTCAAGAGGTACAATTGTTTTTGTAACAACTGAACAATATTTGATATTGGGATATTAAATTTGCAATATTCTTGAATCTCGAATTAGTATGTTGCTAATTGAGTATTATTGAATCTTGCAAGTTGTTAGAGTAAAAATGAATCTTGAATGAGTGATAACATATTTTGGTTAGTTTGGTATGGATTATATGTTAAAAGAGTATTTTGTTGTTTAATGTGTCCATGTTTTTGTATTGTACCTTAAATCTCCTCGTTATTACAGAATGGAGTTTGCAAATTTCTTAAGTCGGATGATGATCCAGAAGATGAGCAGGATAGTAATATTCTCCCCAGTTTCAGCACAAGTGTCAAGTGTGTTTGAACTACTAAAAGAGGTGGTGAACATATCTAGAGAGCCTGAAGCAATGTTCTCTTGTTAGTAAAGAACGTTACTCTTAAGACGACGGAGGAGCGTCTCAAGCTGTTAGAAGAATGCTTAAAATTGACTCAAGAGCAGCTCAAGACTGGCTTAAGAAGGAGCAAGAGAGGCTTGTTCTTTTTAAGTTGGTTTTGCTCTTGCAATATAATATTTCTCTAGTGTGTTTTGTGGTAAACTCAGAATTTTAATTTAGTGTAATTTCTCCATGTTTTAATTTCCCCTGTATGTAATATCTAATCAATTTAGTTTCATGTTGAATGCATGAATTTCTATGTGTATGATCATTCTAGTATTAGGTTCAATATATTGGCAACATTAATACAGGTAACCAATAATTACCATTAAATTGTAACAAAGAAATTAGGTGACCAATACAACATCACCTAATCATAATAACATTCCAAACAGAAAACCTTCATTAAAAACAACTCATTCACATTCAGCCAAAAATAACCACCATTCAGTGCAAAATAACAACCATTCAACCACTACATCGATCCCTCGCAAAAAAACACGGCATATCAGTGGAGCTGACAAAACACAGATCACAATTTGTTCAAAATACACCACAAAATAGAGGGTCGCTTCTAATACATATTTGTCCAAAAATAAAGAAAAAGCAGTTGGTGCATCACTTCTTGTTCTGCTTTTTAGGCGCCTTGGCTTTACGCTTTGGAGAAGGCTTTCCCACTTTCATATTAATAGAAGACGCATAGAAATTGAAAGGTCTCTGCTTTTGATTAACTGCTTCACTTCGCTTGCTTTCTAGAAGTTGGTTAATCATCGATGTGTTTGACGTTATATACGGGGACGACGAGAAGAGAGGTGACTGTGGCGGAGCCGGATCGCCATATGCTTCTGAATGATTTTTGTTATTTTGGGACACAACTTCTCATTTCTCCAGCTTAATCTCGTGTAGTCCCTGTTTTTCTAATGTCTAGTCATACGTAAGACATCATCCACTCTAGCATCGAAAGAATTGGCATGTGGCCCGCCGCCCTAATTGCATTGTTAAATGATTCACACCCGTTGTTCAAATGGTTCCAAGGTCGCTACACATGTGAATAAATCCATCGAATGATGTCTCTAGTGGGCTGATGTGGTCTATCACGATCGCGTTTCCCCCAACATACATATGATGGCTGCGGTGAGAGTGTGAGTGATCCTCCATAATGGACTTTTAATGTGACCTACAACGAACTGGAATCTGCCCAAAAAATAATACAAATATTTTTCAGAATTAAAACAAAATGATAACAAATAAAAACTTATATAATTAAAAGATTACTTGTTTAAATAATTAAACAACTAAATATTCCCTTAATTACAACTAAACATGTTAACAACACCTCCAAATGCAAACACTAATTTCAATTAATGATACCGTCAATATTCTTGATAAAGAGCAGTAAGAAACTTAGTTATAGTACTAGAGCTGATTTGTTCTCATTCATTTTCTCTAAACTTTATGTTGAAGAAGCTATATTTTTCTGTACTAATCTTCCACGTATCACAAACCCAATAATTGTCAATTGAACTTGAGAGAATCCCCATAAGAAATTCTGAAACTAACTGATGGTTTGACAATATATTTGTCATTTCTTATTAAGTCTTATATAATCAGACAATATGTACCTTGATAAATGAAAATAGAAAGTACAGCTCAAAAAACTTCATATAACAAGAGGACAGGATCCAATATCAGACATATTCACAATTTGCAGAAATGTAAGATATGGCATAATTAATCAAAAGTTCAACCAAAAATGAGAATTTACCAAAGTCAAATTCATTCTTTTTGTCTTTCAATTCCATCAAAAAACAAGCAGAATTCTGTTCAAATGCATAGCTAAGGAATTTGTGGTTCGAATTTCAGATATTGGAATTAGTGTTTAGGGTTAGGGTTCTTGAGGAAAAGCGATTTTGGGGATTTTTTTCTCCAAGTCTTGGCTGAAAACGTAAGATGTTGTGTTTTTTTCAAAAAATAAAAAATATATATAAAAACAATTGGCACGCGCGAATCGCTTTCTTCCCACGTGGGAGTTCGGGTTTCCGGTGCGGGTAACCCCTGAACACGAGATTTACTTTTCAATACAAAAAGCAGAAGCCGTGACCCCTTAACTTAAGGATTTAATTTTTCAATCATAACTTCAATAATTTATTATGATTTAACAAGTAACAGCCAAAATTTAGGGGATTTTATTTCTCTTTCTTATTCAGTTTTCCTTTATTTTGGTGAGATGGTTTCAAAACTAAAAGTTCTTGCGAAATATCTTTAACCTTTCCAAAATTAAAACATAACAAATATAATACTTTAAACTAACAACCAGATTATACGGAGATCCGTTACATGATTCTAGGAGCAATGAAATCTTCATGATACAAGTAAAGATTAGCTTAAGAAAATCGCCCCAATTTTTCTGTACCATGAGTGTGTACCACACTCTGTACCACCATTTATATTATGACACGTGTCCTACTCAAGCCAAGCTGTCACCTTAAGTTTTTTTCTTCAGTCAAACTTTCAAGAGCCTATTTTAGGTAAAATTGTTTCTTTTTATACGACTAAGGAAGAGAGAGAAAATATACTTACTTCATCTTCCCCACTCCATTTTCAATCTGTTAGGAGAAAGAACTCTGCCATTTTAATTACTCGATCGGTTCTCTCTCTAGACCTAGCATGCTTTTGGTTTCCTGGAAACAACTTATATAAACTTGAAATCCAAAGCTTACTAAACTGATCTAATCATTTGGGATTATAAATGAAAATTATTTCTTAATTGTTTATAACTGTGAGAAATTAGTGATATGGGTTTCACAATGAAGAAAAGATTTCAAAAATAGAACTTCCAATAACAGAGGAAAATACCGGGAAAAACTTAACTTAAAATCTCTCGCTTTCATTATTATTTATTTATCATAGCCTTTTTCAGATCTGTAGATATGATTGTTGAGTAACTTAGTTTTCTATTCACGTAATAAATGATTTCTAGACTGGATGGATTGAATTAGGAATGGCCACAGTTGTGTGTATGAGGGGGCAAATGTATGTGCTCTGTTTTTTTTTTTGATTTTGTTTCTATTCACGTAATAAATCATTTTGCTTTTTATATTTCTGTTTCTGCATTTGTTTCGGGGGCCGAGTTTCTTTGTTTACAAATTACAACTGCTGAAGTTTGTAGTTTAGAGATAACATTATTATTATTACAATGAGTTCAAATCCTTTGACAGCACAACCATAACTTCAACTCCTGCAAATATTTCTGAAGATTTGCCATAAACGAATGCTTAGATTTGCCATGAATATTTGTGAATGTATCCTCAAAGTTTAATGGCAGATGTGAAATATATTTTAGCATTAGAGCTTTTTCTCCTACCAGATTGAAAATGGAGTGGGGAAGATGAAGTGGGTATGTTTATTTTCTCTCTCTTCCTTAGTTGTCGTATAAAAAGAATCTAATTTTACCTAAAATAGGCTTTTGAAAGTTTGACTGAAGAAAAAAACTTAAGGTGACAGCTTGGCTTGAGTAGGACACGTGTCATGATATAAATGGTGGTACAGAGTGTGGTACACACTCATGGTACAGAAAAATTGGGGCGAAAATCGCTAAATAAAATTGGAAAGAATATTTTCATTTATTTATATATATATATATATATTGTTATATTGTAAGTTAGAGGAGATCCTATCATTTCCTATAATCAAGCAATTAATACTTTTAAGAAACTTGCAATTAAATCACAAGCAGAAGCATGCAAGTTATAGGGAAAGTTTCTTCGATAATTCAAAGGAGAGAAGGATTTGCTATATTTTGATGATAGCTACAAGATATTAATTACTTAATTATAGGAGAAGTAAGTAGAAAAATTCGAAGGAGAGAGAATGATTTGCTATAATTTGATAATAACTATAAAATACTAATTTCCTTAAATTTGTTTTTCGATCCACAACACTAATTGCTTAATTATATGAAAATTAATAAATTCAAAAGATAGAAAATAATTTACTGTAATTAACAATAATAGGCTATTTTCAAGGAGGGTCTACATTAATGAATAATAATAAGTCTACTTGAACGAACCATACTAGATAAAAAACATAATGCAACTACATTCCTTTGGGACTCTTTTATTGAAAAACTCAAGCTTGGGATTCGAAATATCAAGTGAAATGAATGACAAATCAACTTAGAAGAAGAATTATTTCTTCCACTTTATAACTTCCACGTTAAGACTATAGCTAAGACAAAATTGTAGTAGTACACCATCTGGTCATGAGTTGAATATAGCGACAAAACTGACTCCTTGTATTTATTAGGATTATTTATCTTCAAATCACCTTTCCTTCAAAAAATTATTAAGATTTGTAGTTTAAAGATTATTTCTTTAAATAAATAGCATGCCAAAACACATGTCAAAATAGATTATGAACATCTCTATTGAATGTAGTTTAAAAAAAAAAAAAACTAATATCAGATTGTCAATTTCATTGATTTTGCAGAGAATGTTTGTAATTTTACGAAACAAAAAGTTAACTGGTTAAAAGATAACACATGCGATTCTGCAATTTATAATTCCTTATACTAGTCACATCCAACATAGATGACTAGTCTTTTTATATACTAATTTAAAAGTAGCACGGATAAGTACTGTTTCCGTGACCTAAAGAAAACATCAAATTTATTTACATTTCTTCTTAGTTAAAATTGAACTTGCATCAAATATTTTGCGTGGTAGTACTAGTAACTCGTAATCTGCAGAAGAGAAAAAAAATGAAAACTAAACGTGTGAGAGAGATACTTTGCCAAAATTTTCCTAAGAATGCTCGTGGAATGGTCTGACTAAATTGTGTTTTATGGCAACAATGCCTTATTGCTTCCGGACCCACAGAAAAGTTGGGAAATAATTAGTAAATGGCATAGCTCATAGAAGATTTTTACTGTTCAAGTTGCGTAATTGAGGGAATAAGTTAACCACATTAAAGATTCTGCTGAGTCAATTTTGTTTTTCCAAGAACAGGTTGATGTGATATGCTTGAGTAGTTCTTTTTTGAGAAGTTGAGTAGAACCTGGCTTCAAGTGCTTCAACTTCAACAGTATAAATTAATTTTATGCTACTGTTGAATAGAGATTTTTATTGTTTTATGTAACTGTAGCTCACGTACGCTTAATGTGCAAGGTTTATAGGTTTTTTATTTTTAACTTATAGGATGATCATAAAATATTACTTTTACTAAATAAAAAAGCGTAGGACGTGGACGCCAAATGTAAAACATGCCCTTTACCCGGCAAAGCTAAGTTGGCAAATTGTTAAGATTCACGAATTCAACCTGAAGCACGTCTTAAATAATAAGATTTAAAAAAAATTCAGACGTCGTTATTGTTTGCAATAGCATCTAAGCGCTTTTTAAATAGTTTTATTTGTCAAGTATATAAAAAATGATTGGTAAAGTTTTGAAGTATAAAACGGTGCTTTTATTTTTTAAGATGGGTGATTTTATTTATGTAAAAAATAAATATCTAGAATTTTCGAGTTAAGAAAAAGCATTAAGAGAAGTTAATAAAATAGTTAACAAAAAAGAGTGATCAAGAGCAAACGTAGCACTGCGTGGATTGTCTTGTACTCTCGTTGAATGAATTTGTGGTCCAAATTAATAAGATCCCCAAATTAAGCTTGAATATTGGGATCTAAACTACAACCATACTGAAAGTTTAATAATAATAACAAAAATATGACAACTTTTAAACCCTAAACGTTATAAGGATAGAACTACGAAATATTATAGAGTTCTAGGTTATAGTAACGTAATTAATTTCGTAATTACACAAAACAAATAATTGTAAGAGTTGCATTCTTTTATACTTTTAAAGCAATATATATATATATATATATATATATATATATATATATATAAGTTATATAAATAGACTTTTAGTGGTCCACAATGAGGCAAATAAAGAAGTAATATCATATAAGGAAGATGTCACCCCCTAAGTCTATTGCCTGTCCCCACACTTCAGAAAAATTACACTTAACTGCATTCCAATTTAAAATAACACTTGACTCTATGCTATTTTGCATTTAAAATTTTAAATGAACACTTAGACTCTGTGGTGGTTCCATTATTTTACGCTTATTTGAGTTTAATTTTGTGCTTCACTTCAATAGTCAACGCTATCAGGGTGTGTCTGGGATGTGAGGGGATATATATAAATAAATTGAGATTGGGGAATCTGGGATAATGGTTCACATCCTCTTTTAAGTGCTCGTGTGCATTTTTCCCATTATCATTAATGCTTGTACAACTATTTAGAAATTTTTATTAGTGTGACCGATTTTTTTATTTAGAAGTTTTATAATAAGTGTATATTTTCAAAGACTTGGTAAACATTTAAATTGACGGAGATCGAAAAGGAAAACATACCAAACGCGCGCTTGTCAATTTTATATATACTTAAAAATATTTAAGTGTTGCCTCTTTAGCTTCGGCCAATTTAAGAAACAAATTGATGGGAACAGTAATTCCATGCACAGTAAAGCCCCTTACCAATCATCCCCATTTTTTTTTAACACTTTTAACTATTGCATTCAAGTCATTCTGTTGTCTTCTCGCCCTTTCCTTAGTTCTTATTTGTTACAATTAAAAAATGAAATAAGTAAGATTCGCTCATTTGTTCAACCCATTTTATTAAGTGTATTTATTCTTTTTTTTTTATGGGAAGTGTATTTATTCTTTTGCTCTTTATTATTTTGTATTTTTCATAATTAATCTCATGAAGGGCAAAAGTCAAAACTTCGTTCTACCAAATCTGCCATCCATTTTTGACTAGTGTTAGTTTGAGGGGTGCCTCTGTAAATTTGCAAATCACAAGAGAGATTTATGTATTTAAACTAAATCTCAGGGAATTAGCTGTAATTATCTCCAAGTTCTATCAAAATCTGCCATCCACTTTTCGCTTGTGTTAATTCAGGGGTGTCTATGTAATTTTGCAAATCACAAGAGAGATTTCTATAATTATCAAACTGTTAGCTGTAATTATCTCCAAGTTTTATCGAAACGACAATTACTTTTTCCTCGGGCATTGTTTAATTAAGGATTATAAAATGGTTTATTGGAACAAAATAATACTTTTTTAGTTATTGTAATTATCCAGTAGCTTTTGTAGGCTTTTAGTTATTCTCCTGCTATATGTCTGTAACCCTTCTCTGTAATTCTTTTGATACAAAATATATGTAATTCTTTTGAGAAGCAGATTACTCATTTTACTTAAAGTAAATTAGGAATAAGTTAACCAAATAAAGATTCTGCAGAATTAATTCTCTCATTTGTCTTTTCGAAAACACACATGGCCGACATGCTCACGTGCATATACTTGAGTAGTTGACTAGAAACCTTCAAGAATATAAATTCATTTCATGCCTTTTTTGGTTGTTTAATGTAATTGTAGCACGTATGTTTTAAAGTGCAAGGTTTATAAGTTTCTAAACATTTAACATATAGGATGATAAAATATTACTTTTACTAAATAAAACAAACATAGGACGTGGATGCCAAATGTAAAATATGCCCTTTACCCGGCAAAACTAAGCTGGCAAATTGTTAAGATTCAAGAACCCAACCTTAAGCACTTTTTAAATAATAAAAAAACACAAGAATGCATAATTTGAACTAAGATTTTAAAAACAATTTAGACGTCGGTATTGTTTGCAATAGCATCTAGAATCTTATGCAAAAATAATTATCTAGAATGTTTGGGTTAAGAAAAAACATTAAGAGAAATTAATAAAATACTTAACAAAAAAGAGTGAGTTGTACTTTTGTTAGATGAATTTGTTGTCCAAATTAATATGATCCCCAAATTAAGCTTGAATTTTGTGATCTACACTAAAACCATAGTAGTAATAATAACATTACAACTTATAAACCCTAGCTAACTGTTAAAAGGATAGAACTACGAAATATTCTTTATCCAAAAAAAAAAAAAGAACTACGAAATATTAATATAGACTTCTAAGTCTGAGTAGCGTAATTAATTTTGCAATACACAAAACAAATATTAATTGTAAGAGTTGCATTCTTTTATACAACAAAATAAACTCATATATGCTTAGATAAGTTATCTACATAGCCTTTGAGTGGTCCCACAACGAGGCGAATAAAGAAGTAATCATTTAAGGATATTTGAGGAAGAGGTTGAGAAAATTTCACATGCGAATGGACGGTCATATGTTTCCAAGTTACAATAACACAATTAATTCAATGTACATGCTACAACACATTTTTGAGCTTTTTTCGCTTCCCAAAGGCACTTACTGATCAAATATTGCATGCATTTAAGCCCTTCTACTGTCTTCTTCCCCTTTCATTAGTTCTTCTTTCTTTTTCCTTATTATTACAACAGCTGAGCATAGACAATTTTAACAAGTTTTTCACTGGTTCATGAACATGGAAATTTCTATGATACGTCGAGTGGTGTTTTTTCTATTGATTCTCTGGAATTTGAAGGCGGCTCATGCTAAAATAAACTTAACAATTATTGAAGGCGCAGAAGAAAGTGGCGCAGGTACAATTTTAATTTAGTATTTTACGTACATTGTAATAAAATATGAATTAATTGTGTAAACTTACTTTTTATTGTTTGTGTATATATATAGTATGCTTGGATGGCAGCCCCCCAGCATACTATTTGGACAGAGGATCAGGTTGTGGGGCAGACAACTGGATACTTCTTCTCGAGGTCAAAATATATTCTTTTACGTTTTGCTAACATCTTGTTGAATATAAAAATAAATGTCAACTTTGTCTCTTATGTAACACAATTTGTTTTAGGTCCTGCTAAGTTAACAGTCTGGCTGTAAAATTATCACTTACAGCCGGTATTTGAATGTTAAATACAACAACGTTCCTTATTTCTTTTCTTTATTCTCTTGCTTTTGATCTAAACATGCACGGTTCTTTTTTCAATTTCTAATGGTAAATTTCGTTTTGGAAAATGCTTTGCTTACGGACTGCTTTTACAACAAGTTCCATCCAATTTCCTTAAGATTTAGGATTGGCCCAAATCTTTCACAATAATATTTTATTCCCAAAATTGAGCAGCAAGTTTCGTTCAACTTCTTCAAATTTCTGGTTTGGTCCAAAAAAAAATTATTAGTAGCATTTTATTGCCAATTTTCAGGAACAAGTTCCTCTAAAAATTCTTCAAAATTTCGGTTTGGCCCAAAAACATTTATAATAGCACTTTATTTCCGAAGTTCAAAAATCGAACAGGAAGTTTTTCTCAACTTCTTCAAAATTAGGTTTGGACTAGAATATTTCCAACTTTCATAATTATTGGCAGTAACAAATCTGTTTCTGTAGGTTTATAGTGAAACATTTCGCATCTTTTATTATTTCCTATACGTAACTTATTATAAAAAAATTTCTCTTTTTGGTTCTCTTTTATTCTACAATATTTTGTCAGTTTGTGAGGGGAAACTCAATAAAAGTAAGGAGATATTGTGGCATGTTCTTAATTTTTAAGTTTTAGAGGGGCAATTGATTGGGGTGAAACTCGTATTACTGGGATGTATGTATTGGAACATCTATTATTGTACGTAGACTTAATCTAAAGATTTTACAGTAAGAAATAAAAACCAATCACGATTTAATAACATCTAAATCGTAAGAATATAAAATTACAATTATAATAAGCAATAAACTTTTCCAATGAACTAAAAATTTACACGCATAAAAACAGGTAGCAGATATAAGGTTTAATTTATTACCTTTTTTTCTAAGATTCTCAAAAATAATTGAAGCTTATGCACTAATCACGATTTAATAAAAATAAAAATAGAGATAATTGAAGCGTTATTAGCGTCAATTTGGTTTGAGGATTTACTGGATGTCAAGTTTCCTTCTTAAATATTGGGACTCTTTGAAAGTTTTTGAAAAGTTAAGGGATAGTTTGAGTAGAACTCAATTATGAAGAGACTTAAATGAAATAGAACACCTTTTTTAACCGGTGTATGTATCACAAACTTATCTAAAGTCTGTGACTCTGTGTAGATAAGCATGATTCTTTTGTTTTTTAAGTGCAAAAATGTACAATATCCCAAAAAAATTAAAATACCCAATAGTTTTATTTTTCACATATATAAAATGCAAAATTTAACTTTCCTTTTCTTTTTATGATGAACAATATTTATTTTATCTCAAAAGAAACATTGAGAACACATTTTAGTTTAGGTTAAAAAAATCAAGTGTATGTAATCAAAATTCAAATATAAAGATGATTAGGAACTAAGTTGAAAATTGTGTAGATTGTCTTACTGGATGGATTAGTGCCCAATCTCAATTTGGCCTAAATTTTGTGTTCCAAACTAAAACCGGACTGGAATTCTCACTAAAAGTTAAATTATATAACCACTTTTAAACCCTGAAGATAGAGGTACAAAACAAATAGTTTGATACAAAACTGTTAAATTATGGGTGGTGATACTGCCCGGAGCTCTTTTTGTTGGAGCCAGAGCAATAACTTTTATCTTCCTATGTTACCCTCAAATATAGAAATTGCTGATTTCTCTCCATCTTAACTAATTCCATTTTCCTAATCAAATATTTTCTCTTTCCTATCAACCCGGAGGAAAATAAAGACTGATAAGCTATCAATTCAGCTAATTAATTAATTCACGAGATCATTTCTTCAGCTAGTTGGTGAAATTCTTTTTATTTATCTTAAAGAATTACTATTGTATTGAAATGTATCTTAAGAAAACATCATACTTTAAGAGTCATTTCAGATAAAGAAATTTAGGAGATGAAAAAGTTAAATAATTTTTTGATGGTTCTCTTTTTCTAGATTTTTATTTGTTTTTAGATTCTCACTCTTTTCAATTTTTCTACTAACAAGTAACAACAAATGGCTTCTAACTTTAAAAAGAATAATATTTAGATCGCCGTTCAATTTCTCCAATTGCGATTGTAAATATTGACAAATCATTTCAGTGTATCATACTTATTTCAATCCATTAAAAATAAAATAAAAATCATCAGCATACTCTAATTTTAGTATTAAGGTTAAAGAAGAACAAAATGAAAATAGTGTCAATCTCTATGATATGGTCCTATAGACGATTTAATCTTTTATAATTATTGAAGATTACTACTTTTTAATGTTCTGTTAATAAATCCCAGGCATTTAAAAAAAGGCAAAGAGCAAAATGAAGAAACTTTCTTTAAAAAAGAAAGAAAGAAGAAGTTGGCAATTGTGTTAATGTGATACGAGATTGCAAGTGATCAAGTGCGTAATTGAGGGAATTGAACGAAGTTTTCAATCAAGGTTAAGGGTAGATTAGGAAATTAGAGAAAATTGAACAACAGGGCAATGACATGGGCCTTAAATTATAATTCTTTAGATTCTTGTTTTTGTGATGTATGTGTACATGAAATACAGAATTTATAGTTTGAGAAGTGAGTCGAGTGACTATTAAAGTGTTTTCCTTATTTCTATAATAATTCATGATTAGGGAGGAGGTTGGTGCACCGATGAAAGGACTTGCGCTTCCAGAACTATACATGACTCGCATAACGGGTCAGATACTCTTGTTAGAACACTGACCGGATTTGTTGGGTTCTTGGGCAGTAATCAAAGCATTAATCCAGGTATTAAGTACACACACTCTCTCTACAATTCAAATTACTACTTTCCTATCATCAAGTGATCATGTTTACATTGTCTAATATATTGTATCAAATATATACAGAATTTTATAACTGGAATCGAGTTTACATCCATTATTGCGACTTGGGGTCGTACACCGGAGATATTCCGGACGTCATTGTTGCCCCGGTAAGTTCAACTCTCTACATGTAATCACAATGCTACGGTCCAAATATGAACTTAATGTAAAAAAAACAGAAAATTAAGAAGCTAAACACAATCTAGGATTACTGGACCAATCAACAAAAGAGTAACAACAATCTTCTTTCCTGGATTTCACCCAACTCCATGATCTAAGTTTGATAAGCTCAACTGTCTGCGGGATCGACTGCTTTTCACCATTAAACAGAGCTTTATTTCTATTGAGCCAAATTGTCCATAATGCAAAGAACCAAATGCTCCCCCATTCTTTCTTCGCCTTCTTAAACCCAAATAAGTGTCTGTGTTGCAGAAAGTGCATTTTCAGGTTATTAGGAATGACTGTATTCACACCAAACCATTCATAACACTTCATCCAAACATGGTAAACAAACGGACATTCGCAGAAAAGATGATTTACGTCATAGTGTCCAGACTCACATAAAAGACAACAATTGTTGTTAATGTTCGAATGAGATTAGACTTGGTAGGTATTCTATTCAAGATTGCTCTCCAACGAAAAGCCATGATCTTGAGTGGTGCACACGGGGACCAGAATGTTTTAAAGAACTTGTCCTCTTCAGTTGAATCCGTTCTCATAAATCTGCTATAAGCTGATTTGACTGTGAATCCCAAACCCATCTCCAACCATCCCCCACAAGCGAAATTCTTCCCAGTTCTTGAAGTAAACCATCAAAAACTTCATGCTCCCAACTGAAAAATGCTCTTCTCCATCTCCAGACCCAATTTTCCCCATCCCATACTCCCATTTCTGCCACCCTAGAGAATTTATCTTCAGAGATCATGTATAATCTATTAAATCTGAATTTTGCCCCATTTCCGATTGATCTTATCAACCCTGCATTAAATACATCGTTATCCACCAAATTGATTTCAGATTTTGATTTGCATTGACTCGTCTTCTGTTGTCTACCATATTTACAAGTAAGAACTCTTTTCCATAGCTTGGTCGTTTCCATTTCCATTTGCACAACAAAGCTCTATTGAACAACTCCAAATTTTTAATTCCCAGACCACCTTCCTCCTTTCTTTTACAAAGCACATCCCATTTGACCCAGCAAATTTTGTGATGCACCCCATAAAAAGCTTCTTTGCAACCTGGTAAGAATATTAATAACGCTTTTAGGTGCTTTAAAAAGGGAGAACAAATAAACCGGCAAACCTGATAACACCGAATTGAGAAGCACAACTCTTCCTCCAAAAGAGATACTCAAGTTCTTCCACGACAAAACAGTTCAAAACAGTTCCTCATCCAACCACGCCAAGTATTATTAAATCCCATTAACTCCAAAATATGGTCAAGGTATTCCCAACTCACACAATCAAACGCCTTTTCAAAATCAACTTTAAGTACGAGACCAGGGAGTTTCTTCCTTTTATTTCATCAATCACCTCGTTCACAATCAAAATGCTATCAAAGATCTGTCTTTTGCTAATGAACGCTGATTGCTCTGTGGCAATGATTTTGTCCATGACTTTCGTAAGCCTATTAGCAAGCGTCTTTGCTAGGATTTTGTAGATACACCCAATAAGTGAGATTGGTCTGTATTCATTCAAGCATTGCGGGTTGTCATTCTTTGGAATAAGAACAATAAAAGAAGGATTGGCACCTCGAACAAGCCTTCCGGTAGCATGAAAATATGCCATGAACTTATAGACATCATCCTTCAAAAGATCCCAGAATTTTTTGATGAAACTAAAGTTGAATCCGTCGGGACCTGGACTTTTTCCTCCGTCACATTCCCACACCGCTTTCTTAATCTCCTCCTCTGTAAAATCCTCAGTAAGTAAATTATTATCAAGCTCATCAATTTTCGTAAACTCCACCCCTGCCATAAGAGGTCTAAGATTATGTTGCTCTTTAAACCTCTCCTCAAAATAATTTCTAACTGCCTCTCTGATCTCAACTTTATCCTCACTCCATCTATCATTAATTCTCAGTCCAGTGATCTCATTCATTCTTCTCCTTCCGTTAATACATTTATGGAAAAAATGAGAATTTACGTCCCCTTGCTTAATCCACAACTGCCTCGCTTTTTGATGAAGAAGGTTCTCCATTGCACGAGAAAGTCTCCAAATATCAGCAATCTTCTCTTTTCGATGCATAATTTCCATCTCTGAAAGCATGTTTATTTCGCTCCTTTTGTCAATTTTAGCAACTTCTTCCCTGGCTTGCTCAATCTGCTGCCCCAAGTTACCAAACACGTCTTTATTCCATTGTTTAAGGCCAGATTTCATGACCTTGAGCTTTTCCTTAAAAACATAAGGACCCTTCCCCGACAAGTCAAGATTATTCCAATACTCTGTAACAAAAGGCCTGAAATTATTATGATCCGCCCAACAGTCAAGAACCTTGAAGGGTTTAGGCCCCCAGTCAATATTTTCTTTGGTCTTAAGGAGCACTGGACAATGATCAGAAACTGCTCTATCAAGACCCCACTGTGCAAGGTTATTCCAACAAGACAACCATTCATCTGTCAAGAAGAATCTATCAAGTCTACTCATCGCTTTACCCGTCGCCACTGTACCATGTATATTTCCTTCCTGCCATTGGAATATCGTTCAGATTCATTTCGGCAATGAACTCATTGAAGTCCCTCATTTCCTTTCTGAAGTTATAGTCTGAGGCCCCACTTCTTTCTTCCCGCACTCTCACAGAGTTGAAGTCCCCAGTTACGCACCACTTATTGTCATTGGATTGTTGTTTTAGTGTGATCAAAGCAGACCACAATTCATTCTTTTCAATAGACGAGCATGGAGCATAAACATTAGCAATAGTACACTTCATTCTGTTCGAACCCCACCATCCCGTAATCTGTATGAAGCCATTCCCTTCTGCAGAATTATCAATTTCAAACACACCCTGTCTCCATAAAATCAAGAGTCCCCCCTGACCTTCCGTTCGCAGCCTTGAAAACCCATTCGACATCTCTCCCACCCCACAAAGAAAGGCAAAATCTTCTATCAACAGATTCTAACTTCGTTTCCTGAAGACAAATCATATCTAACTTATATTTCATCACCAACCTCCGTACTTCTTTTCTTTTGATTCCCCCCCCCCCCCCCCCTAAACCCCTAACATTAAAAGAAATAATCTTCATTGAGAAACTATGCTTGCACCCTTCTCCTGAGATTGCTGGCAACTCAAATTTTTTATCCCTCTATCCCTTTTCTTTTAGTTTAGTTGTTGATTATAACTTACATTTTTCACTTTGATATCACTGTGAAATTTTAATTGGTTTACAAATTATTTTCAGGAAACCAGCTTCTACCTTAGGGGCTCAAGAATATTTAATGCTATTGTAGAGGATCTCCTCTGCAAAGGAATGAAGAATGCAGACAATGTATGAATTTTTATTTTTTATTTTTATACTATACATATTGGTATAAACTTAGAAGGAAAACTCTTCTAAGTGTTTTATGATTATATCTCATGATTCATACTGTTCTTTTATTTATTAACATTGCTTAACATTGCTAAATGTTTTAAATAGGTTATTCTTGCTGGAATATCTGCCGGTGGCTTAGGAGCCTTGTTACACTGCGATGAATTCAGTTCAATAATTCCTACAGCGAGAAGAGTCAAATGTTTTTCTGATGGAGGGTACTTCATTCGGGGGTAAGATTTCTAATACTTGACAAAATCTTGGTTATGCTTAACTATACACATTGAATTACTCTAAACATTTGTCCTTTCTAATTCTTTTGTTGTGTGCATCAATTTATTATAACAGGACCGATCTCCCCGGAGTAAACGACAGTGTTCTTGAACGTCCATACATGGATATGGTTGCATACCATGTAAGTTTCTCTACTTTTCAATATATTACTCACATCCATCTGAAATATTTCCTATTAAGACTCTACAAAAAAATTGAGAAACTTTTTTGAACATTCACCAACACTTAGAGAACAAGGGGTCTTCTAATCCCACATATAACATCTCCAGCATTACACCCATTAAACATCCTCACATACATCAAACAAAATCTACAGCCACTGCACATTCTCAATTACATTTGCTAGACAAACACAGGGGTTAAAATACCAATCTAAGAACGAGAATGAAAGTTCTTTAAAACTCGCCTTAACCCAAAGCCATGTTCGAGCCTTAATAATCTCCACTGCCTTCTGTAATCCTTCATCTTCATTTCTGAAAAGCATTTTATTTCTCATGTTCCAAATTGTCCAAACAATAAATTACCAAAGCCCACTCCAGATTTGCTTCACCTTTATCCTCCTCCATAATCCTTTATGATGTGTGTATTGCATCTTTGTGGTATTTGGCAAAGCTGTGACAAAACCAAACCACTGATGGCACTCCATCCACAACAAATAAACTTTTCTACATTCAAGAAAGAGATGCGTTGTTTGCTCCTTGACCTCGCCACACAGAACGGATAATGAATCGCTACCCCTAAACTCCACTCCTCTTCTCTCTAGATTTGATTTGGTTGGAATTCTGTCAAGAAGCGTCTTCCAAGCAAATGCAGCCATCTTAGGATGAACTCTGCACTCCCAAAACTTCTTAAAAAATCTGTTGTTTTTTGCTAAGGATGTTGAAATTCACGTTATTCAATCATATCTTGGTTGTAGGGAATGGAGAGATTCTTGTTTGAATCATGCACATCAATGATGGACTCGAAATTGGTAATAGAAAGCTACCTATATATTCACCATTTTGTACACTCTTCTTGAAACAATTATATAAGATCTTGATGAAAATTTACATCTTTTCAGTGTCTTTATCCTGAGAATTTCATTCTAGATATACAAACTCCAGTTTTTCTGGTGAACTCGGCATTTGATCGTTATCAGGTAAACTCGAATAAACTTTATTTTTTCAGCAGAGATTTGTATATTCATGCTTTTACCATTTTGAATATTGATACATAACTCGAGCAGAGACAAAATTAGTGACCCCCCCCCCCCCCCCTCTCAAATTACTTTGTTGTGCCGTCTTTTTAATATTAATGATGCTGCAATTCAGTTAACACAGAAGGTGTTGCCTGAGGATTGGAACTTTTGTGGGTACAATTACACAAACTGCTCAACTACTGAAATTCAAGCCATGCAAGGTATACTAATTGATTCATAACTAATATGCATCTTAAGTTTTGTATATCACTTCTAATCCTAAATTGCAAAACCAAATTGCAGAATTTCGAACATCTTTCCTTAATGCATTGGCGCCCGTAGTGAATTATCCATCATCAATAGGGTTTTTTATTCACTCTTGTGTAGCCCACGAACATCTGGTGAGTGACGGAATATGGAGCGGCTCGGGCGTACCAAATCTGAAAAATAAGGTAGATGTTTCAATCATACAGTCTAAAATATTATTTCTTATTACGAGTTATGCTAACTATTTGTGATATAATGTTCAATTGCAGACGCTTGCCCAAGCATTTGGTGATTGGTACTTCGATCGTAGTCCTTTCCAAGCGATAGACACGAGCGACACACCAATAGTATGCGGCTAATATAAACAAATCAAGGAGGTTAATAATCATAGAATGTATGAAAAGACTTGTCCTTAGAAGTTTACAACTTGTAGTTTTCTTTGGTGCATGTTGTAGCATCAAGGGTATTATAGTATGGTCTTGGTTTAATTGATAAAAGGAGAGACATAAACTCAATCATTAAGACTGATGCTTTGAGCATACTCTTGTTCAACTACTTGACAAGATAGCAATATTCTCTTAGGAAGGCATTGCTGATAGTACTGTTGGAACATAATACTCTTTGTTAATCTTTAATGGTCTCCTTGCTAACCATGTATCTAGGTGCAAAGATGTATTCATATAATTAAGCCGCATGCGTTTTTCGTTTTGATTGTGTGCCCCTTGAAGTAGTCTTTCTTCAGTAGTATGCAATCTTGAATTGGCTTTTTAAGGATTTATTATCATGAGCTGGCGTGTGTACCCACCCCACTTTTTGCTGCTACATGTATTGTTATTCCCTTTTGCCTCTGTCCCCTGTGTAACTTTGATGGATACCTTTATCTTAGTACAAGCATTATTGGAGACATAATCTTGTATATATTACTTAGAACCCTCCTCCCAGCTGATTATTTTGAGCCAGGATTTTGGTTACCTCTTTTCTGCTGAACATAGTTACTGAATTTATTGGAAGTTTATGGACATTATTCGGATAGCCTCTGAAGAATCTCTACCTTTTATGGCGATACCATTTTTGTGAATATCTATTTTTGTTGCAACAGTAGGACCATTTGTCTCTTCTTCATAAGATAACTTTTATGATGTTTTTGCTCATATTTGGGAAATTGCTACTAACTTTTTTTTGCTAAACCTATACCACATACGCTCTGCAAATAACGGTAGAAACATACGTTAAACCTAGCAATCAAACTAGTCGATGAAATGGTTTGTCGTATTTTCCAATCTTAAACAAGAGACCTCAGAGGAATAAGTGGTGATTTCCTCGTTTTTGTCTTATGAACATTGAATGAAAAAGATATTACCAAGCGTTTTAAGTTCTTTGGTTCGTATGGAGTCCTACAAACTATGCAGTCTTAAACATGATGTTTGAGCGAAATAAGTGGATGTCCTCGTGAATGTAATATGGCTTTTGAGTTTCGAAGTATCACCTTGCGTTTTATGCTCTTTGTTTCATTTGGTGCCAATAATCTATACAATCTTAAACATGTTTAGTAAAATAAGTGGCTTCTTCTTTATTGATGTATGACTGGTGAATTACGAAATATTTCGCTGCATGTTACATTCTTGGGTTACATTTGGGGTCCTACATACATACATGTGAATTTGACGAGACAGAAATGAATGGGTAAAATGCTAGTTTGTATTATTTCATAGAGTCACTACAGCAAAAAAAACCCCTATTGGGACACAGAAATGTGTCCCAAGATGGATCTATTGCAACACTTACTATACCTTGGGACACTTACAATATCTGTCGCATAAAACCTATGTCCCAAGAGTGCATGGGTCTAGGGGTGTTCATGGTCCGGTCCGAAACGGGTAACCGGACCGGACCGGGCTTAACGGTTTACCCAAACCGGACCGTTTACAAACGGTCCGGGAAAAAGTGCCTAACGGGTAAACTGGGTTTTAAAAACCCAAACCGTTAAGCTAACGGTTAAACCGTTAACCGTTAATTTTTTTTTTTTTTTTTTTTTTACAATTTGGTTATAGCTTATAGATGAAAGAGTTGAGGAGCTTGGAAAAGATGGATGATGGGAGGATGACTTGAGTTTTAATTTAAACATTCAAATATTAATCTTTATCTTTGAACACGGGAATTATGCATTTATATTGCTTTGAATATTGTGATTTGTTGATGTAATGAAACTATTCATTTTGTTGTTGATGATTGTGTTTTGAGTTGTGCATGAATATTATTTGATTGTTGAATATATTTTTTTTGAGATTTTATTGGATAATAAATATTATTATTTTTTAAATAGAAAAAAAAATGTTAACGGGTTAGGCCAAACCCGTTAACCGGACCGTTAGCTAACGGTTAAACCGTTAACCGGACCGTTTCAAACGGTCCGGTTAACGGTTTGGGTTTTTTGGCTTAACGGGTAAACTGGTTTCCAAAAAACCGGCCCGTTGGGTCAAAAAACCGGACCGTGAACAGCCCTACATGGGTCACTTTAATTTATTGTCTAAGGACATTTACATATGTCACATAGGTAAGCTTTTGGGACACAAATAAATGTCTCAAAATAATTATGTTAGGACACTTGAATATGCCCCATGCTTCTTATGCTTGAGGACATTTATATATGTCCCGTAGGTTAACTTTTGGGACACAAATAAATGTCCCAAAAGAATTATGTTAGGACACATAAATATGCCTCATACTTCTTGTGTTCTAATATCTAGCATCTTATAGTAGACATTTAACTCCATTTCAATTTTTTCTTTTTTCAGCTTCAAAATTTTCAACTCAAGATCAAGCAAATATTAAACCAACTTTTATATACATTGAATATATCTTTCAATCATTTACAAGACCGGTAAACTATATTCATCAAATATGTTTATCAAATTATTAACAAGACCAGTAACTAAAGACTCAAACTAACTGACTATTGCACTACTGCCACCGCCAACGAACATCAAACTGCTCTACTATGAAATTAAATCTTGGATCGACTTCAACCTCATTCAAAATTCTTGCTACAATAACCATCAGGTAACTGCAGATCGAGTCGTGCATTTTCGCGGCGGACAGAGATTGTGCAAACTCAGAAGCATGGGAACATCAGGTAGTTCCTGTAAAGTGAACCAAGAAAATGTAAGAACACAACCTAGGGACAGAGGTCAAACATAATATAGGCGTTCCTCATAATTTTCTATTATTAATCTCTGCAACAACAATTAAAGAAAGAAGCTAAAACGAGATCTCACTTGACATAATGTCTAGCAATCACCACACTAACATAGGCATAGAAAAAGCATGGCTGCTAACAGAACATGTTAAACCATCTTAAATACTTCAGAAAGGAAAAATGAGACTTGCACCAAATATAACATTGGTCTTTCTTAAAGAGATAATACGAAACACCTTTAAAGATGTGGGAGTGATTACCATTAGTAAATCCAGCGCTTACTAGTGAATTGACTCTAATATCCTAGAGTACGAAAAAGAAAAGTCATATACCATGAGACTGCAAAAGAACTAGCCTAAAAACCCAACTTTGCTCTATGATCATTCATACAAATGGGAGAGAAGCTGGAATATTTCCTAACAAACATAGAAATGACTAGAAATATGCCCGTCACAACAACGGCCATCATTCCCAAACAGACAAGTTTCTCCGAATTCATCGGGGTAACTAGAAGTTAGTAAAAATATTGAAGCTCCCCTCTTCATTGCTTCTCTAGATATACAATCACTGAATTAATCTTTAAGAATAACTTCACATGTTAGCAAATATACTTGGCTATCGTGCTCTTACCTCAGTTATCTTATCCAGTAAATATGATGTATAACAAACAACTTTCTTGCATTTGACAGTTTCTCCATCTGAAGTTACTTCAATTACTTTCCACTTTCATCGAATTCCACCTATGAATTTAAACCTTAGCGGTATATACATTGAACATCACTTCTACTGTAATCTTCATCTTTGTAATTCAACACTTACTTTCAACAGATCTCCTCATTGTAATTTGAATTGCAACTTCCATCAAATGCGCTTCAAAACCATAAGAAAAAGATACATACGTGAGCAATGAATAGTAAAGAGTAGAAGGTGCTTGAACTCATTATTTACATCCAAAAACCAAAATGTATCATAATTATGTTCTTAAGCCAAACCAAGTGACAGAAACACTTACCTTCTCTTATTCTGGAGCGTAACTCTGTTTTCTCTTCCTCTCGAGTAACTTGTTCAACTTGTCCATGAAATACTGATAATGGATTGTTAATTGCTATAGTCAGATATGTCCACATAATGCCATGAACAGATATCCAGAAATCAAATCCATGTTGTTGCACAAAAACAAACATAATAAATTATGGTTCTAAAAAATGAATAGTTTTAATATTCCATCAATGATGAAAAAGATGTACCATAGGAAAATATCTCTGTGGACTGAACTCCAGCCTCTCGCTTCCAATAGATTCATTTATGCAAGTTTAATTCATAAAAGTAAACCTCAAAATTTCACTAATAAGTTAATAAGAATTGTAATAACAAAAGCCAAAATGCTGCTGTTTTCAAGCTTAACAGAGCAATTTGCTCTGTTAAGAGATTAAAATAGCAGCATGTTGCTTCAGTTTCGAGGTGAAAACAAAAGCAAACATACCCACCTTTTCAGGGTGAAAACAGAAGCAAATATCATATTTTTCGGTACAGGATTCTTTCTAATAAACTTCCCGTATGATCTGCTAAGTTGGACTGATTGGACACCTGCGCATGACACGAAAACAGAAGGAAAAAAGTATATTCTTTCAAATATATTTGTGTTAGCTTTAGTGAGAGTATAAGCAACTGTATCTCCAGTGCTTGATTCTGACCTTGTTGGCTTCACCTACCTACATAAAATTTCTAATGAGATTTCCATTGTGATAGCATCAACTCGATCTGCCACACAAAAATCACCTCATTATCAGACCACAACACCAAAGCATAGAATATTCAACGATGCTAGGCATGTTAGACTTAAAATTAAGTGCTAAAATGTAATAAAGTGAGGTTGTCATGAAACAACTTATAAAGATGTAGTAATTGAACAACTATCATTGCGCATAGTCCTTAAGATCTCTGGTTCCAACAGTTTTTCCGTGAAGGCTCCTGAACTCTCTTTTCAGGATGGAACGTTTGTTCAGGACCACGGGACAGGCTAGGGTCCCGTTGAATTATACCTACCTGGTAAATCCCATCCCGCCACAGAGGTTGTTTTCTACCTCTCGAACACATGGATGCCAAGCTCCTTTTCATTAAGATTTTAGGACTCCTAGTTCTAACTTCAATCTTGGAGAAAGGTGAGTGGGCTAGGATCGGGCAAGGTTAGGAAGGGCGGGAAGGAATTGGAATCTAATAAGATAACGAAAGGCTTTTCCAGCCTGACGAAGGGAAGCAGCACAAGCAAAGGAATGATAAGATTCGGAAGCAGGGGCGAGAGCAAAATCTGAGTTATTGCAATAACCAACCGAATTAGCCCCTGTACCCAAAAAAAGAGAGCAGGATATTACTATAGTCAAACTTGGAATAGATTTTTAATTGGCAAAGTATGCTTTCAAGGGAGATCAAGTCATCTTTGCATCTAATCTACACAGAAAGTACACACTGAAGAAAAAATCACAGTATTCCGCAAAAAATTACTCACTCATATGATATCCTTATTTGCTGCAAAACCAGTTGTAGACTCAATTAAATTTATCAAGTCAATTCCTAGAGCACAAGACATATTTGGTAAGTTTATCCGACTCATGTCATCACATTTGTCAAAAAAGAACAAAAACAAAAAATGCCAGCAGAGCAAGTGAAAGAAAAGGCACGTAAAGAGGCAGAAGTTTGAGTTCTTTAAGCATTTAGATGCAGTCATCAGAAACCAACCTTAAGATAGACAAATGAGAAGATTTTTCTGAAAATGGTCCCTTATGCTTTCAAATGGCCATTCAGCATGTTACATGATATATTGCCTCATCATACAAATGCTATATTGCTTGCTGAGCTGAATTGAATGAAAAGTTAGATTATTGAAAAGGTAGAGAAGATCAACAAAGCACGTTCTGAACCTTCTGGTGTATGCTGAAATTTGTGCTATTGCTCAAGTAAGTTATGATCAGTGATTTCAACTTCTTAATCAGTGAGATTTTAACAGAAGAATATAGAAAAAACATAGCAACATAATTAAGATGATAACGCGCAGTGGACGTGAACGAGGAGCTCGCAGAGAATCAATTATTCATTCAGAAGTACACACTGACTTGTCTATGTCATACAACTAAGAACATAACGATAAAAAGGGACAATTGCATATGTAGAATTGACATTTAATCTAATTACAAAAACTAAATAAAATTCAAATAATAACAGAAATATTCTCCAAATCTTACAGAAGCATTGCTAATCACTTCAGATGATAAGCCTTAGGAGATATCTTTTGCTAGACCCTATATTATATTCATAAGAATCTCCCAGAGAGCATCAACCAAAGAAATGTTAAATAAGCAAAATGCTTAACAAGGATGCTTGGTCAGAATTGAATTGAGCGAGGCCTTCCCGAACATAAACATATCCGTAGCAAATAACAGTGCCACTCTATCCATTTAAAGGATAAGATTCAAACAGTGCATACATACAGAATCAAGAGAAATACTTTTTGCTCCACGAAGTTCAACTGCACAAGGCAAACACAAGATGCAAATAAACAAATTCCTCGGCCAAATTCCTTGATAGGAAAAAGGAATGGAAATAATACGTTTACTAATGAAATGAAACCACTTATGGACAAAGATCTTGGAGAAGACATTTAAGCAAAAGATTGTGCAGGGCCAAAAAATTATTACACCTAATGGACTGACACCGAAGAAAAAAAACTTTTGAGTGATCCCACCTCATTGATGTCATACTTCATTTCACAAAGCCTCTCACTCCAGAAGCTGATGTCCCATTGATTCAAGTAATTGGCTTCTTCAGCACCTTGACTCTTTGCAAAAAGTTTGAGGTCCTCCATATCTGCAATGAAACAAATAATGAAACTTTATAAATGATTTCCAACAAATTAATAATATATTTATGGATGCAAAGAAAAGATTTAGGCAAACAAAACAAAATCAATGACTAGTGGCAATTATTGAAAATTTAGAGGTGCAATGCCTGCTCTATTATTATTTCCTCTGGATTGGTTTCTATCTTCACCTGATCCAACTTCCGTGTGCTTTTCAAATTGTTGAACAGATAAAGAAAGCAAGGTTATTTCTAATTAGGCAGAGAAGGCAAAAGATTCATCTAGTACCAAACTGAAACACATTAAAAAAAGGGATAATTACAGCTACACCCCCTGAGGTTTGGTGTAATTACACATACCTCCCCTGTGGTTTGAGAAATTACACATACCTCCCCTGAGGTTTGAAACCTTACACATACCTCCCCTCTACAAGTTAAGGGTTGTTTGGGTGTAAGTTATGATAAAGTTATGCTTATTATGCTTACACCCCTAAAGTTTGGTATATTTGTAAAAGTAATCCTTGATGTTAGAAAAATTAAAATTAAATACTCCAAATAATTTTAGAAACTACTATATGACTAACCAAAAATATAAAAAGTATTTAAATTATTTTTAAAATTTAATCTAATCTTAATATTTTTATTATTTTGTAAAAATATTTAATTTCTTGTTTTTGTTTGTTTTTTTATTTCTTCAATTTTGTTTTACTTTAAATAATCTCATAAATTTCATTATAGTTCCATATTAAATACTATTACGCGTGCCCACGAAAATTTCAGTTTATCACAACAAAAAAGAAGCATTTGGTAAAATAATAAATATCTATGCAATCTCAGGAAAAAAAAAGGACAAGAAATAGAAAATTCAATTGTAAAAACTCTCATTTTCAATGAAAATTAACAAATATAACAGAAATAATAGATTTTCATAACCCATTTTAAAAAATGAAGAATGATGACGAAATTACCGGCAACAGTGACAATATAATTATCATCCTTGGATCAGACATGGTCACTGGTTTTAGGTAGCAAGTTTTGTTGAACTTTTTGACAAAATAAACAACCTAAGTGCACTATATTTAGTGAAACCAATTTTCGGTGTTTTATCTTCTTCTATTACTAAAATAATTGTTAGTTTAAATTGTAACGAGAACAAAGGCACAAAGATGAGTAGTTAGTTAAGTTTTGACTGAGATTTACGGGAATTGTTTTAAAGAAAAAAACTAAAAGTTACGTGTTTTGATTCAAAAATATATTTTGGATTAGATTAAATTATTTTTAAATTTAAATTTAAATACTTTTTATATTTGTAGGTAATAGTATAATAGTTTATAAAACCTTTTGGAGTATTTAATTTTAATTTTTCTAACATCAAGGATTACTTTTATAAATATACCAAACTTTAGGGGTGTAAGTATAATAAGCATAATTTTATCATAACTTACACCCAAACAACCCTTAAATTGAAGAGGGGAGGTATGTGTAAGGTTTCAAACCTCAGGGGAGGTATGTGTAATTTCTCAAACCACAGGGGAGGTCTGTGTAATTACACCAAACCTCAGGGGGTGTAGCTGTAATTATCCCTTAAAAAAATTACGAAGCAAAATAATTATCCAACAAGATATACTAGAATATCAAAGAAATTGTACTTTACTGCCAATACACAAGAAAACATTTTATATTGGAATTATCGTACCTTGAAACCGCAGGATTCCAGGAAGCACTAACAAGTTTTTCAAGCATCTCTTCTGCCTTTCCAATGGTTTCCATATTGGTTGCCATACTTACTAGTAATAGTCACTTTGTTAGGCATGTCGGAAGAAATGCATTAAAAACAGAGCTACAATTTATACCTCTGCATAGTTTCTTGTACCCAAGAAGCTTAGCCTTTTCCAACCTACGCTTCAAGATTTGGTCAATGATTGGCGTGTTATCGAGATCTCCACTAGAAGCACTACTATTATAGGCACGATAGACTTCCTCACGCAAAGTTTGGTTTTTAGCATGCTGCATTACCGCTATATAACTTGGGGCATCCAATGTAATTATCCAAGGCCCACTTTCTGCAGTAGCATTTTCATGTCCCTTATATTCGTTGAAGAACGGTAAATAACAAGAAGGAATAGCTAACAAATTAAGAAGACTGCAAGATGGAACTATGTAACTGATAAAATACCTTAGAGACTGCTGTTTGCGCAGCCAATCCGAGAGCTGAAGCAGGCAAATCTTCAATTTCATTCTTGTCCGTTATTAATTTTTCAAAATTCTTTGTCGCAACTAAAACATTCTCCCCAAGTTTTTGGGACAGTTTAGCCAATTTCTGTGTAAGGTTTAAGAGGGGAATAAGAGTGGCTGGCTCTCATGAAGCTAAAAGATGACAGAAAAAGCTTCAACAATACAGATTGCAAACCCTACTCGGTATGTCAATAATTGACTAAGTAGCTGTGGATTCAAACATAATCATTAAATACCCATAGCAAAGTAGAACAGTGAAAGAAGTCCCGTCTCAGTTTATAAGAAATACTACTAAACAACCTCCTTAAGAAAACCAAAATAAAAAATAAAAAAATGATACCAGGCCAACTAGATGATTGCAAATTCTAAACTGAAACCAGCTATGTTACTCTCCCTGAAATAAAGTATTTAACCAACATCACTACGATGCCATGTTTTATATTGTGCAATTCCATATTGTTTTTTCCCTCGCCATTTCATTACGTAGATAAATAAAACACAAAGTTTCCATGAAAAATAATTATGTTGAGCATATTGAATAAACTGAAGTTACGTAACAAACGATGCAGTCAACCTGCTGTTATTACCTGTTGAATCTTGTTGAACTCCTCCTTTTTATCATCTTCAAGGGCAACACCACTCAAAACATCCTCCTTCAGGTGTGCTGCAAAAGTTGGTCAAGAAGAATTGTTCACAAGGCCAAACATTAAAAATGCAAAATTCAACTACAAAATTATGGGCAAACTCTCACATCACAGAAGTTAGAGCTTATCTAAACTAGAATTACACCAGCATACCTTCAACTACTCGCTTACAAGCATCACTCAGTCCATCCCAATCTTCGCCCAATCCGAAGATTCCCTAATAGCCCTGAACGCATTATATACGGGCTTATTCTGACTAAATTTAAGCTCAAAAGTCCCTTTCAATGGCTAATAAGCCAAAACAATCCGAAATTAGCACCTAAAACATTGAAAAGCCAGTCAACACGAAGATAAAACTAATCTACTTGAACTTCTTCAATCACCTTGTGGAGTTCCATATTATCTTTAACAGACTTGAGATGCAAAACAGCACCCACTACAACATTTAATCCTTTACATGACTGTTTTGAACAGTCACAAAAAGAAAATAACCGTCATATATACTTTTCTTGACTGTTTTTAAACAGTCATAGCAGAGTCGGCAAAAAAGGGGTCATATATACTTTTGTGTGTAAAAAAACCGTCGGGAAAGAACAAAAGTGACTGATTGAAAACTGTCGTAAATACTTCTGTTTATTTTTCAGTTTTGACCCCTAATTTTTCATATTTTTCAATTTAGATCCTTTTTTTGGGTCGAATTTTAGATCCCTTACGGATGAATTTAGGATGTACTTAGCCAGATATTTTGCGGCCAAGAAATTACTCCGATTAAAGAGTAATAGGACAAAAAATATACATAACACCACTTTCTTTATTGAGCAATGTGTAGAAACAAAATGTACCATTACAAGAAGTATGATTACGGCCACAAACCAGTCAAAAAAACAAAAACTTAAGACATTCACAATGCAGCTATATCAACAAACATTGCAGCAAGCTAGCAACTTCAAATCAGCCTTCCAATCCTGGTAGTCATCACTTTCCTGTGGAAACAAATACTCAGCTTAGAATTACTTTTTTATAGAAGTCCCATACATAACCAGTAATAAAAGTACCCTATGCAAATGCGATAAAAGATTATACAATTGATGCAACTAGATTTGTACTCGTCCAAGAAAGACTATATTATAGACTTGGAAAAAGCTACAAGGAACAGGCCTTCTACAATCTGACACAACGTATTAAAAGCATGATCATAGATACCCAAAAAAAATACTTCAAGAAACAATAGTATATACAATTCTCAAGAATAATACAATTTACCTTGTTCAAGCAATAACAAAAAAACACAGTAGGTTCCAACCAAACTCATGTTCAATTAACATATTTTACATGATATAATCAAAAGCAACCATATCTTGCAAATTCAGAGATCAAACATGACTCTGCTTTATGTTATTCTTTATTCTAGTTGTACTTAAGTATATAACTGATGTTTTAGCACGAAATCAGCAACAAAAGTCATTGCGAAGGGTGTATCAAGCATCTAATACCTAGTTTTTTGGCAAAGCAGTTTTCTATAAAAGTGCTACCTTAATGTAATTGTCTGAATCAAGTGTATATCGGTGGTAAATCCCAGCTGGCAGGACAATCATTGCCCCTTTCTTCACCCAGATGCGGATCCAAGCCTCATCGCGATCACGGACATCGAAATAGCCTTCACCAAAATGAAATCTCTTTTAGATACAAGGATCATCAATAAGCCCAGCAGAATAAACTAACCAAGTGATGGTACATACCACTCCCTGCAACACAATAACGGATCTCCTCATCTGTGTGAAGGTGTTCTTCATAAAAGCTCTTGATCTTCTCTTCGTAATATGGGAGTTTTTCGGGGCAAACCTCGCAAAAGTCCTGAAAAGATTAAAAGGTTCATTATAAATTGGTTCATGGAGAAGTAACTATTAGCTTGAAAGATAACCACAAAAATGCAATCTATTACTTCAAATCTATAAAATAATAAGCATACCATGTAAGAATAGCGACGAGATTCACGAATTTTCTTCAACTCTGGATCTGTTTCATAGTTGTTGGCATCTAACCTCCAGCTAAGCACTCCAAGCTCTGAAACACTTGAAAATTTCAAATATAGAACACAAGTTCTAGACATAGGTAGGCTGGCCATTATAGCCCAAGCAATGAGTTTTTATGGGATCTATATTTACATGGATTATTTAACTAGACCACTTGAAAGACAATATCCTAATAAATGTCTGGTACTTCTAAGTGTGCACACCTGAGGAAAGAAAGCTAATTTGCAGTAAAATATAATGGTCACTTGAATCAGAATATACCATCGAGTTTTTCAAAGGACACAAATTCCTTTGGATCCCGGTGATGAGGGAGCCTCTGATCTTCGTCACTTTCATCCATGCACCATGCCTGAATAAGTTCCTCCCTGTTATCCTGCACTTCAATGTACTTTTTAGAAAGATTTGAAGTTCAAAGTCACCTTTATTTTTCTCTTACACATATCTAAAATAGCATAATAGAAAAGCACAAAGCAAGGAAAACTCAAAAAGTGAAAAATAACATGTTTAGCAGCAAGCCATCTATATATTTTCTTTGAAATAGCAGATAACCAAATATCCAGTAAGACTAAGCAGAGTAAAACAGAAAGCGCGTACATAATATGAATGTCTTAAATCTATCCTAGGACAAGTTGCTAGATTTCAGATTAGAACATATTCACATTTGGTACATGTTCTCATTCATTCTGTAAAATACAGGTATCAGAACTAACATAGACACACATAAAGAACAGAAACTGAGAAGATCCTAACATGAAATTTTAATTTGAAATGAAAAGAATCTTCCTATTAAAGATTTTGGTAGAAAATAGGACAAACACCTTTTAATTCTATGCGATATTCGACATTGAGTTACTTCGAACCACACAAAATAAACACCTTCTGACTTCAAGAAAGCAAGATTCACTTGAGCAACCAATAAGTAGCAAGTCCTACTGATCTTCTGTCATAACAAGCATTCAACAAAATCACATTAAAGATAAAGAAACCATTCGTAATACTTGTAATATGGCCAAGGATGCAAAACATTTGCCAACGATTTTTTTTGTTGTTGGTATATGTCCCTTCAAGAACACGTCCTAAATTACAAAAGAATAAATATCTTAGGTCAAAAAATGATAAACAACAAACTTCATAAACGACTCTACATGGAATAGACATACAAAGCATAGCAGAAGTTATAGGAAGAGTGAGCACAATCAAGATGTGGTTTATCATCGAGAAGCCTATTTGCAGACACCATTCTTCCCAAGCATCCTGGATGCGTTCTCTCAAAATCATGCCTTTTGTCATCCTGGTGCATATGGCTCATATCAGTACCTGCTACACTATACTCAACCAACACAACCCAACTACCACAGCACCCTAAACAAAGAAGTAAAGTCAGGGAATTTCGAAATATAAAAAAACAATGAAACGAGCAGATGCACTCTTTAGATGAGGAGAGAGAAAACGATGTGAAGGAGGTGAGTGAAAGGAAAAAAAACAGCTTTCTTAAAGAGCTAGCTAATTTAATGCACAGGAATTGCATAGATTAATGTGAAAAAGAACCAGGGCATAAAGAATAACAGACATTTTTGTATGTATTCGAATGAAATCTCACATCAACAAGTTATAATTCTCATGGAATCCTGAGTAAACTCAAAAATTTCAAACCTCCTAAAATTACAAAAATAGAACCCCAAAACATACAGCTTCTCTTAAAAATAATAGTAACAAGTAAAAGTACAAGCAAATGTGTAATTATCTAATCAGTCACTTCATCAACTCATATTTTACCCCTAATTAGATACATTGAACCTACATTTTACAAACTAAAAGCTAAAATCAGAACATTTTGAACTAAAAGAGTGTTTTGCCGGTATAACTTCAGCTTCTAATATATACAAAAATTACTGTTGCATCAAGAAGGCACCTGAGAATAGACATTATATTCATGTTCCTCTTGTGCCTTTTCAATTTAACGCCATCTAATAAGTTAATGTCCTTTGTTTTAAAAAAAAAAACAGACAAGATTTGAGTTCAAAAACCAGACCATATTGGAAGGAATAGTTAATGGAGTAAAAGAATTCACGTTGGATAAAAATAAAGTGATTCTCCCAAGAAAAGGGCCTCTTCAGATCCTGAGACATTAACAAGCAAAAATCCATCAAAACAAATTGAGGATTACAAAATTTAACAGCGTATTGCAAGTGAATGCGGAACTTTATACTTTACATGCTTCGTGTCTTCTTTAGCTATTCTTTACATGCCCACATTAAGAAGTGTTTCTCCTGTATAATGCATAGTGTAGCCAGTAAACCTACTGCACATGTCCTTTTTTCTTGGCATTGATAACAAGACTACGAGAAAGAAAATAACAAGTTTTATTTAGTAAAATGACTAGTAATGCATTAGCACTTATCCTAATGAATTCAAATAAGAAATTTCATAGCACTTATCCATTAAAAAAAGGACTCAACCACTGTAATAACAACAAACATACTTACAAATTTATGCTGTGCACTCATCCACTATAATGTCCTCAGTTCCATCATGCACTAAAGCCTCCATCTCCCCAATATTACTAAGATCCTCATTAATCGGTAGTCTAGGAGGCAGTTGAGGTTATCGATTTCTCTAGATATAAACGGGTCATTAGAAGACGAAGAGGGATACTCTCCATGACAATCAATAAAACACCATAGCAGATCAAGTGCATCACACGTATGTATTTCACAATTAGTGCATTGGCGGTATGGGTAAATATTTAAGTCTGTACCAGAATTTTGCTTTGCAAAGTTGATGAAATTTTTAACACCGCTCTATGGATAGTTAAGGCAAATTAATCCAGCTTTTATCCAATACTCCTCAACCTAAAAATATACATAAGAGTAAGAGTTATAAGATGAATAAAAAATATTTCAAAGAACATCCTCCAACTGATGATATATATATTATTAGTGTATCATGCAACATATATCCTCACCTCAGTTTTCTAATGTAGGCTTTACTGTGTGTGTGTTTGTAAATTGTACTCAAGGATGTTTTTGAGGTTTAGTTTGAGAAATTGATGGAGTTTCTAGTGGTGATCATGAATATTGCTGATGGGGGTAAGGTGAAGATATCTGCTCTTTATTTCGTATGGTGTTGATCAGTTACATAGAGAAGCAAATAAGTTCAAGAAACAAAATCTTCACAGAAAAACAGGACAACAAAATAACATAGAGCCGTTCCATTACAGTTCAGTAGATTTGCAACCTCACTTACATAGACAAGACTTTTCAACATTAATTACCAAAGCAAGACTTTGAAAATGAAGAAAAAATTACAAGCTTAGAATATAACCACAGAGTAAATGTTAGAACCTATGAGCTGCAGAAGGTATGTGATAATTTTGCAACTTAAACACTTTAAAGATCAAAGATTGAACACAAACTGGGAGATAACGCAGATATTCAGTGCATCAGAGACCTTTATTAAACTATAGCTTCAAGAAAACAAAACTGATGTCTGTGACTGTGACAATGTAGTATGGTCCTATATAAGAGAATGGGAAGCATTAAACACATATGGACCACAACTTGAAAATGACAACTTACAAAAAACAAATGGAGGTGAAACCAAATTTAAGCACATCACATCAAGATTATTCAAATACAACTTGATGGACAAATTAGAGTCAAGCCTCAGTTCCTATGTGTTGCCGTTAAGGGAAAAACAGAAATAACCCAACTTGACTTATAAAAATCAAATAAAATATTAAAACCAACACAAAGACAAATCTATTGCCATATCTAATACAGAAAGCAACATTTCTACAGCAGAAAAACCATACCTAAACAGAACAAAAAAAAGTTGATTTTTCGTCCTATAACCATCACAAAACACAAAATACAACAACAAAGACTCAATCTTTAGAACAAATTCAAAAAACCCATAATTCTTTAATAAGCCTTGGGCTTGACAGTGTTTGAGCTGGAATTACAGGCTCAGAGGTGGATAAATAAAATACAACCATGCGCTTCAATTCATTTTTTAACAGTTTCCAACTTGTGATTTTTCACTTTTCTTATACTTTTTGGGATACACTTTTTTCTTTTCGTATTTTTAATGCTTATTATTTTGTTTCTACTTTTAGGTGTAAAAATAAAATATAATTATTTTTCAAACATCTTTGTATCGGGAAACTCACTTTCTCAACAGTGGACTTCACTCTCATATCAAAATAAGCTCATTGTTCATATGTAAAATGTACATGGAGTTTTCTTGTTTATTTATGGAGGACATTTTTTAATATTAGTTAGGCACAACATGTACTATGGATTGAATGCCAAAATCTCTCTTTTTTTTTTTAAAAAAAAAAAAAAATGATGGGACGACTCATGTTAATATATAAGCCACACTTACGTGTAGGGGTGGGCATTGGCGGGTACCCGTCCCGAATGGGTACCCGCAGCGGGTACCCGACATGTTGGGTAGTGAAAATTCATTTCCCGATCCCGATCCCGAAATATGCGGGTACCCGAAGGCGGGTACCCGTTAGAGTAGGGTACCCATGAAGGCGGGTAGCGGGTACCCAAATATCTCATTGTTTTTAGCTTTTGTGGTGAAAAAAGTTGATGTTTTTCAATTTTTAATCTTCCACACAATGCGATCTTACGTTTTTTGGTACTATGGTGAAAATTTCTTGAATAATTACAAATTAGAAAGATGACTTATCTATTTTGTGTGTGATATTCGTAGCTTAGTGAATATCCCTTTTTGGACTCTTAGTTGTTAGTCTTTTTTTCTTTATTTTAACCCCAACTACTCTAATATAAGTATAGTTTTTTCTTCTTTAATTGTTAAGCACAAAGACTAATAGTATAACTATATATATATATAGGTGGGTACCCGATTGGGTTCGGGAAGTTGGTTAGCAATACCCGAACCCGACCCCGAACCCGACTCTTTCGAGGCGGGTACCCGACATTTGGGTACCCATACCCATATTTCCCGTCCCGAATGGGAAATACCCGATTGGGACGGGTTTGGGTATGGGTACCCAAATCATTTGCCCACCCCTACTTACGTGTATCTAGACGCTAGAGTTTACCAATAAAAGGCACTGTTTTCGTGATAATCATTTATAATTATTAATATATTTTGATTATAACAATATCTTGTATTTGACATTAATTTTAAGCAAACTATATATGCATATTTTTGAATTTTTCAGCTTCAATATTAATTTGTGGCCTCGGTAATTGAAATAATTATGACTACGAAAAATACTCAAAATTGTCACATTCATGCATATGGAGACACTAAGACAAAGTATTTTGATAAATATGAGAACTACAATCAGAAAATAATAACTTTAGTTGTTAATAAGTTCTGAAAAAAGAATTCCAAATACAAGAAAATTGAAAACAATACTATTATTAAAATTTCCCGGCCATTTAATAGTAATTCCTTGTACTTTTTGATACTCAACATTTTTTGAAAAAAAAAAAAGGACAAGGTATCATGAGTACAGGTATGTTTTTAGTGTATATTTCGGTAGGCTAAATAGTAAAAACTTATTGCGATATTTTTGGGATTTTCTCTACATGTTTCAAGAAAAATTATAAATTATATTGTTGAAGTAATCGTGAAAAACACTTATATTTAGCTTCCATGGGATTAGAAATATAAACGTTTCGTTACTTTTCGTGAATGCATTCATAAATTATGATTCATAAGGGGTATAACTAAAATAATAAGTACTCTAATTTTTATATTATAATAAATTTATGAAAACAGTTCTGTGCAAAATAGAATGTTGAAATACAATTGAATGATTGTATATTTGATTACAGTTGAAACACAATGAACTTCAAATTTTAATTATTTTTAAGAATATGCTTTTAAGATTGTAAAATCAAAGAAAGCAAATTCTAGGTGAAATTGTATCATCTTTATTCGTCCCATAGTAATAAGAGAGAAGAATAAATTAAGACAGAGAAAGAACTTGTTTTTTCCTTTATTTAGCAATTAATTCAGAAATATATGCTGAAATTTGTTTTAGAAACTATGAACTTCAAATTAAGATATTTATCTTAATTAATTATATAACATTGTTACTCTGAAAGATTTTAGAACATATACTTTTAAAACTAAAATCTATATGATTAAGAAAAGTAATTTCATTTTATTACTAAGTAGGTTTTATTAATTATTGAAGGCTTTTATACGAGGGCATAAATGACATTTATCATCAAGTCAAAGCTAAAACGACTTTAGGTGCAATGTGTAAGTAATATAATAATACAAGGGGTTTTGACAATTAAAATAACACATGCTTTTTTGGCCAATGAATATAAAACACGTGTAGTAAGTTGCGTTTAACTCTACAGATATAGACAAGCTCTTTAACCGTTACATAATATAACTCTCATATGATGACAATTAGTAGGGCAATTAATTTGGGGGTTACAAAATTCATTTGAGTGTTATAAATTATATACTTAAATTTGTAGTTTAAAAGTGAAAAGGGAAGTATTTAAATCCAACACCACATGTCAAGATTAAATTAACTCCAAAGTTAGAACAAACCCTCACTCCGTTAAAAGGCAGTTGAACCTATATCAAAACCTAATTAGAAGAAAAGCGTGGGAATGGCAAGCCTTAATGGGTTGAAAACTCTACTCTTTTTATCTCTTATTCTTAGTTGCAAGAGTTCATCTTATGGTATCTTTTCATCTCTTTTAACTCATAAACGTTAATTTTTATATACTGATGCTTGATTAATTACACAATTTATTTAAAAAGCCAAAACCAAACCAGCTCCAGTTTGATGGATTCCAATGTGTTATTATAAAGCAACTCTCCGTTGAATTTTATTATTGTATTGTGTTTTACATGCTGATTTCTATTTAGGATTAAAAGTGTGCCCACTGAATTTATGATGGAGTAAAGTCAACTAAGATATCTATTTGGATTAGAATTGCGATTAATGATCAACAATATTGATTACATGCCCAACCAATTGAATATGCTTCTCCATATAATGTGAGCAGTTTGACTTCTTCTGAATATATATGTTGTCTAATTAATTCAATTATAACTAATTAAGATGGTCTCTATATATTTATAAAACGTGGTACTACAACTTAGAAGAAAACCTATTAGAACAAAGTGTGAGAATTGCGAGCCTTAGTGTGTTAAAACTTCACTCCTTTTGTCCTTTGTTCTTAGTTGTACAAGTTGATATTATGGTATGATCTTTTTATCTCTTTTAATTTAACTTACAGATGACTTATTTTATATATTGATGCTAAACTTGCATGGTTATGGCAGATGGACCAACTTGCGGCTCATCAGCACACACTGAGGTATAGTCAAGAAACAATTTTTGTTAAGTAATCAAATAAAAACAAAAATACTGTGTACTTCAAATTATTTCTCTAATATTTTTTACTGCTGAAATAACATTCTGTACAATATTGAGCAGTGCATGGTGCAACCAGAGGAACCACTTTACGGTGGAGGGATTCTAGCCGGACTAAATATGACAGATGACGGAATATTTTATCTTGATAAAGTGTTACTTCTACCAAACAAGTATTGTTTTTCCAGTTAAGTTTAATTAATTTTTTTCAAGCATTACAAAGTGAGATGATTGAGATTCTTGGTATCAACTTTCATTTCATGACTGAGATGGAGATTCATAGTGTTAAATTTCGTTTATGTCACATATTTTAATTTTAATTTCTTTTTTTATTTCTTTATATGTTTGATTCGTTGGTGACTAACTCAAAAAGCAGTTCACTAACTTTAAACTGAACAATTTTTTCATCAACAGTCTGGATCAAGATTACTAGTGGTGTTGATTCAGTCCGGATAACGACAAGGATCTTCACTACCTTCGAAGGGGAGCATTATGTTGGAACATTGATTGCAAAGAAAGGTTGTTGGTCTATTCTTCAGGGTAGTTTTGAAATATCAGAAGCCTCAATCTTGTCAATACTCTTTATTTGGGTAGCTGAGGTATTTCAATTAATTATTTTCTCTTACATAAAGAATTTGTTTTGTTCTATACATGTTTTGTTCTTATATTTGACATACTCAGGACGTGGAAAATGTGAGTTTTGAAGCAGTCGGTGCTTCTCTCTACAACGATTCACTGTCGAGCAATGGATATGGAATAAAAAACTGAAGATTGACGATGAAAAACTATAAATTAGTCTTATGATGAAATTGAAATCCAATAAAGGAAAAAAAAAATAATGAAATTCCTCGATGACAAAGTATATTTATATAGCGGAAAGTATGTTTTTGTCCTTGTCAATATGCTTGATGGTTGAAGTAGATATATATTTTTGTGCGCTACGTATCTATTCACTTAAGGAAACGTGTTGTAGTTATTCATGTAACTAATAGCGAGGGAATGGAAAATTTATGGGGAAAAGTGCAAATTACCCCCTGTGTTATAGGAAAGTAGCTGATTACCCCCTGTAAAAAAAAAAATAGGCAAGTTACCCCCTGTGTTATCTAAAAGGTGCAGAATACCCCCCTCTGGTGGAGAGTGTAACTCACTTGCTTGAGAATGAGATAGTGAATGAATTTTAATAAAAAATAGGATAATTTTACCCTATAGAAAACATCTTTTTTTTTTTTTTTTTTGTGTTTTTACTTTAAAATACGAAAAATAAAGAAAAGACATGAAATTCAAATAATAATTGATTAATGAAGTATTAAATTATCAGAAATCAGTTGTCCGTTGTACTTTTTTATGAAATTTACAAAAAAAATTAACAAAAATAATATAGTAATTGATTGGAAATTCAAAATTACCAAAATACGACCGTAAAATAAATTTAAAAAAATAAGTAAATATTTATCATGTCTTCTATTGATCTTAAAATGGTACTTACTAAATAGTGGGGTATTAATCTCAAAATGCCATTTAATAAAAAATTGGAAAAAATAATAGCCGTAACTTCATTTTTCCATCTTCATATAATATCTCACAACATCCTTGCCAATTCCAATTTTTCAATTATAAAATATGTGAATGCAAAAATAAGAATGCCAAATCTGTCACTATCCAAATACCAATACTGATGTGTCAAATCTCGGTATCGTCATATCTTAAAGTTCGGTATCATATCTACGGGATTATTTCGGAATATTACGCCACGACAACACCATTAATTTTTAATGCAAGATTGCAATTTAAGGCAAAACTCAAAATTAGGCCATTGAGGCCCAATTTTGAGTTATTTGGGGCCCAATTCGAATTTCACAAGCCCAATTCGAGTTGTTCCAGGCCCAACTCGAGCTGTTTCTAGTTCATTCGAGTTATTTCTTTGCAGGTAATTCGAGTTATTTCTTTGCAGGTCATTCGAGTTATTTAGTGGAGGTCATTCGAGTTATTTAATGGAGGTCATTCGAGTTATTCTAGGAATCCTAGTTTGACTTATTCAACTCATAGTCCTACTTGGAGTGCACTTCTAGCTGAATAAGGACTCTTATGCTTATATAAAGGGATCCCATTCCTCATTCTAAGGTACGTTTTACATTATTCTAAGCTCTAAGTTCGAGTTATATAAGTCGACCTCGACCTATTTTCCAAGCTCATTCGAGTTGTTCTTCAAATAGCTCGAGTTCGACCTATTTTGGCTCTCATTCGAGTTGTTTTGTTCTGTTTCATTCGACTTGTTTGATTCAGTTCATTCGACTTGTTTGGCCTTCTCATTCGACTTATTGCTCTCTGCTCATTCGACTTATTGCTTACTGCATATTCGACCTATTTTAGCCAGTTCATTCGACTTGTTGCCTTGTTCAACAAGATCTCATATTCCGACCCGTCTGACTTGAGCGTCGGAGTGCCTTCGCCGGAGAAGGCACCGGCTTAGTTCACGTTTGGTGTTGAGTGCAGGTTCCGAACTCAAAAGCTGCTTGAGCATCCAGCAGGAACTGAAGCAGTCTGACGTGGAGTGTTGGAGAGTGGACACGTATCCTGACGAAAATACCCCACATCAAATACCAATACCAATTTTCTTTCTATCGAAGAACGAGGGTTTTAGTTAACAATAATTAATTAAGTAAGGGCAATTCGGTCTTTTCATATTAATAAGAACCCAAAAAAATGGGGAGGGGGGCAGTGTGCAACTTTATATAATCATAAGGGGTAATATGCCTATTTTACTTTTACAAGGGGTAATCTGCATCTTTTCAATAACACATGGGGTAATCTGCACTTCTCTCGGTAAAATTATCCTATTTTTGATTAAAATTTACTCCGATCTCATTCTCAAGCAAGTAAGTTACAGTCTCCACCAGAAAGGGGTATTCAGCACCTTTTAGATAACACATGGGGTAACTTGCCTATTTTATTTTTAGAGAGGTAATCTGCTACATTCCTATGACACAAGGGGTAATTTGCACTTTTCCCTAAATTTATGTATCCTAATTCCTAAGACACTTGAATAATATCAATTATTAACTAAAAGTTACTAATTAGTCGTACAAACAATTTTCGCAGTTGAGCCGTAGTGTGGTCCATTTATAATACAAAGCATCAATACCCAAATAAACAAATAAATGAAAAACAGCTAAGTATATGCAGAGAAATAAATTAGATTATTTCACTATTTTACCATCTTGTGACACATGAAATAGCACGTTAGCATTTTAGCTTCCTTTCGGTGTATAGCTGGGAAGAGACCATCAGATTTCACCCACAGCTGCATGAAAATTATAATATAGTATAGGTAGATGATTGGGTAGAAAAAGGATTACACGTGGCTCAAGGAAAAATATGTGTATATATACATCGTTTAATTATTAGAATTAGGCATATTCCTCAATTAAACCATTAATTGAAGTGGGTACATTTTATATTGGTCTTTATTGGGGAGTTAAACACTGATACTAATAATGTCATAATTATTTCATCGTTCTTATTTTCTTATGTTTTCCATTCAAATAGTTTTAAGCAGTAAGACCTTGGGAATATTGATTCAGTAATTGGAATTAATTTGTATTAAGCTATTAGAAAGGTAAACACTGCATAAATAGAGACCGCATTATAAGCTAATACATAATAGTGAGGTCAAGTGGTCAAAATCGTGTTTATTCAATATTCCTTTCAATTTTTTTATTTTTAGTTTTTTGTTGAAAACTAGAATATAAAAACACATGAGCTACAACTGAAATATTCCTTTCAATTCACTAGTATTATTTAGGTAGGGAAGTCATTCCAACTGAATTTGGCAGCCAGTCAAATAAATAAACTGTTTAGATATGGACGTCCATGTATAAAACTACACACGGATTGTTAGTTGCAATTTAAGTTCTTTTGTTTTAACATTTTTCTTTTTGCTGTTTAGTCTTTGTTAAAGTTGACAAAATTAAATTTCTAACTATTACATATAAAATATTTTATTACAATATTACAAAAACCGAGAACAGAATTGAAAGTAAGAAAATCTTAACCAAAGAAAATATAGCCGTAGAAACATAGAATTTAAATTATTACACTTTCTAAGTATAGTAAAGTTTAATTATTATCAATTTTTTAGTGAGATAGACTTTAATGTAAAAGTCAGTGAAAAATTCAGCATTAGTCTTCTAATTTGGCTTCAATTAAGAAATCATTCTATAACTTGGCACTACATAAATCTGGTCTCCTAATTTGGTATAATATTCAATTTCAATTCTCCGGCATTGGAAGTTATCAATACTCGTCGGATTATAACACGTGACTAGTCAGATGACCCGAATTTGGGGATTTAGGGCTTGGATGCCACATGTGCAGCCTCGCACGTGCAGAGACATTTGGTCAAATCGCGTTTTGCGATTTTGCACCCCAAATCAGACGCTTGTTAATTAGTCTTGTGTGGCGATTCCTAACCCTAAATCCTAGAATTTGTGTCACGTGATAATTCACGTGCTATAATCCGGCGAGTTTTAATAATTTTCGGTTAGATTGATTAAAATTGAATTTTATGCTAAGTCGGGGAACTAAATTTATCCGCTGTCAAGTTAATTTTCTATAACTTAGTGCCTGATGAAAACAAATACTACTTTTGAATGTATTGAAGGGAAAATGGAAATAATTATAAATGAAGCATCATCACTTTGAATCCAATTCTTGTATTGCATTTATAATTATACTTTTGTGATGCCATAGTTTTGACCGTGATCGATTTACATTGTATCAATAAACAAGTAGAACAAGATAAAATGAAGTTTTGCCTCATGAAAATAAACACTACTTTTCAATGTGTTGAATAAGAACATGGAAATAAGAACGAAAAGAGATAAATTGAAGTTTTGCCTCGTGAAAACAAATACTACTTTTGAATGTGTTGAATAGGAAGGAAATAAGAACACCATGAATGATCATGGTCAAAACTTTAGCATCACAAAACATAATTATAAATCCAATACTACTTTTGAATATGTTGAATAGGAAGGAAATAAGAACACCACGAATGATCATGGTCAAAACTTTAGCATCACAAAGCATAATTATAAATCCGGTACAAGAATTGAATTGAACTTGATGATGCTTAGTGCCTTAGTTATTATCTTAAGGGCTGATTGTCGCAAACTTCCAACTTATGTGTTTTTTATTTATTTATTTATTAAAACTTCCAACTTATGTAGCTTTTTGCACTTTACCCCAACCGTATGAAAATGTGCGGTATGTCCTAATCTATTGATTTTATGTTATTTGTCTCCTAAACTATAGATCCAACGTTCATTTTGGAGCATTGTTGTTCTATAGATAAGTATCAAGGAGCAAAACCATTAGGTTGAGACATCGTGCATTTTCATATGTTAGGAGATAAGGTATAAAAAACCCTATAGACTGGGGGTTTGCTGCATTAACCCCTATCTTAAAATATTATTTCATATTCAGTTAAGTTAAGACAAATGCCTTTTTAATGCAACAACTACTTATGATATTCTCAGTTGTTTTTCAAACGTGTAATATTTTAATACCTAACTGTTCAAAATTTGAAATAGTAAGATTCAAATCAGTGGTACCAAATAGGGGTGTTCATGACCCGCCCGATCTGCAAAAATTATCATCATGATTGGTTTTGTTTTGTTTCTTTTTATTATTGTTAAATAAAATCTAGATAATGAAAAAAATTCCATTTTAAAATCTTATAATTAAACTATAAAGTAATTGGTTGGGGTAGTGTGCTAATTATTGACAAATTCTATTAAGTAGTGTGCTAATTATTGACATTTTATATTAATTCGAAGCTAAATATGAGTTTGGGCTAGTGTGCAAATTATTTAATAATATAGGGGGGTTTCGCCAATTAAAATAACACTTGGGGTTTTCTGTCAATTAGATAAAAATGGGTAATTTTTGCTATTACTAAGAAAAATACACGTGGCATCACGTTTTTCCACATGGAATGACTTTTTGCCTGTTGGAATTCCACGTAGGCAAAACCCCGTTCACAACCTGAATGGGCATATTTTGCAGCGAAAAATGAAACTTATAGGGCACAATCGCGGTCCGAAAAGTTACTGTGCAAAAATGGAAAATGGGCATACTTTGCAGTCCTGCCTATTATTAAAGTAACTTAGGATACACCATTTTTTATTGCCTCACTATTAGTTACATGAATAGCTGCAACGCGTTTCCTCTCCGACGGTAGATGAAGTTTAAGGGAGCAGATACGTTAGTGCACAAAATATATATTCATTTCAACCATCAAGCATGTTGACAAGGACATAAACAAACTTTCGGTTGTATATATATATACTTTGTATTGAGGCCTTTCATTAATTTTCCCTTTATTGGATTTCAATTTCAGCATAAGTAGACATCTTCTTAGGGTTTGACTAATTAAAGTTTCACATCGTCAATCTTCAGTTTTTGATTCCATAGCTATTGCTCGACAGTGAACCGTTGTAGAGAGAACCACTAGCTGCTTCAATACTCATATTTTTCCCACCATGGGTATGTCAAGTATAAGAAAAAAACATGTTAAAATAGAACAAAACAAATTCTTTATGCATGTAAGAGAAAAATAATCAATTGAAATATTATCTGTTATCCAAATTGAGAGTGTTTAAAATATTGAGGCTTCCGGCGTTGCAAAACCACCCTTAATGAAAGACCAAGAACCTTGCTTTGCAATCACTGTTCCAGTATAATGGTCCCCTTCGAAGTCTGTGTAGATTCATACCGTTATCGGGGCTGAATCAATACCATTAGTAATCTTGATCTGGACAATTGTTGATGAAAAGATTGTTCAGTTTAAAGTTAGTGAAATGCTTTTTGAGTTGGTCACCAACTAATCAAACATATAAATAAATAAGAAACTAAAATTAAAAGATGTAGCATAAACGAAATTTAACACTATGAATCTCCATCTCAGTCATGAAATGAATGTTAATACTATGAATCACAGTCATTTGACTTTGTAGTGCCTGAAAAAAATATATTAAACTTAAATGGAAAAACAATACTTGTTTGTTGGAAGTAATAGATTAAGAAGAAATCTTCTGTCATTTGTTATATTTTGTCAGGCTAGCATCCCTCCACCGTAAAGTGGTTCCTCTGGTTGCACCATGCCTTGTTCAATATTGTACAAGATATTACTTCAGTAGTAAAAACATATTACATTAATAACTTGAAGTACACAGTATTTTTGTTGGTGTGTGATTGCTTAACACAAACTGTTTCCTGGCTATACCTTTGCGAGTGCAGGTGAGTCGCAGATTGGCCCATCTGCAATAGCCATGCTAGCTAGCTTTAGTATTTAAAATAATGCATATGTAAGGTAAATTAAAATTGATGAAAACATCATACCGTTAGATGAACTCGTACAACTAAGCACAAGGGAAAAAAAGAGTAGAGTTCTCAACACACTAAGGTGGTGTTTGCAAACTCTTAAAAAAGCTATAATCAACTTTTTATCTTAAATAATCATTTTTAGAGTGTTTGGTTAACAAGTTAAAATCACACAAGCACTTTATTTAAGCTAAAAATGCCCACAATTTAGAAGTTGCTATTCTGTAGCTTTTAGCTTGTGGTGGTTATTTTCAATAACTATAATTATAATTTACCAAGTTTTTAGGAGTTCTTAGATTTTTTTTTCAAACACCCTCCACTAATGGTGAGCTTTTAGATTATTTTGCAAACACCCTTAACTTATGACTTAAGTATAATTTTAAAACTTTAACTTAAATTATGAGTTTCTGCTTTTGAAAAAGAGTTTGTACAACACCACCTAAGGCTCGCCATTTTTCTGCTTTTTTTTTTTTTTTTTCTTTTCCTAATAGGTTTTCTTCTAAGTTGCAAATTCTGGAGAAGTTAAACTGCTTATATATATGCAGAAGCGTATTGGTTAGGCATGAAATTATTTGATCATCAACTAAATCGGATCACTTAGATTTAGAGGTGGCAAACGGGTCACTCGGATCCGGATCCGGATCCGATCCAGTAGGATCCGGTTCATAGGATCCGGATCCAAATTTGAATCATTATGATGGTTCCCAAATGGATCCAATCGGATCCAGATCCGAATCCGGATCTATACAGAACCATGGATCCAGATAGTTCATTTTAGGATCCAGATTTGGATCCAGATATGGATCCATTTGGATCCAGATATGGATCCAACCATATCCACACTTTCACCAATTTTTTCCTCATATCCTACCTCTACCCCCTACCATACCCTATCCCCCACCCCTTACCCTACCCTACCCTACCCTACCCTACCATTAGACTCGGTCAAAAATTATATTGGGTCGCCGGTGATGGGTCGCGGTGATGTTGCCGGTGGTGGGTTGGTGAGGGTTTTGGTGGAGCAGCTTTATTTTGTTTATACGTTTTAACTTTTAACTTTTATGTTTTATAATTTTAATATTTTATCAATTATTATTTATTAATTTATTAATTTACCACTTATTCTGCTATTCAGATCCGGATTCAATTTTTTTTTTCTTTTATAAAAAATTGGATCTGCAAGTGGATCCGAACGGATCCGCGAGTGGATCCGTGTGGATCCGCGAGTGGATCCACACGGATCCGCGAGTGGAACCGGCGGATCCGCGAGTGGATCCACACGGATCCGCAAGTGGATCCGCGTGGATCCATAATCTAATTGAACCGGTGGTTCGGATTCGGTTCCGGATCCGCATGTCTCTTTCGTGGATCGGATCGGATCGGATCCGGGTAGATCCGTGGATCCGGATCCATTTTGCCACCCCTTAGATTGTATGCATATAGCTATTAGAGGAAATAAAAAACAACTGTTAATATGATTGCTGCATGATGTTTACTGTAAAAAGTGATAATATAAGGAACTGAAAATGAGATGACGGCTAAACAAAAGGATAAGATAATACAAACATTTATTTCCAAGCAATAGAGCACCAATTATAAGATGTGAGAAGAGCAAATATGAAGACAAAGTAGTTTAAAACCAAACTGCCCACTCAATCATATTGACTTGGAAGATACTGAAAGCAGAAAGAGCTGTAAAATACCAATTTTTTCTGTACTTGATAGAGAACATACCTGAATAGGAATTATACTTACCCCCTTCTCATGAGTTGCTCTGACTAATCTGCATAGAAAACTACTATGAGTCAGCCTGATTGCAAATTTGCAGCAAATTTCTATGGCAACAGCATAATTTTTGATATATGAACTTTTGCAAAAACAATCCTTTCTTTCCAACAATGACTTAGACATCAAGAGGTTCTGTTCTTGACTATCAGTAAATAGTTGCTCAGCCTTACTCATACTCTTAAACGAATTAGTAGACCATAAGCTAACAAACAAGCTGCAAATTAAGTGGAATGTAAGAAACTCTAGAGAACAATCAAGTAAGTAGGTATCGATGGCCATATACCCTATATATAATTTCATGGCAGCTGTCAGTTGACACACCTCTGTCTGTCTTATACAAGGCTTACGGATTGTTGTAAGGATGATAACTGCGGCTGGATCGAGTTAGAAGAACTGGGAGGCCATTTACACTATGTATGTGAAGAAAGAAAAATCATTAGACACGTACAAACTGCAATTCGATCAGCCAAGGGGCCATCTTGAAGCTGAAGAAAAGAGGGCATGGCATGTCTATAAGCAAGATTTTATAAGTTCAACATGATGTGTAATTTAACAAAATGATCCATGAATCCCTAGCACAAAGCTTTTGTGATGAAGACATATCATTAAAATAATATAACGTACTGTAAACTGCGTGAGAAAAGTCCAGAGATTTTAGTTATTTTCTTCTCTATTCCATCAAGTCTAAATTTGTAATATCATGAGGCACCGCGTTTTCTCATAATATACTACTCTTTACATGGATGCTTTATGTTCTGTGAAATCGACTATATCCTCAAGAAATGTATTAATCGTCAAATACAATCGCACAGAAACAATACAGTAATGCAGTTCCCATCTTCCAAAAAAGTCTGATCACATTGTAATTCCTTTTTGAACAGAAATGTAATCATAAAGTAACTCTATTTTCTCATACCAACATCCTACATATCTGTTCAAGACATAGCACCCCGGTCTAGCCAATCACTATTATAGGAAAAACGTTAAACATAATGCCTTCCATTCGTTAAAATGCAGAAATTGAGAGTGTAAATTTTATTCTTGAAATAGGAGTTGGAACAAAATTTATCCTCACTGAGTTAGCTGAGGAGTTACAATTATAACTATTTATCACTTTCTATATCTAACCCTCATTTCTAATAGAAAAGAGGTCTTATTGATCAGTCATATCAACATTAGTAGTAAAATGTCCAGATTAAAAAAAAAGATATGGTTTTTATGTGGTTATACAACACTCAGTAGGTAAGGCTCAACAGCATATACATATATTCTATTCTTTCTCTATTTCGTAACCAAATCGTAATTGGTATAGAATCTAATATACATGAGCAAAAGCAGATAGTATACTGAATATCAACCCCCTTAGAAATCAAGACATGCAATATAAATATGGCAATATCATACTATCAAGTACTTACATATAGTAGACTCATCTGAACTCAAAGGCTTAATTGATAATATCCTATGCAATGGGCTGGTCAACCGTCCTACCAACCTCGCTTTGGCGAGTGCTAGAAGTCTCACCGAAACACAGATGGTCTCAAAACTCCTCTTTCATTTGCCTATCCTAAAATCTGTACAGTAGAGAAGAGTAAGACATGTGTAATAGTTATTAATCATCAGATATGAGACATGTCAATATAAAATGTGTAGTTCTGTTTACTGAGAAGATCAAAATGATATCAAAGCCTAATCAAGTTTGGTGTGCTTATATAAGGTTAAGACGACACTAAACAAGATAAACCTGAAACTCTGGTTACATATATGCTTTATAAAGAACTACAGACAAAGGGGTGCTATTAGAAAGTCGAAAACACTGCCTCAATGAGAAAATGAGAGAGTTTTCAACTTATTCAATAGAATTGAATGAATTAGATAGAGAGATGTTACATCACTTACCTGTTATAGACACAAGCTTGGATCAACTTAGTTTTAATGTTTGTAGGCTCTGTTGAATGGCTCCTTTCTCCAACCCTGAGACATATTCTAGTTGAAATAAATTAAGAGAGTGCAGCAACATTAGTTAGTAATTTCAAAATAGGTAGAACATGCTCGTAGTTCCATAACTCTTACCAATTAAGCATATTTTACCAAAGTAGAATGCTTCCTCATATATCTGAATCATCTCTCTGCATAGCCGACTTAAGAAATCTAAAGCTGCTACCATGTCTGCCAGACCAAGTTCTTCTCTTTCCACTATTTGAAACGCAATCTAGCTTCATGAACGTAAGCAACAAACAAATTTGTGCATAAAACAATTTAATCACAAGATAAACGATAATTATTATAAAAAAGAGACATCGTCAAATGACATCTTCCAAGTTCAAACACAGTCAATTACAACTTAAAGTCCCTCAAAGTTTAACATATAGCATGTGTTGAGTGCAGAAGAAGACAGTGTTGAGACCACCTTACTTCCTACAAACTTTACATGCAAAAAGTGTAGAAGTAGTGCTGCACTTTTACTTTAGAAAAATGAAACCTCTCAAAAACCTATGTTTTGAGAGAGCAGGAGCCGTTGAAAAAAGATGGAAGGTAACGTGATCACTTGACTCTGCAGTTTTGTAGATGGTACTACTATATAAGCAGTTAACTCACATTCAGTACCAATGATTATAAGTGAGTGATCATGGTACAATGAACTTATATGTTGCAGAAAGAAATCAAGCCAATACCAATTGTTACATATTTGATGCACGTTTCTTTTGATGCTATATGCTATACTAGCCAGAAAGGCACACGCGAGAACCGCATGTAAGATTCTGAAATACTAAAAGAATATTTGAATTAAGACACGTCTTTCAACACATTTTTATGCTATCAATAAAAGAAATCTTATACCTTAATTGTTATAAGGCTCTCTTAATAAATTATAATGGGGAAATAGAGAAATCGATAATAAGATATAAACTCGAGGAACATTTTATGTAAATTTATTCAATGTAAAAGGTAGCATTTATGCGAATTAAATTTACAAAGAGTTTTATATGAAATCAACCCTACATCTATGATATAACAAACGAACATTACAGCATCAAAGCAGAACACTCCAATGGCGCTATAAACGATATAGTTTTTTTGGCTATAACCAAATTAACATTTTTTCAGTTGGCTAGCAATAAGTGAACATCTAGACTGTAATCACTATTTTTTTTTCTTCGACAGTACAATAATATTTGCAATTACTTCATATTAGTTGATTTAACAACATGGTTTAACAACACGTACCAACGTAGACCACATCAAAAAGTTTCTTCAAATGTACACTACAGATTATAATTATTTTGTGTGGTGGCTATAAGAGGGTGTACAATTATCTAGTATCATAATTTACAATTTCAGCTGAATGAAATCGATTACTTCAGTACATATAAAGCTCATTACTTTGAATATTTTGACAGACACTCTTCTACACAAATATAAATAGTTATCGAGACAAAAAGCACAAAAAGTCCCACTTGTTTAATTACCCTGCAAAAGGCAAAAGATATAATACAACGACCATGATTTTTCAAGACTATTCCAAAAAAAAAAAATTAAATAATCTTTCTAGTATTGACTAAAGAGAATTCCTAAAAAAAAAAAGGAAATACTCCTACCAAAATTCTTCTAGTATTAGCTTACCAAAGTTCACATACTATGTACTGCATAAAGCAATTGAGCAAGCTTTGAACTTAGTGCTTACAACTTGACAAACACCAGATACTCACGTAAAAGAATGATGTCTTGAACTTCAAATCACTAATGACGGTCGAATAAAGAACCAACCTGCAAAAATAGTTGCATTCAATCTGATGATAATGACGCCCGAATAAAGAACCAACCTGCAAAAATCACAAATGTTAGAAAGTCATAATGAAATAAAAAAGTTATTCAAAATTTAGAATTAAGTGCAAATTTAATAGCACAAATAAATAAACATCACAAAATAGAAGCCACTACTCCAACTCTTCATATCGATCAAAAACTATTGGATCCACTTAAGAAACAAAAAACCAAGGTAGAAACTAAATTATATAAAGCTCCCACACTAAAGATTAAAGCTCCCACACTAAAGATACAGCACATATGTGTATCACACGAAGAAATGCAGCGTGAAAGTTGACGGGAATTACCAAGGACTATGATTCACTTATATTTTTAAATTCATGTCATACCTATAAGGATGATTATCTTGCAGCTTTGGGTAAAAATCATTTCTGACAAAAGTAAATTACCACTAACATAATTGGTAGTTTGGAAACCATGTATATAATATTTCTTCTAAAAAATTCTTCTATATATTTTCGAATATTTGCATTTAAAAATAACTGCAAGACCAAAATCTCAAAACAGTTCCTTCTTTCAAAGAGGGGCAAAACTCCGTTTCCATCGAGAATTGAATAGAGCAAAAACCTTTCTTCCTCAGAATAGAACTGAAATTCTTAAAAAAAAGGCTTTTCGGCACCCTTTTCGACAAGGACATACGTGTTTGAATGGAAAGGACCGTCCTGCACTTTCCTGGTAAGCAGCACCGGGATTGCTCAGGTTCAGGATTCCATAACCGAGAGGTAGAGGGAAAATTCAACCATTTCCCCAGCTTGAATCTCGTTCAGTCCATAAACACGTGCAATACCATCTCCAGGGGCATATGTATAAGATTATTAAAGTGAACGAATGATTTTATTAATCTCAGAAAAGGTATATATACTATTACAGAGTCCTAGTACTAATATGCTTACTGATATTTTATATTTACAATAAAAGAAATAAATCATCAACTAGGAGTCTGCTTAACACGCCCCCGCAAAATTGACGTCCCATCGGCAACGACAATTTTGGATCTTAACAACTGAAAACGAACTCGTGACAAAGGTTTTGTGAGAAGGTCAGCAAGCTGATCAACAGTGCTAACATAAGAAACAGTGAGAAAACCTTTGTTCACCAAATCCCGAACAAAATGAAGATCCACGGAAATATGTTTCATGCGAGTGTGCTGAACCGGATGAAGAGAAAGACGTAAAGCACCGAGATTATCACATAAAACACGCGGGGGAGTAGGCAGAGAAAAATCAAGTTCACCAAACAAATGCTGCAACCAACGAACCTCGGCCGAAACATTTGCCAAAGCACGATACTCCGATTCGGTCGAGGACCGAGAAACAACCCTTTGCCGACGAGAGGACCAAGATATCGGATTTGACCCAAGAAAGACAACGTATGCCGAGGTAGACGCAGCAGAGAGAGAATCGCCAGCCCAATCAGCATCTGAATAAGCCGTAAGATGCAAGGATGAATCCCGACGAAGCAAAACACCATGATTAATAGTACCCTTCAAGTACCGTAAAACACGTTTAAGGGCAGCCCAGTCGGATTCAGTAGGAGAAGACATACGCTGAGCAAGACGATTCACAGCAAAAGCAATGTCCGAACGAGTAAGAGTCAAGTACTGAAGAGCGCCAATGACTTGACGAAACTCCGTGGCACTAATGAGAGGAGGAGAACCGAGCACGTCAGGAGTCGAACTCATAGGCGTGGCGACCGGTTTAGTACCATCCATTTTGTGCCGAGAAAGAACATCACCAATATACTTGTGTTGAGAAAGAAAAAGACCCTCACGACAACGAATAACTTCCACCCCAAGGAAGTACGTAAGATCACCAAGATCTTTTACGGCAAACCGCTCACTAAGACCGGCAATGATGCGAGTGATAAGAGAGGAGTCGGTGCCAGTGACAATAATATCATCCACATATACGAGAATATAAATAGTTACAGTAGCCCGAAGAAATATGAAGAGAGAAGTGTCATACTTACTTTGAGAAAAACCAAGTGACCCCAAGGCCGTACTGAGCGCCAAGAACCAAGCCCGAGGGGCCTGTTTGAGGCCATACAATGATTTCCGAAGATGGCAAACATGGTTGGGAAAATTGGCATCAGTAAAGCCCGGAGGTTGAGTCATGAACACATTCTCTGCAAGATCACCGTGAAGAAAGGCATTGCTGATGTCAAGTTGGCGAATTGGCCACGAGCGAGTAGTGGCGATAGAAAGAATGCAACGGATGGTAACCGGCTTGACAACAGGGCTGAAGGTCTCACGGTAATCCACACCCGGATGCTGATGAAAACCCTTGGCAACGAGACGGGCCTTGTAGCGATCGATGGAGCCATCAGGTTTCCGCTTGATGCGAAAAACCCACTTGGAACCAATCACATTGCCATGAGAAGGAGCCGAGACAAGATTCCAAGTACCATGCTTGACCAAGGCCGTATACTCATCAGCCATGGCCGCCCGCCATGTAGGATCCTTAAGAGCAGTAGTGACGGAGGAAGGCTCAATCGGACCCTGAACCGGATGCTTGGTCGCAGAGTGAACAACTTTGGGCCGAAATATGTTGTTCATTGAGCGGGTGGTCATGGGATGTGTTCGGGTCGGCGGTGGAGCGGGGCCCGACAACATATCATGCGGCGGCGTAGCGGCCGAAGTGGAGTCGGGCGAAAGGGGCAGCACCGCGGGCAAGAAATCAGCACCCGGCGCGCCTGGGGCCGCGGGGCCTGTCGAGCCCAGGGCCGCGGGCGACGTGGCGCGCGCGCGCGCGCGAGGCGAGAGAGCCGGGGCCTGCGGGGCGCGCGCGGGGCCGAGTGGAAACGGCGCGGCGGTGAGGGGCTTACGACAGATAGGCGGGGCTGGTGTCGGATGTATGCCAGAGAAACCCGGAAACTGATTTTCAACAAACCGAAAGGTGCGAAGCTTGAGATAGTAGGAGGGCGCCCAAACAAGACCCCAAACGGTGAAGAACCCCGAAGAATCGGAGTAGGGAGCCGGTTCGTGAGGTACACCGCCGTCTGGAAGGCAAAATTCCAAAAATCCGGAGGCAGAGAGGCGTGACCCAGGAGGATGCGACCCAGAGTCACAAACTGCCGATGACGTCGCTCAGCAGTGCCATTCTGTTGAGGAGTATGAGGAGCAGTGGTAAGCCAACTAATACCCTGTTCAGACAGATAAGAACGCAGTGCCACAAATTCACCACCATTGTCAGAATAAAAATTCTTAATACTGGACCCAAACTGCTTCTCAACTAATCTGCGAAACTCCCGGAAGATGGGAAGAACCTGAGACTTGTGAGACATAGGATAAATCCAACTATACTTGGAAAAGTGATCAACAAGTAACAGGTAGTACCGATTTCCATTCAATGAACACACAGGGGAAGGGCCCCAAACGTCAACATAGATATAGTGTAACGGATGGAAAGAGTGCAAAGAAGTAACAGAAAACGGTAATCAGTGGCTCTTATGTAATAAACAAAAAGAACAACAATCGTTCGACTTAGCAAGTACAGAATCACAAGGTAAAGCAAAAGTACGAAAAATCAAAGAACTAATGCTATCCGAGGGATGCCCAAGGCGACTGTGCCATGTTGCCGCCGTCGTCCGTTCACCCACGTTAGCCAAAAAGAAACGCCGAGCCAACGGGGAAAAATTCAGATGATAAACGCCATTATCACACGTTCCTCGCATCAGTTTGACCCCCGTACGCGAGTCCTTAACAAAGAAACACGAAGGATGAAATTCAAGACAAACATTATTGCGAGAAGTAAACTGATGAACGGATAATAACTTGCGACGGGACGACGGAACACACAAGACATCATCAAGATGAAAAGTACGATCAGAAACAGAGAAAGACGTGGAGCCAATATGAGTGATCGGCAAACCTGAACCATCGGCAATTTGAACTTCATCAGGTCCGTCATATTCTGAGTGAACGGAAAGATTCCGAAGATCAGAAGTCAAATTGTGGGAAGCACCAGAATCCACCATCCAATTCTGACGAGAGGGAGGCGGTTGCGGGGGAGATGCCGCCATGTTAGCCATAGGGAACTGCAGTTGGCGACAAGTACGAGCGCCGTGACCCTGAATACCACAAATCTGACAGATGAGTGGAGGCCGATAGTTTTGCTGTCCTTGACGGTTTCCCTGATTGTTATAGTTGGGCCCCTGATTCGGATTATAGTAGTAATAACCACCCTGATTGCCCTGATTATTGTTGCGACCACGCCCCCGGCGATTTGAGCGGCCATGGCCGCGTCCACCATTGGTCGAAATTGGCTGATTCGAACGTTGACGATTTGGATCGCCGGCAGAAACGGTGTTGGCCGTGGCAACAAGTGACGCAGATTGGGATTCAAGCCGCCGCACGTAGGTTTCATGAGCCACAAGCTTGTCATGAAGGGCGGCAAACGAGAGAGGATCATCCCGAGCATTGATTTGAGCGGCAATATCCCGGTAAGAGGCACCCAAACCATTGAGAACAAACAAGGTGACATCATCATCGGATAAGGGATTATCAATGATGGCGAGCTCGTCAATCTTGAGTTTAACCTGATGAAGAAACTCAGTGACGGATAGGGAACCGAGAGTCATGGTTGACAAAGCCTCCTTCAACTGCATGACCCGGGATCGTGACTTGTTGGCAAAAAGACGCTGAAGGGTAGACCACGCATCAGCAGTCGTCCGAGCGGTGGAGATTAGCGGCACAATCTCCGCAGAAACGGAGCCAAACAAGGCGGCAAGTAGGAGAGCATCCTGTCTCGTCCAATGAATAAAAGCGGCGATCTCATGCTGAGTCGCACCGCGAAAAGGGCACGACGTAGAGCCGTCAAGAAACCCTAAAACTCCATAGCCATAAAACACATGGCGAACTTGAGCGTTCCAGGAGGAGTAATTGCCAGACGTAAGCTGGAGAGGAAGATGAGTATGCGCATTGATCGGAACAATTGGATCAAGAGGCGGGCCGCGTGGAGGAAGCGGCACGGTCGGCAGGGCTTCACGCGGCTGAGACGCGGCGGCAGCGTCGGGCGTCTCGGCGGAGCTAGGGTTAGAAGAGTTTGCGGAAGACATAGGGATCGAATTACTCTTTTAGGAGATAAATCCTGCTGATACCATATAAGATTATTAAAGTGAACGAATGATTTTATTAATCACAGAAAATGTATATATACTATTACAGAGTCCTAATACTAATATGCTTACTGATATTTTATATTTACAATAAAAGAAATAAATCATCAACTAGGAGTCTGCTTAACAATATGTACCTTGAGGCTGGGGAGGGCTATAGCACCCCCACCAAGCTTTTTGGGCCCCTTTTTTTAATGAAAGGCGGAGACGAGGAGATTGTGAGCTACCGCGAATCCAACTAGGTTGGCACCCCCGGAACACAAACACCCACCCAACCTCAAATATTATTAAGAAGAAAAATATAAAAGAATACAAAAGTTCCAGGCCCGAAGGTCAACAAAATCTGAAAGATTCCCTACTACAATAGTCATCACTAATTAAATTTGAGACAAACGGCGGAGAAGATGACCACCAAATTGCATCTTCATGCTCGACGCCATATTTTGCCGGTGCATCCGCAACCCTATTCCCTTCCCGAAAAATATGAGAGACTCGAAAATGAATTGAGTTAATAAACTTCAAACATGACATCCATCTCCCCTGAAAATTCCATGGCACTTTACTGGATCTTGTCTTAAGAAGGTTGACAACATGAGTAGAGTCACTTTCTAACCAAAGGCGAGTCCATCGAAATTCCTGAGCTTTAAGGATGACAAAAGCCACAGCTGCAATTTCTGCTTCAAAAGCGAAAACTCCCTTGAGCCGAAAAGCGAAAGCACCATGAGAAAAGCCTCTAGCATTCTGAAAAATACCTCCAGCGCCACCCCTACCCGGCATCCGGAGAGCGCAACCATTAGTATTACATTTAATCCATGACTCCAACGGCGGGTGCCACAGAACATATATAATTTTTGGGCCCTTAAATAAATAGTGTTATAGTTCTAATTAAGAAGAATAAAAATTGTTCAACTGAATTTGTGATAAATTACATATACTTAACTATACTGAATATTTTGTGATGAATTGTCATACTTTATTTGTACTTAAAATATTAATTTTTCTTTTGGATCAAAATATGTACACAAACTCATATAGTGTAAGGAGAGTTTTTATGTAAATCAAAGTCTGCAATTATTTACTTGTTAGTTGACCAATTATTATAAAAAACTACTCATTTAGTTAATTTTAACTGTATGTTAGCATTTAATTTAGTTTATTGTCTTATATTGCCACTTTTTCTTGATTGTTTATATTGCTTGCTTATTCAAAAAGCTATAAGTAAATGGGACAACAGATTTTTAGTGACCAATTTATACTACTTTTTACTAATGTTAAATAATTTATATAGATCCTTAGTTTCTTATGTATGATTAAATGCCTTGACATAATTTTATATCTATGTATTAAATATTTGTTTTTACTTGTGTATTTATAATATGCATCCTTAATTTTGATGTCAATTTACTTTAGCCCTTCTCAAGATAAATTTCTAGATACGCCCCTCACCATCTTCAACTGTTATGGTGGTCGTTGGACGGTAGTTCGTTTGTCTCGTGCTAGTAGATTGGGTTGTTCTGAGCCCTATTTCGTTTCGTTCCAATCTTCATTTCCCCTCGCCGAGCAAGGTTAACGAATACATACCAGTATCCTGAAAGTTTTCTGAGGCCAAGTTAGAATCATAACCAGCATATTAAAGAAAGAAAAAGAGCTATATAATGGTTTTATCATACTTGTTATCATACAACTCTCCATTTTACATGCCTTTGAATCTTTTGTTTCATCGTATAGGAATGTGCTCATTTGATGCATTCATGAAATCCCTTTAACTACGCAATTATTTATAATAAATATGATTCACCTCGACAAAATATGAATAAATACTCAAGTCGTGAATATGATCACTTTCCAATAGACTTTAGAATTTGAAGAACCTTTGAGAAGATGTTGTTGTGCATTGGGCTTGCAGATGCAACTTGGGCTTCTTTTGGGCCGAGAAAGCTGGAAATGGTGTGGGCTTGGAATGCATACAAGGTGCTTGATAAAAGGTGAAAAAGAGAGAAGGAATTACATTGGAATTGGGTTGCATATTAGGCGATTTGGATCAGAATTTTGGGCTGCTAGAATTGGGCTAATAGGATGCGAACAGGCTGCAAAGCTGGACGCAAGTAATAAGCTTTTCCAGCTGGACTTTGAGTGAACAACGGTGGACTTGGACTGTGGAAGATATGGACTTGGGCAATGAAAAAACGCCTGGACTTATGTAAAAAGGCCTGCTACTTGTTTATTTTTATAAAAAATCTTTTAGGTACCCAATTTTGTGCTTAGCGAGAAACTGGGCTTGCTCAATTTTGGAACAAGTTCCACCTTGTAATACTTTGTTCATTAATAAAATTTAATCATTTGCCTTAACATAAAATTAAAAAAAAAAAGTAGCATCACCCTTCATGTGTACTCGACCAACAACAGAGTAACAAAAAGCAAAGATCAGGTTGTTAATATTCCATGGTTTACCATGGCCGTCTTTAGACTCCCTAAGACGGTTATGACTAACATCACTAAGTAAACCAAATCCTTCATTTGGAATTCTCCCGTCACAAAAAAAAACGCTCTTTTCTTAACTGGAACCAGGTCTGTCTTCCTAAAACTATGGGGTGTTTAGGTCTCCGTAATCTCGCTCACCTTAATACTGCTTTCCTTATGAAATTGGGATGGCGTCTTTTAAATAATTCCGATACCCTATGGAGTCAGGTTGTTCAGAGTGTTATACCTAAGCCTCATAATAGTTGGGCGTGGAAATCTCTTTGCTCTATAATACCTCTCATTAAAAAGTCTCTCTTTTCGATTATCAGTTCTGGCGATAGCATTAACTTCTGGTTTAATCGTTGGCTTGGGAATTATGTGATTGCTGACTACGTTGTTAATATTCCTACTCACCTTGTTAACCTTTCTATTAAACAACTCTTTAATACCCACTTACAAAAATGGGATTTATCCTTGTTGCACCCTATCTCCCCGATAACGTTATTCATGACATTCTCAGTTACCCCATTCCTTTAAATACCAATCCGGACTCATTTCATTGGGCGTGGGATCCGGGCGGACTTTTTACTCTTAAAAGCGCCTACAGGTGGCTTACGAGCCACCTATCAAACCAAAATACTCCAGCCCTTCCTTGGAAACTTTGGAAACTCTTATGACAATCTCCGGTTCTTCCTCGTATTAGATTTTTCGCTTGGCTTTGGACTCATGAGGCCCTTGCTACGACTGACAACCTTTATCGGCATCACATGCTTGATACGAATATTTGCCATTTATGCCATAGTGCGAGCGACAGTAGTAATCATCTTTTCTTTCAGTGTCCCCTGTTTCAACCCTTACGAGACTTAGCTCCAAATTGATTTCCTGTTCATGTGTCTAATCCCTTAATCATTTTACGTACTCTTAACATTAATCAAGAAGTTCTCTTCCTTATTTCATGTTGGATTATGTGGCGCGCTCGAAATGAATCCATCCACAAACCTATTAACACGACCACCTATCTCAGCTTATCTCACGCCACATCATCGAAACTTCTCACCTTTTCCGTAAACCCACTCTCAAACCTTTCTCCCTCCGCCTCAAGTGGACACCCCGCCCCCTGGTTTATTTAAACTTAACGCGGATGGTGCTTCTATTGGTAACCCTGGCCAGGCCGAGATTGGAGGTATTATTCGGGATCATCGCGGTGAAATGGTTGGGGCCTTCTCTTCACCTGTTGGTACCTGTACTAATAACAAAGCGGAACTATGGGCAATCAGACAAGGTTTACTTTTTGCGAGGTCCTTAAATATTAACCGTTTGCATATTGAAACTGATTCACTTTTTGTGTTTGCAGTTTGATGATGAGGCAGGCCCATCCCATCCGCCTGCGGACCTTTTTGATGGACATATGGAGGATATGGACTGAATTTGCTGAAACTCAGTGTTTTTTGGGCTTCCGGGAGACCAATAGAGTAGTAGACGCTTTAGCGAAAGTCGGAGCTAGCCAGGACGATTTTGAGGCACTTGTCCAGCCTGATACTTTGTGTAGATATTGGACTTCATGCCCGACTGGCTTTTACCGCTTATTTGTGAGACTTAGCCTGTACATATAGTAGGCAATCCCGCACCCTCGCACCTTCTTTTTGTTGTACATAATTGCGTGGTTTGTTTAATAAATCTCCCATTCAAAAAAAAAAAAAAAAAAGCAAAGATCAAAACCAAGAGAATATGATAGGCATCCTTTGGAAAACTCTACATGATTTTTTTCTCGTTAGCTCCACAAGTTCATTCTATAATATCCATAATTTATTTCTTTAGATATACTTAGATGTTTTATTTATTTATTTATTTATTTTGTGTATCGATGCTTTGTATTACAAGTGTACCACTCATTCAACACGAAAATTTGGTCTCTACTACTCATATGCCGTCTTATTTATTTTTATATTTTAATTCAATTATTGTGAACAGTATTGTTGATCCCCATATCACACTACAAACAAAATCAGTTTCCGGGCATTCTTTTTGGGTTTTACTGGCGTTTTTGGACGCCACTAATTTTACCAGCGTTTTCAAAAACGCCGCCAACTTAATGCAGCCAGTAGAGCTCACTGGAATATACTGGTGTTTTAGGACAAGTGCCGGCACAAGCTGGTTCTTCCAGTGTTTACAGAAACGCGGTAGTGTACTGTGCTTGGGCAACGTAAGCTGCACTCTAGCTCTTTGACCAATAAATAGCTTTAAAAAAAAACATAAAATAAAATAAAATAAAGATAATTATTATAAAGAAAAAACTAATATAAAATAAATGTCGGAAAGCTTATGCAATATAAAAAAGAAAACATAAGATAAAATCACCCAAAAACAAAGAATCATATAGGACAATCAAATATCAACAGAAGAGAGTAAATGAAAAACCATATAGAAACTTTAACTAGAACAAATCCAAAACTGAATGTAAAGGAAAAAAACAATATAAATATTATAACTGCTAAAGTGACAATTTAAATTTGAAATTTAAGAAAACTAACAAGATATCTGAATAGGACAAGATAAATCTGATAATTGGAAAAACTAACAAAAATATCTGAAGAAGTAAGAAAATGATAACAAATAAAAAAATAGCAAAACAATCTCTGGAATGACAAACTTAGAATAGAATATAACTAAAAGTAAAGAATGAAGAGAAAACCATTATAAGTTAAAAGCCTATTAAAATCTGAAAAGTGGAAAATCTAACTCGAAGTCTCGAACACACATAACAATATAGAATAGAGAGAAAACCAAAACGAAAAAAAAAAAAATTAAAAAATAATCTAAAACAAAGAAAAAATGAAAAACAAATATTTATTTTTTGAATGCAGAAAAACAAATATTTGAACATTGGAATATTTAATGTAGTTCTGGATGTAGTTATGCTCTGGTGAGACTTACCTGCCAAATGAGAAAACCGCAGTTACCTTCAGGATTCCTGGTTCATGTCAACTATTAACAATACAATAAGGAAGTACAGACACCATTTCAAGCAAAAGTTACAGTTTATTTTTATACTGTAGAAATTCAAGTACTCATTTATTAAGGTGGTATTTGCAAATGCTTATAAAAGGAGTTTGTTGGCTTTTGCAGCCGCAAAAGCACATGTTTAGTGTTTGGAATGCTGACTTTTACTTTTTCTCGTCTAAAAAAAGTCAGAAAAAGCACAAGCTGCAAAAGCATGCCCGGAGGTGCTTCCCTAACTGCTTTTGGAATTATGCTATTTTTGAAAGGTCTTTAAATAGAAAAGTTACTTCTCTTTAATTTTTGCAAACACCTAATTAATGATTTAAGTAGCTTTTTAAAAAGATTTTACAAACACTCCCGACTTTTTATTAAAAGTCACTTAAAGTGGCTTTAAGCATAAGTATTGAACAAGCTCCTTTACGGACAAGGGAAAACTTAGAGTTCTATTTGGTATTCACAACTAAGTCTAAAATCCCAAGTTTTGTCCTCAATTGACCATCAAGAGTGAGAGTTACCTGAAGAAATATCATGTTTGAGTTCACCGTGATCTTTTTATATAATGTAGCTTTAGAACAAGCTCGATCAGTATGGTGCAAATCAACTATGCACTGTAAAATATACTTATATAGCAAATCAAGTTGGGCTGTTGCAGCAACAAATTCAACAATTCACAACAAATATAAGCATGGACATCAATAATGGTGAGCTCAAGAATCACATTAGATCTACTCCTAAATCCTAATGATACATATACATCAAATAGACTTAAGAATTACGTCACAGAAAGTAAAAATTATAAACTAAAACTATGAGCAATGAACTATGTTCTTGTGCCGCTAGCATCTATGTCTATCCAATTCCAGAAAAATCCAAGGATAAGGTCGAGTTATGAAATGTCAAACGAATTCCAGATCACAACATGAAGCCATGCAACCAGCATGGTTGGATTTAATCTTCTGGATTCTATGACTAATGCACAAAAAATTATCAGAAACTGCTGAAGCAAGTCAACTTATCCCCCTCTCTCAAATAACCAAAAATCAACAGTCATCTAATTTTCAGGGTTGAGTTGCATATGCAACTCTAGACCAGTTTAAACAGCAGAATTCTCACCAAGTCATCTCAATCCATCAAAGCGGCTTATCACAAACCAAACAATTTAACCACAAAAGCACACGAAACATAGACGTGCATTACTTTACAGCATAAATTAGAGAAAGAGCTTCCATTTAACTTTTACTGAATAAAAACAACAAAAGATTTGAGGAAGAAAATTGAGTTACCTTATCAGTCACAGCGGCTCGGGCTCCCCAACATAACTACACAACATATAATCAAGAGAGAAGACGGGTGATGTCTTAAGTGTTAAAGCACAAAATCTGGCTTCAAACATCTCCCATAAAAAGTTTCAGCTTTGCAAGTTGCTTTTCTATGTAAGATAATTGAAAGGTAACCTAGAGGGCGGGAAAAATTATGATTCTATCAAAGCAAGCTTGTGATAACCAATCTGAGGAGCGACATCTCTTGTCATCCGGAAGTAAGGATCCTAAAGAATAAGAAAAGCTATGTTGAAAATTTAAGCAGAATGAGCATCAGATGAAGCTTACTACCACGTGTCCTTCATGCTGACATCTGCATCTGATAGAAACCAATAGCCTGCATCATTCAACGAAAACCAAAACACCTTCAGGTTGAAAAATTATCATCCAGAAAAGAAAAGGCTAAAGCATGTTTTGAAATGCATAGAACCCTGAATATGAGCAAAGATCCATGATGATTTTAGCAAGTATTACATTCACACTAGAGATCAGTCAAAGTCCCATATGCAGTTTGCTTCCAGTGATTTCCTCTCAGATGTATCGAGGGAATCTATACAGATTCAAGAAGAATATTACCACCACAATGCCAACTTCATGCATAAAAAATCAGGAGGCATTGATAGACAGTGTTTTCTTGTTCATTTGTCTAATTTAAAAAACCAAATCTTCATTTAAAATGAAAAAAAAAATCCATTGGAAGAGGTATGCAAAAAGGTAATGGTTCCAGGCATATAATAATTGCTAAACTCCAACTTGAAAAGCATACTTTCTAACCTGTTTTCCACCTTATTTCTGTTCCAGCTGAACGTCTCTTTTGTAGCCTGACGGACTCTTTAAACCCCTTTCCATCCTGCATATTAGCTGAAGTTCTTTTCGGTGTACTTCCTCTCTGGCTTTTGCCACCAGCGCGACTATAAGCTTGCTTGCCTCGTAACTCATCAAATCCCATCTTCTCTTTACTAGGCAATGAATCCTCTGTCCCCGTCACCCCCACTTGAGGAGTTCTCTGTGGTTCACTATCTATTATGCTCAAATCACTTAACGCAGTAACTCCATTTTGAGCGTGAACATTTTTTCCAAACACAGGATATGCAATTTTCTATAGAAAGGAGGAAACATAAAAGAACACTGACAGGAATTCCATAGTATACCTCTTACTGGAGTCGAAAGGTTTTCGTTTGGCAACTTTCGTGGCCTTCCCCTCTTCCTCTTGCCACTGAATTCTCCAGTTTCTGATAGTTTGTTATCCTACAGGTAGCACATATCACAAAAGATACATTGAGGTGAGATAGCTCAATTGGGATAATCGTGTATATGCCTTCTGTTTTGTTACAACTTGCTTGAAGGCCAACACAAACAGTACATGATTTGAAGCAACAAAGGGAAAAAGATATGGAAAAGTTATAACAAACCTGAGAAGAGATTAACCATTTTTCACCCTTCCACTCCAAATAAGATCGTAAGTCTGAATGATGGAATTCCTTATCCCTTTTCATTTGCTTGACAAAGACAACATACCGACTCCCATCAAGCAATTTCGTAATTACGCCACTCCACCAGCCAAAATCAAAAAATGCATCAACCTTTTCGAATAAAACGAATTCTTTTTCCTTGAAATGCGGTGGGCTAGGTCGGACATGGAAGGAATCAACAGTTACTTTAAGATGCTGAGCATTGTTATCTGCATTTGCTTTTACAGTACTCGGCCAACAAAGTTCCATTTCCCAATTCTTCATGTAGAATGGCCGGGAACCATGCATCCCGAAAATCTTCCTCGTCAAGTGACACTTCATACATCACAGCTGCTACATTCTTTCATGATTTGAGGAAAAAACAAGATGTATAATAAGAACATATATCATCTGAATCAAGATTTAAGAGTACTATTAAGATTAAAACTTTACAATAAGTGGTAAGTCTAGAATCTATAACAAAACGAAACAACTTTCATTATACACATATTTACCTATGCAGAAGCCTAAACTAAGCTATTAAATATTTATCACTAAAAATGAGAAGAAAGAAAAACAAGAAGTGAATTAAGAACAAATGTCAGCTAAAGCCAAGATTTAAGATTAAATGATTTGCACTTTGCATCTTTAAAACAGGGGTCTTTGGCACTTTGCACCCTCTAAACACAAACAACTTCCAATGGCATAAAACTGCCCAAGCAAAGTTGATTATATATTGTTTGGCTACATAAGCAATCTAGAGTTTTCAATCAAATATTTTATGGATAACTTCGAAAATTGAAACGGGAAGTTAGAATTCCGGCTCATACTAAATACAAGTTTAACTCTTGTGGTTGTCAAGTTATTGAATTTGTGATCATCAATATACTAGTTAAGCCCGGATATTACTTTAGAAGAGTTGAACTATGTACGGATCTTTAATTAATCTATCAGCCATACTTCAATTTCATGTCCACAAAAAAAAAAAAAAAAATCACACTTTTTGGCCGCATTATGTCTATGTGATCCAATGCAAAGGTAGCCAAGTCCGTAAACTATGCGTTTGAAACTCTGTTTAGAACTTTATCACTAAAACACCCCAAATTAAGCTTTGTGTGTATCACTTTGCCATGTCAATATTTTTAGGGAAATAAGATATTTAGCATATAATTGAGCTAAACCTCTAACATTCGTTTTACTGCAGCATGCATTATTCATACTGAATAATTATAGACAAGTAACCCGCCCAAGCGTTATATCCACAATATTTAAGCAAACTCAATAAAGAAACTCTTTCATAACCCAGCTAATTATGATCAACAAAATAATATATATATATATATATATATATATATATGTGTGTGTGTGTGTGTGTGTGTGTGTGTCACAACATTCCTTTCGAACTATAGTTTCTGCCAAAATAACTAGCATATTTCTTGAAATTCTCTTTAGACCCTATCCCACCAACTTGTTTCAAAATAACTAGCATCATTGTTAATCATGACCATCATTGTATTTAGAGATGTCTCATTTTCTTTTTTTTTTTGTTGAGAATTCAGGCTTAAATATTATAAGTCTTTACTTCCTCGTGTTTCAAATAATGTTATTTTAGTTTAACATTATTAGAAACTTACTTGAACTTGTCACATACGTTACTTGTCAATTAAATTGCATCATTAAAGCTTTGTTTAATTTTTAATTCTATTAAAGAAAAAAAAAGCTATATTTTGAGTTCGTTGACCGATTAAAATATGAAAATCCTTCAAACATATTTGACATAGGGTCATAGGGATCATAAGCGGGATAACACTATATATATAAAACTTCAATTTCTATGATCGTATGCCATCTGTTAAGATGAAATTTCTGTTTTCATTTTCAACTTAACATTACCACATGAGAAGTTTGGACATACATGACTGATTACCCGAAAAAATTCAATTGTCTATCTTGCCCTCACTTTTCATGCAATACCCTAGGAATATTTGTATTTAGAGGGAGCAAATCGCTAACTTTTGATTGATACAAAGTGCAAAACACCCTATATACTGTATCAAGATGAGAAAGTTCCAAATATAATATAGCTAGTCTAATAAACATGGAGAACACTAGGAAGGAAGGTAATTAAATTGGACTTGATAGATCTATAACGACAAAAACTTGTAATAAACAACATTTTTACTTATTCATAAAGAATTTTTAAAAAAAAAATTACTTCATTATATGAATACCTTGTTGAGAGACCGCGTCCAACTCCCATCAACCCAATCCCAATGAATCCTAAGTCTATTTTTACCCTCGATTTTCATGCAATACCCATGGAATATTAATTTGTATTTAGAGGGTGCAAAATCGCTAAATTTTGAGGATACAAATTAAGTGCAAAACACATGCACTATATATATTGTATCAAGATGATGCGAAAGTTCAAAATATAATATAGCTAGTCTAATATACAAGTCGATCTATAGCGACAAAAGCTTGAAATAAGCAACATTTAATTATTTCATTACATATTTACCTTGTTGAGGGGCCGCGTCCATCTCCCGTCAATCCAGTCCCAGTGAATCCTAAGTTGGTCGAGCCCAAGCTCGAGGTCGTCGGGTGGGTCTTGAAATGTCACGACGAACCTCTCACCTCTCTGGACCACACGATTGACTACACCTATCCACCAACCATCAATATTGTAGAACGCGTTGACAACGTCGTTGGGCTCGAAAGTACCATCCTTGCAAAGCTCCTGCGGTGGCGGTGCGGGCCTTAAGCACGAATCTTGTTCAATTAAGACGTTCTGAATCTTGGTCCGCACGTGCCAACAAATTATGGTACTCAACGTAGTACATTTTCTTTGATGGTGGCCAAAAAATAGATCCCTTTGAAGTCTTCCTCGTCGGTTCGAACTTTGACTAAGGATCCAACTGGGAAGTACTGCTGCTTGCCCATCTATCTCATTCACTGAACTGATGAAGTGTATAATGTTGAGTTGTGAGTCGATTGTAAACGTGTAAGTTCGAATCGGATTGAGTTACATGCAATTTGAAATGGCCAATTAAGTCCGAACCTAACTGCTTAATTGAAATTATGTCAGCACATTTCGTGTACGTACCCTACTGAAAACTTTAAATCATGAATTCTCATGTCTTGTACATCTAAACTGAAATAAATAGACGAATGAATGTTCGTAAGACTTGAGGTGTTATAGATGTGTTCTTTTAATAGAACTTATATACCCAATTCGGGACATTCGGTGACTTGTCAATTCGTTCAAGCGGGTGGCAAGTTTAGAAGTCTAGTTATAAATTTTTGTTATAGTTAGAAAAATAATAAATTTGTACTGTGTCTATTATATTTTTGTGTGTCTTGTTCCATTAGTGCGATAATATATGTCCTCTACGCTTTCTTTAGTCTTTGGGAATTATCCTAGGTAACTTTCAATCCACTCGCTAATAATTGTGGGTTGTACTTTTCGATTATAATATTCTAGAAAATTGGAGGTACGCAATGAAATTTGTGCTTTTTGTGTCTTTTGTTTACCGAATTGCCAGTTTATGCACAGTCGGATTGAGTTCTGATCAATTTATATTTGCCTTATTTTGAGTTTACTTGGATTATTTATTTATTTATTTTTGTTGAAAAATGAAACTTGGTTGGACTCAAGCCATTATCTTCACAGTGACTGGCTTCGCCAACGTTTCTTTTAGCCTTGGGGAAAGATAACGTGATAATTGCACGGAGCCCCTCAAGATCTAGTGTTTTCATACTACTTTGGCAAACTACGTACACTATCGTTTCGCGTCACAAATGGTAATCAAAGAAACCTGATATTCAATCAAATTATTGACAACTTATATGTCTAAGATTATTCTCAATATGATGAGGGTTCCCTTTTACAAACATTATTGTGATCTTATAATGAATTATTCCTTTTGATGTACCAGAAAATATGATTCTATAACATTTTACTTTAGCCTATTCAATATAACTCACAATATATCATATGACATGCTATGTACAAATATATAAGTTTCTCTTCTCATAAGGAGATGTTTAGTAAAGTGAGTCCATCATTTGGCTGATATATAGTTCATGAGGTACATAATAATAATAATTATTATTATGTCCGTTTCTTTCCAAAGAAAAAACTTGATATGGGGTTCAGTGAACCCTATAAATTATTGTTACAAATCAAATAAGAGTGAACTTAGAAATGGTCACATTATATTTCCGTGAAAGAATTAATATAGAAGATTAATTTAATTGACTTCATTGTAATTATGAAATTAGTAATATAAAGTGTCCGTTTGAAATTTTTTTTTTTTTTTGGTCAGCAAAAGGCAATTTTATAGAAGAAGGTGTAGAGTACAAGGGATGCTCCCAAGTCAGGAGCAACTTCATGAAAATGAAACAGAATACACTACTCGATAAGGTACTTTTAGCACGGGATCAAATATCTAGAAATGCAAGTAAAACTACGGTAAACGCATCGCAAACAACCCAACATGACGAATAGCAGAATTAATTGCAACAAAACTAAAATGTCTACATAAAGATTACTTCACATATTCTAATGATATTTCAACTTTCATTAAGAGTACAATTGATTTAATCTATTTACAAACTAGTCTTAGACAACCAATTTCACTAAAAGATACAAAAATAGAGTCTCGCGTAAGAACTATATAATATTTTAAGAAAATATTAATACATATATCTGGTCACTTTATCTTTGCGGTAGTGTGCTTGAATGAGAGTCGACAACTTTTTTCAATGATCATGGAGTTGCGGATGGAGTAAACAACTAGATGGTATTATTTTATGGTCAGCTCTTCAACATATACATTTATTTTTTAATCAATCATCTTTTGCTCATTAAAGGAGAATTTGAGTTATTTTAATTTATATCGTGCTCTTGTGTTTAATTTGGTCTTTCATTTCAGGAAGGTCAATGGTGTTACACAGAATCGGATTGTGTTTATAGAGCAAACAAAAGCAATCTAGGGAGCTCCCAAGATTGCTATTAGCTTTGTAAGTACAATCAATGAAGGTGTCTGACTGTATTTCCAAAGCTAATGGCAATGTTAGCAGCTCCCAAGAGCTCTGTAAATACAATTCGATTCGATACAACACCATCCACCTCCCTCAAATGTAAGGAAAAATGGGCTTTATTGTTCTTTATATGATCAGCCAAACTTATTTTGTAAAAGATGAAAGATTAAAAATAAATATATATAAGAAATACCATCCAACTGTTTACTCCATGATCATGATAACATATGGCACCATACACGAATTGCTAGCATCTCTCTTTCCTTGATCGATCTCTTGATATTTCCACATAATTCGTTTCTCCAATTCTTCTGCCTCAACCATATAGTGTTGTCACCTGTTATATCATCAACATTATATATCAACTGTCACATATATACATACATACATATATATATATATATATATATATATATATATATATATATATATATATATATATATCACCATAAACAAACATGTACATACGAGCCACGTACAACAACTTACGTAGTAGTATGTCGCTGGCGAAGATTATGGCCAAGAAAAGGGTCTTCTTAAGAAGGAATAGATCCATGTCACACCGCCAAATCCTGTCCCAATTTCCGCATCCTGCCGATCAATCAGCTTGCTCAACCGCTGTCTCCCTGGAACAATGGCAAGGCACACACACCTCGAGTTCATTACTCGGGAAATACACCTGATTCCGGAAATTGGATTATGGATAGCGGTGCCAGTCATCACGTTACTCCGGATCTTCAGAATCTTTCTCTTCATGCTCCGTACTCTGGGTCAGATAAGGTTATTGTCGGCAACGGTTCCAGCATGCCTATAACTCACATTGGTTCTGGTATTCTTTCTTCTCCTTCTCGTTCTTTTACTCTTAATCAGCTTCTATGTGTCCCGTCCGCTCGTCATAACCTTCTCTCTGTCTCTCAATTTTGCAAAAACAATAACACCACTATTGAATTCTCCCCCTCTTCTTTTCGTGTCAAAGATCCACGTACGGGGAAAATCCTGGTCCAAGGCAAAACTAAACATGGTCTCTACCAATGGTCTTCTTCTCAGTCTACCAAGTCCACCAACCCTCCTCTTCTTGCTTTTTCTGGTGTCAAAGCTTCTTCCTCAGCTTGGCACAGTCGGCTAGGACATCCATCTAGCTCAATTCTAAATAATATTTTGTCCACTTTTCATTTATCCATAGTAGATGTTGCGTCACCTTCTTTAAATTGTAATGCTTGTCAATGCAACAAAATGCATAAACTCCCTTTTCATATTTCTACTGTTGTGTCGACTCATCCTCTTCAAATTATTTATTCTGATGTTTGGACATCTCCACTTATTTCTGTTGATGGTTTTAAATACTATGTTGTGTTTGTTGACCACTTTACTCGTTATTCATGGCTTTATCCGCTCAAACGCAAGAGTGATGTTTATCAAGTCTTTCCTAAATTCCGTGCTCTTGTTGAAAATCAATTTAACCACAAAATTAAAACCTTGTACTCTGACAATGGTGGTGAATATATTGCTTTATCATCTTACCTCTCTACTACTGGGATTTCTCATCTCACGTCCCCGCCCCATACTCCTGAGCACAATGGTATATCTGAACGTAAGCATCGTCACATTGTTGAAACTGGCCTCACCCTACTTCATCATGCATCTGTCCCCCTCTCTTATTGGTCATATGCCTTACCCGCCGCCACTTATCTCATAAATCGCATGCCTACTCCCCTTCTCTCTATGAAATCCCCTTACCAGTGCCTTCTTGGTCACAACCCCAACTATACTAAACTACGTGTCTTTGGGTGTCTCTGTTATCCGTGGCTTCGCCCATATACACCTCACAAACTTGCTGGTCGATCTGTCCCATGCGTTTTTCTGGGTTATGCACCGTCCCAAAGTGCATATTTTTGTTTTGATCTTCTCACATCTCGACTATATGTTTCTCGTCATGTCCAGTTTGTCGAGTCTATATTTCCCTTTGCCTCTCGGCAACACTCTCTTCCTCCATCCTCTAGCCCTTCTCCGCATTTTTCCGCTTCTGACCCACCTCATACTATCCTACCAACCCCGACCCCTATTGTTCAGGCTCCCTGCGCACCTCCGGGCTTCTCCATCACCTCGCCCGGGCCTCCTGCGGCGCCCGCAGTCTCTCTTCCGCCCACGGGCCCATCTGCCTCTCCATTGGGGTCCACTCATCAACCGTCGGGCCTCCCGAGCTCCTCCTCATCCTCCCATGCAGCCTCGCCTGCATCCCACATATCGGCTCCTTTATTAGCCACTCCTTCCCCACCTCCGCCTCGCACTATAGTCACTCGCTCCATGCATAATATCTCCAAACCCGTCCAAAAACTTAATCTCTCTGCTTCCATTCCTTCTGTGGATACCGAACCAACGTGTGTTTCTCAGGCTCTTGCTCACCCGTGCTGGCGAGACGCCATGTCTACTGAGTTTATGGCGCTTGTTCAAAATGGTACTTGGGATCTTGTTCCACCGTCTCCTTCTCTGAATGTTGTGGGTTGCAAGTGGGTGTTTCGTATCAAACGTAATCCAGATGGTTCGGTGGATCGTTATAAAGCCCGCCTGGTGGCTAAGGGTTTTCATCAGCGTCCTGGGGTAGACTTTCATGAGACTTTTAGTCCGGTTATCAAACCGACCACCATCAGGCTTATTCTCTCTCTAGCTATTTCTCAGTCCTGGCCCCTTCGCCAGTTGGATGTCAATAATGCTTTTCTTCAGGGTCGTCTGTTTGACGATGTTTTTATGGCTCAACCCCCGGGGTTTATTGATCGTGATCGGCCTTCTCACGTTTGTCGCCTACACAAGGCGATTTATGGTCTTAAGCAAGCACCTCGTGCTTGGTACACTGAGCTTCGGGATTTTTTACTCTCCTCCGGGTTTTCTAATTCTAAAGCGGACCCTTCTCTCTTTATTTTTTGTCGAGATGGTAATTTGGTCTATATTCTTGTTTATGTTGATGACATTATTGTTACAGGCAGTGATAATTCACAAGTGGATTCCGTTATTGCGGACCTTGGCCGCCGCTTTTCCATCAAGGATCTCGGTCCTCTGCATTTTTTCTTGGGTGTTGAGGTTCAACCACACCCTGGTGGTCTCTTTTTGTCTCAGAGACGCTACATTCTTGACCTCTTAACCCGCTTCAAGATGGCATCTTCCCGGCCGGTCAAAACTCCTCTTTCTGCTACCTCTACTCTTCGTCGGGATGGTGGCGAACCGCTCCAAGATCCGAGTGTTTATCGGAGTGTTCTCGGCGGTCTTCAATACCTTTCTCTCACTCGTCCGGATATCTCATTTGCTGTCAACAAACTGTCCCAGTTCATGCAATCCCCTGGTACTGATCACTGGAATGCAGCTAAACGAGTCTTACGTTATCTGCATGGTACGCTTGATCAGGGTATCCTTCTCCGGGCCCGAAGCCCTCTTACTCTTCATGCTTATTCTGATGCTGATTGGGCGGGTGATAAAGATGACTACTCATCCACGGGGGCATATATTGTTTTTCTGGGTTCCAACCCTGTTTCCTGGAGCTCCAAGAAACAACAGACAGTTGCTCGATCTTCCACCGAGGCCGAATATCGCTCAGTTGCTTCCACCGCGGCTGAACTCCGGTGGCTTCTTTCTCTTCTCACCGAACTTGGTATTTTCATTCCGAGTCAACCAGTCATTTACTGTGACAACGTTGGTGCTACACAACTTTGTGCAAATCCGGTGTTCCATTCTCGGATGAAGCATGTAGCTCTGGATTATCATTTTATTCGCCAACATGTGCAGCAAGGTATCCTACGTGTTTCTCATGTTCGCTCTGAAGATCAACTTGCTGACTTACTCACCAAAGCCTTGTCGTCGGCTCAGTTCACCAATTTATGCTCCAAGATTGGTCTGTCTCTTAGCCATTCCATCTTGCGGGGGCATGATAGAATAAAATAGTTTATATTATTTATTTTATTATTTTTATGTAATTTAAGTATTCCTTACTAAACTAGGTCTACCAGGAAATCTCTGGTTAAGTATTCCTTACTAGGCTAGGTCTACCAGGAAACCTCTGGTAATATATAAATACTTGTAATTGCTCTTTTCATTATTTAAGCAAATATAATTCTCTACAGATATGATGTTTTTTTTTTTTTTTTTTTTTTGTGGTTTGTTTGGTGAGAATTGTAGTGTGGTGGTGTTCTAGTTTTATAGAAGAATTGGAGTGTGGAGCTATGGGAAGTGTCGTGGGGTGGGGGAAATGAATTATTGCCTCGTTTTTAATTATTCTGTCAAATTTTATTATATAAATATACTTTATAGGAGAAAAAAAATTATGTGTTCATTCCATAAATTAATGTTGAGATAATAATTGATTATATTTTTGTGTTATAATGAACAAACGGCTTATTTCATAACATAAATAATAGTGACAACTCAAGGTGTTCTAGAACTTGAACATATCAACACACACACACACACACACACACATATATATATATATATATATATATATATATATATATATATATATATATATATATATATATATATATATATATATATATATCCCCTATTAAAAAAATGATTGATGACATTAGATAGATTTTTTCCTTCTTCTTTTCTTGAATAGGATGAATTAATTTCCATTGTTATGACTTGGAGGGAGTTGAAACAATTTGAACTTCTCGTACTCAATCGTTTAATGAAAAATGTTTGAGGAAAAAGATAAATGAGTTAGTTTCCTTACATTTGCTTCAACACCAATACAACCATTCACCAACTCATCATTAAAGCAATTCGGTGGGCACATGTTGTGTTTTTTATACAAAATTACAAATAATTGAGATACCAAAATAATTCTGCTCGAGATGGAAAGAATCGTACATTGAAAACTAAAAATAACCCAACACAGACAATGCAATAGCATTCATGATGATGGTCAATTCAATTAAAAATAGTAAAAGAAATAGGGATCGTAGAACCATTCGTACTCTATTATTTGCTAGCAAAAAAAATCTTTTGTTCAATATCACATATTTTGATCATACAGGATGGTGGAAATTCTCAAAGATGGGACTGCAGAGATGGTGTTCGATCGTTGTGTCTCAAAGAACACGGGACTTTTTTGATGAAATTAGCACAGGATGGAGCTAGTTGCCTTGAAGCTTTGATTTAATGAACCGAGTTATTTTTTTTTTTTTTTTTCCTGCTGAAATTGGGCTTAAGATATTCGTTATTGGGGCCTGCTGTAATTTGGGCCATTTATTTACGAGGTTGGAGTTGGACTAAGAGTTCATGGATCAGCTCTTGATGGGCTCGATTAAAAGAGTTGGGTTTGCAATAGGGCTGCTTAAATGGAGGCTATTTATGGACCTCTTAGGTTTGGGCCTCCTCAACTTTCGACTTTAATATGAAGTTCATTTTCTTTTATGGACTTTATTATCAAGTTTATTACTGGCCTGTACTAATACATCTGGATCCTCCTGGGTGAGTACCTTCGGCTTTTCTATTTCCGGCCTCTAGGATATGATGGACATTTACGATTTATTTGGTTCACCCACTTTTGAGATATTTTGGGCCTATTACTTCTGGGGTGAATCCTTGTTTATAAATATGTTTGCTTATTAATTGCAATCTTTTGCCTTAGTAAAACAAAATTAAAATGACTAGACACTAACAGTTTTTATAATGTCATAATTCATATAAAAATAAAATTGAGATAATAAATCTGAAAATGAGGAATAAAGAGAAACCAAATATAAGATTATAAAGACACATTGGTAAACAGAAAAATTAAGAGCTTTGATATAAGAGCTATACTTATCTCACAAACGAACTATTAGATTTAATCTTACAACCGGCATTTAGTTATTTTTAATAACTGCGCTTGTATATTAGAGAAGAATTTGCTATTTAATTTTTGCATTCATTTGTTTTCTGCACTAACATCTTTAGTTACAAGTTTAAAACTTATAAATTGATTAAATTTTTACAAATGTCAGTTCTTCTTTTCCAAAATAATAAGAATCTTTATAATCCATATTTGTTAATTATGCGTATTGAATCCATTATCCATCTGTTGAAATATAAATTAACAAATTCGAGTTATAACTTTTAAACTTAAGTGGCTTCCTAGACAATCTTGATTTTCACGAATTCTAAACACACAAAGATTACTCCCGTAGAAATTAAATCTTTTTTGATCGATTAATGCGCTACATTTTTTGTTAATAAGAAATGTGCCCAATAAAACTATAAAACGAGGGTGGTATAGTTTTTATAGAAAACAAGTAATGTTGTTTGTGATTTAAAGTTTTGTAACTAAAATTTAAAAATTATCAAATTATTAAATTAATACAAAACTTCAATTCATATAGGGAGATGATATATACAGAGCAAAATCCCTCCATACAGAGCAATTTTTTAATGTTTACTATTATACCCCTCTTTATATTAGTTATGAATTTACTTGCTTTTTAATACATGTCAATGATTAGCAGAATCTTTAGGAACATAATTAAAAATATTCATCTTTGCAATTTATGTAATGGAAAGATTATCTTTCTTTGTTTAGCAATAGTTAATCATCCCTGTTAGTAAATTACTTTCTAGAAATATAATTAAGTATTTAAATTCATTTATGCATTAAAAGTTTGTATATTATTTTATGAACAAAAGTTTAATACTATAATTTTAAAATGTCCAGTTTATTCATTAATTATAAAAAAGTATGGGAATTCTTTTGAATTCATATTTATCACTATTTTCACCATTTTACACACAATTTGCTTAGAAAAAGACCATAAAAACACCTTTCATTCACCAAAGTTATAATGACCATAAAAAGTTCTTTTAGTTATTATGTTATTCGAATTATAAAATGTGAATCCTCTAAAAAAGATTCCTATCTTTTATTGTTAGGCATATCCATTATGATTTTGGTGAATATGGTCTTATTTCTAACAATGTGTGTAAGACGGTGAATAATAAGTGATAAACATAATTCAAAGAAGTTCCCATTCTTTTTGTATAGTTGAAGCATAAACTGAACATTGTAAAATTATTATTAAACTCTTTTTGTTCTTAAAATGTAATGTATAATTTTTAATTGCATAAACGAATTTAAATATTTAATTATATTTCTAGAGAGTAATTAACTATTGCTAAAGAAAGAAAGATAATATTTCCATTACATAATTTGGAAAGATTAATATTTTAATAATGTTCCTAAAGATTCTGCTAATCATTGGCATGTATTAAAAAGAAACTAAATTCATAACTAATATAAAGAGGGGTATAATAGTAAACATTAAAAAACTGCTCTGTATTGAGGAATTTTGCTGTGTATATATCATCTCCCATTCATATATCATACTAGTGGAACGGAGAAAATCTAGCATTTATCACATTATCATTACAATTATCATGTAAGGTTGGTTAGCCATAAATTATGTTGTTAGTTAGTGCAGAATAATGACTTATTGAACCCAGATGATAAGCTTTCCTCACAAATCAAAACAGAAGCTGGGATTCTCTAGATTCTATTGACAGATTGATCCAGGTAATTATAAGTTTCCTTTTTCCTACACACATGTGTATGTATATTTGTAAGTAAGTCTTGTGATCTTACCAAAATAAAGTATATAAGTTTAAGACCTCCTCAATATTCTGTAAGCTATCAAAAAATATAGCTACAAAATCATACATAAGTTATAAATATAAATTGCAAATTATAGTTTAATTAATCTAAAAATCTGATTTGATTTCAGAATCTCTTTTTTGGTTCCTTTTTTCCTTCCCAATATTACTACATAAACTCTATGTAATTTATTAGTGACTTGTCATGCTATTTGAAATTCTTCTTGATCTTCTTACTCTTTCTTACGTGCGGGCACATATTAAACCATTGGACTGAATATCTTTGAATAAGAAGTAGGAGTATACAATATTATTAAATAAAGTCAAGTCTCGCATGTTGCGTCAGTGATGCACATTAAGGAACAAACTAATTATATATTATTATAAATCATGCTACATGATTATATATAAGTGGAAATAAGCATATTTTGATAATAAACCCATGTGATATATTTAATGGAAAAGCTTCGGCACGTGAAAGAAAAGGCGAAAAGCTAATAAGCAAAAATCTGGTGAATGAAACACAAGAACCTCCCCATGGGCAAAAAAATAAGAGGGGAGTTTTTGCATCATTTCTTAAAATCAAATGGTGGTTTAGTGCTTCTCTTTCAATATTTTCATGCTAAGTTATTATTTTTGTGATGAATTAAAAATGAATGATTATGCAAATTATAAATGTTAATGAAGAAAGAAAATCTTCAACAAAATTTCGCCCCCCTAAACCATATTCCTGGCTCCGCCCCTGAGTGAACACTTTAAAATATGGTACATCATTAATCCACCACTTTGTAATGTGTTATCCGAATAAAAAGACAATGTAAAGTAGATCAAATTGTTTGTGGGGAAAAAAAATTAATAGTCAGACTCCCATTTGTACAAGCACAAGATGTCTTGGGTTAATCGACGATTCTTCCATTTCTAGACCTCTCATGTAATTGTTGTATATTTTGAGGGTTGTTGTGCAATTCATCTGGGCCATAATGTTATTTTTTGTATTTTTCTAAGATCTAATTGCAACTTTTACAAACCTTGGTGGCCCATATGCAATTTCAACATCTTCAGAGGTCTTCGGTTATTTTTGTACCATAGTAGATGGATTTGAAATGACACGTGGTCGAGCAAAATGTTGCCAAGTGTACCGTGCAAATTTTTTTTCTTTTCTCTAAAATACGAATATATTTCTTGAAATACAAAACATTTTAGTAGATAAACATTTAAAATTTAGATCAGAAATATGTAAATTTTGTGGTACCAATCAATTATTTGTGCCTAACTTACATAAAACAGGGCAACAAGCTTTCTGGCACACAAAGAGAAAGAGTTTTGTCCATAGATGTTTGTGGTTATTTTAGATATGTAGTCTGGTACAAAAGTGTAGTGGCCAAAAAAGTTATGATAATGGTCCAGAATATTACGATCGTAAAACCTAGAGTTACGATGGTTAGCAAACTCAAACCAGGCAGGGATTGAACATAAGAAGTCATCTTCGAGGGTTAGGGTCGTATAGCTAGAAGGCTACGATCGAACAGCCACGTGAACGACAAGGCATTAATGGGTGTCAGAGCTGTCGGCGACTATTAGACAAGCATTAACGATGACCCATGATGCAGGTAACTCTTAAATGAGACGACGTAAGGACGGCCCCTACAGTAGACAACTCTTAAATGAGATGACTTAAGGACGGCCCCTACAGTAGACAGCTCTTAAATGAGCAACATTAAAGACGACCCATACGGTCGACGGCTCTTCAATGAGCGCAATTGAATACGACCCATGAGGTGGATAAGTCTTTAATGACGCCCCTCGTGAGTGACATTAAGACGGACCGTGTCCAACGGCCAATCAAAAGACGCCATGCGTCGAGCTCGGCAGCCTATATATACTACGGTTGTACGGTTTATTTCACCAAGGAAAACAGATTACACTACTACATTCTAGAGAGAGGATTTCTGCAAACACTTTGCTTAGTTCAATCGAGGTACGCTTCGTACGAACACTCAGTTCAGGAATAGTGCGTTCTTACCCTTCGTTTTATACGATCCAAGTCACTGTTCTTTTACACCACACACGTCACTCTTATCTCACGTTTACCACATCAATTGATATTACCCTTATCAAGTTAGTTTTTTTTTTTTTAATAAACGGACCATATTATTAATTAAACAAAGCAAGCAGTTTTACAATAGGGGAAAGGGAATCAGGTGATACAAAATACAACCGCGGAAACATCAGAAATTAAAAGCGGGCCTAGCTAGTCCGGACAAGTAAGCCAAAAGTGAAACGCAGGTTGTGGCTGGGTTTTCGAGTCAAAAGTATGTTCCTGCTGAGCTGCCTGAGCCGCTGCCCCCCGCTTCGCCACGCAGTCTGCAAGCGTATTCAACTCCCTGTAGCAAAAGGTCCCCATCACACCCGTGAAACTCGCAAACAAGGTCCTGATCTCACCAACCAGTCCCGCCAGGTAGGCGGTAGGGTCCTGGATCCTACTCAAGCAATGTAGTAAGAGTAAGGAGTCTGTGCGAATGATAAGATGCGTATGTGCAAGTTGTGTGCAAGTCCTAACCCTTCACGAAGAGCCCTAAATTCCGCATGATTGTTAGTTGTGATGCCTATGCTACCCGAGAAGGCCACAACAACTGCAGAATTTGAATCACGAATAATCCCTCCTGTACCCGCATGTCCCGAGTTCCCCAAGGCGGACCCGTCAATGTGTAGCAGATGGTGCCCTGGTGGGGCCGATTCCTAGTAATGCGTATGCACGTAAGTCAGAGGCGTTGTTGTCGATGGTGTCGAGTATTTGATTGCCGAGTACTAAGTTTGGGTCATGTAGATGGCTTGGATACCTCCCCAAGTGACCAGTTTGTTTTGGAAGACAACTTTATTCCTAGCCTGCCAGACGGTCCAAAGGAGGTTGGCACACCGGGTTCTGCTCTCATCTCGTAGATTGACTGAATAAGCAAGAGGATTTGCCCATTCAGCTCCAGCTAGGTTCGGGAACAATTGCCTTGTTATGGGGAGAATGACGGGGCATTTGTTCGTTGTCATCAGATTGTACAAAACTCTTTCTCAACATAATGTGCAAACAGACAACCGAAGCTCATGGTTCCTCTAGTAATTAGTAAATAATTGAGTTCGACCCAAAATTTCATGTAAAATCATTATGTTTGCCCTTCCTAATTTCTGAAGCTATGCACATTTTGTTCTTTTTTTCTTCTTCTTTTTTTGTTTCTATCTAAGCGTGCTACATTTTTTTTACCCTTTTCTTAATAACAAAAAAAATTAACCACCTCTTTTTTAATTATTCTTTAATAAAATACGATAGATTATGTTTTAGGAAAATCAATACTCACCAATTGTTAATAATGATTGCTTTTTAATTGCTTCAAAAATCATTTTGCACCCAAACAAAATCACTTAAATAATGTTTAATTGTATCAGACCTAATCATACATTAACCTTTTAACAATAACATGCAACTCCAAAAGAGAAATTTAAACATATGCACTTTCGATTAGTTTAAAAAGACAAGATATATAAAAACATGTTAATGGTAACTTTTGTTAGCCTTTAGTTTGCATTTCAATTATAAGTAAGAGTTTCTTTGATGAAATTAGCAAAGGATGAAGCTTTGCTTTAATGAGCAGCGTTTTTGTTTTTTGCTGAGATTGGGCTTAAGATATTTGTTGTGGGCCTGTTGAAACTTGGGCCGTTTATTTTACTAGGTTGGGTCGTAAGTTCGTGGATCAGATGTTGATGGGCTCGATAAAAAGAGACAGGTTTGCAAATTCGGGCCGATAATGTGCTTTTCTACTAGGCTGAAAGATAAGTTGAATGAGGCTCCTGCTGAGCCTCTTTGGGCTTCATGTTTTAATTGGATGTTGTTGCTGGGCCTCTTTGATTGGGCCTGCTCAACTTCACAATAGCTGCTGGACTTTACATTTCGGTGGAGTTTTTTTCAAGTTCATTTTCCCGCTGGAAAGAGTCTTTAGTGGACTTTATTTTCAAGTTTACTAGAAACCGTGATACACGCGGGGACCACATTAATCATTATGTAAGGACCACAATTTATGAACGTACCAATAATTATTGAATCGAAACACCGCATGGAATCCAATAATTTAATACACCTCACATGGACTATTCAAATAATATTTTATATTATGTTGAGAGCTACATATATATATATATATATATATATATATATATATATATATATATACATATACATATATATATATGTGTGTGTGTGTGTGTGTGTAATAATAACATCGAATACAAAATTAACTATAAATCAGTTGGGAGATTAAACTTTGTTGTTAATTTTATGTATATATAATTGATTTTGAGATGTTTTGTACGAGAGACACACATCAACTTTTATAGCTATTAACCTAATAAGTAATGATATATATATACATACATACACACATACATAACAACTGAACGTATCATCCATATTAATCATTATGTAATGACCACAGTTTATGAACGTACATTTCATATAAACGTACATACCATCCATAACTCAACATGGGTGTTCTCGGGAAAACAATTTATTATATTTATACCCATTTTAACATGGTCAAATATTTAAATGAAATTTAGAGAAAGAAGAAGAACACTCCCAAGAAAGCAAATAGATCTAAATAACACTCACTTATTTTATTACCACCTCATGCTACCCTCGTCCTATGCTACATACAATGACATAATCAAATATAGCTGATTACTTGAAAACATTGTATGAGGGCTATTAATTACATACACATGCATGATCTATCCCATCATTGCAAATTAGGTAGAGAGCCAGGGGCGGAGCCAGAAATTTGACTTAGAGGGGGCGAGATCGTGTGAAACTTTTTTTTTTTTTTTTTTAATAAATATGAGTATTTTATTTATGATATACTTTTAGTTTATTTCGAAAGCAACCAATCGTAGTGAAAACACAAGTACCACCAATGAAGGCATATTTTATGTATAAAAAAAAAGATATGACTCAAAAATAATACAAATACAGCTAAGAATTGTTGAGAAATTTAAATCAAAACTTCAAAAAATATTGAAGAAACATGTCATAATAATAAAGATACTGTATATGCTCTTGAGTGTTTTCTATTGTTTAACTATTCACCTAGGAATTTTTAATTGTGCCTCCTGCTTTAAGAAAATATTTTATCTATAAAATAATTAATACTAAAGTACGGAGTATCTTTTAATGTGTATTACTTATACTAAATTTAAGAAAATATTTTAGTTTTAATTGATAGTTTTCTCTCCTAAGTCTTTTTGTTCAAAAATATATGTTCCAGTCTAAAGATGTTTGAGAAAAATTTAAGTTACTCTAATAAAACATAGCATGAAATGTTATATAAGATGAGCAAATTTTATATTATTTAGAGAATGATTAAGTGTGTCCTTTTTGTAGTTGTATATATTAGATCAGAAAGTGTAGATTTCAATAAGGATTAAAAGTGATTTCCCAAACGGAAGATTTTTTAGTTGAACTGAAAAATTATAACCGAGCAGTGAATAAGGAATTGAAGATATTTTAGTACTGAGCCGAAGACTTAAACAGGTCAGTCTTTCACAAAACAGCTTAGATAAAGCAATTATAAAACTTAAATATTTATAATAGGTAATACATCTAAGGACTGGGGCTGGGCCCCATATGCCCCCTGGCTCCGCCTCTATAGAGAGCTATATATATGGGCGAGCTTACGACTACTATCCAATCACATGATCTCAAAATCAATTAAAAATCAGTGGAGAGCTAATAACTTTGCTGTCAAAGAAAACATAATGGAAAGTTAGCTATCATATGGGTGAGCTTACGACTACTTTTACTTGTTCAGATTGGAAATTAAGCCCAAAGCAACTCTTATATCGATATTACGAGTGACTTTGTGTTTATGCTTCAGTATGCAATTATGTACATACCATTAATCTTTAAATAGTTGTACTAATTCATGTGTATATGTACTTGCAAAATTTAAAGAAAAAATAACTTGCATATGTATGTGTGTCACCATATTTAATACTTTTTAACTTGTGATATTATATTATTCATTTTGTATCATACTATTTTCTCATGTCTACCTCATTTTTCCCCTTCATACATAACTTATTTTATTATCACCTCATATTACCCTCATCTTATGGTACATAACATGACACAATTAAACATAGTTGATTACTTACAAAAACTGTATGAGAGTCAGTAATTACAAACACTTCACATAATCTATACGATCATTGCATATTAGGTAGAGAGCTATATTATATATATATATATATATATATATATATATATATATATATATATATGTATATATATATATATATATATGTATATATATATATATATATATATATATGTGTGTGTGTGTGTGTGTGTGTGTGTGTGTGTGTGCATGATGTCATAGAAAACCATCTCAAAATCAGTGAAGAGCTAATAACTTTGGTGTTAACGAAAGCATAATGGAAAGTTACATTATCATATTTGAGAATTTGGTGACCTTACTACTGTTTTTATTTTTGCTCTTTGGGAATGAAGATCGATGCTTCTTAATATGAACTTATTCCTAATACAACTCCATTTTCTATTGTACGTTTGCATTTCTATCAATAGTATTATAAATAGACAACCTAATTTATTGGAGGGAAGCACGTACCACAGTTGTTTGGCCCGACAAACTGTACAATGAAATCCAAGACAACCAAAGACAATATCATGTGAAACAATACAAAGGACATCACATTCCGATAAATAATTGATCATTGCATCTTACATCACTAATTGCAACTTTCTTGTTCTGGTTGTTTTGAGATGTTAAAAATATTAAATAATGATTTAGACAAAAGTACAACCCCATCCCTCTACTAGAATTAGGTTGACATGGAGAATGACGTGATGCATGGCGAATTCACATTTACGCATATATGGCTAGTTCTCTTAGAGAAGAACGCAATTCTTAAAAAGTAGTCCCTTTATTATCTTCTTTAAAGCTTAACACCTTTCACATATTTTAATCACTTATAAAAAAAAAATACTTTAATATTATATGATAGTTGTTTGCAAGTTGCAACTCTTTTCTGTCACATGATAAACAATTCGTCTAATAGACTATTTGAGTAGTTTGATTTTAATTACCTCTTAGAACTATAAATATAAAATTGTCTTTGTACTCGCAAATATGTTTGTTTTTAATGTTAAATAGTGACTAGTACATCATAGTTGTTTGAAAAACTTAAAATATTATAGAAGCATAAAATATTAGAGCAAACTAATGGATCATACAGTCTGGTCTCAAACGCATGTACACACACTCGGGTCAGCAAATTCTCAACTAGAAATACCAATTGCCACATATATAAAGTACATGTCATGTTACACCATTGTATTATAATAGGGAGCTAAATCTCCCATCTCTTTGAATTGGCCCTCTCATCCTCGAAGCTATGATTAGTCAATTAATTAATTCATCCTCTTAAGTCTTATCATAATAATTAATACTCTACAAAATCTCTCTCCCTTTTTAAAGCCTTCTCCAGGCTCAGCTCACGTCCTCCACACTGTTCCAAACACACACAAACGAACATAAACAATCAACTCCGATCTCACACCTCCTCCGCCACTTCCAACGACTAATTATACATCTTACTCCGATCACAGAATTTTATGTATATGTAATTGTTTTTTTTTTTTTTTTTTTGAGATGTTCTTTTATGAGAGACACACAACAACTTTTATAGCTATCAACCTAATACGTAATGATTTAGGTCAATATATATACAAACATATATATGCATAACAACGCAACGTACCATCCATATCATTATGTAAGGACCACAATTTATGAACGTACATTTCATATAAACGTACATACCATCCATAACTCAACGTACGTACCATTCACATGAAAACTTATATATCAATCAGCTAATAACTAACTCATAAGAATATCGAATACAAAATTAACTACAAATCAGTTGGAAGCTTAAATTTCGTTGTTAGAAGGAAAAAAAAAAAAAAAAAAAAAAAAAAAAAAAAGGAAAGTTATACTTTTATATCATAAGCGAGCTTACTACTATCTTTACTTATTCTCTTTGGGAATGATGTTCAATGCAAGTACAACATCAATCTTGCAATAGTCGAAAGAAAAACTCATAAGTCACTTATAATGTAATAATCATCCTTGCAATTTAAAAAGTAATTATTAAGTTGTCTAAAAATTAATAATTAGAATATATAAACCATTTTTTTTACATCACTTCAATTTGTTTTGAATCTATTAAAAATAACACTTTGTCGATTATAAAACATATTTTTGGATCTGATAAAAAAATCTAAGGCTCCTTGGCTTCAGAATTACACATACAACTTTACATACCAAAATATTGAAGTTTACTATATAACCTATAGACATGCCTTCAAAATATATTACTCCAGTACCCACCATATTACTCCTTTTGTATCACATTATTTTCATTTTGTATCATATTACCCACCATATTTAATACCTTTTAACTTGTGATATTACATTATTCATTTTGTATCATATTATTTTCTCATGTCTACCTCATTTCCCCCGTTCATACATAACTAATTTTATTACCGCCTCATACGACCCTCATCCTATGGTACATACAATGACACAATCAAATATAGTTGATTACTTACAAAAACTGCATGAGGGTCGGTAATTACAAACACTTCAATAATCTATCCAATCATTGCATATTAGGTAGAGAGTTATATATTATCTATATGTGTGTGTGTGCATGATGTCATAGAAAAACATCTCATAATCAATTAAAAATCAGCGTGGAGCTAATAACTTTGGTGTTAACAAAATGGAAAGTTACACTATCATATTTGAGAAATTGGTGACCTTACTACTATTTTTATTTTTGCTCTTTGGGAATGAAGATCAATGCTTCTTGATATGAACTTATTCCTAATCCAACTTGATGTGGGGTATTTTCGTCTAGAAACGTGTCCACTCTCCAACACTCCACGTCAGACTGCTTTAGTTCCTGCTGGATGCTCAAGCAGCTTTTGAGTTCGGAACCTGCACTCAACACCAAACGTGAACTAAGCCGGTGCCTTCTCCGGCGAAGGCACTCCGACACTCAAGTCGAAGACGGATCGGAATATGAGATCTTGTTGAGCAAGGCAACAAGTCGAATGAACTGGGTAAAATAGGTCGAATGTACTCAGAGCTATAAGTCGAATAAGCAGAAAGCAATAAGTCGAATATGAATGGCCAAACAAGTCGAATAACACAGAACAAAACAACTCGAATGCAAGCCAGTATAGGTCGAACTCGAGCTATTTAACGAACAACTCGAATGAGCTTGAGGAATAGGTCGAGGTCGACTTATATAACTCGAACTTAGAGCTTGGAATAATGTAAAACGTATCTTAGAATGAGGAATGTGATCCCTTTAAATAGGCATAAGAGTCCTTATTCAGCTAGAAGTGCACTCCAAGTAGGACTATGAGTTGAATAAGTCAAACTAGGACTCTTGTGGAATAGCTCGAATGACCTTTGCCAAATAGCTCGAATGACCTGCAAGAAAATAGCTCGAATGGCCTTGAAACAGCTCGAATTGGGTCCAATAGCTCGAATGACTTTGAAATAGCTCGAACTGGACCAAATAGCTCGAATGAGGGCCGAATAGGTCGAATTGGACCAAATAGGTCGAATTCCGACCTATTCTTCAGCTTTGCGCAGTCTCACGGTTTTTGTTATATCTCTTTGTGTAGACATTGAAATGTAGATCCGCTTTTTGATTTGGAAACTAGACTTCAGAGGCTTTCCATGCATATACGACTCGTTAAATTCGGAGTCTAATTAATAGGTCGGAACCACTTGTCAAAATACAGCTCCAGGCTCTTGACTTTCGACTTATTCTCCAGCTTTGCGCAGCCTCACCGTTTTTACTATATCTCCTTCTCTAGACCTTGGAATCTCGATCCGTTTTTTGTTCTGGAAACTAGACTTGATAAGATTTCCAAGCATATAAGATTCATTGAATTCGGACTTGAATTGGTAGTTCGAATTCACTAGTCAAAATCCAGCTCGGGATTGACTCTCCAAAACTTCCTTTAGAATAATGAATGTGACTCCTTTATATACTACTTAGAGTCCTTCCTTTGATAGAACTCCACTCCAAGTAGGATTATAAGTTCTCTTGCCCTTTATATACTACTTAGAGTCCTTCCTTAGCTAGAAGTCCAGTCCAAGTAGAATTATAAGTAAATTTGGGCCCTGAATAACTCTAAATTGGGCCTGCATGGGCCTAATTTTGAGTTTTACCTTAAATTGTATTTTTGCATTAAAACATAATGGTGTTGTCATGGCATAATATTCCGAAATACGCTCGTGATATGATATCGAATATTATGACGTGGCGATACCGAAATATGGTACATCACAACTCTATTTTCTATTGTACGTACGTATTTCTATCAATAGTATTATAACTAGACAACCTAATTTATTGAAGGGAAGCACGTACCACGGGTGTTTCGACTAACAAACTGTACAATAAAATCCAAGACAACCAAAGACAACATCATTGTAAACATTACAAAGGACATCACATTCCGATAAATAATTGATCATTGCATCTTACATCACTAATTGCAATTTTCTAGTTCTTGTTGCTATCCAAAAAATCTGGATTATGATATTAGGGGCTATTTTGAGTAAATAAACTACAACCACAAAAAAAACCAGTGAGGAGACGAGCGGATATATCATGTGGCAACATCCAAAGAAAATTAGGAGTTTACATTTAGCATAATTAACATGGATAAGTTCTTTGAGGTCCCTTTCTATTACCCACCATATTTAATACATTTTAACTTGTTATATTACATTATTCATTTTGTATCATATTATTTTCTCAAGTCTACCTCATTTTCCCCCTTCACACATAACTTATTTTATTACTACCTCATACTACCCTCATCCTATGGTACATACAATGACACAATCAAATATAATTGATTACTTACAAAAATTGCATGAGGGTCAGTAATTACAAACACTTCAAATAATCTATCCAATCATTGCTTATTAGGTAGAGAGTTATATATTATATATGATGGCATAGAAAATCATCTCAAAATCAACTATATCGCAAAAAATGTGGTGCCATTATTAACTCGGTGGCTCCAGGATAGGTTTCATGTTATAATAAAAGTATAAAATGTAAGAGAATCAACAACAAAATAAAGACAATTGCAGATTAACGTCAGGACATGGTAACTTAACTTAAAAATAGTAATATATTTAATTACTAGTTACGATTCGTATTAGGTTAAGTTATCAACTGATATGTAGTTGATTTTGTAATCGATGTTTTCTTATTACACACACGTCCACACACATATATGTGTGTAATATATATAGCTCTCTAGCTCTCAACATAATATATTATTTGGATAGTCCATGTGAAACATATATAGGCCTTCATACAAGGATAAGTCTACCGTTCAGGAAACATGCCACGTCACGAACATGTCATATGGCAAGGATAAGTCTACCGTTTAACTGTACTAAAGTACTCATGCACATTTAATTACGTTGTAGAATCTGAAATCTATGCCAATTTGATAGATTATTACCACCCGATACCTTTTCAATATGGTCAAAGTTATTTCGTATATATTCAAATTTGAAATTACCTTTTTATTTAAAAAATTGGATGGTAATTAACAAATTGAATACTTTTTCGCACAAATAATGTTGTCAGCGTAACCCAGTCTATTAAACAGACTCATTCAAAAGTTATCAAAAAAAAAAACAGACTAATTCAATGAAAATATTCGATTGATAAAAATGATGAGAAATTGCTCTTATATTAGACATATTGCTCTAGCAATACCAATAGACTTCTGTACTTAATTACAATCAAAAACTTTAAACAAAATGATGAATAACTTTTCAACTTGCTAGATTAATTTCGGAATTGTACTTGTTATATTTTTCTATATTAGAATAATTTCATAACATATTGTGTATAAGTACTTATTCAATATAATCATAAAAAGTACTTACCCATTGATTAGCAGTAACCTAAACTCGAGAGAAGATGAGAATTAACGTATGTTGCCAATTTGACTAATATTCTACGATTGTTGAAGAAGTAGTGCCTAACTGTTACGAGAAAATTATTTCTTTAGAACCGTTGCGACTGAAGATTATAGGACATTAACGCAGAGAGTTCACATCGTTTGAAATTATATATATGCTAGCTGATTAATGCCAACTGCATTATCTCATTTTTTCTTCCTGAATATATCATAATCTTAAGAGAGTATTTTTGGGATTTACCTCGTGAAATCAATGTGCAATGCTTTTTAAAAGGGTTAATAGAAAAGCTTATATGCAAAAATTGATTTTCTCTGTCTAAGCCTATTCAAAGAAACTTTATGAACTTTGTGCTCATAATTTGGTGCAATCTAGAATTCAGCTACAAGAATAGGACCATGATTTCTCAATATTCTGTTTGACTTGAGCAGGATATGGATTGTGGTGGGGGTTATATTCCAGCTTGCTACTCTAGATAACGAGTATGTTTGTACTTTTTATTCTCTTTCCATCACTTCTGTTGTATTAAATATGTTCAAATAAATCTATGAGAAGTTTTGAAAATCTTTCTTGAATGTCCTACATGGTGCCTAAAATATACACACCTCTCTCCATCCCAATTCACTTATTATATTTGGAAAAGAAATGCAGTAGAAAAAATAGTTATTTAGGACCTTGAATGTTGAAGCATCAATTGACACTAAATTTCTTTGACTTAGATTTTCAACGAGGAACTACTTGATCTGTTGCAACATGTTCCTTCAGGAATACACCATTTATCATTTTTAGATCTTGCATTTATTGGCGTGCTGTGAACCTGGCTATCACAAGTTTCTACTTTTATATCTCTCTTCTAAATGTAGTTGAATACTAAAATCGGCCAAGTAATTTTTTCCTACATTGCGAATTGCAAGTTACAATTTCTTAAGACCACTGTCCTTCACATGCTATTTTTAATATATATGCCTCTGAATTATTTTTTTCCAGTCCTCAAATATGATGACAACTTAATGAACAACATATTATTTAGTTGCAGCTGTTGTCTAGGCTAGGTATATATCTGTTATTGGTTGCAGGTAAATTCGTTTTTAATGTGATTCATTCCTTTTAACCTGTTCTACCCTTTGTTGCGATTGTATTTAGCAATTTTTGCCGTGCGTTTAAATCACTCTAAGGTCATGTTTTTGTGGCTTTAATGGATCCTTACTGTTCAACAGTTTTGCAATATGCTAATAACCTCCTCATGGTTAACTTTCCAGCTTATTGTCTTATTCTTGCGTAAAACTTTGTTCGCTTGTTTGAAAAAGTTTAATTAGACTTACGACTTGTTGAAGATGTTACAAGAGTTAGTGTAATGTTTTGTTTGTATGTAGTTCTTTGAAATGGCATGGGATTAGCTAGATCAATGGTAACAATAGATGAGTTGTAATAACCCAGTTCTAATCTTCATAATTAACTAAAGATAGTTGAATCCTAAGGTCGTTCCTTTGTCCAATGCAGAGCAACCATACCACTGCTGAGTTCCATTGTGCGGGAAGAGCAATAGGGGGTTGTCCAGTGTATGCAAAGGTAAAGACTTATTGGTAAAACTCTCATTTGAAAGTTAGAAACAGATCACCTCTTATGAAATGTTGATACAGTGAGATCTATGCCCTTTAGTGTTTTGATTTTGAGGAATCTTCTCTAAGTATAAAATATCAAATAATAGAAACAACACTTTGCACTTAAGGTGTACCCCAGATACTTATAAGGCGGAAAATGCTAAAATCATATTCTATTGTGCTAAATGGTTTTATTTATGAGATGCAATGTGCCGAACATCTAAATTTAAATACATAATAATAGTAATAATAATAATAATAAATTGCTCTAATATGTTTTACATCTAGCCCAATAGCCTTAAGATTGATAAAGCGTGAGGAACCATTAAATGATGCAGTTAGCCTTATTTTCAATTTGACAGGCAACTTTATTAAAGCCCTTCATGACTCCTCAGATGCTGACTGCTCCAATCATTTCAGATTCTTTTTGCACAATAATGGTTTAGCTAAATTGTGATACTCATTTGCTTTACTTTTCCTTTTTAAATGATGATTGATGATGCGATTAAAGTTACAAGAAGATTGATTTTGTAAGTAAGTTTAAACTGTTTAGTTAGACAGCACTTTTTATCTTATTTTATGTCATATTCCGTTTGAACATTATTTCAAGGAATAGGCGCGTAATAAGTTAACCAGAAGTCCGGTCACATTATTGGTTATTTTGAATTCGGTTTCATATTGCAAATGAATAATAGCGTCTAATATTTACTCTGAATCCACAAAAAAGTATACAAAATGAAAAATGATTAAAGTAAATAAGGCAAATAACATATGGATAAATCCTATCCTAATCGTAATATTGGAGCCAAACATAAGATGAATTATCTTTTATTTTTCTATCTTTTACTTTTATCCCTTTTTCTTCTGTTCTTTTTTTCTGTATACCTAATGTTTGGACAAAATACCCAACAACCACGATAAAGAAACATAGTCTCAAATCTTAGTATTATAAAAGTACAGAGCGTAGGAGTCAGAATCAACGGTATAATCCCAGCGAGGAACATGAATACTCAGCTGTCGGTACTCTATGTTTCTTTATATAAGTGGATAAATAGGCTGGCATATTGACGAAGCACAAATTACTATCAAAGCAATTTTTATAAGTTTTCTAAGTTGCTCCTCTAAAGTAAAGTAATACAAAAATCATTGTTCAAAAATGTACGAGCATTAACTAGCTATGATAAAATATTGAACTCGGATCTAGCTATACAGGCAGTATCTGTAGTTATTTTAGTCTGGAGAACAAAAACTTGCATATCTCTAGATATAAACCTTTCGAGAACTAATAAAGTACATGAGTAAGTACCATCTCTGTTCTGCAAGACAGAGTATAGATGAAACATATCAAAAACTAAAATTCTCCCATAGGAACAGAAAAAAACTTATAAAAGCCTAATTCAAACAATAAACATTTCAAATCAAACTAGAAGAAACACACCAACATATCATTTCCCCTGTTTCCCATCTCATTCTAAACCCATCCTGCGGTACAGAACACACCAGCAAGCTAGCTAGCCATATCAAACTTTTCAATCCCAACACCACTTTCAAGTTTGAGAATCAGTCCAATCTAATTGGACTGTCCTTTGTAGGAAAGAACCCATGATCCAGGTTTGTACTTGACTACAATGGATCTAATTGAGTAACCACAATGGGGCTCCGAACCACATGCTTCCCATCCACCCACGAAAGTGACCCGAAAACCGCACCCGAATCACCCAACTCCAAGTTCTTCCCATCAATAGCTATTGTCACATAGTACCCTAACCTCCTTACCTTCTCCGAAAACACCAGCTTCCCTGGCTTCACATTAACCTTCACCCCCTTTGGTGGGTCAACCCTGACCCGGTAAACAGCATTCACCTCTCCCACATTTGTAACCATCCGAAAAAACGTCTTACTCGCAGCCCCGCTCAACCCGCTTGGAAACAAAGCGGCAATAGATGGGTAGTTCAAATTCTCTGGCAATGGCTTCCTCCTTGGACAGTTTACTGGTGATCGAGTGATCACCTGAATCGTCCTAGGTCCGTACTCAATCGCACACAAGAAACTAACGTAATCATCGTTCGTCAAATCATATACCAACCCCGGATCCATTGCCAAATCAAGATTCAAATGACCTGCACCATAGTCGTAAGGGGTCGCGGTTCTTTTACTCGATTCATCAACCATCGGATTAAGGGAGTTGTCAAGTAAATTAGCGGTGGTCATCATCGCTGATCTAATTGCCGCGGGGCTCCAATTAGGGTGGGCGGATTTCAGCAAGGCCGCTGCGCCACTTACATGTGGGCAAGACATGGAAGTGCCTGACAAGATATTGAACTCGGATTTCCGCGCATCCTGATCTAAACCTGTCGGGCCAATTGCCTCAGTCCATGCAGCCAAGATATTCACTCCGGGTGCAATCAAATCGGGTTTTAGAATCTCCGGGTTCAACCCATTTGGTCCTCTACCAGAAAATGATGCCACCACAGGGGCCGGTTTGATTCCAATCACCGTTCCCCGGAAATTAATAGTTGCAGTGACCGTCGGATTCGATGCTAGATACGCTTTAATTTGATCACCCGCTTCAGACCCCACTGCAAGAGCCGGAATCAAGTGTGCGTCGCCCACTAAACCCTCACCATTCGATACTCCATTAGTGAGAATCATTCCCACTCCCCCGGCTTTCTTAACAACCAATCCCTTCGCGACACGTGGGCTGCTACCACGATCACATATCACAATTTTACCCTTAACGGAATTAGGATCGAGTGAATTCTCCATACATAAAGAAGCAGATAGCACACCCGATTTACCAGGATAAATTAAAGGATACATTTTACCACTCAACGGTTCTCCGGCGTACAACGACACGCCAGCGAATTTCCTTCCGTCGCTTAAAACCACATCCGCTGGAAAATCCCTATCGATTGTGCCAGCTCCGACTGTCGTAAGCCACGGCGCGACATTTGTCACCGACATTCCGTTAGGTCCGTCGTTTCCAGCCGAAGTAGCAACGAAAATCCCCCTGGAAACCGCGCCGTACGATCCAATCGCAATAGGATCGAGATAATACGGCGACGAAACACCGTCGCCTCCTCCAATCGAAATCGAGATAACGTCAACTCCGTCGTTCACGGCGGCATCAAACGCCGCCAAAATATCGGAATCATAACACCCTGCGTTCTTCCAGCACACTTTATAAACCGCCAATCGCGATTTCGGAGCTACGCCTTTCGCAATTCCCGAAGCGTAACCTTGCATACTCGCGTTAAAAGTGTATCTACCGGCCGCAGTTGACGCGGTGTGTGTTCCATGTCCATCGGCGTCTCGCGGCGATTTGAACTCGATCGTCTCGTTAATTCCGCCAAATCCAGAAGCAGCCTCATGTCCTTTTGAAAAAAACCTAGCGCCTACGATTTTTCGGTTGCAACTGAACTTCGCGCCAGCTTCGCACGTGCCTCTCCAGTGCTTCGGCACGGGACCTAGGTTCAGATCGGAGAAACTCCGGCGCTCCGGCCAAATTCCGGTGTCCAAAACTCCGATGATAACGTCGGAGCCGTAATCGGACTCCGACCAGAGGCCGCGCTGATTTCTGAGCCCTAGAAATTGGGGGGAACGCGTGGTGTGGAGCTGACGGCGTTTGTCCTCGAATGCCGTTATGGTTGACGGATGCTGTAGGATTTTGGCGGCTTTTGACGGCGTTATAACGGCGGAGAAGCCGTGGAAAACGGTGTCGTATGTGTGGAGGATGGTGTTTGGTTCGGTGAACTCGGTGGTGTACCAGTGGTGGAGTGTGGGGAAAACGGACGGCTTGGATGAGCTGTCTACTCGGATTATATAAGTTTTGGCCGTTTGATCGGCTGACACGTATGTTATTAGGAGTATGAAGATGATGAATTTAAGATTAACGGTAGCCATTGTTGGAAACAGAGTGAGAGTTCAGTTGTGGTACTGATATTATACGAAAATATGGAATATTATTATATTATCTTTTTTTCTTTTCTTTTTTTAATCTGTGTTTATAGCCGTTAATTAATTGGACTACTCAAAGTGTGGAGAATGGAGACAGGATTCTGTTCTGTGGATCAGTGATGACTCAGCTAAAGATTTTAAAACTCCGAGGACCAATATATGACTCAGCTTTGGTTCTTTTCGTTCTTGGTAATTATTCTACCTTATATTAGAATCTAAAGGAAGAACAAATTAAAATTTTAATAGGTAAAATATAACTGAACACAATCGGTTATATTTGTTGGACATCTCAGTTTTCTGTGTGATACTTTCTTTCACTTCTTATATCACGGTTATACTTCTGTAATCTATAACTAATGTAAGGTAAAAAAAAAATATTATTAATATAATTTGTAGCAGATAAGTTTCAAGTGTAATACATGTAATGGTGATGGCGCACAGTATTTGATATATTTGGACTTTCAGAGCATAATTTTACTATGAATTGAGAATATTATAATATTTAATAAATAATATAACTATGGTACAATTTTCTTCATTCAGCTACTTCTTTGACCGACTTTCTATACGAATATCAAATGTCTAAAGCTTAACTAAATAAAAGAACGTAAAAATCTAGGAAGAGGGTTAAACAATAGATTTTCCACTTTGAGTTTGTCTCTTGAAAAGAAAAAGGCATGGTCAAATCTATCTCCGAGAGTCGCTTTCTTAGATAATTGGGTTCAACTAGTGATGGGCCATGGATTTTGCCTTTACTAAGCTTGTGGGTTCTGAAGTTCTTTGTCTTTTTCTTTTTTCGATTTATAATTTTGCCATGTGGTTTTCCATTTAAGTACCGTGCAAATAAAATACTACGGAAGTACTTATAAAAAAAAAAAAAACACGGAAGCCTTTACTAATTATTATGATTAATGAAATGGTGCTTTTAATGCTCAATTACTCATTAGTCATTACCAAAAGGAGAAAAAGGATGTTCTTTACTTTGAGCAGACCCTCAAAAGTCTACAATTATATATATTAGGGATAATTACAGCTACACCCCCTGAGCTTTGGTGTAATTACAGATACGTCCCCCGAGGTATGAGAAATTGCAGTGACACCGCCTGAGGTTTACACAAACCTTAAAATGAGGTCCAACCGTAAAAAAGATGGATGGAATCTGCTGATGTCACCAGCAATTATATTGAACTACCATTTTTGCCCTTTGTCTATTTCAACTTTGAATTTCATTAAATTATTTGGAACAAATTACCCTTTACTGCAAGGGGTGTATTTGATATGTTTAGTAAAGGGGGGTTTATATGAAATAACATACAGAGTTTGTCTAATACACTTTTAAAAGCTCTAAATAAAAGGAAAAACTAAGGGTCAATAATGTGGAATAATGGCAGATTTTTAAAAGCTCTAAATAAAAGGAAAAGCTCTTAATATTTTACCGTAGATTCAGCTAAGGTATTGTTGTCTTTTAGATAATTCTGTTAGTTAAATTTAACACAAGTTTCTCTGAGCTAGGGGTTGTTTCTATAGTATATCAAATTACAGGGGAGGTATCTATAGTTTCACCAAGCCTCAGGGGGTGTGGCTGTAATTATCCCTATATATTACGATAGATTTTCATTTTATAGATTCATCTCAAATTCTCAACTACATATTATGAATTCTAGCTAATAATATTCTTAATAGATATATTGTGTTGTTCAGTTACTTTAATCGACAAATTATTTCTTTAATTTAATCTTGCATAACACGTAAATGCATAAAAGTAGACATATGAATATTTCTACGGAAACTATTATTAGTGGAATTTGGCAAAGTAAAGATGCTAATAATTTCAAGAATCCTAGTTGTGGGGAAGTATATGTGCTCATTCTTCTTTCCTCTCTTTCTGAACAGTAGCTAATAATTATTCACTTTGGTATATATTCTTACGAATAAAAGTTATTCCATGCGTTTGTTTCAATTTCTTTGAAATTATCATTGATATTCTCTTTAACTATTAGATTAATTCATTAATATTAACCACGAAATTTATATACAAAAATTACTCTTAATATTACCGAGCAATGACCTTGAACATGGCAATCCGAATTTCACCATACTAATGGAAATCGTTATTCAAATTGGATAACTTAAATTTCTTCATTTTTAATATTTTTAAAAGGTTTAAATTGATCACCTCGGTTATGAATCTTTAAATATACTTAAGAACTTTTGGCAAATACGCATCAAAATTAAATCTTAAAGAACTTGGACTCTAATAACAAGTATTAAAATCTTATAATTTCTTTCTAAATTGTGTACTTTAAAACTTTATTTTCCAACTAAGTAATAAAACAAAAAGCGCACATACTTGTTTCAAAAAATTGCACTTTAAAATTAGTAAACTTTTATTTTTATTTTTAAGGGATAATATCAGTGACACCTCCTGAGGTTTGGTGTAATATCACTCACACCCCCTGAGGTTTGAATAATATCAGTGACACCCCCTGAGGTTTGATTTTCAAGGGGGTGTCACTTTTGAAATGACACTTGTACCCTTTAGTTTAATATTAGCTAAAACTCCTCAAAAATAAAAGACACAAGTACCCTTTATTGTTCAAATAATAAAATCAAAAAAGTATATAGTTGGTCATCTTGCATAAATTAAAATATATAAATATTTTTTTATATAAATATTTTTTTTGTACACTATACTATTTAAATACCTCTTGATTGAAGATAGTTTTTGGACTATAAACTACATGAAAACTTTTGATTACTTACCTTTTTTTTCTTTTCTAAAGATAGAGAAATACTTACTGCTTTTTTTTTAACCTTTTATCTAAGAGAGGATTTTGTATTGAATTTTGAAGAGAATAAGATTTTTCTAAGAGAGAATTTTGAATTGAATCTTGAAGAGAATAAGATTTTTCATCAGTTGCGATTTATTGCTGGATTTTATTTAAAATCTTAGTTTACAAGCCTCAAAAGTTTTAGTTAGAATTATTTTTATCTTTGTGTCTGTAATTAACATATATCATTACATATATTGAGGGACATATATAGAAATAAATAGGCAGAAATATCTTAGGAGGGCGGGTGGGACCTTTTTTTTCCATCTTATAATTATATATATGAATTGTTTTAATTTATTATATTTTAATTTGATTTTATTATTTGAACAATAAATGGTACTTGTGTTTTTTAATTATTGAAGAGTATTTGGTAATATTAAATTAAAGGGTACAAGTGTCCTTTTAAAAGTGACACCCCTAGAAATCAAACCTCAAAGGGTGTCACTGATATTATTCAAACCTCAGGGGGTGTGATATTACACCAAACCTCAGGGGTGTCACTGATATTATCCCTATTTTTAAAATGGCAGATTTTAATACTTGTGGAATAGTGTCGAGAAATTTTTTAAAATATTTGAGCTTGTTCTATTTATTAATACATAACAAACAAAAATGGGATCGTCTTCGTCAGCCCTATCCCCCGTCATCTCTCCCTCACCCACCACACACAAAACATCCGGATGGTTGCACGATATGAGGATTGCTAGGCACAAAAAAGTAAAAACTCTTCAAGATTTTCAAAAAGAGGAACAATTACTAAACAACAAAATACAATTTCGGGATAAAAAACACATATGTACCAAGAAAGAAAAAGAAACCCAATTTGTTTCCACAACTTCTCTCCTCAAGTTCTTTTTGCAAATATCGCCAGCTACCATTTCAAATGTGGGAGTGGCGAAGGGAGTGGGTTGGTGGAGGAACATGCTACTTCTTTTTTATTTCTTTCGTTTTGATATTAGATTTAGTTAATTTTTTAATAAAGCTTTGTTAAATATTTGCAACAATAGATATAATACGAAATTTATAGTAAACATTTTTTGCATATATACATGAACTATATTTTGGTGTTATTTTGGCAATAAATTTGATATATATATATAAAACAAACTTCACTAATTGTATATTTTTATATGATGACATCACCAAACACCATTCATAGAATTACAGCTACACACCCTGAGTTTGGTGTAATTACAGGTACCTTCCTTGTAGTTTGAGAAATTACAATGACCTTCCCTAAGGTTTGAAACCTTACAGAAACTTCCCTTCTAGAACTTAAGACATGTTTGGATATCATTTATGATATTACTGTGCCTATTATACTCACACCCTTGTTTGGCATAATTATAAAAAGAATATTTGATTTTTTGAAAAATAGAAATATACTCTAAATATTTTTAGAAACTACTTATATACTAGTGAAGAAATTGAACTATAATTTACAGTTATTTTAGAGTAATAGGTATTTATTAAATTCATAACTTATAATAATTCTTTATTTGATGTTTGTATTAATTATACATTTAAATACTCTTTTTGAACATGGAATTTGCTTGTTAGAATACATTTAGTATTTCTGATTCTTAGATAATTAATTTATTGTGGTAAATTCCATGAAAATATAATGAATACAAAATTATTTTTAAAATATTGTATAACTTTGTATATTTGACCTGAATTCTTTAAGAATGGTTCATTCAATGGTTGAAGCGATCAATCAAACTTGAACGTTCGGTCAGCTTTTAAGCATATAGGTTATCACATGCACAGACAAAAAACAAAGAAAAAATTGGTAAAAAATAACATCTCCATTTGAAAAATAAGATAAGAAATAGAAAACTCAATTACAAAATTTCTCCTTCTCAATAAAAGTTAACAAAAACAACAGAAATTTAATTTCAAATTCAACATTTTTTAAATACTTTTTTATATTTTTGGTCAATAATATAGTAATTTCTAAAATTATTTGGAGTATATTTTTATTTTTCTAAAAATTAAATATTCTTTTTGTAATAATATCAAACTTCAATGGTGTAAGTATAATAAGCACAATAAATATCATAAATGATATCCAAACATGCCTTAATTCTAGATGGGAGATTTTTGTAAGGTTTCAAACCTCAAGGAATGTCATTGTAATTTTTCAAAACCACAGGGAAGGTATCTGTAATTACACCAAGCCTCAAGGGGTGTAGCTGTAATTATCCCTATTTATAAAGACAATTTTATTTAAGTGGAGGCCATTGTGATTTTTCAGACTTTAGAAGAGGTTTCTACAATTACACCAAACATCAGGTGGTGTAGCTGTAATTTAATTATTCATACCGTACAGTTGTAATATTCATATATTCTATATAATTTTGCAAGATAAAAATTAAAATTTTCTATTTTCAAGCCAGTAATTATTAGAATTTTTAGTCTCTACTGCGCAAAGGTACATTAAATCCGATAGTACGTGGCAGGTAAGCACATAATGTGAAACACAATTTGGTATTTTGGACCTTTCGGGTGTAATTTTACTATGAATTAGATATTTTATTATATTAAATTTATAACATAAATATATTATAAACGAAATAGCAAAAAAATCATGGTTGTAGTGTCACTTAAACCTATAGTTAATACCTTCTCATTTTAACACATATTTGTTGTTTATCTTTTTATTTCTTTTACACATTTTCCTATCTAATATATGGGTTTAGCTAAACCAAACAAAATGATAAAATATAAATAAAAATTAAAAGACTGCTGACTGAAAAATTCCTACTTGATTGCCTCCTGAAAAGAAAATGCATTGTCAAATCTAGGGATAATTATAGTGGTACCCCTGAGGTTTGGTGTAATTACAGATACCACCCCTGTAGTTTGAGAAATTACAGAGACCACCCCAAAGGTTTGAAAACTTACACATACCCCCCTCTACAATTTAAGGATGGTTTAGGGTGTAATTTATGATAAAATTATATTTACTATACTTAGACACCTGAAGTTTGGTATAATTATAAAAATAACTTTGATGTTTGAAAAATTAAAACTTAAATACTCTAAATAATTTTAGAAACAATTATATGACTAACTAAAAATATAAAAAATATTAAATTAGTTTTTAAAATGTAATCTAATCTGAATTTTGTAAAAATATTTAATTTCTTGCTTTTGTTTGTTATTTTATTTTTTCATTTTTGTTTTACTTTTAATAATCTCATGAATTTCATTACAATTTAATATTAACTATTACTTGTGACCATCAAATATTTAGCTTATCAAAACAAAAAAGAAAAAGCATTTGGTAAAAGAATAACATCTCTATGCAATCTCCAGAAAACTTAGACAAGAAATAGAAAACTCAATAAAACTCTCATTCTCAATGAAAATTAACAAAAATAATAGAAATAATCAAGATTTTCACAACCCATTTTAAGAAATAAAGAATGATGACAAAATTACCACCAACAACCGTGATAGGAGAATTATCATCCTTGGATTGGTGGTTTTAGATAGCAAATTTTGTTGAACTTTTTAACAAAGCAAACAACCTAAATGCCATTGTCTTTACTGTAGCTTCTATTTTTTTGGAGTATTCTTCTTCTTCCAATTTTCTAAAACCTATTACTAAAATAATTGTCAGTTTACAATTGCAACAAGAATAAATGCATAAATTAAGATGAGTAGTTAGTTGAGTTTTGACGGACATTTGTGATTTTTTTTTTGGTGAAAGAAAAGAACTAAAAGTTAAGTGTTTTGATTGAAAAATATATTTTGCATTGGATTTTAACCTATCTTTAGTTTTCAATTTAATTTACATTTTTTTTATATTTTTAACTAATAATATAGTAGTTTCTAAAAATTATTTGGAGTATTTAATTTTAGTTTTTCTAACATTAAGGATTATTTTTATAATTGTACCAAACTTTAGGTGTGTAAGTATAAAGCATAATTTTATCATAAATTATACCCTGAACAACCCTTAAATTGTAGATGGGAGGTATGTACGTATAAGTTTTCAAACATCAGGAATGGTCTCTGTAATTTCTCAAACCCAAGGGGTGGTCTTTGTAATTACACCAAACCTCATGGGGTGTCACTGTAACTATCCCTCAAATCTATAACTAGTGATAGTCGCTTTCTCTAATATTTAGAACTCGATAATGATGGGCCATACATGGATTCTGCTAATTAAAATTGTGGTTACAAATTTATTTATCTTTTCTTTTTCCTAATAAAATGTTGGAACTTCACATGTGGTTTTCCATTAATTAGAACCGGACAAATTAAATATCTAGTTAGGTTTTGATGTGCTCAATTACTCATTATCATAAAAGTGAAATGTAATGTTGTTTACTTTAAAATAGACCCACAAAAGCTAGCCTCCAAATATTTTTACGAGAGATTTCGTTTCATATTTATCTTAACTATTATTAATACTATATCATATTTTATTTTCATAATAATATTAGTTTTTTTTTTTCTTTCTTTATTGATCATCTAGATTTTTGTAGTTAAACTTACATAACTTCTAAGATCACATAATAGTATAAATATTGAAGTCAATCGCGAAGCAACAACATTTTATTTTATTTTTCGATCATTTAAAATAAGAATAAAGACAGGGCAAAAGGGAAGTTTTGGAAAGTTGTTTGGTCATAATATCGATAATCGTCACAGATAATGTAGGATAGGGAGTGCGTAAACAATTGATACCAATTAATAGATATGATAATTTTACTGGACCGAAAAATAGTATGATAATTAATAAAGGATCAAATATTGATACCTAAATTTTATTTTATGGTATTCAGTCATTCATATTTTACACAAGATGATCAATACATATTTGATACAACTCCCATAATATATGTCAGCCTCTTTCAGATCATTAAAAGCAATTAATTGGAGAATCATGTTCTAAGTCGTCTTCATGAAAACAAGTGCGCTCATGAAAGTATCAGTCACCAAAACCCTCTGTTAAGATCTGCAAATCACAAAAATTGATTTTTGGTAGTTATTAAAATATAACAAGTGAAAATATTATTCAATAAAAAGGCATACTGCAACTCGAGCCACCTCATTAGAATTGAATGGACTCTGGAACAAATTTCATGATTCATTGTTTAGACCGATTTGTCGTTTAAAAGTAATATTACATAATATATTATAATGAAGAATCAATCACATAAAATTCATTGACAGTTAGACATACCTTGTTCTTCAACTTAGATGTTGTTGGACCAGTTAATAAGTTACTAAAAAGTATTTGATCGTGAACGTTGACAGAGTCAACAAACATCCCTTTCAACTTACAATCGCCTTTGCGCAATGCTTGAAGGAATGAAGTCCAAAATTCTACAACATAAGCATGAATTTATTGAAGTTAGAACTCAAAATTTGTACCCAAAACCTAACACAAAAATACAAAGTATGACTAATTTACCCTGCAAGAGTTGTATCTGAATTGTATTGTACACTGTTGCATTAAACGTGCGATTCCGAGAACATATCGCACAACAAAGAACTTGTGTGATCCCTGAATTATAACAATAATAAGACAAATTATTGATAACGTAAATAAATGAAATGTAAACTTATTGAGTAAAATAAAGATTATTTGTTTCTAGTAAAAACAATACATGGAGCCAAAGGCTATTCACAAGTTTTATATACAAAATTCAGTTTTAAAAAAACTTTAAAGAAAATGTGACAGCACATGAAATTCAACTATATCACCAAAAGATGGTATAATTTTTAACTCAGTGGCTCCAGGATATGTTTTCTGTAATAAAAGTATGAAATGTAAGAGGATCAACTACAACATAAAGACAGATGCATATTAACGTTTAGAAAATATAATCTTCATTACTCTTGGTAGACATGACATGTTAACTTAACTTAAAAATAAGAATATATTTAATTACTAGTTACGATTCATATTAATTTGAATTCTCAACTATTATGTAGTTGATTTTGCAATCGACGTTTACTTTTTACAAACACCAAAGACAAACATAAACACTCGCACATAATATGTATTTAGCTCTCTACATAAAATCATAAATATTATTTGGATAGTCCATGTGAAACGTATTAAGATATTTGTATTCAAGCAATGTTTCATTCAATAATGAATCAACTTAATAATTTGAATACAAATGAAATGTTTTAAAACTATTGGCGTTGCTGTAGTGTTTCATTTATAATTATGATCATGAAACTATAAATGTATACAAGATTTAGTTTAAACAAAACTTTCAAGAAAGGTGGCAAGACATAAAATTCAACTATACCGCAAAAATGTGGTACCATTTTTTAACTCAGTGGCTTCAAGATATGTTTTCTTTAATAAACTAATATGATTCATATTATTTTTAAGTTCTCAACTGATATGTAGTTGATTTTGCAATCGACGTTTTCTTATCTCAACTGATATGTATGTACATAACTCTCAACATAATATCACATTTTATTTGAATAGTCCATGTGAAACATATTAAGATATTAGTGTTCAAGCAATGTTTCCTTCAACAATTAATCAGCTTAATGTAGCTCTCAACATAATACCACATATTATTTGGATAGTCCATGTGATACATATTAAGATATTGGTTTCCAAGCAATGTTTATTTCAACAATATGGACCAAAGATCTTGTTTAACAATAAAAGATGCATGTATATATAAGACAAAAAAAAACATAAAATAATAAGTCTTCGTTTTCTGCCTTGCCATACCCTTGCCTAGCCGATCATCCACTACAGCATTAAAAACCCTTATACCTCCGAAATGAAGGTGGTTCTTCTAGAAAATTGTTTTAAAAAAAAAAACATAATTAAATTTGTGTTGCTATTTTATGATAGTATAATAATAACAAGAACTTTAGTACTTTCCTTTGCTATAATTTGGCACTACAATTTATTCAAATCACATAAAAAAGAGAATTGCGATTGTAATTAATTAAAAATAGAAATAAAACTTAATTATGCAGGCAAGAACTTCACCAATTTAACTTCCTCTATTTCACAGGCAAATGATCCGCCATCACAGTAGTTGATATAAACTCTGTGGCGGCTATAGAAATCTGCAGTTTGTTCATTTAACATAGCTTTATGCCTGATATACAATGTTCGTACATATCATGCATGTGTATGCAATTAATAGTCCTCATGAAATGTTTGCAAGTATATATTTAATTATATCATTGTATGTATCATAGGATGAAGGTAGCATGAGGTGATAATGAAATACGTGATGTATGAAGGAAAAATAATGAGGTAGACACGAGAGAACAATATGATACAAAATAAACAATGTAACATCACAAGTTAAAAGATATTAAATATGGTGGGTAACACAAAGTGATGGTTGAATAGCTCACGGATAGAGAAATAATCAAATTGTTCGCTCTTTCTTTAGTCTTTCGTGATCGTAATAGTAAGCCGGGGGACTATCATTTAAGCACGGTACCACAAAAAGTCAAAATGACCCATTTGTGGTACCATTTTCTTGAAATAATAAGTTTACATGTGACTCAATTTATATATTCAACTAAATTAGTTATTTAAGACTAGCTTACAGATAGGTATTAAGATAATATATTGTAATATTCTTGGTACATGCTCCTTTTGTGACATCGTTTTTGACCACGGTAAGCTCGATGTTGTACTTGCATTGAGCTTCATTCACAAAGAGAATAAGTAAAAATACTACGCTCACGCATGATATGATAGCATGACTGTCATTTTTTTTTTTTAACAACAAAGTTTAAGCTCACAACTGATTTATAGGTACTTTTGTAATCGACCTTCTTATTACACACACAAACCCACAAACACACACACACACACATATATATATATATATATATATATATATATATATATAGCTTCTCACATAATACAAATATTATTTTGATAGTCCATGTGAGATGTATTATATTATTGAATTCTATGCAATATTTGATTCAATAATTAATCGGCTTAATCATTTGATCCACAATGTATTATATTATTGAAATATATGCAATGTTGAAGAATAAAAGATACATGTATGTATAAGACCAATTACATCTTACGTTTTCTATCTTGTACATACCCTTGCCTAGACGATCCTCCACTACAACATTAAAAACTCTAACACATCAGAAATGGAGGTTGTACTTCTAGAAAATTGTTTTAAAAAAAAATAATTAAATCAACGTTGCTATTTTATGATAGTATAATAATAACAAGAACTTTAATACTTTCACTTACTATAATTTGGCACTACAAAAAGAATTGAGATTGTAATGAATTAAAATTAGAAATAAAAATTAATTATGTTGACAAGAACTTCACCAATTTAACTTTCTCTATTTCATCAGCAAATAATCCGCCTTCATAATAGTTGACATAAACTCTGTGGCAGCTATAGAAATCTACAGTTTGTTCATTTTATATAGCTCTCTACATAATATACAATGATCGGATAGATCATGCATGTGTATGTAATTAATAGCCCTCATGCAGTGTTTGCAAGTAATCAGCTATATTTGATTGTATCATTGTATGTATCATAGGACGAGGATAGCATGAGGTGATAATGAAATACGTGATGTATAATAATGAGGTAGACACAAAAAAGTAATATGATACAAAATGAACAACGTAACATCACAAGTTAAAAGATAATAAATATGGTGGGTAACACAAAGTGATGGTTGAAGATGCTCATCGATAGAGAAATAATCAAATTCTTCGCTCTTTTTTTAGTCTCGCGATCATAATAGTAAGTCGGGGGACTATAATTTACGCACGGTACCTCAAAAGGTCAAAATGACCCATTTGTGATAGCATTTTCTTGAAATAATAAGTTAATATGTGGCTCAATTTATATATTGTTCAGCTAAATTAATTATTTAAGACTAACTTACATATGGGTATTAAGATAATAAATTGTAATATTCTAGCTACATGCTCCTTTTGCGCGATGTTGTACTTGCATTGAGCTTCATTCACAAAGAGTATAAGTAAAAATACTAGTACGCTCACCCATGATATGATATCATGACTGTCATTTTTTTTAACAACAAAGTTTAAGCTCCCAACTGATTTGTAGTTACTTTTGTAGTCGACCTTCTTATTAGACACACACACACATATGTATATATATAGCTCCCAACATAGTATAAAATATTATTTTGATAGTCCATGTGAGATGTATTATATTATTGAATTCTATGCAATGTTGAATAATAAAAGATGCATGTATGTATAAGACAAATTAAACATAAAATAATATGTCTTACGTTTTTTGTCTCGTACATACCCTTGCCTAGACGATCATCCACTACAACATTAAAAACTCGTAACACATCTGATATGGAAGTTGTACTTCTAGAAAATAATCAAAAAAAACATAATTAAATCAACGTTGCTATTTTATGATAGTTAAAAAAGCACGTAGGCTGCTACCTCGATCACATATCACAATTTTACCCATAACGCCGCTGAATTTCCTTCCGTCGCTTAAAACCACATTCGCCGGAAAATCTCGATCGATCGTGCTAGCTCCGACCGTCATAAGCCACGACGCGGCATTCGTAACCGACTTTCCATTAGGTCCGTGTTTCCAGCCGAAGTAGAAACGAAAATCCCTTCGAAACTAGAGGTGTTCATGGTTCGGCTTTTAAAGAAGCCGAATTTTTGGTTGGCCTAAAAACGTTAACCAATAACCAAACCAATGAAGCGGTTCGGTTTTCTGGTTCTAACTCATTGGTTCAGTTAAGTTCTGCAAATCAGTCACCAAAACCCTCTGTTAAGGTCTGTAAATCACAAAAGTTAATTTTTAGTAGTTATTAAAATATAACAAGTGAAAATATTATTCAATAAAAAGAATCAATTACATAAGATCCATTGATAGTTAGTCGTACCTTGTTCTTCAACTTAGCTGTTGTTGGACCAGTTAATAAGTTACTAAAAAGTATTTGATCGTGAACGTTGGCAGAGTCAAAAAACACCTCTTTCAGCTTACAATCGCCTTTGGACAATGCTTTAAGGAATGATGTCCGAAATCCTACAACATAGACATGAGTTTATTGAAATTACAACTGAAAACTTGTACCCAAAACCTAACACAAAAATACAAAGTATGACTAATTTACCCTGTAAGAGTTGTATCTGAGTTGTATTGTACAATGTTGCAACAAGCGTGCAATTTCGCAGAACATATCGCACACCAAACAACTTGTGTGATACCTGAATTATAACTATAATAAGATAGTTATTGATAACATAAATAAATGAAATGTAAACTTATGAGTAAAATAAAGATTCTTTGTTTTTAGTAAAAAACAATTCATGGAGCCAAAGGCTATTCATAAGTTTTATATACAAAATTCAGTTTTAAAAAAACTTTCAAAAAGAAGGTGACAACACATGAAATTCAACTATATCACCAAAAGATGGTACAATTTTAACTCAGTGGCTCCATTACGTAAGGAACACAATTTATGAACGTACATTTCATATAAACGTACATACCATCCATAACTTAGCGTACGTACCATTCACATGAAAACTTATATATCAATCAGCTAACTAACTAATAAGAACATCGAATACAAAATTACCTACAAATCAGTTGGAAGCTTAAACTTCGTTGTTAAAAGAAAAAAAAGAAGGGAAGTTATGCTTTTATATCATGGGCGACATTACTACTATCTCCACTTATTCTCTTTGGGAATAAAGTTCAATGCAAGTACAACATCAATCTTACTATAGTTGAAAATGCCATCGCAAAAGGAGCAAATATTTATTATCTTTATATCTATTTTAACATGGTATTTTCAAGAAAAATAGAAAATGATCAAATATTCAAAGAAAATTTAGAGAAAGAAGAAGAACACTCTCAAGAAAGCGAGTACAGCTGTCACATTATCCTACAATTGTAAGTATATCTTTTTCTTCACTCTTCAACGTATAATCTATGCAAGTGATATGGACACTTTTTTTTTGTTAATCACTAAATATTATAACCAAATCAAAAGAGATGAGATACAATAGGGTAACCACCATAAAAAAATACAGAGTTCGGGAGGTCATTGAAAGGAATAAAACCAGAAAAATTCTTCTCCCTATTCCACTTAGCTAAATAATGAGCTGGTTTGGAGACTTGATTTAAGTATTTTGAGCAATTACAGATTTAAAAACATTACACAAAATGGTATGTACGTAACTAAACATGCATATTGCACAAATTTTTAACTCACGCGGGCAACACATTAATATTTATACAAGTTTTTTTCTTTTCCTATTTTTTTTTTTTAAAGAAGTATTAATAAAATAATTTATATGCATCGTACATACATAATTATACAAGCCAGTAATTACAAACACTTCACATGATCTATCCAATCATTGCAAATTAGGTAGAAAGTTATATATGGGTGAGCTTACGACTACAATCCAATCTATCCAATCACATGATCTCAAAATCAATTAAAAAAATCAGTGGAGAGCTAATAACTTTGTTGTTAAAGAAAACATAATACAAAGTTAGCTATCATATGAGTGAGCTTACGACTACTTTTACTTGTTCTGTTTGGAAAATCAAGCCCAATGCAACTATAATATCGATATTACGACAGTCAAAGATGTCGTTGCAAAAGTAGTAGGTAGCTAGAATACAATTTATTATCTTTATACCTATTTGTAAACTAGTATTAAATAAATAATTTAGTTGAAAAATTATATAAATTGTGTCACATATAAACTTATTATTTCAAAAAAAATGCTAACACAAATGGAAAATTTTAATTGTTGTGGTAGTTTGTTTGGACGGTAGTCCCCGCAGTTCAAGAATCACACACACATACAAATTAATATACTCAAGCACGCATAATGCACAAATTCAGTCATCACTTAAACGTTGCACACATATTTATGTACGTATTTCTCCTATATTTTTTACAATGACAGATGCTCATACATCAATATAATAATTTACACACAATGGTACGTACATAATTACACACACATACGACAAAAATATGTAACATACATATGCGACACAGTCATACATATGAAAATTTTCTTTTCAAAGTTTCTTTTTTGCAATTATATGTAGACAAGCATGAGTATAACAAGTTACACACATTAGTATGTACATGATTGCATACACAGATTATAAAAATCTGAACCTCACACATGCGATACACGAATTCATATGCGCATTTTGTTTTCTTATATTTAATGCAAGTGTATATACACATGTATTTATATAACAATTTAAAGATCAATGGTATGTACATAATTGCGCACTAGAGAAGAAACTGAAAGCTACACACATTTCACACTCTTTTCCATTCAAATTTAGGGAAAAGAAGTAAACAACAGAATAAATTAGAAATAAAACTTAATTATGCTGACAAGAACTTCACCAATTTAACTTCTTCTATTTCACCAACAAATAATCCGCTGGCACAATAGTTGATATAAACTCTGTGGCAGCTATAGAAATTTGCAGTTTGTTCATTTTATATAGCTCTCTACCTAATATGCAATAATAAGATAGATCATGCATGTGTATGTAATTGATAGCCCTCATGCAGTGTTTGCAAGTAATCAACTATATTTAATTGTATCATTGTATGTATCATAGGATGAGAGTAGCATGAGGTGATAATGAAATACGTGATGTATGAAGGAAAAATAATGAGGTAGACAAGAGAAAACAATATGATACAAAATGAACAACGTAACATCACAAGTTAAAAGATATTAAATATATTGAGTAACACAAAGTAATGGTTGAAGAGCTCACTGATAGAGAAATAATCAAATTGTTCGCTCTTTCTTTAGTCTCGTGATAGCAATAGTAAGCCGGGGGACTATCATTTAAGCACGGAACCACAAAAAGTCAAAATGACCCATTTGTGGTAGCATTTTCATGAAATAATAAGTTTATATGTGACTCAATATATTCTTTCAACTAAATTAATTATTGAAGACTAGCTTACAGATATGTATTAAGATAATAAATTGTAATATTCTAGCTACATGTTTCTTTTGCGACATCGTTTTCGACCACGGTAAGCTCGATGTTTACTTGCATTGAACTTCATTCACAAAGAGAATAAGTAAAAATACTAGTACGCTCACCCATGATATGATAGCATGTCTGTCATTTTTTTTTTTAACAACAAAGTTTAAGTTCCCAACTGATTTGTAGTTACTTTTGTAATCGACCTTCTTATTACACACACACAGATATATATATATATATATATATATATATATATATATATATATATATATATATAGCTCCCAACATAATATAATATTATTTTGATAGTCCATGTGAGATGTATTATATTATTTAATTCTATGCAATGTTTGATTTAATAATTAATCGGCTTAATCATTTGAATCCACAATGTATTATATTATTGAAATTTATGCAATGTTGAAGAATAAAAGATGCATGTATGTATAAGACAAATTAAACATAAAATAATATGTCTTACGTTTTCTGTCTTGTACATACCCTTGTCTAAACGATTCTCCACTACAACATTAAAAACTCTAACATATCTGAAATGGAGGTTGTACTTCTACAAAATTGTTAAAACAAACATAATTAAAATCAACTTGGCAATTTTATGATAGTATAATAATACCAAAAACTTTAATAATTTCACTTACTATAATTTGGCACTACCAAAAGAATTGAGATTGTAATGAATTAAAATTAGAAATAAAACTTAATTATGCTAACAAGAACTTCACCAATTTAACTTCTTCTATTTCACCGGCAAATAATCCGTCGTCACAATAGTTGACATAAATTCCGTGACAGCTATAGAAATATGCAGTTTGTTCATTTTATATAGCTCTCTACCATATATGCAATAATAGGATAGATCATGCATGTATAGGTAATTAATAGCCCTCATGTAGTGTTTGCAAGTAATCAACTATATTTAATTGTATCATTGTATGTATCATATGATGAGAGTAGCATGAGGTGATAATGAAATACGTGATGTATGAAGGAAAAATAATGAGGTAGACAAGAGAAAACAATATGATACAAAATGAACAACGTAACATCACAAGTTAAATGAAATTAAATATGGTGGGTAACACAAAGTAATGGTTGAAAAGCTCACCAACAGAGAAATAATCAAATTGTTCACTCTTTCTTTAGTCCCGTGATAGCAATAGTAAGCCGGGGGACTATAATTTAAGCACGGAACCACAAAAACTCAAAATGATCCATTTGTGGTAGCATTTTTTTTAAATAATAAGTTTATATGTGACTCAATTTATATTCTTTCAACTAAATTAATTATTTAAGACTAGCTTACAGATAGGTATTAAGATAATAAATTATAATATTCTAGCTAAATGCTTCTTTCGCGATATCGTCTTCGACCACGGTAAGCTCGATGTTGTACTTGCATTGAGCTTCATTCACAAAGAGAATAAGTAAAAATACTAGTACGCTCACCCATGATGTGATAGCATATTTGTCATTTTTTTTTAACAACAAAGTTTAAACTCCCAACTAATTTGTAGTTGCTTTTGTAATCGAACTTCTTATTACACACACACACAACACACACACACATATATATATATATATATATATATATATATATATATATATATATATATATATATATATATATATATATATATATATATATATATATATATATATATATGAAGGAAAAATAATGAGGTAGACAAGAGAAAACAATATGATACAAAATGAACAACGTAACATCACAAGTTAAATGAAATTAAATATGGTGGGTAACACAAAGTAATGGTTGAAAAGCTCACCAACAGAGAAATAATCAAATTGTTCACTCTTTCTTTAGTCCCGTGATAGCAATAGTAAGCCGGGGGACTATCATTTAAGCACGGAACCACAAAAACTCAAAATGATCCATTTGTGGTAGCATTTTTTTTAAATAATAAGTTTATATGTGACTCAATTTATATTCTTTCAACTAAATTAATTATTTAAGACTAGCTTACAGATAGGTATTAAGATAATAAATTATAATATTCTAGCTAAATGCTTCTTTCGCGATATCGTCTTCGACCACGGTAAGCTCGATGTTGTACTTGCATTGAGCTTCATTCACAAAGAGAATAAGTAAAAATACTAGTACGCTCACCCATGATGTGATAGCATATTTGTCATTTTTTTTTAACAACAAAGTTTAAACTCCCAACTAATTTGTAGTTGCTTTTGTAATCGAACTTCTTATTACACACACACACAACACACACACACACACACACATATATATAGCTCCCAACATAATATATAATATTATTTTGATAGTCCGTGTGAGATATATTATATTATTGAATTCTATGCAATGTTTGATTCAATAATTAATCAGCTTAATCATTTGAATCCACAATGTATTATATTATTGAATTTTATGCGATGTTGAAGAATAAAAGATGCATGTACGTATAGAACAAATTAAAAATAAAATAATATGTCTTACGTTTTCTGTTTTGTACATACCCATGTCTAGACGATCCTCCACTACAACATTAAAAACTCTAACACATCTAAAATGGAGGTTGTACTTCTATAAAATTGTTAAAACAAACATAATTAAATCAACGTTGCTATTTTATGATAGTATAATAATAACAAAAACTTTAATACTTTCACTTACTATAATTTGGCACTACAAAAAGAATTGAGATTGTAATGAATTAGAATTAGAAATAAAACTTAATTATGCTGACAAGAACTTCACCAATTTAACTTCTTCTATTTCACCGGCAAATAATCCGCCGTCACAATAGTTGACATAAATTATGTGGCAGCTATAGAAATCTGCAGTTTGTTCCTTTTATATAGCTCTCTACCTAATATGCAATTATATGATAGATCATGCCTATGTATGTAATTAATAGCCCTCATGTAGTGTGTGCAAGTAATCAACTTTATTTAATTGTATCATTGTATGTATCATAGAATGAGGGTAGTATGAGGTGATAATGAAATTACGTGATGTATGAAGGAAAAATAATGAGGTAGACACGAGAAAACAAAATGATACAAAATGAACAACGTAACATCACAAGTTAAAAGATATTAAATATGGTGGATAACACAAAGTGATGGTTGAAAAGCTCACCGATAGAGAAATAATCAAATTGTTCGCTCTTTCTTTAGTCTCGTGATCGTAATAGAAAGCCGGGGGACTATCATTTAAGCACGGTACCACAAAAAGATATTGGTATTCAAGCAATGTTTCCTTCAATAACTAATTATCTTAATGATTTGAATTCACATGAAAATGTTTTGAAACTATTGACGTTGTTGTAGTGTTTCCTTCATAAATAATCAGTATTATGTAGTGTTTCCTTCATAATTAAGATCATGAAACTATAAATGTATACAAGATTTAGTTTAAACAAAAACTTTCAAAAAAGGTGGCAGCACATGATGTTCAACTATATCGCAAAAAGATGGTACCATTTTTAAATACGTGGTTCCACGATATGTTTTTTCTTGTAAACTAATATATTTAAGTTCTCAACTAATATGTAGTTGATTTCGTATCGATGTTTTCTTATCTCAATTGATATGTATGTACATAACTCTCAACATAATATCACATATTATTTGAATAGTACATGTGAAACATATTAAGATTTTGGTGTTCAAGCAATGTTTCTTTTAATAATTAATCATCTTAATGATTTGAATTCACGTGAAATGAATTAAAATTAGTGGTGTTGTTGTAGTGTTTTCTTCATAATTAATCAGTATTATGTAGTTTTTGCTTCATAATTAAGATCATGAAATTATTAATGTATACAAGATTCACTTTAAACAGAAACTTTTAAGAAAGTTGACAGAACATGAAGTTCAACTATATCGCAAAAAGGTGGTACAGTTTTTAACTCAGTGGCTCCAGGATATGTTTTCTGTAATAAACTAATATGATTCAGATTCGTTAAAGTTTTCAACTAATATGTAGTTGATTTTGTAATCAACGTTTTCTTATTACCCATGCACACACACACACATCGTTTTAAAAGTTGAAATTTATTATAAAAGCATATTATAAGTGCGTTTTAAAAGTTATGTATGTTGCAAAACATGTTTTTAAAATTTGAAATATTTCAAAAGTATATTTATTACATATCGTTACAAGTAATGAATTATATGGATTAGAGATATTGTTTAAGAATAAAAGATGCATGTATGTATAAGACAAACTAAACATAAAATAATATGTCTTACGTTTTCTGCCTTGTACATACCCTTGCCTAACCGATCCTCCACTACAACATTAAAAACCTCACACATCTTAAATGGAGGTTGTTCTTCTAGAAAATTCTTTAAAAAAAAAAAACTAAAGTAGCGTTGTTATTTTATGATAGTATATAATAACAAGAACTTTAATACTTTCACTTACTATAATTTGGCACTACAATTCATCCAAATCACATAAAAAAGAGAATTTTGATTGTAATGAATTAAAATTATAAATAAGAATTAATTATGTTGGAAAGAACTTCACTGATTTAAATTCCTCTATTTCACCGGCAAGTTGACATAAACTCTGTGGCAGCTATAAAAATCTGCAATTTGTTCATTTTATATAGCTCTCTACCGAATGTGCAATGATCAGATAGATCATGCATGCGTATGTAATTAATAACCCTCATGCAGTGTTTGCAAGTAATCAACTATATTTAATTGTATCATTGTATGTATCATTATTTTGATATTTTATACTTAAAGAAGATTGTGAGGTTTTTTGCAGTTCTAATTATTTTTTAAGTTGCAATTTGGCGTGAAATTGTACAACCCTTATATAAGTATTTTAATATTGTGAAGAAAATTTGAAATATCTAAATTATCTTATTTCACTGAATGCCGATTGTAATTTGTTGGGTAGCACCAGACTAGGCTTTTTCGGGCAGGGTCGATCCACTGCCCCCAACAAAATCGAATAAAGCGCTAAAGTTATATTTCAATGAGCAATATGTCAAATGTCTCTATTTTCACTCTAAATGCCAAACACCTTTTATCTTATTAAACTAATGAACAACTAATCATGTCGATCAAAATTTGTGTCTTAAAAAACGTCGAGCCTGAGGCGAGTCATTTCATGAATTTGAGGCCCTGAGGCATAACTATTTTTTTTTAAAAAAAAAATTTATGTAAAAATTAAAAATATAATCAAAAGACAAAATAGTAAGTTAAAATGTCTATCAAATAAATTAAAAAATAAATACTTTTACCAATATAGAGGTACAAAAAGCATTGAATAGTTATTCATACTTTACATATGACATAAGTTGCATATATGAGATGGTAATCAACAAATGGAATACTTTTCGCACAAATAATTTTGTCAAGGTAGCCCAGTCTATTAAACAGACTCATTTAATGAAAATAATCGATTGATAAAAATGATGAAAATTGCTTGGATATTAGACATATTGCTCTAGTAATACCAACAGAATAACAATCAAAAACTAAACAAAATAAGGAATAACTTGAATAACTTTGCAACTTGCTACTTCAATTTCAGAATTGTATTTATTATACTTTTATGTATTAGAATAATCTCAAAACATATGTGTGTAAGGACTTATTCAATATAATCATAAAAAATACTTATTCATTGATTAGCCCGCAGTAACCTCAACTCGAGACAAGATGAGATTTAATCGTTTAACGTGTGTTGCCAATTTGACTAATATTCTACGATCGTTGAAGAAGTAGTGCCTAACTGTTACGAGAAGTTTATTTCTTTAGAACCGTTGCGACTGACGATTATAGGGCATTAGCGCAGAGAGTTCACATCGTTTGAAATTAAATATGCGCTAGCTTATTAATGCCAATTGCATTTTCTCAGTTTCTTTTTCCTGAATATATCATATTCTTAAGAGAGTAATTTCGGGATTTACCTCGTGAAATCACCGTGCTATGCTTTTTAAAAGAGTTAATAGAAAAGCTTATACGCAAAAAATGATTTTCTCTGTCTAAGCCCATTCAATGAAACTTTATGAACTTTGTGATCATAATTTGGTGCATGTTTGTTCTCACATTTATCATATTACATTATAAAAGTTACAACTACAAATATATGATTTTCTATAGACGTGTGTAGCAAATAAAGCTTTTGCCTTGTTCTCTACTATGCATATAACGTCTTCACGTTTTTTGTTTTCTTCAAAATCGTTATTTAATGTTAAATATCTTTATCACTTAAGTGATGTTTTCTTTAACTAAGAAATTTGGTTCCCTGACTTACTGATGTTTAACTATATGATTTCTAGGGAACGGGACATGCATTTGGAAGGCCGTCGACATGATTTTACCTACTAAAATTAAGGCAAATCAACCAGTAATTTATATTGGGTATATATACGTCATTATCTCAATTTAATTTGGACATGAAAATATCACAAGATAATTTTAAAAAATAATATTTAAGTCCACATCATTGTCTACCGAAAAGTTGTAACTTGTAAGATATGACTTTCTATAATTCCTTCGAGTATTATATCGGACAACAGACCGTCACTCTTTAGCTCTTGGACTTTAGCATTGATCATAGCATGCAACAAATGTGGAAATTAATCTTGTACAAACATCAACACGTATAATATATAGTTTCACAAGAAAAATAAAATCTTATGATAAATTGAGAGCACGTTTGTTGGTCGGAAACTAAGTCTTACCTCATGGACTCTACGTGTCCACTTCTTGATAGCTTATCATAATAAAATGCATTGTAATACATAACCCATTCGTACAAACTTTGTTGTTTAGTAGCCCTTGTTTCAATACAATAAGTAATATTTATTGTTTATTTTTGAAATTAATAAGTCGCACACTTATGAAATGGTGAATTCAAAATTAATTGTAGGCATGTTTGTTTAGTTAGTAATTGATTATTGTTTATGTTTGTTTAGTTAGTAATTAATTGTCTGGCAAATATGAAGCACCGTAACAAAGTTGTATCCAATGCTTTAAATCCGGGCTATCAACCTAAAATCTCCCTGTGGTCTCAAAAACCTGCACAAAATCCCCTTGTAGTTTGTAAACTGCTTAGAACCCCCTTGTGGTTTCACTAACTCTGCACAACATCCCCTCCGTTAAGTTTCTTGTAACTCCATTAGCTCTTTTATTAAGTGACTATAATGCCCTTACTTCATTATCTATAAATATATATTGTTTAAATTTAAATAAAAATATTTTATTAAAAAAAAATTCAAACATAATTTTGTTTGAATTTAATTGACAAATAAAAATAATTACGTATATTTTTTTATAAACTATAAATTAAAATAGGGATTCCGTGCAGGGTTTTTCAAACCACAAGGGGGTTCTGTGCAGATTTCCAAACCACAAGGGGGTTTTGTGCTAAAGTTTTAAAGGGTAAAATTGACCTTTTAAAGAGAAAAAAGTACACAAAAATCAAGCCAACTCTCACATAGAGCGAGTGCAGACCACGCTCTAACGGATGTGGACGGAAAGGAGATTTCGTGCAGGATTTTTGAAACCATAAAGGGGGTTTTGTGCATAGTTTTTGAAACCATAAGGAGGTTCTAGACAACTATCAAACCATAAGGGGGTTTCGTGCAGGTTTTCGAAACCACAAGGGGGTTTTATGCATTTTCCCCTTTAAATCCCAAAAACTTTGATTTAAATTTAATCATGTAATTGGATCAAATCCAAAAGTAAAGACTACTTGTCTCCTTTATAGATTGGTGTAATTCTTTTTCCTTTAGAGTATTTCTTATGCTCCACCTTTAATAAATTGAAAAAAGTTAGTCGTTTCATTGTGATTTGTAAGCCATTTATTGATAACACGTATATGGACATGGTGAAAATTGGGCTAGAAATGAAAAGGGCTGATACAGCCCAACTAGTTGGAATATGGCCGGCCCAATGATGTCTTTTCTTATGCAAAAAGCAGACGCATGTTATTTTGAGCGTTTTTGTTCAGCTTGATACAGGCTAATACGACATCGTTTTGATGGCGCGATACGACAGAGCAATCACCGTTTTCTCGCCGGACGGTCATCTATTTCAGGTGGAATACGCTCTCGAAGCCGTACGGAAAGGCAACGCCGCCGTGGGAGTACGAGGTACGGACACCATCGTACTCGCCGTCGAAAAAAAGTCGGCTCCTAAGCTCCAGGATTCGAGGTTCACTCTCTCTCTCTCTCTCTCTCTCTCTCTATAAACAATGTTTGCTGATTCAATTTTGGTTTGCATGATAGAAATGTGATATATTTTAGGGTTTAGGGTTTTACTATTGTCAATTTGGATTATTTTAGCTGCTGTTTTTGTTTCTAATTGAATTGGATGCTAGTATTAGTATCACGATGTTATCGCACCATGTAATTGTGAAACTTGTGCTGTTAAAAACCTCTGATTTGGCTGTATGAGAGAATAGCTTGTTAACCTTACGTATCGGATTCTAAGTACTGAGAATTAGTCCATTTTGTAATTAAACTAGTTTAATGAGCTACGTGTTAAGTTGAATTTGAAATTACTTATTGTGCAGTAATTTACATTCTGCCTTTGTACATTCCAGATCAGTGAGGAAGATAGTCAATTTGGACGATCACATTGCGTTGGCATGTGCTGGTTTGAAAGCAGACGCTCGTGTCTTGATAAACAGGGCACGTATTGAATGCCAGAGCCATAAGCTTACGGTTGAGGATCCTGTAACTGTTGAATACATAACTCGTTACATTGCCGGTCTTCAGCAGAAGTACACGCAAAGTGGGGGTGTCAGACCTTTTGGCCTTTCCACTTTGATTATTGGGTTCGATCCGCACACGGGTACTCCATCACTCTATCAGACGGATCCATCAGGGACTTTTTCGGCATGGAAAGCAAATGCTACAGGGAGAAATTCAAACTCTATTAGGGAGTTCCTGGAGAAGAACTACAAGGAAACGTCTGGACAAGAAACTGTGAAGTTGGCTATTCGTGCTCTGCTTGAGGTATATTATGCTTGAAGATACAAACTTATGCTTATGGCTTACGTTAATTGAGTTTTAGGTGAAACGCGCAGAAAATATATCTCATCTTTCCATATATAGTGGGAATGTCTCTTCATTCGTCGGTCGTGTTCTTTCCTCAATTCTGAAATATACTATTGTATAAGCCTATAACTGCAGAATATGAGCTACCTTTTAATTTTTGCTCTCTGTCTGAGAATCCTTGCATTGATTTGCCAAAAAGACTACAAAATGAGCTGCTTGAGATAGATTATACTTGAAGATACAAACCAATGCTTATAGTTGTAGCTTTTTCGCTAGTTGGGTTTTAGCTGAACACGCAAAAAATATTATCGTATCTGTCCATATATAGTGGGTGTCTCTCTTTATTTGTCGTTCATGTTCCTACCTGAATTCTGAATTATACTATTGTATAAGCCTTCAACTGCAGGAATTTATACTATTGTATAAGATACTATTATACTATTTATTTTTGCCAAAGAGACTACAATAGTGAGAATTTTTTAGCTTACTGGTGCAACGGGAGAAGTGAGAATGTACCATTCAGAGAATTGTTTGATGATTGTGACTGTTTGATGGTTGTGGTTTTTTACCTTCAAGGAAAACCCAGTTGTGCTGTTCTGCAATCCTCTTTCGTTTTATGATTGCATGTAGGGTTAATACAGCTTGATAGTTATAAAAATCATTGGTTATATCTCAGCTGCTTTATGAATAATTTCCAAGCAGCCGTATCGCCCATGGTTCCTTGGTGAAGTTTTTACGAAATGTATTTTAAATTTTCTTGGCAATACATTGACCAATGATCTGAAAAAGAATCTCTCTGTTTGATGCTTGAAGGTTGTGGAGAGTGGGGGAAAGAATATAGAGGTTGCTGTGATAACTAAAGAGCACGGACTGAGGCAGCTTGAAGAAGCTGAAATTGATGCCATTGCCGCCGAGATAGAAGCAGAGAAAGCCGCTGCAGAGGCTGCCAAGAAGGCGCCTTCAAACAAGGAATCTTAGTTTTCCAATTAACTCATGTCATCATTATTTCTGCGACTTTTGTTTGAGCTTTGATCTTTTGATGCTGATGGATATAGACTAAGATTTTTATCTTGTTACACTTGATTACGCAGGAGGGATTTGATTCGGTGGTTCTCCATTTTTTATACCGTTCTAATCTACTATCTTTTTCAACTCGGAGTTCTGTTCTTGCAATTTGGTCATCTGTGATTCGTGTTAGACGTTTCATCATAGGGTTATTTATGTTTCGGCGCAACTGTTCCCAAAAAAAACTAATTACCAAACAGTTTGGAGTGAATTGCGAAACTAACATTTCCAAAAAAAACTAATTGCCAAAACAAACATTGTGAAAAAATTTATGGCCAACATATCTTTTATGGATATAGTATTACCAATTACTAAAATCGGATTAGTTGGCCTAGTGCGTTCGGATACCGGTTGTTCAAACAAAAAATTACTAAAACGCTAACTGTAAATACATAAGAAAGATTTAACAAAAATACTAACTAATTTTAAAAAATACAGTACTTAAGAAAAAAAAAAAAAAAAAAAAAAAAAAGAACTTATCTTCACGTAACCCAACCCCCCACCTCCCATACCGGCAACCCCAAACCCTCAGCCAGGAATTTGATCCAACAAGCTTTCTAAGAGGTGAGAATCAAAGAGCTTGGTGATGGCGACGCCTTTTGAGACGTTCGAATCCTGCTACGTACTCTGTGGACAAGAACTGGCTTTCACGTGAGGCCCTAAAGGTTGTTTTCTCAACGCCTTGTTCTGGCGGCGGCTCTCCTTCTCCGCGAAAATCGTGTGGCCTTCCCGGAGGGGGGAGGCGAGTGGGTGGTTGTGTGTGGGGGTGAGTTAGGCGCAAAGCGGAAATGCTATAGTAGGAAAAAATAGTGAGAAGTGATTATTAAAATATAAAACATCACTTTAATGTGATCTATAACTCATATAAAACTCATAACAAAATAAAGGATAAAAAGCATCAAACATCCCAATATGTAGTATCGTAGGCAATATGTCTCCTAATCTACAAAAATGACTAAACAATTTTCTATTGAAACATGTACAAACTCTCTCCCGGGGTTAGATTAGAAGCTCAATTTTTACATGTTTTGCATTTTTATTCGTTAAATTTGGACTCATTAGGAACTTTGCACATTTCTAATAGTTTAGAGAATTATTTTTTTATCTTTGTAGGCGAGGTGCATATTACAGATGACCCGTTAAGTTGAGGTTTAATGAGATTTACAGTAAATAAAATACATCTTTGAGAAATATGTAAATTATCAAAGGACCTTTACACAAATGGATGATCCAAAGCTGTGATATATATACATAACCCATGAAGTAGATCTTTCGTATCATTTTGTGTTGCAAATTATTTGATGTAGCACTTCGTGCAACATATTATACAGTTAACAGCCGGATTCCCTTTTTACATCAAGCAAGGGAGAGGAGGCGAAACGTGTTTGTTTTATACCTATTTTTTACATCTGAACTAAGTCTTTTCCTATTTGGTAATTATAGTAAAGTTTATTTTTATACTAGCTATAAGAATATAGCATAAAAAATATTACACAAAATAATTCAAAATGATCATTTCCATAGCTAGTGCACCTCCCGCATTGCAATTAAATCTCACACAAAAATCTACCTTCGCGTCCATAAACTATTTTCCTAAGAATTGCTAAATCTATAAAGCCAGTTAACTTCCCCCATTAAATTAGCGTTAGCCCACAACTTGCACATTTTCTAACAATAGTCAGCCACATATAAACAACTTTCTAACAAAAGTATATACGCCAAAATCAAAGGTGAATAATCCATAAGAATTTAAGAATCACACAATAGTCCGAGAAAAACTCCTAGACCTATACTTAGCACGCGTTCTCTCTATTAACGTTGCATGTGCATGCCAAAACTTGCAAACATATTCTTGGCGCCTCCTCCTCGAAAGTTTTAGAGAGAGGATAGAGGCTCTGCAATTCTGCCATTACATGCAAAATAATAAAGAAAAAAAAGCAAACAATTTGTTTTGATGCTTCAAGAATATTTATAACCATTGGAAAATTAGTTTTGCATAGGGTTAAAATAAAATAATGGCGGAATTAAGCAGAATTCTCTTCTTATCCCTTCTTTCTTTACTGGCGACCAACGCCTTTGGCCATGTACATACGCAACACAAGCAACAAGTACAACAACAACTACAGGAGCAGGTTGTAAAATACGATGCACGATCACTAATCATCAATGGAAGCAGAGAACTACTCTTCTCTGGTTCGATTCATTATCCTCGTAGTACACCTGAGGTACGTGATCTTGAAATATTAAGTTGTATAATAAACTAACGTTGTTTCCTTCTTGTAAGATTACAATTGTATACAATTCGGTCGTCTAATCGCGCATAAATCTTTAAGAACAAATGAAATATCGGAGGCTTGGCTCTCATGTTATATGCAACCTTTGCTCCATATTATTCAATAACCATTCAAACATTTGAGAGATTTTTAAATGGAATTTTAGTGAAAATTGGAGATAGGTTAAAAATTCTTGATGAAATGTAAGAATCATAATTTTGTTATATTGCATTGTATTACAGATGTGGCCTGAACTCATCAGACAAGCTAAACAAGGTGGTCTGAACGTCATCCAAACCTATGTTTTCTGGAACCTTCATGAACCTGTTCAGGGTCAGGTAAAAATAAAGTCAATATTTGCTTGTTTTACCAAAAAAAAAAAAAAATCTAGTTGTCAAAATACTTTCCTATGTAATCTTTCTAATGTACTAATTAACAACATTTTGTTCATCTCTTGCAGTTTAATTTTGAAGGCAGAAATGACTTCATAAAATTCATCAAATTGATCGGGGAGCAAGGCATGTGGGTAACGCTAAGGCTTGGACCTTATGTTGAGGCTGAATGGAATATGGGGTACGTAATAAATATAAATTATTCTTTTGCAACAAATTTTTCGAATTAATTCCATAACCTCTCCTTTGGGTCCCACCTTTAACATAAACTAAAGTTGTTTAAATGTTTGGTGGAAAATTGTTTTTATTTTCTACTCAATATAAGTTCACAAAAATACCATAACTTAGCAAATAATTTTGAAAATTCATAAAATATTTCGTAAACTAATTATGTGTTTGTTTTCATGCACGCAGAGGATTCCCATACTGGCTAAGAGAGATTCCGGGAATAACATTCCGTACCCATAATGAACCTTTCATGGTAATTTTTCAATTCCAAGGAAAAAAAAAAGTTTTAGCATGTGAAAAATAAATAAATAAATTAATAACATAGTGTTAAATGAAACATTTCCAATTTTGCAGTTCCACATGAAAAAATTCACAGAAATGATCCTCAACATGGTGAAAAAAGAGAATCTCTTCGCAGAACAGGGAGGCCCTATTATCCTGGCACAAGTAAAATTTCATATTACATGATCAGGTTTAGTTCTTACACGAATTGTTAAACCGATTTTAATTAAATCTTTGTTTTTTTGTTTCATTATTCGACAGATCGAAAATGAGTACAGCACGGTCCAGGAGGCATACAGGGATGACGGTTCAAAATACGCGACATGGGCAGCAGAAATGGCCACCAGTCTATACAATGGCGTTCCCTGGATCATGTGCAAACAATATGATGCCCCTGAGTTCATTGTTAGTTCACCTTTTAACTTATTTATTTCTAAAATATAACGTGACATGGGATTGTCGCAGTTTGTTCATACAAAAAATGTCACGCTGTAGTAACTTATAAAATTGTGTATTTCCAGATTAGTACTTGCAATGGAAGGCAGTGTGGAGACACCTTTGCCGGACCTAACGGAGCTAACAAGCCGTCTCTCTGGACTGAAAACTGGACTGCTCAGTAAGTATTTAGCCTTCTTATACAATTCAACATTATGAGATAGAAACTCTTGTGATGTTTGATCAAAAGTTGTCGGATGAGTGACCGTGAAGAACAAAATTCTCCATTGCAGATACAGAGTGTTTGGTGACTCGCCATCCATGCGCGCAGCAGAGGATATTGCATTCTCTGTTGCTCGTTTCTTTGCAAGAAACGGTACCCTCAACAACTACTACATGGTACGCTATTATTTAAGTACTAGTCGAATACTTAAAATTTTCAATATTAGTATTCGTATAATCTCATGCAAGTCAATTTTTGCACACCCTTATTCTTGTAGTACTATGGTGGAACAAACTTCGGCAGAACAGCTTCATCATTCGTGACAACTCGCTACTATGACGAAGCTCCTCTTGATGAATTTGGTATGTAAAATTCGTAAGAAGAATCTTGATTCCTTAGGAAACGGAAAGTTCTGAATTTTTGTCGAATCTTTCTTAGGTTTGAGGAGGGAGCCTAAATACGGTCACTTGAGGGACTTGCACAGGGCCTTGAGATTGAGCAAGAAGCCATTACTCTGGGGCACTCCCAAAGTTCAACAAATCAACGAGGACTTAGAGGTATAAATAAAGCGTTAAATCATTGAAATCAACCTAGTACAACAATGTTTTCTTTTTGTTCTTTCCATTACTCATGCACCAACGATACGTGTTTCTTTTGCAGATCACGACTTATGAGGGTGCCGACTCTTGTGCAGCATTCTTGACCAACAATAACACAAAGAAAGCTGCAACTATTAACTTCCGGGGCATAGAGTATTACCTACCACCTAAGTCCATCAGCGTTCTCCCTGATTGCAAGACCGTCGTCTACAACTCTCAAGCGGTAAAGAAAATCTCCAATAACATGTCTTAGGTTTAAATGATTACAGAGACACTTTAACTATCTAAACTCCATGATAATTTTTTGTAATAACTAAACTTACATTATCTTCTTTCTTACTGTAAAAACAATTAGGTTGTTGCACAACACAGTTCAAGAAATTTTGAAGTCTCGCTACAAGGAAAGCCAAAAAGATGGGAGATGTTCACAGAAAAGATTCCAACCATCAATGAATTGCTTGAAAAGAGCAAGTCCCCTAAGGAACTTTATAGCTTCACAAAAGATCTATCAGATTATGCTTGGTACAGCACCAGGTATGCATGGAGAAAATCATTTTTTTTTTCTTTTTTGCTTAAAAATCTTCAAGTTTCTTATTTTCCACAAAAATGGCACAATCATATGAAATTTATTATTTTTCCAGCGTCGAATTTGATAGACAAGACTTGCCAATGCGCCCCGACATTCTTCCAGTCCTTCAGGTTGCAAGTCTTGGTCATGCTTTGGTTGCTTTCGTTAATGGTGAATACGTAGGTATGGATTCATGGACACACTATTTCAAGATTTTACAAGAAAAAATATTTTATCCATTCGCTAAGGATATTATGTATTTCAGGTTTTGGGCATGGTAGCAACATTGAGAAGAGTCATGTCTTCACCAAGCCTGTCACTTTGAAGCCTGGAGTTAACACCATCACCTTGTTGGTCATGAGCGTTGGTTTCCCGGTAATTTTAATAGATATTGAATTTTACGTTTTATAATTATACCGAATTTCATGGATGTAATGAGCCATAATTTTGATCCCAAATTAATAACTAATAAGATCACTTTTTATTTTGGAATATAGAATAGTGGAGCATACATGGAGAAGAGGTTTGCTGGGCCAAGGGCTGTCACAATTCAAGGCTTAATGGCTGGAACTCTTGACATCACCCACAATCACTGGGGACAACAGGTATATATTGTCATGACGATATTGATACATGACTTATTATTACCAAGGAGTAAAGCTTTATTTTGTATTTGAACTTTTAGATGAGACGAACATTTCTATGTAATGTGCAGGTTGCGGTGAATGGCGAAAAGTTGCAATTGTTCACAGAAGAAGGATCAAGGAAAGTTAAATGGCTTCCAGCCAAACCAACTCCCTCCCCTGTCACCTGGTACAAGGTAATAAAAACTATAAGAATTTAAGTTGCAATAACTTCAACATATTTTTGAAGAACATGGTATTTTGCTACCTCTAACCTAAGACAATTTCTTGTTTGTTTAGACATACTTTGACGCCCCAGAAGGCACTGATGCTGTTGCTCTAAAACTGATTGGCATGGCAAAGGGTCAGATCTGGGTTAACGGCAACAACATTGGTCGCTATTGGGTATCTTACCTCTCCGCACTTGAACAACCCACTCAAGAAGAGTAAGTACCATCTGATATCGGTTTTTTACACTTTTCGTCTTTTACAAAAAATAGGTCCACGCGTTGTTTCTTAAAAACACGGACCTAACATACCTCTCACTTTAATCTTTAAGGTACCATGTCCCAAGATCATTCTTGAAGCCAAAGGACAATCTTTTGGTGGTGTTCGAGGAAACTGGCGGTAACATAGAGAAGATTGAAGTATTGACAGTGAACAGAGACACAATCTGCAGTGTTATTACCGAGTATCACCCACCACACATTAAGACATGGGAGAGGAAAGACAACCAGTTCCGCGCCGTTCTAGACCCTGTCAAGGCAGCACAACTCACTTGCCCACCCTTTAAGGTCATCGAAAAGGTTGAGTTCGTTAGCTACGGGAATGCTGAAGGCGCCTGCGGTGCATTCAAACCCGGAACCTGCGATTCTTCCAAGGCTCACAAACTTGTCGAAGAGGTAATCCCATATTATTATTGACAAAAAGATCGTCTGTCTCATTTTGCGTCCCACTCTGTATCTCATATAATGATCTCCAAAAATACCACGTGGAACACATAGTTGGACACAATTACAAGACAAAAGATGCTTTGCCACGTGTTATTACAAGCATTATTGTTATGTGAAGACTTACTATTGTAATACTAATTCGTGTTTGTTTTTTGTGTCGATTTTGAACAGCTATGCTTGGGCAAGCCCACATGCCAAATTGACTTCCAAAGAGCAACTCTTCTTGATAATGGCAAAGACAATTGTCCGGACATCGCCAAAACACTAGCTGTTCAAGTGAAGTGCGGACATGCAAAGAAGGGCATTGCTTAATTTTCTTTTTTTCTTTTTTCTTTTTTCTTGTTCAAAATTGTACTCAAAAACATGTTGACAAGTTAATGTAGATGCTTCAACCCATCCGATTTTATTCTCTTGTTTTTAATTATCAAATTAATATTATGCAGAAATCATTTTGCCACTGCTTAAATTATTCATTGATCTGTCTGCAAAATTTATTGCTAGAACTGGAGTTAGTAACTAATGAAAATTAATCTCTCCTAGATGAAATGTTCAATTTGTTAAAATACTATATTAAATTAGAAGAACTGTAAGCCGAATTTAGTTGAAACAAAGATAGGTTAATTTATAAGTTGTCGCATACTTGTACTAGGCATTAAGATGAAGTCATATATATAGAGTATTCAGATTGGAAATATGTTCTGCATGCTTTAATAATATAGTATGAAATGTGTAACTTCGATCAAATTACAGAAGTATTTCCTAATTACGACCATCTCTCGTGAACAAATATTGGTTAACAAATATGAGACTGTTTCATATTGTAGTTGATTTAATTTCAAAGTTCAAATGGCATTATACTCAGGGTGATGAAATAGTTTTGCAAACAAATCTTTGGCACAGCTACAGTGAACTACATAGCTAGATTTTGCTTCGCCTTCTACTATTTGTGACTAGTCAGTCTTCAACACCTTATCTCTGTAATGTAGTTCATATTTTGTTCTGTTGGTCACATATTATTTTTTCTAATCATAATTGACTTAAAACTTTCATCATGCAACACTGATTATATGGGCCAGGATATTGGAGCATGTGTCATGCAGGTCTTCTAAACTAAAATCAGAATCACACACAAACAATTAATCGCATAAATTAAGATTAATATCCAACATTCCTTGACAAAATAAAAAAACTTCACAAAATTTCAATTAATAGGTCAACTGTTAATTGGAGCTTTTTGTAATTAGACTGCTCTTTAATTGAAAAGAAGAGTGTATTTTGGACGTGAAAAAAACAGTTTACTCAATTTTGCGGTTATAGCCTAATAAACCTAACTTTGTTAGCAGTTTGTCCAATAAAATATTTTCAAAGTCATAGTGGAATTATTCCCAGATTTGGCTCATGCATTAATAAGTATTTAATATAGGCAACTCTTATTTGTCAAAATGAGATTCTTTATTCTGTTCGTACATGTGGGGCTGGATTAGTTCGATGCCAACTTTTGTTAACCAAATCAAACACCATTTGAACCCAATTTTTAATTCATGCCACCCCCAGATTCTAAGTCCAACCCATTGTTCTAACCAAACAATTTTAGAACTTCATGTTCCTTTTTGTTATAATTGACTCCTTTGCTAATCTTTTACCAATTAATTTTTGTGACTAACCAACTTTATTTGACTAAACAAAAGTCCAATTCGGAGCGCTTTATTAGTAGTACTTCCACTGCTCAGGATTCAAAAGCTTGCCTATATATAAGCATCATTAGAAAAAATAGATTTTGAAGAATAACAAGTGCCATTGCTTTGGTTATTTTCTCAATGAAGCTGAATAACATGGAACAATATATACTTGGTGTTTTCATTACTTTTGTTTTCACATTAGCATTGTTATACAAATTGCACCAGAAAAGAGATAAATATAGTACAACGAAGGCGAAGAGAGGTGCCGGTGTCCAGAAAAGCTCGGAAAATGTTGTTTGCCGAACGGATGGACCGCCCGACGTTGTCATTGTGGGTGCTGGTGTGGCTGGCTCAGCCCTGGCTTATTCTATGGCCAAGGTATGATACTAAATATTGTTTGTTATTGTATGTAATATAATAATGTTTTGAACTTTTACATAGTATTAGAGTCTGCTTGAGACCAGATACAAACTTCCAACATACCTATGTGATGCTACCGATGTTACAATTGGTCCGCACACAGGGGACATGTTGAGAGTTGTCTCATGCAGTTCCATAGATAATTTTGACCAATTGTAGAAAGAACTTTTACTTTCTCCATGCCAAGATATTTTAAGGAACCGGTGAAGCTGCTCGAATTTTGCACTAACCATGTGATTTATAATCACAGGATGGACGCCTAGTACAAGTTATCGAACGGGATCTAAGCCAACCAGATAGAATTGTTGGTGAGCTACTGCAGCCTGGAGGCTATCTCAAATTAGTCGAGTTAGGAATGGAAGGTGAGCTAACTAAGATCATATCTTACTTCGATTGCAAGTGCACTAGATATTCTTACACTGTTAGTTTCATCAGCTTTTCTGTAAAACAACGTTGATGACGTGATAGTTTGGTGACGTTTTATTGCAGAGTGTGTCGATGGGATTGATTCACAAAAAATATATGGATATACACTCTACAAGGAGGGAAAGTATGCAAACTTGACCTATCCTCTGCAAGAATACAGTGCAGATGTTTCTGGTAGAAGTTTTCACCATGGCCGGTTCATCCAAAGGTTGCGCGAGAAGGCTGGATCCCTTCCCAAGTATGAATCTTTTTACTTTTGCCAACATCCCTTTTGCCAACTTAGTACAAAGCAAGCAAAATAAGTTTTTGAATTGACTAAAGAATAATGTTTGAATCAGAGAAGATCTATCTTTTTTATCAGATGAAACTAACATTCTGATTCTTCATTGCTTATGTAGTGTAAGAATGGAACAAGGTACAGTTACATCTTTGATTGAGGAGAAGGGGACAGTTAAAGGAGTTAAGTACAAGAACAAAGATGGTCAAGATGTAAAGACATATGCTCCTCTAACAATTGTGTGTGATGGATGCTTTTCTAACTTGAGGAAAAGCCTATGCACACCTCAGGTAAAATTTAAAAACTTCAAAAGTTACTCGTGAATAGCTCTCTGAGAAAACTTATAGCTCTCTGAGAAAACTTATCGTTTGATAAATCTTCTTCAGGTAAACATAGTGTCACATTTTGTTGGCATGGTCCTAAACTTGGAGAATGGCAAACTTCCACATCCAAATCACGGACACGTTATTTTGGCCAACCCCTCGCCCGTTTTATTCTATCCTGTAAGCAGTACAGAAGTGCGATGTTTGGTTGATGTTCCTGGCCAAAAATTGCCTTCGATTTCTAACGGGGACATGGCCAAGTATTTAAAAGCGACGGTGGCTCCTCAGGTATGATTTCCACGAACAAGTAAATAAATGGTTCTCTGATAATCTTGGTGCATGAAGTTTTCTTCTGTTTCCTTATAGCTGCCAAACGAGCTTCGGGATGCTTTTCTTGAACAAATTGAGAAGGGAGACATAAGATCGATGCCGAATAGGAGCATGCCGGCCTCTCCACTTCCAACTCCTGGTGCAATTTTGTTGGGGGACGCATTCAACATGCGCCACCCTTTGACTGGTGGAGGAATGACGGTCGCTCTGGCGGATGTTGTGGTGCTCCGAGATTTACTCAGACCCCTGCAAGATTTTAGTAATGCACCCGCCCTCACCAAACATCTTGATTCTTTCTACGCCCTTCGCAAGGTAAGCTAAAGCCTGATAGCCCATGTCAAAATTTTTGAACCTATACTGATTCAACGATCTTGAACGTGTATAGGAAAATTTCATATTGTTAAGAGTAGACCATATTAACCTAAGGAGAATTATATTGAGACTTAACATATAAATTATCTTTGTCAACTCACTTCAGTTGAGCAAAGCGTTTTTATTTGGTCATTTTGCGGTGATAGTGTTGTTCAGATTTTCCTTGCATTCTAAACATTTGCTGTAGATCGTGATATTCAACCACCATACTGATGCATTTAGTGGTCTAAGTCTCACGTGACAAACCATATGATAAAGCAGGTCAAATGAAATTTTACCCATCTTTTGAATGTCATGTTGCTTAGCAGCCAACACGCGAGGCTATATAGTTAAGCATTTCTATAGCACTCATATAAAGATTTTTATTCAGCTAAGCTTAACTACCGGGTGTTCCGTCTTTTTGTTTGCAGCCGGTGGCTTCAACTATAAATACTCTAGCAGGAGCCCTTTACAAGGTATTCTGTCCTGAGCCAGATGAAGCAAGCAGGGAAATGAGAGAGGCTTGTTTCGATTATCTAAGCCTTGGAGGAATGTGTACAGAAGGACCAATCGCGCTGCTTTCTGGTTTGAATCCAAGTCCTATGAGCTTAGTGGCACACTTCTTTGCAGTGGCAGTCTATGGCGTTGGTCGTTTGCTTCTACCGTTTCCATCGCCCAAGCGCCTATTGCTCGGCGTTCAATTGCTTCTGGTAAGTGTTTTCTCTTTAATGAAACTAACTTATTCGAAAAATGAATGATGTCTATTATGTTCATATATTATTTTCTTGGTGCAGAGTGCATATGGTATTATTTTTCCTATTGTGAAGTCTGAGGGAGTGAGACAAATGTTCTTCCCTATTACCATCCCGGCATATAACAGAGGGGCTTCGGTTGTAATGAAGAGTGCAATGTTCGACATGATGGCTTAAAACTAGCTTGATTTTGGAATACAGTTGTTGTTATGGGATTATACTACTACATGTGCAGAACAAAGCAGGAAAAGGAAAAACTAAAAGGAAAAGGACAACCTCTAAAGGAGAAGCATTATCTACACATGAAAGCTTTTACTTTGTAATGTACCATTTTTTAATTCTTTTCTTCATTAAAATGTATTTCTTGCAGATTAAGTATACTTCAGATAAAGATTAGTTCATTTTCTTTAAATTGTGCTTCTGATTGTTGAAATGGCCAGCAGGGCAGCTATACTGAGTATCATGTTTAAGTCTTGCTACTCGCTTATCTTCTATTGCTATGAACATAAGAGTAGTTGTGTCTAAAACAAACAAACCAACTGGTAATAGCAAGTTTTATGAGCCAAATGAGAACCATGCCTATGAATTCTCATTTTTTACTTATTTTGATTGAGTAAACTGTCCTCAATGAATTGTACTAGTTTATATTTTCTCCATATTCGCTTTTGGTAAGTGCTACAACTCTGTCTATTTGAATACTATTATACAATAAGTTCTACAAAAATTGTCGATATACATGATATGGTGTTTGATCATCTTGTCACAAAAACACACATTTTTGGATCCTATTCATCTCTTTGAGCTTCTATTGCATTTATAATATAGGTATGATTGGCCATCTTTCCGATATGTGGATAATTCCAAATAAAATTACAAGAACAAATTAGGTATGCCAACACCCAGCTTCACTTTTGGCCTGGAAAGAAATGGGAAAAGTAACACACAGTAAAGTGAAGGGAGAAGTCATCTTCTGGCATTACCTGATCACTCACTGCATAACTTGGACCTTAAGAAAAAAAGAAATTGTAGACCCACATTTTTCATTAAAATCAGAATTTTCATTACATTACCAGTTTTCAAAATCATAAAATAGTCACACTTGAGCAAAGTACATACTTGCTTACAACTTAAGCTATAGATTATATAATATAGCTTCAGTCTGCATACAATCCACAACCATACACCATAACAAAACAACAATCTAAATAAAGATACCTACATCATAAGTTCATAACTTAACAATGTAATAAAAATTCACATAACAACACATGCTGCCGGATTCTCATCGCTAAAAGCAGTAGTGTACCGGACTTCAGTCGAGCTAGCCCTCGCAAGTTGCGACATTTGAGGGTCTTGCACGTTTCGGACGTACCCAGCTGGGGCTTTCTTGTCATACACACCAGGTGCATAAGGGTGTGCAACTACGTCATACGGGACGTACGGCCAGAGCTCGGCCTTCTTACCCGTGCGATGAGCCACACGATGTACGACCTTCTCAGGATCAACATAGCCAACTACAGTAAGCTTGTGTTGCTTCGGGGAAATGTCCACAGATGTCACACCTTTCATTCCTTCGACAGATCTTCGCACCTTGCGCTCGCATCCTTCGCAGTCTATTTTGATCTTTATCTCCACTGTCTGTTTGGAATAAACAAATTCAAGAGTGTCAATAGTGTCATAAAATGATAGATCTTTGAGGACATTATATATTTGCTACCTTAAAGATCAGAGTTAGTTCATTCACACCAAAAAAAACAAAGAGAATCTAACAATCATTGAAGAACATCAATTTTCTAGGATCTTAACTTTTTCAAAATCCGAATCTTGTCAGCTCCATGTAGTTCATAGTAAAAGCATTAAAACTAATTGCTACTGTAACAAAATCTTACTAAAATTGGAGATTAAAAACTACTGCACATGAGGGAAAGTTATCTGGAAGCACAATTACCATCAAGATTCTTTTTACTCAATTTAACATGACATACTAATTGATTAAGAAAAAGGAAAAACATAACATTATAACATTAAATTAACTGATAAACACTACCACTTACTGCAAGAAAGCAGATCAAATAGTATATTCCAGCACATGTCATTTTCCTCAAAACACATAGCATTTGATGACAAAATAAGTGACCCCACAGTAAGTAAGTTAAACAGGTAACAAAAATATCTCCCAACTGAAACTGCATTTTTTTCACTATACAGATCTGAACCCAGATCTTATTCTTGCTTTAAACACCATAAAAAATAAAGACACACACTCACAAACCTGAAGCTGCTTGCGTTTCTTGAGCTTTGAATGGCCACTTGAGCAGTCAAATATGTTTGAAAGATGATCTAAAGCACCCATTTTTTGCTCTTCTCTTCTCTTCTCTTATGTTTTAGTTATTAATATAGGAAAAAATAAATCACTAAAATTATGGTTTTGTTGACTCTAACACGAAAATATCTGAAGGTGGGGGGGATTTATTTCTTTGGCCAAACGTCAGGACAAGTGAATGAATAATGGACTCTTGTTTGTCTTTTTGCTTAGACTAGGAGCCAGTAGAAGTTAGTGTGTTGTGTTTATATAAGCAAACTTTGTATTGTAATGTTATTATTTTAATATTAAGAAATTGTATTACTTTAATATGGGCCGTTGGATGATTGGGATTGGAGGACAGACACGCGGTGATCTGTTATTGGATGGTGTGTAAGTTTCAATTGGATATGACTGCACCGACCCGATGTTCAGGCAGCTGGATCTCTCTGACACCGTTACAGTTAACATGGGGTCCACGTTTTCTAGCTGTTTCTTATGGAGTCGACATGATTTTTTTTCCTAATCTGTGGGCTTGGGCTGGTTGAGTGGCCCATGGTTGATCATCAAGTTGGGCTGAGTTATTCTGTATTTTAAAGAAAAAGCCCACAGCTCATTACTTGTACAAAATTTTGAGAAACGGAAAATTATGTTACCGAGGTGGAGGATGGTTTTATTTCATTCGATATATTGGGAAAGACGCACCCAAAACGCCTCAATTCCAATCTTTTTTTTTTTTTTTTTGGTAATTAGAATGAATGACATTAATAATAGAAAGAGTTACAAAAGTTCAAAGTAGGGTACCCCGTCAACAAAACAGCAAGGGGCCAATCTTCAGGACTTTATATATATATAGAGTTAAACGCAAGGCTACCTTATGTTATTTTCAATTAACCAAAAACCAATATTAGTTTAAAAGAAAAGAACTTCTAGTTTTGAAAGTACCTAGAGACGTAAAAAAGGAGCCAACTTTTCCTCCACCTATAAGACTTACCTCTTTAAAAGAAGAAATATTAAATTATTTTAGTTTGGTGCTTTTACTTTTACGTTATTATTTTGAGGACGTTGATATTATTAGTAAATATTACTTTCTTACTTAGAATCTTCGAAATGGAGTTTCTAGATTTGGCATTCGTCATCTTTTTTATTGATTAATATAGTGTACTCCAATAACTTGAAATTATAGACTTGGTTGTGGTATTAATTAACTACATATTATGTGGAATATATTGAGGTCTATATGGAATATCTTTATATAGCTTGCATAATGTGTAAGGGTGTAAAGTAAAATATGTGAATAATTATTTGAATTTTTTTGTGACTCTATAATTTAAGTATGTGTATTATAAAATCTTTCAAGAAAATCTTAACTTATTCTTTCATTCTTTTTAGTTATATTTTTTTATTTTTGTTATTAGAATATATTTAATTAAAAACCAAGTGTCTAAAAGATGTGGGTCTTGTGCCTAGCTTGTACACCCGTGAAATGTCACGTCTTACATTCAACACCTTTTAGAACAACCATACAAAGTACAAGCTAGAGAAGTTGGGCATGAAGTGGGACTGGAGCTGCTTTTATAAGTAGAGTGTTTTAGAAATAAAAATAAATGGATGAGGAATTTTTACTTTGCATTCAATATAGCAAATACTGAATTAATGCTTTGAGTTTTTTTTTTAATATTTGCCTACAGTCTCGACTTCAAATCATGTAAATTTAAGTATAAATAGTGAATATCTCATTTCAAAAAAAATTGCCAGCAACCGTCGAAACTCGAAAGTTAATGAATCACTTCAAATCATTAATAACTCACAATAATCACACTTGTACGAGCTAATGGCAAAATGGTGTAATCGGCCTATTATTGTATATTTGGGGTGTAATTAATAAGCTAAAATAGTATATTTAGGAGTAGTGCAATTCGTCAATAGCTATATTAGAATCTATATTCGGATTTTCGAGTTGGCAGTTAACTAAAAATAGTAAATTAATAAGCCTAAAATCTTGAGCCCAAGTCTCATGCAAAGGTAGTTCTCGCTATGTAAGCGGGTCTATCAATCCATGCTTAGTATCTAGGTTTATACTTCCTTTGTCACATATAGGTTTTAATGGGTGGCGACTCTAATCGTCTACAAAGCAACATGAAACCAATTAGAAATACGCACATATTATAATATTATATAATTGCCTAGCAAAATAAAGAATGAGGCTACTTAAATAGCCAATGCTACGTACCACTAGATTTACTTTGGTTTACGCTTCAGTCCTCACAATAAAAAGTTGACTCCAAATATAAGTTCACCCAAACCATAATGACTTTAAGAAATATGTTAATAAAGTGGTGAGTTGTAATTTTCGCACTTGGGTTTTGTTAAGCAGACTCCTAGTTGATGATTTATTAGACTCCTAGTTGATTATTTATTTCTTTTATTGTAAATATAAAATATCAGTAAGCATATTAGTACTAGGACTCTGTAATAGTATATATACCTTTTCTGTGATTAATAAAATCATTCGTTCACTTTAATAATCTTATATGGTATCAGCAGGATTTATCTCCTAAAAGAGTAATTCGATCCCTATGTCTTCCGCAAACTCTTCTAACCCTAGCTCCGCCGAGACGCCCGCCGTCGCGTCTCAGCCGCGTGAAGCCCTGCCAACCGTGCCGCTTCCTCCACGCGGCCCGCCTCTTGATCCGATTGTTCCGATCAATGCGCATACTCATCTTCCTCTCCAGCTTACGTCTAGCAATTACTCCTCCTGGAACGCTCAAGTTCGCCATGTGTTTTATGGCTATGGAGTTTTAGGGTTTCTTGACGGCTCTACGCCATGCCCTTTTCGCGGTGCGACTCAGGATGAGATCGCCGCTTTTATTCATTGGACGAGACAGGATGCTCTCCTACTTGCCGTCTTGTTTGGCTCCGTTTCCGCGGAGATTGTGCCGCTAATCTCCACCGCTCGGACGACTGCTGATGCGTGGTCTACCCTTCAGCGTCTTTTTGCCAACAAGTCACGATCCCGGGTCATGCAGTTGAAGGAGGCTTTGTCAACCATGACTCTCGGTTCCCTATCCGTCACTGAGTTTCTTCATCAGGTTAAACTCAAGATTGACGAGCTCGCCATCATTGATAATCCCTTATCCGATGATGATGTCACCTTGTTTGTTCTCAATGGTTTGGGTGCCTCTTACCGGGATATTGCCGCTCAAATCAATGCTCGGGATGATCCTCTCTCGTTTGCCGCCCTTCATGACAAGCTTGTGGCTCATGAAACCTACGTGCGGCGGCTTGAATCCCAATCTGCGTCACATGTTGCCACGGCCAACACCGTTTCTGCCGGCGATCCAAATCGTCAACGTTCGAATCAGTCAACTTCGACCAATGGTGGACGCGGCCATGGCCGCTCAAATCGCCAGGGGCGTGGTCGCAACAATAATCAGGGCAATCAGGGTGGTTATTACTACTATAATCCGAATCAGGGGCCCAACTATAACAATCAGGGAAACCGTCAAGGACAGCAAAACTATCGGCCTCCACTCATCTGTCAGATTTGTGGTATTCAGGGTCACGACGCTCGTACTTGTCGCCAACTGCAGTTCCCTATGGCTAACATGGCGGCATCTCCCCCGCAACCGCCTCCCTCTCGTCAGAATTGGATGGTGGATTCTGGTGCTTCCCACAATTTAACTTCTGATCTTCAGAATCTTTCCGTTCACTCAGAATATGACGGACCTGATAAAGTTCAAATTGCCGATGGTTCAGGTTTGCCGATCACTCATATTGGCTCCACGTCTTTCTCTGTTTCTGATCGTACTTTTCATCTTGATGATGTCTTGTGTGTTCCGTCGTCCCGTCGCAACTTATTATCCGTTCATCAGTTTACTTCTCGCAATAATGTTTGTCTTGAATTTCATCCTTCGTGTTTCTTTGTTAAGGACCGGCGTACGGGGGTCAAACTGATGCGAGGAACGTGTGATAATGGCGTCTATCATCTGAATTTTTTCCCGGTGGCTCGCTGTTTCTTTTTGGCTAACGTGGGTGAACGGACGACGGCGGCAACCTGGCACAGTCGCCTTGGGCATCCCTCGGATAGCATTAGTTCTTTGATTTTTCGTACTTCTGTTTTACCTTGTAATTCCATACTTGCTAAGTCGAACGATTGTTGTTCTTTTTGTTTATTACATAAGAGCCACCGATTACCGTTTTCTGTTAATTCTTTGCACTCTTTCCATCCGTTGCACTATATCTATGCTGACGTTTGGGGTCCTTCCCCTGTGTGTTCATTGAATGGAAATCGGTACTACCTGTTACTTGTTGATCACTTTTCCAAGTATAGTTGGATTTATCCTATGTCTCACAAGTCTCAGGTTCTTCCCATCTTCCGGGAGTTTCGCAGATTAGTTGAGAAGCAGTTTAGGTCCAGTATTAAGAATTTTTATTCTGACAATGGTGGTGAATTTGTGGCACTGCGTTCTTATCTCTCTGAACAGGGTATTAGTTGGCTTACCACTGCTCCTCATACTCCTCAACAGAATGGCACTGCTGAGCGACGTCATCGGCAGTTTGTGACTCTGGGTCGCATCCTCCTGGGTCACGCCTCTCTGCCTCCGGATTTTTGGGATTTTGCCTTCCAGACGGCGGTGTACCTCACGAACCGGCTCCCTACTCCGATTCTTCGGGGTTCTTCACCGTTTGGGGTCTTGTTTGGGCGCCCTCCTAACTATCTCAAGCTTCGCACCTTTGGTTGTCTCTGTTTTCTCTGGCTACGCCCTTACTTTTCGGGAAAACTTGACGCACCGTCCAGGGCTTGCTTGTTTGTTGGGTATTCCACGTCTCAGAGTGCTTACCGTTGCTTGGATCCCACGTCTGGTCGCATTTATATCTCCAGACATGTTCGGTTTGTTGAAAATCAGTTTCCGGGTTTCTCTGTCATACATTCGACACCGGCCCCACCTATCTGTCGTAAGCCCCTCACCGCCGCGCTGTTTCCACTCGGCCCCGCGCGCGCCCCGCAGGCCCTGGCTCTCTCGCCTCGCGCGCGCGCCACGTCGCCCGCGGCCCCGGGTTCGACAGGCCCCGCGGCCCCAGGCGCGCCGGGCGCTGATTTCTCGCCCGCGGTGCTGCCCCTTTCGCCCGACTCCACTTCGGCCGATACGTCGCCGCATGATTTGTTGTCGTGCCCCGCTCCACCGCCGACCCGAACACATCCCATGACCACCCGCTCCATGAACAACATATTTCGCCCCAAAGTTATTCACTCTGCGACCAAACATCCGGTTCAGTGTCCGATTGAGCCTTCCTCCGTCACTACTGCTCTTAAGGATCCTACATGGCGGGCGGCCATGGCTGATGAGTATACGGCCTTGGTCAAGCATGGTACTTGGAATCTTGTCCCGGCTCCTTCTCATGGCAATGTGATTGGTTCCAAGTGGGTTTTTCGCCTCAAGCGGAAACCTGATGGCTCCATCGATCGCTATAAGGCCCGTCTCGTTGCCAAGGGTTTTCATCAGCGTCCGGGCGTGGATTACCGTGAGACCTTCAGCCATGTTGTCAAGCCGGTTACCATCCGTTGCATTCTTTCTATTGCCACTGCTCGCTCGTGGCCAATTCGCCAACTTGACATCAGCAATGCCTTTCTTCACGGTGATCTTGCAGAGAATGTGTTCATGACTCAACCTCCGGGCTTTACTGATGCCAATTTTCCCAACCATGTTTGCCATCTTCAGAAATCATTGTATGGCCTCAAACAGGCCCCTCGGGCTTGGTTCTTGGCGCTCAGTACAGCCTTGGGGTCACTTGGTTTCTCTCAAAGTAAGTATGACACTTCTCTCTTCATATTTCTTCGGGCTACTGTAACTATTTATATTCTCGTATATGTGGATGATATTATTGTCACTGGCACCGACTCCTCTCTTATCACTCGCATCATTGCCGGTCTTAGTGAGCGGTTTGCCGTAAAAGATCTTGGTGATCTTACGTACTTCCTTGGGGTGGAAGTTATTCGTTGTCGTGAGGGTCTTTTTCTTTCTCAACACAAGTATATTGGTGATGTTCTTTCTCGGCACAAAATGGATGGTACTAAACCGGTCGCCACGCCTATGAGTTCGACTCCTGACGTGCCCGGTTCTCCTCCTCTCATTAGTGCCACGGAGTTTCGTCAAGTCATTGGCGCTCTTCAGTACTTGACTCTTACTCGTTCGGACATTGCTTTTGCTGTGAATCGTCTTGCTCAGCGTATGTCTTCTCCTACTGAATCCGACTGGGCTGCCCTTAAACGTGTTTTACAGTACTTGAAGGGTGATGTGGGGTATTTTCGTCTGGATACGTGTCCACTCTCCAACACTCCACGTCAGACTGCTTCAGTTCCTGCTGGATGCTCAAGCAGCTTTTGAGTTCGGAACCTGCACTCAACACCAAACGTGAACTAAGCCGGTGCCTTCTCCGGCGAAGGCACTCCGACGCTCAAGTCAGACGGGTCGGAATATGAGATCTTGTTGAACAAGGCAACAAGTCGAATAAACTGGCTAGAATAGGTCGAATATGCAGTAAGAAATAACTCGAATGAGCAGAAAGCAATAAGTCGAATGAGAAGGCCAAACAAGTCGAATAAACTGAATCAAACAAGTCGAATGAAACAGGACAAAACAACTCGAATACAAGCCGAAATAGGTCGAACTCGAGCTATTGTCGAACAACTCGATTGAGCTTGAGGAATAGGTCGAGGTCGACTTATATAACTCGAACTTAGAGCTTGGAATAATGTAAAACGTACCTTAGAATGAGGAATGGGATCCCTTTAAATAGGCATTAGAATCCTTATTCAACTAGAAGTGCACTCCAAGTAGGATTATGAGTTGAATAAGTCATACTAGGACTCTTATAGAATAGCTCGAATGACCTTTGCTAAATAACTCGAATGACCTGCAAGAAAATAGCTCGAATGGCCTTGAAACAGCTCGAATTGGGTCCAATAGCTCGAATGACTTTGAAATAGCTCGAACTGGGCCAAATAGCTCGAATGAGGGCCAAATAGGTCGAATTGGACCAAATAGGTCGAATTCCGACCTATTCTTCAGCTTTGCGCAGTCTCACGGTTTTTGTTATATCTCCTTGTGTAGACATCGGAATGTAGATCCGCCTTTTGATTTGGAAACTAGACTTCAGAGGCTTTCCATGCATATATGACTCGTTGAATACTTAGAGTCCTTCCTTAGATAGAACTCCACTCCAAGTAGGATTATAAGTTCTCTTGCCCCTTTATATACTACTTAGAGTCCCTCCTTAGCTAGAAGTCCAGTCCAAGTAGAATTATAAGTACATTTGAGCCCTGAATAATTCTAAATTGGGCCTGCATGGGCCTAATTTTGAGTTTTACCTTAAATTGTAATTTTGCATTAAAACATAATGGTGTTGTCATGGCATAATATTCCGAAATACGCTCGTGATATAATATCGAATATTATGACGTGGCGATACCGAAATATGGTACATCAAAGGGTACTATTAATCATGGTGTTTTGCTTCGTCGGGATTCATTCTTGCATCTTACGGCTTATTCAGATGCTGATTGGGCTGGCGATTCTCTCTCTGCTGCGTCTACCTCGGCGTACGTTGTCTTTCTTGGGTCAAATCCGATATCTTGGTCCTCTCGTCGGCAAAGGGCTGTTTCTCGGTCCTCGACCGAATCGGAGTATCGTGCTTTGGCAAATGTTTCGGCCGAGGTTCGTTGGAGCATTTGTTTGGTGAACTTGGTTTTTCTCTGCCTACTCCCCCGCGTGTTTTATGTGATAATCTCGGTGCTTTACGTCTTTCTCTTCATCCGGTTCAGCACACTCGCATGAAACATATTTCCGTGGATCTTCATTTTGTTCGGGATTTGATGAACAAAGGTTTTCTCACTGTTTCTTATGTTAGCACTGTTGATCAGCTTGCTGACCTTCTCACAAAACCTTTGTCACGAGTTCGTTTTCAGTTGTTAAGATCCAAAATTGCCGTTGCCGATGGCACGTCAATTTTGCGGGGGCGTGTTAAGCAGACTCCTAGTTGATGATTTATTAGACTCCTAGTTGATGATTTATTTCTTTTATTGTAAATATAAAATATCAGTAAGCATATTAGTACTAGGACTCTGTAATAGTATATATACCTTTTCTGTGATTAATAAAATCATTCGTTCACATTAATAATCTTATAGGTTTGTCGACTCGACTAAGGACAAATGATAAAGTTGATTGCTTATAAATTATAGTGAACATTTCTATTGCTAGGCCTAATCTTATATTGTTGCGCGAACTCCTTTTCTTGGACAAAGTCCATGACCCGTCCAATCTCCAATATTAACAATTTATCGGGAATATTAAAAAGTGGACGAGGAAATGAAATGACAAAATTAAAGAGCATCACTACTTGTTTCTTGGAAACCAGAAGAAGAAAAAAAGTCATCGAAGAAATTGATGGGTTACGTATTACGACTTACCAAATCCAATATGTTGAAGTGTTCCAATAGTCAACGATGCAAGCGTGTATCATTTTTCTCTATCTTTTATACCCTTTTCATTAAGGAAAAAAAGAAGAGATAAATAAGAAATTAAAGTGAGATTAAAAGAAAGCAAAGCGTGAGACTGAGTGGTACTTGATTGATCTCCACCTTTTAAGTACTCGCGTCTTTGTTTGTCGCTCTCCAATGTTGTGAACATGGGACGCGCATGGTGTATGGATCTTTCGAGTAAAATTATGTAGAATGTGAAAAATAATAGTTTATGTTTGATTTTTAATAGATTATTATTGTACCGTTTCTATCATCAGCAGTTTTTAATACATGGACTTGTTTTTTCCGAACAGATGACACCATTTGATGTGTTAGGTCAACCAATTTTATTTTCCATTTCTATGACATCCAATTTACTTAACCTTTACCTACAAATTTTAAACCAGATATAATTAGTTTCTTTGTGACGTTTAAAAGTTAAGGAAAAATATTCAATCCCTATTTTTACTAAACCGTTAATTTCAAATTTAAATATTTGACTCAACAGTATATAAAATTTCAAATTATATTTTACATTGTTTTCTTCATCAAAATTCTATGTAACAAGGAATGAGAAGATACGAACGTGTACAAAAAATGTCGTTTAGTCAAACTTTATGTAGATCTCAAAGTTAAAGTACAATTATCTGTTTAAAGATAACACATTTACACCTTCGCAAAATTTGGTCTGATTACAAAAATCTACTTACTATTTAAATAATTACATAAACATCTTCTGAAACTTTAGATAATTTGAGTTTAGAAAAAAGAAAGGCCTCTCTTTTCCAAAAATTAGGGGTGCCCGAAGTTAAAGCTCGTCATGTCAATGGTAGACGTTTTATTATTATTTTGAATGTTAAGGACTGTTGCATGTAATTATTTCAAAAAGCAAGGTTCTTTCTAAGTTAATCAGACTAAAATTCAGGGGTTAAGTGTAACTATTCTATATTTCATTTTCATATATAATTTAATATTTTATATAATATAAAACTATAGCCACTAGTCAGGAACATTACCACGTACATTAGAATCGCGCGCATGTGAATCTTAAAGGTTATGCATACCACGTCGCTAGAGAAACGATAAAATGGAAACCTGAGCCATGCAGCAGAAGACCCGTTCCTATAGCATTCGGTTAATTACTTCACGTGGCCTTCTTTAGATTTTGAAACTGTTTGTTTACCTTCTCAATGTAAATTGCATGACGTATTTGTTGGATGACGTATTGTTCTGAAACCAAAGCAGAATAAATAAATAAATAAATCTGAAATTACTGTTTCTAAATATTGATGCGTAAATGTTTATACAGGTTTAACAAAAGTTAATTTGTAAAACTTTTATGTCGTCAACAACTAGCTAGAGCATAAAATATTAGAATCGTTAAACGATATGGTCTATAGCGTGTTTATCTATACTGCCATACGTGCTCGAAACCGCTACCACGTTGGCTTTATATTATAATAAATTTTTAAACGCAAAGTAACTAAGTAAATTTATAAAGAAAAGAAGTATAAATAACCTACTTGAGGTTATGAAAAGTTGAAAACATATTTCACGTTATTCTCTTGATTTTTCTTGTATATTATTTGACTTACTGAGAGGGACAATGTACCAATATGTGTTGAGTTTCTTTGGACTTCAAAGTTATAAATTACATGCTACCCTTTTTTTCAATGATGATAATGTGCTTAATAAACATAATAATATAATTAAATATTTATATGTTTTATATTGAGGATCTAAATCTTTTTCTTTTATTCATGAGAAATTGAATCTGTATCATTTTCAAGCAAGCAAGTGCAACAAGCTTCGATCCTGTACAAATGCAATATGATATCAAGTGAAAATTATTAAAAATAATCTACTATATTTTTGCAGAAACTTAATTTATTTTATCAGTATAAATAAGTCTGCTGTCAATATTTTTGTTAAAAAAAGAATGATGCTTATGTGGGGATTCTTTTATTAGGCAAAAGGCAAAACTTAAATTCCAAAAAAGCAGTCCTTGTACAAATAAAGACGGAAGACGCATCACTATTATTTACTTGCAACATATACAGCATAAGTGTACTTTTTCGTGTAAATGGACAAATCTTTTCGTGATTGAAAAATTCATTTTGCTGCTGTCAACTTTTGTACGTATGACTCGTGAATTATGGCTTGTTGTACGCTTAACGCATGTGCCTTGTCAAAAGAGAATTGGATTATTCTTTGAGAAATTCAAGGATGGGTAACTAGAAAAGAAACAACATATGCGATGACCCAAGAGAAATTCTGACAAATCCGAAGGAAAAATTAGGAAATGTACAAAAGCACATCCTAAGACTACTCGATGATGGGTCCTTGGTAGGCTTGATAGAGATAGCGACATTATTCAAAGCATTAATGCGAGTTAGGTTTAATAGATATAAGTTAGTTATTGAGATGAAATTAAATGGAATTGGATTTTTTTGTGTGTGTTTGACCGGCAAATGAATTGGATTTCTAATAAAATTAAAATCATGGATGTCTAAACTTCAATAACTTCATTTATGAAATTCATAATTTATTAATTCTTTTATTAAGTGAGATAATTAATTAATAAACAATTTAAATAGTCACATTAATCATTTACTAATTAGTTAATAATACTAATTATTTAAAAAACTATTATTTTCTACATGCACATAATTTTTCTTTCATTATATACATAATTCGTACAAGTAGTTTAAACATGAGGGGAGCTGGTGACCTATGATTCGGAGCTCCAACGTCTCTGATTAATTTTGTTACATTAATTCAAGCATTAATATACGTATGTTTCTACAAATTATCTGATATTGCACTTTCATCCTCGTAGAGATAAAAGTTACTGAAAGCCCGTTATGCTTGCCCATTCTTACAGTTATTCCTAGATATATTGATCTACCTAACATGATCCATGACTAACAAATAAAATCGTTATCCTATTAATCTTATTTTTTTTGTCCTTGAATTTTATTAGCATAAAATGTCTTCGATCGTATTCATAGTCAAGTTAAGGATGGTATGCTCAGACAAGACAAGTACTTGCTAAATATAACAAAGGTAATCATATAACTCAAGATATCTTTAATTCAATCGCATTCCCAACTACTTGCTCTCAATCCCTTCAAACACATGGAATTATACGATGAGAAGTTTTACAACATCTCAACGTCTAAGTCACAAGGGAGTTTGTGACAAACAGGATTTACAGAAAAACGATGTATTAATATCAACTTCTTAATGATCATTAATTTTACGAGTTTGGAGATAAATAGTTTGTTAACAATATTAATGAACTTCTCTTTATTCATTGTCTCTTAATTATTTATACATTTTTAACAAGAATGTAAATATCAAGATGTCATTACATTAACTGATATTGAAAGAAATTTCCGTTCAATTATGATGATATACTACATACGCGATAACGCGACATAGTTTATTTGTAGAATTTTGAACTCTGATGAATGTCATAAATTGTTCGTTATGATCAGTTGTACTCAACATTCATTCATTTTGCATAGAATAACTAATATACTAAATGTTGAATCTCATGATTCAGTATTGCGATTTTTCTAAATCGAATTAAACAATATTATATGATGTTTTATTATTGATGTGAATCATTATTAACTATTGAAATACTTTCCAATAAATAAAAATAAATTCCAAATTACTAAATGAATTTCTTTTTTTTTGTTTAAGTTCTTATATTTCAATAAAATGTTACACAAACACGAAACTAAATTTAAGTTGTACAAAGGATACAAATCCAAATAGGATGGTGATATATCGCTCGGACTAAGGCTCGTAAAAATATTTAATTTTAAAGAATAAATCTTTGCTTATTTGAACATGAGTTAGTAAGTGTTTAAGTTAATAACTATTACTTATATATGAAATGAATTATATTGTGATGTTTTGTATTTCTAACAAAATTTATTATCCTCTACTTTAGTTTAAATTATTAAGGTTGTGCAAAATATCTCCGATTCTCTTGGTAAAGTTAATCTTTTTAGCTACAATTAACTGATCAACTATTGTGTAACCAATTATGTTATAAGATAGTGGGTGAATGTCAAATCATTACTCGTTATCAATCTTATTATTATTTATATAACTCATCTAATTGTCACCCATATTCTTCTAGGATCAATTAGAAGTTTTATTTGGTTCTCAAGTTGTATTAACCTAAAATATCTTTCTACCAGCTTACAACTTTGAGCCCAAGTTGCCATGCAATGTAAGGGCTGTTCTCGCCATGTAAGCCCAGTTTACTAATCCAAAATGAATTGGTGAGTTTAAATAGGCCGCCTTAACGGACTGTAAACCTGTGACTTGATTCATCCACCAAAACAATACGAAGCAAATTAGAAAAAAGAGCATAATATTGCCTCGGAAAATCAAACTTGAGGTTAGTTCAAGGGGAAAGTCTACCACTTATAATTTGGGAACAGATAATAATTTGACCTTAATTTGGGCTTAAAAAATGTGAACACCAAATCAAACTCACAGGCAAAGAATAATTGTGTTGATAAATATGTTGCGGTGAAGAACAGTGACATGTATGGTCATTGGTATCGCAAAATAAGGACTAATAATAGAGTTGATATTTAATAAGAAATAGTAATACTATTGCTAGTCTTGTGTTGTCGGTCTCCTTTTCTTGGACATAACCCCGTTGAAATGTCTAGGAAGTAGTCAAAAGTAAGAGAAAAGAGCAGGAAACAACTAAACAGCATATCAATAGCTATTGTTTGTTGCAAAGTCAAATTTGAAGAAACTGAGAACATTAATTTAGAGGTGTTATCAAATCCAATGTGTGAAAGTACTCCAATAGTCAAAGATCCAAGCGTGTATTATTTTTCACTATCTTTTTGTTTTTTCTCATTGAGAACTATAGGTAATAAATAAGATCATTAAAAATGGTATTTGTATCCGATTCTCCACCCATCCGGTCCTTAGTACGTGACAGTTGACACATCCCATGTTTTATATTACGTTACGTTCTCCAATGTTGTGAACATGGGATGTGCTAGATGGATCTTTCTATTAAAATGATGTAGAGTGGAAAATAATTGGCTTCAACTTTAATAAATTATTGTGCAGCTTCTATCCGCAGGTTACACCATTGATGGGACAATTTTTTTCGACGGGCGGCTCTTTTTTCTATTTCTATGATGTTCAAATATATTTCTAAATCAAAGGGCCGGCCTTTTCCTACAAAATTAGACACAATTAGCTAGCTATTGATAACAAAATTTAAATTATTTTCTTTTGTTACGCTTAACAGTCAAAACCAAAGGTTGAATTCAAATATTGGTCACAACAGGAGTTTATTTCACAGTATATTATCTTTGTGTTTCTTACATGAAATTCTACGTAACTAAGTATATTCATGAGGCGTACAAAAAGGGCGACAAAGAAGGAAGGTTAATTATATTTATGATTGTTTATCCACGTCTTGCATTGTCATGTATTGGTATCAGTTATCACTAGATAGTAGATACTCTCTATAATGAAATGTACTTTAATTCTATACCAACTTTTAAAAATATTATTTCATCTTGTTTCTTTTATGAACTTAATAATAAGTATATAATTAATCATCCATTCTTGTGGATTTTATTTTATTGTCCATTAATATTTTATCTTAGTTTTTTTTTAATTACTAAATAATCTCACAAGTATGTTGAGTATATGTGAGTATGATAGAAACTACTTGTATGAACTTAGACAATGTTTGCTAAGTAAAATATATCAATAACTTTTCTTCATACTATTTGTTTGTTTGTAGTATCTCAGATACTCTTTCTACATCATCTCTTTGAAATATCTTAACCTATTATGAGAAGGTGAAGTCCTCTTTGTTTTCGATTTCTCAATTGTTAAAGCGTTGGTTCCGATTCGACAAAGATAGAATGCATGATCAAATAGCCAGTACAATAGGTAGCTTCTAGAGCGAGAATAATACATAGGCAATGTATCAATCTTGCTGGTAAGTATATTTTCGTTCACTTGACAGATTTATCCAGTTGAATCTACACCCAAAGGAGGACCACAAGAGCGGGGTTCAACAAAACAGAAAGTATCATCATTAAGAACATCCTTTTATTTTTTATTGTAATTAATATATAATCTTTTAAATAATTTAAATACCAAAATTTGTGATGCTCAGGTCCAACCATTTTAGGACATTTATATAAATATTTACTATTTTCTTACAGTTTCATACATTTACTCTCTTAAAGTTTGGTCTAATTAAAAAAAAAAATCCACTAATTATTTATATGAATAAGGAAATATCCTTCAAAAATTTAAAAACATATAAAATTATTCAAACACTAAGGGTGACTATAATTCCTCAAACCTTAAAGCGGTGTCAACAATAATGCTATTACAATTTTAAATAAGCATTTATATAATAATTCAAATATCAATAGATATTGTTTCCATTGCTAGACTAAACTTCAGCTGTATTCAGTGTAATTTTCCCTGTTTTGTATCATCATAATTTTAATATTCATAAAAAAGTACAAACTCTATTAGTCAATAAATTACCCCATATAGTGTACCTAGAATCGTACGTGAATCATAAAGGTTGTGCATGCCACGTCGCTAGAGAAACGATAAAATGGAAACCTGCACCATGCAGCAGAAGACCCGTTCTTATAGTATGAGAAGAGTCACTGCAACGAAAAATATGGGCTTTTGTAAACTTTTGTGCTTTCACATTACAGTTTGTTTGATACTATTTGGTGAAATAGATTGATTAATACTTCACGTGGAGTGTGAGAGCCTTGGCCAAAGAGAGAACAATAGTAGGTGGACATTCACGTGGCCTCCCTATGCCATGTAATACATTTTGCTGTTACGTTCTCGAGGAAAATTATACGTTTCATTTTATCGCTTTAGGCTGTTGCAGTACTACTGCAATTCAACAGAGCATATATACATGATACATCCATTAACACTATATGGCTTCTATTGTTAAAGCTTTTTTTCTTTTTCTTTTATCAGTATTTGAAGACGACATGAACAAATTCACATTTCAATGCTTTTCAGTACAGCTCTGAAGATTCTTACAAATTCGAATAGTGTAATAAGTGACTCGGTTCAAGTTTTAACTTATATTACTCACAAGTCATACCTCTTCAAATTTTATTTGTGGTTAATAAATAATAATACAATTTAAAAAATCCAGTAATTTTGTAAAAACGACATATACACTCTTTAATTCATTAAATTATATATACAAATGTTATTTCTCAACTAAACGACCTAAATATATACCCAAAAATTTCAAGTATTTAAAATGGATCTTGTACCAGAAATAATTATACTAATCCAATGCAAAATATGTCCAAAAAAGTTGCATCGATCACCTTACGCGCCATACCCGTGTGCATGGGGACGGCGCTAATTAACCACGTCTTCTCTAATAGAGGCAGTGAATCCAAACCGCGACTCACCGCTCATGGTTCACACCCATCGCCCCATGCTTGGCGACCGCACGGCAACAATTTGCAGCCCGTTATATCTTATTTTATTTTTTCAGTCTTGTTCTATTATATTTTATTTCTTCTTGCCTTCGAAAATTTCTGTTCTTATTTAATTCATTTATTTGTTATTTGAATAAAACAAAATCTCTTCACAAAATTTAATTTTTTAAAATTTAGATAAATATAATATTTTTTTTCGTAAAACATTATATAAAAACTCTAAAGTACTGTTCACAACCAGTGGTGCATAGTGTCAATTCAAACTAACCAAGGACAAAATAGACATTTCGAATATATATATATATATATATATATATATATATATATATATATATATATATATATATATATATATAAACTAACTATGAGTTCGAGGCTGCATTTAGACACCACATGTAAGTTAAGTCGGGGCTCACACGACTACACCTTCTAATGCTTAAGTTAGATAAATTAAAAATAATGTAGGTCGATCGAATAGATTGATGGTCGAATTGTCTCGGGTCAAGTTCAAGAGATGATACTCATATTTGGGTTTTGGTAGGTTGAACTGCACGGATCGAATTGGGTCATACACGATTGAATTAGGCCAGCATGTTGTGCGTTGGATTGAGGTAAGATATAAATCAAACTCGCAGAATTCAAGCTATATCTTTCATGGACGATTTTGTCCAATGCACTTTCTATATTTGGCTTTGTCATGACATGCGTTGTTTGCAATTCGGTGCATGTGTTTACGCGACGATCACAACTTATAGCAACCATATATACATAATTGGCTATTAACTTTTGAAAATAAAAAGGGATAACTCTTCTTTCTTTAGCATTCCATCTTACTTTTTTTTTTCAAACGTTCCACCTAATTTTTAAATAGTTGCAAATGCAGTGCCCATATGAAAATAAGATTTCAAGTCACATATAATAATATAGAAAAAAATGGCTTTTCGCATGAAAGTCAATTACCTTTTGTTATTTTACGATATCTTATAGGAGTTGCATGCAAAATTTCCACAAAAACTAAAGCTTACGTGAGACTCTCTCATTAGGCGAGAGTAGAACTGTAGAACAAAAATCCAAACAAAGAACACGTATACAAAGACGGGTCTAGATCGAGCAACAGATGCGTCATTGATGAGATAAATGGACTTGGGAAATGCAATGAGATATTATTATTATTATTATTGTTATTCTTGTTCTATATATGTGTACCGTCTCTGTGCCCATGTATGGACAAAGCTTTTCGTGAATGAAAATTAATATTGCTAATGCTAAGTACAGTCGACTTTTGTTTGTATGCATATATGACTCGTAAGTTTATGGCTTGTTGTACGTGGAAGTGTAAGTTGTAACACATGTGCCGTGTTAAAAAGGGAATTGGATTCTTCGAGAAATTCGAGGATGAGAAAGGGTTAACTAGAAAAGAAATAACATATGCGATGACTTTCTGACAAATCCTAAGGGATTGTACAACAAAAGCAAGGAACTGTTGTACAACAAAAGCGCATCCTAATCTATCAAAAAAAATAAAATAAAGAAAAGCACATCCTACGACTACTCGATCATGGGCCATGTAATAGGTATGATAATTGAGATACAAAATCTTTATCCTAATGTACTTATGCGAGTTGATTTTATATATAAATATATATATATATATATGTATAAGTAGTTGAGAGGATTAAAATTGGATTTTCAACACGAAATTTTCCGAAGATACTGGTGTAATTGAAGCTCATTTACTAAACGTATTAATTCGCGTTAATTAATTCAATATTGAGGTATCGCTCATTTTTTAAGCTCATTAATAACTAAAACTAAAATGGGATTTGACGTTGGATCATATGAGAACTGCATATAAATGCTAAAACCAGGTATATATTGAGCTTTATATATTTCACTCTTCATCCCGTGTAGGCGAACGTTTGACAGTTAGAGTATTTATTTTATGTGATCTTACTTATAATATATTAATATACAATTTATTGTGAAACACGTTCTTTAATATCCGAAATTAATATGTTTATTTACTCTTAACATATCAAATCGAGGGTACCAGCACAATTATACAAGGATTATGCAGCTGCTTTATCGAGCTATTAACAAAAATTATCACGGTGCTCTCTTTAATTGGCAAAAAGCTCATTTTTAACTGACAAAAATCCTTTGAGTTCCTGTATTGATTTTGGGCATTGACCAAACGTATACAAATCACTTGTCATTTAAGCTTATTTTCTCAAAATCCACCAAGTTGATACATCGAATTGAAGAAACCTAAAATACAAGGGAGCCAATTTTATGAAAACATAGGGCACGGTTATTGCTAATTTTATGAACATTTGCCAATTTTTTTAAAAAAAAAACGCAGTAGCATAAGAAGAATAATAGAGGGCGAGCAAAATCGTTGAAAGTTGTTGTAAATAATGATCAGGAGCAAAATTGCAGATTATAAGCGAGTGCAGTTCAAAACTAGATGTCGGGGTTTTTCTTTGCCACGGCGAAATAACACAACAGTGTCTGCGCCTATTAAAATAAGATATGAAGCTCTTCTGCAATTACAAATAATACAAATTTAATTTTCGGTATTACTTCTAGCTTTATCTAATAAAAACCACTTCGTCGATACAAATCAACATGCAACTCATTAATCACAATACTCACCCTCCTCTATCTTCTACTTGTTATTTCTAGGGTAAATAAGAAAAAGAAAACGAAAATACCATCAAAAAAGGGAAAATTGAAAATAATAACTAAATCATTCGTCCTTATGGAAATGCAAAATTTGCCCAATAACTTTGGCAATTTGGCACTTTTGCCCAATATCTTTTCGAGCCGGACTTTTACCCTATAGGTATCGACTTTCGCCGCAAAATATGCCAAATCGGACTTTAAACTGGCTTTTTGCCTACGTGGATGCCAAATGACTAAACCGTCTGTCCACGTGGAAAAACGCATTGCCACCCGTATTTTTTCACATTCAAAAACGTTTTTACCAAAAAGTTATTGGGCGTTTTTGCAATTTTGCTAAAAAACTTTAAATAAATTCAAAAAATTATTTTCAAAATTATTTTTTTGAGAAAGGACTTTTAAGATAATTTCAAGAGTGTTTTGCCTAAAATTTCAACGACAACCATTATATTCTTAATATTGTATATTTTATTTATATAATGGAAGATGAATAACTCACAAGTATTCTTTAGAAGGAATTAAATCTTAAATTTAATTTAATAAGCATGTTTTAATAATTCAGAATTAAGGTTGAATCAGTTGATTTAAAGTTAATCTGTTGATTTGAGAAACAAATCAAAATAAAAAAGAGATTAGGTCGTCTTCTTCACCCGCGATGCCGAGACATACTTATGCCGACAACGAATTCATAGAGAAGGCGACTTCCCGATTTTCTTTTTGTTTAGGCTGTTAATATTAATACAATAGTATGAAAAACCTTTTAAGATATTTTCAGTAAATTACAATAATCTTAAAATAATCTGAAATCGATAATTAAAAAAATTAATTTGCTAAGTTTTAGAGTTTCTTTTTGAATTTTAATTTGTTAAATATAATTTGGAAATCTAATTTTGAAAATATAATTTTGAAAATAATTTTTTGAATTTATTTAAGTTTTTTTAGCAAAATTGCAAAAATGCCCTATAACTTTTGGTAAAAACGTTTTTGAATGTGAAAAAATACGGGTAGCAATGCGTTTTTCCACGTGGACTGACGGTTTAGCCACTTGGCATCCACGTAGGCAAAAAGCCCATTTAGAGCCCGATTGGGCATATTTTGCGGCGAAAGTCGATACCTACTGGGTAAAAGTCCGGCCCGAAAAGATATTGGGCAAAAGTGCCAAATCGCCAAAGTTATTGGGCAAATTTTGCATTTCCTCCATTTCAGATCTTATAATATGATGGGACACATAAACTGACCGTAAAACAAGAGCTACTATACAAAATGTTTCTAATCTTTATATCATAGTGGGAACATAAATCAATTTAGTTTAATCTGTCTATGTTTGCAAGAGCAAAACTGCTGAGTAGTGACTTTGCGGCAAACTTTTGAACTAAAAAAAGATAAATAAATAAATAAAAGTTATTGTACACAGTCTGACGAAACTGTCTGGAGTACCTCCGGGTGTACCACAGACTTCCCTCACTGTACATGTGGGCCCCACAGTGAGGGAAGTCTGTGATGCCTCATGAGGCACCCCAGACAATCCCCAATCTGACTCTGAACCTTCCTATTACGTTTCCGCGGGATTGGATTAGGTACAGCAGGGGGCACAACAGCACCCCCTCACAAAAATGTGGGGTCCATGCTTGTGGGGCCCACGTGGGCCCTGCACATATGTGACAGGGGGCTGTTGTGACCCCTGCTGTACCTGAGACACTTCCCGTTTCGGCGAGAGACTTAGAGGCTAATCATCCATGAGTCGCGACAAGACTATCTACCCAAATGAATTCTCTTTTCTCTCAATTAAATAGTTAAATGTTGTCACTAAAAGGAGTCTTTTTTGTATGATTGTATTCACAAACCTAAAATTAAGGTCTAATTGTATTCACAAATCTAAATTTGATTTGATGTGTTTAACAAATGTTCTCTTTTATGAATTCTATTTTTGCCTTTTTTGGAGACCTAAATGTTCTCTTTTATTTATTTAAGGTATAATTACATTCACAAACCTAAAACTTGATGTAATTAAAAAAATGTTTGTTATTGAATAATTCTAAAATTATCTTAAAAAACATTATTAGCAATAAGCTTGAATAAGATTGGGATATTTACAGAAGCTAACATCAAGAATATATGTGTAATATTATTGAAAATTCAAACCTCAAGGGTTGTTTTTGACGTTAAATCAAACTCCCAAAGGATATAAATGTATCATGCTATTTATATCTTTACATTTATATTGAATGATATTTTATATATGCCAAAAACCAATAAAGACAATTACTTTTATATTGAATGATATTTTATCTAACACAAAAATCTTAAAATTTTCATTAATTATAGAGACATTCCATTAAACATCAAAATATATCTATACTAATATATAAAAGAAGAGGTACTTGTGACACCAAACTTTTGATTTCCAAGTTTAACCTTATAATTTATGTTCCACTACAACATCTTATTATTAATTTCTCAATTCAACCCTACAATTTAAGTTAGATAAAATTAATTATACCATTTATTAAGAATGATGATTTAGTTTTCCTATGATTCATATTCTTTTAATTGGATTACTTTTTTTTCCAATTTATTTTAATTATGTTGATTCATTCTTCCATTCATTCAAACTCTTTCCATCTAAACAAATCTTTTTTCTTGCATTTTTTTTTCTTCCAATTTTTTTTTTTTCACACTTGAATATGATCATCTAATACTTTACATTTTAAAAAATTAACTTTCGCGGGCCTCCGCCTGCCCAGTTTCTAGTACTATAGAAATAACATGCCACTAGTAATAATAGTATATGCACATGTATTCAAATTTTAAGTTTTTGAAATCTTAAATGTGCGTCAGTAACCATTTGAATTTAGTAAGGAGTTTTGTAATCAAACCAAACTTCATAAATTCCCAAATTTATATATCCCTAGTAACTCATGGCAATTGAGACTATGACAAGGCAGGAAATAAATGACGAGGACTTTATACTTATAGAGAGTATATATATTATCTACACCCACAAAATATTTATTGCAAATTAGGGCTGTCGAATCTAGCTATATAAGCGTGTGGGCAAGAAAGAGAAGTTTCCTGCCTCACGGGTAAAAGATGAAATTTCAATTCCATGGAAGGTAGGAAATGTGATTTTCGATGGAAACTTCAATATCATGATAGGTCCAATATTGCTTTATTTAATTAATAATCAAGATGGAAATTGAAAAGGTGCCTAAGAATTGTCCAGCATTTAAATTTGACATGAGTTAGGAGAAGTCTACAATTCTTGTTAGCTGTTATCTGTCCTATCCAGTGGTGGAAGTCAAAACATATTGTGTGAGAAAAAAAATTATATATTTATATATTTCAGTAATATAAAATAAAATAAAAACGCCACCCACTTTTGTAAAAAAAACGCCAGATTTGTATTATATACGAGTAATTTGATGCGTTTGTAATGTGAATGATTTAAACGTTCTTGTAAATTAGTTATACGTTTTCTTTAAACCCAACTAGATGAGCAAATAAAATTGGATCCGTTATCGACTTTTGCACCTCAAATTGTTCGCTTTAAACCTTAGAATTAAAGATGAATTTGTCTATTTATTTTTTATTTCCATCCCTATTTTAGCTATAAAAAAACTAAGTAACAAGTATATTCAAAGATATGTGATACTTTGAAATAGATATTTAATGAATTTAAAATCCATCTTTGGTTTTTATAGTTTTTATTCATAGAAATTAATTTCTTGATATTTTTTGCGGGTCTTTTTATTTATTTGTTTAGTGTAATATGTTTCATGCTTTTATAATAATATTTCTGAATATTATGATATGTGAATTATAATGAGGTTCTATGAAAGTATTTTCAAGTAACTTACATAGCATGTAAAGTATATTGAGTAATCTCTTTGTGCTTTAACGTCTTAACTTATTATTTTACAATTTTATTTCTTTTAATGTTTTGATTATATATATATATATATATATCCACATTTATGAGGCGTACGCCCCATTTTACATCAATGCCTTTTAAAATATATTTTGGTTAATTTGTTAAGTAAATCAAATCTTTAGTGTAAATGTTTGGTTAGACTTGGTTTATGGAATTTTAATGACTAACTTCCTAGATTGCAATCCATAAGAATATCTTGTATTAAGTATCAACATTCATCTTGCAACACCTAACTAGATTTTTTATGAGCAAATAAAATTAAAATTGGATTCAACTTCATCAACTTTGTGTTTGTCCCCAATGCACAAATGTATGGCGAATAATAAAACACGGGGTTTAATTAGATTACAAACCATCATGTCATGTCATGAACCGGACGAACTTAAGTTAGTTAATTTATTACGAATTAATAATAGCTAAATTATGACAGATCGGTAATCTGCAAAGACTAATGGCCACCAAAAAAAAGAAGAGAGAAAAGGGTGAAAATGGACCCACTAATGCCCCGTGATATTGGGAAATATTATTCTGCAATGTCGCGTTCAATAATAGTCTTGTTTGGCTAAAATCATGTCACATGTGCCCTATAATGATAAAAACAAACTGTCAATTTTGTTTACATGGCACGATGATTCACACTTATCAGATAAGCCTTGATTGTGAATAATATTATATAGAGTGAAATGTGGGGTGGTTCAAAAGAGGCCAATTAAATGTAATTGTTATGTTGTTTTGAATTGATGAGCACCTAAGGAAAAAACTTTTTAGATGAACATATTTAAATCTTATAATTATTACATATGCGGACATATATGCTGCAGAGTTTTAGTTAGTTTTATTTATACATTTATTTGTGTAGTATTTGAAAAAGGCAAATGATATATACATAGCAATTTTTCTATTCACAGAGCAAAAATAATGATTTTCCTCTTTTACCCTTCTAATTAAGACTTCAAGGATTTATTATTCTTTTCACTTCCTTGATTTCAGAATCTTAAAGAAGTTAATCTCTCTCTCTCTAGAGTCTTTGGGAAACAAATCACGACGGATAGATTCAATCAAAATACAATTTAAGTAGAAGAATTAGAGTTAACCAAGAATATAACAATTTCAAAGTTATTATATATTAATTACAAGAATTTGCGGTGTAGGTGAATGTCCTATTTATATACATACATACATGGATACATACATAAATAATTATACATTTATGCAAACTAATATAAAAAAAAAATCCACAAACCTAAACAAATTATGAATTGCTAGTTTGTTCCACTTCGCTAACTTTTTATTTCCAAATTCTTATATCTGCACTGTTTAATAATTTTAATTTTCTATGAGTTAAATGGTTTTTGTAAAATACATGTTTTCAAAATTTAATGTGAAATAATTTTAATAAAATTATGTGTACTTTTCTCATGTCAAACTAAACTCTTCCATCGTTACTTTCTTTTATTGAAAGTTGAAGTAATTTAAAAATAACCAATCTAATAACTTAGATTTGTGCATATAAAGTCTAGAGTTGTAAATTCAGAATTCAATTGGATTGGATGTTATAGGACTGATAATGGAAAATAAAGTTGTGCCCTAATTGTAATGTAAGATTTCTCTAATTAAGGATACTGGATCATACTAGTTAGGAATTATTCAGTTACATTTTGTGAGATTTTTATTAGGTAAGGATAAATATGAGATTTCATAAAAAATTGCTCTGTAATTAGGGAATTTGCTCTGTATATATCATTTCCCTTTGAAAAAGACGCATTTAGTTCGTTATGGAAATCACAACTCATGGGGAAAGCTACAAGATCAAATCCATCATTTTCAAATGATACAGGGCCAAATATGCATACAAAATAATGGATAATATATTATGTGTAGTTATACAGGAAATAATCTGGAAAGGAAAAAAAACCGCATCAAATTAGTCAATAAAATAAAGCCGGAAGTCTTTAAATAAAATCTACTTATTAGACATCATACAACAAACACATGTGAGTTGTTAATTTATGAGGTTTATTAGTAGTCACTGCTATATATCTCAAAATTCATGGTAAACGACATGTGATTCAATTAAACAAATGAGAACATGTCATGTAAATTTGCCAAACAAGATCCTCGATAAAAAAGAGAAAAAGCGTTATAACTAGAAGAAAGTAACCAATGCCATTACTTTACCTTTTTGAAGGAAGTTTTGATGACACAAGTCATGTGCGATGTGTGACACGACTAAAATGAACTAATCCAATTTTAGTGAATGTTTTTACATAATAGGTGAAATAATTAGTCCATTATTTAAAGCATGATATGGTGGGACTAAGTGTTTCAAATCATATTTGGCAACGCCATAAAGTCATAAACTATAATTTCTCTTTTTGTGGGTGTCTTGATTGCTTTATAATCTCAATTCGTGCGAAATAATAAACTTTAGATGCGTAAGATCTTCAACTTTTTCCCTGTACTTATCATGACTTAATGCTATATCTTTGCTTTTGTTATGGCATGGTTTGTGCCGTCCATCATCTACCCATGTCTTTGAAGATTTTAATTTGAGTGGAATTTGATTATATGTGTAAAGTTTATTTTCCGGCATTAGTTTCTTTGATCAAAGTACAATCACTTATGAGTACTATTTTCACTAAATACATTACAAGGTATTTTTCATCCACGGATGTCTAGTTTAGGCTAACAAGATCCAGTTTAATTACGTCCTTATAATTGAACCTTGCCTCTTAATTTTGTGAATTCTTTGATTTTACACAAAGCTTAAAAATAATTACACGTATACACCTAAAGTTTTGAAAACATTTACAATCTTGAGATTTTTTTATAATTTAAATTAAATTTAAAAATAAAAATAAAACCTTGGAGTGAATTTTATAACTTTAGCGGTGCATGTGTATTTTTCTTAAAACATTTGGGGAAAAATCAAAATAACATAAAACTAAGAGGTCAAATGCAATTCACTAGGACTTAAATTGAATTGATGACATATCTTAAGGCCAAAATAGGATGTTTTTTAATTAAAGAACGACATGTAATACTTGAACAAGTTGTAAGACCAATATTGATAATATCTTCCGAGGTTTCAATTTAGCATATGCCCCTTTCTATCACTTGACTAATGCAAGGACAATTATTGCAATATTCCACTTTGTCTTATAAATAAAATCAATTTGATATATACCTTTTTTTTTTCCTTAGTCGTAATTCATCAGCTTTTTTGACAATAAGTGCAGTAGCACAAACGTGATCCCATAATAGATGTATATCTCCGAATTGCATCAAAGAATACTCTTCTTTTCTTCTTTTACCCGCCCTAATAATAGACTTAACGGTTAAACAATTAATTTCCATTGGCTGGCCTAGATCATTTTCCACAAGGGAACATATCGGGTTTATTTAAAGATTAAAAGAAAGAAGCCAAAATAAGTAGTCCAAAAGTTTGAACTTTATACTCAAGCCATCAAAAGCGAGTCCAACACAAAATGTTTAAATCTAAGATATGATGTATACACGATTTTTAAAAGATTTCCGTTTGATGTATTAATGAATTTAATGTGGATTTGGCTTCATTAGTCCCTCCCAATCTCTTTCCAACTCTATCTACCATCTAATTTATTTCACATCCCTTGAAAATTAGTACACACACTCTGATCGATAGATAGAAAAAGAGAGACCCCTACCCACCTTATGCTTGCTTTTCAGTTTAATATGTTTACCACTTCCGTTATTTTAGTGCATTTTTCAAATAAATTCTTAGTTATCAAAATACCAATATGAAACCGTGGAGACCAATTGAAATATGTTATATAAAAAACGTGTGAATTTTAATATGTTTGAGTCTTGCATGGAGATTATTTCGCGAATTAATTGATGATTATGTATGTTATGCGAGTAACCTAAATCCAATTAATTTATTTTAATTATCGTATTTTTGGATCATGCACATGAATCATGGTCATATATGTAACCGGTAATTTTCTAAATATTTTCTTGACAAGTTAAGGGCAATCCGTAATCTTATTAATTCTCATTAATATAAGGGTTGTGACTCTTTTATGATGGAAAATGGGAGTTAAATTTTCCCTCTAGAAGCCCTAAACCCAAGGCTACATAAAAGTAAATATTTCACATAACATGGCAACCAGATGTCCCGAATTCCAAAAGGTGGAAATTCAATGGTGAATTTATGGCAAAGAAATTTAGCATTACGAGAGTGGTAGGGATAACTACATTCATATCACACCCTTAAAAAACTTGCTTTTAATCCGGGATCAAACTTTTGTTTCTATAGTATGTTTTGGTGTCTTAAATATTAGAATTTTTTCGCGATATTTCGAGATCTTTTCGATATATTTCGAAAAGTTCGTAGAAATTATTGTTGTAATCTAGAAAGTATTGTATGTATGGTTCCCATAGAGTTAAGAGCGGAAACGTTTCGATACTTTTCGTAAAAAAAGAGAAAAAAAACTTTGATTCATGCTTTTAATTACATAAATTTCTTATAAATTTCACATAATAATAGGGATATCCTTTGCAGTTTTAAAGATCATTATAAACTTTATTGATGTGTGAATAATTATCCAGATTTCCTCTATAAAAATTCCGAAATTTACACGTATCATGTTTTGTAGTTGCAAAACTAATTTTTGTTATTTAGACTTTGACCATATAATTAGACCAAAATTTAGAAAATGTAAATGTAATTATCTAAATCATATATAATATACACGATCAAACTAGATATGTATTCTCTTATTGCCTTTCTATCTCTAACACTAGTCTTTCTCTCTCAAAAATATACACAAACATAAATAAGTAAAACTTGACTTATTCACACACTTTTGTAGCCTCAAACCTCACAAAAAATTGCAGCCCCCTACCCTACATTAGATTAGAATTGAAAGTTTCATTCAACCAACAGCCTCTGAAATCTCTGACCCGATACTTTAGTCACAAAATCTGCATGTGTACGTCCTTTTACTTAACATCCATCCCTCTTTAATGCATCACAACAATAATACAACACTACTAAATAAAATAAATAAAAAGAAAAGAACAATTAAAATAAAAAACACCTCCTCTTTTTTCCTTTTTTTTTCTTTCAAATTTTCACTTACTTCAATTAAAATAAATTTTTAATTGTGATTATAAATACACCATAGACACCCCACCCTCTTTGTTTTTTCTCCATTGTGTGATGTGTTTGTTCCCTCAAACCATTATTCTCACACACCAAACCAAAACCAAAAACACATCTTCATCATCAAACCTAATTCTTCTTCTTCTACTACTATAATCTCGACAACAACAAATCAATAGAAAAATTTCAAACCCAACCCCACTTTTGCTTTGCTCAATTTGTGTCAAAGAAAAAAGTTATAAGAAAAAAGGGATTTTGTTTGGTTGTTGAAAAATATTCATATCATCAAGTACATCTACTACAACAATTTAATGGCAATTCAAGCGCACTTGTATTCGGAAAACATTGCTTTTGGGGGTCCTCCTCCTCAAGATTTGATGCTCGACAATGCTTGTGGGATCAATAACTTCTATTTCCTCCCACAACAACAGCAGCAAAAGCGTCAAAAATTAGAGCCATTTGTTCAGCTTCAAAATTTTAATTATCAGAACAAGAACGGATTTTTTGTGGAGAATAGCATGAACAATCAAGAATCAATGGCCTTCCCACAAAATATTTCAGCTCAATTAGACAAACAGAGGATGGAGATTGATCGGTTCATCACTTTACAGGTTAGATAAATATACAATCCCCTGTTTTTAATATCCCCTGTTTTTTTATCCCCTGTTTTTTTTTTTTTTAATTTTTTTGATAAAGATCATATTTTTTCTTTTGATAACTGTGTTTTATACTTTTCTTCATCCGGGTTTTTAAAGTTTATCCCTTTTTCACTTGAAACAGAACGAGAGGCTGAGATTGGCGCTACAACACCAAAGAAGGCAAGAACTTGCTCTGTTTCTGAAGAAATACGAAGAAAAGACTGAATTTTTACTCAAACAAAAAGACGAACAAATCGCTAAAGAGCTGAACAGAGCAATGGAGCTACAAGAGTTTCTTAAAAGAAAAGAAATCGAGAACCAAACGTGGCAGAGAATGGCTAAAGAGAAAGAAGCAATGGTCGCATCGCTCAATGAGACGATCGAACGGCTGAGAGAGAGTGCGTGTGTGTTGTTATCGGACGATGCGGAGTCTTGCTGCGGTGGTGGTGAAGAGGTGGAGGAACAGAGGACGAGGAAGATGGTTTGTAAGTGCTGCAACAATCGAAGTTCGTGTGTGATAATGTTGCCTTGTCGGCACATGTGCTCATGCAGAGAGTGTGAGGCTTTTCTTGATTTTTGTCCTGTTTGTAGGATGGTGAAGAAGGGTAGCATAGAGGCCTTGATCTAATTTTTCTTTTTTTTTTTTTTTTTTTAGTTTATGAATTAAGAATATTATCTATGTATGGTGGAGTGAAGATATTTGGAATTTTATCATTAGAAAAAAAAATTATTCCAGTTTATGTAATGTAATGAGGCTTGATTATAATTTTTGCATGACAGCATATATTTATCTTTTTCCAGTAGAGTTTTGCTATTTTCTGGCCTTCATTTATGTATTGGATTTAGGTGTATATGTTTTTTTTTTGAAAGAAAAATGGAAGGAATAGAAGCAATATTATTTTGTTAAGAAGAATATTTTGCGACAACAAATTTGCTTTTTAATGTTTTTATCCTTTTATAATTAAAGTTAATGAGAAATCTTGCGTTTAATTATAAATTATCTAGATGTATAGTTAGAAATGAACCATAAAAGTATTTTTCAAATTTAAACGTTTTTATCCTTTTATAATTAAGGTTAATGAGAAATCTTCAATTTAATTATAAATTATGTAGATGTATATTTAGAGATTAAATATAAATGTACTTTTCAAATCTATTGCAATAACATCTTTCACTATTTTAACATTCGAAAAGGTTGTAATTAAGACTTTCTATCACATAAAAATATCCTGAAATTAAAATTTCAATCCTAGAGGAAAATGAGAATCTTGTTGCTATTCCTTTCAAAAAAGTTTAAAAGTTATTTTCGAAAGCATCACCAGAATAACGTAGAAGGAACTTAAATGCAATAGTGATAATAGTCCTGAGAACTACTGATTTTGTCATCACTGACAATCATTCACCATTTTCTTTTTTCATGTTCGCACTATTTAATAGGTCGGGGATAGTTTACCATTTTATTTTTGACTTATCATCAGTTTTCTCTGGAGTTACTGCTCATTTTCTTTCTTCTTTTACGTTATGGTGATTTACTTTTACAGTGTACAAACAGAATAGTGTTCAAAATGTGCTAGTATGTATTTTACTACAGTAATTAATAATGATGCATGATGCAATGATATTGCTCCAGTCTGTAGATGTGGAGAAGTTTCATTAAATTGGGTTGTAGTTGGGACTTGGGACAGCATTCTGTTCTTTTCTTTGCTTGGGTAAAAGAATAGTCAAAAATATTAAATTTTAAATAAAATCTTTGAAAGTGTAAGTTATTTCTTGCCTATACGTACAGTTTTCTTCTTGTTGAACTTGTTATATATATTATAAAGATGATATAATTTAAATAGTAGATAGGTACATCTACGTTCTAAACTCTATTAGCTTGACCTAATTATAAGAATATATCTTATGTAGATTTAAGAATATCATTATAAGTTTTTTTACTATGAATATTTTGATAATAACTTAGAATCATCTATTAATTTGATACAATCTCTTGATGGAATAGCATTCCCGACTCTATCACAAGTCCACTACAAAGCATGCCAATTCTTTATGCATGCCAATCTTTATTTACCCAAAATAGAAAAAGCATCCAAATCTCTTTAGATAAATTCTCAACTCTTCTGGGATCACCTTTGCAACTTTTTCTAAATATCCTTTTTCAAAAACTTTTATATTAAAGAAGTAATTATTACCGCATGCTTTTTGAAACTTGATTTAATTACAGAAATATGTTACTTTTAAAAGCTTTAGTAGACGTCGACTTTGTAATTACTCAAACTTTAGATAGTCAGTCTTTATATTACTTTTTGTAAAGAAGTTTTCCTATGTTGATTATGAAAAAACAATAGAAACCCATGCATGAGAATAAAAATACTATCCTTGTACTAAAAACAAGAAAAATTACTCGAACAACTCAAATTACCTTTTCCCTTTCTCATTTACTATTTACATGTTAGTTGAAAGTTGAAACAAAAAGCGTGTCATTCTCAATATTACACTGTACGAGTGCCAAACACAAAATGGGAAACTTGTTGGTACAATAAATCTAAAAACGTGGGGTGCCAATAGTAATAAAGGGTTGCTGTCAAAGTCTAATCTTTTTTCTCATTTCACGTTTATTGTACTTGGATTGAACAAAAGGTGGTGTTTGAGTGGACAAACGAATTCGAATTAATTGACCCATTTTTGGAAGGGCATATTTGGATCGTTGGTTCGGGTAACGTGAGGTCCATATTCGGTATAATTACAGCCTGTAGATAGATATATATGGGTTCTTGGGCTGTCGGGTCATTCTCCTAACTTTAAGCCTTCTTTTATTCACCAAGAATCGCATCACACCTTTTTCTGTTTTTAAGCAAAACTTCGATATCATACATGTGTTGCTTTTAATTGGCTGTTTCTTTTTCTTTTTTTTTTTTTCTTTTTTGACGGAAAGATTGGCTGTGTCTTTATGTAAACTTTATTAGTAATTAGCATTTGTTGGTTTTGAAATCATTCAATAACATCAAAAACACAATTTTTTTCAGTTGAGTGCATCGAGAAGTGAGATGATTATATATACTAAGATTCCGTTGAATATATATATTATTTTTAGTTTAATAGGTCCAAAAATGTATCAACTTTCGTTTTGATGAAAAATATAGATACTTTAATCTGAACAATGTTATCATGTTAATCATTTATGCATCAAATAAATACTATCGAATGTCAAGTTTTTAGTACTTATAGGTAAATTTAAAACAACAATGGGTTCTGTTGCATTGGTAAAGCAATGCGTTATTTGTTAATAAAAATTACAAAAAAACACGGACGAATTTTGCAGTTTGCTCCACCTTTTAAAGTACAATTTTTTTTATAAAGTTTCAATAATTGTAGAAGAAATCTCCCAATTTCTTTTCAAGACAACCTTCAAATTTATAATTTTTTTTTTTTGAATAAGCACGGTAATGATTTTATTATCACTCCTGATATTGAACTTGTTCATACTATTCGTATAAATTCGTGAAGTGTCATTAGTCCTTATAGTACAACTAAAAGTATGAAAAAATTATTCCTTAACTATATGATGAGGAAAAGGCCTTATCTTATGCATTGTATTGGAGAAATTGATTGTGGCGTACAATTATATGGTGGTGCATTGTTTGTGATGTCGAATTGAAATGGAATTTGTGCTTTTTCTATTTGATTTTTGTTTTACTATCTATCTTGGGAAACTACCACCTTTATTGATTCCTTTCAACTTTTTCCCTGTTGGTGAATCCAACATTATTGTGGGCAGAACCTATCAGACAATCTTATTCAATTCGTGAGCATCATTAAATTTTTTTCAGCCATCAACAATGACCGGCCAAATCTTAGGATTTCTTTTCACTAAAAGACAAGTCTCTTGACTCTTGACCATAATTTCTGCATGGATAAATATATGTAACATGTTACATGTTCTAACTATATGATTGTCATAAAATCATAATAAACACGGTATAAGCGAAGAATCATCCACGTGATGAGTTTAATTTCATGATGGGGGTTTGGTGCCACTAAAACTTCTAGAGACAAATTTAGAGCAATGAACTTGAACTTTGATTACAAGCTTTGATGAGTTAAACTAGTGCATAGCATAACCAAAGTTGAAAAATAATGTAAATGTACCATGATTCAATAATGTGATTTAATTTCCATGTAAATCCAAAACATAAAAACAAAAGTTTGGCACACGCGCGGGTTCATTATTATAGGAGATTGATTTGAGATTGAGGTGTCGCTATACTAGTGAAGAGCGTAGTTTACTCCAGGAATCTAAAGCTGAAAAAAGACAAGTGTTGAGAGATTTAAAGAACATGGTTCTGGATTCCTTCATACCTTTCAGTGATTTTACTCAACTGTATGGTTTTTACTTCATGGAGAAAAGAAGTAATAAATGGAGTGATCCTAATTGGGCTTTGATTTGGAGCCCAAACAATGTGGGCCCATTCTAACCTTACGAGGCTTGACATTGCGGGCCAAACAAAGTTTCTCGCCTGGTCAGTCCAGTGTCCAGATATGATGATTGGGCTTTGCGTGCGGCCCAACATCGAAGCCTTTACTGGGCCATGGTTTTTGGCCCATTGTCATGGGGCTAGTTCTTCATTTCACTGAGATATTCACTTCACGTGAGAAGTTCTTTAGTGAATATTGTTTGCCATGAATATGATTCTTTAGTTATTTAAAACAAAATGATAATTTTCCACGTTTCGAATTACTTAGAACATGAATATTTATTTAACTAAAGAGCATCATCATGTATTTCACTCCATTGTAACAATTGATTTCAAAGAGCTAGCATGGCGAATAAACGGAGGAGGCCTACTACTAGTACTTTAATCGTTTACCTTTACGTTCCCAACATAATCGGTAACTATTAACTATTAATTGCTCATTTCATATTAAGATTTAGTTCGATAATTTATATGTGCTTTTCATCGTAATACATTCGGTGATGTTAATATTTGTGTAGCGTATACAAGGATTCTCATGAATTGTTTTGCTTTTGTTACATGCTTCAAGGACAAATATCTGTTTTCCTCATTTCGCTAACCTTACTTTGTTTAATCTTTTTGGCACACAGGTTCTTTACATTCTTTTGTTTCTTGAGAATCTGACTGGTGTAAGTCTCATCGATTTAATTGAGTAATGTTTTGGATAGGTACATAAAATTTCCTTGCCTGTTTGCAGGTTTTAGTGAATGCTGCCACACGGAGCTGGCTCTACTTGGCGTTGCTTGCTTTGATTATCTTCCGTTGGGTTGTTAAGCAACTTGTAAATGTTATACAGGTACGTTTTAAGTTAGCACCTCAATGAGCATCGCATGGATTTTGTGTAGACCATTGTACTTGACATGTTGCTTCGTAATATTTATCTCCATTTGGCGAGTATCCGAGTCATTCATTTTCTGGTAAGTGGTAACAGATGAAGACTGCAGCACACACATGCATTCTTTACGACATAGGCAAATAGCTCAGCTGCGTAAATGATTGGTCACTTAAGAGTTCTCCGTTAGCTGAATTCCGTTGGTGTTTGTGGCCTAACAATGAGGACTAGTTTCTTCCGAACTAGCACCGAGCTGATCTTGTTCATGTTGCTGAACTATCAGATAAGACTCTTGAAAGAGGATATTGATAATTCTCCTCTTGGATTGTTTTGCTTGTTTGTAAATCACACTTCTGGTTTCCATTGTTTAACATGTAAAGAATTACTAAGCATCAATGAAGAGAAAAAGAGTTGCAGTTACTATAAATCTTTGAACGGCTATGTACGTTACAGTGATTTTTCCTTGAAATTCTCTTATTTGTAACACTATCTTCTTGAAACTCCCCTTGTAAATCTATTATTCAGTGAATAAAACTTTGACATCGTATTTATAGTCTGCTGTACCACCTTGCATTACCCTCGTGATATAATTTATATTAGCAATTAACCCTTGTAAAATCTGAGATTTTATAAATAAAGCAATGACATTATTTTCATAGTTGGCTATAGTATGTTAAGATGCACTAAAACTTAATATTAAGTATGTTTTAATCTCCTAAATGCTATGACTTTTGGATTTCTTTGAGAAACGAATTAAAATTAACACGACAATAATCAACAGTCAGTACTATATAATTTCTTTTCTATAATTTCTTTCAATAAAATGTATGAAACTTCTGGTTTAACAGTGTTAATTGCATAACTATAATAAGTACAGTGAAAATTCCAGTAATGCTATCTGCAGGTAGATCAATTAAAGCAGTAAAGATGTCAGAGGGGAGATTACCTAAAATAAAACAAGGACAATTTTCACAATTTATTCTTAATATTACATAATCACATTATCCTAGGCATAAGAATGGCATTGAATATAAGATTCCAAGGCATAAAGTGTTAATACTGTTAAACAAGGAAAAAGAGAGGCCACGTCCCAGGATTCTAACTCTTAGACTTCCTTGGACATATTTAGGTATAAGAATGAGCTTTCGCTCTCAATTCACATCATCTCGTACCCTCTATTACTCAAAAACAAGTAGCGAAATCCCACAAACAAATCAATACAAGCTAAATCCAAAAAATTGGCTAACGAGTAACGACAACCCTAAAGCAATCGCTATAAGAGACGAAGCCCAAGTAAGCTTCTCAGTTATCCTAGGGACCCTCTCTTTAAGCGCCTGACTACACGAACCAATAAAAACAGTATAACTTCCCATAGCGATCACCGTGCCAACCAAGAACATCAGCAAAAACGCAGCACCTGCCAACCGAGAAGGCAGAGCAAGTGCTGGCACAATCATCATTAAGGCATCTGGCTGCAAGCCGTGGACAATCCCAGTAGCAAAAGTGGCAAATCCAATTTTCTTCTTTCCAGTAGGTTGGCTTGTGAGAACATCATACCCACTAACGTCGCATTCACCATTTTCCAAAGTCACACACGGAGCCGGGACCTCCATAGCTTCTTTGATTCCCATGGCACCAATCACAAGTAAAGTAACCCCCACAACTACTGATCCCCATGTTCTAATGACCTCAATGTGAAGCCGATCTTTTAAAAGTAAAAAGAGTAAGCCGAATATCACTTGTCCTGCATCATGGCCACATCCCCATAGGGCACCTACAGCAGCACTTTCCATTCTTGAACGGCCAATGGAGAGTGGTGCCAAGGCAGCGAGATGGTCTGGGCCTGATAGCGTGTGTAAGCAACCGGCAAAGAAGCCGGCCCAAGAGCTGCTAAGTAACTCGCTACGAATGAGTCTACTCCCTCCTGCTGTTGCCACACCTGGGAAACTGGCAAAAGCCGGTGGCACTATAGTTGGGTGGAGTAAGGTTAAAAAGATAGCCGATAGTAATATCGCTGTCCCAGCTTTAAGTACCTGAATGCGTGAAGTAAAATAGTCAAGAATGGAAATATAACTACCTTGTTTCCTATTTTGAATCATATTCTGATTCTCTTAGTATTTTGACAATCGCTAATCAGAATAGATCATTGCGATTTAATCTATACATAGTGTTTGGTCTCCATGATTTCCATATGATGATTTCTCCATGCGTTTTACATAAACAACAGATTTCCAATTGGACATTTGTAAAGAATATTAAACTGGGACATTTGCATGATAAACTAAAACGATAGACTACATACAGTCTGATTAACTAGATCGACAAAAACATAATGTTTGCCTGTTGCTAGATATACTGCTCGGCACATGATATTAACAGTCGATGTTTGAAGATGCATAATTCGACCCTCAGAATTACATTTACACTAAATGAACTACTTATATAAAAGATTAAAAGGGCAATTTTGCCTTGGGGAATCAGACAAATTTAAAAAAGAGAATAAAATTTAAAATATGAATATCCAGCCCCAAAGTTTATTCTCAACAGTTTTTCACTTTATAATCATCAATCCATCAAAACAAAGCAACACATAATATCATATTACTCCTACATAACAATCAAAAATCCCAACTTTAACACAACTTATCAACCGATCAACAAAACAAATCTAGATACATCACAAAACAAAAAACCCACATTACCTTTTGCTTCAGGGACAAATTCTCAGCCACCTGTTTGATAAAATGCGTGTTAGTCTCCGATCTCTTCACCACCGAGTCCAGAGCAACAACAGACAAACTGATTTTGTCGCCATTTGGAGAAATTGAAGTCCGATTGCAATAGAGCGGAACGAGTAGTCGGCGCGAGAAGTGAGTCAGCGAGTCAACTCGGGCGAGTCGAGGGAGAAATGGGGATTTGAGATGAAGGCCAGAAGGGATTGTCGATTTTGAATAAATTGATCTCTCCATTTCTCTCTCTCGTACAAACCCTAAACCCCCAAATTATTGTTAGTGAGAGAAAATTGGGGCATGGGAGAAGATGAAGATGAAGAAGAGAGAGTTGAATGGATAAAGTACCTAACCTACTCTGGGTGAATAGTACGGCTACCAGACACACACCAACTTTAAAGTTTGGCAGCTTCACAAGGATCTTCAACCTCTTTTTTTTTCCTAATCATTTTTATTTTTGTTTTATCCTTTTAAACTTATTATTATTCTGTATTTTTAAAATTACAGATTTTTGTTACATCTATGTCGAGGGGGTTTGGTGTGATTACAAATTAAAAATGTATTAACTATTGTTCCTGTTTATTAATTTGAATGAAAAAAGTTTAGGAACTTAAAGAGACTTTTAGTTGTTTGGACACTTGAAACTAAGATCTTAAAATAATTTTGCTTTTACGATTTAAATTATAAATATTAGAACTAATTATCATAGATCAAAGTATCGTTTCCACTGTATGTTTCGGTGTGCTAAATATTACAAAATTCTTCTCTATGTTTCGAAATCTTTCTTTAAGTTTTGGACAATTCGTAAAATCTGTTAGTGCAATAGAGGTAGAAAATCTCGTGTCTTTCTTTTCCTTGGAATGAAAAGTGGAGACGTTTCAATATTTTTCGAGGAAAAGAAAAGAAACTTTGATATATGCTAATTATATGTTGATGTCAAATAAAGTTATTTTGATGTTAGTTTTAATTTTTACATCTAACTTTAAAATTTTATGTAGGCATTTTAAAATGATAATGTCTAAACTATATAACATTACACTATGGACATAATAAATAAATGTGGTATACTCTCTGTTATAAACACTACATTTACACACATCGTGAAATATTTTACTCACTAGAGAGGTGTAGCATAATATCATGCGACATTTACAATAGGGGTGGGCACCTATAATAAGAATTGGCGTGGCTCAATACATGTTCACTGAGTATGAGAGTCGACACTCGACCTAACGACATTTGGGATGTTTCTATTTATTGGTTTAGTCCGAGACTCGTCTTCAAATACTTGATTTTGTTTGAGACCCGATATATTGAGTATTGGGTAGGGCTTTTTTGTTGTTTCTAGATCTAGGAAATGGGAGTGAGAAAAACACCAAATTAAGTGCGAGTAGAGAAAACGACGCCCTAAGGCAAGAAGAAACCGCAAGAGCTTATCAAGTGAAGACGAAAATTGAGGACTGAACATGAGAGACGAACACTGAAGGGAGACGACGTGTGCCAAAAATGAAGAGAGAGAGAGAGAGAGAGAGAGAGAGAGAGAGAGAGAGAGAGAGAGAGAGATTTTGTGAAGTGTGTGTTCCAGATGGCACAGACTGGTTTGTTCCTATGTAATGAACTGTCCTCAGTGGCAACGAATGGATCCGTTGTCACTGGTAGGTAAGCGACAATAAATTCTTCCATTTCCCATTGCTGACACAAAAACTAAATGTAAGGGATTAATCCCTTGCCATTTATAGTAAAGGATTAACCTCTTGCAATTGGTCAAAATGCGTTAATGTGTTTTAACCAGAAAAATGGCAATAGGTCGATCTCTTGCTACCAACAACAAGGGATTAAATCCATTGCTCATTCTCCTCGTAGCAGCGGATTGGTATATTTGCTCAGTGTGGCAACATATCAATCTCCATGACGCCAATATCGATGCCTTTCATCGTTTTTCAAAATATTATATTTTTAATGTGCAATAAGAAAGAGATACATCTGTCTCTCCATTTTTAGGGACAAGTTTTCCTTCTTACTACATTCATTGCATTCATAAATCTAGAAACAAATGATATCCCCTCATAATTAGCGAAGGGTACTTTTTAGTTCCTAATTTATGTAAAATCCTTCCAAATTAAGAAGAGATTGCTATCTGTTTCTAATTTTTGCTTGTTAATTGAGCGTCTTTTTTAGCGTCGATTCAAAAATATTCTTCACATACTCTTAACTTTTTGCAATGAATAATGTGAAAATGGCGGTTTGGTGAAGTATTATCTTTTGCCAGTTTTCCTACTAAAAAACGACGTCAATTCAACATATACTGAAAACATAAATATCACTTTCCCTTTTAAAATCTAAATAAGGAACTTTACATATATAAAAACGTCATGCGTAGTCGATTACATATACATAATAAAATATTATGTTTATGTGGTTGCGTTCATGAACTAAAGATAATCTTGCATGTGAGCTTTGTGAAGATCGTTGGAATGATGCTCCATGTTAAAATAGAATAAGATATTTTTTTTTTCAGTTTTTTATATATCTCAACTAAACCAGATCGAATTAACAGAAAGGATGTTAACTACTAACCGTAACTGATAATTGATGATCTTATTCTTTAAAGATCCCAAGCTCGACTTCTAAAATATTTTCATTTTTTTGCTTAAACGATGTATAATTTTCTTTTTTGACGAACAATGGATATTCTTACATTCTAGTGAAGAGTGAACTTGAGAGACGAGCACTGAAGGGAGACGACGTGTGACAAAGAGAGAGAGAGAGAGAGAGAGAGAGAGAGAGAGATTCGTGTGGGGAAATTTTTAGGTGGGCTAGGTCCATGAGTTAACTCATAGACCTTGTGGCCCTTATTTAATCTTGTCTTTTACATTTATAATAACAAAAATAACTTTTCTCTCTCCTCCATGTTCATACTCTCTCCCCCCCATGTCCACTTTCAAGAAAATAACTTCAGACCATTGCAAATCCTTCTCAAGAAGGCAAAGGAACTGAAGAAATAAAACAAAAAAAAAAAAGAAATAAAGAAAACTCTTTATAAGCATTACAAATCAGTCCTTGAATTTTCACGGGCAAAGGAAAAATTGACTCTGCTTTGATTTTAATTGCTTGACAATTTGTATTGATTTTCATTCGTGAAAATGACATGAATGGTAAAACAAAATTCATATTACGTTAAAGAGAAAAAGTATGATTTGAATAGAAAAATGAATAATATGTCATGCTAAGGTGGAAATATAAGACATTTTTTGTTTGGTTTTGTCAATTTTTTGTTTTCAGTTTTATCTTTGGTTTGTCTAGTAATTTTATTTTCATTTTCTGTTTTTTCTTAAATTATAAATTCAGTTATATATTTAACTTCATTAATGAGCTCAAATTAATATATTGGATTTGAATCTTCTTTTCTTTATGAAGAGGGGAGAGAGATGTTTTCATTTAGAAATACCGAAAGAGATGAATGTGGGAGGACAGAGAAATCTTCTTCTTTTAATTTATTATTAATAAATGCCATGTTTTAATGAGGGCCACAAGGTCCATGAGTTTACTCATGGACCTAGCCCACCTAAATATTTTCCATTCATGTGTGTGTTTTCTCAATGTGTGAAGTGTCTGTTCTAGATGACACGAATAGGTTTGTTCCTACGTAATGAACCGTCTCTAAGGCAACGAATGGATTTGTTGTCACTTGCATATATGCAACAACAAATTCTTCCATTGCCATTGGCGACAACCAATTTAAGGTCAAGTGATTAATTCATTACCAATTATAGTACAAAAATTAATTAGTTGGTATTTGTCAAAACACATTAATGGGTTTCGACCATGAAAATGGCAACAGGTCGATCCCTTGTTACCGATGGCAAGGAATTAAATCCATTGCTCATTCTCTTGGTAGCGACAGATTGGTTTATTGCTCAGTCTGTCGACATATCGATCTATTGCTCAATGGCACTAGTATCGACGCGTTTCTTCTTTTTCCAAATATTAAGTTTTGGTTTATTACTCAGTGTGTCGACATATCGATCTATTGCTCAACGGCACCAATATCGACGCCTTTCTTCTTTTTTCAAATATTATATTTTTAATTTGCTATCAGAAAGAGATTCAACATTTCTTATAAGTTTCCATTTTTAGGGACTAATTGTCCTTCTTACTTTGCGTTGCTATATTTAGGAAGAAATGATATCCCTTCATAGTTAGTGAAGGGTACTTTTAGTTCTTGATTTATGTACAATCTTTCCTAACTAGGGGATTGCTGTTTGTTTCTAACTTTTGTTTATTAATTGAGCGTCTCACTCTCTTTCTTTCTTTCTTTGTTTTTTTTTTCTTTTGTCGGGATTTAATGATATTCTTCAAATACTCTAACTTTTTGCTTATGAAAAATGACGATTTTGGTGAAGTGATTGTCTTTCTTCATTTAAACTAACTTTGTCAAAAAGAAGAAGAAAAAAAAAAAACGTCAATTCGACATTGTTGAATTACACACTCTGATCGAAGAACAACTGAAAAGAATAATAGAGAAGTTTTATTGAATCGAATTGGTGAATGTTGATTGAGAGTCTCATCAATTCTAAAATCTAAAATTACAAAAGTGATCTAAAATCATAAACTTAAGTGATATGTATATTAAACAGTTAATAACCAAAGCTGCTTAACTTAGAAGTTCGGTGTGCAACGGTCATAACGACAATTTAAAAATTTACGAAAGTGGAACCGCGTTTTGTTGAATACGCTCGAGAAACATATAATGAAAACATAAGAAGAATCACTCTCTTTTAAAATCTAAATAAGGAATTTTACATATATAAAAATGTCATGAGTAGTCAATTATATATATATATATACAGTATAAAATAATATTTTTATCTGTGTTTGTATTTGCGGACTAAAGATAATCTTGCACGTGAGCTTTGTGAAGATCGTTGGAACGACGCTCCGTGATAGAATAGAGTAAGACAATATTTTTCAAATTTTTATAACTAAACAAGATCGAGCTATTACAGAACAAGTGATGTTTACTAATAATCGATGATTTTATTCTTTAAAGATCCGCAGAGCTCGACCCAAAATATTTTCACTTGTTTCGCTTTAACGATGTATAATTTTCTTTTTTGCTGAACAATGGATATTCTTACATTTTAGTTGAGTTATTTTCATGTTTAAGTTTCAAAACAATGTTAATAATTCAATTCACATGTGTAATATTTTGTCACCGTAAAAGACCCAGTAGAGAAAATTCAGTAACTCAGCAAGAAGTCCCATTTCAAGTACACGTTTTCAGACAAAAAAAGAAAAAAGAAAAAAGGAAAACAAAAACAGAAGTCGGATTGGGTAGCTAGCCCTCAAACCCTCTCTATATAAAGCCGCTCCATTTTTTTCTTTCACCACCTTCCGTCAGATTAGGGTTTTAAAACATTTCCAATACATTGAAAAAAACGATGGCTTCTTCTTCATCAGCGCCGCCAAAGAAGGTCACCTTGACGAGTTCTGACGGCGAAACGTTCGAGGTTGAAGAGGCTGTGGCTCTTCAATCGATTACTCTAAGAAACATCATCGAGGACAGCTGCGTCGACAACAGCATACCTGTTCCTAAAGTCACCTCCGAGATCCTGACCAAGGTGATTGAATACTGCAAACGCCACGCCGAGAATCCTGTTGACAACGATGCTTTGAAGGCGTTTGATGCCGAGTTCGTCAAAGTTGATGTACCCATGCTGTTGGAGCTGACTTTGGTATATATATATATACGATCGATCTCACTTGCTATTTATTTTTAGTGTTTGATTAATTCATCCTTTGCATGTATATATATGTGTTGTTATTAATTTGGGCCCTAGCTAGATTACTGTTGTTGTTATTGAGATCGTTAAGTAATTACTCATGATATACATTTGTTGTGTGATTAATTGTATTCGTTGTGATGTGTATAAGGCTTCGTTTGTTTAGCTATACATGAAAGAGTTACTTCCGAGCCTAATGAACTTCTTAACCACTTGGTTTAGTCTGTTTTTGAAAGATAATGTATATCGAATATATAGTGAATTAGATAGCATGTGTTTTGAAATATAAAAGGAAATCTTACTCATCAAGATTTTTTCATGAAGATTGTTGAATTCATTATAAGGTAGTTAAGAAATCTGGGTTATAATTATTATTTACCGATTACGTGAAGTTCACGATCGAACTTCAATGAAGAAGGGTAGAATTTAATCATTTAGATTTCTTGATTGTGACTGCGGAGCTGCAAGTAGTGTACATCGTTCCACGACAGGCACTGGGACCCTCTACCTTAAATTGTCGGGTATTTTCGGTACTACGTAAAATTTAATAAGACTTGCATCTATAACATAAATAGCCTTTTTTTTATATAATTGTCGTCTAACTCATCAAAATCACTTAAAACTCCTGGCTTGTTTGCACCTTAAACATAGTTATTCGATGAACTAGCTAAGCAAATCTCTCTGTCTTCTCTTGTTTATTGCTTTTTGTGTATGAGTTTTTATCTTCGTAAATGTAACGCTGCCTTTGTGTTTTTTTGATTTGCTCAGGTAGAATTGTTACATCTAGTCTAGTAACTTTGTTTGGTTTTTACTAAAATGAGGGTTTTACTTAGGACATCTAGAGCCATATGCTACTAAGTGCAATATTTATCATTGAGGGTAGCAGTTGTCTCTTATTCAGGACTATTGTAGTCTATTATCTACACCCATTACTCTCGGTTATTCTCTTGCCTAGTTTTTGATATTGCATACCAAAATTTGAGTAATATTTCCTGTTTAGTTGATGGTTTTATGTTTTGTTTCAGGCTGCAAACTATTTGAACATCCAAAGCCTATTTGAACTCATGTGCGATACTATCGCAGACATGATAAAGGGGAAGACCACGGAGCAAATCCGAGAGACGTTCAACATAGAGAATGACTATACTCCTGACGAAGAAGCGGAGGTTCGAAGGGAGAATGCTTGGGCATTCGAGTGATATATGTTGCTATGTGCAGAGTTTAATTTGCTGTGTTTTTATTAATTAGTTTGTTCTGGAGTTGGATGTCATTAGTTTTAGTATATCTATTTTGTTCTGGACACATGTTTGAAGGAGCATTGTGCTCATACTTTTAATTTTAAAGGAGGAATTGTGATTTTATTTCATTTTTATATGTGTATTAAAACTATTCAGTTATTAAGTAAGCGAAAGAGAAATAATTATTCTCACAATTGTCCCTAATTAATACAAATTTTTCTGGGAGAGAACAACCTGAGTCATAAAAGTTATAATGAAGATTATTTTTTTATGTTGATTGAATATTCCGAAAGCGAAAACATTCAAGCATAGCAATAAAAAGTAGAATAATCAATATTGTTATATTAGTAAGAATACAAACTTGATCATAAAAATAATGTAATAAGCTTATTCGTTAGAAATATATATTTCATTTTAAAGTAAATTATTTTGCAAAATTTTCACAAGGGTTGTATGATGATCAAGTTCGCAATCACACTTCCCCGATTAAACCGAGAATTCAAGTCTTTTGATCGGCTGAGATATATTGGATGGGATTGAGTACCCGTTATTCCCAAAAGTTACATCATATTGCATAAGCATAAAGAAGATACTCAAACAAGGGGATAAAATTCTACCTTATAACAAAAGAAAATTTAACTTGTACGTATTGTTAAATCTATCTTGCTAGCATGTTTTAACTTGTTAATTTTCTTCCTCAGCGGTTAGCATAATGCCATAAACACAAGATATTATTTCATGCAACCGTTGCACGACGAGGTGGCACAACAAGTCGATTACTAGTGTAAATGCACGGTTGAAATGAGATTGTGAGGTGGTTGGTGCCTATGTTTTTGAGGGCATTTTCGATATTTCAGATTTTACCCAGTTTAAGCAATTTTAACTGCCCAAAAGAAAAGCTTTTAAGTCAGACTTCTTAAAACAAAATGCAAAGCAAATCCAGTAGGAAAAAAAGCGACCAAACTCCTCTTCTCTTTCAGCTCCATCCAAGCTCCAATTCCAGTTCATTTCCAGTTTGTTGTAGTGGCGTTCATGCGCTATTTCAGCCGCCATATCAGGTGAGTTCCAGGCGGGGATTTATCAGTGAAATCGAAACTCTAAGATTGAAATCAACTCTGAAAATCAAACCCTAAATCAAAGATTTAAAAAATCGAACTGAAATCAAAACCTTAAGAGATGAAAATGGAGAAAAGTGACATTGAAAACATCGCTTAAAATGGCGCCTGAATCCCACCGGAGAGTCGTCTGAAAATGGAGCTTTGATGAAGCGAAACTGAGGTCGTGATGGAGCAGTGTTCGATTCTACTTTGCGATTTTTTTTGTTTTTTTTTTTTTATAAATGAAATTTGATTTCAAAACTTTTGCAGAAGTAGTAAAAAGACGAGTAAAGGAGTTTGATAATCTGTATTTTTGGGTAGTCAAAATTAAACCTTATAAATCTGTATTAAAAACTTTTAAAAATAAATGTTCGATTCTGATTAAAAACTTTTGTAGAAGTAATAAACATTTACTTTGGCAGTCAAAATTGCAAAATAAATTGGGGTAAAACCTGAAATACCGAAAACACCCTCAAAAGCACATTCAAATACAAATTGCGGTGTAAGTTGCAAAAAAGTTACAATTCGTGGTGTAATTTGCTTGCAATTGCAATTTGTGGTGTAATCCGCAAAAACCTTACAATTCGCGGTATGAATTTGCTATTAGCTCAGTGATTGATTCATTGCCAATTATAGTAAAAGATTTATTAGTTGCTATTTGTCTAAGCGCATTAATGGGTTTCGACCATGAAAATGGCAACAGGTCGATCCCTTGTTACCGATGGCAAGGAATTAAATCCATTGCTCATTCTCTTGGTAGCGACAGATTGGTTTATTGCTCAGTCTGTCGACATATCGATCTATTGCTCAATGGCACTAATATCGACGCGTTTCTTCTTTTTCCAAATATTAAGTTTTGGTTTATTACTCAGTGTGTCGACATATCGATCTATTGCTCAACGGCACCAATATCGACGCCTTCATTCTTTTTTCAAATATTATATTTTTAATTTGCTATCAGAAAGAGATTCAACATTTCTTATAAGTTTCCATTTTTAGGGACTAATTGTCCTTCTTACTTTGCGTTGCTATATTTAGGAAGAAATGATATCCCTTCATAGTTAGTGAAGGGTACTTTTAGTTCTTGATTTATGTACAATCTTTCCTAACTAGGGGATTGCTGTTTGTTTCTAACTTTTGTTTATTAATTGAGCGTCTCACTCTCTTTCTTTCTTTCTTTGTTTTTTTTTTTCTTTTGTCGGGATTTAATGATATTCTTCAAATACTCTAACTTTTTGCTTATGAAAAATGACGATTTTGGTGAAGTGATTGTCTTTCTTCATTTAAACTAACTTTGTCAAAAAGAAGAAGAAAAAAAAAACGTCAATTCGACATTGTTGAATTACACACTCTGATCGAAGAACAACTGAAAAGAATAATAGAGAAGTTTTATTGAATCGAATTGGTGAATGTTGATTGAGAGTCTCATCAATTCTAAAATCTAAAATTACAAAAGTGATCTAAAATCATAAACTTAAGTGATATGTATATTAAACAGTTAATAACCAAAGCTGCTTAATTTAGAAGTTCGGTGTGCAACGGTCATAACGACAATTTAGAAATTTACGAAAGTGGAACCGCGTTTTGTTGAATACGCTCGAGAAACATATAATGAAAACATAAGAAGAATCACTCTCTTTTAAAATCTAAATAAGGAATTTTACATATATAAAAATGTCATGAGTAGTCAATTATATATATATATATATACAGTATAAAATAATATTTTTATCTGTGTTTGTATTTGCGGACTAAAGATAATCTTGCACGTGAGCTTTGTGAAGATCGTTGGAACGACGCTCCGTGATAGAATAGAGTAAGACAATATTTTTCAAATTTTTATAACTAAACAAGATCGAGCTATTACAGAACAAGTGATGTTTACTAATAATCGATGATTTTATTCTTTAAAGATCCGCAGAGCTCGACCCAAAATATTTTCACTTGTTTCGCTTTAACGATGTATAATTTTCTTTTTTGCTGAACAATGGATATTCTTACATTTTAGTTGAGTTATTTGCATGTTTAAGTTTCAAAACAATGTTAATAATTCAATTCACATGTGTAATATTTTGTCACCGTAAAAGACCCAGTAGAGAAAATTCAGTAACTCAGCAAGAAGTCCCATTTCAAGTACACGTTTTCAGACAAAAAAAGAAAAAAGAAAAAAGGAAAACAAAAACAGAAGTCGGATTGGGCAGCTAGCCCTCAAACCCTCTCTATATAAAGCCGCTCCATTTTTTTCTTTCACCACCTTCCGTCAGATTAGGGTTTTAAAACATTTCCAATACATTGAAAAAAACGATGGCTTCTTCTTCATCAGCGCCGCCAAAGAAGGTCACCTTGACGAGTTCCGACGGCGAAACGTTCGAGGTTGAAGAGGCTGTGGCTCTTCAATCGATTACTCTAAGAAACATCATCGAGGACAGCTGCGTCGACAACAGCATACCTGTTCCTAAAGTCACCTCCGAGATCCTGACCAAGGTGATTGAATACTGCAAACGCCACGCCGAGAATCCTGTTGACAACGATGCTTTGAAGGCGTTTGATGCCGAGTTCGTCAAAGTTGATGTACCCATGCTGTTGGAGCTGACTTTGGTATATATATATACGATCGATCTCACTTGCTATTTATTTTTAGTGTTTGATTAATTCATCCTTTGCATGTATATATATGTGTTGTTATTAATTTGGGCCCTAGCTAGATTACTGTTGTTGTTATTGAGATCGTTAAGTAATTACTCATGATATACATTTGTTGTGTGATTAATTGTATTCGTTGTGATGTGTATAAGGCTTCGTTTGTTTAGCTATACATGAAAGAGTTACTTCCGAGCCTAATGAACTTCTTAACCACTTGGTTTAGTCTGTTTTTGAAAGATAATGTATATCGAATATATAGTGAATTAGATAGCATGTGTTTTGAAATATAAAAGGAAATCTTACTCATCAAGATTTTTTCATGAAGATTGTTGAATTCATTATAAGGTAGTTAAGAAATCTGGGTTATAATTATTATTTACCGATTACGTGAAGTTCACGATCGAACTTCAATGAAGAAGGGTAGAATTTAATCATTTAGATTTCTTGATTGTGACTGCGGAGCTTCAAGTAGTGTACATCGTTCCACGACAGGCACTGGGACCCTCTACCTTAAATTGTCGGGTATTTTCGGTACTACGTAAAATTTAATAAGACTTGCATCTATAACATAAATAGCCTTTTTTTTATATAATTGTCGTCTAACTCATCAAAATCACTTAAAACTCCTGGCTTGTTTGCACCTTAAACATAGTTATTCGATGAACTAGCTAAGCAAATCTCTCTGTCTTCTCTTGTTTATTGCTTTTTGTGTATGAGTTTTTATCTTCGTAAATGTAACGCTGCCTTTGTGTTTTTTTGATTTGCTCAGGTAGAATTGTTACATCTAGTCTAGTAACTTTGTTTGGTTTTTACTAAAATGAGGGTTTTACTTAGGACATCTAGAGCCATATGCTACTAAGTGCAATATTTATCATTGAGGGTAGCAGTTGTCTCTTATTCAGGACTATTGTAGTCTATTATCTACACCCATTACTCTCGGTTATTCTCTTGCCTAGTTTTTGATATTGCATACCAAAATTTGAGTAATATTTCCTGTTTAGTTGATGGTTTTATGTTTTGTTTCAGGCTGCAAACTATTTGAACATCCAAAGCCTATTTGAACTCATGTGCGATACTATCGCAGACATGATAAAGGGGAAGACCACGGAGCAAATCCGAGAGACGTTCAACATAGAGAATGACTATACTCCTGACGAAGAAGCGGAGGTTCGAAGGGAGAATGCATGGGCATTCGAGTGATATATGTTGCTATGTGCAGAGTTTAATTTGCTGTGTTTTTATTAATTAGTTTGTTCTGGAGTTGGATGTCATTAGTTTTAGTATATCTATTTTGTTCTGGACACATGTTTGAAGGAGCATTGTGCTCATACTTTTAATTTTAAAGGAGGAATTGTGATTTTATTTCATTTTTATATGTGTATTAAAACTATTCAGTTATTAAGTAAGCGAAAGAGAAATAATTATTCTCACAATTGTCCCTAATTAATACAAATTTTTCTGGGAGAGAACAACCTGAGTCATAAAAGTTATAATGAAGATTATTTTTTTATGTTGATTGAATATTCCGAAAGCGAAAACATTCAAGCATAGCAATAAAAAGTAGAATAATCAATATTGTTATATTAGTAAGAATACAAACTTGATCATAAAAATAATGTAATAAGCTTATTCGTTAGAAATATATATTTCATTTTAAAGTAAATTATTTTGCAAAATTTTCACAAGGGTTGTATGATGATCAAGTTCGCAATCACACTTCCCCGATTAAACCGAGAATTCAAGTCTTTTGATCGGCTGAGATATATTGGATGGGATTGAGTACCCGTTATTCCCAAAAGTTACATCATATTGCATAAGCATAAAGAAGATACTCAAACAAGGGGATAAAATTCTACCTTATAACAAAAGAAAATTTAACTTGTACGTATTGTTAAATCTATCTTGCTAGCATGTTTTAACTTGTTAATTTTCTTCCTCAGCGGTTAGCATAATGCCATAAACACAAGATATTATTTCATGCAACCGTTGCACGACGAGGTGGCACAACAAGTCGATTACTAGTGTAAATGCACGGTTGAAATGAGATTGTGAGGTGGTTGGTGCCTATGTTTTTGAGGGCATTTTCGATATTTCAGATTTTACCCAGTTTAAGCAATTTTAACTGCCCAAAAGAAAAGCTTTTAAGTCAGACTTCTTAAAACAAAATGCAAAGCAAATCCAGTAGGAAAAAAAGCGACCAAACTCCTCTTCTCTTTCAGCTCCATCCAAGCTCCAATTCCAGTTCATTTCCAGTTTGTTGTAGTGGCGTTCATGCGCTGTTTCAGCCGCCATATCAGGTGAGTTCCAGGCGGGGATTTATCAGTGAAATCGAAACTCTAAGATTGAAATCAACTCTGAAAATCAAACCCTAAATCAAAGATTTAAAAAATCGAACTGAAATCAAAACCTTAAGAGATGAAAATGGAGAAAAGTGACATTGAAAACATCGCTTAAAATGGCGCCTGAATCCCACCGGAGAGTCGTCTGAAAATGGAGCTTTGATGAAGCGAAACTGAGGTCGTGATGGAGCAGTGTTCGATTCTACTTTGCGATTTTTTTTTTTTTTTTTTTTTTTTATAAATGAAATTTGATTTCAAAACTTTTGCAGAAGTAGTAAAAAGACGAGTAAAGGAGTTTGATAATCTGTATTTTTGGGTAGTCAAAATTAAACCTTATAAATCTGTATTAAAAACTTTTAAAAATAAATGTTCGATTCTGATTAAAAACTTTTGTAGAAGTAATAAACATTTACTTTGGCAGTCAAAATTGCAAAATAAATTGGGGTAAAACCTGAAATACCGAAAACACCCTCAAAAGCACATTCAAATACAAATTGCGGTGTAAGTTGCAAAAAAGTTACAATTCGTGGTGTAATTTGCTTGCAATTGCAATTTGTGGTGTAATCCGCAAAAACCTTACAATTCGCGGTATGAATTTGCTATTAGCTCAGTGATTGATTCATTGCCAATTATAGTAAAAGATTTATTAGTTGCTATTTGTCTAAGCGCATTAATGGGTTTCGACCATGAAAATGGCAATGGGTCGATCCCTTGTTACCGATGGCAAGGAATTAAATCCATTGCTCATTCTCTTGGTAGCGACAGATTGGTTTATTGCTCAGTGTGGCGACATATCGATCTACTGCTTAATTGCTCCAATATCGACTCGTTTCTTTTTTTTTTTTCAAATATTATATTTTTAATTAGCTATCAGAAAGAGATTCAACATTTCTTATAAGTTTCTGTTTTTAGGGACTAATTTTCCTTCTTACTTTGCGTTCCTATATTTAGGAACAAATGATATCCCTTCATAGTTAGTGAAGGGTACTATTAGTTCTTGATTTATGTACAATCTTTCCTAACTAGGGGATTGCTGTTTGTTTCTAACTTTTGTTTGTTAATTGTGCGTCTCTCTCTCTATTTCTTCCTTTTTTTTCTTTTGTCTGGATTTTAGAATATCTTTTGTCTGGATTTAAAAGATTCTTCAAATACTCTAACTTTTTGCTTATGAAAAATGACGATTTTGGTGAAGTGATTGTCTTTCTTCACTTTACCTAACTTTGTCAAAAAGAAGAAAAAAAGACGTCAAGTTCGACATTGTTGAATTAGACAATCTGATCGAAGAACAACTGAAAAGAATAACAGAGAAGTTTTATTGAATCAAATTTATGATTGTTCATTGAGAATCTCATCAATTCTAAAATCTAAAATTACAAAAGTGATCTAAAATCATAAACTTAAGCGATATGTATATTAAACAGTTAATAACTAAAGTTGCTTAATTTAGAAGTTTGGTGTGCAACGGTCATAACGACAATTTAAAAACTTTACAAAAGTGGAACCGCGTTTTGCTGAATACCCTCAAAAACATATAATGAAAAATAAGAAGAATCACTCTCTTTTAAAATCTAAATAAGAAATTTTACATATATAAAAATGTCATGAGTAGTCAATTATAAATACAGTATAAAATATTATTTATATCTGTGTTTGTATTCGCGGACTAAAGATAATCTTGAATGTGAGCTTTGTGAAGATCGTTGGAACTATGCTCCGTGATAGAATAGAGTAAGACATTTTTTTCAAATTTTTATATATCTTCACTAAACAAGATCGAGGTAACAGAGCAAATGATTTCTACTAATAATCGATGATTTTATTCTTTAAAGATCAGCAGAGCTCGACTTCCAAATTATTTTCCCTTGTTCGCTTTAACGATGTATAATTTTCTCTTTAGCCGAACAATGGATATTCTTACATTCTAGTCTATTTTCATGTTTAAGTTTCCAAAACAATGTTAATAATTCAATTCACAAGAGTAATATTTTGTCCTGGACCGTAAAAGACCCATTAGAGCAAATTCAGTAACTCAGCAAGAAGTCCCATTTCAAGTACACGTTTTAAGACAAAAAAAAAAAAAAAAAAAAACGGAAAACAACACAGAAGTCGCAATTGTGTTATTACACCTGCAGGAGTCGGATTGAGCAGCTAGCCCCCAAACCCTCTCTATATAAAGCCGCTCCATTTTCTTTTTTTTCCTTTGACCACCTTCCGTCTTCAGTTGTTTCTCTCAGATTAGGGTTTTAAAACATTTCCAATACATTGAAAAAAAAACGATGGCTTCGTCTTCATCAGCGCCGCCAAAGAAGATCACCTTGACGAGTTCCGACGGCGAAACATTCGAGGTTGAAGAGGCTGTGGCTCTTCAATCGATTACTCTAAAAATTATCATCGAGGACAGCTGCGTCGACAACAGCATACCGGTTCCTAAAGTCACCTCCGAGATCCTCACCAAGGTGATTGAATACTGCAGACGCCACGCCGAGAATCCCGTCGACAACGATGCTTTGAAGGCGTTTGATGCCGAGTTCGTCAAAGTTGATGTACCCATGCTGTTTGAGCTGACTTTGGTATATATACGATTGATCTCACTTGCTATTTATTTTTGGTGTTTGATTAATTCATCCTTTGCATGTATATATATGTGTTGTTATTAATTTGGGCCCTAGCTAGATTACTGTTGTTGTTATTGAGATCTTTCAGTAATTACTCATGATATAAATTTGTTGTGTGATTAATTGTATTGTACTCGTTCCTTCATTTGTTTAACCATATACGAAAAAGTTACTTCATCCTCGTGAACTTCTCAACCACTTGGTTTAGTTCGTTTTTGAAAGACAATGTATGTCGAATATATATTGAATTAGATAGCATGTGTTTTGAAATATAAAAGGAAACCTTACTCTTCAAGTTTTTTCATGAAGATTGTTGAATTCATTATAAGGTAGTAAAGAAATCTGGGTTATAATTTTACCAATTACGTGAAGTCCACGATCGAACTTCAATTAAGAAGGGTAGAATTTAATCATTTAGATTTCTTGATTGGGGTTGTGGAGCTAGAAGTAGTGTACATCGTTCCACGACCGACACTGGTCCCCCCTACCTAAAATTGTCGGGTATTTTCGGTACTACGTAACATTTAATTAGACTTGCATCTATAACCTAAATAGCCTTTTTTTATATCATTTTCGTCTAACTCATCAAAATCACTTAAAACTCCTGGCTTATTTGCAACTTAGACATAGGTTATTCGATTTTTTTTTTTGATCAGCAAATGTTTTATTTATTCAAAGCAGTGGAGTACAAGGAATACTCCAAAGGGTTGATACAACAACAAGAAGCGACCAGTTAGCTCCGCAACATCGTTTGGGCAGCCAACTCAAATAAACCCCGATCACTAGAACAAATAACCAGAACAACAGGAAAGACAATGAGGCTTAACAAGTACAGAACAAAGGAGAGCTACACATAGGTTATTCGATGAACTAGCTAAACAAATCTATTTGTCTTTTTTTGTTTATTGCTTTTTGTGTAGGAGTATTTATCTTTGTATTGCTATGTAGCGCTGCCTTTTGTGCTCATTGTTTTTTGATTTGCTCAGGTAGAATCGTTACATCTAGTTTAGTAACTTTGTTTTGGTTTTCACTAATATAAGGGTTTGTCCTTTGGACATCTCTGAGTCATATGCTACTAAGTGCAATATTACTACACCCATCACTCTCGGTTATTCTCTTGCCTACTTTTTAACATTGCATACCAAAATTTGAGTAATATTTCCTATTTAGTTGATGGTTTTATGTCTTGTTTCAGGCGGCAAACTATTTGAACATCCAAAGCCTATTTGAACTCATGTCCGATACTATCGCGAACATGATAAAGGGGAAGACCACGGAGCAGATCCGAGAGACGTTCAACATAGATAATGACTTGGCTCCCGAGGAAGAAGCGAAGATCCGCAGGGACAATGCCTGGGCATTCGAGTGATACTGGCTTTGGAAATTTGCTAACCTTTCTGCTATGGTTTTATTAGTTATTTGGAGACGGACATAATCATTAGTTTTGGTTCGCATTTTGGATATCTTGGTCATTGCGGTGATGCTGGCTTTGTACTATTTGTTTATCTTTCTAGTATGCTTTCATAATTTGCGAATGCTACTTTCTTAGTTCCTAATTTATATATGTAAAATCCTTCCTAATAAGGAAGAGATTGCTATATCTGTTTCTAACTTTTGTTTGTCAATTGAGCGTCTTTTTAGCGTTGATTTAAAAATATTCTTCACGTATTCGAACTTTTTGCAGTGATAATATGAAAAATGGGGGTTTTAGTGAAGTGATTGTCTTTCTTCACTTTCTGTAACTTTTTTTAGAAAGAAATAAAAAACTACGATCAGTTCAACATATATAGAATGCACACATAAGAATCACTTTCTCTTTTAAAATCTGAATAAGAAGCTTTATATATATATGAGCATTGTTAAAATTGTTGAAATGGTGCCCTATGATAAAACAAAGTTAAACTTTTTTTCAAGTTTGCATATATCTTCACTAAAAAAGATCCAGTTAACATAAAAGATGACGTCAATCGTTAATCATAGGATTTGTTCTTTAAAGATCCGTAGAGCTCCACTTCCGAAATATTTTATCCTGTTTTCTTTAACGATATATAACTTTCTTTTTTGCTCGACCATAAATACATTCTATTTGAGTTATTTCCACGTTGAAGTTTCTACAATTTTTTTTTTTTAATTCAATTGAGTAAAATTTGTCAGGACAGTAAAAGACTTAGTAAAGATCTTCGTTATTTCGACACTCGAAACTAATTAAAATCTTTAAAAATAATGAATAATAGAACTAATTATACGTAAATGTTAAATAAAGTTAGAATAATATTTTGGTCATTTCAGTGATGCTGGCAATATACTATTTGTTTATCTTCTAGTATGGTTTTATTAGTCATTTTGGAGTCAGACATAGTCATTAGCTTCGGCACGTATTTTGGATATTTTGCTCAGGATACACTAATGTGCTCAATTTCTAGCACGGAATGAATGTTAATTGAAGTGAATATTAAAAATTGAAAGATTGAGATGAATCATCGATTATTAGTTGAGAATGGTGAGATGACTGAAAATGGCTGGACGTGGAAGGGGAGTTGGAGGTGTAATCTCTTTGAATGAGAACACGATATATTGCTTGAGATGAATATGATTATCAAAGATTTCATGCCTCAATGCGGGATACCAGATCGATAGTTTCGGAGTGCTGGAAGCAATGGCAATTTTTCTGTTAGATCATCCTACAACACCCTTTTGTTGACAGAAAACGGGTAATGTGATTCCATCGTGAAGGACATATGGTTGGTTAACACCCCACTAAAGATGGAGGGTGATTCTCAACAAAATTCCAGCCAAGTGCAACCTTCTTCGGAGGATTCAACCCGATCAGTACCACCTTAAGCTGCGATTTTTGTGGGTTTGAGGAGGACAATTAAGATCACTTGTTTTGTAAATGCGCTTTTGTGTATCAAATCCGGATACTAGTTTATAACTGGTCGGGTCTTCATTCAACTATTTGTGGGGATCCAAAATCACACTTGGATCTGTTCTTCGGATTATTCACCAAGGCTAAAAGGAATTCTGTCTTAAGATGAATATTGATCTTTGTTTTTTATTTTTATTTTTTTTGGTAAGACAAAGAAGATGTATTACAATAAATGAGTACAAGGGGTACTCAACTCTGACAAGTAAATCAGATCATTTCAATGCTAAACAAAACAATCCAACGGATTAAGATACCAATCGATGAATGTAAAAGAAAAATTATGGGTTTGTGCCTTCCTCCAGCTCCATGTACGGGTACGGACTTTAACCATCTCAACAATTTTAGCAGAATCAATTTCAATCCCGTTGAAAATCCTTTTGTTTCTTGACTGCCAAATAAGTTCAAGAACAAAACACCAAATCCCCTTCCACACATGTCTTCCTTTAATCCTTGAGAAAACAGCAACGTGTTGACTAAAATGCGTGAGAGAGTTGTTTGGCATTGCCAATGAGACCCCAATCCATTTATAAAATTCCATCCAAATTCCATGAATATTGATCTTTGTTGTTTGGATAATACGGTCAACAAGGAATGATTTATAGTTCAACGTAAGCTCCCTCAACAACAGGACATTGTGACATCCATCAAAGCGAGGATTTGTAGTTGGATTAGATCTAAACACTTAGCTTCTCTTTTTCATTTTTGAATGGTCGAACTCTCCTCTCCTTTATTCAATTTGATGTTGTAGAATCTTGTGGAGTATTCCTTATACTTCCTTTTGCTTAATAAGTTTTTATTGTTGATAAAAAAAAAAAAAAAGAATCTAAAGATTAAGTGAGAATCTATCAATCCAAATATCTGAAATTACAAAAGTGATCTAAAATAGTAAGTTAGGTGCTTAATAACTAAAGTTTCTTATTATAGAAGTTCGGCGCGCAACTGTCATAATGACCATTTAAAAACTTCCCAAAAGTGGAAACGCGATTTGAGAATCGCGTTTTTGCTGTTTAAGCTCAAGGAACTATTATGGAAACATAAGAAGAATAACTTTTTCTTTTAAAACTTAAATAAGGAACTCTACATATATAAAAATGTCATGAGTTGTCGATTATATCTTCATAATAAAATATTATTTTTATCCGTATTTGTGTTCGCAAACTAAAGATAATCTTGAATGTGAAGATCGTTAGAACGATGCTCTGCAATAAAATGGAATAAGACTTTTTATTTTTATTTTTATATATCTTCACTAAACAGGGTAGAGTTAACACAAAGGACGGTGTCAACTAATAATCGATGATTTTATTCTTAAAAGATCCGCAGAGCTCGACTTCCGAATTCTTTTCTCTTGTTTGCTCAAACATGTATAACTTTTATCTTTAGTAAAGAGTTTTATGGCAAACTTATCCGTCATTCAATATTGTGACGAACCATGTTGGTGACTACAACAATTAAAACAGAAAGTTCATGTGATGATGATTTAATGTTTTTATGACGAAATACTACAGCTCATGTGACAATTAGTTTGTCATATGAATTAACATTTTGTCACAATTATATGTGACGACAACAAAATTTCGTCACACAAAGATTTATGCGATGGGCCAATATGGTAAACTTTGTCCCGAAATACTTTATCGCATGAAGTTTATATGATGGATTTTTAGGATTAAATGATTATATTTGGCGTCGAAAAAAAAACACACACTTGTTTTAGTGTTGCTTCAAAATATTCTTCACATACTCTAACTTTTTGCAACGAATAACAAAAAAAAATGGCGGTTTGTTGAGTGACTGTGTTTTCTTCACTTTCTGTATTGTTGAAAAGAAGAAAAAATAAGACCAGTTCAACATAGAATGAAAATATAAATGAAAATATAAGAATCACTTTCTCTTTTAAAATCCGAATAAGGAAGATTACATGTATAAAAATGTGAGTAATCGAGTATTTATACATGATAAAGTAATATTTTTTGTCTGCGCTTGTGTTCGCAGACTAACGATAATCTTGAATGTGAGCTTTGTGAAGATTCCGTGACAGAATAGAGTAAGACAATTTTTTTCAAAACTTTTATATATCTTCACTAAACAAGGTCGAGCGATAACAGAACGGATGATGTCTACTAACAATCGATGATTTTATTCTTTAAAGATCCGCAGAGCTCGACCAAAGATATTTTCACTTGTTTGCTTTAACGATGTATAGTTTTCTTTTTTGCCGAACAATGGACGTTCTTACATTATAGTCGAGTTATTTTCATGTTTAAGTTTCAAGACAATGTTAATAATTCAATTCACATGAGTAATATTTTGTCTGGACCGTAAAAGACCCAGTAGAGCAAATTCAGTAATTCAGCAAGAAATCCCATTTCAAGTACACGTTTTAAGACAAAAAAAAAAAAAAAAAAAACGGAAAACAACACAGAAGTCGCAATTGTGTTATTACACCTGCAGGAGTCGGATTGAGCAGCTAGCCCCCAAACCCTCTCTATATAAAGCCGCTCCATTTTCTTTTTTTTCCTTTGACCACCTTCCGTCTTCAGTTGTTTCTCTCAGATTAGGGTTTTAAAACATTTCCAATATATTGAAAAAAACGATGGCTTCGTCTTCATCAGCGCCGCCAAAGAAGATCACCTTGACGAGTTCCGACGGCGAAACATTCGAGGTTGAAGAGGCTGTGGCTCTTCAATCTATTACTCTAAAAATCTTCATCGAAGACAGCAGCGTCGACAGCAGCATACCGGTTCCTAAAGTCACCTCCGAGATCCTCAGAAAAGTGATTGAATACTGCAAACGCCACGCCGAGAATCCCGTCGACAACGATGCTTTGAAGGCGTTTGATGCTGAGTTTGTCAAAGTTGATCTGCCCATGCTGTTTGAGCTGACTTTGGTATATATACGATCGATCTCACTTGCTATTTATTTTAGTGTTTGATTAATTCATCCTTTGCATGTATATGTGTTGTTATTAGTTTGGGCCCTAGATTACTGTTTTTGTTATTGAGATTTTTCAGGAGTTACTCATGATGTACATTTGTTGTGTGATTAATTGAATTGTATTCGTTCTGATGTGTATAAGGCTTCATTTGTTTAACTATATATGTAAAAGTTACTATATTCCGATCCTGATGAACTTCTTAACCACTTGGTTTAGTCAGTTTTTGAAAGATAATGTATATCGAATATATTATGAATTATATAGCATGTGTTTTGAAATATAAAAGGAAATCTTACCCTTCAATTTTTTTCATGAAGATTGTTGAATTCATTATAAGGTAGTTAAGAAATCTGGGTTATAATTATTATTTACCAATTACGTGAAGTTCACGATCGAACTTCAATTACGAAGGGTAGAATTTAATCATTTAGATTTCTTGATTGGGGTTGTGGTGCTAGATGTAGTGTACATCGTTCCACGACAGGCACTGGGGCCCCCTACCTAAAATTGTCGGGTATTTTCGGTACTACGTAACATTTAATTAGACTTGCATCTATAACCTAAATAACCTTTTCTTATATAATTGTCGTCTAACTTATCAAAATCACTTAAAACTCCTGGCTTGTTTGCAACTTAAACATAGTTATTCGATGAACTAGCTAAGCAAATCTCTCTGTCTTTTCTTGTTTATTGCTTTTTGTGTATGAGTTTTTATCTTCGTATTGCAATGTAACGCTGCCTTTTGTGCTCATTGTTTTTTGATTTGCTCAGGTAGAATCGTTACATCTAGTTTAGTAACTTTGTTTTGGCTTTCACTAATATAAGGGTTTGTCCTTTGGACATCTCTGAGTCATATGCTACTAAGTGCAATATTACTACACCCATCACTCTCGGTTATTCTCTTGCCTACTTTTTAACATTGCATACCAAAATTTGAGTAATATTTCCTGTTTAGTTGATGGTTTTATGTCTTGTTTCAGGCGGCAAACTATTTTAACATCCAAAGCCTATTTGAACTCATGTCCGATAGTATCGCAGACATGATAAAGGGGAAGACCACAGAGCAAATCCGAGAGATGTTCAACATAGAGAATGACTATACTCCTGATGAAGAAGCCGAGGTTCGAAGGGAGAATGCATGGGCATTCGAGTGATGCCTGGGCTTTATACTATTTGCTAATCTTTCTGCTATGCTTTTATTAGTGATTTGGAGCCAGACATAATCATTAATTAGTTTTGGTTCGCATTTTGGATATTTTGGTCATTCGGTGATGCTGGCTTTGTGCTATTTGTTCATCTTTCTAGTATGCTTTTACTAGTTATTTTGGAGTCAGACATAGTCATTAGTTTCGGTACGTATTTTGGAACAATTGATATCCTTTCATAATTTGCAAATGGTACTTTCTTATTTCCTAATTTATGTAAAATCCTTCCTAATAAGGAAGAGATTGCTATATCTGTTTCTAACTTTTCTTTGTTTATTGAGCGTCTTTTTCGCGTTGGTTTAAAAATATTCTTCACATATTCTAACTTTTTGCAGTGATAATATGAAAATGGGGGTTTTAGTGAAGTGATTGTCTTTCTTCACTTTCTGTAACTTTTTTTAGAAAGAAATAAAAAACTACGATCAGTTCAACATATATAGAATGCACACATAAGAATCACTTTCTCATTTAAAATCTGAATAAGAAGCTTTATATATATATGAGCTTTGTTAAAATTGTTGAAACGGTGCTCTATGATAAAACAAAGTTAACTTTTTTTTCAAGTTTGCATATATCTTCACTAAAAAAGATCCAGTTAACATAAAAGATGACGTCAATCGATAATCATAGGATTTATTCTTTAAAGATCCGCAGAGCTCCACTTCCAAAATATTTTATCCTGTTTTCTTTAACGATATATAACTTTCTTTTTTGCTCGACCGTAAATACATTCTATTTGAGTTATTTCCACGTTGAAGTTTCTAATTTTTTTTTTTAATTCAATTGAGTATGTTAGGACCGCAAGTCCAACACGATTTGAACTTGATTTAACAGTCAGGACTGCCAGGTCCAACTCGATTTATTTCCTTGTTTGCAAAATTAATTTAAAGGAAAATTCTATTTTATTTTAGTTTGATTTATTGACTGAATACTCAGTCTTGATTATATGGTAATTATCTTGTTAAAGACGAGTGAATATTTGGCTAAGTTTGTAAAGATTTAACTTGATCTTATAGAATCTTATCTTATGGAAAGTTAATCTTTATCAAACTCTTTGTATATATCCTTAAGTAATCTATTCCTTATGGAGTTCTTTCTCGTCTTTGGTGTGCAGATTCACGAAGATCATGAAGATCTTATCAAACGGAAACAAAGACTTATCAAAGGAAAAGACGCCTTATCAATGGAAAGATTCAGATATATTCGGAAAGACTCTGTCTCGGCTGGATATGGAGACTGGCCGAGATTCTAGAGATCTTTCAAAGAGAGCTATCTTATAAATAGTAGAAATCCTAGGAGTCAATGTAGAAAACTCGTGTAACGAAATATACATCATTAGGTGTTCTCTTTTTATTTTGAATTCTTAGTTTTCATCTCTTGATTCAATTCAAGAACGTGACGAGCTGACGAGAGTTGAAGGGAGTTCAACGGGAAAGGATTGCGCCAGTTAGAGGGATCTATACGTACATGCAGTTCGCTTGGAAGCTTGCTCATAAGAAGATCACTAGGGGAGTTTTGGTCTTACGGGTCAAACGGAGTAGACGCGAAAAAGGTTCCAGTGGTATCAACATTAGAGGGATTCTGTGTTAGAGTAAAACCATTAGGTGTAATAACTTTTGTCTGTTGAAAGAAGTTTGTCTCAGGCGAAAGCCTCGTGGATGTAGGACATAGTCCGAACCACGTTAAAAATATGTTGTCTTACTTTACTGTCTTATAGACCTGTCTAGACTAGGTATCGCAACTACTTCTTAAAACGTAAAGAATAAGACTTAAAGATCTATCAATTGGTATCAGAGCCTGTCACCTACTTACATTGGTGAGATTCTGGTTTTATTTTAGATCTTGCAGATTTGATGGCACAAAACGTGGAAGGATCATCATCATCAAAGCCACCACTTTTGAATGAGTTCAACTACTCATACTGGAAGGTCCGCATGAAAGCTTTCATCAAAAGGAACAATCAGAAAGCGTGGAAAAGCATTCTCAAATGATGGAGTCCACCAAAAGATGAAGATGGAAAGCCAAAGCTAGAGCTCGACAGGTCTGACGCAGAAGATATTGACGTGAGTTACAACTCCGTTGCAATCAATGCAATTTTAAATAGAGTCAACCTAAACCAGTTCAAACTGATTTCAAAGTGTGAATCGGCTAAAGATGCATGGAATTCCCTTCGCGTAGCCCATGAAGGTACCCCATCCGTGAAGAGATCCAAAAGACAAATCCTTGGTACACGGTTTGAGGAACTCAAAATGGAGGAACATGAAACAATAGCTCAATACAATGCCAAACTTAGAGACATTGCAAATGAAGCCTTCCTCCTTGGTGATGAGTACCGTGAGTCCAAACTTGTTCAGAAAACTCTTCGCACTTTGCCCTCAAGATTCGATATGAAAATTGAGGCGATTGAAGAAGCAAGAGACGTGGAGAACTTGTCACTTGAAGAGCTCATGGGTGCACTTTCAACATTTGAGTTGAAAAAGAATTTGAATGGAGTCACTACAAAAGGTGTTGCACTTAAAGCTGAAATCAAAGACAAACCTCAAAGTGACGATAAAGACGAGTTCGAGAAGTCTGTCGCCTTTCTCTCCAAAGGACTCCAAAAGTTTTCCAAATGGAAAAATAAAGGTACGAACACTTTCCCTTCAAACTCTGATAATTCATTAAAATATTTTGTTGCTAATGATCTTAGCTACAAAAGAAGAGGAAAAGGTGTTCAATGCAGGGAATGCCAAGGCTATGGTACATACAAACTGATTGTGCAAATCTTCTCCCGAAGAATAAAAACAAAGCCATGGTGTGCACCTGGAGTGATGAAGAGTCAACTGAAAGTGAAGATGAGGCAGGAGAAAAAGCAAATATTTCACTCTCCTCTGTCATTCGACATGACTCTCCACCTGTCGTGACTGACCAGGATGACTCTGAAGCTGCTTCTGAGAATAAAACGATGATATCCATATGCAATGATGACGAGTCAGATTTTTGTGACAATGAACCTGAAGAAAGAACATTCTTTGCCCTTTCTTCTATTTTTTATCATGACTTACCACCTGTCTTGTCTAGTTGTCTTGTCTAGTCAGGGAAACAACGATGATACTGAGGACGATGATTCCCCTGATCCATCTTCGGAAATCAGATTTCTTCAAAATTTGTTGTTTTCAGAAATACACTAGAACCTTGATCTTAAAAGACAAGTCATGGCCCTCAAAATTGATGTGTATAGTATAAAAGAATCCATCACCATTTTTGAGATCACCATTTTTGAGGATTTAGAGAAACACTTTCAGGATGTTCTTAAGGTTCTCGATAAGGTTGTCTCAGACAATCTGGACAAGGAGTCGGATCATCAAAGTCCTCGTCCCAACCATGCTGGTCTTGGTTACCATCCATCGATCCGTCTAAACAAGGAGAATTTTAGTTTATCTGATATAGATAAAATCTTAGTTTAGCACGTGCTCTTAACTGCTCACAGTCTCATACTTTTGATCATAGGTCCAGCCCAGTTCACAGGCCCAGTCCAGTTTTCTGGTCACGACATGTTCGCAAGTCTAGCAGAGTCTGTTATCATTGTGGTGATAAAGGACATATTCGTTCACGCTGTTCTGACTTCAAACAGAACTCATCGAGGAGCACAACAAAGAAACTTGTTGGACCACGAGTCACGACAACACAGAAGACTCCACGAAAAACAGTGTTAGATAACTCCGATGAAGATTCTAAGACAATGAATCACATAAGGGTGAAACGTTCTAATCATAAAAATATCTATTTTGCATTTTCCTCTGTTGGAAATGCCTCACCTGATTGTTGGTATCTTGACAGTGCATGCTCACATCACATGACAAGGAACAAAAACCTTTTGACTAACTATGTTACTGCTCCAAGTGGAATAGTTCAGTTTGGAAATGGTAAAAATGGTCAAGTGGTTGCAAAAGGAACACTCATTATCAACGGGTGTCCTAAGCTTAGCGATGTGTTCCACGTTGTTGGACTTGAGCAAAATTTGATTAACATAAGCCAGCTATGCGATCAAAAGATGGTTGTCACCATCTCACAAGATGAATGTCATGTGTTTGATAACCAAAGGTTTTGTGTTTTTATAGGAAAGCGGACTGCTGAAAATTGCTATACTCTAAAGCAGTCACGACTCCCTACAGAACAGTTCACAAACTCTGTTTGAAACAGACCTATTTCTCCTAAAGTTAGTGAACTAATGTTTTTTTATGGTTCGCAGGTTAGTCAAGGAGCCAACAGATTGGCCATAGATCAATCCAAGTGTGTTTAATATCCTATCAAGGACCTTGACCATGAAACTGCTGAACAATTGATGATTCCTTTGGCAACTCCTACATGGGTTGTCAATGAGACAAGAGGCAACTTCATAGACCTCAGGCTCTCCACTTCGGGAACAGAAAGTCATCTCTACCTAACTAAGCATAATCTTGTCATATTACTTGATATTGGTTGGGTTGATCACATGCTTAAGAACTTTAATTTTGTGCAAAGTGACGTTTTGGTCTTTAGTAACCACAACTGTTGTATTATCATTGCTCATAATCATGTTAAGCACTTATGCACACAACACACGGATATATGGCACCATCTCATAAGTGAGTTGGATGAAAATGAATGTGCAGTCATTAAGCATGTCGCGACTAGAAGACAAACTGCTGTTATTTATATGAAGAAACTTGTTTCACAAAGCTTTGAGACCCTCAGAATGTCTCTCAGCATTTGTCTTCACTAAGCGCTGGTCGCGTGCCCGATTTAACTAAGATGTTTTTATTTGTTGAACTAACTGTCATGACTTACTTGCAGACCTGTTGGACAGCCGGTTCTGGAGCGTACTTAGAACTGCATTGATACACAGTGCACATCTTTCCATCAGTTAAATCAGTGAAATCGAAGGATTTTGCAACGGGCAATTTTTGTTTTTTAATTTGTTTTTATTATCTCTTTGACATGGACATTGTCCACTTTTGCTACCTCATCACATCAAAAACAGAAGGATTGAGCATGAAAAGAAAAGAATGAGTGTGCAAAAGAGTTATGAAAAGAAAAGAACAAAGAGAGTATGAGCCAAAAGAAAAAGTGCTTCAAAAGAAAAATATATGGAGGAAAAAGCTGTCTAAACTCAATGAATATGTGTGAAAGCATTCAATTCATATCTCACGGTCATCACAAAATTGAAAAGAGCTACCATATTCTACATAAAGTTGTGAGCGAAAGCTACCTCTATGCAAAAGGCTCAAGTGTGTGTATATGGTGCAATTGTATTGTTTGAAAAGAGATATCTTGCAAAACGATTTTTGCCCCTTTCAAATCCTCTTCCCTTTCATCTGTTTATCATAGGAGAATTCACACACACACATTTTAATGTATTCATCTGGTTCATGAGTATTTTTCAGTTCTGGTTGTTCTATACTCAGTCTTACAGTCTGCCATGACAGGGTGTCTCGACATCCACTTACACCAGTTGAATCGGTACTCGGTGAGTTATGTGTAATTTGCTGAGTTACTTTCTGTTTGTTTCTTTTAATTTGTGTTTTAATTTAATCAGGTGCACTTTCAATTTTTAATTTAATTTGTCTTTAAGCGCGAGATGTTTAATTTTGGCATGTTTGTTTTCCCGTCTATCTTTTGCCACGTTTTTGTAGAGATTGAGTTGCACGTAATCTATTGGAATCTTTCCTTGATTAGTCTTGGTAAGAGTCCTATCACTTATGGGAAGTTGTCGATAATGATTATGGAAGAGATGATGCTGATTTGATTTTATCTATTTATATGTCTTTCCCTCATATCTCATGCCATCCTTACTATCTCTCTCTCTTGTGTTTATTTCTTTCGAGTGTGGTTGTTTATGTCTTTTTTTCTCACATTCGTTTCTCAAGAAAATCTTTAACATGGTGGAAAACAAGTCCACAGGTGAACCGTCCCAGTCGAACCCTCTAGTCGACTATGTAGTGAAACCTCCACGGACAACCCGTTGTCCAATGTCTTGCAACCGACGCCACTTTCCATTCGAATTCCACCAGATTATGTTCCACCAACGGCTAGTGTTGCTCCACCACCGCCGCAAGACACCACACCACCGCCACCGGCAACACAATCACCACAACGTGCCACACCATCTCAGGCACGAAAGTTCTCTCCTCCTTTGGATGACTCTCACTCTGTTCCGCCGCTGGAATACGCTACGCCGTCACCAGTGGTTCCGTCTCCTTAATGGACACCACCTGCACCTGTTCCTGCATCCTCTCGCTGCCACACTGCCGCGGCTAAAGGGAAGCAGAAGGCTCAACCTCCAAAGCGCACCCAATCTGCTCGCCAAAAATCCAAACCTGTTGCAGAGGGTGTCGCGAGTCGAGTCGGGACACGTACCAAGACTCCTACTCACAAACGTCCCCGATCCACCGCTGCTGCCTCGGACTCTGCTCCAATTGAGGTCTCGGACACCGATTCCAGTCATGTCCACAAACAACAGAAACGGCCAGCAAAGTCCTTGTCTGATGAGGCAAACCAGTCTGGCGACAAGTCCACTTTTGACGAAGGTAGTGAAGCCCAGTCTGAAGAAGCTGATGGAGGTTACGCCGTCCCTCCCCGAGTCCTACCGCCCGATGAGCCTTTCCGGGTGAAGAAGGCTATGTCTGACAGGTTTTACACGACTCATGCCAAACTCAGGTATACTCCTCTCGCTCGAAGCATTCCTGTTAATAAAGTCCAACTTCATGATGATTCTTATGCGGGTACGGGGGTTATTGAGTTTTTGGAAGGAAGAGGGTTTCTTGAATCCACTCGCAGGGTGCAACCGTTTGTAACCCAGATTGTGCACGAGTTTTATGGCAATCTAGATACTCAACTAGGCGTTCCAGACTCAGCCAAGGAACATTCAGCGTTCGTGAGGAACTACATCTTTCAGAGTAGTCCACAAATTCTGAATCTGCAGTTGGGGTCTCCTGATGTGAAAACCGGTCGCGACTCCGAGCTGGAACTGGAAGAAGACTTGGACGCAGTTGCATCAACCATAACCGGCGAACCCATGAAGTGGCCAAAGAATGGAAATCTCCAGCGAGGTTCTCTTTCTCCATGGTATGGCTTGATCTACAGAATTATGGTAAGAAATTGTTCCATATGTCCCATACTTCTACCGTGAGTCCTTTAACTGCTTCTGTCTTATTACGCATTGGTTCGAATGCCCCCATTAATCTGGGGAATCTGGTCTTTGAGAGAATTCAACTTGAAGTATTCGACCAAAAGATTAAGATGACCTTGGGATATCCATCATTGATTTACCGCACGCTCACATCTCAAATGGATACCCGGGTCAAGAAGGATACGATGACACGCAGGCCCAATCCTTATCATGCCCCGAGTCACCTTGTTCAAGCTCTTCTCGGTTCTCCGATCCGGCGACCTGTCCCACCTGCTCGGGATAATGAAGCTCGACCATCTGTTCCCCAAGGCAGTCTCGACAACCTACACTCGCAACTCGCTCGGATGATTACACTGTTGGAGTCCATGAGCCAGTCCCTTGCCCAATTAGCGGCAAAGCCTTGACTAGTTCTGGCAAAATGGGGGAGTAAGCCGAAAATGGAGAATGGGGGAGATTTTGAAGAATGGGAGAGATCTTTGAGGCTGCTGCTGTTTATCTTATGTTTTTATTTTATTATGTTTTTTTTCCCGCTTAAGAACAATGTTTATTAACTGCTTATTTTATTAAGTTGCTTTCCGGAGTGTTGCACTGCTGTTGCAACAAGTTTTTATTACTGTTAAGAATCGTTACATGATTTATGTGCCTATCTCTTACTAACTTGTTTATTTCAGCATGTCTACATTTTCCTTGGGATTTAGAAGTGTTTTTGCCAAACAAGTCAATTAGGGGAGATTGTTAGGACCGCAAGTCCAAAACGATTCAAACTTAATTGAATAGTCAGGACTGCCAGGTCCAACTCGATTTATCTCCTTGTTTGCAAAATTATTTTAAAGGAAAATTCTGTTTTATTTTAGTTTGATTTATTGATTGAATATTCGCTCTTGATTATATGGTAATTATCTTGTTAAAGACGAGTGAATATTTGGGTAAGTTTGTAAAGATTTAACTTGATCTTATAGAATCTTATCTTATGGAAAGTTAATCTTTATCAAACTCTTTGTTTATATCCTTAAGTAATCTATTCCTTGTAGAGTTCTTTTTCGTCTTTGGTGTGCAGATTCACGAAGATCATGAAGTTCTTATCAAACGGAAACAAAGACTTATCAAAGGAAAAGACGCCTTATCAATGAAAAGATTCGGATATATTTGGAAAGATTCTGTCTCGACTGGATATGGAGACTGGCCGAAATTCTAGAGATCTTTCAAGGAGAGTTATCCTATAAATAGTAGAAATCCTAGGAATCAATGTAGAACACTCGTGTAACAAAATATACATCATTAGGTGTTCTCTTTTTATTTTGATTTCTTAATCATCTCTTGATTCAATTCAAGAACGTGACGAGCTGACGAGAGTTGAAGGGAGTTCAACGGAAAATGATTGCGTCAGCTAGAGGGATCTATACGTACGTGCAGTTTGCTTGGAAGCTTGCTCATAAGAAGATCACTACGGGAGTTTTGGTCTTACGGCTCAAACGGAGTAGACGCAAAAAAGGTTCCGGTGGTATTAACATTAGAGGGATTCGGTGTTAGAGTAAAACCATCTGGTGTAATAACTTTTGTCCGGTGCTCTATGATAAAACAAAGTTAAACTTTTTTCCAGGTTTGCATATATCTTCACTAAAAAAGATCCGGTTAACATAAAAGATGACGTCAATCGATAATCATAGGATTTGTTCTTTAAAGATCCGCAGAGCTCCACTTCCGAAATATTTTATCCTGTTTTCTTTAACGATATATAACTTTCTTTTTTGCTCGACCATAAATACATTCTATTTGAGTTATTTCCACGTTGAAGTTTCTACAATTTTTTTTTTTTAATTCAATTGAGTAAAATTTGTCAGGGCAGTAAAGACTTAGTAAAGATCTTCGTTATTTCGACACTCGAAACTAATTAAAATCTTTAAAAATAATGAATAATAGAACTAATTATACGTAAATGTTAAATAAAGTTATGATAATATTTTTGTCATTTCAGTGATGCTGGCAGTATACTATTTGTTTATCTTTCTAGTATGCTTTTATTAGTCATTTTGGAGTCAGACATAGCACGTATTTTGGATATTTTGCTCAGGATACACTAATGTGCTCGATTTTTATATTTTGGATATTTTGCTCAGGATACACTAATTTGCCATGGTAGAAATTTGGGCAGTCATCGTTGCCATGGATAGGGCCAAGGAATGTCACTGGAATTATATTTGGCTGGAGAGCGATTCAACATTTGTGGTGAATCTGATTAAGATGAATTCGGAAAAGGTTCCTTGGAGGTTACGAGGCCGATGGATTGGAACTTTGCAATTTATTAGCTCTATACATTTTCCGGTTTCTCACATCTTCAAGGAAGGAAACAAAGCGGCGGATGCTTTGGCAAATTATGGACAGCAACATTCGGGTAGCACATGGTGGCGTCACACCCTCAGTTTATTAGTGGTTTTATTTTTCATGATCTATGTAATAGGGAATCTTTTCGATTCTGCTAACTCTTTCTTTAACTCTTTGTTGGTACATTTTCGTTATTTATATATCTGAGTTCGGGGACGCTCCTCGTACTCCAATTTATTCAAAACATAATGAAGATCTCTGCTAAGTCTTTTACTGTCCTGACACATTTTACTCAATTGAATTAAGAAATATTTGTAGAAATCAGCATGGAAATAACTCAAATAGAATGTATCCATTGTCCAGAAAAAAAAAAGAAAGTGATATATCATTAAAGAAAACAGGATAAAATATTTCGGAAGTTGAGCTCTCCGGATCTTTAAAGAATAAAATCTATGATTATCAATTGACGTCATCTTTTATGTTAATTGGATCTTGTTTAGTGAAGATATATGCAAATTTGAAAAAAAGTTTTACTTTGTTTTATTGTAGAGCACCGTTTCAACAATTTTAATAAAGCTCACATGTAAAGATTATCTTTAGTCCACGAACACAAATGCAATTCTCAAATCGCGTTTCCACTTTTGGAAAGTTTTTAAATGGTCATTATGGCAGTTGCGCCCCGAACTTCGAAAATAAGAAACTTTAGTTATTAACTGTTTAGTATAAATATCACCTAACTTATTATTTTAGATCACTTTGTAATTTCAGGTATTTGGATTGACGAGATACTCTCTCAATCTTTAGATTCATTTTTTTTTTTACCAGCAATAAAAATTTATTAAGCGAAGGGGAGTATAAGGAATACTTCACAAGATTCTACAAAGTTAAAATGAAGGAGGAGAGGAAAGTTGGACCATTAGAGAAATGAAAAAGAAAAGCCTAAGTGTTTAAATCTAATCCAACTCCAAATCCTCGCTTTGATGGATTTCACAATGTCCTCTTGTTGAGGGAGATTACCGTTGAACTATAAATCATTCATTTTGACCATATTATCTAAACAACAAAGATCCATATGAATCTTAAGACGGGATTCCTTTTAGCCTTAGTGAAGAATCCGTAGAACAGATCCAGGTATATATATGCAAAGGGTCACACAACAAATTTATATCATGAGTGATTACTTAAAAACTTTCCAAAAGTGGAAAAGCTCACACGTGAAGATTATCTTTAGTCCACGAACAAGGGGGAAGTAACAAAGTTCATAGAAGATGTCTCGCGTTTGAGCAACAAATCCGAGCATGGAATATGCATGATCTTGGGTTCCATTTTCTAGGATAATTTAACATTTTCTTAGACATCTTTAAAGTGAAAAGTAAACTTCTTGATGGAAAGGTTTGTGAGACAAAATTATGTATTAAAATTAAACATTCTCTCTTAAGTAATGCGTTAATAATGCACATTTAGAAAGAAATTGCTCTCATGCGATTCAATTGTGTCTAAGTAAACAAAAACTATAGTATTCCTCAAGAAGCATAATATCTCTAGTTTTAAGACAATCACTTTACTAAAACCGCCATTTTTCATATTATTTACTGCAAAAAAAGTCAGAATCTGTGAAAAATAATTTTAAGCCGACACTAAAAGAACGCTCAATTAACAAACAAAAGTTAGAAACAGATAGCAATCTCTTCCTTATTAGGAAGGATTTTACGTAAATTAGGAACTAAGAAAGTACCATTCGCACATTATGAAAGGATATCATTTGTTTCAAAATACGTACCGAAACTAATGACTATGTCCGACTCCAAAATAACTAGTAAAAGCATACTAGAAAGATAAACAAATAGTTCAAAGCCAGCATCACCACAATGACCAAAATATCCAAAATGCGAACAAAAACTACTTATTATGTCCGGCTCCAAATAACTAATAAAAGCATAGCAGGAAAGTTAGCAAATTACTAAAGCCAGCATCACTCGAATGCCCAGGCATTGTCCCTGCGGATCTTCGCTTCTTCCTCGGGAGCCAAGTCATTCTCTATGTTGAACGTCTCCTGGATCTGCTCCGTGGTCTTCCACTTTATCATGTCTGCGATAGTATCGGACATGAGTTCAAATAGGCTTTGGATGTTCAAATAGCAGCCTGAAACAAGACATAAAACCATCAACTAAACAGGAAATATTACTCAAATTTTGGTATGCAATGTTAAAAAATAGGCAAGAGAATAATCGAGAGTGATCGGTGTAGTAAATATTGCACTTAGTAGCATATGACTCAGACATGTCCAAAGGACAAACCCTTATTTTAGTTTTTTTTTTTTTTTTGGGTCAGGCAAAAACTTTATTAGAAAGAGTACTAGGTGTACTCAAAAACCAAAAACCCTTATTTTAGTTAAAACCAGAACAAAGTTACTAAACTAGATGTAACGATTCTACCTGAGCAAATCAAAAAACAATGAGCACAAAGGCAGCGTTACATATATAGCAATACGAAGATAAAAACTCCTACACAAAAAGCAATAAACAAGAAAAGACAGAGAGATTTGTTTAGCTAGTTCATCGAATAACCTATGTCTAAGTTGCAAATAAGCCAGGAGTTTTAAATGATTTTGATGAGTTAGACGACAATTATATAAAAAAAGGCTATTCATGTTATAGATGCAAGTCTAATTAACTTTTAAGTAGTACCGAAAATACCCGACAATTTTAGGTAGGGGGCCCCAGTGCCTGTCGTGGAACGAAGTACACTAGTTCAAGCTCCACAACCCCAATCAAGAAATCTAAATGATTTATAAATTCTACCCTTCTTAATTGAAGTTCAATCGTGAACATCACGTAATCGGTAAATAATAATTATAACCCAGGTCTCGTAACTACCCTATAATGAATTCGACAATCTTCACGAAAAAAAACTTGATGAGTAAGATTTCCTTTTATATATATATATATATATTCAAAACGCATGCTATCTTATTCACCATAATATATATGCGATATACATTTATCTTTTAAAACCGGACTAAACCAAGTTGTTAAAAAGTTCATGAGGATCGGAAATAACTTTCTCACATATAGTTAAACAACTGAAGCCTTATACAAATCACCACGTACACAATTTAATTAATCACACAACAAAGGTACATCATGAGTAACTCCTGAAAGATCTCAATAACAAAAAGAGTAATCTAGGGCCCAAACTAATAACAACACATATACATGCGAAGGATGAATTAATCAAACACTAAAAATAAATAGCAAGTGAGATCGATCGTATATATACCAAAGTCAGCTCAAACAGCATGGGTACATCAACTTTGACGAACTCGGCATCAAACGCCTTCAAAGCATCGTTGTCGACGGGATTCTCGGCGTGGCGTCTGCAGTATTCAATCACCTTGGTGAGGATCTCGGAGGTGACTTTAGGAACCGGTATGCTGTTGTCGACGCAGCTGTCCTCGATGATAATTTTAGAGTAATCGATTGAAGAGCCACAGCCTCTTCAACCTCGAATGTTTCTCCGTCGGAACTCGTCAAGGTGATCTTCTTTGGCGGCGCTGATGAAGACGAAGCCATCTTTTTTTTCAATCTATTGGAAATGTTTTATAAACCCTAATCTAAGAGAAACAACTGAAGACGGAAGGTGGTGAAACAAAAAATGAAATGGAGCGGCTTTATATAGAGAGGGTTTGGGGGCTAGCTGCTCAATCCGACTCTTGCAGGTGTAATAACAATTGCGACTTCTGTTTTGTTTTCCTTTTTTTTTATTGTCTGAAAACGTGTACTTGAAATGAGACTTCTTGCTGAGTTACTGAATTTGCTCTACTGGGTCTTTTACGGTCCAGGACAAAATATTACACTCTTGTGAATTGGATTATTACAAAAGTGGAAAAGCTCACACGTAAAGATTATCTTTAGTCCACGAACAAGGGGGAAGTAACAAAGTTCATAGAAGATGTCTCGCGTTTCAGCAACAAATCCGAGCATGGAATATGCATGATCTTGGGTTCCATGGGCCAAAATTTACATGGAATAACAAAAGGGAGGGTCAAGCAAGAATTAAGGAGAGACTTGATCGAGCTTTGGCCAACTCTAGGTGGCTTGAATATTTCCCAGATAATGCAGTCTTCCACTTGCCGCGAACACACGGGGATCACCACCCCATTATGACAACGACCGAACAGTGGAACGCTAGAAGACACCTCGGCCTTTTTCTTTCGAGGCAATGTGGATGAAACACCCGGACTGTGTGGAATATTAACGAGGGGTTTGGGAAGATAAAAAGGAACTGTTGAAGGCGATAGAACAATATTTTTCAAAAGAAAAGGACGTTGCTCAAACGTTTAGAGGGTATACAACGAGCTTATGCAAACGGGCCGAATGATTTTCTTGAGAAGCTTGAGTTGGAGTTGATTGAGGATTATAATGATATTTTGAGAAAAGAGGTGGCTCGCGGCGGGGGATTGCAACACGGCCTTTTTCATAAATCAACTATCATGCGAAGGAAAAAAATCGGTGTTAATGCTGAAAATTGAAGATACTTGGATTGATGATCTCGTTGTTGCGCGAGCACGCGAGGGATTTTTTCCTTAAACTTTTTACAGGGAAATCAGCTAACGCAAACTCTTTATATATCCCGATTTTAGAGGAGGCTTGATGTTATTTTTGTGGAGTCTGTAGGAACGGAAGTGACAATGCCGGAATTAAAAAATGCTCTTTGGCGTACTCATCCGAGTAAAGCACCTGGACCAGACGGGATTCAAGCGATGTTCTTTCAGAAATTCTGGGGTTGGACGTGTGAGTCGCTTCTCAAATTTATTCAGGACGTGTTTTGGAATGGGGAATTTGATTCCAAGGTTTGTGCCGCTTATCTTTGCTTGATCCCTAAGGTGCAAAATCCTGAATTTATTTCTCAATTCCGTCCAATTTCCCTTTGCAGTGTGGTTTACAAGCTTATTACTAAATGCATTACTCTGAGACTTCGCGACATAATGCCGCAAATTATTGCACCAACGCAATCAAGTTTTATTAAGGGGCGAAGCACACAGGATAATATTTTTGTCATGCAAGAGTTGCCCCATTTTGTTCGTTCGAAGAAGAAAAATAAAGTTTGGTGTATGTTGCTTAAACTTGATCTTGAAAAAAGCTTATGACAAAATTAGTTGGAAGTTTATGGAAGAGACTCTTATTGCTTTCAATTTTCTGACTAATATTGTTAAGGTTATTATGTTTTGCATCCGAAATGCTTCCACGTCGAAGATTCTTTGGAACGGCGAACCGTTGAAGGGCTTTAAACATAGATGTGGGTTGCGGCAAGGGGATCCTTTATCCCCTTATTTGTTTGTTTTGTGTGCGGAAAGGTTGTCGTATATGATTCATAAAGCGGTGGAAGGTGGAGATTGGGAACCGTTAGTTCCTTGTAGAGGAGGGCCGGAATTTTCTCACTTATTTTTTGCCGATGATCTTATTTTAATGGGAAAAGCAACGCTTAAGATGGCAAGGAAAATAAATCAAATTTTGGGGCTGAGTTTGTGCGTCATCGGGTCTTAAAGTCAGTACGGCAAAGTCGAATTTTTTTTCTCAAATCGTGGTAGTGCGAATTTGAAGAGGCGCATTTGTTCTGTGTTGGGTTTCGCTCAAACCTCGGAGCTTGGCAAATATTTAAGAGTCCCCCTATTGCACGAAAGAGCTACACCTAATCAGTATAATGACATATTTGATAAGGTATTGGCTCGGTTTATAAGTTGGAAGGGGCTCACGCTCTCATTAGCAGGTCGCGCGACACTAAGTCAGGCGGTTTTCACCGTCGTGCCTATCCATACTATGCAGTCCAGCTGGTTGACTGAGAAGGTATGTACGCGTCTTGATAAATTAAATAGGGATTTTCTTTGGTCGGCAAACCCGGAAATAAAAAAGGTACATCTTGTGGGATGGAAGAAAGTGACGCGGAGCAAAAAAGAGAATGGTTTGGGGTTACGCACGGCTCGCCTAAATAATGAAGCACTTCTTTCAAAGTTGGGGTGGAAAATATTGCAAGAAGAAAAGGGAATTTGGTGGGATTTAGTCAAAGCTAAGTATCTTAAAAATGTTTGCCTTAGTGAGTACATTGCGTGTCCGAGTGATAGCCCGACATGGAAGGGGATTGTACGGTGTATGGCACTTCTTGCTCCTTTTATTAGATGGAAAATCGGGAATGGACGGGATATCTCCTTTTGGTTCGACAATTGGTTAGGAGAAGCTAAGCTTTTTGATGTGGTTCCTAATATTAGCTCGTCGGATTTCGGTGTCAAAATTTTTGAATTATTAAATGGCGAGGGAAATTGGGACCTTGGACGATTGAATATAGTTATCCCGGAATTTCGGCGGAAGAAGATTTAGATTTTCACGTGATTTTGCGTGATGAAGCTGACAGGAGATTGTGGAGCAAAATGGTCGCTAAAGGTTATGGTAACGAAAATGTTGGTTTTCGTTACCAATTATTTCGTAACGAAACTAATTCGTTACCAAAAGCATACAATTCGTAACCAACTATTTGTTTCAAAAGCCCTGTGAATTTTGTTGTAAAAGAACAATTCGCTACCTTAAATTGTTATGGAAAAACAATACATTTTGTTATAAATAGATTGTTACCAATAAAAATGTGAAAAATTCTATAATTTTGTTAAGAGTAAAATAATAAATTTATGACATTCCGAGCACTTTTAGAGTTCAAAAGTCAAACAAATGGGTTCCATGAAATAAGGTATAGAATTTTCAGAATTCCCTGCTGAAAACAAAAGCAAAAGGAAGAATCAACTAAATCATAGTGGAGAAGGTAATTGAATAAAGTGCCCCAATTCATTTCATACTCATTCCTCTTCTTCCACTCCATCCCTGTTAGCTTTTGAATTAGTAAAACAGGGACATAGCCCTAAAGTCTCAACTGAAAGTGTAATTAATTTAATTTTCAAAAGTAAAAGATACCTATTGGTGTGACCACTTCCCCAAATTACTCCACGTTGTTGCCATCTTATCTACACCCTGATACATCCAAGATACGAGAGGAGGGGGTGGGGACCGATCGTATATCTAACTTTCCCATTGCATATAATATCTTCGAGCACAGAGAGTTATAAATCCACAGATTATTGTAATTGTAAACCCTAAATCAGATTTTGAATTTACCATTCTTGATCAGCGAGTCCCAGATTTGTGCCTTGATGATGGCGACTGTGCACCTTGTTTCCAATCTAAACTCCTCAATTGTGAATCTAGGAGGGAAAAAATGAAGGGGAAATGGGTTTGGAGGGAGAATAGAAATTTGGGACAAAAAGAGTGGTGGGGAGTGGGGACCGTGTGAGATTATACAGTATATAAAATGGAATAAGAGTGAAATTTTTCTCTGTTTTTCAAAAGTTTTTATTAAGAATTTACATTGATTAAATAAAGACTATTATAATGATCAACAAATACCAATTATGTTTTGTGTTTAATTGGAATTTCTTGCAATCAATCATGTAGCCTAAAATCTTAAATTCTAGTGAAATAATAAGATAAAATTAATTAATATTTAACCGCATCATGGAACTTCTTATGATGGAATTTTAAATTCTCGCATAAGTTGTCATAAATTTATTTTTTAATCTGTGAGCAAGAATATGAATTGATTCATCAGCTCCTTCCTTGTTTATTATCATTGGGTTATTATTTCTATATAATGAACTATTTTTAAACGTGTAACCTGATAGTTTAGACGATTTATGTAATTCAATTTCCCCTTTAACTAAAATAATTAATCCAAATTATTTATTTATCCACTTTTCTCAGCTTTTATGGGCAATATGTTAGCCATTATAAAACTATATGTTACTTTGTACCTCCATTTTATATTGGTAACGGATTATTTTAGTTAGTAACCTAAAATGAAAAATGGTAACAAGATTTATCTTATAGTAACAATGTTTTAGGGTAGTTACTAAAAGAAGGCCTTATTGTAACGATATTTATCTTTTTGGTAACTGATTGGCTCGCCTGTTACAAAAGATACCAGTATTCGTAACCAAACTTTTATTTAGATACCATAACCGTTGTTCTAGTAACAAAATAGGTATTGGTTACCAATAATTAGTTACTAAAAGTGCATTTTCTTGTAGTGTGGGTTTGGAGTATCCCATGTAGCCAAAAAATTAAAACATTTGTTTGGCTCGCGGTACAAAACAGACTTGCCACGAATCAACTGAGGAAGACGCGACAGATGACGGACGAAGCGAGCTGCGAAGTTTGCCAGGATCATGAGGAGTGGGTGATACATATTTTAAGAGACTGTCAAGAGGCGAGGAAAATCTGGAAACGCATTCTCGGTCAGCTGCAATTTGATCGCTTCATGGCTACAAGTGAAGAACAATGGATAAAGAAAAACGTGAAGGGGCAGAATCCGATGGGCACCTGTTTCCCTTCCACGCCGTGGAATATTGTTTTTGTGGCGAGTATTTGGATCATCTGGAAAGCATAGAATTGTCCGGTGTTTAGAGGGAAAGAGGAGACGGTGAACGAATCAATTTTTCATATTAAAACATTGGTGACTGACCTACTGTCCATGAAGAGGATAATGAACGGCGCAAGGAAAGATAAATGGAGCGAACCGAATCAGGGTTGGATGAAATTAAATGTGGATGGAAGTGTTCGGGTGAATGCAAACGAAGGTTTGGCAGGAGAAGTGCTTAGAGATGAAAAAGGAAATTGGAAGTGGGGTTTTGCGGCCAGGATTGCTCAACCAACAGTTCTTGAGACAGAAGTTGAAGCTATTCGAATTGGATTAGAGATGGCATGGGAGAAGAGAATTCAAAAAATCGAGGTTGAAACGGATTCGTCGGAGGCGTATTCATTGATTATGGAAGAAAGGAATGATACTCATTTTCTCAAAGAAAAGATTGAAGTGTGCTGCCTATTGTTACGTAAACCTTGGGAAGTAAAGTTTAGATGGATCGTAAGGTTGAAGAACCGACTTGCGGACGCAATAGCTAAGAGTTTGAATGCTGAGGATGCTAGAACCTCCCTAGTCCATTTTGTCTATTTTATCTGCAGATGTCATTTAGGAACATCTAGTTTTCTTGTTTACCAAAAAAAAAAGAAAACTCTGTTTAAAGAAAGAAAAAAAGAACTACGATCAGTTCAACATTGAATGCACACATAAGAATCACTTTCTCTTTTAAAATCTGAATAAGACGCGAACCAAAAAGAAAGATAAAGAATAATAGGAAAAAAGATAGAATTAAACAACCATACGGGCATCATCTTTTGTGCGCTCACCAAAAAAAATCTCTTTGCCAATTCATTTTTTTTTCTTACGACATAGATAAGAAAATCTGGATTCTCGGATTTGTCGAACAAAACACCAATTCGCGTTTAAGTTCAGATTGGAATTCTATATATATATATATATATATATATATATATATATATATATATATATATATATATATATATATATATATATATATATATATATATATATATATATATATATATATATATATATATATATATATATATATATATATATATATATATATATAGAGAGAGAGAGAGAGAGAGAGAGAGATAAAATAAGTTATCATTTTTAATTGCGTTTGTGTTCGTGGACTAAAGATAATCTTTACATGTGAGCTTTATTAAAATTGTTGAAACGGTGCTCTATGATAAAACAAAGTAAAACTTTTTTTCAAATTTGCATATATCTTCACCAAACAAGATCCAATTAACATAAAAGATGATGTCAATTGATAATCATAGATTTTATTCTTTAAAGATCCGCAGAGCTCAACTTCCGAAATATTTTATCCTGTTTTCTTTAATGATATATAACTTTCTTTTTTTCTGGACAATGGATACATTCTATTTGAGTTATTTCCATGTTGATTTCTACAAATATTTCTTAATTCAATTGAGTAAAATGTGTCAGGACAGTAAAAGACTTAGTAGAGATCTTCGTTATTTCCACACTTGAAACTAAAATCTAAATGAAATTGCTTTTGCAAATTTAAATAATAAATAATAGAACTAATTATACGTCAATGTTAAATAAAGTTATGATAATATTTTGGTCATTTCAGAAGCGGAGCCCGGGGGGGGGGGGGGGGGGGGGGGCAGCTCTTACCCCACCCCTAATACCCTATAGATATTTTGGTTTCAATTACACTATATATTATATCTAGTATTGTCATAATCTTTACATATATGAAATTGAATTTATATGACTTTCGAAAATATTTCAATATCAAGATTTGATTAAGATAGGATTCTTAACTTCTAAGAAAGAGGTATGGAATTTATGCAATTTTAGGGGATTTGGATGACAACAACCGTGAAGTAATTAAGAGTGCTGTGAATTATTGCATGATTTACGTGTCTTTCTATATATTTCTTAAACAGATTTTTAAATATCTCAAAATTTAATATTAGTTTTAGTTGATTCTTTTGTTCTTCTTTTTTAACTCAATTTCTTACTTTTATTATAATTTAATCTTAACTTGTTAAATACTTTTTATATTTTTATCTTAATTCTTTCATGCTCTTTTCACGTAGTAAATAAAATAAAGAGTGGAATGTGGACATCTAATACAACATTTGAGTATAACTATCTTTTCTAGGATAATTTAACATTTTCTTAGACATCTTTAAAGTGAAAAGTATACTTCTTGATGGAAAGGTTGTGAGACAAAATTATATATTAAAGTTAAACATTCTCTCTTAAGTAATGCGTTAATAATGCACATTTAGAAAGAAATTGCTCAATGTCATGCGATTCAATTGTGTCTAAGTAAACAAAAATAATAGTATACTTTTAGATGCATATGCAATATCTCTAGTTTTATGACATTTTTTGTGCATATTTATGTAGTTTTATTTTGGTGTTTTTTTTCTAAAAAAATTAGTTATCTTTTCGTTACTTCTATAAGTCTTTTTTATATCAAATATCCATTTCTTGAGATATTAATAATTTTATAAATGATTTATCATTTTGAAATAAACTAAAAATAAGTAGTGATAAAAATAGCCATATTTATAAAAAAAAAATTCTCTCGTGATTTCGCCCCCCTAAATCAAAATCCTGGCTCCGCCCTTGATTTCAGTGATGCTGGCAATATACTATTTGTTTATCTTTCTAGTATGCTTTTATTAGTCATTTTGGAGTCAGACATATTCATTTTTCGGTACGTGTGGATATTTTGCCCAGGATACACTAATGTGCTCATATGTTTAAGATATATATGTGATTTTTATTTTATTTTGATATGTTTATTAAAAAATTTCTGTAAATTAAGTAAGCAAAAGAGCAATAAATATTCTCAATAACTATCATTCAACAACTTCGCTTCATGACTAACTAACCAATAAGTTAATAGCATAAGCAATTTTAAAGACTGTTTAATATTTTCTGTAATTACTGTCTTCAAAATTAGTATTTGCATGTTTTTTTTTTACATGTAATATAAGGAAGGTATAATTGCAGCTTCACCCATTGAGGTTTGTAGTAGTTATAAAATCTTTCGAGGTAGAACAGTATGTGGCTCTTGTATAACATACTCTTAAAAACCTCATCGAGGACGACTCCGTTGACAACAGCATACGGGTTCCAAGAGTCACTGCCAAGGTTCTCGTAAAGTGATTGAATACTGCAAGCGCTACATGGAAGAAGGTGCAGAACCCGACGATAACCACGCCTTGAAGGCGTTTGATATGAGTTCGTTAAAGTTGATCAGGCCATGTTGTTTGAACTAATTTTGGCACATACAGCCAAATCATGTAGAAATCGCCATTTCTTTTTATTACATTCATCACATGTAAAGCATAGGTATAAAACTTGCTTAGGATATGTTTGACAAGTTAAAGTGAATTACTACAAATTTAAGCAGTAAAAGGAGAATAAGAAAAAAAATTACAATAAGATTATATTACATTAAATTAAAATTTGGTACTATATGAGAATATAATTAGAAATATATATACCTATACATGATTATATATGTATTTATATAATAGATACACTTATAAAGGTATATAAATATACGATATATAAAGGGAGGAGGTGAGGTTGGGTTGGGGAGGGGGTGGCCTCCACATGCCCCCACCCCCTCCCTCCGCCTCTAATCTTATAAAAAATTACTCAATTACCTTTAATTCTTTTTTAAGCATTTTTATTATTTTATTGTATTTATGAATTTTTAATAGTAACAATTATATAAATTTTCACAAAAAAAAAAAAAAAATTATATAAATTTTCTATGCAAAGTGACATGCATGAATGGCTGATGAAAATTAGGCGATTGGAGTTTTGAAAGTTGGAAAAATTGTTTTGGAAGGAATACGCAAATTTATAAGGAATTGAAGTTATGGAAGTTGGAAAATTGTTTGGGAAGGAATGTGCAAAACGTGGAATTTATATTAACATTAGGATAACTGATTGTTTTCTCAAATTTTATATTTTCATATTTAATCATTGGCGACGTAATACTATAATTTGATTTTTAGAGGATAATGATTTTCTGTTTTTAATTAGCTCAATTAAGTTGAGAATTTGTGGAATGAAATTAAGTTCTTTTATTTTTTGGAGTTCTTACTATTTCTCATGAACAGTAAAAATACAAAAGGCAGTAATATTTGGATGTAATGCAAACAGTAAATCTTAACACGGAATAAAAATAATCTTATATAAGCGTTTTAAGGGGTCAATTCTCTATTGCCAACAAAATTTTGGGGTTAAAACCAGGGTTATTAAAACCGGACCGGACCGGCCGGGTTAACCGCGAACCGGTGGTCAAGCCGGTCTGGAAATAGACTCTGAACCGGTTCTTCCCGCAGCCGAGCGCGACCGGCGATTTTTCCGGTTGAACCGGGTTAAACCGGTCAACCGGACCGGCTGTTGAACCGGTTGCACTAAAGATTTTAAAAAAAAAAAAAAAAAAAAACTACCCTAGCAATCTCAGACAAATGTTGTTTCAGAAAAAATAAAATAAAAAAAATCTCATACAAACGCAATATGGAGCAGCCCGCTCAAAACAAAAACAGAGGAAGAAGAAAAAGAGGCTCGCCGCCCAGTCGCCGCTGCTCCACCCGATTTGGGTGTTGGAAATCAATTTATTGTGTCCATTCATCTTTTCTACATTATGCTATCACCGATACAGAAGCCTGAAAAAATTGTTACCACTACAAGAAAATGTAGCAATGGTGTCAAAAAAAATTACTAACCATTGTTATATTTTCAGTGAGCATTGATCAATGGCTACAAACAATTTTGTAACCAGCTTTTGTAACTATTGGCCTCGTAGACATAAAGTTATGTCAGCAATGGTTACAAATTAATTAGTCACCAACAATAGTGTCAAAAGAATCACTCACCACGTAGTTACATACCATTAATGAAAAAGCTGAGTGTAGTTGTGCACTTTGCCCAAGAAATTCTATTAACCATTTAATAAGGGATAATTCATAATTTTTTCCCATACATACCATATAATTAGCTCATGATTTTTGGCTCTTCCTGTTTGAAAAGTCAAACTTTTTCCTTTAATGGTTTGTTTTCTTTATGACACGTTGATTTAGTAATACATAATATTTATAGTTACCAAAAAAAAAGGAGAATGATCTTTGGATATGATATGGCATTGTATTTTTTGATAAATATGATAAATCGAGATTTAAGGGGCTATTCATGTAAAGAGAAATAAATCAAGTTACATGCCTAATTTTTTATATATCAAATCAATTAACTTTTAGTCAACTTTATCAATTGCTTCATTTAAGGAAATAAATAAGAGTACATAAACGTTTTGTTATCTCAAAATGTGTAAGTAAATTACATGTGCTAGTACATTTGATATAATTATGCCTTAGATATATAATAATGTCTAAACTGTTCTATACAGTTTTTTTTTTCTAAATTATGATGTATACTTACTTTAAATTTAACTAACACTAATAAGCATAATATATATATTGATGATCTATAACTTTTTAGGGGAATAATTTGAGATAAATAGAAATATGTGGAGTATGTAGTTTAAAAAATCTAATATAATAATAATATGGTGATTGAGGGTCAAAATGAATCAACCTAAGTATCTTGTGGAGAATTGTGATTTATAATTGTGATGTGATTATGAAAATATAGAAGTATCTGAGATGAGTTGTTTAAATTCTTTTTGAAATATACCTTTATCGGTTCGAACCAGCGGTTAAACCGGTTAAACCGGTTGAACTTTGAACCAATAACGTCACCGGTTCAGTGTCCGGTTCGATTCTGAAAACACTGGTTAAAACAATATGATCGAGTGTAAAGGGAAAGAACACAGCAGTCATGTATATAAGGGTTGAGTGTATTAGCCAGCAAATAATTTGGGTAGACACAATAATTTTTGAATACTAAAGGGAAAAATTGAGGCATCAGGCAACACAATTTTGAGTCAAACAGTATTATTGAATTCAGTTGCTGGTCTCAATGGAAAGGCTTTCCTTCGCCAGTAAGCGTTCAGCTCCGAGGAAAGCGTTTCCTAATATATATATATAGATGTACAATTATTAAAGTAGAAAATATTGAGAGATAAATTCGTGATGCTTAATATAGAAAAGTGCTAAATAAGAGGTTGTTTCAAATAGAATCATAATTTGATATATTTTAATGATTTATACTTAACCAATTTATATAATCTTTAAATTAGCATATTGACTAAGAAAAAATTTCAACAGATAGAAAATTGAGTAATCTGTAAATAACTAACTAAAGAATGACAAATTAAGATACTTACAAGTTATGAAAATTAGGGCATTAACTTTTGGTTCCTTAATTAATATGTAGGATTATATTAGAGATATTAAAAAAACTACTTTGGCAGCCATATTCTTTGATTTGATAATATTCACTAGCCCTGTTTTAACTATACTAGGATTTTGAAACAAAGTCGATTTGTAATTAACTAGGAGTCATTTTGAGTATTGACCAGCCTCAACTCTCTATAAATATAGCCGCTCCCTCTTGTTTTCTTTTCACAATCTAAACTTTACGCCTTCTCTTTTTCTCTCTTAGGGTTATAAAAGTTTTCCTATAGAAATTCCTTTAAACTGAAAAAACGATGTCAACCGCTCAGCAGAAGATGATCACGTTGAAGAGTTCCGACGGAGAAACTTTCGAGATAGAAGAATCCGTGGCTGTTCAATCGTTGACCCTAAAAAACATGATAGAGGACGACTGCGCTGACAGCAGCATACCGGTTCCTAACGTCACCTCGACGATTCTGGCTAAGGTGATTGAGTTCTGCAAGCGCCACGTGGAAGACGCTCCAGAACCCGATGAGGCGACAACCAAAGCTTTGAAGGCGTTTGACACTGAGTTTGTTCAAGTTGATCAGGGCACGCTGTTTGACCTAATTTTGGTATATCCGCTCTCACTATCTATTTAGTTTTAGTCTGATTATTTCATCCTTTTCATCGATATATATATATGTGGAGCTTATTTTTTATAAAATTAATTTAGCCTCCAAATTAGGCTGTTATTAAGATTCTGCACTGTTGTTATTGAGGCGTTTTAGAGTTGGCTTAGACACAAGTATTACTTTTATCATTAATGAGTAAGCAAGAGCAACATGTGCGGGCTTTTAGTAAATAGTCATCATGTATATTTGTTGCGTGGTTGTACGGTATTCTGTGTTCGTGGTATTTTTTTATTTTTTATTTTTTTGATAGTTAAGTTCGTGGTATAATTTGTTTAACTATAGATGAGAAAGTTATTTCCAATCCTCGTGAACTTCATATTGAAACGTAATTGTATATCAGATATCTAGTAATACTAGAGAGCGTCTCTTTTGCATAAAAGGAAAAGAAAAGAAAATCTTACTCATCAAGTTATTTTCATGAAAATTGTTGAATTCCTTAGGTAAGAGACATAATTTAATTGTTATATATCGGTTACGGAAGATTCAAAGACTAAATTTCAATTAAAGAGCGTAGAATGTAATAACTTGGATTTTCTGACTCTTAGATTGTGGAGCTTAAAATAGTGTACATCATTCTACGACAAACACTCAGGAAGTTCGGGGCGAGAGGTCCCGACCCAAATTTTTAGAGTATTTTTGGCATACTACTTAGCTTAACTAGGGTTGCTTCCTTAATGTAAGTAGCATTTTTATGTGTGATTATACTCTAACTCATCAAAAATAGTGAAAAGTTCTAGCTTGTTTGCGTCCTGGACCTAGCTTTTCTAATGAAACAGATAAAGAATTTCTTAGTCTTTCATTCATGTTTGATTTTCTGTCATCGTATTGTCACGTAATACTAACTCCATGTTCATAGTTTTGTGATTTGCTCATATAGAACCGATCTAACTTCTCTAGTTTAATTAGTTTGGCTATAACAATGGGGTTTCTACCCTGGACCTATAGAGTTGTATGCTATTAACTGCAATACTTATCATAGAGGCTAGCATTGGTCTCTTTGTTAAGGCTTATATGTCGTCTATTATCTACATTGCCACATTACTCTAAGTTATTTATTCTCTTGGCTACTTTTCTCATATTGCATACCAAATTTTGAATATATCATGTTTATGTTCATGGTTTTATTCTCTTGTTAATTTTCAGGCCGCAAACTATCTAAACATTAAGAGCCTGCTCGACCTCACATGCCAAACTGTGGCAGACATGATAAAGGGGAAGACCCCGGAGCAAATCCGAGAGACTTTCCACATAAAGAATGACTACACTCCTGCGGAAGAAGCGGAGGTTCGAAGGGAGAATGCATGGGCATTCGAGTGATATATGTTGCTATGTGCAGAGTTTAATTTGCTGTGTTTTTATTAGTTAGTTTGTTCTGGAGTTGAATATTGTCATTAGTTTTAGGTTTTTCTTTTTTTCTTTTTTCAAGGAGCATCGTGCAAATACTTTTATTTTTAAGGAGGAAATTTGATTTTATTTCATTTTTATATGTGTATTAAAATTATTCAGTTATTAAGTACGAAAGAGAAATAATTATTCTCAGTAATTATTCCTAATACACATTTTTCTGGGAGAGAACAACCCAATTAATAAAAGTTATAATGAAGAATATTTTTTTATGTTGATTGAATATTCAAATTAACAAGTAGATTAATCAATTTTGTTATATTAGTAAAAGTACAAACTTGATCATAAGAATAAACGTAATAAGCTTATTCATTAGAAATATATTTTTTATTTCGCCAATTCTTTTACAAGGGTTGTATTGATCAAGTTCGCAATCACACTTCCCCAATTAAATCGAGAATTCAAGTTTTTCTGATAGGTTGAGATATATCTTCGATATGGGATTGAGCACTTGTTATTTCCCAAGTTACATCATATTGCATAAGGAGAAAGAACATACTTAAACAAGGGGATAACATTCTACTTTATAACAAAAGAAAATTTAACTTATACATACTATTAAATTTATCTTGCTTGTGTTTTAACCATGGATCAAAGTTTCATTTTTTTTTTCTCGAAACCTATCGAAATGTTTGCATTTTTTACTATGCGGAAAAGAAACATACTTTCTACATTTATTATGCACACAATTTTCACGAAATTTTTGAAACATATCGGAAAGATTTCGAAACATTGCGATTTGTTTTTTAATATTTAAACATACTTGCTACATTTATTATGCGCACAATATTCATGAAAATTTTGAAACATCTCAGAAAGATCTCGAAAAATTGCGAAATTTTTTTAATATTTAAACATACTTTCTACATTTATTATGCGCACAATCTTCATGAAATTTTTGAAACATATCGGAAAGATTTCGAAACATTGCGAAAAGTTTTTAATATTTAAAGAATCAAAACACACTATCGGAACGAAACTTTGATCCATGATTTAAACTTGTTAATTTTCTTCATCCAGCGGTTAGCATAAATCTAGCATAAACACGGCAGAATGATGAAACATTCTAAAAAGAAACACACGGACTTGAGTGAAACTAATCCAACAAACGAAGGACCCATTAGAGCAAATTCACCAAAGACTTCGATTGCAAGCAACACGTTTTTCACAAAAAACGAAAATAAAAAATTGGAAAAGTCGCAATTGTACTTGCACGATTGACCGCCTCAAAGCCCTATAAACAGCGCCGGTCCACATTCACTCTCTCTCACAAAATCGACTATCGTTTTCTCTCTCTAAACTTATTTCTCTCTCCTAGGGTTTCAGTTTTCGATAGAATTTTTCCTTTTCAATCGCTCAAAACAACGATGTCGTCCGCCGCTGCTCCGAGAATGATCGTGTTGAAGAGTTTCGACGGCGAGATCTTCGAGATCGAGGAGGCGGTGGCTCGCGAATCGCTCACGCTGAAAAACATGATCGAGGACGATTGTGTCGACAACAGCGTACCCGTCCCGAACGTCAATTCGAAGATTCTGGCGAAGGTTATCGAATACTGCAAGCGGCACGTGGAGGCCGCCGCGAATACTGAGGCCGATGAGGCTGATAAGGTGTCCGCCGATGCTCTCAAGGCGTTCGATGCGGAGTTCGTGAAGGTCGATCAGGGGACGCTTTTTGACCTGATTTTGGTATGGCCGCTCTCAATTGGTTTAGTTTTGTGTTTGATTTATTCGTGGTGTATGGTATGGTATATTCTGTGTTGTTTATTTTTTGCTTAAATTGGTGGAGATCGATTGTTTTGAATTGAGATTACGTTGTTGTTGTTGTTGTTGTTGTTGTTGCTGTGCTGTTGTGGATGAGGTGTGATTTGTCGTTTTCGTGAAGTTTTTGGACTTTGTTTAATTTGTCGTTTCCGACGTGTAAGTTTTGATCATTGACGAGTAAGATGAATTTGTCGTTTCTGACGTGTAAGTTTTGATCATTGATGAGTACGAAAGTACATCATTTAGGGTCTTTTAATTAGGCATGACGTGCTTTGTTGTCTGATTGCGTGCAGAGTTTAAATAGATTGTAGATTATATTGCACGATAAAGAAAGTTTGGACCCTGTTGGACTTATTGAGTTTGCTTGGTCCTGTATGACATTAGAAGGAATTGTCAATCAGATTGCACGATAGAGGGCTAGTATCGAATAAAAGAATCTTAACTTGCCAAGCTATATCATGAAGATTGTTGAATTCATTAGGTGAGAGATACCTGGTGTAGTTATTATTTACCAATAATGTGAAGTTCAATGGCGAACGTCTTTAAGGGTAGGTATAATGTCACAGCTTAAATTTTCTTCTAGTGTTTATACTTGATTATTGGCGTTATGTGGAAAAATTATTTTATACAACCGTTGCATTGCTGACGTGGTGCAACCAACGATTGTAATTAAAACATTTCCCTAAATTATAGGAAATAATTTCCCCATAATCCCATCCCAACCGTGAATCTACACAAATAACCGACTTGTTGTGCCACCTCACGTGCAACGGTTGCACAAAATACTTTCTCATGTGACAGTCTCTAGTTTAATTGATGGACAACTGTGGGTCATTAGAAAGGAAAGTGAATCGTGATTCTGATTTCTTAACTATGCTCTTCTTATTTTTTTGATATTCTTGTGTATCATTATCCATCTTCTCTGGTTTAGTCTGGTGATTGTGATTGGTTTTGCTATTATAATGGGGTTTCTACTGTCCTTCGACCTATAGAATTGTATGCTATTGATATATTTATCACGGAGGGTAGTAGCGGTCTCCTTGTCAGGCGTAAATGTTGTACACTGTCTACACATTGCTTCCAGTTATTCTCCTGCCTACTTTTTTCTGTGCAGCTTTGTGTTGCTTATAACCGATGATATATTTACTCTCTTTCAGGCTGCCAACTACTTGAATATCAAAAGCCTTCTGGACCTCACATGTCAAACTGTGGCAGACATGATCAAGGGGAAGACCCCAGAGGAGATCCGCAAGACATTTAACATAAAGAACGACTTTACTCCTGAGGAAGAAGAGGAGGTGCGCAGGGAGAACGCCTGGGCGTTCGAGTGATTCTGCCTTTATGTTATTAGCTTGTTATGCTTGCGTCTATTAGTTACTTAGACTTCAGTTTTAGTACATAATTGGTATCTGGTTTTGTCGAAGACATTTTCCTTGGTAGTATGGTAACTGTGCTTATGTTTGAGACCGTACTTTTTGGATGGTTATTTTGATTCTCGACTTTTTATATCAGTTTAGTGTTTTAATTAGTTCGCGTATTGGTTCATTTTGGGTTGATTGGAAATATGAGTAGTGGTATGTCCCTCTGTGCTTCGGGTTGAGTTCCGGATCTGGGTTTGCTGGATCATAGCTTTTAGACATTTTTATTGAAAATGTGACTTGTGTTTTCAAAATATTTTTGAAAAAAAAAAAACCCTCGAAGTTTGTGGGAAAATTCTGAGGGTTAGGGTTGGGGCATGTCCTGAAAAGGAAACTTGCATCAATTGGTAGGCGAATCTTATTTGTTATGGATATTTTGGGCCTGTGGTCTAGCTCGTTTGGGCTCCAATAGGTTATGTCGTTTGCCATCAGTATGATTTTTGACACATTTTTTCTGTGGTCTTGGTTAGTTAAATCTTGGATAGGAGAAGTCGAGATCTGTTATCGAGTCCATTCCTGAGTGGGTTGGGAAATTGGGTACGGTTGAGGAGTTATCTCATACATTGTTCTAGAATATGGTTTAGTTGATTTCAGGCTGTTAGTATTATAATTTAAAAGTATTGCAATTTACAGTATAAGTACGATTGCATGAAATAATTATAGTTCCAATTAAGTGGGCTTATTTGGTTTGTCTCCATCATGTTTGGAGATTTGGGTGTGGGAACCCAGATTGTAAAATTACTCCACATATGGTTTTAATAGATTTAGTTTGGAACCGGGTTTGGGTGGTAATGTAAGATCGTCCGTTGCTGTTTTTCATACAAAAGGGAAACGCCATGACACTGACAGATACCAATAAAAGCTAGAGCCAGAGTATATTTTAAAAATATTTCTGATATCATGGTAGATAATGTTAAGAGAAAATTATGGACACCTCCATAGGTCTAGGTCAGGTTTGGGGTAATACTCTGTCCATTAGTAAAGCTTAACTCCGATTTTCCCCTGGAAATTGACACAATACCATGATCTAATACTAATGACACGGCCAACATGCCGATGAGATTTTTGACACATTTTTTTTCTGTGGTCTTGGTTAGTTAAATCTTAGGTGGATGGGAAAGTCGAATCTGTTATCGAGTCCATTCCCAACTGGGCTGGGAAAGTGGGTATGGTTGAGGACTTATCTCATACATTGTATCAGGATATGGTGTAGTTGATTAGTTGATCCGAGGATGGTAGTATTAAATATTGCAATTTACACTATAAGTACGATTGCATGAAATAATTATAGTTCCAATAAAGTGGGTTTATTTGGTAATGTCTGTTTTTCATACAACAGGGAAATGCCATTACAGATACCAATAAAAGCTAGAGCCAGAGTATATTTTTAAGAGAAAATGTTATATTTCTGATATTATGGCAGATAGTGTTAAAAGAAAATTATGGGCACCGCAAGGTTGGGTAATACTCTGTCCACTGATAAGCCTAGCTCCAATTTTCCCCTCGATTTGACATAATACCATGATCTACTACTAATGACACGGTGCAACATGCGGTGAGATTACCTTTAACCTTTTATTATTGTGTAAATGATATATGTGATATATAGTGTGCCAATCTTTTAGGGATTACGTATTTCGTTCAAAATGTTGATAAGTTACTAGACTCTCAAAGAGTTTATCGTATAAAATCAGACCTCTCTTACAAACTGCTATCATGAAATTGGATTAAGAATACATGAGTATTGGTGCTATGAACGAAGAAAAAAGAGTAGTGTTCTTTATGATTTTAACTTGTCATCCAAATTTTTCTTTTGTTTGTAATCCGATTTTGCAAATTGTTTCAGAATGATAACTTCTGGATCTACCCAATAGAACAACAATTTGTAATCCGATTTTGCAAATTGTTTTCGGAATGATAATTTCTCGATCTATCCAACATTAGATTTAGAACAACAATAAGAAAAGTTCAGATCCACTTAGGGTAAATGGTGGCTAAAAACATTTTAGAAGAATAACTAGCAACTTCATAACAATGACAAGACGCGAGGGCGTGAAGCAATTTTCTAGGAGTCATATCAATGACTTCAACATTTGTTGTCAAGCTTTTGTCCTCTTCAACCAAGACCACTCACCCCAAAGTTGGTTGATCAATTTCTGTCGTCCCTATAATAAGATTTCAAACTTTTCGTCAAAAAAGGCAATCAATTAGAATCAAGAAAAAAAAGGAAATAGTGATTCAAGATCTTGATGGATCCATATCTTTCTCTCTATCCACGAAGATCCTATCTATATGGAGAGAGATCGTGGATTCCTTTGCGCAGTTTGATATACGACATGAACACACAAAAACATACATTATCGCAGATCGACTTGCCAACATGGGTCACTCCCGCCCTTATGGCACTCCCGCCCTTATGGCATTCAGATCCATCCATCTGTCCTCTTTGCTCTTTTGATGTCATCAAGCTGTAGGAATGTTTCTTCTTAGCTGATTTTATGGCCATTCCGTTCTATCATATCCAAGCAAAAAGTGATATATAGATGCATTAACACGAATAACTAAATCGAAAAGTTGTTATTCTTAGTGAATGCCTTTGAAATTCTTGGTTGTTGGATTATGAGTTGTTCTCCTATCTAGTATTAGTAACTTAGTTATCCTAATTAATCAAAGTTGTAATTATAGAAAAATTAATTTAATACTATAGATGTATTCGCTATTTTTTGTGCTTGTAAATTTTTGTGGGTACATGCATCTCTAGCTATTCATTTTTTTTTTTTTTTTTTTTGACAATGTTGATATCTCCCTGCTCATTTCATACACGTCACAGTTGTCTGTTTGGACGTCATTCTGACATGGATCGGTGTTGAGTCAGGTAGCATTGGAAAAATCGATCTCGAGCGTGGAATATGGGCGTTGTCAAAAACTTTGACACGTGTAAAAAAACATATAGGTTCAAGTGGTACAGAAGAACAAAGTAATAATTTAATGCAAAATGAAGGGCAAAGGTTGACCAACAAGTTGATCAAGACAGGACAAAACTTTGACCAGGATTAGTTCAAAGTTTCACCATGTAGGTCGAATATTTGGCCCAAAGGCCGAATATTCGACCCATGCAAGAAAGGAATTTTTCAACCAAGAGAGAAAACTTTCGACCTATATGTTTCGTCCTACAAAGTCCAACTCATCGCACTCTGATAACAAAGAAAATAATTAGGTATAAATACAACCGCAATGGCCATTATGAGGTACGCAATTTTAGGCACAACTCAATACTTTTAACTTTCATACTTTCGACCTATTGTACTAGGCTCCACTCTGATAGTTTGACTCAAAAAATTTGTCCCATAGATCAAGAGTTTCAACTTATTAACAATGGTCCCTGGTAGAATATTTTGACCCATAATAATTCGAGCTAAGAAGTTTTCGACCCTTAGCCAGAAGTTTCGACCCAAAACAATATTATTACTCATTTTCTGGAACAGTCCCTAACTCAAGCATCGAAATGCTTATACCAAGTTTCAATGCAGGTTTTGAAGTATTTACAATAGTTGGTTAGGTTAATAGATCAAAATTGACTTCTAAATAATAGAAACCATAGATAAAAATAATTTTCTTTGCGTATTAAAGTATTTCAGGGTCATTTATGAGTGTTTTCAATGTTTTTTTCATTTAAAAAAATATTCAAGGAGGGAGGGCTGGGATGTTGACACTTTATAAACATCATTTGTTTTTCGAATATTTTGCAATAGTTTTACAACATACACATCATGTATAAAATTCCTATTAATATGAAAGGATTTTGATATCTAAAACGGACGATTTTGCTCCAACTCATTGTTCGCCAAAAATGCAAAGGTGTTAGCCTTTGGGAATATTTGATTTGTCCGACCTTTTTTAATTTGAAGAATTTACAATAGTTGGTTAGGTTAATAGATAGAAATTGACGTCTAAATAATAGAAACAGTAGATAAAAATAGTCTTCTTTGCATATTAAATTATTTCAGGTTCATTTATACGTGTTTTCAATGTTTTTTTCATTTAAAAACAATATTCAAGGCGGGAGTGTGGGATGATGACACTTATAAATATCATTTGTTTTTCGAATGTTTTGCAATAATTTTACAACATACACATTATGTATAGAATTTCCATTAATTTGAAAGGATTTTGATATCTAAAACGGACAATTTTACTCCAGCTCATTGTTCGCCAAAAATGCAAAGGGGTTAGCCTTTGGAAATTTTTGATTTGTTCGACCTTTTTGAATTTGAAGTATTTAGAATAGTTGGTTAGGTTAAAGGATCAAAATTGGCTTCTAAATAATAGAAACAGTAGATAAAATAGTCTTCTTTTAGTAAAGTATTTCAGGGTCATTTCTGAGTTTTTTCAATATTTTTTTAATTTAAAAAAATATTCAAGGGGGGAGGATTTGGATGTTGACACTTTATAAACATCATTTGTTTTTCGAATATTTTGCAATAGTTTTACAACATACACATCATGTATAGAATTCCCATCAATATGAAAGAATCTTGATATCTATAATGGACAATTTGCGCCTGCTCATTGTTCGCCAAAAAATGCAAAGGGGTTAGCCTTTGGCGGTATTTGATTTGTTCGACCATTTCGAATTTGATGTATTTGCTACCGTTTGTTAGCTTAATAGATCGAAATTGAATACTCAATAATAGAAATATCGTTCTCATAATTATCAAAGGCTTTCTGAGACGTTTAGGGTGTTTTACATAACACACACATTACACCTAAAACACACACTACACCTAAAACACACACTTAATAAACATCACTTGTTTTTCAACTATTTTTCAATAATTTAACAACCTAGACATCACGCATAGAATTCCCATGAATATGAAAGGATTTTGAATTCTCACACAGACAATTTTAGGCCAGCTCATTATTCGCCAAAAAATGCAAAGGGGTTAGCCTCTAGGAATATTTGATTTATTCGGCCTTTTTGAATTCGAAGTATTTTCAATAGTTCGTTAGGTTAATACATCAAAATTGACTTCTAAATAATAGAGACACTAGATGAAAATAATCTTATTTGCGTATTAAAGTATTTCAGGTTCATTTATGAGTTTTTTCAATGTTTTTTTCATTTAAAGAAAATATTCAAGGGGGAGGTTTGGGATGTTGAAACTTTATAAATATCATTTGTTTTTGGAATATTTTGCAATAGTTTTACAATATACACATCATGTATAGAATTCCCATTAATATGAAAGGATTTTGATATCTAAAACGGACAATTTTGCTCCAGCTCATTGTTCGCCAAAAATGCAAAGGGGTTAGCCTTTGAGAATATTTGATTTGTTCGACCTTTTTGAATTTGAAGTATTTACAATAGTTGGTTAGGTTCATAGATCAAAATTGACTTCTAAATAATCCAAATAATAGATAAAAAATAGTCTTCTTTGAGTATTAGTATTTCAAGGTCATTTATGAGTGTTTTCAATGTTTTGTTCATATAAAAAAATATTCAAGGGGGAAGGGTTGGGATGTTGACACTTTATAAACATCATTTGTTTTTTGAATATTTTGCAATAGTTTTACAACATACACATCATGTATAAAATTCTCATTCATATGAAAGGATTTTGATATCTAAAATGGACAATTTTGTTTCAACTCATTGTACGCCAAAAATGAAAAGGGGTTAACCTTTGGGAATATTTGATTAGTTCGACCTTTTTGAATTTGAAATATTTACAAAAGTTGGTTAGGTTAATAGATCAAAATTGACTTCAAAATAATAGAAACAGTAGATAAAATAGTCTTCTTTTAGTATTAAAGTATTTTAGGGTCATTTATGAGCTTTTTCAATGTTTTTAATTTAAAAAAAAATATTAAGGGGGGAGGGTTGGGATGTTGACACTTATAAAAATCATTTGTTTTTGGAATATTTTGCAAAAGTTTACAACATACACATCATGTATAGAATTCCCATTAATATGAAAGGATTTTGATCCAAAACGGACAATTTTGATCCAGCTCATTGTTCGCCAAAAATGCAAAGGGGTTAGCCTTTGAGAATATTTGATTTGTTCGAAATTTTTGAATTTGAAGTATTTGCAGTAGTAAGTTAGGTTAATAGATCAAAGTTGACTTCTAAATATTAGAAACAATAGAGAAAAATAGTTTTCTTTGCGTATACAAGTATTTTCAGGGTCATTTATGAGTGTTTTCAATGTTTTTTTCATTTAAAAAAAATATTCAAGGGGGAGGGTTGGGATGTTGCCACTTTAAAACATCATCTGTTTTTCGAATATTTTGCAATAGTTTTACAACATACACATCAATATAAAATTTCCATTAGTATGAAAGGATTTTGATATCTAAAACGGACAATTTTGCTCCAACTCATTGTTCGCAAAAAATGCAAAGGGGTTAGCCTTTGGGAATATTTGATTTGTTCGACCTTTTTGAATTTGAAGTATTTTGAGTAGTTGGTTAGGTTAATAGATCAAAATTGACTTCAAAATAATAGAAACAGTAGATAAAAATAGTCTTCTTTGCGTAATAAAGTATTTCAGGGTCATTTATGAATGTTTTCAATGTTTTTTTTCATTTAAAAGAAATATCCAAAGGGGAGGGCTGGGATGTTGACACTTTATAAACATCATTTGTTTTTCGAATATTTTGCAATAGTTTTACAACATACACATCATGTATAGAATTTCCATCAATATGGAAGGATTTTGATATCAATAACGGACAATTTGGCGCCAGCTCATTGTTCGCCAAAAAATGCAAAGGGGTTACCCTTTGGCGGTATTTGATTCGTTCGACCATTTCGAATTTGATGTATTTTCTACCGTTTGTTAGCTTAATAGATCGAAATTGAATACTCAATAAAAGAAATATCGTTCTCATAATTATCAAAGGCTTTCTGAGACGTTTAGGGTGTTTTTCGTAACACACATATTACACCTAAAACACACACTACACCTATAACACACACTTAATGAACATCATTTGTTTTTCAAATATTTTTCAATAATTTAACAACCTAGAAATCACACATAGTATTCCGATGAATATGAAAGGATTTTGAATTCTAACACGGAGAATTTTAGGCCAGCTCATTATTTGCCAAAAGATGCAAAGCGGTTAGCCTTCGAGAATATTTGATTTATTCGGCTTTTTTGAATTCGAAGTATTTACAATAGTTCGTTAGGTTAATAGATCGAAATTGACTTCTAAATAATAAAACACTAGATGAAAATAGTCTTCTTTGCGTATTAAAGTATTTTTAGGTCATTTACGAATGTTTTCAATGTTTTTTTCATTTAAAAAAATACTCAAGGGGGGAGGGTTGGGATGTTGACACTTTATACCCATCATTTGTTTTTGGAATATTTTGCAATAGTTTTTCAACATTCAAATCATGTATAGAATTCCCATTAATATGAAAGGATTTTGATATCTAAAACGGACAATTTCGCTCCAGCTCATTGTTCGCCAAAAATGTAAAGGGGTTAGCCTTTGAGAATATTTGATTTGTTCGACCTTTTTGAATTTGAAGAATTTACAATAGTGGGTTAGGTTAATAGATCAAAAGTTACTTCTTAATAATAGAAACAATAGATAAAAATAGTCTTCTTTGACTATTAAAGTATTTCATGGTCATTTATGAGTTTTTTCATTGTTTCTTTCATTTAAAAAAAAATATTCAAAGGGGGAGGGTAGGGATGTTGACACTTTATAAACATCATTTGTTTTTTGAATATTTTGCAATAGTTTTACAACATACACTTCATGTATAGAATCCCATTAATATGAAAGGATCTTGATATCTAAAACGGACAAATATGCTCCAGCTCATTGTTCACCAAAAATGCAAAGGGGTTAGCCTTTGAGAATATTTGATTTGTTCGAAATTTCTGAATTTGAAGTATTTACAATAGTTGGTAAGGTTAATAGATCAAAATTGACTTTTAAATAATAGAAACAATAGATAAAAAATAGTCTTCTTTGCGTAAGAAAATATTTCAGCGTCATTTATGTGTGTTTTCAATGTTTTTTTCATTTGAAAAAAATATTCAAGGGGGGAGGGTTGGGATGTTGACACTTTATAAACATCATTTGTTTTTCGAATATTTTGCAATAGTTTTACAACATACACATCATGTATAAAATTCTCATTCATATGAAAGGATTTTGATATCTAAAACGGACAATTTTGCTCCAACTCATTGTTCGCCAAAAAAGCAAAGGGGTTAGCCTTTACGAATATTTGATTTGTTTGACCTTTTTGAATTTGAAGTATTTAGAATAGTTGGTTAGGTTAATAGATCAAAATTGACTTCAAAATAATAGAAACAGTAAATAAAATAGTCTTCTTTTAGTATTAAAGTATTTTAGGCTCATCTATGAGTTTTTCCAATGTTTTTTTAATTTAAAAAAAATATCCAAGGGGGGAGGGCTGGGATGTTGACACTTTATAAACATCATTTGTTTTTCGAATATTTTGCAATAGTTTTACAACATACACATCATGTATAAAATTCCTATCAATATGAAAGGATTTTGATATCTATAACGGACAATTTTGCGCCAGCTCAATGTTCGCCAAAAAATGCAAAGGGGTTAGCCTTTTGCGGTATTCGATTTGTTCGACCATTTCGAATTGATGTATTTTCTACCGGTTGTTAGCTTAATAGATCGAAATTGAATACTCAATAATAGAAATATCGTTCTCATAATTATCAAAGGCTTTCTAAGACGTTTAGGGTGTTTTTCATAACACACACATTACACCTAAAATACACACTTAATAAACATCATTTGTTTTTCAACTGTTTTTCAATAATTTAACAATCTAGACATCACGCATAGAATTCCATGAATATGAAAGGATTTAGAATTCTAACACGGACAATCTTAGGCCAGCTCATTATTCACCAAAAAATGCAAAGGCGTTAGCCTCCAGGAATATTTGATTTATTCTGCCTTTTTGAATTCGAAGTATTTTCAATAGTTCGTTAGGTTAATACATCAAAATTGACTTTTAAATAATAGAAACACTAGATGAAAATAATCTTCTTTGCATATTAAAGTCTTTCAGGGTCATTTATGAGTTGTTTCAATGTTTTTTTCATTTTAAAAAAATATTCAAGGGGGAAGGTTGGGATGTTGACCCTTTATAAACATCATTTGTTTTTGGAATATTTTGCAATAGTTTTACAACATACACATCATGTATAGAATTTTCACCAATATGAAAGGATTTTGATATCTAAAACGGACAATTTTGCTCAAACTCATTGTTCGCCAAAAATGCAAATGGGTTGGCCTTTGGGAATATTTGATTTATTCGACCTTTTTGAATTTGAAGTATTTACAATAGTTGGTTAAATTAATAGATCAAAATTGACTTCTAAATAATAGAAACAATCGATAAAATAGTCTTCTTTTAGTATTAAAGTATTTCAGGGTCATTTTTGAGTTTTTTCAATGTTTTTTTTAATTTAAAAAAATATTCAAGGTGGGAGGGTTGGGATGTTGACACTTTATAAATATCATTTTTTTTTCGAATATTTTGCATTAGTTTTACATCATAAACATCATGTATAAAATTCTCATTCATCTGGAAGGATTTTGGTATCTAAAACGGACGATTTTGCTCTAGCTCATTGTTCGTCAAAAATGCAAATGGGTTAGACTTTGAAAATATTTGATTTGTTCGACCTTTTTGAATTTGAAGAATTTACAATAGTTGGTTAGGTTAATAGATCAAAATTGACTTCTAAATATTAGAAACTGTAGATGAAAGTAGTCTTCTTTGCGTATTAAAGTATTTCAGGGTCATTTACGAGTGATTTCAATGTTTTTTCATTTAAAAAAAATATTCAAGGGGGGAGGGTTGGGATGTTGACACTTTATAAACATCATTTGTTTTAGGAATATTTTTCAATAGTTTTACAACATACACATCATGTATAGAATTGAAATGATTTTGATATTTAAAACGGACAATTTTGCTCCAGCTCATCGTTTGCCAGAAAAGCAAAGGGGTTAGCCTTTGAGAATATTTGATTTGTTAGACCTTTTTGAATTTGAAGAATTTACAATTGTCGGTTAGGTTAATAGATCAAAATTGACTTCGAAATATTAGAAACAGTAGATAAAAGTAGTCTTCTTGCGTACTAAAGTATTTCAGGGTCGTTTATAAATGTTTTTCATGTTTTTTTTCATTTAAAAAAAATATTCAAGGGGTGAGGGTTGGGATGTTGACACATTATAAATACCATTTGTTTTCCGAATATTTTGCAGTAGTTTTACAACATACACAACATGTATAGAATTCGCATTAATATGAAAGGATTTTGATATCTAAAGCGGACAATTTTTCTCCACCTAATTGTTCGCCAAAAATGCAAAGCGGTTAGCTTTTGGAAAAATTTGACTTGTTCGACCTTTTTGAATTTGAAGTATTTACAATAGTTGGTTAGGTTAATAGATCAAAATTAACTTCTAAATAATAGAAATATTAGATAAAGATAGTCTTCTTTGAGTATTAAAGTATTTCAGGGTCATTTATTAGTTTTTTCAATGTTTTTTTCATTTAAAAAAAATATTCAAGGGGGAGGGTTGGGATGTTGACCCTTTATAAACATCATTTTTTTTTTGGAATATTTTGCAATAGTCTTACAACATACACATCATGTATATAATTTTAACCAATATGAAAGGATTTTGATATCTAAAACGGACAATTTTGCTCAAACTCATTGTTCGCCAAAAATGCAAAGGGGTTAGCCTTTGGGAATATTTGATTTATTCGACCTTTTTGAATTTGAAGTATTTACAATAGTTGGTTAGGTTAATAGATCAAAATTGACTTCTAAATAATAGAAACAATAGATAAAATAGTCTTCTTTTAGTATTAAAGTACTTCACGGTCATTTCTGAGTTTTTTCAATGTTTTTTTAATTTAAAAAAATATTCAAGGGGGTAGGGTTGGAATGTTGACACATTATAAACATCATTTGTTTTTCGAATACTTTGCAATAGTTTTACAACATACACAGCATGTATAGAATTCCCATTAATATGAAAGGATTTTGATATCTAAAACGGACAATTTTGCTCTAGCTCATTGTTCGCCAAAAATGCAAAGGGGTTAGCCTTTGAGATTATTTGATTTGTTCGACCTTTTTGAATTTGAAGAATTTACAATAGTCGGTTAGGTTAATAAGTAAAAATTTACATCTAAATAATAGAAACGGTAGATAAAAATAGTCTCCTTTGCGTATTAAAGTATTTCAGGGTCATTTATGAGTGCTTTCAATGTTTTTTTCATTTAAAAAAAAATATTAAGGGTCGTAGGGTGGAATGTTGACACTTTATAAACATCATTTGTTTTTCAAATATTTTGCAATAGTTTTACAATATACACATCATGTATAGAATTCGCATTAATCTGAAAGGATTTTAATATCTAAAACGGACAATTTTGCTCCAGCTCATTGTTCGTGAAAAATGCAAAAGGGTTAACCTTTGGTAATATTTGATTTGTTCGACCTTTTTGAATTTGAAGTATTTACAATAGTTGGTTAGGTAGATAGAACAAATTGACTTCTAAATAATAGAAACAGTAGATAAAATAGTCTTCTTTGCGTATTAAAGTATTTCAGGGCCATTTAGCAGTGTTTTCAATGTTTTTTTTTTTCATTTAAAAGAAGTATTCACGGCGGGAGGGTTGGGATGTTGACACTTTATAAACACCATTTTGTTTGGAATATTTTGCAATAGTTTTACAACATACACATCATGTATAGAATTCGCATTAGTATGAAAGGATTTTGATATCTAAAACGGACAATTTTTCTACACCTCATTTTTCGCCAAAAACACAAAGGGTTAGCCTTTGGGAATATTTGATTTGTTCGAACTTTTTGAGTTTGAAGTATATATTTACAATAGTTGGTTAGGTTAATAGATCAAAATTGAATTGTAAATACTAGAAACATTAGATAAAAATAGTCTTCTTTGAGTATTAAAGTATTTTAGGGTCATTTATGTTTTTTCTCAGTTCTTTTTTCTTTTATAAAAAATATTCAAAGGGGGACGGTTGGGATGTTGACACTTTATAAACATCATTTGTTTTTGGAATATTTTGCAATAGTTTTACAACATACACATCATTTATACAATTCGCATTAATATGAAAGGATTTTGATATCTAAAACGGACAATTTTGCTCCACCTCATTGTTCGCCAAAAATGCAAAGGTATTAGCCTTTGGGAATATTTGATTTGTTCGACCTTTTTGAATTTGAAGAATTTACAATAGTTGGTTAGGTTAATAGATCAAAATTTACTTCTATCTATGAGAAACAGTAGATAAAAATAGTCTTCTTTGCGTATTAAAGTATTTCAGGGTCATTTATAAGTGTTTTCAATGTTTTTTTCATTTAAAAAAAAATTATTCAAGGATGGAGGGTAGGATGTTGACACTTTGTAAATATCATTTTTTTTTTGAATAATTTGCAATAGTTTTACGACATACCCATCTTGTATAGAATTCCCATTAATATCAAAGGATTCTGATATCCATAACGCAATTTTGCTCCAGCTCATTGTTTTTCAAAAATGCAAAGGGGTTAGCCTTTGGGATTATTTGATTTGTTCGACCTTTTTAAATTTGAAGATTTATAATATTTGCTTAGGTTAATAGATCAAAATTGACATCTAAATAATAGAAACAGTAGATAAAAATAGTCTTCTTTGCGTATTAAATTATTTCAGGGTCATTTAGGTGTGTTTTCAATGTTTTTTTCATTTAAAAGAAATATTCAAAGGGGGGGGGGGGGGGGGGGGGGTTGGGATGTTGACACTTTATTAACATCATTTTTGTTTGGAATATTTTGCAATAGTTTTACAACATACACATCATGTATAGAATTCGCATTAATATGAAATGATTTTGATATCTAAAACGGACAATTTTTCTCCACCTCATTGTTCACCAAAAATGCAAAGGGGTTAGCCTTTGAGAATATTTGATTTCTTCAACCTTTTTAAATTTGAAGAATTTACAATAGTTGGTTAGGTTAATAGATCGAAATTTACTTCTAACTAAGAGAAACAGTAGATAAAAATAGTCTTCTTTGCGTAATAAAGTATTTCAGGGTCATTTATGAGTGTTTTCAATGTTTTTTTTCATTTAAAAGAAATATCCAAAGGGGAGGGTTGGGATGCTGACACTTAACAAACATCATTTTTGTTTGGAATATTTTGCAATAGTTTTACAACATACACATCATGTATAGAATTCGCATTAATATGAAAAGATTTTGATATCTAAAACGGACAATTTTGCTCCACCTCATTGTTCGCCAAAAATGCAAAGGGGTTAGCCTTTGGGAATATTTGATTTGTTCGCCCTTTTTGAATTTGATGCTTCTTTGCGTATTAAAGTATTTCAGGGTCATTTATAAGTGTTTTCAATGTTTTTTTCATTCAAAAAAAAATATTCAAGGGGGGAGGGTGGGATGTTGACACTTTATAAATATCATTTGTTTTTCGAAAAATTTGCAATAGTTTTACAACATACCCATCGTGTATTGAATTCCCATTAAAATAAAAGGTTTTTGATATTTAAAACGGACAATTTTGCTCCAGCACATTGTTTGTCAAAAATGCAAAGGGGTTAGCCTTTGGGAATATTTGATTTGTCCGACCTTTTTAAATTTGAACTATTTATAATATTTGGTTAGGTTAATATATCAAAATTGACTTCTAAATAATAGAAATAGTAGATAAAAATAGTCTTCTTTGCGTATTAAAGTATTTCAGGGCCATTTAACAGTATTTTGAATGTTTTTTTCATTTAAAAGAAGTATTCACGGCGGGAGGGTTGGGATGTTGACACTTTATAAACATCATTTGTTTGGAATAGTTTGCAATAGTTTTACAACATACACATCATGTATAGAATTCGCATTAGTATGAAAGGATTTTGATATCTAAAACGGACAATTTTTCTACACCTCATTTTTCGCCAAAAACGCAAAGGGGTTAGCCTTTGGGAATATTTGATTTGTTCGAACTTTTCTAGTTTGAAGTATATTTACAATAGTTGGTTAAGTTAATAGATCAAAATTGACTTGTAAATACTAGAAACATTAGATAAAAATAGTCTTCTTTGAGTATTAAAGTATTTTAGGGTCATTTATGATTTTTTTTCAATTCTTTTTTCTTTTATAAAAAATATTCAAAGGGGGAGGGTTGGGATGTTGACACTTTATAAACATCATTTGTTTTTGGAATATTTTGCAATAGTTTTACAACATACACATCATGTATACAATTCGCATTTATATGAAAGGATTTTGATATCTAAAACGGACAATTTTGCTCCACCTCATTGTTCGCCAAAAATGCAAAGGTATTAGCTTTTGGGAATATATTTGATTTGTTCGACCTTTTTGAATTTGAATAATTTACAATAGTTGGTTAGGTTAATAGATCAAAATTTACTTCTATCTATGAGAAACAGTACATAAAAATAGTCTTCTTTGCGTATTTATTAAAGTATTTCAGGGTCATTTATAAGTGTTTTCAATGTTTTTATCATTTAAAAAAAAATAATTCAAGGAAGGGAGGCTGGGATGTTGACACTTTATAAATATCATTTATTTTGAATAATTTGCAATAGTTTTACGACATACCCATCGTGAATAGAATTCCCATTAATATCAAAGGATTCTGATATCCATAACGCAATTTTGCTCCAGCTCATTGTTTTTCAAAAATGCAAAGGGGCCTTTGGGAATATTTGATTTGTTCGACCTTTTTCAATTTGAAGATTTATAATATTTGCTTAGGTTAATAGATCAAAATTGACATCTAAATAATAGAAACAGTAGATAAAAATAGTCTTCTTTGCGTATTAAAGTATTTCAGGGTCATTTAGGTGTGTTTTCAATGTTTTTTTCATTTAAAATAAATATTCAAAGGGGAGGGTTGGGATGTTGACACTTTATTAACATCATTTTTGTTTGGAATATTTTGCAATAGTTTTACAACATACACATCATGTATAGAATTCGCATTAATATGAAAGGATTTTGATATCTAAAACGGACAATTTTGCTCCACCTCATTGTTCACCAAAAATTCAAAGGGGTTAGCCTTTGAGAATATTTGATTTTTTCAACCTTTTAAAATTTGAAGAATTTACAATAGTTGGTTAGGTTAATAGATCAAAATTTACTTCTAACTAAGAGAAACAGTAGATAAAAATAGTCTTCTTTGCGTATTAAAGTATTTCAGGGTCATTTATGAGTGTTTTTAATGTTTTTTTCATTTAAACAAAAAATATTCAAGGGAGAAGGGTGGGATGTTAACACTTTATAAACATCATTTGTTTTTCGAATAATTTGCAATATTTTTACAACATACCCATCGTGTATAGGATTCCCATTAATATGAAAGGATTTTGATATCCCAAATGGACAGTTTTGCTCCAGCTCATTGTTTGTCAAAAATGCAAAGGCCTTTGGCAATATTTGATTTGTTCGACCTTCTTAAATTTGAAGTATTTATAATATTTGGTTAGGTTAATAAATCAAAATTGACTTCTAAATAATAGAAACAGTAGATAAAAATAGTCTTATTATCGTATTAAAGTATTTCAGGGTCATTTAGCAGTGTTTTCAATGTTTTTTTCATTTCAAAGAAATATTCAAGGGGGAGGGTTGGGATGTTGACACTTAATAAACATCATTTTTGTTTGGAATATTTTGTAATAGTTTTACAACATACACATCATGTATATAATTCGCATTAATATAAAAGGATTTTGATTTCTAAAACAGATAATTTTGCTCCACCTCATTTTTTGCCAAAAATGCAAAGAGGTTAGCCTTTGGGAATATTTGATTTGTTTGACATTTTTTAATTTGAAGTATATTTTCAATAGTTGGTTAGGTTAATAGATCCTAATTGACTTGCAAATAATAGAAGCATTAGATAAAAATAGTCTTCTTTGAGTATTAAAGTATTTTAGGGTCATTTATGAGTTTTTTCAATTCTTTTTTCTTTTAAAAGAAATATTCATAGGGGGAGGGTTGGGATGTTGACACTTTTTAAACATCATTTGTTTATGAAATATTTTGCAATAGTTTTACAGCATACACATCATGTATAGAATTCGCATTAATATGAAAGGATTTTGATATCTAAAACGGACAATTTGGATCCACCTCATTGTTCCCCAAAAATGCAAAGGGGTTAGCCTTTGGGAATATTTGATTTGTTTGACCTTTTTAAATTTGAAGAATTTACAATAGTTGGTTAGGTTAATAGATCAAAATTTACTTCTATATAAGAGAAACATTAGATAAAAATAGTCTTCTTTGCGTATTAAAGTATTTAAGGGTCATTTATGAGTGTTTTCAATGTTTTTTTCATTTTAAAATAAATATTCAAGGGGGGAGGGTGGGATGTTGACACTTTATAAATATCATTTGCAATTCGCAATAGTTTTACAACATACCCATTGTGTATAGAATTTCCATTAATATCAAAGGATTTTGATATATCCAGAACGGACAAATTTGCTTTAGCTCATTGTTTGTCAAAAATGCAAAGGGGTTAGCCTTTGGGAATATTTGATGTGTTTGAACATTTTAAATTTGAAGTATTTATAATATTTGGTTAGGTTAATAGATCAAAATTGACTTCTAAATAATAGAAATAGTAGATAAAAATAGTCTTCTTTGCGTATTAAAGTATTTCAGGGTCATTTAGGAGTGTCTTCAATGTTTTTCTCATTTACAAGAAATATTCATAGGGGAGGGTTGGGATGTTGACACTTTATTAACATCATTTTTGTTTGGAATATTTTGCAATAGTTTTACAACATACGCATCATGAATAGAATTCGCATTAATATGAAAGGATTTTGATATCTAAAACGGACAATTTTGCTACACCGCATTGTTCGCTAAAAATGCAAAGGGGTTATTGGGAATATTTGATTTGTTCAACCTTTTTTAATTTGAAGAATTTACAATAGTTGGTTAGGTTAATAGATCAAAATTTACTTCTAACTAAGAGAAACAGTAGATAAAAATAGTCTTCTTTGCGTATTAAAGTATTTCAGGGTCATTTAGTAGTGTTTTCAATGTTTTTTTCATTTAAAAAAAAAATATTCAAGGGAAGAGGGTGGGATGTTGACACTTTATAAACATCATTTTTGTTTGGAATATTTTGCAATAGTTTTACAACATACACATTATGTATAGAATTCTCATTAATATGAAAGAATTTTTATATCTAAAACGGACAATTTTGCTCCACCTCATTGTTCGCCTAAAATGAAAAGGGGTTAGCCTTTGGGAATATTTGATTTGTTCAACCTTTTTCAATTTGAAGAATTTACGATACTTGGTTAGGTTAATAGATTAAAATTTACTTCTAACTAAGAGAAAAAGTAGATAAAAATAGTATTCTCTGCGTATTAAAGTATTTCAGGGTTATTTATGAGTGTTTTCAATGTTTTTTTCATTTTAGAAAAAAAATATTCAAGGGAGGAGGGTGGGATGTTGACACTTTATAAACATCATTTGTTTTTCGAATAATTTGCAATAGTTTTACAACATACCCATCGTGTATAGGATTCCCTTTAATAGGAAAGGATTTTAATATCCAAAGCGGACAATTTTGCACCAGCTCATTGTTTGTCAAAAATGCAAAGGGGTTAGTCTTAGGCAATATTTGATTTGTTCGACCTTTTTGATTTTGAAGAATTTACAATAGTTGGTTAGGTTAATAGATCAAAATTTACTTCTGTATAAGAGAAACAGTAGATAAAAATAGTCTTCTTTGCGTATTAAAATATTTCAGGATCATTTATGAGTGTTTTCAATGTTTTTTTAATTTAAAAGAAATATTCAAGGGGGGAGGGTGGGATGTTGAAACTTTATAAACATCATTTTTTTTTCGAATAATTTGCAATAGTTTTACAACATACCCATCGTGTATAGAATTCACATTAATACGAAAGGGTTTTGATATCCAAAACGGACAATTTTGCTCCAACTCATTGTTTGTCAAATATGCAAAGGGGTTAGCCTTTGGAAATATTTGATTTGTTCAACCTTTTTAAATTTGAAGTATTTATAATATTTGGTTAGGTTAATATATCAAAATTTATTTCTAAATAATAGAAACAGTAGATAAAAAATCTTCTTTGCGTATTAAAGTATTTCAGGGTCATTTAGCAGTGTTTTCAATGTTTTTTTCATTTAAAAGAAATATTCAAGGGAGGAGGGTTGGGATGTTGACACTTTATAAACATCATTTTTGCTTGCAATATTTCGCAATAGTTTTACAACATACACATCATGTATAGAATTCGCATTAATATAAATTGATTTTGATATCTAAAACGGACAATTTTGCTCTACCTCATTGTTCGCCAAAAATGCAAAGGGGTTAGCCTTTCGGACTATTTGATTTGTTCGACCTTTTCGAATTTGAAGTATATTTACAATAGTTGGTTAGGTTAATAGATCAAAATTGACTTGTAAATAATAGAAACATTAGATAAAAATAGTCTTCTTTGAGTATTATAGTATTTTAGGGACATTTATGAGTTTTTTCAATGTTTTTTTCTTTTAAAAAAAAAAATTCAAATGGGGAGGGTTGGAATGTTGACACATTATAAACATCATTTGTTTTTCGAATATTTTGCAATAGTTTTACAACATACACATCATGTATAGCATTCCTATTAATATCGCCACCTCCATTGCCGCATGTTGCTCCGCCTCCCGTGCTCCCGCCTGCCGTCCCGCTGCCATTGGCCGAGCTTTCCTCTCCATTGCCTGATTCGCAGCCACCTCCGGTTCGTACTATGACGACACGTGCTATGTATAACATTCATAAGCCTAAACGTGTTTTTTCAGCGACTAAACATCCACTTCCCGTGTCTTTTGAACCCACGTGTGTGAGCTCGGCCCTTAAAGATCCAAATTGGCGAGCCGCTATGTCCGAAGAATTTACGGTTCTATCTCGCCATGGAACTTGGGAGTTGGTCCCCTTTTCACCTTCTTTCAATATTGTGGGATGTAAATGGGTGTTCCGTTTGAAATTTATTGGAAATAATTTCAGACTTATGAAAGAGAGAGCATACAAAAGTGGTTGGATTCAAGTCACAAAACTTGTCCAAAAACGGGGCAAATCTTGACACATTTATCCCTCGCCCCAAACTTCGCTCTCAAGAATTTAATTGTGCAGTGGTGTGAAAAGAATAACTTTCATCTTCCAAAAAAGGAGACACCGGAAATAGATGACGAAAAAATCCTGTGCTTAGTTCAAAACTTGTCGTCGAATACATTAGACGAACAAAGACTTGCCGTAAAGAAAATCCGTTTGTTGTCCAAGGAAAATCCTGAAAACAGAATTATGATAGCCAACGGTGGAGGAATACCGCCCCTCGTACAACTTTTATCCTATCCTGACTCAAAAATTCAAGAACATTCAGTCACTGCCCTCTTAAACCCGTCACAATCCGAAGTGTCCTCACAATTGCTGTCACGCATGATTGGCCCATTCGTCAACTTGATGTGTGGAACGCCTTTCTCCATGGTTCATTATCCGAGGTGGTTTATATGCAACAACCACCGGGCTTCGTTGATTCCTCCTTTCCCACTCACGTCTGTCGACTGAAAAAGTCGCTTTACGGGCTCAAACAGGCGCCACGAGAATGGTTTCGTGCCCTTAGTCGTGCACTCACTGATCTTGGTTTCAAACCTTCTCTCTCGGATACTTTGCTCTTTCTTTTTCACCATGGTACGACTCACATTTATATTTTAGTTTACGTTGACGACATTGTTATCACCGGCAGTGATAAATCCCGGATTACTTCTATTATTCGCCACCTAAGTTCAATTTTTGTTCTTAAGGATCTTGGCTCTTTATCATTTTTTCTTGGCATAGAAGTTATTCGGTGTAAGGAGGGTCTCTTTCTCTCACAGCATAAATATATTCGAGACATTCTTGTTCGTCATTCCATGGATGGTGCTAAGCCTTTGACGACTCCCATGGCTACCACTGATTCGGCCGCCTCTTCGTCGTCTCCTTGTGATGTCTCACTCTATCGTCAAGCTATTGGTGAACTCCAATATCTTGCTCTCACCTGTCCGGACCTCGCTTTTGCTGTAAATCGGCTTGCACAATGTGTTTCTAGCCCCACGGATTCGGATTGGCTTCGAGTTAAACGAGTGTTGCGCTATTTAAAAGGCACCATCACCCATGGCCTTCTTCTTCGTCGCACCGATCTCTCGACCTTGCGCGCATTCTCGGATGCCGATTGGGGAGGTCATCCTATGGACCGTTCCTCCACTTCCGCTTTTATAATTTTTCTTGGTGCAAATCCTATATCTTGGAGCAGTCGTAAATAGCGAGCCATTGCTCATTCATCTATGGAAGCCGAATATCGCGCCCTTGCCACAACAACAGCCGAAGTTCGTTGGATTCAAAACTTGTTTAGTGAGCTACTTCTTCCTCTCCGTCACAAGCCGGTTTTATTTTGTGATAATATTGGTGCCACGCATCTTTCTCTTCACCCGGTCCTCCATTCGCGCATGAAACACATTTCTCTTGACATCCACTTTGTTCGAGACATTGTGGCGAAAGGCTTGATTGACGTCTCTCACATTAGTACTCATGATCAACTTGCGGACTTGCTCACTAAACCACTTCATCGCTCTCGGTTTCAACTATTGAGGTCCAAAATTGCCATTGCCGATGGCACGGCACTTTTGAGGGGGCGTATCACGCAATCTTCCTCTTCCGTAGATTAAGTTTTGTCCATATCTCTTTTGATTTGGTTAATATATTTTCCATGTATATGCTTATCCTATTTTGGTAGTTTCCTATTCTCTTGGAATTCTTTTGTACATATACAGACGATTGTCATTCAATAAGATTAACACCTCCAATATTATATCTCTGTATTATATGTACTTCACTACAAGCTATTAAAGCAAAATGAATTTACTTGACTAATGTCATGTGGTACTTTATTTTGATTGAATTCCCCGAATAAAGGCTATATTTCCATCACATGTATAGCTTTTTGTAGTTCCAACTATGTCGCGAGAAAACTTGTATATAGTTTAGTTTGTTGTTGTATCTGGAAATTTGCCTTACATTTTTAAACTTTTCTAGATTTTTGATACATATATTGGCTATTTAGCTAATTCTTTTGTGATGCCGAACAGGAGACTTCTCTTGCCGTATATTAATTTGCTTGTGCTGTCCTAATTGATGAAATATTGATTCGTAGTAAAACAAGAAAAGAAAGTGAAAGAAAATGGCTTTTGTATTATTGATCAAGTGCATGAATCCTGTGTTGAATGTTTTTATCTGGTTTCTAAACTTAATTATTCACTGTAAATGTTTAGTTTCATATAACAAAGAATAACTCCCTAAATCACCTCATGGTGTGAGTTTCATAGAGTTCATGAGAGTAATCAAAAGTATTTAATTCTTTAGTTCTTTGTACTTTTTTCAAAACAAAAGCCAGATTTTCATTGCATTGAACAAGTTTTTACAAGACTAGACTTGTAATCTATTTCTTTTACACCCTTAGGTTTTCCATGTATGTATACTCATGCAAGTAAAAAGAACATTTAAATTAGCAAAACTGAAAAACTTTCCAAAAATATTAAAACTTCCTTAGCAGATGCAAAACTTTCCAAATTTGCATTGGTTCCCTTCATTACTACACTATTTCAGACATACAATCTTCTCTATATATACTCACCACCCTTAAGATTTTCTCACAACAAATCCTCGTTTCTTCTAACTTCATTAGTAATGGCTTATGAAAAGATTTGCGCGTTTTTCTTCTTGATGTTGGGATTCTTGTCTGGCTCAGTGGCTGCTGTACATCAAGTTGGTGAAGCTTCCGGTTGGAGTTCTCGATCAAACTACACGTCTTGGGCTTCAACCAAGAATTTTCGAGTTGGTGACACTATTGGTAAAACTTTTGTTGCCATTCATCCTTTTCTTATACATGAATGTTAGAAGCTTTTCGCAATTTTTCAACATGCTAAGGATAAGCCAATGAAAATATATGATGAACTTGAAAAATACTTCATGTTTGTTTCACGGACTCAGAAAACGAAAACGTGGTAGTACTTGTCAAAGAAACATTTAGATGTTTTGATTCACGTGCTTATCATCATATATAAAGTTCTAAAGTCATAGTTAACCATGAAAATTGGTCACTCTATGCAATACATATTACCTTCGTCAAGATTTGTTCCACATCGTCACTATTCCCGATTGAACGTTATTCCTTGCCTTGTGTCATCTTGTGCAGTTTTCAACTACAACCCTCAATTCCACGACGTTTATGAAGTGAGCAAGCAAGAGTAAGACGCATGCTCCTTTGCAGCTCCTCTTGGCATCCATGACACTGGAAACGACGCAATCACGCTTTACACCGCAGGCCGCTTCTACTACATCTGCAGCAAACCTGGCATGTGTCAAGCAGGCCAAAAACTCGAAATCAATGTCAATTCCAACTTTCAAGCCCCGCCTCCGCCATTCACACCTCCGCCTCCCCATCATGGTTCCGCGACTGATTGGGTGTATGGGTATGGCAGTGCTTCATCTCCGGCTTATTCAAGTAATCTTGGGCTTGTAATGGCTTTTGCTTCGTTTGGTGTTGTTTTTTTGCTTCATTAGAGGGAGTGTTCTTAGTTTGGTTCTTGATAATCTTTTAGTCAGATCAACTTTTCTAGATAGTCCAAATTTTGTTGTTGAGTTTTTGGAAATTCAGTAATGTTTTAGTCAGTAAGGTTCACCTTTCTTTGCCTTAATGTGTTTCAAATTTCAATTTCTCTTTATAGTACTAGCTTTATGGTCGTAGTACAAGGGAGGTACATAAGACGTTCCTGTCTTATTGGGTTATAATGTTATATCATCAATATTGCTCAATTTATTAAGGGATAATTACATTTACACCCATGAGATTTGGTCTAATTACAAAGATTGCTCACTATTTAAAATAATTACGCAACACCCCTTGAAACTTCAAAAACATGTAAACATATTAATCTATGATGCTTTTCAAGTATTTGGGAGCGTCTCTAGAACTATCCAAATCTCAAAAGGGTGCATCATATCATATCATGTGATATTTTTTTTAATAAAAAATAAAAAAATCAAGGAGTATTCATGTGACAATCAAAATGTACATGATCAGTTAAAAAAAAAAAAGAACAACAATCATATATATACGTCAACAAAAAGAATCAAATCTATTGTATAGGTGGTACTATATTATATAATCCCTGCGCAAGGATGATACATTTAGACGGGGAGAACGCTGGATTAAAACTCGATCTCATGATATGAGTCGACTTGCAAAGTATTAAAAAAAATTTGTGCTTTCTGAAAACTTTGAATCAAAAGTTTACAAATATTAAATTTTGAATTAGGTTTTTCGATACGGCATAGTGTAAGCTTATATGTTCCCCGTAGTGATAACCAAAAACATTACCAATAACCGAAAAAGATAATCATAGTTACGATTTTCTTTATATATATATATATATATATATATATATATATATATATATATATATATATACACTAAAAACATGGGCATGCGGAGCCACATTAATTCTTATGTTGTAAAGTATTGTATGTTTATATTCAACTACGAAGAAATAAATAAATTCTGGAATAAAAAATAAGGCAAGAAAAAATATTTGCCTAAATGAAAGAGTTTGAGTTAAAGGGAGAGTGAATAAACATAATCACAGTAGAATGAAAAGAAAAGTAATTTTCATTAAAATAATATGAATTATAAAAAAATTAAGTCATCTTAGAATAAATGGTATAATTAATCTTAACTAACTAATTAGTCTTCTTTGCGTATTAAAGTATTTCAGGATCATTTATAAGTGTTTTCAATGTTTTTTTCTTTCAAAGAAAATATTCAAAGGGGGAAGGTGGGATGTTGACACTTTATAAAAATCATTTGTTTTTCGAATAATTTGCAATAGTTTTACAACATACCTATCGTGTATAGAATTTCCATTAATATGAAAGAATTTTGATATCCAAAACGGACAATTTTGCTCCATCTCATTGTTTGTCAAAAATGCAAAGGGGTTAGCCTTTGGGAATATTTGATTTTGTTCGACCTTTTTAAATTTGAAGTATTTATAATATTTGGTTAGGTTAATAGATCAAAATTGACTTCTAAATAATAGAAACAGTAGATAAAAATAGTCTTCTTTGCGTATTAAAGTATTTCAGGGTCATTTAGGAGTGTTTTCAATGTTTTTTTTATTTAAAAAAAATATATTCAAGGGGAAGGGTTATGATGTTGAAACTTTATAAAAATCATTTTTGTTTGGAATATTTTGCAATAGTTTTACAACATGCACATCATGTATAGAGTTTGCATTAATATGAAAGGATTTTGATATCTAAAACGGACAATTTTGCTCCACCTCATTGTTCGCCAAAAATGCAAAGGGGTTAGCCTTTGGGAATATTTGATTTGTTCCACCTCTTTGAACTAGAGGTATTTACAATAGTTGGTTAGGTTAATAGATAAAAATTGACTTCGAAATAATAGAAACAATAGATCAAAATAGTCTTCTTTGCATATTAAAGTATTTTCAGGGTCATTTATGAGTGTTTTCAATGTTTTTTTCATTTAAAAACATTATTCAACGGGGGAGGGTTGGGATGTTGACACTTTATAAACATCATTTGTTTTCCGAATATTTTACAATAGTTTTACAACATACACATCATGTATAGAATTCTCATCAATATGAAAGGATTTTGATATCTATAACGGAAAATTTGGCGCCAGCTCATTGTTCGCCAAAAAATGCAAAGGGGCTAGCATTTGTTGGTATTTGATTTGTTCGACCATTTCGAATTTGAGGTATATGCTACCGTTTGTTAGCTTAATAGACCAAAATTGAATACTCAATAATAGAAATATCTTTCTCATAATTATCAAAGGCTTTCTGAGAAGTTTAGGGTGTTTTTCATAACACACACATGACACCTAAAACACACACTTAATAAACATCATTTGTTTTTCAAATATTTTTCAATAATTTAACAACCTAGACATCACGCATAGAATTCCCATGAATATGAAAGGATTTTGAATTCTAACACGGACAATTTTAGGCCAACTCCCTATTCGCCAAAAAATGCAAAGGGGTTAGCCTTCAAGAATATTTGATTTATTCGGCCTTTTTGAATTCGAAGTATTTACAATAATTTGTTAGGTTAATAGATCGAAATTGACTTCTAAATCATAGAAACACTAGATAAAAATAATCTTCTTTGCGCATTAAAGTATTTCAGGGTCATTTACGAGTGTTTTCAATGTTTTTTCATTTAAAAAAAGTATTCAAGGGGGGAGGGTTGGGATGTTGACACTTTATAAATATCATTTGTTTCTCGAATATTTTGCAATAGTTTTACAACATACACATCATGTATAGAATTCCCATTAATATGAAAGGTCGAATTCTTAAATATTTACTTTTATCTACTTTTTCTAATATTTAGAAGTCAATTTTGATCTATTAACCTAACCAACTATTGTAAATTCTTCAAATTCAGAAAAGTCGAACAAATCAAATATTCTTAAAGGCTTAACCCCTTTGCATTTTTGGTGAACAATGAGCTGGAGCAAAATTATCCGTTTTAGATATCAAAGTACTTTCATATTAATGGGAATTCTATACATGATTTGTATGTTGTAAATCTATAGAAAAATATTCCAAAAACAAAGATATTTATAAAGTGTCAACATCCCAACCCTCCTCCCTTTAATATTTCTTTTAAATTAAAAAAAAACATTGAAAACACTAGTAAATGACCGTGAAATACTTTAATACGCAAAGAAGACAATTTTCATCTAGTGTTTCTATTATTTAGAAGTCAATTTCGATCTATTAACCAAACGAACTATTGTAAATACTTCGAATTCAAAAAGGCCGAATAAATCAAATATTCCTGAAGGCTAACCCCTTTGCATTTTTTGGCGAATAATGAGCATGCCTAAAATTGTCCGTGTTAGAATTCAAAATTCTTTCATATTCATGGGAATTCTATGCGTGATGTTTGGGTTGTTAAATTATTGAAAAGTATTTGAAAAACAAATGATGTTTATTATGTGTGTGTTTTAGCTGTAGTGTATGTTTTAGGTGTAATGTGTGTGTCATGAAAAACACCCTAAACGTCTCAGAAAGCATTTGATAATTATGAGAACCATATTTATATTATTGAGTATTCAATTTTTATCTATTAAGCTAAGAAACGATAGCAAATACATCAAATTCGAAATGGTCGAACAAATCAAATACCGCCAAAGGCTAACCTCTTTGCATTTTTTGGTGAACAATGAGAGTGCGCAAAATTGTCCGTTATAGATATCAAAATCCTTTCATATTGATGGGATTTCAGTACATGATGTGTATGTTGTAAAACTATTGCAAAATATTCGAAAAACAAATGATGTTTATAAAGTGTCAACATCCCAACCCTCCCCCCTTGAATATTTTTTTAAAATTTAAAATACATTGAAAAAATTCAGAAATGACCCTGAAATACTCTAATACTAAAAGAAGACTATTTTATCTACTGTTTCTATTATTTAGAAGCCAATTTTGATCCTTTAACCTAACCAACTATTCTAAATACTTCAAATTCAAAAAGGTCGAACGAATCAAATATTCCCAAAGGCTAACCCCTTTGCATTTTTGTGCACAATGAGCTGGAGCAAAATTGTCCGTTTTGGATATCAAAATCCTTTCATATTAATGGAAATTCTATACATGATGTATATGTTGTAAAACTATTGACAAATATTCAAATAACAAATGATGTTTATAAAGTGTAAACATCCCACCCTCCCCCCTTGAATATTTTTTTTAAATGAAAAAAACATTGAAAACACTCATAAATGACCCTGAAATACTTTAATACGCAAAGAAGACTATTTTTATCTACTGTTTTTAATATTTAGAAGTCAATTTTGATCTATTAACCTAACTAACTATTGTAAATTCTTCAAATTCAAAAAAATCGAACAAATCTAATATTCTCAAAGGCTTAACCCCTTTGCATTTTTGGCGAACAATGAGCTGGATCAAAATTGTCCGTTTTATATATCAAAATTCTTTCATATTAATGGGAATTCTATACATGAAGTGTATGTTGTAAACCTATTGCAAAATATTCCAAAAACAAATGATATTTATAAAGTGTCAACATCCCACCCTTCCCCCTTGAATATTTTTTTTAAATGAAAAAAACATTGGAAACACTCATAAATGACCCTGAAATACTTTAATACACAAAGAAGACTTCTTTTATCTATTGTATGTAATATTTAGAAGTCAATTTTGACATATTAACCTAACCAACTATTGTAAATTCTTCAAATTCAAAAAGGTCGAACAAATCAAATATTCTCAAAGGCTTAACCCCTTTGCATTTTTGGCGAACAATGAGCTGGAGCAAAATTGTCCGTTTTAGATATCAAAATTCTTTCATATTAATGGGAATTCTATACATGATGTGTATATTGTAAAACTATCGCAAAATATTCCAATAACAAATGATATTTATAAAGTGTCAACATCCCACCCTCCCCCCTTAAATACTTTTAAAATGAAAAAAAAAAAAAAAAACATAGGAAACACTCAAAGATGACTACTTATATTTACTGTTTCTAATATTTAGAAGTCAATTTTGATCTATTAACCTAACCAACTATTGTAAATTCTTCAAATTCAAAAAGGTCGACAAATCAAATATTCCCAAAGGCTAACCCCTTTCCATTTTTGGCGAACAATGAGCTGGAGCAAAATTGTCCGTTTTAGATATCAAAATCCTTTCATTTTAATGGGAATTATATACATGATGTGTATGTTGTAAAACTATTGCAAAATATTCAAAAAACAAATGATGTTTATAAAGTGTCAACATCTCAACCCTCCCCCATACAATATTTCTTTTAAATTAAAAAAACATTGAAAATACTCGTAAATGACCCTGAAATACTTTAATACGCAAAGAAGACTATTTTCATCTAGTGTTGCTATTATTTAGAAGTCATTTTCGATCTATTAACCTAACGAACTATTGTAAATACTTCGAATTCAAAAAGGCCGAATAAATCAAATATTCCCGAAGGCTAACCCCTTTGCATTTTTTGGCGAATAATGAGCTGGCCTAAAATTGTCCGTGTTAGAATTCAAAATCCTTTCATATTCATGGGGATTCTATGCGTGATGTCTAGGTTGTTAAATTATTGAAAAATATATGAAAGACAAATGATGTTTATTATGTGTGTGTTTTAGGTGTAGTGTGTGTTTTAGGTGTAATGTGTGTGTTATGAAAAACACCGTAACCGTCTCAGAAAGCCGTTGATAATTATGAGAACGATATTTATATTATTGAGTATTCAATTTTGATCTATTAAGCTAACAAACGGTAGTAAATACATCAAATTCGAAATGGTCGAACAAATCAAATACCGCCAAAGGCTAACCTCTTTGCATTTTTTGGTGAACAATGAGAGTGCGCAAAATTGTCCGTTATAGATATCAAAATCCTTTCATATTGATGGGATTTCAGTACATGATGTGTATGTTGTAAAACTATTGCAAAATATTCGAAAAACATATGATATTTATAAAATGTCAACATCCCAACCCTGCCCCCTTGAATATTTTTTTAAAATTAAAAAAACATTGGAAAAACTCAGAAATGACCCTGAAATACACTAATACTAAAAGAAGACTATTTTATCTACTGTTTCTATTATTTAGAAGTCAATCTTGATCTATTAACCAAACCAACTATTGTAAATACTTCAAATTCAAAAAGGTCGAACAAATCGAATATTCCCAAAGGCTAACCCCTTTGCATTTTTGGAGAATAGTGAGCTGGAGCGAAATTGCCCGTTTTCGATATCAAAATCCTTTCATATTAATGGAGATTCTATACGTGATGTGTATGTTGTAAAACTATTGCGAAATATTCCAAAAACAAATGATATTTATAAAGTGTATACATCCCACCCTCCCCCCTTGAATAATTTTTTTAAATGAAAAAAAAAACATTGAAAATACTCATAAATGACCCTAGATACATTAATACGCAAAGAAGACTATTTTTATTTAATGTTTTTATTAATTAGAAGTCAATTTTAATCTATTAACCTAACAAGCTATTGTAAATTCTTCAAATTCAAAAAGGTCGAAGAAACCAAATATTCTCAAAGGCTAACCCTTTTGCATTTATGTCGAACAATGAGCTCGAGCAAAATCTCCGTTTTAGATATCAAAATACTTTCATACTAATGGAAATTCTATACATGATGTGTATGTTGTAAAACTATTGCAAAATATTCGAAAAACAAATGATATTTATAAAGTGTCAACATCCCACCCTTCCCCCTTGAATATTTTTTTAAATGAAAAAAACATTGAAAACACTCATAAATGGCCTTGAAATACTTTAATACGCAAAGAAGACTACTTTTATCCACTGTTTCTAATATTTAGAAGTCAATTTTGATCAATTAACCTAACCAACTATTGTAAATTCTTCAAACTCAAAAAGGTCGAACAAATCAAATATTCCCAAAGGCTAACACCTTTGGGAACAATGAGTTGGAGCAAAATTGTCCATTTTAGATATCAAAATCCTTTCACATGAATGGGAATTTTATACAAGATGTGTATGTCGTAAAACTATTGCATGCAAAATATTCAAAAACAAATGATGTTTATAAATTGTCAACATCCCAACCCTCGCCCCTTGAATTATTTTTTCAAATAAAAAAAATATTGAAAACACACATAAATGAACCTGAAATACTTTAATACGCAATGAAGACTATTTTTTATCTATTGTTTCTATGATTTAGAAGTCAATTTTGATCTATTAACCTAACCAACTATTATAAATATTTTAAATTCAAAAAGGTCGAACAAATCAAATATTCTGATAGGCTAACCCCTTTGCATTTTTGGCGAACAATGAGCTGGAGAAAAATTGTCCGTTTCAGATATCAAAATCCTTTCATATTAATGAGAATTCTATACATGATGTGTATGTTGTAAAACTATAGCAAAATATTTTAAAAACAAATGATGTTTATAAAGTGTCAACAACCTAACTCTCCCCCCTTGAATATTTTTTTGAATTGAAAAAACTCATAAAACACCCTGAAATACTTTAATACTCAAAGAAGACTATTTTTATCTACTGTTTCTATTATTCAGAAGTCAATTTTGATCTATTAACCGAACCAACTATTGTAAATACTTCAAATTCAAAAAGGTCGAACAAACCAAATATTCCCAAAGGCTAACCCTTTTTCCATTTTGGCGAATGATGACCTGGAGCAAAATTGTCCGATTTAGATATCAAAATCCTTTCATATGAATGGAAATTTTATACATGATGTGTATGTTGTAAAACTATTGTAAAATATTCGAGAAACAAATGATATTTATAAAGTGTCAACATCCCAACCCTCCCCCCTTGAATACTTTTTTTAAATGAAAAAAACATTGAAAACACTCGTAAATGACCCTGAAATACTTTAATACGCAAAGAAAACTATTTTCATCTAGTGTTGCTATTATTTAGAAGTCAATTTCGATCTATTAACCTAACGAACTATTGTAAATACTTCGAATTCAAAGAGGTCGAATAAATCAAATATTTCCGAAGGCTAACCCCTTTGCAATTTTTGGCGAATAATGAGCTGGCCTAAAATTGTCCGTGTTAGAATTCAAAATCCTTTCATATTCATGGGAATTCTATGCGTTATGTCTAGGTTGTTAAATTATTGAAAAATATTTGAAAAACAAATGATATTTATTAAGTGTGTGTTTTAGGTGTCATGTGTGTGTCATGAAAAACACCCTAACGTCTCAGAAAGCCTTTGATAATTATCAGAACGATATTTATATTATTGAGTATTCAATTTTGATTTATTAAGCTAACAAACGGTAGCAAATACATCAAATTCGAAATGGTCGAACAAATCAAATACCGCCAAAAGCTAACCCCTTTGCATTTTTTGGCGAACAATGAGCTGGCGCAAAATTGTCCGTTATAGATATCAAAATCCTTTCATACTGATGAGAATTCAATACATGATGTGTATGTTGTAAAACTATTGCAAAATATTCGAAAAACAAATGATGTTTATAAAGTGTCAACATCCCAACCCTCCCCCCTTGAATAATTTTTAAAATTAAAAAAATTGAAAAAACTCAGAAATGACCCTGTAGTACTTCAATACTAAAAGAAGACTATTTTATCTACTGTTTCTATTATTTAGAAGTCAATTTTTGATCTATAACCTAACCAACTATTCTAAATACTTCAAATTCAAAAAGGTAGAACAAATCAAATATTCTCAAAGTCTAACCCCTTTGCATTTTTGGCGAACAATGGGCTGGAGCAAAATTGTCCGTTTTAGATATCAAAATCCTTTCATACTAATGGAAATTCTATACATAATGTGTATGTTGTAAAACTATTGCAAAATATTCAAAAAACAGATGATATTTATAAAGTGTCAACATCCCACCCTCCCGCCTTGAATATTTTTTTTAAATGAAAAAAACATTGAAAACACTTATAAATGACCCTGAAATACTTTAATACGCAAAGAAGATTATTTTTATCTACTGTTTTTATTATTTAGAAGTCAGCTTTGTTCTATTAACCTAACCAACTATTGTAAATTCTTCGAATTCAAAAAGGTTGAACAATTCAAATATTCCAAAAGGCTAACACCATTGATTTTTTGGGAGAGTTGGAGGAAAATTGTCCGTTTTAGATATCAAAATCCTTTCATATTAATGGGAATTTATACATGGTGTGTATGTTGTAAAACTATTGCAAAATATTCGAAAAACAAATGATGTTTATAAAGTGTCAACATCCCAACCCTTCCCCTTGAATATTTTTTTAAAATGAAAAAAGCATTGAAAACACTCATAAATGACCCTAAAATACTTTAATACGCAAAGAAACCTATTTATCTATTGTTTCTATTATTTAGAAGTCAATTTTGATCTATTAACATAACCAACTATTGTGAATACTTCAAATTCAAAAATGTCAAACAAATCTAACATTCTCAAAGGCTAACCCCTTTGCATTTTTGGCGAACAATGAGCTGGAGCAAAACTGTCCGTTTTAGATATCAAAATCCCTTCATATTAATGGGAATTATATACTTGATGTGTATGTTGTAAACTATTGCCAAAATATTCCAAAAACAAATGATTTTTGTAATATGTCAACATCCCAACCCTCACCCTTGATTATTTTTTTTAAATGAAAAAACATTGAAAAAACTCATAAATGACCTTGAGATACTTTAATACTAAAAGAAGACTATTTTATATACTGTTTCCATTATTTAGAATTCAATTTTGATCTATTAAACTAACCAACTATTGTAAGAACTTCAAATTCAAGAAGGTCAAACAAATCAAATATTCCCGAAGGCGAACCCCTTTGCATTTTTGGCGAACAATGAGTTTGAGCGAAATTGTCCGTTTTAGATATCAAAATCCTTTCATATGAATGAGAATTTTATACATGATGTGTTGTTGTAAACCTATTGCAAAATATTCGGAAAAACAAACGATGTTTATAAAGTGTCAACATCCCAACCCTCCCCCATTGAATATTTTTTTAAAATGAAGAAAACATTGAAAACCCTCATAAATGATCCTGAAATACTTTAATACGCAAAGAATACTATTCTTTATCTATTGTTTCTATTATTTAGAAGTCAATTTTGATCTATTAGCCTAACCAACTATTGTAAATACTTCAAATTCAAAAAGGTCGAACAAATCAAATATTCCCAAAGGCTAACCCCTTTGCATTCTTGGCGAACAATGAGCTCGAGCAAAATTGTCCGTTTTAGATATCAAAATCATTTCATATTAATGGGAATTCTATACATGATGTGTATGTTGTAAAACTATTGCAAAATATTCTAAAAACAAATGATGTTTATAAAGTGTAACCATCCCAACCCTCCCCCCTTGAATATTTTTTTGAAATGAAAAAAAGCATTGAAAAAACTCATAAATGACCCTGAAATACTTTACTACTCAAAGAAGACTATTTTTATCTACTGTTTCTATTATTAAAAAGTCAATTTTGATCTATTAACCTAACCAAATATTGTAAATTCTTCAAATTCAAAAAGGTCGAACAAATCAAATATTCCCAAAGGCTAACCCCTTTGCATCTTTGGCAAACAATGAGCTGGAGTAAAATTGTCCGTTTTAGTTATGAAAATCCTTTCATATTAATAGAAATTATATACATGACGTGTATGTTGTAAAACTATTGTAAAATATTCGAAGAACAAATGATATTTATAAAGTGTCAACATCCCAACCCTCCCCCTTGAATATTTTTTTTTTTAAATGAAAAAAATATTGAAAACACTCGTAAATGACCCTTAAATAGTTTAATACTCAAAGAAGACTATTTTCATCAAGTGTTTCTATTATTTAGAAGTCAATTTTGATCTTTTAACCTAACGAACTATTGTAAATACTTTGAATTCAAAAACGCCGAATAAATCAAATATTCCCGAAGGCTAACCCCTTTGCATTTTTTGGCAAATACTGAGCTGGCCTAAAATTGTCCGTGTTAGAATTCAAAATCCTTTCATATTCATGGGAATTCTATGCGTGATGTCTAGGTTGTTATATTATTGAAAAATATTTGAAAAACAAATGATGTTTATTAAGTGTGTGTTTTAGGTGTAGTGTATGTTTTAGGTGTAATGTGTGTGTTGCGAAAAACACCCTAAACGTCTCAGAAAGCCTTTGATAATTATGAGAACGATATTTATATTATTGAGTATTCAATTTTGATCTATTCAGCTAACAAACGGTATCAAATACATCAAATTCGAAATGGTCGAACAAATCAAATACCGCCAAAGGCTAACCCCTTTGCATTTTTTGGCGAACAATGAGCTGGTGCAAAATTGTTCGTTATAGATATCAAAATCCTTTCATATTGATGGGAATTCAATACATGATGTGTATGTTGTAGAACTATTGCAAAATATTCGAAAAATAAATGATGTTTGTAAAGTGTCAACATCCTAACCCTCCCCCTTTATATATTTTTTTAAAATTAAAAAAACATTGAAAAAACTAAGAAATGACCCTGAATACTCTAATACTAAAAGAAGACTATTTTATCTATTGTTTCTATTATTTAGAAGTCAATTCTGGTCTATTAACCTAACCAACTATTGTAAATACTTCATATTCAAAAAGGTCGAACAAATCAAATATTCCCGAAGGCTAACCCCTTCGCATTTTTTGCGAACAATGAGCTGGAGCAAAATTGACCGCTTTAGATATCCAAATCCTTTCATATTAATGGGAATTTTATACATGATGTGTATGTTGTAAAACTATTGCAAAATATTCCAAAAACAAATGATATTTATAAAGTGTCAACATCCCACCCTCTCGCCTTGAATATTTTTTCGAAATGAAAAAAACATTGAAAACACTCATAAATGACCCTGAAATACTTTAATACGCAAAGAAGACTATTTTTATCTACTGTTTCTATTATTTATAAGTCAATTTTGATCTATTGACCTAACCAACTATTGTAAATTCTTCAAATTCGAAAAGGTTGAAAAAATCATATATTCCAAAAGGCTAACCCCTTTGCATTTTTGGCGAACGATGAGCTGGAGCAAAATTGTCTGTTTTAGATATCAAAATCCTTTCATATTAATGGAAATTCTATACATGATGTGTATGTTGTAAAACTATTGTAAAATATTCGAAAAACAAATGATATTTATAAAGTATCAACATCCCAACCCTCCCCCCTTGAATATTTTTGTTAAATGAAAAAAATACTGAAAACACTCGTAAATGACCCTTAAATAGTTTAATACTCAAAGAAGACTATTTTCATCTAGTGTTTCTATTATTTAGAAGTCAATTTCGATCTTTTAACCTAACGAACTATTGTAAATACTTCGAATTCAAAAACACCGAATAAATCAAATATTCCCGAAGGCTAACCCCTTTGCATTTTTTGGCAAATAATAAGCTGGCCTAAAATTATCCTAGTTAGAATTAAAAATATTTTCATATTCATGGGAATTCTATGCGTGATGTCTAGGTTGTTAAATTATTGAAAAATATTTGAAAAACAAATGATGTTTATTAAGTGTGTGTTTTAGGTGTAGTGTGTGTTTTAGGTGTAATGTGTGTGTTATGAAAAACACCCTAAACGTCTCAGAAAGCCTTTGATAATTATGAGAACGATATTTATATTATTGAGTACTCAAATTTGATCTATTAAGCTAACAAACGATAGCAAATACATCAAATTCAAAATGGTCGAACAAATCAAATACCGCCAAAGGCTAACGCCTTTGCAGTTTTTGGCGAACAATGAGCTGGCGCAAAATTGTTCGTTATAGATATCAAAATACTTTCATATTGATGGGAATTCAATACATGATGTGTATTTTGTAAAACTATTGCAAAATATTCGAAAAACAAATGATGTTTATAAAGTGTCAACATCCCAACCCTCCCCCTTATATATTTTTTAAAAATTAAAAAAACATTGAAAAAAACTCAGAAATGACCCTCAAATACTCTAATACGAAAACTAGACTATTTTATCTATTGTTTGTATTATTTAGAAGTCAATTTTTATCTATTAACATAACCAACTATTGTAAATACTTCAAATTCAAAAAGGTCGAACAAATCAAATATTCTCAAAGGCTAACCCCTTTGCAAATTTGGCGAACAATGAGCTGGAGCAAAATTGTCCATTTTAGATATCAAAATCCTTTCATATTAATGAAAATTCTATACATGATGTGTATGTTGTAAAACTATTGCAAAATATTCCAAAAACAAATGATATCTCAGAGTTGTATCAGGATCTTGCAGAGATTGATTCAACCTAACATAAATTAGTTAGTCATCAAACACATCATTGACGAAAATATTCCGCATCAATCTTTAAAATTAAAACCACTTAGAAGTTGGAACTTGGAACTACAAACTTTTGATGACGTAGAATGTTTATTGATTAACAAATAGATTTCTCTAATCTGACCATGAAAAGCCGGTTTATATTATCTTTTTTCAGATTAAGAAATGTTGTCATGGATCATCTTCATTGATATAAATAATAGGGATAAAAGCATTAAACCCCCTATACTATAGGGGGCGTAGCGATTTGCCCTCTGAATATTTTTTTTTTTTGGCAACAAGTCCCGTGTACTATGTACTATGGATAAACTAGACTTCTAAGTGGCAAATCGCTACACCCCTATAATATAGGGGGTTTAATGCTTTTATCCCTAAATAATAATTCCGTAGAAGTTGAGCAAATTCGCAGTCGTACCTTTGACAATATACCAGTATATATTTAATAATTGATAACTTGCAAATTAGCGATCGTTAGTGATTAAGAGACCGCCCAAGCCGTTGAAATGTGTATTTTATTGTGTTAATTAACATGCACAGTACTTGAATGTATGCGATTTGAATATAAAAAGAGAACAGATAGACAAGTTCTTGTCAAGTTTGCTAGCTGACAATTATGTTTCTTTAACAGCTAATGAATATATATATATATATATATATATATATATATATATATATATATATATATATATACATCCATATTTTTAAACTTAATAGCTCAATAATGTGTATGGTTACAGATTATATTTGAAAAATTATTTACGACTGACGAGTAATAACATATTTACTAATTTATAAAAAGTTACTGAAGTAAAATCTTTGATATGCGCTGGCAATGCACTTATGGATTTATTCTGTAAATACTAATGAAAATTACTTACTAATTTTGATATATATATATATATATATATATATATATATATATATATATATATATCAAAATTCACACAGACACAACGTATATTTTACCAAAGAGAAAAAAAAAAAAAAAAAAAAAAAAAGAGATTCTTAATTAACAAAAATATAGATAACTATTTTAGAGAATTGTACTCTTATATTTTGTGTTATAAGTTATACCGACTTCAAAAGATCAGATACAAACAATTTGGTATGCCGTACTCTTATATTAATCGTTAGCTTGACTTTATTTACACTCGTTAAACTTTCAAAGATGGGTGATAAATTAGGATAACAACCTTTTTTAGTTATATTGAAGTAAATGGGGTTACATTTAGTGAATTGTACGTGCTGATCGATGTGGTAATTGGTAGCTCGCAATACTTATTTTTACATAAGATCAGCAACTAGGTGTGTTTAGCTAGGTAACATGATGTATTTTGCTACAGATCTGTTAATGACAGTTGCTCTTTTTTCTTAAAAGAAAATTATAGTGCGTTGATCTCCGATGCATGCAGCTTTGTTGACCAAAAAGGGTTAAACTACATTGAGGCAATTCTTCTTGAGAAATAATATATATGGTATGTGTCGGAGTAATATGATGTATGCAAGAAGATTTGATAAAAGGCTAGGTAATTTTTCTTCTAATAGAACTGTTTTACTCATCTTAATCAAAGTGCCACAACAGAAGTTACAAGGCGTATTAATGCATGGTTGGGTAGCGGGGGGGGGGGGGGGGGGGGGGGGGGTACGGTGGTATTAATCAGTTTCGAAACAATGGGTAGTTTCTATAATTTGTTTATTTACTACTAAAGGAATAAGATGTTAGATATTCATTACAAAATTAGGTCATTCCTTACATTTATACCAGGTTACGTATCAAACAAAAGAAGGGACCCTCTCTCCCTACCAAACCTACACCGAGCCAACTCTAATAGCTATGGTTCATAAGATTTCAATTAATAGATGACTAACGTGGAAAACCATAGCCGAATAGTCGACCTCTATCGCAATTTTTGTGTACATGAAAAGGAAATATAATGTGATGAGTTTTTCAAAATGTTTTGATCAAAATTTTAAACAAAAAGTTCTAAAGTTCTAAAGATATATATCCATAATGATCAAGGACTATCGAGAATGGACTAGAAAAAAAATTAACTGTGCGATTAATTTCTCTCTGAATAAGAAGTTTGAAAAACTCTTAAGAATGTGCCAACGTTAATTAACACGATACTTGTATTCCATTTGTGTAGTTCACCATGCGTGTTCTCTTAATATTATTTTTATCTGAACAAGAAGCATATAATTACTGTTTTAATACATTTCCCGGCACGGGGAACGCTCGGTATTTCTTAGATTATGTACAAAAGCGTGTTTTTATAAAACGCTTTAGCAATATATATTTATATTTTAGTCCTTTAGGTTCTGTAAATATCAATTGGGTCCAACTATATAAGGACCATGTAAAATATTATTTTATTTAATTAATTCAGTTTTTCAGTTCCACAAACCCTAGCTCTCTCTCTCTCTTCTTTTCTCCGCTCTTCACTGTTCATCTTCTTCCTCACTTCTCTCTAGATTTGAGGAAGTTTTCATGGTATCATTCGTTAGGTTTTAGTCGATTCGTCATTCCGCTGTGATTCTACGGTTTATTTTTGCGTTTTTCGTTCGCAAAATACTTTCTCTCTCTGCGCAATTTGTTCTTCGCGATTTTTCTCAGATCTACTCCGATCTACTCGTTTTTTGCCAAGATCTGTTGGTGATTTGTTCAAGATGACCACTCCTGCATCTTCTTCTACTACTGTCAGTGTCAAAAATCCGAGCGAAGATTCTTCCTCGGTCTATTTTTTGGGATCGCACGATTTCACGGGTTCTGCGATCGTAGGTGATGTTTTCAATGGATCTAACTACATCTCGTGGTGTAAGGGCATTCAGATGGCTCTTAACATCAAGAACAAAATCCGATTCATTGACGGTTCTCTGAAGTGTCCTGAAGATGAAACCCTACGTGTGTGCTGGACACGCGCTAACAATTTGGTCCTTTCCTGGTTGCTGAACTCGGTTTCCAAGGAGCTGCGTCATAGCCTGCTCTATTTTACCACCGCTCTCGAGGTATGGAAAGAACTGCAGACCAGGTATGACCGCACTGATGGATCTCGTGTCTATCAGCTGCAGAAATCTATCTCCACTATTACTCAGGGGTCTCTGTCGATTACTGCTTACTATAACTCGTTTCGTGCACTATGGGATGAGTATGTTAATCAACGCCCTGTTATTCTGTGCTCTTGTGGTTTATGCACGTGTGATGTTAATAAGAACATGCTGACTTTGCAACAGAGTGACTGTGTCTTGGCGTTCTTGATAGGTTTACATGATACTTATGCTCCTGTGCGTAGTCAGATTTTGTTAATGAGTCATATTCCTTCTCTGTCTAAAGTGTATTCTCTGGTTCTTCAAGAAGAAAACCAGAGAGCTCTCTATAACACTGTTGCTCCTGACTCATTGGCTATGTTCACTAGAGGAAAATCTTATCAAGATACTCAGAATCAGGGTTTTGTGAATAATAATCAATTTAATCCTGGTAAATTTGGTAAACCTCCTAACAAAGACAAGAAAAAGTTGAAGTGTACCCACTGTGGGTACACTGGCCATACAATGGATAGGTGTTTCCAACTTATTGGGTACCCCCCTGGATGGGATGGTCCCAAAGGCAAAAGATCATTGCCTTCTTCTGCTAATGCTGCTCTTACTGCACCTTCTATGGATGATCAGTCTTCACTGGATCAATCTACTAACCCTGATTTGCAAAACAAGTCTCTATTTGAGCAGTTTATAGCCTTCACCAAAACTCAGCAGGATCTTTCTCTTTCTCAAAACAATCAGGCTGGAAACACTACATATCACTCTGCAGCTACTTCTATAGCTGGTATACCCACTACCTTTGTTTTTAACTCTTCTTTAAAAGATGCCTCTACTTTTAATTCTACACATACTTGGGTTTTAGAAACTGGTGCCACTGACCATATGATATGTAATTCTGGTTTTTATACTACCCAACCTCAGCATGTTAATATCACTATACATTTGCCCAATAACAGTAAAACCTTAGCTACTTTAATAGGTGATATTGTTGTTAATTCTGACTTAATTCTTAGAAATGTCTTATATGTTCCTGATTTTACTTTTAACTTAGTTTCTGTTTCCAAGTTGACTTTATTCTCTCAAATACATGTACATTTCTATTCTTCTGTGTGCCATTTGCAGGACATCTTCAGGAAGAAGATGATTGGTTTTGCTAAATTGAAGCATGGGTTATACATTCTTGACATATCTGTTCCTATTCATACTGTTTCTGTTCAGAATAAAGTTCTCTGTAATTCAACTGTTTCTCATGATCATTTGTGGCATTATAGACTAGGTCACACATCAGCTCAAAAGTTGAATTGTATTGATCAAATTTCTGTTTCATCTGGACATTCTATTACACACTGTGATGTGTGTCATCTTTCTAAACAGAAAAGATTACCTTTTCCTACTAGTAATACTGTTTCCACTTATGCTTTTGAGCTTATACATTGTGATGTTTGGGGACCATTTTCAGTGGTTTCTCATGATGGTTTTAGATTTTTTCTAACTGTTGTGGATGATTTTAGTAGAACTACTTGGATTTTTCTTTTAAAACAAAAATCTGATGTTGAAAGTAAACTTTTTCAGTTTTATAAACTTGTTGAGACTCAGTGTTCTACTAAAATTAAGTCCATTAGGACTGATAATGGAACTGAGTTTATTATGAAAAAAATTTTTGATTCATATGGTGTTTTACATCAAAGAAGTTGTGTTGAGTCTCCTCAACAAAATGGTTTAGTTGAAAGGAAACATCAACATTTATTACAGGTTGCTAGGAGTTTAAGATTTCAGTCAAATGTTCCTCTTATTTACTGGAGTAATTGCATTTCTACAGCTGCTTTTATTATAAATAGATTACCTTCTAAAGTTTTGAAAAATAAATCTCCTTATGAGCTTTTATTCAATAAATCTCCTGATTATAGTTTGTTAAGAAGCTTTGGATGCTTGTGTTTTGCTTCCACTATATCTGCACATAGACATAAATTTGATCCTAGGGCTATTAAATGTGTTTTTATGGGTTATCCTTTGGGTACTAAGGGTTATGTTCTGCTTAACCTTGATACTAATAAAATGTTTGTGTCTAGGAATGTTATTTTTTATGAAAATGATTATCCTTTCAAGGATAAATCTAATGTTACAACTAACAAAGCCTGGCAGAACATTCCAGATGTTTGCACAGATTCTTGTATACTTTTGCAGGATACACAGGTTCCAGTTGTACCTGCTGTGGTTCCAGAAAATGTCCAGAATCCAGATCCCACTGTTTCAGATGTTCAATCTCAAGTTCAGACACCTGATCTTCCTCTACCTATGGACTTTCATGATTCCTTCACTTCCACAGATTCACCTGCCAACATAACCACAGCTAGTAATCCTGTTACTCCTTCTAGTCATTTTATTACACATGAGCATGTTTCTGATAATCATGTTGATGCTGTTCATGACAATATAGTTGCTGATAATGTTATAGACACTACTGATAATGCTATTGTTGTTGCACCTGTGCATGACACTCATATTAGAAGGTCTACTAGGCATACTGTTCCTCCATCATATCTTGATATGTATGAATATAATCTGCCTACATCCTTGCATAAGAGCAATAACTGTACTAGTAAGCCTCATATTAGGTATCCTATTGCATTATACATGTCTACTGATCATTTAGGGGGTAATCATAAAGCCTTCACTACTTCTGTTTCTCATATCAAAGAACCTAGAACTTATAAGCAAGCTAGTCTTATACCTGAATGGCAGCAAGCTATGAAAGCTGAGATAGATGCTCTTGAAAAGACAAATACATGGGTTCTTACTGATTTACCTGCTGGAGCTAATTGTATAGGCTGTAAATGGGTCTTCAAAGTTAAACTTAGGTCAGATGGTTCTATAGAGAGGTATAAAGCTAGATTAGTAGCTAAAGGTTATAATCAGGAAGAAGGTCTAGATTATTTTGATACATTCTCTCCTGTTGCTAAATTAACCACTGTTAGGGTTCTTTTAGCTTTAGCAGCATCTCATCAATGGCATTTGCATCAATTAGATGTTAACAATGCATTTCTGCATGGGGATCTTGATGAAGAGATTTTCATGACTCCCCCTCCTGGTTATTGCTCTGACAATAAAACTAAAGTTTGTTTACTTAAAAAGAGTCTCTATGGCCTAAAACAAGCCTCTAGACAATGGTATAACAAACTTACATCTTGTCTCATTAAGTATGGTTACTCTCAAACCATTTCTGACAGTTCTTTGTTCATCAAGCATCATAATTCTTCATTCACTGCATTATGCATATATGTTGATGACATAATATTGACTGGCAATGATATTTCTGAAATTTCTAATCTCAAGAATCATTTGCATCATATGTTTACTATTAAAGACTTGGGTAATTTGAAATACATTTTAGGTATTGAAGTAGCTAGAACTAAGAAAGGTATTTCTTTGTGCCAAAGAAAATATGCTTTGGATATTTTAGAGGATTCTGGATACTTGAATTCTAAATCTTATTTGGACACTCATAATAAATTACAAGCCACTGACTCTTCTGAATTTTTGAGTGATCCTACAGCTTATAGAAGACTTGTTGGCAGATTATTATATCTGACCATTACAAGACTAGATTTGAGCTTCAGTATTCAAGCTCTAACTCAGTTTATGGCCAAGCCAACCACTATCCATCTTGCTGCTGCTCATAGGATATTAAGATATATAAAGAGCAGCCCAGGTAAAGGTATTTTCTACTCTTCCAGTTCTGAAACTCACTTAAAATCGTTTTGTGACAGTGACTGGGCTAGCTGTCAAGACTCCAGGCGCAGCATAACTGGTTATGCAGTATACTTGGGTGATTCCCTCATATCTTGGAAGGCTAAGAAGCAGCCCACAGTCAGCCGTTCTTCGACCGAAGCTGAATATAGAGCATTGGCCACAACAACATGTGAGGTATTATGGCTCACACAGCTCCTCACAGATCTTCATGTCAAGCAAACTAGAGTTCCAGTCCTTTACACAGACAACAAAAGTGCAGCATGTATTGCAGTAAATCCGGTACAACACGAGCGCACCAAACACATCCAGATAGATTGTTATTTTGTACGAGAAAAGGTGCATCAAGGCTTAATCAAGGTTCTCCACATTTCCAACCAACATCAACTGGCTGATATTTTTACAAAGCCTTTGTCTTTGCAACCGTTCAACAACATGATGTCCAAGATGGGCATTATAGATATCCATGCCCCTCTTGAGGGGGGTCTTAGATTATGTACAAAAGCGTGTTTTTATAAAACGCTTTAGCAATATATATTTATATTTTAGTCCTTTAGGTTCTGTAAATATCAATTGGGTCCAACTATATAAGGACCATGTAAAATATTATTTTATTTAATTAATTCAGTTTTTCAGTTCCACAAACCCTAGCTCTCTCTCTCTCTTCTTTTCGCCGCTCTTCACTGTTCATCTTCTTCCTCACTTCTCTCTAGATTTGAGGAAGTTTTCAGTATTTAAGAATTAAGATCTCGGTAAAACTTTCATATTATATTATATAATATATCTCTATATATATGTATATATATATATATATATATATATATGATTAAAATGAGAAGATTTGCTTAGTCATTCCTCCAGCTACGAAATTATTTCAGATCACATCACATGCGATGATAACCTGTCCGACTATTTATAGGATGAAAAAGCGTACTTTAGAAACACATGTTTATAATATCCGTCTTCAGATATGAGTCATGCATGTGACAATAAAATTGCATTAATGAGATATACTACATGCTGCTATTCGTATTAATAGTTCTACCATAACTCAAGAATGTTTTTTGTTTTTCTGGAATTCCGATCCTCCCTCTAATTAACATGTGAAGTTGTCCCTTTTTGCACGTAATTAGTTGGAATGAATGCGACGTATATTAATCTTATATTGCAGAGATACAAATATTATGGGTACGATCCATTACGTATATTGCGACACGTATATTTTTAACATGGTGTATGTGGTGTTGGTGCATATATATACGACTTTTTGGGCTATCAACTTAAAACCCCCTGTGGTTTGGAAAACCTGCACGAAATCCTTTTGTGGTTTGAAAACTACCTAAAATCTCCTTGTGGTTTCAAAAACCCTGCACACATTCCCTTCTATTAAATTTAACATAACTCCGTTAGTTTTATTTAAGAATGACAAAATTGCCTTATTTATTTTTAACTTCTTTTAAAAAAAACCTGGATGTTTAAAAAAAAAACCAAAAAAACAGGAATTTTATGCAAGGTTTCCAAACCACAGGGGGATTTGGTGCAGGATTTTCAAACCACTGGGGGATTTCGTGCAGGTTTTCCAAACCACAGGGGGGTTTCATGTTTTCAGTTTTTAAGGGTGAAATAGACTTTTTAATTCGAAAAAGTACACAAAAGTTAAACACACTCTCACATAGAGCGAGTGGTCGCCACTCTCTGACGGAGTTTAACGGATTAGGGATTTTGTGCAGGGTTTTTGAAACCACAAGGGGATTCTGTGCAGGATTTCTGAAACCACAAGGGGATTCTAGGTAATTATCAAACCACAAGGGGATTTCGTGCAGTTTTTCAAAATCACGAGGGGGTTTTATGCATTTTCCCCCACGACTTTTTATTTGAATAGTAGGTATTATATTATGCATTAGTATAAATAAGTTAGTTGATCATACTTAAATTAGTCGATATGCTACAACAATTAATCCGTAATACATCAACAAAGACCAAACACACAATTAATCTAAACCTTTACAAAATTGCTACATAAAAAATATAAAAGTATCAAAGTATTACCATTTTTACATTAAATACATTTAGACCTGAATTTTAAACAGTTTATATTTCGGCTGTCATGATAAAAAAGTTCAACAATATTAATTTATGAAACTTCTCTATCAATTATAAAACTATATTACTCTATCGGGATTCAAAATGTGTGCGAACTAAAACGCAACAAGTCTTGTATATCCTTATGTAGTTTTATCTTACTTTCTTTTACAAATACTAGATACAGATACAATTACCTAACTTTAGAGTTGCTATAGATTTTGATTTTCCAATGACATTAACTATGTGTTTTTTGTAAGGAAATTGTATCTTTATGATGAATTCATCTATAGTAAATTAAAAATAATAAATTAATATGTGACCCCTAGTGCAGAAAAGAATTGTGGGAGTGGTGCGCTTGGGGGGGGGGGGGGGGGGGGGGCCTACTCACGGCCACAAAACAAATTAAACAACGGGAAGAAGAAGAAAAAATGGCCGTTGGGTTTCTATTCAAGTCCAAAACTATGATAACCACTATCTTAAAGATTCTCAACGGTCCCAACACCTAAGAACACACCAGAAGAAATTAGCATCAACCGGGTTTACAAACACGTGTCGGCTTTTGCATGAAACAATTTGGCTCAGGGATTTATTTTATCCGTGGAAATTAAAGTAGGTCCAAAACTGCAAATAGTAGTTTTATTTAAAGAATAAAAAAAGGAAATGAACACGTTTTACTTTTACCTCATATATTTATTAATCCGACAAAACAAAAACTCTGAATCTTGGATTGATTTCAGAACCACGAAACTCTTGTACTCAAACATTGGATAAATTGCCTAAGTATGAAACTACACGAGCAAATGAAACATATAAAAACGCCCAGAGTTTCAGTGCACATTAATTCAAGAGATGATTGATCTAATTGTAGAAACATTTTCTATTGTTTGAATAATTAAGTGAAGGCACATTGATATTTCAAAGAAGAATTACAATTAGACTTCTTTGAGGTTTTGCATTATTAAAAAGATTTTCTACGATACTTGAAAAATCTTTTACATAAACTCCTAATATGATATATCTATGGTAATTTTTCAGATGATATAGTAGACTTTTGTGATTATATAAATCTCAGAGGGGTGTGGGTGTAATTTATCTCCTAATTTATTAATACATGGATGATGCGGCGCGGAGGCAATTTATTAGTCACGTACATCATATAAGTTACGAGCTCTGACGTGGATGTGCAATATGTTATTTGGCCCCCCTTCTTTTTAGAGAAAGTAATATTTTTTTCAAAAAAAATATATAAAACAATAAAAAAACAATTAGACAAGGAGATGAGGAAATAAGTGGTCCTATAAAATTTCCTTGTTTCTTTGTCAAACATGAACATGCCAGCTGTTTGCCATATCACGGTTTTGATTGGCCCAATCGAAGCTGGTCCTACGAAAAAAAAACAATTAAAAGAAGGTTGAAAAGATGTAGAATCCTGATTATTCCAAATTATGATGGGACCTTAATGTTAAACAAACACATCTCTTCTCACTCATGGTATTTAAGCATCGCCGTAATATTCTAAGGATCGTGAAACGTAAATCCTCTAATTATTAGGAGCTTCAAAATTCATTGATTATACACTAATCAATATACACTAATCAATATATTGATTATATATTGATTATATATTGGTTATATATTGATTATACACTAATCAATATATAGTATATTACATATTAGCTGGTATGGCATATTCAGAAAATGCTATATTTTAAATGGCCAACATAATATTCTCGATTCGATCTAAAAATTATTTGACATGTCTTTAAGTAATGCATATTAGCTGGTACAAAATTTAAAATTGACGGATGAGGAAAGACACATAAATCAATTCACTATTATGTATTCCAAAATTATAACGATTAAAGTGCTAAATGATGGAGACAGCATATTTCATGATGATTCTACCTAATAATGATAAGTAAGACATTTGTGGTCACATATAAGCTTAAGAATAACATTGATGTTGGTACTTTTTCTATTTAACAATTAGCATTTTTTATTTTTCTTTTTATTTTTTCCTTTGAATCTAATTTGCGTATCTTAGGTCCAGCTTAACCTCAACTGCTTTGCTTAAATGCATTGCAATATCCATCGTCAAATTCAAAAGTTTAGCTTTGGTTTGATACCAAACAATTACCTTTAGGTATACTTTAAAAAAGGAGATAAAAGGTTTCCTTTTTCACCTGAGAAAAAACAAGCTCCCTTTTCTTTTGGAGTTTGGCCTAAGTTACACATGATTGTAAACTGTACAACTATTGCACCGTAAACAATTTTTCTATAAGTTGTGCAATTGGGATGGCTTGCGTTTTTCATCTACATCTATTTGAACATTTAATCCGAAGAAAATGTAATAAAGAAATTTGTTAGAAACTATAGTGGAATAACGAGATTACACACCTCATGCTAGGTTGTGGAGCTTAAAATACTGTACACTGAGACCATCTTCTCAAATTGCGATCCAACTCACGTATTGATTTGGCCAAGGGTTGCAGTAGGGCGCCCCTGCTGCTCAGGGGTTATGGGGAGATAGCCTTCAACCCAAAAGGTTATTAAAATAATTTAAGCAGTCTACAAAAAATTTAATCAAGGTTGAGTCTTTTATAACATAAGTAACCTACTCATGTGTAATTGTAATTTGACTCATTGTAAATAGTGAGAACTCTAGGTTTGTGGCTGCTTCGTAGTTTTTCTAATGAACTGAGTAGACAAATCTCTATGTTATTTATAAGTTTCGATTTTTTTTTCCTTCTATTATCGTATTACTTCATAAAACTGGATTTAATATTGGTGGTGTCTCCTTTGTAGTGTTTTGTCAAACTTATTATGCATTTCACTTTAAGAGCAAGTCTACAAAATTATATTTGGAGAAATTGATCGCAAGGTATGTTAACTTATATAGTGGTATACTATTTTCTTTCAAGTTAAGGTTTATTTTCTTCAAGAAAACATGGAACACTATATTACATCATTCATTTTACACTTCCATTATGTTGCTTTTACGTCAAAAAGGTAAGTTATGGATTGAAATACTTGTCACCTAGTTAAAACATTGGTTTTCTCATTCATTTGAGGCAAATGACAAAGACAAAAGTCCTTTTTCACAGCAAGAAACGGTAAAAATCCAGCTAAGTATCAAAAGACAGAGTATCATCCCCTTCAATTAATCATGTAAAAAGAAAAACATCCAGGAATAAAACCAGGGCAAAACCAAACAAACAGAAGGGACCCCAAATAAATTAAATTTTAAAAATGTTTTAACTAATTGTGGAAAAAGACATGGATGGCAACCGTTGGGGGTTGGGCGGTGTGTCTGTGCGGCAAAATGTGGCCTACCACAACACGAAAGGCACGCATCATATATCACAATAATCACATGGTCTCGCTGTATATTTGGCCCGTCCTTTCCCCCACTTTCTCTCTCTACAGTCACACACTTTCTCTCTCTATAACAACTCTTTGTGCAATGATTTATCATCATAATTACAATTTTGAACACTTTCCCTCTCATGCAAAATAATATTCACGTCTCAAACTATAGGAGGAAAAAAAAAAGAATTACATGCTTTGCTATGTGAACATGTTGTATCATGCTTAATACTTGATACAATTGGTTGATGCATGAGTAACAAGAACTAACGTTTTAAAAAAAATTGCACCTAGCTAAAAGTGTTTGGCGTTTGTTTCTAAATAAAATTAGACTTAAGAATACTTTAAGGCGAGTCTTGAAGCGTAATAGACTAATAGTCCTAAAGGGCACACCCTATAATTTCGTGCGTACAGTCGTGTACCTCGGACACAAGAGGCCTAATTCTTATGCACAATAGGGGAAGTTTGTATTTTCTATAAAGAAGATTACATTTTTGTGTGGAATGGACTGCGAAGACACCTAAATAAATTTCATTACAATGACTGGTTTGTATATAGTGCATTCATGACTGAAAATAACATGCAAGAGATTTTAAGGTTGCTACTCTTGTTTTGTAATAATGTCTATAAACACGTTCTTTTAACATTTAGCATATAATTGGTTTGAAGCTTTCATTTACCTTATATACGAAATATATTCTATAATTTAACTTCTAGGGGCTCAAATCAAACTCGAATTAAATCATTAAAGATTAATTTCAAAACGATCACATTTAACAATCTCGTAACATGCTACTTAATAATATCCACATGGACCACAACTAATCAAGGGTCCCCGCCAAACAAAATGTAGTAAGCCCACGTCCCCATCATTCATCGCTTCCAAAACTTAAACTCCAAAACCCATTATTAATTTAACCATTTATCATACAAAACATACAAATTTATTCATTTCCAAAAATACCCTCACCTTATCCATAATTCCACCACTTCAATATAAACTCTCACCCTATGCTCATTTCAAGAGAACCATAATACAAAATATTTGCAATTCTATAGATAATAAGAAAAAGATGTCGAAAGAAGTGAGTGAAGAGGCCCCGGTGCACCACAGCGGCAAAGACTACGTGGACCCCCCGCCGGCGCCTCTGCTCGACATGGCCGAGCTGAAGCTGTGGTCTTTCTACAGAGCTTTGATCGCGGAGTTTATTGCGACTTTGCTCTTCCTCTACGTCACCGTTGCCACCGTGATTGGACACAAGAAGCTCAACGCTGCCGACCAATGCGACGGCGTTGGACTCCTTGGTATTGCGTGGGCTTTTGGTGGCATGATCTTCATTCTTGTTTACTGCACCGCCGGAATCTCAGGTACCATTTATGTTGTTTGTAACTAGAAAATGTTTTCTTAGGGTAATTTTTATTAGCAAATACTCTCTAGTAAAATAAGAATTATTTACTACTAATTTAATTCATCTGCACATACCGAAACTGATAGAGAAATAATTTATTACATTTATTTGTTGCACGAGAACATTGTTTAAGTTATTACATGTTTCGTTTTTTTTTTCTCAAAAACGTACTTTGTTAGATGGTACTTATTAGTACTTTCGTAATAGTGTGAATAGTTTTCGAAAATTCACCCCAAGTTGCAAAGAGAACTTACCATATTGAGTTATATAAATATAATGATATATGTATATGTCATATAAAATTACAAGTCATATGTTGTTATCATCCAAATTGGTCTATTAGTAGCTTGTTCACCTGGGAGGTGAGAACAAAGCGGTGAACGGATGGGTAACGCATAGGAATCACAATTCGGCCACATTCTAAAAGCTAAATACACCAAAAGTTATTAGTTATAATTTATAACTTACAAATTGGCTAAAAAAAAGTATAATCAACTTTACATTAGTACATGCTAATCAAAATTCCACAATAGATTATCTACTAATTAATTAATAATATTTCATTTTTGGTATTTATCAAAGAAAAAAACCAAGATACAATAATTCCGAATTTTTGGACTTAACCAAGTGTATGTAATTATCTCAGGTGGACACATTAACCCCGCGGTGACATTCGGGCTATTCTTGGCCAGAAAAGTGTCGCTAATCAGAGCAGTGGCATACATGGTAGCACAATCTTTGGGTGCAATTTGCGGAGTTGGTCTCGTAAAAGCCTTCATGAAGAGTCCTTACAATGCTCTTGGAGGTGGGGCCAACTCTGTGGCCGATGGGTACAACAACGGCACTGCCCTCGGGGCTGAGATCATCGGTACCTTTGTGCTTGTCTACACTGTTTTCTCCGCTACTGACCCCAAGAGAAGCGCACGTGACTCTCACGTTCCTGTAAGAAAACTTTTTTTTTTAAATTATTCACAAGTTTGAGGACTGGAATTGGAATTATTGACAAGTTTGAGGGCTGAAACTGGTGTTATGTGTCCAGGTTTTGGCCCCACTTCCAATTGGATTTGCGGTGTTCATGGTTCATTTGGCTACTATCCCTATTACTGGGACTGGAATTAACCCTGCTAGGAGCTTTGGAGCTGCTGTTATTTACAACAACGGCAAAGTTTGGGATGACCACGTATGAATTTTGTTTTGGCACATTTGTTGAAGCGTATTTATTACTAAGAAATGTCTTTTTTTTCTAAGTGCTTAAGTTTTTAGATAAGCTATGAATGAAAATGGTATAAAAGTTCAGGATAAAAGAGGAGGTCTCGGTTTCGAATCTCACCACCATTTCATTTACAAAAAATATCATTTGTCAAACGTAACAAAATGATTTTAGCCATGTACGAAAAGGGGGGCATGATAGAAAATATATATAATAATATATAGTTCTTTTACATTTTGAGCTTCTAGGTGAAACGACAATACAATATGATTAGTAACATTGGCGTGTAATTGAGATTGATTTGAATTCTATGGTTTGGTGGTGTGCAGTGGATTTTCTGGGTTGGACCATTTATCGGAGCGTTGGCCGCGGCGGCGTACCACCAGTACATATTGAGGGCAGGTGCCATTAAGGCGTTGGGATCATTCAGGAGCAACCCCACCAATTAAGAGTCGTTTGCTGTTCTCTGGAAGATTAATCAGAGATTAAATTAATTTAAGCTGTTGTTATTGTTTGTTAATCTATTTATTGGCTTCTGTGTGTAATGAGAGAGGAGAATGATTAATGTTACAATTATGAGCTTTTCCTTCTGTTTTTACATAGTTTTTGAAACTTTATTTGTTGTTTAGCTTTTGGCTGTGTATCTATTTTGGAATGCGCATTGGTAGTGATGGTGGTTTTGTTTCATTCGTTCTCCTCGTAAATTTAATGGTGCTTAATTGTGATTTTGGTTGAGTGAAAAGAAAAATTGTGATTTTGGAGTACTATTCAACTTTATAAAAAAAGATAATTGTATTTACACAATTAAAGTTTGGTTTAATTATACAAACTTTTAGTACTCTTGATAACTAAGGAAGTCTTGAAAGTGAAAAAATAATTGCAAATAGGTTCCATCAAAATTTAAATTGATTACCGAACTACTCTAAAAGAATTACGAAGTAATACGATTTACAAACGTGTTCTTTCTTTCTTAGCATTTTCAAACTTCTCTGACTTATCAAAATTTTAGAAAGAAAAAATTATACTAGACCAAATTTCAAAGCCTAAGGTCATTTCAAACTCTGATGTGCAGAATGAGGATGTATAAAAATGATTCTTATCTAAGTCAGATCATATGATTACAAATTTGTGACGTCAGTAAGAAAACAAAGATATCAATAATACAATTTGATTTTAACTAGTTTTAACCCGAGAAGATTGGTGACCGGAAGATCTGTCCAAGAATTGACCTAGTTATTCAGAACTTTTTCATGTATAAATATCAAATAACTAGTGTTGTTTTGCTACAAGCTATTCAAAGAATAATAACATTTGCATCATTTAGAATTTAGTGTCGATACAGAAACTTTTCATATTTTCTGTTACTTATATAAATAATCCTTAAGAATCTCAAAAACATAACAAATGGACCCTAATGTTTGAATCATTTACAGAGATACGTTAAAGGACTAATATCAAGTTTAAAAAACTCGCCAAGTGTAAAATTATTCATTCAACAAGAAAGAAAACTACACTTAAGCTAAAATTAGGGAGATGCTTCACGAAAACATTGCGAATCCCTCTCATCTCTTATCTTTTTTGTTGATATAATTTCAGTACAATGAGAGAAAGCCACGTGACATAAGATGCTAAGTCCAGGCGTATAAATACAATGAGAGGGTCCCAATTCTTTCTTTTTCCCCGAATCAAAATCTATAAAGCTCTTAATATTATTCTTGGTGGGGCTGTGAAGTGACCAGGTGTTTGCCATATTAAACTTGAAGTCGGCAAGACTCGAGTGGAGAAAAAGATGGAAAGAAAAAGTAAATAGTAGTGGTGTTCATGAGCCGCCCGATTCGCCCAGCCGCCAAAACTCGATCAGTAGAATCCGCAACCCGCATAGTTTAATTTTTAACTTAATCTGCTTGAGTTGATAAATTGGTAACCCGCAAATTTTGGGTATGGTCACATTCTTAATAACAACCCGCCAAAACTCACTCACATACATCCTTAGTTTGTATATTTGTAGAGGAATGCAGGGAGCAAAGAAAATTTTCAATAGTCATATGATTGTATATTTATAATATTGCTATAATATAATTCTTTTTTGTTAGTTTATGTCGTTTGGTAGTTGTATTTTGAGTTGTGAATCAATTTAAATTGTATATTTTTATGATGTACATGGATAAAATGTCCAATACATCATTATATTATTCTTTTAATTAAATTAATTTGTAGTTTAAATATTTTTATTAAGTTATGGTATTGTTTTTGTTATTTTTTAGAACGCAAAATAGACTAACCTTTGTTTTCATAGCGAAATATTACTATATTTTTCTTGCAATTTAAACCCACCACCCGCCCGCAACCCGCTCAACCAGCCCAAACCGCAACCCGCATGGTTTAATTTTTAACTTAACCAGCACGGGTTGACAAATCGATAATCCGCAAAGTTTAGGTATAGTCATATTTTTAGCGACAACCCGCACAAACCCGCCCGCGAACACCCCTAGTAAATAGGAAGAAAAGGGAGAGTTTGGTGCAAATTATATTGAAAGATTCATATTATATAAAAAAAAAATAATAATAAATAAATAAATAAATAAATAAATTAAAAAAAAAAACTGTTTGAAATTATGTTATGGCTGCAAAGAAAGCAATTATTTGAGACAGGACCAGTAGCTATTCGGATATTAAGTGATGGCAAATCCGCATATGTCATTTTTTGTCTGCATACAAATATTGAAGTGTAGTAGGACAAACGTAGTTTCCAGACCATTGGTGTTGTGGTGTATAACAATTATGGGACTCGGACATCATATGAGATAGATAAGGTTGCCAGCAGCTATAATCAGCTCCAATAAAGTAGCCAAAATTTTCTATTTACGGATGAACCAAAGTTCCATGTACAAAGGGATTTTATTGTACGAGTCGAGACACTTCTCCACAATTATGGCATATATATTATATTGTAAGTTTCGAACTTCTGAGCAAAAGATTTATTAAAAACTGGAATTGAAAATCATTCGATAATTCAATCCTCGGACTAATAACAACGTAAGGTCAAATTAATGTAAACGAAAAATGTGTAAAATTTTGTAAATATGAATGTGAAATTAAGAAACTAAGGCACTCTCACATGTTTCTCTTCGACGTAACATCAGGATGGACCGTTATGTACATTGCAGAAATCATCAACAAGCCAAAAGAGCTAACTATATTTAGATCCTGGAGGTTTCATCTAACTACAGATAGCTACTATAATATTTGAATGAGTAAACAAATATACCACTTGAACTGAAAATACTGAAATAAGGCCCACTAAGATTTGAGAGATTTTGAATACACTCCCTGAAGGTTGAAAACGGCTTTAGATAGGCTCTCTTAACTTTTTAATTTCTAAAGTTACAAGGAGTGTTTTCAGTTACTATTTAAACTTTAAACAAAACCCAAGGGGTGAGAGTAAATTACCCGGTGCATAAATTGTAACCATATTACCTCCAACCACCTATTTCCAGTTTCTAGAAGGAATCATGATCTAAAGTACCTCTAAAATCCAAAACTTTCTAAAATTTACAGCATATTGATAGTGCAACGACAAATCCATCTCTGAGGCACACTGGAAGAACAGAAAGAACGTATATAAGCCATCATGCACCAAATCTACAAAATCAAGTTTCACATCTTTTCCAACCCACGCAGACATCAGAGCCGTAAAAGGTTTAGTAGCGTTACAGATACAAAGTACAGTTCCACTTTCCAGTAACATAATAGTAGTACCTTAATCTGGCAAAGCTGTTCCTCTCTCGAGATTGTTCTTGATCTCCAGAGTGTATTTACCAAAGGCTCGTTCAATCTTTTTGTTGAAATGTTCATTGCGGTCATTAATTGAGTCGATATCCTTTTCTTCTCGGTACTTTCTCCTTCTGCTGAAGGACCTTGACTTTTCATCTCTGTCCTTGAGTTCCTTCACCATTTTGTCAATCTTGTCCTCCGAGATCTTCGGCGACTGTATCAAATCCAATTTTAAATGAGAATCACTCAAAGTCTATAAACAATTTCAACTGGAAATGAATCTCACCAAAAAATAAATTCCAAATTAATTGCTTAACAGAATTTAATGGTTTCCCCAAAAAAATAAAAAGAGATCCCAAAATCACAAAAACTTTCTACTAATTTTAGCAGACACAAGTACAGGAAAAAACTAAAACTTAAATAGATGGTTCATAAAGTTAGATAGGACAACGGATAGAGATATGTAAAGGCTTACTTTTCCATACTGAAGACTTGAAGCCTCTCTGTAGAATTCCGGGTCTGCTTCTTTCATTTTGTTGTACTCGTCCAGGTCAACATTAACGTTCTTTGTCCTTTTCTTGTAAGCATTATACAAGGTCTTCTGGTTGAAAACTGTATAACCGTTAAGTTAGGCATAGATCAATTATAGGGGCATTGAGGTACAAGCACACGTAGAAAGCAAGGCACAAATGCGTAATGACTAATAATAATTTTCATCAATTTATATACAAAAACAGTATGTTTCCAGCAGAATAGCTAATTCAACCAAAATCCCAAAACACAGGAAAAACACAATGAGTGAAAACTATTAGCAGCACTCCAAATGCCAAATGAGAAAAGTTTGTAATTTTTTGAATAGGTTACTCACTATTTCCTACTGGTCTAGAAGAATCAGCTCAAACCAATGTCAAAGAGAACAAATCAGGCATGTATCTACTAGATGCATAAAACCCAAAACTACGATGATAACAAAACTGTGCATTTCAAAATACATCGATAATTTCAGCACTACAATAAAAAGCATGTACTAATATACAGAGAACATGGATCCTGGAACAAAATATCCATTAGTCCACACAGCCGACAAATATCCTAGTAGATGTAAAAAATTTACTATTCAATACTTCGGCTGCAACATAGGTTCAATAAATAGCTTATTTTCATGCTATTAAAGCTTGACGTTTGATTGCAATGAAATAAAAACCCTGGTATGTAAAATACGTCCCAACAAAACTAAAGAGAAGTAGTATCTATTTCAAGGATAATTGCACCAAACATTCCTCGAGGGTTGTCAATTTACAGAAACCCCCCATGAGGTTTGATAATTACAGAGACACTCTTTGAGCTTTAACTGAGCTTTAAGAACGTGTAAAAATAGATGGTCCATCTTGTAAGATGGGTCAGACATCAAAGGGTGTCTTTGTAGTAATTCAAACCTCAGATGGGATTATGTAACTTTTTGAAGTGCCAAGCAGTGTTTCTGTAACTATTCAAACAATAAGAGAGATTTTTATAACTAGACTGGACCCAAGGGGACTAAATGTAATTAATCCCTTAATTTTAACAGAAAAGACTGGGCTCTTACCATCCCAACCAGCAGGTGCAGGTTGCTTCTCCCATTTCTTATATTTTGATTCTGCCATCTCTTGGGTATCAAGCATATAAGCTTTGCTCATATCTAAGCCATTGGCATCTAGAAGCTTTCCAATTTTCTTCTTCCTTTCCTCGAGCCATTTTTGCTTCGAAATCCCTCTGGACTCTGATGGAGGTTCCATCTTTTTCTTCTCTGCGACCATTGCAGTCTGATTGGCTTTTTTAGCCTCATTCTACACGTAGGGACAAAGATATCTTACATTAGAGTCAATTGTCAATAATTAGGACTACCTAACATTATTTATTTGTATTATTGGACTAAGAAAAATAATTCGCTAACATAATGAATCAAATGAGGATTTATTCTTACCATCTTCATCCTCAACTCAAATAACCTCTTCTGTTTTCCAGTAAGGCTAGCGTACATTGCTGCATCTTCCGCTTCTTTAGCAGCAGCAGCCTCTGCATCAGACTGATCCTTTTCACTGTCTCTCTCATCATTTGACTCTTCTTCCTGATCGTTAGCAGGAGCGTTATTTAGCTGCACATTGTCGTGCACAGCTTGCAATCCTAGCACAAACCACGACAAGCATTTAGCAACTCGAAAACAAGCTAATATAACCTACAAAAGACAATATAACTAACAATTAAAAGTTTCCAAACATACGAAACCGTTATTAATACCACAGGTGTGTTTCCCTCAATGGTTAAAGAAGTCGATTTCTACAAGAAAATTATCAGTCAAATCAATGTTTACGACAATTGGTTTTAGAAAAACTGCGGTCGGACAGGCACTAAAGACAAAGTTACAATTCGGATACGAAAAATCCAAAACTAAATCTTGTTTCATTCCGCAAGACCAAGAAAAACACAACAGACCTAAAACTAATCTTGATTTAGGTTACCCTATATCTCTAAAACCATGGCAGTGGTGTAAGTGTGATCGTAAAAGTTGCCGCTGCAGATCAAACTCACGCTAACTCATAACATCAGAATCCCAAAATTAGGAAACAAAATAATTCAATTTGAAAAGAAAGACTCCAAATTCAGCTCATATCATGCATTAACCCTATTTTTCCCCTTTAACGAAGCTATTCTTTGAGTAAGATTACAAATTAATGCACAAACAAACTAACCTGTATCGTTTTCGATCGATCTTTTCTTTGCTTCGGCAATAAACTTGAAGCAAAATTCACTACATTCATGATACGGATTTGATGCGTTTCTGCAATCTGGATGAACCCTACGTTCTTCACCCATTCTCCGAATAACGCCCTACATGAATCATGAGATCAGTGGAAATAACAAACAAAATTAAATCGAAAATTAGGTTTAATAAGGTCAAATTATTGAGACTGCAACAAGAATATAGTAAATTACCAGAGAATCGTAGCGAGCGAATTGAGCGCACAAGGTTAGGGTTTCGTGAGAGAATTTGGGGATTTTTGGTGAATCAAATTAGATTTAGAACGCGGTTTGGGCTGGAACTAATATATGATGAGCTTAACTGCCGAGTTTAGTGGACCCAACGGCCTGTCGAGGCCCAATTAGACAATTTGGCATTGAGAAAAAGGAGAATTATTAATTAAGAATTTATTATTATAAATAATTAAATATAGAGCAACTTGAGTCTCCTGTGGTGGTGTTGTGTTCCATCAAGAATTCTCAAATTTCGCACATAAAAGTTAGTCAAATAGGACATTTATTTCTGTATAGTCTTGGAAAACATGAATTCTCTAAGTTCAGTTGCTAAAATCAGTTCTTAGTAGGAAAAATAAAGGGTTTTTGGCATAACACCACCTTGTGTTATATTTATATGAAATAGGCACGTGACCCCTGTAAAAAATAAATATCCAAATTACTCCTTCGTTTTATTTTAAATAGGCACAGTGTCTCATGTGAAAAATAAATAGGCAAATTACCCATCTTTGTTATGTTTTATATGCAAATTACCTCCACGTGTATTTTATATGTTTCGACATACACTCTTCTATATGCAAGTGTTATGGGGTGGTGTGCAAACTTTTAAAATATACGGGGTAATTTCTCTATTTTTCCTATCACCATGGAGTAATATGCCCTATTTAACATAACACATATGGTAATTTGTCTAGTTATTATTTCACAAGGGGTTAAAATGACGATTTCACATAACCCAAGAGGGAAAAATGCCATTAGCTCAAAATCAAATTACCATGCTGTATAAATTACTGCATGAACCATTATTGCTCATCTTATAGGAGGAGGTTTGTCCTATAACTAAGGTTATTTGCATTTTTTTACCAAAAATGCACCTACTTGATTCTTCAATAGGAATCAAAGCATAGTAATTTTGCGAGGCTTGCCTTTATTATAATAACAACTTGTAAGTTTTTTTTTTCTTTCTTTTAAATTGTTAATGTTAATTAATTCATGTATATTCGGGGTTCTACGAAGAGGTTTGTGTATCAAGCCCTGACGATATGCAATGCAATATATATAAACCACATGTCATGCTGTATTAATGAATGAATGGATTATTAATTAGAAAACAATTTGTATTAGGTCCATAATCATGCTACATGCATGATTTAAAGGATTGGTTAGTGGTTCAGACACGCACACAAAAAATGGGGTATCAGAACATGTTGGTATTTAGAGTTCAAAGGGGATACAAATTGCTTTGGATAATAAACATGAAACTTCTAATAGCTAAATAAAACTGAGTTTCTTTTGTACTAAAAGTATACTTTTCTATCAGACTTTATCTGAATTTATTTTCTAATAATCGTGTTTACTACTCTACCACAATTGTTTTTAGTTTTTACACATAAACAAAATTACATATGTCTACTAACTAATGAATTAAATTATGGACATTTCTCAAAAACTAAAGAAGAATACTATGACTTCATGTCAAAAAGAAAATTTTGAACAAGAAAAAATACTCTTTATTTTGTATAATTAACTATAAAGAACTTCAAAACTCTCTCTCTCTCTCTCTCATTCATGCTCTGTTGTTCACCTACCAGTACAATAGTAGCATACACCATTCAAGCTCCTACATAAATAGAACCGAAACTTTTGTCATATAAAACGAGACAGATATTTCATCTCACTTTCAATTTATTCTTTGATCAAATTCTCTCAAAAAAGTAACTTTGCTGATATGGGATTTTGGCAATGATGAGGGCATTAAGGATTACACATCAGTTAACCATCACTATCAATTGAAACTTTGTACAAATATCAAATCTTTTATTTCACATTCTGTACCTCCTTTATTTTATCCTTCTTTTATAATTTCTTGTTTTTGTTTAGGATATTGTGGACTAGTATGTCACACTTACCCTTTCTGTAGTGTACTTATGAAAACTATTAGAATCTTAGCTAAGTGTGATTTCATAGTCATGATATAGAGTCTTAGCAAACACTTTATGCTTTAATATTGCCTTCTGATTTGCTGACGGATTCTTGTTTCTTGAAATGTTAACTGAAATGCAGGATCTTTTTTTTGTTTGTTTGTTCTTGGAATTTTTCAGAATATAGACAACATGCTAGTTCAGAATTTCGTCGAGAGGCTAAGGCCCCTGGTGGGATTTAACAGCTGGGATTATATTGTTCTGTGGAAGTTGAGTGATGATCATAGGTAATGCATAATTTAAACCAACCCTACTACAATTTAATGAGCAAAAGAGGAAAAAGTATTTGAGTTTATTCCAATTCTATTGATTTTCCATAGGCATCTCGAGTTGATGAGCTGCATTTGTGCTGGAACTCAAAGTGTACAAACCAACGGAGAAGAGCTCGTTTTTCCTGCTTCTTCTGCGCGTTCCTGCAGAGATGTATTCTTTTCACATCCAAGAATCAAGCCTTGTGATTTATTAGATCATGTTCCTTCTTCAATAGCACTGGATTCAGGGTAGGCCCTTTGTTATTAGCATTCGCGAAATTCATAGAAGATCGCATCATGAAAGTGGTGACTGACTTTCTGTTCTGCAGAGTTCATGCAGAAGTATTGTTATCAAACCACGCCTGTTGGCTGAATTTCGCATATAACTTGGACTCAAACGCATCAGAAGTTAGTTTTGAGTCATTCGATAATGTTCCTAAGTGCGAAATATTGGTTTATACTCCATTCTTGAAGTTATAATGTCAAACTGAAGTATTATTGTTGTCCTTGTTGGTTTTGCAGGAAACGATAGGTACCAGAGTTTTGGTTCCAACTCCTCTAGGATTACTCGAGTTGTTTGTGACTAAACAAGTATGTAATCGACCCTTCACCATTCATTAGTTTAGAAAAGAATGCATTCTTGAAATAGTCCAAATATTCTGGGCCAAGTGATGTGTCATGTTTTACAACATTTGATTTGTGACATGTGTATCTAACATGCGGTAGCATGTTCATGTATGGGGTAGAAAATTTAGTATATGCATTTACCTTACATTCATCACATGTGGCAGAAAAGATTTGAGATATTCATAATTGGAAATGATATTCTCATACTAATACAATTAGAGACAGTCCGTAGCCTACTAGAATCTCTTATTTAGGGATCTATAGTCTGGTCGATCGCTTTTTAAGGCCCTTGGCCTCCTTACTACTGTACCTCGTGCTCATTCATGTCTTATAGTGATCCACCTTCACTAGGCGAATTTGTTAATCTGGCTACGGTGTGAAGGCCCGAGGGCAGGTTGGAATATATCAGGGGATTTTGTAGTTATAAATATTCACTGGTTTAAACATGTTTTTTACAGGTACCAGAGGATCAAGGACTCGTAGATTTTATCAAAACTCAGTGCAACATATTTCTAGAACAGCATGCAATGAACAATTCAGCTAGTGAAGATTCAAGATTCACGGTTAATGGAAATGGGATTCATGAAATTCCTTCAAACTTATTCCCATCAGATGCAAATTTTTCCCATGATATATCACTCGACAGAATCCATCTTGGTTCTCCATTCAACCCTTCACAAATCAACAGCACTTCAGAGATCATGAATAAAAATAAGAGTATCTTAGTTGAAGGAACGTTTGAGTCGGACTCTTTTACTCCTTTAAGTGAGAACGGATTTCATGAAATGGGAACATCGCGTATGAGGAGAAATGCTTCAAAATTAAGTACTTGGATGGAGTCATCAAGAAGTATGGAAGACTGTAATAATGAGAAAATATCATCTTTCACTGAGGAAAATAACAAATCGGATGATTCTGATCCAAATGACGATGAAGAAAATGATGTGAAGTATAGAAAAAGGAACGGAAAGGGGCATCAATCCAAGAATTTAGAGGCTGAGAGGAAGAGAAGAAAGAAGCTAAATGATCGACTCTATCGCCTTCGAGCTTTGGTCCCTAACATTTCTAAGGTAATTTCAAATATTTGGTCCCGTAAAAGTTCTACAGATAATAGAATTAAATCCCTCTATGTTATGTGGTATACCCCATAATCAAATACTCCCTCTATTTTATTTCTTCAAACGACTTGGATATTATTGTTTCAGTTGGATAGATCTGCGATTCTTGGAGATGCAATTGATTATGTAAAAGAGTTGCTGCAACAAGTAAGCGATCTTCAGCTTGAGCTTGAGGAACGTTCAGATGATGAGAATGCTAAGATAAAAGATAGAAGTGCTGGCACTGATAAATGCATCCCACTTCACCAAAATGGAACGAGACGTTGTCCTAAACGTGAAAATGAAAACTTGTCGAGTGGCTACCACAAAGGATCATCTGGTAATGGTGGCATTACTAACAGCTTCAAACAGAATTCTGAGGTAGAAAATATGAATGATAAAGTGCAGCAAATGGAGGTAAGTTCAATGGGATTGAGAATTTATCTATTTAGAACTTAATTTATTCTACATTTCATATTAAATTGCAATTGTAGCCACAAGTGGAAGTTCTTCAACTAGATGGGAATGAGTTCTATATCAAAGTATTCTGTGAGCACAAGCCTGGTGGATTTTTGAGACTAATGGAGGCTTTGAACTATCTGGGATTGGAAGTAAGAAACGTGAACACGACACGACACACATGTTTGGTTTCAAACATCTTCAGAGTAGAGGTAACTTCAGAAAAACATGTCTGGACATAATATTAAACTCCAAGATTCTTGTATAGTTTTTGTGTTTCACTCTCTTATATCAAGTTAAAATCTCTCTTACAATTTTTCGATTAGTTCATAACATATAAAGTTGATGGAAATTTGTACGTGATTACTTACAGATCAGGGAAAATGAAACTGTCCAAGCTGATTATGTGAAGGAGTCTTTGCTGGAGTTGACAAGAAATCCATTGACAGAATGGCCTTATATGGGACAAGCTTCATATAACGGCGAAAACAGATTCTAAATTAATACTCGTTACTTCGAACGGATATGTATGGCCCCGAATATTTTCACCTCTTTTATTTCAAAAATAATTCTTCAATAGTGTAAGAACAAATGCATACTATTTTGAAATGTTACTGCAATAAGATCATAGTCGTATTAGTGTGAAGTCGTGATAATATTTGATTAATAAATTACCAGCCTTAAAGGATTGAATTTGCATATCTATGTAAAGTTTGAGAGGATGACTCAAACTGAATAATAATCAAACTAAATTGGCTTTGCAGTCAAACTAATATTATGAAGGTAAATTTTAACTTTTCTGTACAACTTAGGCCTTTTAGCTTTTCGAATGCTCTCTTTGAGTCATGAGATTCCACTCTATTTGAATGAAACTTTTGCATCTGCGCTTGACCGCAAGCAATGACTTTCTACATGGAAATTATTAGAAGTTGAGTACCTAGCCATTTTTTTGACAAGCATAGAATCATCTAGATAATAAATCACATACAACGTTCTCATATCTCAAATGAAAATCAAACAAGGTATTTTCCATTAAACATTACACTAATGGCAAAATCACGTTACAAGTATTTAGTTCATCTCTTCTTCTCAAGCACAAATTCTTTCGTTGATAATCATATTCACTAGAAGCTTCATGACTGGTAAAGAAGCCGTTGGGTCCGCATTATTTTGCACCTGGAATATGAATTAGAGCATTATAAGAAAATTGAATTAAAATTAGTCACGGCCAACGGATTGAAATACATACTTATTGTACGATTTTGGGAAAGTCATCTCGTTCTGCGGTTCAAATATATCGTTAACTAACACCAACTAACCCATTAGCTCAAAGTAAGGAAGATATAAGGAATAGACCTACAATAGGAAGACATTAGGAATAAACTCAGGTAGAGAAGTTCTTGATAATATGATCATTCGTATTTTTTAGATGTGCAAAGTTTTCATTATATTTTGTTTTTGAAGCAAAAACACGATTCAATCTCATCCATTAAAGAGCAAGATCATCAAAGAACACAGACGAAAATGACTGCAGCTCAAATCGTCGCAATCCAATCTGAACCACTTCAAATTGGCTGAAGTAGTCTGAGCAAGATCATGGGTGGCCTTATCTGCATCACACTAAAAGACACATCTTGAAGACGTTTACTTGATATTAAAGACGTTTAAGCAATCCCCGTCCAAAATCACCTTCTCCCATCCCCGACGTGCCTCCTCATATTCAGGCTCAAGGCATCCTAGAAGCCTTTGCTGCTTTCGGACAATATGTTCACCTTGATAGTTACGTGAAATAACACCATGCCCACACTCCGCCAACTCAATAAAAATGGCACCTCCGAAATTGATCTTGACATGTTGACTCGGAGGCATCTCCCATAAATATAATGGACCCACAGGAACCTCACGTACGACTTATGATAAGTAGAATTGAATTCACACACTTGTGGCGGGAGTTTTAGTTCCCTAGTTGCATGCATACTATTTCTATTACTTTATAACGGCCAGCAATAGAAACCAACCGGCCCAGCTCCACTTTATCCAAAAATGATGAAACATGTCTCGAAACCAAACCTCCAAGTTATATGTACACTGGGAGGTGATGCCGTACTTAAAACCGAAATGTGCCCAAACCTGACAGGCCAATTCCCAATTAATTAAGAACACCGAGGATCTTATTTCTAATTCTCTCATACCACATATCGGCTTTTCCAAGAAATGTCGCTTTGTACTGACAGTTGCAAAGTAAGACAAACGTCACATAGGGAATACAACAAAGATAATTTGTTGTTTTGCCCTGATGCTATTGGTCTAGGAAATACTTACTTTGAACATTTTCAAATGCATTGGAGGAGAAGGGAGTCTGTAATTGTTAGAAATGCAATGTCACGGGCTTGTGGCCTAAGTTGGGAGCCGAATGTGATGTTAAGGGCCTTTAGGGATGCAAGCTAAACATTAGAACATGAGAGTTTCTTTGTGAAGGTTGTTGACTGCTTGGATTGGTGCTATGTATCTTTTAGCAACTTAGTTTCATTTAAATTAAACTCATATGTTGTTTGTTGTCTGGTATTCAGCATTCTCAGTAATAAGTATTTTATATAACAGGTCGATATTAATATGGACCAATTTTGAGAAGGCTACTTAGATGGATGTGTTCATCAAGATGGGTGGCCTAAAATGCTGAAATTAAAGGATTGGTCACCTGCAAATTTTGTTGAAGAATGTTTACCTAGACATGGTTCTGAGGTTATGGCCATGCTTCCCCCTTCAGTGATTATACGCAACCTAAATCTTTCTTGAATCTTGCCACAAAGCTTGCTTATCACTAGAAGAACTTGGCACAGGAGATTCAGTCACAAAAGTGTATTGCAACGTTTTTGATGCGTTATGCTTTCTATTCGTATGTTGCACAAAGTTGCTCTTCTAGTTAAAGATTGTGCTTTCTCAGTGTTTTGATGGTTGGTTCAATAAGAAACCTATAATGTGCAAAAAAATTGACCATACTCACAAAATTATTCAGTAACCACAGGTTGAGGATGTTCATCATTATGGATTAGATCGCGTTTGCAAGAACCAAATTTAAACAATTTTGAAATCTTCTTATAAATAACTTTCACATAGCTTCTTATACATGCTTTCAGTAATATGCGATGTAATTAGATTTCAATCTAACTTTTTTATGCTTCATGTATGTGGCAGCCCTAACAGACACTTGGACTTTAAGTAATGCAACTGATTGATAGTGATTTACTAATTAATGTAAGATCGGTTCACAAATTAGGTGCTTAAAACAAAGTTGCTAATTCGTCATGTTGGGCTTTGCTTGTGACTTTTATGAAACTCAGTTGGGGGCGAGCCTTGAAGGACTACATGACTTTCATAAATGTCTAACTTTAAGTACAATCTTTTTCTTTATCACAAAGAGATAAACGCGTTAAACACCATAATTTATACAATGTTTTTCAATGTGCATCATAAACCTCCATGTGACTCACTAATGAGAAGGCCCAACAAAAATTGGGCTTTCCCTGGACTAACGCAACTTATTTTCCCTATTATAGGGTAAAGAAGTCCAACCATTGGATCCTTAAGTATTATGTTTCTGTTTTAGATGGGGTTGCAAGAGGTTACATAAGTATTTTATTTTATTTTTTCTATAATTGCTTACAACTACTCAAGAAAAAAAAAAAAAAAAAAAAAAAGAAATTGCGGCTCTGCTAGCTCTATCTCTGTGATATGTTGTACAGTTTCGTCAATTCTCTACCCCACACCAACGGTAAAAAAAAAACCAGTTGACACAATTGTATTCATCGCCAAAATAGGAAAACAATAAATGAATTCCGGTGTGCGAACAGATTCTGGTAATATGACCAATTTACAACGTTCCAAATAACAACAACAACAATTTTTGTTTCTAACTAAAAAATCCAAAATAATTTAATTTTGCACCTATAAATATGCCGAGTTAGTCACCTTGTCATTTTTTTCTGAATAATTATTAAATTGTGTTTAATAAGTCCTTTGTAGTTATGCATTTGCCGTTACCAGTTAACTGCAGTATATCTATGAAACTATTGAAGGTTGATGCATATATTATGAAGAAGAAGTTCCTTTAAATTTTGTCTTTCTGTCTTGTTCTCAATATTCTCGAGGTAGTTCTACTCGAAGTGTACTGATATCTACAATTTTGGTGGTTTCATTGCTTTACCATGCCTTTAAAACCTTTCTATCAAAAGACTGAACGGTGGTTGTTTCTTTTTTTATGGATCCAATCTTGTTCAATGTTGACAGGTTCTTTCGATATTATAATATATTTATTACATAAATGCGTTCATGAAAATTTGTTTCATATGCATGGTATCGCTTTAAGTTGGTATAAATGATGAGTTCAAATCGTGAGTTTGGTACTTGGCAGCAGTTTGGGAGCGATTTATCTCTTCAATTTGTGCTTGCAAGTTACACTAATCATCAAGCCACACTTTTCAAGTTACAACAGTCCAGAGATATGTGGTTGAATATCATAAAGAATTTGAAGTCATTTGTAAATATATTACTTATCTGCCTGATTCTACCATTTTAAACTGTTTTATTCAGGGTTAAAATGTAAAATCCTGCACCTACTGACATTGCTAATTCTATTGGTCTTGCCAAATTAATAGAGGAAAAATTACTTGATACGTTTTTATGTATTTTCTTCTATCACTGCTCTTATTAAACCAATAGTTTGCTTTTACGATAGATTTTATTCCTATCAGTATTCTATTTAATTTGTAATAGGTTTTGTTCTTTCACTATTAGATGAAAATGTTGAAGTTTATATAATCTATTTCTGTATAGATAGTTTTGATGAATAAAAAAACGGAAATTCTTTCTCTTCAATTGGAGAAGGACTTTTCAAGATCTTACAATGATTTTCAGAGAAATCGGAGTAGAAGCTGTGTGAAGAAAATGAAGAAGAATGCTTTGTTACAAAGACAAATGTTGCTACTGTTTTGAATAGTAACAAATAGTAAAAACAGTATTCACACATTTTAATTTTTGATTTATTTTATTTATTATTTTAGTTTTGAATTATTAATATTCTGAGTATTATCAGATATTTGTTTCAAAATTTAATTTATTTTTGAATTATTTTTAATAAGTTAATTTCTAGAGTTAATTGAAAATCAAGCCTAATTTAGGTTTTAACTTCTAGTTAACTCATCCAAAAATCTTTAAGTCATTATGGAATCAAGAAGTAAATTTCATATGGATCAAAGAAACTTTATAACTATGGCATTTAATTAACCTATTCGAAACATTGAACTAAAAGAAATTAAATAAAACTTTAAGAAATACATAAATGTCATATTAATTCAAAATTAAGATAACTATACTTGCTGAGCTTTATAGAAGTATTCGTTAAGCTAAGTGTGAAAGGACTTCGAATAAATTTGAATAACAAATGGGTATACAGAGAGCTAAATGTGTCTACGAAAGGCTATCTGCTACATGAATTTGAGGGCATAAATCACACTATTGTTCGATCCTCTTATCTTGAGTTCTCGAACCGAGAGATCCATGAAGCGGGATCATGATGCATATAGACACGAATGGTCTAATGGGACCAAGAATTTACAGGAACATTTGGAAGATTTCGTTTCTGCGCAAAAGCAAACGTGAAATTTACGATAACTTCTATGTTATGGAGCATAACATATTAGAAATTAGCATGATAGTTGGAATTGAAACTTATAATATATATATCAACCCATTAATCTCTATAAAGGCCCTGATATGCATGAAGATGGATATGTATGAAGATGGATTTCATTCAGTCACATAAACTTTATAAAGGCCCAAGTAAATGGGCCGCCCATCCATCAATCTAACCCACCCACCCATACGACGTCGTATTGAGAGTCTTCTCGCATCTCAAACAGTACAGCACTAAAATCTCTAAAACCCTAGCTGAACAAAACCTCTCGTTTACTCTCCAAAACCTATACATACACATATACACACATCTGTCTCAATAAATAAAAAATGGCGGGAGCAAGATTCAAAGAGCTGCTGAAAAAGTACGGCAAAGTAGGATTCGGCGTACATTTCTCAATCTCCGCCGCCTCGATCACCGGACTCTACGTCGCCATCAAAAACAACGTCGACGTCGAATCGGTGCTCGAAAGATTCGGAATGCCTAGCCTCGCCAAGGAGAAGAAGGACGGTGAAATGACCGATTTGCCCTCAGGAACCTCGGAAATTACGATCGGCTCCGATTCCGATCGAGTGGTTGAGAAGAAGGAGCCGAATCGGACGACTGAGCTCGTCGCATCGAGCGGCGGTGCGTTGGCGTTAGCCGTGCTGATTAATAAGGCGCTTTTACCGGTTAGAGTTCCGATCACTATGGCGCTCACGCCGGCAGTGGCGCGGTTTCTCGCGAGGCGTAATTTGATCAAGACTAGTTTGTGATTGCATATTGAATTTTTTTTTATTTTTTGAAGAAACTTTGCGGAATTTACTTAAAGAAATCGATTTAACTACTGAATAATCGTGCGTTTTTCCTCGAAGAAATGTGCGTCCTATGTAATGTTGATGTTGTGGTATGTAATCCAATGGTAGTCCAAACTGATTCGATTTTGGTCAGATCAGATGTGTACTAGATTTTTATGTTATACATTGTATGAAGGTACTTTTGTGCAATCGTTTTTCAATGATTGTGTTTGTGTTCCCCCGCTTTTGCGTGTTAGAATTGTGCAGAATCCGAGCTTTAAGTGATGATAATGTCGGTTGTCTAGCTTAAACTGTAGTAACCTGTTATAGTGTGGAAGTTGGAGATTTATATGTTGTTTGTCTTTTAGAAACGATGGCAAGGTTTGTTATTTATGAACTAAGTTGTTATATTTGGCTGCTGTCGATTGGACAATGTCTTGTTTTATAGCTATACTGGATTTGGATTTATATACTGGATGAAGCTTATGGAAGTAATACGATACTGCAGTGCCGACCTCACTTTCTCTAAATTGCTTGTTGTCAGTAAAGAACTTATCGTGATTGTGAAGTTGTATTTACACTCAGGGAAGAAGCTGAGTATTGAAGGTAATGCTTAGACAGCTCTAGACATTAGTCCTAAACGTATAATGCTTAGGCATGTGAGATGGCCAAATTAAGTCGTTGACAAAGTTAGGATACCTAAATTTAGGAGACTCTGTCGAATCTGTGATTGAAACTAGGGGAAGAATGTTACCCAGGAAAGAAAAACGTGTAGCTCTTCAATGACCTAACTGTGATAACTTGAAGTTTTAAGGAGCGTTTTGGAATTATTCAAACAGTGTAGGAGATTTTCTAGCTAGACCAATTCTCAGAAGGCAGAAATGTAAGTATCCCCAAGTTTGTTGTGGTTGGCTAGTTATAAATGTAAAATTACGATATCTTTCAACATCTTTTATTTGTCAGCACTTGTTTGAATTGGTTGTATGTTTATAAGTCCTGTTTACGTACTGGTTGTAGAATAATCGAAGGCCTGAAAGTAGTTGTCCATGCTCATAACTGGTTTCTGATGCAAGGCCTGGTTACTAACATGAGTGAGGTCTTTCTAACGGGAAACTTTTGAGCTCACCTTTCGGTTGTTCAAATTGTGTGTAAATGTCGTTTCAATTCATGTGCTACTATTGTCACCTCTACGCTTATCTAGTGTATGGTAGAGATTACATTTTCAAAAGAGAGAAGTTACTGAAATGAGAAAAAGAAAGGCCTTTACATACACTTGTCTTCGAGAGCTGCACAACTAGCGGCTTTATTAGAAAGTCAAGTTAAAAACTTCTACACAAATCTTCAGATAATATAGCATGGAAGTTGGTACAAATAAGAAAAAGAAATAAATGTAACTCCATTACAAGGTCATTATAGTGTTAATAAATAGGGCTAATCCCATCAAACCCCCCAATCTTTGGGTGGTTTATCAAAGTGCACCCCTTTGATAAACCCCTTAACAAATTAGAAGAACAATTGAGGGCGTCAATTCTAATTCTCTCACTGCCGGAAAATTAGAAGAACAATTGAGGGCGAAAATTAAGGAGAGAATTGGGGGAAAATTTCGCCGGAAATCGAACAATTGGGGAAGGGGAGCTTAGGTACAAGCTACAAAGCGGTGTTGGAGGAAGGTACGACCGTGGTGGTGAAGAGATTGAAGGACGTCGCGGCGGAGAAGAAGGAGTTTGAGGCGGCGATGGCGGCAATCGGAGGTGCGGAGAAGAAGCGCAGTCAAACTTAAGCGTAAAAGAAAAAAAAAATTTAAAAAGACAAAAACACCCTCAACAAAATCGCGGTCAACGCTCCAGGGTGCAAATCGAACAAAATTAAATAGATTAGGGTGCATTCCGAACAAATCGATAGTTGAGGGTGCACTTTGATAAACCACCCAAAGATTTGGGGGTTTGATGGGATTAACCCTAATAAATAATTAATGGTCGCTTGAAATTTTACTCCGCCAAGAAGATGTACGGCCCTTGCAAAGAATTTTGGCATCTTCTGGTCATCCTGGTTATTGCAACTTGTTTATAGCTCTTCTAGTTTATTTTATCTCATGTGCATGAACAAGAGTTATGAGAGAATTCAGATTTGTTATGCGACTTCGAAACGATTATTAACTTCAATTTCAAGCTCCTCCAAAATTGTTCAAAGGGTTTCACAAAGAAGTTCAGAGGAAGTGACGCAATGCAGAAATAATTTTCGACTTTCCATCCCTAAAAAACTAGGCACAAATACATTTATACTCCTAAATTTCAAACTAATTATAAAAACATATAAGACTAAATAATTACAACAACACTCCTAAACTTTAAGAGCACACAAAATCTATTTATAATGTTTTTAGAACCTTAGGGCCCAAAACTAACATAGAATATTATTTAGAGTATCAAAGGACTCAAACAGTAGGGAACTTCTTTTTTTAATTTAGACCAAGCTTCAGGGGTCTAAATGCAATTATCCCACAACTAAGTAACATTTTTTTTAGGTATACAAGAAAAACACAAGAAATTCAAACAAGGATACAAACAAGAATTCTGTGCCAATCAATTAAATGTTTTGAGTATCTCTTACAGTACAGAAAGATCACAAACAAAGCTGAAGTTATTTTCTAGTCCAATGTTTAATACAGATGCTCTGGACAGGAAGCTCCACTGGAAGAACAAGTTCAGTGACACAACAAACCAATTTCATCCTTATATTCTGGACAAGGAAAAGATGCATAGTTACAGGCTGCCCAATTTAAGAACAGCACAATGAATATCAATGGTAAATCAAATAAAAGTTGGAAACCAAAAAAGCACCAAGGCCTCCAAAATTGATGTATCACAATTCTCAACAAACAGTATATTTATCCTTTTGTTAGTCAAGAAATTTTACAATTGACTCGAGTATAATCCCTGTAATAGAACTCCAGATTTCTGGAGCCAAAATACCAAGCATGATAAAAGTTTCAGCTTTTGACCCATGCAACGATATCCAGAAGTCTGCTTCTTTGGAGAGGTTGAGCCAGTCGTGAAGATCACTGCTATGACTGTATCAGATGCTTAAATTCCTGGCAGTCAGCTCCAATTTCATTTAAAGCAGAATAAAGTCTCGGTACGATTTTATTAAGCATTAGCTTGAAACCAACGGAGTTTAAGTTGGCATTACTATCACTGCTAATAGAAGCATCTTTTGTGAGTGAACCGATCAAGTGTCCGTTCATATAAGCATCACAGGCCCTCAAAATATAGTAACCACGCTTTTTGAAATGCTCGGTGATGAGCTCTTCAAAATCCTGTAAAACACAGTATAATTATATCGCAATGGAAGTAGTTTGGTTTTAACAAAAGTTTCCAAATCTTTTGTGGTCAACAAAAGTTTCAAAATCTATTCTAATATCCAGATTATAAGAACTGCAAGTATAGAAGATGAGACAATATAAAGATAATTGTATATGCTAAAAGAGTTCATCTGCAGTTATTATTATTGTGCTGTATACAAGTACCACTGAGATTTAACAAACTAGCTATTGCCATTATACTGATCATTTCACATTGAGCCGGAAAGGCATAGGAAAAGAGGGAAAACAATGCTTGAGTCCCTTTTCTCTAAAGATCCAACATTAATTTAAAGGAGTAATTACATTTAGGCCCCCATGAGGTTTGATCTAGTTAGAGAAATCTGCACTAATGTTTGAGCAATTACGGGAACCACCTAGAAACTTAGAAAAACATTACAGATAGACTCCGACAAGGTATAAATAATTAAAGAAATCCTATAGCTTGAAAAATATTATAGATAGGCTCCCTAATTTTTCATGATTCTAAATCTTCAGGGTGTCTCTGTAATTAAGAAAACCTTACAGGAAGTCTCTGTAATTAGACTAAACATTAGTGCTGTATATGTCATTATCCCTAATAAGGCATAACATAGTTTGCTATCCCCATCATTCAAGCCTACCCGTCTCCCATCCCAAACATGAATGAAAACACAGCCAAAAGAAATGATAAGATATAACGACCAAAGAGTAACTCAAAGGATCCCCTAGCAAGCAAAAACTATTCAGGTAAAAGTTCAATGCTGCTAGTTACCTTTGGGGGTTTCCGCATCAGATACATAATTGTCTTACAGTTCAACAAAAATGTATTCTCGTTGTAGGACAATGAATTTTTTTCCCCTTCAGCTGTCCCAACTTGTTTATCATATCCAGCTTCATTGAAATATGGCTTGGAATTCAGCACTAACCCCTGAAGAGAAACCAGAACTTGAAGTATGCTCGAAGTGGAAGGGTCCCAAACCTCATTTCCTCTACCTTGCCACGTATTCAAAAGGCTAAGACAAACTTTTCCCTCCTCGTACAAATTTGGATTTATTCGCCAACCTCCAGAGTGATAATATGCTGACTGCAAGCAAGTAAAAGGACTATATAGTTATTTCACTACAAACAATTGCAAAAATCACTAAAAGAAAAATATAGGTTTCTTACAGGTGGAACATCTGGATATTCTGGTGGAAGGTGAAAATCAAAGAAAAATAAGCCATCCTGGTAAGGAGTCCCGTAAGCTCCAACTATTACAGCTCTCAAAAGATCCATCCTATCTTCGTAAACCCGTACATATATCCCCTCTGTTTTTAAAAAAAAAAATCAACCTTTAGCCAAAGCATCTCATAATGTTTCGACATGACATATGAATTGAAGTGGCAGAGACTAAGGGAACATGGATGAGCGTACCAGGTAGGTTATTTTGAAGAATGTCCCAATCTTGTTGAACCTTCTTAAGCCACTTCCTGGCAGCACTCTGTGAAGTTTGTACAACGGCTCAGTGATAATCCATCAAAGACATATATGGCTAAGGATTTGTGAGTAAGTGAAGGACAAAAAGAAGATAAGTCCAGGAACAATCTTTATATGGGACAAGCATAAATTCCTGCATTAATAAGAATAACTAACCTGTGACTGTGCACCTAGAAAGTAATGGTCATGAGGGTCGCTGACAATATCGAAGCCTTTGAATGTTGAAATAAACTCATCACGTGGAGGTTGAACATCTGACAAGGGTTGTTCTAATTTGTGTGGAGTTCCCTTTTTATCTAAAGAACTAGAGGACCCAATAATATCATTTTCCTCTCCTTTACAGTCAGTTGTTAGCCTAGAAAGTTTAAACTCTATATCATTAGGTTTTTGAGATGTGGATTCACCATCAGGATCTCTTTCATCATCACTTTCCGATTCTGTACTCGGTGGATCCGAGTGCTTTTGTCCCCTTGAAAATATTCCGGATGCTAGTCTGGTCATAAAACCAATTGCAGCAAGGGGAATGGAGAGAGCGCCATTATTTCCAGAATTTTCTGCAACCATCTCATTGTCTTCAATGTCAGGCCTGATGTCACCAGCATTGTCTGTCCCATGCTCCTAAATTCAGAATATGCGTTAATGATGTATCAAAGAATTTGAGAAAGAAATCTTTTTGAAGAAAATGGATATCCGATTGTCCTTGTACATAGTAGGATTCCAGTTTCTTATATTCATATAATATGATTTCATAATTCTGATATTAAACTGAAATACAGACAGGATTTAGATCATTTGACAAAAAACGGCACTATTTAGACTATGATGAAAATGGCATTATGTAAATGGTAAAATCCATCATGAAATTCCGTTCTGGAGGCTACGGTGGTAGCCAAAAATGCTGACAAATGAAGTACTTTTAACTACTTCAACAGACTGCCTATCCAATTTGCAGAGATAGTCCCATTAAAGTGATTCAAATGACTACAACTGTTGTTACCTCTCCTATTTCATGAACCTCTGTTGTTGATGATTTTATATCACCTAAGCAGACAAAATTTAGGAATGCTCAAACAAGAATTTCTAGAGAAGACACCTTGTATAAGGTATTAACTAGGCCTCTCCAAGATTACTGATCAAGCTATCGGAAGAGATTATTTCTCCACCAACCTTCAAGCCCAGTCGTAAGCATCTCCAGTGGAGCTCTTTCGAGGTTATTCATAAACAGACAAGCAGGGGTACAACAAACGTTTCAGGTTTGTGAAAGGCGGAAGGTAAGTATGAACAATTATAGTTCAATGGTAAGCCAACAGCTCCATATTATACTAGACACAGCATATAAAGCATCCCGAACAACACACTGAAACAAAGATGAATGAATGATTAAATAGTGAATATAATTACCTCACTTGCATGATCAACAGTCTCCACATTATCATCATCAACAGTTTCCCAGCTAGCTGCATCATCGCTGGCATCACTTGCCACTGCAATGGACTCGTCATCATCCCGACCAACAACATATATTGCTTGAGGGCCAACCTGGTTTAACACCAAAGATTTTTAGCAGAATAATAGCAATAATAAGGAAGAAGCATAGTGATTATACGATCGAGAAATGGAAGATGGAAGCAATCTAACCTATTCTCTTATGGTGCAAACACTTAAAAATGTTTATGTCGGGTGCAAACGCTAAAAAAGTGCCTTCAAACCTGTACAGTTATATCATCCTAACCTATGCAAACTAGAGCGGTTACATGTTTGTGGGGAAAGTAAAGTTACTATATATGTTCCAGAGCCTCAACCTTTGAAATTCCACGAGACAAGATGAAACAAAATGATTTGAAAAAGAAGGGTAGCAAGTTGTTGAACGGCAATAATGCTCCCAAATGAGGACATCCCACTTAAGGAAAAGAGCATACCATATTTTTAAATAAAATGAGGACAGCAGAAAAAATTTACCGTGGATACCATTCCATCAGCCCATGTGACCTCTATGTCACCATCTTTCAGCCCAGTGATGTTCCCAACCCAAGAGAGATCTGAAAACTCAGTAGCCATGTCATCAACTGATGCAGTTTCTTCATTCTTACATCCAAGATCCATTCCCTCATCATGGGTGGACTCATCTTGATTATTAAGCGTTCCATCTTCAATGGAGTGCGGAGAAGAATCCATGTTGGTTGGCATGGAAACAGGTGACAGTCGAACAACTACATCCCCATAACAATAATCATAGTCAGGATGTCCCTCTAACTCATATACACTTACTATTTCTTCTTTGTCAAATTCTCGGGGGTCCTCTGCACGAGCAATGGGCTTTAACCACCTGATACAAGCCGTTCGATCTTTTGCATCAACACTTTTCACAACTCCAACGTGCCTGATCTCAACTCCCTCATTATTGTCATCAGCAGACTTCTCGACTACATATTGTTCAGCGACAAATTCGTGATCCCCTGGGCTATCAATTGGAATCAAAGATGTGGAGTCTAGGCCCCGTTGTATCGTACCATTTTGCCATGCAACATCAACTTTTGTCTTGGTGTTAATAATCAAAAGCGCTCTTTCGAAATTTTCTACTTTCTTCCGAGCTATCTTGTCCTTCCTTACGACAACTTTTCGGATCTTTTTACGATGTAGGGGCCAACTCTCATGTGCAGCTTCCTTTGAAGCTATCACTGAACTACGGCGTAAACTGGATTCTGCCGAAACACTATTCTTTGATGTTTCAGTAATTTTTTGCAAAGAAGTCTCTGAATTATTCTCCATTACTTTACTAGTCTCTGTGGATTCCTGTGTAGTGATCACTTCTGCATCAGACTCATCACCTGTTTCAGTAGATTCAGGTTCTTCTTTAACAGTATCTAGAGATTTTGATTTTAATAGTCCCTTGTCCAAGGGAGTAGACGATGACTCTAGAGAAGATGGCAAGAGGCACCAATCACCTAATTGCCAATTTGAATGCGCAAAACAAGACAGTAATTTTAACTTCTTTGGGCTCTGCTCTTCAGATGGAGTAGTAGCACACTCAGGCCCATATCCTGCAGAAGCAATCCAGTAAATGAACACAGATCCTACCGTAACTTTGATCACTGTACCTTCTAATCGATTAGCTTTCCACAACCCAGATAGCCACCTAGAGTTCTTAAATACAGATGAAGAGCTCGCCTTCACACGCTGCCCCGGATAATACGGGAAATGCCCATCTTCAAGGATGTTCTTTCCAACAGATTTGAGGCGCAATGGGTCAGCTTTCATAACTTTGCAGACAGAACCATCATCCAATAGAACAGTAACGTTATCAAAAACATCTTCAATTCTACCTAACCAAGGGCCAAGGACAACATGATCACCAACAGTAAATTCTCTGATGCGCTTCAAATTTCTAGATGGTATATCTTTTAAAACAGACCCCTCATGTGTTAATAAATCGACAGTCATATCAACATCCACCACAATACCTATCTGACCCGTTGGATCAGAAGCAGCAGCAAGATAATCCCCATGTAAAAATCCTCTATCGGTAACTGTCACATCATCAGTATTTTCTGTAGTTTCAGATTCATCCATCCAGAGCACCCTAACTTGGTCGGCCGTAAGGGGAGTGTGCTTGTAATCATTATCCTCAGTGTCTCCAATAACATTATCATCAAAGTTTCTGTTGTTTTCTATGTCACCATCCTCATTGGGACCTTCCTCGTCATCTTTCTCACCCTCGTCCTCATCGTCATCATCGGTTACGCTGCTTTCGGAATCTGAATCACCGGCAACTTCAGTCACGATCCCAACTTTATTGCAGGTTTTGTGTCTCACAACATCTTGTCTATATATATATGAGACATTCTGTACGTTCCTGAGAATCTCGCCCGGTCTATTTTCATAACTCAAGTTAGGATCAATATTTGGCTCTTGTGATGAAGATTGTGATGAAGAATCACCTTGCTTTAAGGTGGCACTCCCATCAGTAGTTGTAGGTTCATTACTATCAGAATGCTGCCTGGATTCCATCTGGCAAACACATAAAATAAAATTTAGAAATTATAAAAAATAGATTTAACTAGTTCCCATCACAAACTAAATACATAGACAAAATAAATATATCAAACTCAAATAAATAGAAATATGGAACCTCATAACTATGATATCTAAAATACTAGAAGGGAAACTGACAGACTGACAGTTGGATGTCTTTGAATTTGAACAAATTTTAAAAGTTTTCATTTCATGGCCCGTTACAATCTTCCAAATCAGCTATAAAGGACATTATATCACGCGTAAGATCGCCTTTTTTTCTTTTATTGCAACAATTCAATAGCTTGAGGAGTGATAATAAACAAAAAATTAATGAAGACATCCATAGCCATTATCAACTTAACAACGGCACAACTGGGTGCTCTTTGACTACTACACGTAATATAGTAATGAATGTGCTGCTGCATCTTATCCGTGGAGAAAGCTTCGTTATTTTCAAGATTATACATAGTCCTGAACCACCACCACATCCCCCTTCCCCCAAATAAAACCACTGTATGAAGTTAACCATGCCCAAATTAGTGGAAATATAGCCTAATTAAAATATTCAAAATCCTATTCTTTAATGAAGACTTGATTGTGCAGCTAAATCAGCAAAAAAGTATGTCACCATGCCTTCAAAAGGATTCTCCCCAAGAGGCCCGTTTAAACAAGCTACAAGCAAGCATAAATTTCAACAGAAAAACATGAACCATCTCCAGCTGAACAAAATATGTCAGAACACGAAACCGACCAAAAGTTAACGAAACAAATTCGGCTACGTCATTAGAGTTCATTTCCACCTGACTACACACTTATCCCATCAAATCCCCACAACTCTTATCCCATCGCAGTTATCTTCTTCTAGATAATACAGAGTCCTGAACCACCACCATCCCAGATAGCCTAATTCGAACATTTCAAATCCCGTTCTTTAATAATGGCTCGATTGTGCAGCTAAATCAGCAAAAACAAGTATGTAACAGTGCCTTCAAAAAACAATCTTCTTCTTTCCAGACCCATTTAAAAAGCTAGAAGCAATCAATAGGGAAACCATTTACCATCTCCAGCTGAACAAACTTTACTCAGAACACGAAACCGAGCCAAAGCTAACTAAAGCTACGTCGACAGAGTTCAATCCACCTGATTACAAAATTCCCATGATTCTTATCCCAAATGAATCCCTTTACAGCACACACACTATAATACTATAACAATCCACACACACACACACACACACACACATTCAGCTGCTTAAGATAATCAAAAAAAGATTCCAGATTTAAGAAAGTAAACAATGGCAGAATATAAAACCCTAAATAGCTAAAACAGGAGCTAACACACAAAAGATGCACGTGAAATAAGATCAAAACGAATCGTCACTAACATACATCATTTTACACACCTCGATGATTAGTCTAAACAATCAGAGACAGAGATATGTATGTATATATCAATTAAACAAACGTTGAAGAAGAAGAAGAAGAATGATTTTGATTACCTTTGAAATCGGAGGGCAAAATGTAAAGAGAGAAAAAACAAATTGGTATAAACAAATTTTTTGTCGCAAAAAAGAAGAAAATAAATTGGTTTTGAAGAGGGATTTATATAGGACGGAGTAGCGGTGAGGTCAGGGGTATTATTGTCATTACGTGCCGTAGAAGTCCAAGTGTTCTTTTTGGTACTTTGCCCTTTTCTTTAAGGCGATTAAGAATAATTTATTAGAGCAAAAGATTCTACTTGGGTTTGTCACGTGTACTAATTAGATTTGCAATAATTCTTTTAAAAGTTTATTATAGGTATACTTAGATTGAAATAAATTAAAGTGTAATGCAGATTAAATTAAAACCTTGTTAATACGAAGTTAACAAGGTGTACATATATATAGAAGGAAAAGATATTGTCAAAATATCGTTAGTGAAAATGTAATCAAAAAATCAATGTTTGCTTGCTTCTTCAAATCTATAATGATGAGAAAAGAATAAATACCTAAAAGAGTTGGAAGAAAAGAAACGCATCTCAAAAAAAAAAAAAAATTGAAGGCGAAAATGAATAGACTGTAACTTTTATAACGCAGGCATATTTAGAATTTTTAACATTTTTATCATCAATTCATAAGTTGGATTTTGATTGCTTGTTGAAGTAAATAATGTACATTATTGTCGGGGTAAAATAGCTTATGTCGAGAAAAATGCGATACTCGTTTCTAAAGATCTTTTGATTGGGATAAAAGTAAAACAGTGGAAACTAAAAAGAAGGTAAAAAATGCTTGCTTAAGATCATAGGAAAAGAATAGGGATAACTTCTAATTGTAATTATGCTTCAAGTATTACTTTCAAGTTTCAAGAATGGCTGATTCCACTTATTCATTATTCATTTTAGAGTCTCATTATAAAAAATATGTTTCAATTATAAAATTGGCATAACAACTCAAGATAGTTTGAGTTTTCTCTTATAGGGTAGTGACATCGTGGTGGGGTTGACAAATTTTTAATGTCAAACTATCGAATTAAGAAAATTTCTTGAAAATGTCAAAAGAACTAGGTGTATTATTCAGGTTCACATCTTATTATCTAAATGAGTATTATTTTAATCAAAAGACATAATTTCAAATTTTTATCCACAGGCGTCTGGATACTATTACAGATAGTTGGGTAGATGAAAATAAATATGATGAATCAATCGACAAACAAGATTAACTTTTTTTTTATTGTAATTTCAGATTTTGTTTGTTTCAAAAGGCTATATCTGTGAAAAAATACACATCATGAAAATTTTACCCTTATTCACATTCTGTGTATTAGAAATACGCCAAAAATAATGAGCAAGCACCAAGCAAATTCGAAATTTAACTAAGTACGAAATATATATATATTAAAAAAAGAAGAACTCACTCTCTAAATCAATTACCAAAATTACCCCTGTTTGGTAAATTTTGTGACATCTTAGTCCCTGTCAAATATTACCTCGTAACAACATCTCCAGTGAAGAAACTCAATCAGATTTTGCTGAAAAGAATGATCGTCTGCGTCGCGGTCGTCGGCCACCAGGTGCGCCGCCCTAGTTCCCCTGTTTTCAATTCAATTAATGTTTTAAATTTGTTTTGTGATTGAAATTTGATGTGATCGGCAGAACAATCCGCTGTACATACAGAGTTTTACTGAGGCAGATGATGCTCTCAAGCTTCATCACATTGTTCATTGTTCTCTCGATGTCGTTGATGAACGAGGTATACAATTTATTCAATTGGATCTGTTCTGTTAGGTTTTGTTCGAGTATGATGTGTACAATTAGCATTTATTTCAATGGTGCAATTGAAAACCTAACTAAATTTATGGATTCTCAGATTTGGTTGTGAATTGGAGTTGTATAGTAGTTGTGATCTAAGGATGAGCTGTTCAATCGAAATGCGTTTGAACCGTACTGTATCATGCATTGGTGAAGCCATGAATAGGATGAATTCTAATCCAAGCCTGATTTTTTGTATTACGTAAATTGGGTGGAATTCGTATTAGCAGCAAGTTCTAAGAGTTTGTGCGAACGCAAATCGTTTGATCCTCTTCAGTTTCGTCTTAGTGATGGATGAGCAATTGGTGTTTGAGTAGAAAATGATGAGTATGAGATATGAGTTTCATCAGTATCTTGTTAAATGCTCGGCTTTGTTATTATAAACGATCATATTCTTGCCTTCGTTTACTAAATGGAAGTGTAATTATCTTGCACTTTCCCATGTCATATTATCGGTGACGTGATTTATTTTCTTTTGTCGAAACTTATGTGTGTGTGTTTCATCAGTGAACAATCCTAAAAAGTCTGGCCCAACACTGAACGACACATTCCTTGGTTTGCTGTATCCAACTGAAAACTACAAAGTGTAAGTTTGAAATTTTTTACTTCTTGTAACTATGGTTGGAGAGATCGGATGTGTTTCTTTTATCTTGATCTTGTGCTCTCTTTAGCTCATGTTGTGATGCTTTTTAGGTATGGTTACTTGACCAATACAAAGGTTAAGTTCATGGTGGTGACAACAGATCTTGATGTTCGAGATACAGATGTGAGAAATGTAAGTTTAATTTCCTGGTAAAAGTATTCGGACACCAGAAGAGTATGATCATTTTTACTTCATACAAACTGCATTCTTTAGCTATATAGGCCTTCTATAAATACCTGGGAGAAAACTTATAGGTAATTGCTTTTGACGGATAGATCTTGTCCTTGTGGTTGCATTTAGGTCTTAGAGTATCTTGCTAGAGATTATCCATCTTATGGATTTACTTTTCATAGCACTAAACTAATGCATTTCCCTTGCGTTATTTGAAAATTGACGGCTACCAATATATCACACGTTCTGATCAGCACTGGATTTCAGTCAAATCTCAAATGTTATGTTCTATAAGATAACCTTCCTTCTTCGGGGACTACAAAATTAGTTTTCTTGCTTTCAGAAAATCCATCGGCTCTGAGCATATGTTTCTGAGTGCTCTTAAATTCAAGTTACTTGATGAGTATAAATTGTGAACAATGTCTTGTTGGAGTTTTATTTGTATTTTATTTATATTGATTTCAAATCTTTGCCATTAGAATCTTCCGCTTTATAGAGTCTATTGATGTTGCTCAAGAACCGATATATGACTGCTTACTTCCTTTCTGTTTCGGTGCAATTTGGTACAGTTCTTCAGGAGGTTTCATGCTGCCTACGTTGATGCAGTCTCCAACCCATTTCATGTTCCGGGTAAAAAGATAACTTCCAAAACTTTTGCCGAGAGAGTCAGCACAATCGTCAAGTCTTTTGGATTGAGTTCAGCTGGCTAAACGTTGAACAATGTTAATTCTTCCTTTTCGTTAAATTCGTGAGCTTTTGGTTTCCATTGCCGCTTTGTATCCTTTAGCACTTGTATCTTTGAATTATATCGACCATTTTGGAACAAATGTAGTTTAATACCCCAAAATCAACTTATATGTTTTACTTGGTGCATCTTGTGTTGTGAATTTTTTTCAAGTATTAAAATCTGGAAATAATATTTTTTTTCATGTGTTTATAAGGGTAAATCCCATTAATCCCCCCAACCTATACCCTCTTTTACAAGTTGCCACCTAACTTATTATTTTTACAACTAACCGTCAACCTATTGAAAAATGTGTCAACCGCCCACTGAACCTAAATCCAACCGTTGAATTTGGCTACGTGTCTACATTTCTGGCCGTTGGATTTGGCTTCAGGGGCATTTTGTAAAAAGGGGTATAGGTTGGGGGTTTGATGCATTTTACCCTATAATCACAATTTTATAAATAAAGTGACAATATTATACAAGGCCTATAGACCTTATTTGTTTGAGAAGAAACATTAATCAAATTGCTATCTTAACCTATATTCTAAAAGTATCATCTTCATTGGAGAATCGAGCTGTACTTGTGGATAAAAAGTATTCAATTTTGTATTAAGTGCAGCATCTTGTTTATACTCTCAAAATGTTGCAAAAACCATCACTGTTTTTCAAGTTCAAAACTGGAAATGATCTAATATAATATGCTGCTGTAAGGGAAACAGCAGGCCCCAAACAACGGATGATAATTTCCAAAAGCAAACAAGGTACTAAAACATCAATAAGGTATCCAGTTAAGAATTAGTGGAAACGAGCATTAAGTAGCAATTTATCTTTTAACAAAATGAGAGATTTTTTGGAGTTATGAATATGAAGAGCACGATCTACAGTTGAATTTTAAACATGTACTACAACAAAAACAACATCCAGTGTATAATGGGGACAAAAGGCATATCATCCAGTCTTAGAAGTTAAAACATAAAAAGAAAATTCCATAATATGTTGTGAAATATGAGTGATAATCCTATACTGCAGCCATAGGTACACCTTGTCATCAGAATTCATCATCATCCTCTTCAGCTATATGTATGGCTAGCTCTTGTTCTAGCTGCTGTCTCTCTCTTCTCTTCTCTGCACTTTCCTTTTCCTTGTCAGAATTAGGCGGAAACCGGAGGGCACGGACTGCTTCATTGTGCATATTTAGGCAGAAAGCTATCCTCGAATTAAAAGCAATCTGAGGTTCGTTTGTAGAGTAAATATCTCCCGTCTCCTTTGATACCATCCATCCATTAGCATGATCCAATGTGGCATCAATTGCACCATCCCGAATTGCTTTCGATACAATACTTTCAGCATCAGCGACGGGATTCGGAGAATCCAACCTCAGTTTTTTAGCAACATCATCAAGTGATATTTTGGAGTATGAGATGCTAATGTTGCGTAGGCCAGTCCTAATGACATTGTGGCGCAGCCTAACGATAAGATTGTTAGTTCGGTCAGAACTGAAGGTGCTGGCAAACTTTTCAGCAACTGATTTAAACAGCTCCAAGTCTCCAATTCGAACAGCCTGAAACAAACATAATCGTTCACATTTGTGCTAGAAGAAATTGAAAAATGAACACATAATTTGTGCAATACGTAAGAATAAGTGTGAGATTATCATCAAGTAATTGGCGGATGATAAAGCTCGAATAGTATCACTCACATTTGTAAGCTCAAAGTATGGCCTCAAAGCATTCTCCATGCCTTTCTGCATGAAAAAAGTTCTTTCTGGAATCTCTCCCAGCAGCAAGCGAACAATTACAGCCCATTTGCTGCATTGAATTCGAAAACCAAGAGCAGAAGAAGGTGCTTTCCTGGCCGCTTGGAGAAGGGACTCTTTAGCATCAGTGTACTCTAGTTGAATTGTCCTGATCTTCCCAAGGTAAAAGAGGTAGCGAGAGAACTACGTAATTACAGGCAAGGATGGGACAATCAGATCATGTTCAATTTACAAAAGCAAATTAAAGTGCTCCAAGAAAGCAGAGAGAAATATTGCAGTTTTCTTTTTATTTTTATTTTTATTTTTTTCATTCGTTCCATCAAGAATTTAACTTTACACAACACAAGAGACAACATACCAGAATCTTTGCAATATCCTACAAATTACTAGATACTTGCAGAATCAAATAATTCTCTTGATTTTCGTATATTACCCTCACTTTGTAACTCAACATCGTCAAAAATTCATCTACAACTCCTGGACATATTAAAGACATCAAAATCTGCAAACTTCTTTCCCTTATCAAATCTCTAGATAAAATCGTGTTAATGACTGGTGAGATTGTTTATCTCGTTTCAGCCTTTTAATATTTTGAAATCTGAAGTGTTCTAAGAGGGCGAATCTTTTTAGCGATTGTTTTTTCTCTGCATACATAACATAATATTTGCAAATTTTACTCTATTCTTTGAATATGTAGCATATACCAAATATATTACTAGATAAAGAGAAATTCACCGTGTAAAGGGAACATGTTTTCGTTCATTACTATAAACTAAACTACTGTAAGAAATGTCTTAAAACTTGCCTGTTGATTCGAGTGAGCTTCAAATCGAGGCGCCTTGGATCTCAGTTTTTCTGCTTGGTCATATAAGTTATAATGAAGGTAATTCCTTAGCAACAGATTCAGAAGAGTTTCCTACATTGGGCCACTATGTTAGAAATCGCAAAAAACATATACCAGTACAACAAACATACAAATGGTGCTGAAAAAACAAACCTGCCCCAACTCATCACGGCGCAAAGTTGCAGTCCGGTGCAAAGCAAGTAGGTTACTGTTCATACATAATATTGGTCAAATGCAAGTTCACAACAAAGACATAGTCAATATAGAATCAAATGATACTCCAGTTTGATTGTTCTTGTAACATATTTTGAGTCAGATATTTCAGCATCCACCAAATATCTAACTACCAAAGGCCTTAGGCATCTAAGTTCAGAAGAGATTCAAACCAGAAAAATTTGGGCATACCCTCGAATTTCAGCAAGATCACCAGTAAGTTCGTAGCTAAGAGAATAGTAAAAGTAGAGCCTGGATGCTATGACGTCAACAGATCGCCTGTTGACATTCTTCAGGCGTGCGATGCTAGCTGAAGAACAAGCCTTGGCCTAAAAAAGAATCATCAATAGTTAAGCAAACATCCAGGCATAGTTAAGAATACAGGCTTTTTGGAATTCAATTATAGCCTTACCTCACTGTATCTCTTCTGATCAATCAAAAATATCAGAACAAGCAAATAGCAAAATATCTCAAGCTCGGGCAAAGGGTGCTTTGAAGGCGCTTGAGTAGCAGATGTTGCAGTGTCAACTTCCATATCATGCTCATCATCCTACAATTATACATATACTTCTTAGAGTAATGGTTAACGCATACATACAAATACAATCCCCTTGGTCCTCTTTTCAGCTTTTCTGAAATAAGAAAATTCTAATAGCCAAACCATATAAATGTATTTTTTTTACGTAAAGATTACCCTGTTTTCCCAGATAGCACTGGCACTGCTACTTCTAAATGCCAAGCAATTAAACTCATCTTTAAGTCAATACACCAAAAATAAACACATCTAAATTTAACAAGCCCGCTATTTCACAGAAAAGTTCCCGGAACTCTGAAGGCGGCAATTGTGACAAACACAGAATTAAACAGAACACCAGAACATAATGGATCAGCAGAATATATAGTGCGAGAAACGGGCATCATCTGAGAACAAAATAACCCGAATAAGTTAATGTTTTATGCACCCCACCCCCCACCCCCCACCCCGTTATGACAACTTCCTTTACCCACCAAGATACCAAAAAATACAGTATATGAATAGCAAATTCTGGTTAACATGGTTGTAAATCAAAGGCTATCAACCTGAAGATCAATTTTAACATTCAATACTCCAAAATCTCAGCAACTCCGTCAAATGTCCAAATCACTCACCTTAGGAACATACGAAGACAGGCGCGCATGCACATCAGATCCGGGCACAAGTGCAAAATTAAGAAACGCAGAAAGCACAGAAGCCGTAAACTTCTTCCTGAGCTGAATCGCGAACCTAATAGCTCTCGCAATCCTACGAACTTCCCGCGTGTAGGCAACAGTCTCGATCAACGCCGCTATGTCCTTCAACTCTAATATAGCCAACAAACCAACCAAACAACAAAAGAATTAACTAAAAACATGCAATGTGAAAAACGCTCAAATCGATCTTCACTTTTGCTTCTAATTTTCAAATGCAGCTAGAATTCTAGTATAAAATAGCACAGTTCACTAAACGTTAACACCACTCCTACTGCAACAATTGAAAAAATCACTTCAAAAAAACAAAATCCCAAAAATTTTAAAAATTAAATACTTACGCTGTAGAGTAGAGGGAGAAGTAGACGAAACTGAATTGGAAGTGGCGAGCTGCTGCTGCTGCTGCTCCTTCATCTCAACGTCTTGAGTCATCTTGGTCGTCAAAATCTGAGAAATTAATGCAAATATAATAATACTACTACTCAAATAAAAACTTGAAACTCCATTTTTTGTTGTTGTTGCTATTTACCTGTGAAGACGAATGAAAATGGAGATAAAATTTGATCTGCAGCTGTGGGAAAAAGTTAGGGTTTCGATTACTTTCTTCGGGTGCAAGTCACAGTGTACATTAAAATTGTAAATTTGGATGAAAAAGGGAAAATTTGAATCGGAACCTGAGCTGAGCTGAGCTGAGCTTCGATGACGATTCGGTGAGAGTTCTAGAGAAAAAAAAACCCCTCATTTATGTCTTCTTCTTCTTCTCCAGTTAAGCAGTAACAAAAAAGCAGCTCTGAGGGCATTATAGTCATTGATTAGTCTTTCTTATTCAACACTCCATATTCTTATTTCAGTTTTCAGCTTTTTCTCCACTCAATTCATTTTTGTTTTTTGTTTATAAAATTGAAATATTGGAATAGAAAAATATATTGGAATGGTTCACAATAGGATAACCACCATCACAAAAGCAAATGCTTGAGTGATCAAAATGATTGTTTTTATTGGCAAGAATGTAAGCTGCGGTGTTAAGATTTCTAGGAAAGAATTTAAATTTCCACTTTGGTTGTCATTTGTAGAAGTTTTTGATTTCCGAGTTTAACGCATTTATCATCCAATGTGGATCGGATATGGTATCGTGGATAGAGAATAAGAACTAGACAATCGCTTACAAAAATGATATGGTCACACATGCTTTGTGAATGCACAAGCATGCTCTAAATAGTGTGAATGTTTCTGCCACAAGTGGGTCCAAGCAGGTGTGAGAATTTAGGGGTGGCAAAATGGATCCAGATCCATTGGATTTGATCCACCTAAGACTCCATCGCAGATCCGGAACCAAGTTGATCCGACAGATCGAAGGTGGACTAGGATCCAATGCGGATTCGCTTGAATCCATGATTGGATCCAGGTGGATCCTTGAGTGGATCCGTGCGGATCACATTCGAATCCATCTGAATCCATTTTTGGATCTAAGCTAGTTTCAAGCATTTTTTGACATTTATCCATGAATTTGCGTCAATATCTCATCATTTTTAAGCATTTGTCCATTTTTAAATATGACTTTGTTTTACTGTGATTTAATTTTTTAATTACGTAAAATAATTTAACAATGTATAACTATTCCTTTTGAGAAGATCGCGTGCTTAAATTTGGTAATTACTAAGTCTTAGAATTCTATAATCCTTAACCTCAATTTCTGAAGAGGCAAAAATATTTTCAATCATATATCACAAAAAAATTAGAGAATATTTCAAATCCTCATTCAAAAGCTCAAAAAAGTTTTTCAATGTCCAAAACTCAACTTCATTAAAATCATTACAAAAAAAATAAATTGTATTCATTTTACTAAATATTGCTCTGTTATTGTGGTATTCATAACTTGTATGTTTTTCTCAAATAAATAATATAAAAAAACGTTATATTTGTGCATATATTTAATTTTTAGTACGTACATCTCAAAAGAGTATTACATATATTAAATTAAAAGAAAAAGTTAATTTATTGTGAAACACTAACATGCACACTTTATATCTTAATGTAGTTGAGTGCTAAATTACAATTATTCTTTTTTATTTTTAAATTAACCATATACTCCCCTAAGTCTAAAAAATAATGATATAAATTACTAAATTAAGGTGGGATGAGTGGGTAGATGGGGAGATATGGTTGAGTGGTCATTTTTTAACGTAATAATTGTAGTCTCTATTTATGTTTTGACAAGTAAATTTGTCAAAATTTAGGATTGCGGAGCCACCCACAAGGCTTGGGTGAGCTCCGGCCCGGGGTCATTTTTTGGGCTTAGTGTCTTAGTATGTATGCATATAAATAGCCCAATCCAAATACATATAAGTTGTGATAATAAAGCCCAAGTATATTAGCTAGTAAATGTATTTTGGGCCCAATTCTAAGATCTAATTAATTATCAACTTAAGAAACAATAAAATTAATTTCCGAACAGAAATTTTGGGGCTGAAGCTGTTCATATTTGCTCCAAGTGTTTTAGCCTCCTCTTCGAGTTGTTTTTGCTTTTTGTTTAGAGTAATTGGTTAAATTCCTCTGTTATGCCTTCTTTAGTTTTACTTCACGCTGTTACTCTGTTATGTAATATGCCCTGATGCGATTCTCATCAATCAAAAAACGAAATATAAAATACTATGGACAAACTATAACCCCCAAAATCTGAAATGGATATTGCTTAAATAGCAAATAAAAGACCATCGACTATGGGTTTCACCAAAAACAAAAACGAAAACGAAAACAAAAATATTTTCCTTAATTTTTATACCCTAATTTCAAGATTTCCACCAATGTAGATTAACTAAGTTTCATTATTTATTTTTTATTTTCTAGCAAAGAAATAGATGACAATTCTTGTGCATTCAACCTCTTGTTTTTTAATATTTTTTTAATACACGTGGAAGTTTTTTTTTATTTATTATATCAGTACTTTTTGATTAAAAAAAAGTACTGTGGAAGCCTAAAATTGAGATTAGTGGAGATTTTTTATTCACATGACATTATCTTTTTGATAGTTCAAAATGTTTGACGGCTTTAGGCAACGAACTAATATATACTTAAAGTCGTTGAGTTGGTGTGTAGTATAGCCAAGTAGAAAATTGAGAACTTGCAAGTTTTGGATTAAAATAATCATATGTTTTCAAATAGTTTATAGTTAAAGTAAGTTTGAAAGATTTTAGTCTACTATATTCTCTCCACTAAGAATAGAAAATTATATTATTATTTCTATATTACTGCATATTAAATTAATAGTAGCCCGAGGTGAAAATAAATCATGGCTCCGCCCCGGGGGACCGGGGTGGCTATATGCTTTCAGCTTTTTTGGTATATATTTGTATGAACCTTTTTGGTTGAGCAATATTACCTTTATTCACGTCCCAAAAAGGAAAAAAATCTTTGTTCGTGGCATGCAAGTGGAATTATTTGCTCTAATTAAATTTTTTTAGCTTCGAAAATTTCGAACTATTCAAACTTTATGAGGCACATTTGTAATTTTTTTTTTATTCAAAGTATTATTTATATAATTATATAAACATTTGATTTTGTAAGCAAACAAACGTATATAATTATCCTTTTAGAATATGATTAATTGAAGCGATAATCTTTATTTAAATTCGTGGAAGAACTGGGGTAAAGGGGCATTTGATCCGAAACTAAGGCAAAAAGAACAAGCCGCTGCAGCCCTAACTTACGCCGCTGCCTCGCCAGTCCCGTCATCGCCGCCGACTCGCCATCTCATCTCCGGCAATAACCTAACGGTAACTTAAACTCATTAAGCTTTTTGTTACTGCAACCTTAAGTTTAACCATTGTAGGATCTAATTAAAAGTATACTTGTTCTTGTTGTCCACTCAAAGTGTTTGATTGTTTGAAAAAAATAGTTATTCTTGTTGTGCAGTCAAGGTGTTTGAGTTATTAATTGTATGTTTTGTTGCTTGATTATCTTCAAATTTTGATGACAAACGAATCGTTAAGTTTTATGAGATGCTTTAAAAAATTTGAGTTCCCTAAACAATTTTTTCGTTATATCGAACTTGGCTTTGTAGTATGTTCGTTATATCTGATCACTATGTTCTCTTATTACTTGGCATGTGTAATTCATCATCTGCCTATATATGCTAGTGGTTTACTACTTCATGTTAAATTCTGAAAACTAAGTGTTAAAAGGCTTGGAGTTCCTCCATTTATTTGAAATACATAGTTCAGACGTTTCTGGTAATTTCTTGTGTGAAAAAATTCTATGAATGTAACTTTGCTGGAATCCCTGAGTTCAAAGCTGGAACATTGTAGCTTTTTGCAGTTTATGAGCTTTAGTAAGCTAATTCCATGTTTTAAGCTGATTCTCAAACTAAACACCTAGAGTATCGGAATAGTTTAAATCTATTTCTGTTGTTTTCTATTGATTCATGAGAATATTTGCCACTTATGTGCAGCCCTTTTGCTTTGGATATTGTTGTTCAATAGCTACATTTCTTGGCTGAAAAAATAGTTGAAACAAAGAGGAAAAACTGTTGTGCAACTTGGCTGAAAAAAACAGAAAAAAAAGTGTGATGTAAAAGCAGTAAAACGGCTGCAAAAAACTGGAAAAAAGTGTTGTGCAAAACAGCAGAACATGTCAAAAAATGAAGGGAAAAAAGTGTAAGGTACCCGATATCCGAACTATCCGAACCCGATTTTTTCAGGTATCCGAACATATCGGATATCTGCATAGTAGGGTCAGGTTTCGGATATCTCAAAATGCCCCCCGAACCCGAAAAACCCGACCCTAACTCACCCCTACAAACACTCTTTTATAGATAAAGACGTGTTTACGAGAAAACGGTCTATTTCTTGATTCTCAAGCAATTAAGTTAAAAAAATAAATTTATATGAATTATATATTTTATGAGTTGTTTCAGCTGTTCTCAAAATTACTTCTCCTTCGTCTCGCTCTCTCTCTCTCTCTCTCTCTCTACAAACCCTAATTCCAGAATTGTCTCTCAATAACGGTAACCCTAATTCGTTTCTCATTATTGTTTTGCATTCATTCTATCAAATTATTCTTCCTTCTGTTTGTTGAACATAGTGTCATACTTCCTTCAGCTGTTGCCAATGATGCAATCGATAGAATTTTATCTTTTAGTTTTGGGATTATTGATCGCATATTTGTGTATGATTTGGGAAAGAGGGTTTTAATACTTAATTTTCTTATTGGTTGTTTGTAATTGATTGTAAAGTTGGGATTCTATTGTTGCAAGGTGGGTTGTAGTTATGTATGGTTTCGTGTTATTTTTGAGAAAAGTTTAGTTCTGATACGATTATTTGCGCGGGCTTTTCGGCTGAAAGGATTGCCTTTTGTCGTAAATATATCTTTTCTGTGCTGGTGCCATCGATAATCTGATTCGGTAGGGAGGTCTGGAAAGGGTAATTGTGGGTTTTGAACAAATTGTTCGACGATACGTATGTTTCAAGCGATAACATGCCACCATTTAAGGATATATTTACCGGGCTGTATGTTGGTTAGGTTCTAGAGCGGTGAGGATCCCCTGTCTCATATTTGTGTTCCACTTGTCCCATTGTGTAGGATCATGAAACGTGTCCTTGATCTTAATAAATGAGAGGTGGGTGAATGACAAGTGTCCTTAAAGGTGGGTGGATGGTTAAATGGGACATATAATGAAACACAAGTGGGATAGAGGATCTATTGCAGTTCTAGAGGGCCCGTGGAAAGTAGAACGAGCGTTTTGTTTGAAGACTAGAAACTCTGTTTGAAAGAGTAGCTGTTTCGAATTTGATACAATTTAGAGAGCCTAGTATTGCTCTAATGCAACTTTTAATAGTCTTGTATTCAGTTTCCTCATGTATCCTATTAATAATCCAATTTCAGTTTCAGTTATAGATTACTTCGATATGATTTTGTTCATTGAGAATCTTAATCATTGCTCTTTGTTTTGTAGATTACAAGAGTTGAAGTTTCAAGATCAGTGAATTTATATCTCTTCTCCAGCAATGGTACGCTCCTTACCTAATTTCTTGAAATCAACTGATGGCAAGTCGTAAAAAGTCTTTGCCTAATATGGATAATGTTGGTTGGTATAGAGGATATCAACATCTTCATCATACAAGCTACATCTTAAACTGAACATCTTGTAAATTCAATATGTTCATCCATATCTAAGTTGTATTTATGAATCATCGTTGTCCTTGAATTTGCAAAGTAACGTAATCTTAGTCATACATACCAATTCAACTTGTTATTTTTGGAGTTATCTGAGAGGTCTGGTGGTGTGTTGCGCTGCTGTCGGTGATCATTTGAGTTATTTTAACCTATCACTCTGTTAGTTTTTCCACGTAGGAGGCTCTACATGTGTTTTTAGTAGAGAACCTCATGTCTCCTTGCAGTATTATCTTCTTGGAAATTTATTACTCTGTTCAAGCTTACGTCATTTGCATGCATCTACAGCATGACACATGTTCTGGCTTGAATTACCTGTGTAACTGGACGTCTTACTTCTGTAGTTGATGAGGTTATATGCAAATATCAAGAGCGGGTATAATTATTTTAACAAATTGATGAATTACTTAAATTAAGGTCCTCTTTTTGTTAAAATTCATGCTCTCTCTTCCTTTTTTTTTATTCTGTCCAAGTAGTACTTTTAGATTATGCATCTCAGAATACAACAACGCTCTACCACCGTTGAATTAAGCATATGATTACCTCTCGCTATGAATTTGATCTGGATTGGAGCTCTCTGGCATTTTATTAGTACTGTTTTGATTCCTTTTTAATTTTTTTATTTACTTTATTTGCCAATTGAACTTTTTTGACTTGTTCCTTGAGTTATTGTTGTAGGACATCTTAATTACTTTAGATTAAGAGAATTCTCTTGCAGATTGTCTGGCATAAGTTTGTTATGTATTGTTGAATGGGCTTGTACCTGTGTCTGTGTTTTTGTATTATTAAGTCTCTTCCCTGATTTAAAAGTTCTTGAGAATTTGAAACACTTGGTATCTGAAATATATTCCGGGTATCTATGCTGTAGTCTAACCTATTACCATCAATTCAATTCATAGCAAAATGAAATTAGAACTTAAATTCTAACTCAAATTCCTTGCTGTTTAATCTTGCAGGCTGCAAGGATTCTTGCAAACTTGATAATTATGGGCTCTGGAATAATGGCAAGAGCATTTGTTCAAGCATATCGTCAGGCATTGGCCAGTGAGTCTTCCTCTGGGATTATGATTTTTTATAGCTTTGTAGGATTTGCATAGACTTTGAGCTAGGCCCCGATCACATTGTTAAGTAGTGGCTCTTTCTTGCTCTCGGTGCACAATTGTAGTTATTTCTCGGGGAAAGTGAATATAGTTCATTATAAGCCAGACTATTGAATGCTGACAAATCAGAAAAACAATGTTCGTCCGATTCCCTTAAATATATAATCTATGACTTGCGATTGCGTGAACTTTAATTTTTTCGCGTTATCAGATTGTCATTTTAATGGGATTCGTTGTCCCTGATGTATTATAGATGCCTCCAAGAATGGAGTTGCTCAAGAAGCAGTGGAGAACATCAGAAGGGGTAGTAAAATGATGACCGAGTCTGAGGCAAGGCAAATTCTTGGTGTAACGGGGAACTCCTCTTGGGAAGAAATTTTGAAGGTCTCCTTTATACGTTCTCTCTTATTCAACAAAAATAACTTTTTCGTCCTACAGTTTGTTTTTTTAACTTCCTAGCTTTCCCTTGTTTCAGAAGTACGATAACTTGTTCGAGCAGAATGCTAAGAATGGGACTTTCTATCTCCAATCAAAGGTTCATAGAGCCAAAGAATGTCTTGAAACGATTCACCAATCTAAAGAACCGGAAACAAATTGAAAGATCATTTACTATGTATTGAGTAGAGTCATGGGTTAGCTTTGCCGTCAGAGAGATCTGGCTTGGTTATATTTCTAATGTCTTCTATGAGAGTTTGCGTTCCTAAAGTTAGATACGGGAAATATTTGTTTTTCTTTCTTTAATGAATTCTTTGGCACTTGGCTGTTGTATAAGTTGATACGCAGAATATATGTCGGCATATGACTTAGGCATTTGCTGTATGTACTCAAATCCTATCTGTAAAATCTAATCTAATCTACTTGGGAAGTTTTGGGTAAACGTTTAGAATTTGTGATCCTAATCGTGATGTATATTTTTAAAGTTTTCGAGAGTTGTCTATATAACTCTCAAATCTTAAAAGTAGCCTATTTGTAATAGTGATGTATTTATAATTGTTTAGATGTAAGAATAGGTTTTGTATGATTAGATTATGTATCAGCAATGTATATGTTCTTTTAATTTCTTAAATATAAAATGTTTTAACTATGTTTGCGAGTCCGTAAAGTTTTTATTTACCTAATTCGTGTAAGCATTAGTTAATTGCATATTCTTTCATCAGAATCAATTTCTGCAAAATCTCTAGTTTGTTATTCATAAAAAACTAAAAGTACAGAAAAGCCCCTAATTGCACTGCTCACTTCACGCCAGATTTCAGCTAAGTCTCGTCGCTCCGCCTCTCCGCTACCCCACCTCGCCCACTCTCCGCTCTCTGTAAGCTTACAACCCTTTAATCAAAAACCCTCATTTAAGTCTTCTTCTTCTTCTCCAGTTAAGCAGTGAGAAAAGCAGCTACGAGGGCATTATAGTCATTGACTAGTCTTTCTTATTCAACACTCCATATTTTTATTTCATATTTCAAGCTTTTTCTCCACTCAATTCATTTTTGTTTTTTTGTTTATAAAATTGAAGTATTGGAATAGAAAAATATATGGGAATTACAATAGTTCAAATTAGGATGGATAACCCCCATTACAAAACAAATGCTTGAGGGGTCAAAATGATCATAATAGTTGTTTTTATAAGACGAGTTGACAAGGATGTAAGCTGCCAAGGTAAGATTTTTAAGATGATGTATTATTCTTTGAAAGGATTAAAAATAATAACTACTAAAAATATTTGTACTTATGAAAAAAAATTAACGTGATTCTGTCCTCCCTAAGTCAAATTCCTGACTCCACCCTTACTTGTCGTGTGTTGTTTGCGTGCCTATACGAGCATAAATCATTTCAACATTTTTTCATTGTTGTTCATACTTTAAATATGTATGTGTCTAGTTTTTTGGTTGATCACTCGTGCATATCTCATTTCATAATTATCAATTATGATAACTAATTCATCCAGTTGCCTTACAAAATCATGATTATAAGGAATTGTTGGAATTGAAAGAATATATAAGTTTTCTATATTCATTTTACATATTTGTTTGTTTAACTTTAGAAATGCTATAATCAATCAACATTTTTCCTTCTTATATTGTTGCTGTCGTTCTCTTTTTTCTTTCCTTTTTAAATTAGCTCCGTGTTTTAAATGCAATGTCTATAGTTGTTTAATTTAGAGTTCATTTGATATCAAAGTTTTAGTTCTACCTTATAAAATAGAATCTATTTGTATAATATTTCTTAGATACATATTTTGTTTCATATTTGTTTTAGATATTTATTCAAACAAAATCAAGAATACTTCTAAATCACAATTTATGATGTATTTTGTATATCTCTCTCTATAGAAAATATTAATATCGAGAAGTTGTATTTTAAAATTAAAGCTCCTTTCAATGTCTAATTTATTGAAACATTAATTTTCATATTATATGGTGTGTTTCTGTAAAAGAAGAAAAAAACCAAAAATTACTCTTACTTCAATTCTTTTATTCGTCAAATGTAATTATAAAACGATATTGACAAAGTATTAACTAAATTTGAAGACATTTTAGCATAGTTCTTGTGAGGACCGCGCACCACGAGTCACAATTCGATCCGAGTTGGTCCGGTGTTGGTCACCTAACAAACTCAACTCAGACCGAATTGTAGCTCATAGGAAGAGGTCTCACTGAACAGGATCAAAACCATAGGATTATAAAATATCTTTACTTTAATACAGCGGAAGTCTTTGGAATACAAATAAATTTTACAATTTTAAAATGACTTAAATAAAATAAAACACTTAACAATTTTGCAAAGTTTCCAAAATGCGGACTTGTCAATCTTTCGTTCCATCCATGCTGCTATACCAATCTCGTTCTGAGAAATGGACATATATGACAAAAAAGGAGTAAGTCTTTAATGACTTAGTGAAATTCTTAGAACACGACAATAATCAAACAGTAAATCAGAACAAAACGAACAAGAATGACCAGAATGGTTACATCTGCATCATTGAATTGAAACTATCGGTTTTAACGATAATACTAGAGTGTTCAGATGAACGGGGAAATGAACTTGTGCAATTACATATAACAGATCCAACCTTAACTCCAAAATTCAGCCGTATACCTCTCTACGAGGAGCTACCTCGCAACAAAACAGAAGACATGCTCGAGTACATGCCAATCTAACACGCGGGTCACAGCCAACTCCTGACTGCAAGCGGCGCTTAGACAAAATGAGTATTAAGTTGAAATACTTAAACTGAGAGCCCTTTGCTGCCCAGCAGTAAATCTTCTCAATCTTCCCAAAGGCGTCCCAATGGGTGAAACATAATTATCAGATGAGCTAGTAAGCCGGACAATATCCGTTGCTCGTTTTTGAGCTACATAGGCCGAATATAGTTCGTTGCTCGTTGCACAATTCAAGAATCGATAGGGTGATCATGGTACCAGGATAATTATGATTGTGAAGGAAATTGCCGATTATGAATTAAATGAGATTTGATTTAACAATAGGCAAGAAAACTGAATATGTAAAGAATTAACGATTATCAATATAAAAGCATTAAAATGGTGATAAAATATTGCTCGTGATTCGAAACAAATAATCACAATTGTTATGTTCAAGTTTCTCAGGGCCGGATGCCAAACAAGGTTTTGAATAAATCAGAAATCAAACCTTACCTTTTACCGTACGGGAAATTCTTAATTAACGTCGATAATTGCAGAATCCTTACATAAATCAAAAAGATATAATCAATTGTTTGCTCATAAATTTACAACAATAATATATACTTTCAATATTTATCATATTTAATGAAGTTCAATTAAATATCTAATTCTTGTTAATTTTGAATAAATCCAACATTTACCTATTTTAACTTTAACCATGACGTAAAATTATAAATAATGAGATTTACCATTTCAAAGTAACAAGTTGAAGACCAGATCAGTTACAAAATAATAATTAAAGTCTCAATTTCTAATTTATTAACAACATATTTGATATTAATATATACATATGCATCAATGCATATTTAAACCCTTTTTAAAACAATATTTCTTAACAAAATTCTTGTAAATTACTTATCAAATAATAATCTCAATCCAAAAATTTTATCATGATCTTAACATTAAACAAATAATTCAGTAAGCCCTTGATAATCATATCATATATATAACTTTGGTAAAAACTAATTTTCTTATAGTTAATAGTATAAAATTACATAATATTGCATATATCACTAATAACAATTAAAATAAATTGTAAACATGTAGATCTAATTAAAATTAACATTTCCAGAATACTTATTATTCTAATAAACTAGATTAGATGGTTAGATCATAAGATAAATACAATACTTCACTTAAAGTTAAAGAAAGTGAAAGATCGACCATAAAATAAACTACATGTCATTCTAAATGTTGCAAAATCCATGAAAAATATTAAACATGATTCTAAATTAAGATCAACTGATCCAACATCATTATTAGTGTATAATGAGTCCGTATTAATGATCAATTTCATGGTTTAGATAGCTTTAGCAACATAATTTAGTTAAACAAAAGGTTAATGCAAATCTGAAGTTAAAACTGTAGCTGTCTCGGATTCACCTTTAATCGGACTTTCAAACGATATGATAATCTGAAATTGGTTGAGGAGTTCAATCTTCAACATTATGGAGACTATGTAGTTTCAAAATCAGATCAATAGAACAATGTTTGGTATTTTAAATAAATCATGAAAGCTAGGAGCTGTTTTCGGATTTTCTGGACATGAGTACGTATTTCTCATTTTTAGACCCCTCAAACGACTTTTGTTGAAGAAGGTTTCTGAACATGAAAGTTAGCTTACATAATAAAAAAGTATGTGGTAAAAATTTCAGAGAAAGATTCGAAGTTTTGATATGCTTTTCAGACTTCCAAAGTTTCTGTACCAAAACTGGCAGTTTTGACCAAACTTGGTTTTGAGGATTTTTAAGGACTATAAAGAAGGCTTAAAGGACTGAAACAATTTTTCTAAAAATCTAAACATCAAGAGAAAGAACTTTGCAGAAGAAACGAAGAGAAAAGTCGGAGAAGACTGGTGTGTGAAAATTGTTGAAGACAAGCACTTATTATATAGGCAAAAATTGGGGAACATTGAGTTATTAGGTATACCCCATTTTTGTCTAACTTGAATATTTTATTTTATCTTGAATAAGAGGTATTAGCTATCTCCAGCTATATGCTCTGTTATATAGCTGTAAATAAAATATTAAAAATAAAATTTTAATATTATTTTATGCATATATCACTTTATGTAAAAACTTGAGGTAATTTAGGTTGAAATCAAACTTTTACCACATGGTCGATAAATTCAAAACTTTTCAATGCAAAAGAGATTTGAAATCAATGTTTCTAAGACCAAGAAAACCTTATGATGAAAAGCTTTAACCCTTATTTAATTTATAACCGGTCAAGAACCAATGGATAACTATATCGTAAAATAAAAGCGATGAGTTCATTTAAAAATCAAACATAGGATAATTATGCTACTTAGAACACAATATAATCATTTTGGATCAAATAAAGTGTCTACAAAATATTTGGGGCTGATTTGAAATAATCTTGGACTAAATTGTAACTTTTTCAAAATTTTAGGGGTCAAAAATCATATTTTCAAAAAGTTCAAGAACTAAAATGAAAATTCGAAATTACTTTTATTTTCTTCCAATTTTCAGGGGCGTTACACTTCTATTATTTTTAAATGAATGTGACAAAACCTAAGTATCGAAATTTACAAATAATAATTCAAAAAATATGTCAAACAACTGACCTTAACTGTGTTGTTAAGAATGCACGGTTGGACCAATGATTTAGCCGCTTGAACAGATAAAACGAGATCACCGATTCTTTTACAGTCTGGTCTGGTTCTGAAAACAGTGATTTTTGTGAACTTCAGATTACTTTTTTCCTAATACTCTTAACTTAAACTTAAATATGTTTTAACACCTTTGACTTAAACTGAGTTTTTACTTTCGGACACTTGGGCTCGACTGATGGGCTATAAAATTCAAATGGGCTTTATGTTTGACCTGAGTACGTAGCATTCTCATTGGCCAATGCTCTAACTTATAAGACTTGTTTTCTCTTGAGAATTGCTAAAACTTATAAGCGAGATTGTACATACAAAACATGATACTTGTGAATATCTAAGACTGACCCGATAAACATTTGTATCATTTGCTTAATTTAAGTCCGAATGAGATTGTTTACACATAGCATGATTATTGTAAATATTCACATTATATCATAAAATAAAAAAATTGTACTTGTAATAAGAGTAGTATTTTATGAGTTTAATCAGAAAGAAATCCTATTTGTGAGGCTTATAAAATTCCTCTGCATAAATTGTCACAAAGTTAAAAAAGACTAATAAATGTTGTATATGAAATAAATAGTACAAGATTTTTTATGAATTCTAATAGTAGTGAGAATAATAATTATATAAAGTTCATTATTATGTAATTTGCGTTATTATACTGAAAAGTTTGAGTGAGAAAAGTTAGTTGTGTGTTAAAAGAATAGATCTTGCTCCACCACGAAAGAAAATTTTGATATTATGGATAGCTATTTAATTGTCGTGTACACTGACTAGGAGGATAAGAGAGTTTAAGGAAAGTGCTCCGAAAACAATAATTTTTACTTTGGCAATATCGTTCGTCCTTTGTAAAACAAGATCAGTGAATGCTTAGAGCCGCAATGACCTACTCATTTATCAAAGGACCCAGGCCTCAAAGTCGGTTTTCATGCCATTTCCAAAAAAAGGAAAAAAAAAAAAAAAAGGAGAAAGAAAAGATTCATTGTACACATATATAATTGGACTTTAGGACCAACGCGGAAAAGGTGTAGTTCAAGGTTCGAGAATTTGCATTAACATGCACTCCTTAAGTTTGGTATAATCGTAGTAATCCTTTAACGTTTGGAACCTACAAAAACACCAAACTTTAAAAATTATGAGAGATGTAATCTTTCTTAAAAGTTTTGTCAAATTTTGTTTTACCAGGACATGAGGCCATGCAATTCCACTCAACGTCCTGCTCAAAATATTCGAAACTTGACGATTGATTTCATTAGCTTTTGACTCTTCTTTTGATAAAGAGAGACGAACAAGGTTTCTCACATGTTGGCGAAGATCAAAAGCATGCCGAACCACTCTTTTAGCCAGAGTCCAGATGGTACGTATGATATTGCACTAAGATTGTTGCCCAGGTTGGCTCCCTGGTGTAGTTAAATCAAGTCTTTTTAGTAATTATGTTCATCGTTCTTGATCTCCCATGTACATATAGTGACGCACATTTTAACGTAATAAATTAATAATTGTAGTCTCTATTTATGTTTTGACAAGTATTTTTGTCAAAATTTAGGGGTGGTTGTATGCTTTCATCTTTTTGCTATTTGTATGAACCTTTTTGGTTGAGCAATATTACCCCTATATTCACTTCCCAAAAAAATAGTTCTTTGTTCATGGCATGCAAGTGGAAAGTGGAAGAGTTTGCTCTAATTTTTTTTTTTTTTTGGTTTTGAAACGTTGGAACTATTCAAACTTTATGAGGCACATATATAGGTTTTTTTATTCTAAGTATTGTTTATAATTATATAAACATTTGATTTTGTAATCAAACAAGATTCTCAAACGTATATAATTAATTAATTATCCTTTTAGAATATGATTAATTGAACCGATAATCTTTATTTAGATTCGTGGAAGAACTGGGTGAAGGGGCATTTGATCCGAAACGTCAGTTATATTTCATTATCAGCAGTCAACATGATGTAATAGATACAAGAAAATAGTACAAACCGTTAAGACTTTAGCAACAAATGAGAACTACGTATAATCTTTGTTTTCTCTTATTCTAATGTAAAATCAAGACTGCAATTTTCCATGGTGATTGGTGACTTGAATAGATAATGAAATATGAGCTGAACTCGTGCAAATCATTCTTGGGAAGGCTTTGACCAGTGTTAGACTTTATCAATTTTCTCCCTTAATACGCGGTTAGTTCTTTAGTTAAATACCATGTTCCTCACGCGGATGTTAATATATAAAGTGAGTAGTTATGTGCAATAATGATATTATAAAACATAATCATATGCTTTCATATCTTTAGAAATAATGAATTAACAATAAGAAACTACCACAAAACGTACCGTGGACGGAATTCAAACTATACTTGCTGGATTAGATTTCTTTAACAACTTTACTATATCACACTATAAGTACACGATTAGATTTGTGATATGTCATTAGTTAAGTAATGCATATAGTGCTAAATAATTAATAAAATAAAAAAAATCAAATCTCCTAATATAATTTTTTGTGAGACAAATTAAGATCAACACACTCTTTATCAAAAGAGATCTTTTTTTTTTTTTTTTTTTTTTGTGTAAAAACCTACATGTTAAAACTATACACAGTACGGATCGTCTTTGCTAGTTTTTATGTAATTTTGTATATCAAATAATTACTACGTACCATGCATGTATTAAATTGTTTTTTTTTTTATTATTAACAAACGAGAAAGATTAAAAGACACACAGAGCTCAACAAGACTTAGCACAAAGTTTATTTTGTATTCTTAATTAATGGAATCTGGTTTGCTCCATGCCTGCTTTACATGAAACCATTGAAAAAGCTCTAATATACATTAAGTCTTGGTTAATAATGGTGCTGGTCAAGTGTTCCATCCGTGATTAATTTAAGACAGATGCTTGATAGTTGATTCAATGCTAGAATTTTATTTCTATTGTTGGAAGTCTTACTCGACGTTGTTACTTTCAGCAGGCATATATTAAATTTGTAAATTTCCATGTCTTCTTATTTTAAACCCGAAATTTCGCGCACGATAAAAAGCTTTATTTATTTCTTTTAGAAAAAATCAAACCCGCGTAGCTAGCATGATGTATTTGATAAATTTAAAATCTAGAGAATGAAAAATACAAGGCTGCAATGTGTAAGGTTGTGTTGTAGATTATTGAAACATAGTTGTCACTAGTGGCTAACTATCCTCCCCTGCCAAAAACATTTCAAAATTTATGGTTAAATTAGTGTTATGATGAATATATAGCTTTCAACTCAAGTGATTGCGACTTATAATCTAATTATTTGTACTAAAGTTAATGTGGCCACATTTTGGGAGGGAAGTACGTACGAAGAAACATTTAAAAGGTGTAAATATCGAATGCGTCATTTCATGTGTCAACTTAAGGTTTGTATCCCGTGTGCGGTAATACTAAATAGTAAATTAAAGACATAATTTTTATTTTTCTATCAAACATGAAATACCATGTCTATTCAGATTACACTATGGCGTCATATGTGTACATGTACATGTCACAAATACAACGCTAGAACATAATTAAATTTGCACATCATTTGACAAAGAAGATTTGGGTTGAGTTAAGAAAGTTTACATTAAACCGGGACTCATGATATATTAATAAGGATAATTACATCTAAACCTTTATGGGATTTGACAAAATAACATAAGCGAAAAATTGAATAACTGTAGGGGGCCGGGTTGCAAAACTAGTACCTAATAATATTTTACATGAATATCCAATAGATCTGAACTTATATATCTCTACTTCTTGGTGCAAATCTCAAATAATATTATTGTAATTACCTAAAATCTCAAATGAATTTTTTTAATTATGTAAATCTCAAGTGATTAGACCAGACTCACTCTGAGATATTGGTGTATATATATGTAATTGTTCCTTTCAAACAATATCAAGTAAATGGAGTTTTTCTTCTAGACGAAATGGAGGTCTTGGAATTATAAATAAATATTAAAATGTAAGCCTGCAATCTTTATTCGTTGATATGATCATTATTTATACAGAGTGTGTTACAAAGAATTGAAAAAAAAAACTTCAATTGATCATGTCTTGAATGCAGTGCAATAAATTAGTACATTATTGGTTTTTGAGAGAAGACAAGAGTTGTGACAGATTCAGGTAGAAGGACACTATCCGCTGTGAGTCGATTTTTTCTTAGTAGCTTAGCTGGTGGTTTAAGATAAGGCAGCTCAAACATGATCGGTCGTGCATGCGTTTTGTTTTTTCTCAAACCCCATACATCAATATTTTCATTGCATAATAATTTCAAAATGCACCAATAATTAAGGTCCCATACGTCTACTTTTTTCTTCTCTTATGGTACTATATTTGAGCCCTAGCTCTTAAATGAATTATTTTCTTCAAGATATAAAATGAATTTTAAATATCATATATACATAGTAAAGTTCCCATTTAACACATTCTGTGAAGGAAGTGATTATATTATATGATTTGATTGTTTGTCGATGTGAATGACCCCAGAATTAATGTTTTGAACTTGTGGAATATGTGAATGCACGTAACTAGAGGGGAAAACATTGATTCTTTTCTTTATTTCCTTCTCTCTTTTTATTTCTGGTAAAACTCAAGTAATAATTAAATGATTTTAACTGGGTTTGATTCATGAAATTATGTTCTGTTCCTAGTTTATTTTTTATTTGTTTTTTATCACCGCACTGGATTGTTCGAGTACGTGCATGGAATAAATAGCTCTTGGTAAAACGTGTATAGTTGAATCAAAAATGTCACATTTAATTATGAAAATTCGTCCAAATTCAGTACTGTTATATGCTGAGTTATGACTTATGACACATTTGATTATGTATGCACAAAATTAAAATATGGAGCATTGACATGACTAATTAAAAAGAAAACGCTAGTATGTAATAAATGATAAATCTAACGGTAAATAAAGAGTGACGCATGAAGTTAGCACCTAATATTTTAAAATAATATGACGCAGTTCATCAGCTCCTACGTGTTTATGATTAAGATGGTACTTGAAGTAATGGTAGTTTTTCAACAATACATTAAAAAGGCTAGCACCTTTCTAAGAAGTTAATTAGAACTATGGCTGCCAGAACCATTGCATGCACTCCCAAATTGCATTTTCCAGTACGTTTCCGTTTCACTGTATTGTTTGAAATAAAAATCAATCGAAAAAATTGAACTCAATAGCAAATGTAACACTCGATCGTGATATATATGCTAATAAATACAAATAACTTCATTGTGAAATGAAAAAGGAAATAACTCTTAATTTTAGAATAATAGTTTTCATTAGGTCTCTCTCTTTTTTCTCTGTAATTTTACGTGAAAAGAACAAAGTTTCCCTTAATACATAGTAGTAATCGATTTCAAAATGTTTTACGCCCAACCGTTGGCTGGTATTTACGCGTTTTGTGTGCTATTTATTTTAATTTAAACATTTTTTTTTTGAATTTTTGAATTTTTGGGTAAAAAGTAAAAGATACGCGATTTTTAAAACAAAAAACTTTAAATGCGTTTTTGCCATACACAAACTGAAGAACAAATTAAGTATTCACAGCTTTCACGCAGAATTTGGATCAACTCAATCAACAGACTGGGGCACGCACCAAAATTCACATGTTAGGTAAAGGTACATATCCTCTTTTGCTTTTCTATCCTCATTTCTCGTTCATTTGTATATATTTAATTTGATAAATTATTGGATACTCAATAGCAATCTTACCACAATATGTAGCAACCAACAAAGTTTATCTAAGAATGGTGTATTCATTTTGTGCAGTTGAAATAATTATCAAAGGGAAAGATGACTAACAATATAAATTGTTCATTGAATTGTCTAGTACTTGGGTTCTAAAAAAAACACAAAAGAGCTTCTAACGGGCAAGGTATCCAATCAAATCTTATTTGTCAAATATTTGTCATTTTAGTTTACAGACTATATTAAATTTAATTATGTGTAACTGCAACTTTTACTAATTAAAATTCATTATTGAATATTGGTACATAATTGACAGCCTTATAATTAATGGCACTGGATGTAAGCGACCTTTGACACTTTTTCCACAGCTCAATTAATGACATGTTACTGTATAAGATCATTATTACATTAGAAAACAAAATTTCTGGTCCATACTGTAATTTTTTTTTAGTGAGACAGTGAAAGCGATTCGTGTGAAACAAAATCAATGGTAGTACTAGTATGGAGCCATTTAATGACGTGTACTCTAGTAATAAAACAGCTATACATATACTCGAAAAGTTTGGAGCACATCATACTAGTTCTTAATTACATTAATTTGGTCGAAGCCTTAATGTCATGTGATGCTATGTGTCACAATTAATATACATATAGTTAGTACATCTTTCTCCTCTTTTCTTTGGTGGTAATGTAACACGAGGAAAAGTCTAGGATTTGAAAGTCAATGAGGGAAATGATATGTTACAAGAGTTTGGTATGTATCAAATTATTTATTAACAATATCTTATTTTTCTGTTCTAATCCTCTTCTATATATATTATATTAAATTATAGCTACAATAATGTTATATATTTAATATTGACCAGAAGGTCTATATCACTTATGAATCATCCGTATTTATTGTCATCATAAGAGTATTTTACTTCACAACTTGGTGAAATTCTCCCCACGATACTTTTTATTATTATTATTCTTGTATGGTAAATGATAAGACCAGTGATGGGTACACTTGTAGAATTCAACATAAAAGTCTTTAGACACGGTAAAAAAAAGTGACGAAAAAGTTTTATGATCATGTGTCTCACGTGTTGGGTATGATAATGAAGGAGATGCCGTAATGGATACAAATGCAAGAAAAAATTCTTAAGGTTCGCCAATTAATGCCCCATCACTGATGAGGAGATTTCGACTGTTCATTTGATGAATCATGCATGTTCGGCCTTAAAAATTTAGTGACTGTTAGAAAATGATCAAAATATGGATTTGCCATCTACTTGAGTTTTGTGACTTTGTCACTATGTTGTGAAAAATCGAATATTACTGTACGGATACTGATTTACCACTCGTGCGATGACACGAGTTTATTTTTTTATTTTTTTTGATAACCTGACGCGAGTTTATTTGAAACTTGAAAGTGATAGATACAGAACATGGACATGACTATTTATTTTAGTAATAATTATATTTATTTTTCCATTAATATAAAAAAGTGAATCTATATAATACATTAAACTTGATTATAATGCATAAAAATATTGATCTATTTCACATTGTAAATTCTAAATACAGAATTCATTTGATCACTCGCCAAAAAGTATTCGTGCAACTTTAAAGAGCAGAAGTATCAAAAATAATTTTTTCAATGTAATAGTACTCATGGTTGCATCATTTTCCGTTTACTGATCCGCATTATGCATGTTTGATTTTGTGCTTGTTCTTTGAGAATGTGAATATTTTAATTCAGGAGAATATACTCTCATTTAATGTACGTACTCGATTATAGGGTTAGGTAGGCTAAATATGGAGTGTGGAAATACCTTTCTTAATTTCTTTTTCTTTTTTCTTGCTTGTTGAGTTTTTTGTTTCTTTTTTATGGTTTTCTTGCTTGTTGAGTTCGAAACAAATACTTTGTGTTATTTAACATGCTTTCTAAAAGCAATAGGCAGAATAGACTCTGCCCTTTAGTTACTTAAAAGGAGATCACATTATTATTTAGGCCTATTTTTTCTACAAGAATTAAAAAAATTTAAATTTACAAGCGAGCGAAGTCATCTGTCATTGTAGCAACTTGCAATGCCATCATCAAAATGACTAAATGTGTTGAACAAATATTTTTCTTCCTAAAGAATTATGTCAAATCATTCGCTGAAATGAAGATCACTTTTTGGAAAAAGAAAAAGAAATATTGTATAGAACAAGACAAGTTCTGAAATGACATCCATCAAAATTATTGTACTGAACAAAATGATAAAGAAATATTAATGTCAATATCGATCCATACAAATAATTATTATTGTGAACTACTGATAATGAATTAGTCTTCGAGTCAAAAGTCTGGCCATATATGCATGCACAACATCTCAAAGGACGATTTCCTTGATTACATTTTGCATCAAAAGTTAGGTCTCGATTAAATTCCACAGCCAGCAGTTTCGTCCTATATATTATTAGGTAATAATTCGAAGTAACAAATATAAATATTAATAGATCTCCATCTTTTCTTTGGGAAATCTTTGTATCCAAATATAAATATTAATAGATCTCCATCTTTTCTTTGGGAAATCTTTGAAATTTTTTTAATTGCTTGCCTTGAAACCTATATATAAAGTACCTTTTAGGAGGAGATAACATGAGAAAAAAACGTCAGCTGTGATTAATTTTTCGTTTTATTGTAATATACACATGTTAATTGGCAGTAAAAGTTGCCGTGTTTGAAATTTTTGTATCCATAAAGTTGTCCCGAAAGTTGTGATATTAAACATTGCATGTTATTATGACAATAAGTTTTGATATTTGGACAGTAATATGGCTAGAAGTTCTATGAAACTTATTTATGCAATATTTTTTTTCAAAATTTCTTAGTTGCAGTTGAATATGTCGAATTTGTTTCATAAATTATTTTTTTAATAAAAAAAAACCTTGTATAAAGTGGAAAAAATTAAAATAAAAGGACTAGTTACAAAGTTATAATCAAGTGAAAAGTGATAGTGGGAGATAGTGTGATAGAGCAAGTTGCAGAGCACTATGTAGTGGAAGGGTGAAGGTACAAAAATAAAATAAAAAAGTGGATCGAGTGAGTTTAAAAATGTGGAAACATAAAAGCACAATATGAGCTGGAGAGCCTATACCTTTCATGTTTTGGGCAATCTATTTTCTCCTCCGTTGAATTGCCCATTGGATTGGCAAAATTAATCGAAAAGACGAAAAAGAAATATTTTCCCATTAATGGTTATTAAGTGTGTGTGTGTGTGTGTGAATATATATAAATACATACATACATATATGCATGTATATATATATGTGTATATGGTTAATTACATTATTCCCACTGTTATACATTCAGACTGCATTTTTGAAGCAAAACATTAAAAGAAGTTAAAAATATAAATATAAGAGTTGTAGAGTGTTAGTATGTACTATGTAGTATTACTTTAGGGGCTGGTCTTAACAAAAATCAGGTTAGTGCTAATTAGCATTTAATTATAACAACTCAAACCCGAGTATATACTATCACAAGCCCTTACCTTGCTTAAAAGATACTTGACTAAATTACATGACTACTATATCATAAGTTTTAATATCATAAAGTTTTAAATGATACAAAATGCAGGCTAGCTCAATTGTTAAAGCTTAAAACCATGACAAGAATTCGATTCTCCTTATACTAAAAGGGGATGCAAATATTTGTAAAATAGGAGAGCACTGTATTCCAAATACGACACAATCTAGCACTTTGCCAAGCAAATTTTGAAAATAAGAACGGGATTTTCTCCCAAAAACATATATAACAAAACTTACTTCACAAATCTCATAGGCATTCATGTCATAAGACATTATTTGTGAGAGAACTTTGCCTTTCATCATTACTATAAGTAAGAACGTTGCCCCCGATATATTTATTTATTTATTATTTTTTAAACATATGATTTTGCTTTCTACGTAATTCCTTAACGTTTATTTTTTCTTTGTAAAACACATTATATAGGGGGCAAAGTGTTCAACTTTTTGAATTTCTATGAATCAAAGTATAGTTTTTATTAAAGGTACATATTTTGAGGAGTAAAGTACATATCAATTGACAAAGTACTAAATCATTACTATACTAAATCAGCAATATATAAGTGATTGCTCTCACTGATTATCTGTATTTGCATTAATTTTTGCTAGACACAACCAATCGATAATATTTAATGAATTAATATTTTAAAATGTATACGAACTTGATAAGACGAATAATTATTTATCTAAGAATGACAATGAAATATGATTAATTACAATTGTAATATACTTGCTCTCATCAAAAAAATTTGGTGTGTGTGTGTCTATATAGACAATAACTCATGTGTTCATTTTGTTGGCGATATTAGTAATGATTATTTTTATTAATATTTAATGTAATGTATCTCCCAGAAATCTAAAAAGGTATATCACTTTTCCATCTAAATATTCAGAAAAGTTCCGGTTGTCCCCTAAATAATGTCTTGTGACAAAAGAAATCCTTGAATGAATTCACTTAGGGGACAAAGTGATATGTTGATAAAACTTTGAGGAGCAACGTGCTTACTTTTTATTCTAAGGCAAAGTGCTACGTTATTGTGTTATTTTCGGGGTGAATTGATGTTATGAATAATGAGTTATGATATAAATGCCCTTGAGATCTCAAGGAATTCACTTGAGATTAAAGAGTTATGTATATACTTTTGTACTTTTGGAGGTTAAAGTGTTAATTATATCATTTCTTCAGGGATGGGGCAAGGTGATCTTATCTCTAGTAAAAGAGTTAAATAATAAAAGCTTTGCAGTACATTTAAATGAAAAATGATATAAAAACGCAGACTATTCATTTACAAAGTTAAAATGAATAAAATAGTAAGATGAATTGTAGTATTGATCGATACTATATATCGATCATAACTAACATATGAATAAATAATAATGACGATCTAATTTCTATAACAGAGTAAAATAGGGGCTAATTTAATATATCACTAACTTGTAATCGACAGTGAATATTAGTTTAGGTTCATGTAAATAAACTTAGAGTCGTTGTAAGATTTAAAGCTTAATTTGCTATAAAACTACATTAAATTGTACACGTGAGTGAGGCTATTGTAGTCTACTGAAAGAAAAAAAAAATAGAATCGAAAAAGTGGCAATCTCGACAGCATATTGAAGCTTGTCTTCTATATTTTAGGTACAAGATTAATTGAGTAATCGTTTTCGTTCCTTAAATTTAGCTAAAAGTACCAAATTTTAGGTGATGACTAAGAATTTTAATGACATTACGCTGTTCTTAATCTGAGAATTAAACACAGTGGCATTTATTGTTGATCAAAATCAGTTCATATACATACACGTCTTCTAAAACCGTAATGCACCCGTGAATATATATATATATATATATATATATAAGAATATGAGATAATTACATTACACACTCTTATGTTTGTCTAATTACATAAAACTCTCTTATTTTTTGAATAATTACAAAAGTACCTTTTGAACAACCCAAGATTTTTGGACCAATGTTATTACTTCCTACACACACACACACACACACACACACACACACACACACACATATATATATATATATATTAGTTATGCATTAGAATTGTAAAAGAAACCTAATGCTATTGCTATATGTGGTACATATAGAAAGAATAATAAAAAAAAGCCTTGTAAAATCGTTAAAGTTTTCAAACTCGTATAATTAAATAAAAATTGGACACAAAATCTCTAAAAGTCCCTATTAATTTTTCAAACCCCCAACAAAAAAAAAACAGTCTCTTCAGGTAATAAACTTTAAATTCAAGTTCGACGAATATTTCGTTTACTACGATATAAAAGGTACTCAAATTATGTATGAAAAATGTTATTATATAAATTAACTTTCCTTTTTTTCGTTAAGTATTTAATGATTAATGTTAAACTTAACATAATTTTCTATATTAGTGCTATTATTTACTTTTGTGTTTGTTAGATCACTTTTATATTAAAAAAATGTGTTTTACTTGTTTTATTAGAATTTTTATGTTACTTATATCACTTGTATGTATTGTCACCTTGGTTTAATTTAGACATGAATCATTTTTTTATATACTTTTATTTTAAATTTGACATTAAATATTTTAGTTTAGTTTCTTTTATTAGGTTAGCCCTACCCGAATTCAAATTCTGGATACGCCCCTGCTTTTGAAACTCTGTTTTGAGATTTGAATAATTATAAAAACTCTCCATCATGTTTGGAAAAAAGATCATAGATGGATGGTTTATTTTCATGATTTTAGAAATCAAAGAGTTTCTACAATTATTCAAATCTCAAGAGAGTTTTCTTACAACATATCAGACTTCTTTGCAGACTTGCAGTAATAATCATTAAAAGTTAAGTACCTAATAATGTTTACTTTTTTGAGATTTACTTTTGCCATTTTACCGATTTACCCCAATGTCTTAACAATTAAGAATTGTTAAAAATAGCCTAAGCCAACTTTTTTAGGCGTGAAATAAAATTTCCAAAAAACGGCACCACGTGTCACCATAAAGGGCTATAAAACATGAAAAATCCATGCAAATCCAAACCACTTTATCATCATCTAACTTCATTGACTCTTTTGTGTGTGTGTGTAGCTGCCCGTATGTTTTCTTTTTTTTCCAATTCAACATTTTTAATAAATAAAACACACATGAAGTTTCTATTTTTCTATTTCTATAAATAAAATAATAAATATAATTTTAGTTTCTCTCTCTAAAAAGGTGAGAGAGAGTGGAGCCCAAAGCTTTGCTGGCTCAAAGCTCACCATTGTTGGTTTTTAATGCCTGTTTAGAAAAACCAGAGTTTGAGTTTGCCCCAATCAAAACTCTCACTTAATAGTAATAATAATTTGACTAATACCACACTCTCTCTCTCATCATCTTTCTCTCTCTAAAAAGTGTTTGTTGTTTCCTTTTTCTCTTGTTCCATCACTTCATCCATCGTCACCACCACCACCACACTCTTCTTCTTCTTCTTATTCATCACAGAGAGAATAAGTAGAAAAAAAAGGCTCTATACATTACAAAACCCACTTAAAGTTTCAATCTTTTTCACTTTTTATTTTTTAATTTTTGATATAAAACTCACTTTGATTTTGATGGATCCGCAGATCTAAGCGTGTTTCAGTTTCAGATCTTCGTCTCAATCAGCTTTGAAGGTAACATGTTTGTCATATTGCTTAGCTCAACATATCTTTTCAGTTTAATTTTGATTTTTTTTTATTTTTTTTGTAGTGTTGAATTGATGAGGCTACTGTAGGGTTCTTTGATTTAGTGAAATTGGGATTCTGGATTTTGATTGTTTTTGAGTTTAGTTTCTTCTTCTCCAAGTCCTGGACCTTCTAGAAACTGTGGGGAAAAAAAAGTGAACTTTTTTGACCTCTCTTGTTGAATTGACTTGTTTTTTTTGTGGTGTTGAATTGTCTTAATATCTTTGCGGCGGTTGTCTTTATGAGGTTCTAGTCAGAGATCTATTTCACACTGAAGTCCTTGTGTTTTTCTATTTCTTCTTATATCAGTTTTTGTAAGTTGAATTTGGACAAAAAGTTGGCATTCTGTAGCTTGTTTTCGTATTGCTGTAATATTGTTATTCAAACTTCAATCTTGTTGGTTTCAGGTTTTGTTTCCAGGCTTCGAGTGCATTTAATCTCTTCTTTGTCGGAAAGGACGAGAAATACGTATATACGATTACACGATTACGCTTTATTCGTGCCAAAAGTTACCTTAAGTACTCTTTAAATGTGGATTACTCGGTGGGATTTTTGGATGAGATGAGGGATGTTATCGGAATTAATGAACTTATTGCGGGCCTGTTTTCGGCCAAGGGCGGATCGAAGCGTTCACACGGGATCGGATGCCAGTGGTCGTCAAGACGGGCTCTTATGGTATAAAGATTCAGGTCAGCATTCTAATGGAGAGTTTTCGATGGCTGTTGTTCAAGCGAATAATTTGTTGGAGGATCAGAGCCAACTTGAATCCGGTTCTTTGAGCTCAAATGATTCCGGACCGTATGGTACTTTTGTGGGAGTTTATGACGGACATGGTGGTCCTGAGACCTCTCGGTTCATCAACGATCAGCTATTCCAACATCTGAAGAGTAAGTTCCGCAGTAATTATTAGAATTTGGACTCACTAGTTACTTTGATTTGTTTAATGTTCAAACACTGAAGAAACAATTGGTTACTCTATCGTGATGTCGAATCCAGTCTTTCGTACATATTATCTGCGATACAAATAATTACGATTGTAAAGCAATTGGTGTTTCAGTTTCAAGTCTTGACTTCTTATTTTCCCAACATTCTTTCTGGAATATATTTGGATGTATGAAGGTTAAAATCAGGGAATAATTCGATCTTCGTTCCTTGAGGTTTTTTCTAATTTCAATAACCTTCTCTAAGGCCCTAGTTCGAAAAATTACAAAAAACTATAGTTAGGTGGCTTTTTCTATTATGTTTCCCATTACTTTAGGGAGTGTTTGCAAATGTCGAAACATTAGGGAAGTCATCATGTAATTTTTTTAAAACTTTTAAGATGTGATCTGTAATTATTCAAACAGTCTGGGAAGTCTCAATAATTAGACCAAACCTCAAGGGTGTGTATGTAATTAGCCCATAAATTTAAGTTAAAAAGTTTTGTAGAGGACCGTGATCCATGTGCTACTTTATTATTTCAACTTTATTCCTAATAAATTCTTGTTCTATTTTTGTTTCTTGATTGTGCAGGGTTCACAGCCGAGCATCAATCTATGTCGGGAGAGGTCATTCGCAAGGCATTTCAAGCGACGGAAGATGGTTTTTCCTCAGTCGTCAGCAGACAATGGCCCATGAAACCACAGATTGCGGCCGTTGGCTCTTGCTGCCTTGTCGGCGTCATCTGCAACGGAATTCTATATGTTGCCAATCTTGGTGATTCCCGTGCCGTCTTGGGAAGACTTGTCAAGGCTACAGGGGAAGTACTTGCTCTTCAACTCTCAGCAGAGCATAATGCGAGTATTGAGTCTGTGAGACAGGAACTGCAATCACTTCACCCGGATGACTCACAAATTGTAGTTCTAAAGCATAATGTATGGCGCGTGAAAGGTCTTATCCAGGTTGGTTTATCTTTCCAATTGACTCATGTTGCCCACTGAAGGCAAAATTGCTACCTTAACTTAGATATCACGGTATTCGGGATCATTGGTTACTTATGTTTGGTATAACCTTAGTTTGCTGCCTTAATTTGTTATCACTGCCTTACAGATAATTGATTACTTGTGTATATACACGCCCAGTTCAATATTTTTATTGTGAATAACACAGACAGAACTGTCTTGTATATTTTCTCTCTTCTACTTGTAATTTTGTTTGTTAACTGCATCATTAGAATCTTTTGATAATGAGTATGAGCTGATAACATTGACATCATGTTTTCTTTGATGAAAAAATTAGCCAACGAGAAAAAATGTTTCGGACTGAGCAAGTATTTTTCCTTCCCTTGAGGCAGGTTCCTTTGAACTGTTTCTTTCTGAGTAAGATGTACTCCTTGAAGACCTAAACGGATTAATTCCCAAAAGTTCTGTTGTCAGCGTTATATGTCCATTAGGATGCACCAGCTTAATTTGCAGTTTGACATAGCTGGGCGGTTCATGCATTCCTAGGCTATTGAACCAATTAAGGCTAGTGGACCAATTAAGGCTATAGAGTAGTAATTTTCGTTATTTTTGGGTATAGTTCCCATTAATTGTTTATTTCGTAGTAATAAGGTATAGCTAATGCGTGTACTCTTGTGCGTATCCGAGAACTTTGACATAGAAACTGCCTCCTGTACGCTTTGAACTGTTTGACTGTTTTAATTCTCAGTGAATGCCGGAATGCCCTTCAGACTTTCTATTCATTTGTGTTATAGTGTGTGTATGTATGTTTTCTTACAGATCTCAAGATCAATTGGAGATGTATATTTGAAAAAGACCGAATACAACAGGGAGCCATTATATCAAAAATTTCGTCTTCGTGAGCCTTTCAAGAGGCCAATTTTGAGCGCTGATCCAGCAATTACTGAGCACCATTTGCTTCCTCACGATCAATTTGTTATATTTGCATCAGACGGGCTTTGGGAGCACCTTACCAACCAAGAAGCAGTTGACTTAGTCCAAAATCATCCGCGTTGCGTAAGATTTTTGATGCTTTGCCTCCACATTTGCACATTTTTTTGTTAGAGGTATACTTTATGCACTGCGCTTGAGAGTTTTTCAGATGGCTCCTGCAATCTGTTTGGCTAAGTCAAACAAGAATGTCTAGGAGAAAAAAATGATCAAATGGAAGTAGAATACTTCTACTAGTGTGGTTTAGATAGGGAGATGGTGATAAAACCTTCCAATCCCGGAAAGTTTCTGTCCCAAGTTGGGCAGGTAGATAATGAAATCCTCTAATTGAGTTTTAGATTAGGGGTCGCATCTAAATCTTTAAGGTTTGATCTAATTACAAATATCTCCCCTCATAATTACTTACACTCTTTAATTAATCTAACTTCAGCAAATGTATCTGTATAGTTTCTGAGATGAGGGGTGCTTTTGTAATAATTCAACTTTTAGGGAAGGTTTTTTTAACAAGATTAAACCTCAGGGGTTGTATATGTAGTGATTCCTTTATTTAATCCATAGATCAAATATAAGTGGATGAATCACCTATTTTCATGGTACCTTTGTCCTTAGTTAAATGCGATTCGGTTCTTGTTGTGGTTGTTATTGTTCATAGTGCCGAGAAGTTCTATCTCAAGGTGCTATTTGCATCTGCACACTATGTTCCTAACATTTCTCTTCATATATGGATGGAATTATTATAGAAGAATTAAATAATGTATCTGTTTTCTTCTTTGACATAGTTTGATTTCATAACAAAAAGGGGTTTAAGGTACATAAAACATTAGGGAACCAACAAAACTGAACTTCTAATGAAAGTAAAATAAAATCAAAAACTAAAGAATGCTTTCCTCTGGGTCTTTGACACGAGCGGCACAGGCATAAGACTAATTTGCCCCTGGTTATGAGTCTGGTGTTGGCCTATGTGAAATATACCTTGAGAGATTTAAACGGTGTTCTAACGAGGATTCTATTTCAACTTTGTTTTCTTAGGGATAACTACATTAGCACTTCTTCTGGTTTTGTTTAATTTAGAGATATCCTTATTGTTTGAATTGTTACAGAAAAATCACTGGAATTTTTTTTTAAAAATAAGTTGCATATAGGCTACTAAAGTTTGATAGTTACACAGACATCCCCAGAGAAATGAAAAACATTACAGATATGCTTTTTATTTCCATACTTTTAAAAGTTTCAGTTGGTATCTGTTATTATTCAAACCGTAAGGGAGGTTGCTGCAATTAAACTAAAACCCGGGAAGGTTGAATGTGATTGTCACGTTTTTGTTATTTTTGTTCTGCCTTTTCATGTCCCACGCCAAACTAAATAAATAGTCATTTGAGTTAATATAACTGTGCTCATAACTTTGCAGGGAAGCGCGAAGAGACTTGTCAAAGCAGCCCTACAAGAGGCGGCAAAAAAGAGAGAGATGAGGTATTCAGACTTAAAGAAAATCGACCGGGGAGTTCGCCGCCATTTCCACGACGACATCACCGTCGTCGTAGTATTTCTCGACTCACATCTTGTGAGCAGGGCTAGTTCCGTCCGATCTCCTAACATATCCGTCAAAGGAGGTGGCATCACTCTGCCTCCTAACTCCCTCGCACCCTCCACCACGCCCACGGAATCCGTCCCAACCTGATGCTGCCGTCTCTAAGGTTATAACTCGACGGAAAAGATACAGGGCAGCCTTTGGATTCTTTAATGTATACACTGTAACTTTTAACTGAAGACTAATAGTTGTGCCCCCTGGCCTCAAAGGAAGAGAGTCTGGTAAAAAGAGAACTTGAAGGGGATCTTTATAGTTAAGTATTCGCGGGAATTATGAACTTCTTGTTTCTAAATTTCTAATTTTAATGTCCTAAAGTTTTAATCTTGTGTACTTTTTGTAAATCTTGTGACCTTATGAGCTAAATGCCATGATTTATTCTCATTCGGGATCTGAGTTTGAGCTGTGGAGATCATTGAGGCAGTTTGGAGGTGTAAGTGGATTAGTAGTATGTATCTCCCCATGTTTCAGTTTCTGCAATAAAATGTAGTATAATTGCACCTACATACCTTAAGTTTGGTTTAAATTACATAAATTTTCTCTACAGCTCAGATTTTGTGCAATTAGATATTAAGATATTTTGTTATTTCATTTTAAAAGCTTAAATCATGTGGTAATAGGACATTTTTCAAAAACATCCATTAAACTATTAATTATTTTTTTTAATATTTCCTATTTTTTCGTAAATTCTCTACACCATTGAAATAATTGAATTTATGAAATACATTGCTAATTTAGTTCAACTCTGTAAACTAATACAAGAATATCTTGATCCTAGTTTTTAGGAGATAATTTGAAGATAGGATAGAGAAAGATTTCATAATCTTCTTTACCTTTTCCTTAAAGCAAGAAAAAAAAATTCTATCTTTTTCGGGAATTTTCTTTCTTTTTCAAGAAATTCTTGTGTGTTACCAACAAAATATTTTCCTTTCTCCCATTTTTCTAGGAACCAAACTGAAACTCAAAAAAAAAAATAACAAAAAATCTTTTACAGGGGTGTTCACCGACATTTGAATAACGACAAGGACAATCTATCTAAAAATTTGTTAATATTGTTTCAATTGGCTGCTTAGGCCAATGATAACTGAGAGGTCTATCTGTTCTTATTTTATTTTTGTGGTATTATGAGTCTATGACCCGTAGATTACAAGAAAATATTGTTACAAGAAAATATTGAGCAAAATAAAAGAAGAAACTAATCTAGTAAAAGGTCGTAAATAGGTCAAAGTAAATGTAAAGAGTAACACGTACTTTGTTTACCGAAAAAATGGAGAGACAGGATCTATCAGCTCAAGATGATGCAAGAAAAAACTTATAACGAATGTTTAACATCTGTTTCATGGAAAAATAAGCCTTTTGATATGCAATCAATCTCTTGCACTAAATTTGTTAAAGTGTCAAACTACCCTTGACCTCTGGATAAATTATATAGACCACACCTCATGTTTTAGAAATTACAAAAACTACCCTAATTTGGTATTTGGATTACAATTACTCTCTTACACTGTTAAAACTTACAAAAAATTATGAGGTCACCAAAACTTTTACGTGATATTTCAGAATTACCCTCGTATAATCTATTTTTTAATTTCAAAAATTATATTTTTAAATAAGAACTTTAAAAAAAAAGGAAAAGGATAAAATGGAAAAAGAATGTCTAATAATATTTCAAAATTTCTAAAATTATAATTTTTTACTTTATTATTTCAAATCACTGTAACCTTATTTAGAATTTTGAAATTATTTTTAAAATAAATTTCTAGTATATTTCTTATTAACATCACAAAGAAAAAAAGACGAAAAAGAAAATGAAGTGCGGGTCAAACTCTACACTCCAGCAGCAGACGAAATCACAGCAAAATCTAGTTTATTTTATACACAAATCAGACCAGCAAACCAGGCCCAGTAATCATCCCTTGCCCGAAATTATCAGGCCCAAAATTAAAAAGAAAATATAGAAAAATGTGATTAATTAATGCATTTAGGTTGCGCCGCCCTATCATGACAACTGATTATCAAGAAAAGCAATGTCGTGTCGCTGCGACTTACGCGTGGTAGCACTCCACCCCGCCATCCAGGGAAGGTGCTACCCAAAATGCTAGGGTGGGCTCTGGCCCACGGTAAATTTTGAGCCCGAAACATTAGTTACAGTATCAATAGAAATGAATAACCTAGAAGATTAACCAAATATCAGGAAAAAATACATTCTTCAAAACCTCTAATTTCAAGATTTCTACTAGGGTACATTTAATTAAGTTTTATTGCTTTATTTTATTTTTCTAGCAAAGAAATTGACGATGGACATCATTCGATAACTTTTGAATACACACAAAAATTAAGTTTTTCTTTTAAAGAAAATAACAAATTCTTTATAATAGGAATCACCGTGGGAGCTTGAAAGTGAGATTAGTAGTTTTTTTATACGACATAAGATGTTCGTTGTATATTTTGCTTTATGTAGTTTAAATCTTTGTTGAACATTAGGCAAATAAACTCATTTATATTTAAGGTTGGTAGGTCACTGTAGTAGCACAATAGAAAATTGAAAACTTGAAGCAAATGGTTACACAATCAATTACTTTCATATATTTATAGTTAAATTAAACTTTAAAGGATTAAAGTATTCTGAATGCTTCTCACGACGAGTAAGGAACTATAGTTTATATGTATATGTATGTGTGTGTATATATATATATCTTATTCTACTTTACACATTTGATATTTAGTTCTTAATATTTATTTTAGTTAATTTTTAGGTTATTAGTAGCCAAGTTAAAAAAATAAATTTGATTCCACCTATAACTCTGGGCGTGGTGGTTGGTTGGAACTAAAGCTTCTCCATGGTGAAATAAAAAGTTAAAACATCCGAAATAAAAGATTAAAGTCTTAAAGTTATTAGATAATTCCAGAATTTTGTACAAGTTTCATATAATTTTACAATTATGTTCGTTATATAAAATGTTCAAAATTGTCCATGACGTTCTAGAGTTATGTTTATTTTGTAAAAATTGAGTAGAGATTCATTTATACATGTAGATTATAATGATTACAGAACTTAAATAATTATATAAGCGAAGAGCTCACATATACAAAACATCAATTAAATAAGACCCCCTAATTAAGCACATATTTACTACATACTACAAAGAAAGTGTAAAATTTTAAAATAAATTAAGAAGATAAAAATGCTAATCGAATCCACCCTCACTCCTTCCATTACATCTCGCCAACAAATCAAGAAACGAACTAAATCATTTCATGGTAGGAAAAACCCTATCAAAATAAACTTCGGCGTAATGCAAAAAAAAAAAAAAAAAAAAAAAAAAAAAAAAAAAAAACTCAAACAACATTTACTCAAATTAAACCATCTTTACTATCACTCTGCACAAAAATTTACTAAAATTAATCGTCTTTACAATTGTTGTGAAGAACCGAGTAATCAATGAAATTATAAAATTGTAACATTTTTCCATGAATTGCAACTTCTCTATCAATCCTCTTCCTTTTCGAACTGGGTCTTCAATTCATTCTTATTCTTACGGTCAAGTTTAACAGTGTTGTCAATCACACTATTTCTCATTCCATCTCCATAACTCTGTCGGCCCTTTTTTGTCTTCTTCTCTGGTTCGTAACGAGGAATGGATTCTTCAACAACTTTAATTGCATTCTTACCTTTCACGCCATCCAACTTTGAGACACAGATCTTATTCATTCTCTTTTTCCCTAAGTCATTGTTACTGTGTTTTGACTGAGAGTGTTATTTTTTTCAAAAGGAGGGACATTGCAAGAGGAGTTTTAAATTAGAGCGAAGAGTGAAGTTTTTTTCTTTAAGAATGGAAAGTAGTAATTTAATTGCTATAATTAACACTACACCCCCTAGTTATGATATAATTACAAAAACTACACAGGAAGGAACTAATAAAGTATCATATGGATAAAACATATAATATTAGATAGCTAATTGTGTAGGGGCAGATGCTATTTGGGTTTCGATTTTTTTTTTTAATCATTACTAGATTAATCCAAAACTTCTATATGTTAACACTTTAAGACGTAAAATGGCACTTTATATGTAAAGAAACATATTAAAGAGATAATTCATGAAATTTTTAGATCAAATATTCATTTTTAATATGTATTCAATTTCTACCGCTGTTTACTGAGAACTCTACAATAATAGTCCTATAGCTAAACACTTTTACAAAATTAATTCGATAGTCTTTTTATATTAACTTTAGCCTTCTAAGTTGGCACATGTTATAATTTTGATACTTAAAAATTCAAACACTTTAGTTTTCTCTGAGGTAGGTTTATTAGTTGATATTTGTCACATAATATATAACTAATTTCAGTTCCAATAATATAGTATTGTAGAGAGTCACACACACCCAAGAAAATGATGGGTGCCCCACTTTTCCCACATTGGATTTGGACCAAAGCGCTCTCATTACTGCACACCACGTTTTCAACACCAATTATATAATAGCATGCTACTCACCACTCACCCCCCAATTAGCTTCTTTTGTTCTACTTACCATTTCATATCTTCTTATACACCATTTACTAGCAAAAAAGTAATTCAAAGGGATAAACTGTTTGTTTTTTTGTTTTTTTGTTTTTTTTTGGAGTAGCTCGTTAATCGAAATAAGATCGATTGAACCAGTACTACATGTCCTCCCATGATTGGTGAATTATAAATTATCGTCTTGAAAACCAGTTGTTCAAGACCTAATAAAAAATAATCAACTGTATTCAAAATCCATATTAACAAATGACATGGTAAGGCAAGATAAATTATAATAGAAGATAAATTATGTCACAAACGGTCATTATAAGTCGTATAAATGCCATACATTCTATAACTATCTATTGCATTTAATCATTTCTGGGCCATCAAAAGTGCTATTACATAAGACAGATTGTACAATTACTTTTGCAATATATGTATGTATACTAGAAATGAAACAGCAAAAATACTCATTTTTTTTCCATTCTATTTCTTGAGTTTAAAGTGTAAACAAAGTTTGTCTGGTGCTTTGCCCAAGTATAACTTCTCACCAAAATCAAGCATTTCAAACCTACACAAACACACACACACACACACACACATATATATATATATATATATATATATATATATATATATATATATATATATATATATATATGTTTGATCATCGAATTAGTATTATACCGAAAGGCTCATCTAAGATTATACTCAAACAATCACGACTCATGAGTATCTAACACATTTTTCCAGAATATTTTGAAATAAAATAGACCAAGCCAAACAAAAAATATACCTCCAATTTATTAGCTGGTTACACTAAAAAAAGTTGTGCAACAATTGTACATAACAGTTGTTCCTTTAACATGGATTTTTTTTAGTAGTAGATGATTTAGTGCAGTAAAAGTCACAAATAACGTAATTCTATCTGTATTTCGGATATTAAATTATTACTCTTAATTCATTCATTAATTATTTATTACCTATAAAGCTTTTCACTTTATTACGGCTGGTAATTAATTTATGGTAACTGTAAATAAGATTCATCAGTAAAACAATATAAGTAACATAATAATAATAAAATAGAAAAAGTTAAATAGTAATAATAAATAATAATCGAATTATTATTTAATCAATCAATCATCAGATCTCTGGTCCTTTTTTGCTCTGTATCTCCTTTTTTCAGATTGAAAAACAGAACAAAAAAAGGTATGTATCTTTTTCAGATCGAACTTTAGAATCTCAAAATCTTCAATTAACTGTTTTTGCCGCTTCTTCAATTGTGTTATTTTTGCGTATGTTTTGTTGAAGTTTGTGGCTAAGTGTATAAGACTGATTCTGTGATTCATTTAGCATATAACTGTTCGTAAGCATCAGTTATTAGATTGTTAGTTTGATATAACTGTCGATCGACATTTGATTTGTTTGAAATAGTCTTGTTTATTATATTTGACTGTGTTTAATTGTAGTTTTGTGTGGTTTAAATTGTTGATAGATTTTGAAATATGGGAGTGGCACAGAACAATGGTGAATTGGAGGAGGGAACTCTCGAGATCGGAATGGGTATGTTTTACGTCGATATAGGCTTGCTGGTTTACATAAATGCTTGTTTAATATTTTCGATTCGACAATTAGAGAGAGAGATTTATCAGCATTTCAGTCTATTTGGAAGTAACTAGTTACTAATGGATAATGGTTGCTGCAAGAGAGTAATTTAAAGGATATTGACGATGGGATTGTTATTAGTTCGCAGCATCATTTAGTTAAGCGGTTTCTGCTTCCGCACGTATGGATGTTGTCGCTTCTATAGATACTGCACACCTTGTAGGCACTGAAACAGTGCGGCTAATGAATATTTTCACGCTCTTGAATGTTGCAGAATATAGAACGGTTTCTGGAGTTGCTGGACCTCTGGTTATCCTCGACAAAGTCAAGGTGAAAGTTTCATAATTCCAACATTATTTGTTTCTTCTACATGTCTATAAGCATTTACATATTTAATGAGTATAAATCTAAGAGGAGCAGAATATTTATGCGGACCATGTTAATATTTTAGGAACCCAAGTACAATGAGATTGTTAACATTCGCCTTGGGGATGGGACAACCCGGCGTGGGCAAGTTTTGGAAGTTGATGGAGAGAAGGCTGTTGTTCAGGTGACTATTATTAAAAGCTTTTGCTTTTTCTGTTATTTCGCTTGGCTCGCTAATTTACGCTGTAATTTAGTATGATATATTTCTTTTCCCATCTCCACCTTTGCTGTCTCCTTTGAATCATAACATTGTTAGAGCATAGTCATAGTATCCAATATAACTAGAAGTAATTGCCAATTATATTGCTTCGGTTAGCCCTTTTAAGGATTAGTTCTTTCAGTTTTTCGCTTGAAATTCTTTCCCTCAAATTTCCCTCAGTGACTCAATACGTCTATCTACCTTTTGACTTCTGAATGAGCATGGTCACTCTTGCGCTATTATTTGATTATTTGAATCTTGACCAGGTTTTTGAAGGAACATCTGGAATTGACAACAAATACACAACGGTACAGTTTACAGGAGAGGTACGCCAGTTCCAATTTGCACGATTTTTTCTCTCTGTGTAATAGTGTTGTGAATTAGTTCGCTTATTAACGTAATGCGAAATCATTTCCAGGATTAATATATTTGAAGTCTTAATTTCCCTTCCCAACTCTCACTCAAATATTTGAAACAAATATTTCTCTTTCCCATGTTTTGTCGTATTTCTAGATATATTTCCCTGGGGACCCCCTCATCTTGTAAGGGATGTCATGGTCAACTTCTTCTGCAAATTTTGAAAAACTAGCTTCATATACATTCTTCCATACTCTAGATTTTTCTCAAAAATTGAACTATATGAATTGTCATTAATCACGTGTTTACTCCTATAACATAAACATGTTTTTGGGAATCTATAATTGGAATCAATTTGTTTAAAACCATAAAGATTTCTCACAAGGAAGAGATTTACTTTGCATCTTCTAAAGTTCTAAATTCAAGGTTTTGACTGTTGTTTTAGGCAAAAATATTTTTTACCGAGCCTTGTAGAACTCTTATCTTTCTTATATGAAAGCCTTACTCATCATAGAAAGGTACAGATCCTAGATTTCTGCAAATAAACTAATTAGTCTGGACTTCCATTGTCGGAGGGATGAAGTGTCTGAGGTTTAATAGAAGGGCTTGCATAACTTAACAATAAATCTTTTCCCAATTCAATTTATGTGTTGAAAAGAAGTGATAAGGATGTCATTGTGCTTATAACCAGGGTTGGATGAGAGTTGGCATCCATGCACTCATTTATAACAAAATTTGTCGGTCATGCAGTCACCTGATTTGTCAAGCTTTATGTTTGTTCATTTGATGAAGACATATTTCTCTATCTTACTCTCTGTGCCTTCCTGCTCACATTATATTTTAATTTGACTGATTTTGTGTGGACGATTTGCATCGGAGGAGATTGATTTCTGATGTATCACTCATTTCCCCATGATTATTCCTGCTTGTTGCATTACTCTTCTATAACAACTTCTCCGACTGCTTTTGTACAGGTTTTGAAAACCCCTGTGTCATTGGACATGCTTGGTCGTATTTTTAATGGTTCTGGGAAACCAATTGACAATGGACCTCCTATTCTTCCCGAGGCTTACTTGGATATTTCTGGCAAGTATCTGTTGAGCATGATTTGCGTTTTTGTTGTCTGCATCAATCTTATATATTATTCAACCTGTTTGCTTCAGGGAGTTCCATCAATCCTAGTGAGAGAACCTATCCTGAAGAAATGATCCAGACTGGAATTTCCACTATTGATGTCATGAATTCAATTGCCCGAGGACAAAAGATTCCCCTTTTTTCTGCTGCTGGTCTTCCCCACAACGAAATAGCAGCCCAGATATGTCGTCAGGCTGGTTTGGTAAAACGATTGGAGAAATCTGATAACCTTCTCGAGGTATATGATCACAACCACGAACTAAAGTTTCCTGTATGATGTTGCTAAGCAGAAAGGTTTCCGTTTGATGCTTGATATCCATAACATTTGTTGCTACATTACTGTATGCTTTAGCCTCGTGTTTCTTGATATAGTAGAACTGTTTACATGCTAGTGGAGTTAATATTATCACTTATAAGCCCTTGCGACATAACATCATACGTGGAGCTTTAATTACAAAGTCTTTTTGAGGAATATTACTATCTTTCTAGTCGGGGAACCTTCATCCGGTCCTAGGGATGTTGACTTAATTTCAATAGTTATTCTCTGCATGTGCTACTTATTTCATGAATGTATTTCTTCCTTCTGTTTCTTATTTTTGATCTATGTTTGGGTAATTAATTTTGCCAACACGTATTTTTTTATTTACTCTCTTTTACAGGGTGGTGAAGAGGACAATTTTGCTATTGTATTTGCAGCTATGGGAGTCAACATGGAGACAGCACAGTTCTTTAAACGTGATTTTGAGGAAAATGGATCAATGGAGAGAGTGACCCTTTTCCTGAACTTGGTAATTGAGCTAATCGACTTGTTTGCCTCTGTGAAATTGTTACATAAATCTTGAATGAGTCTGTTAATTTGCTTTTTTCTCCAGGCCAATGACCCAACAATAGAACGTATTATTACTCCTCGTATTGCTCTGACAACAGCAGAATATTTAGCATATGAATGTGGGAAGCATGTTCTTGTCATATTGACAGATATGAGTTCTTATGCGGATGCTCTTCGTGAGGTAACATAGGAGTCTACATTCTTTTTCGAGTTTGTCTTTTATGTCGTCATTTATTGAAGGATTTTGTGTCTCTATCTCATATTTTAACGGCTCTTATGTGTATAAAGCGCTGCTATGTGGCTTTAGTTACAATCTTGTCTTCGCCATCCTGTAACTGTCTTTCTATGTCTTGGTTACTCTTTTCTTCGTGTACTTTTCTAAGCTATGGGATTATACTTCTCTCTTTAGGTGTCTGCTGCTCGAGAAGAGGTACCTGGAAGGCGTGGATATCCTGGGTACATGTACACAGATCTGGCAACTATTTACGAAAGAGCTGGACGTATTGAAGGACGAAAGGGATCCATCACACAAATCCCTATCTTGACTATGCCTAATGATGGTAATGCAACATTGACTCTATCAACACTAGTCATCTTGCTACTAGTTAGTTGGATATAAATTTACACCCAGAGGTTTGGTGTAATTACAGAAACCTCAAGTAAGGTTTGAATAATTACAGAATCACCCCTAAAGGCTTAAAAACAGCAAAAGAATTATCTGTAATTTTTTTTAAAACTCTGGAGGGTGTCTGTAATTATTCAAACTTCACGCCCTCCATCTGTAATTCATTTTTAACATTCAAGAGGTGTTTTGTGATTATTTAAACAACAGCAGAAGTTCTTTTTAGTAAGTAAATCAAACCTCACATGTGTAATTGTAATTGTCTCTAATTATTTTTGTCCCATGTACTCATTGTAATAATGGTCAACCTTGTTTTGTTACCTTTCAACTGTACAGATATTACACATCCAACTCCAGATCTTACTGGATATATTACCGAGGGGCAGATATATATTGACAGGCAACTCCATAATAGGCAGGTAAAATTGTTACTGATGCACACCAGTTATTTTCTGATAAGCCAGATAATTTTAAATAGAATCTCCGCGGGTTGGTTTTGGTAATCTGATAAAGCTTTTATGAGGATCACTGTGGTTATGGTAGATTCTTGTCATTTCAAATGACCAATAATGACGCTTAGAAGTTGTGATCTAATAATTCGGTGGGCATCTCATTGGATTTTCTTCCTTACTAGAAACAAGTGCAATTTCTTATGGCTCTGCGTCAAACTTTGATGAACTATTTTTTCCTGCATATGTTGACAGATATATCCTCCAATCAACGTGCTGCCATCTTTGTCTCGTCTCATGAAGGTAAGAAAACTAGAGATTCTCTTTTTTGGTCCAAGTCGTGCGGGTCTTAAGTAAGATGTGTGGATATTTATGTGGACTTGGTGATAATATAATTGCTCCCATGTTTCCAGAGTGCCATTGGTGAGGGCATGACTCGTAGGGATCACTCAGATGTATCTAATCAGGTAGATCACTTCATTTTATAGAAGAGATCCCTTACACGCTGAATCATTTGATTTTGCTTTTGTTTTACTATCTCAAGCTAACTAATTTGTTATTCCACGATCTAAATTTCCACAGCTTTATGCAAATTATGCCATTGGGAAAGATGTCCAGGCAATGAAGGCTGTTGTTGGAGAGGAAGCACTTTCCTCAGAAGATCTGGTCTGTTATTAGTTCATAAATACTTTAATTTTTGGGATAATTGCATCTCCCTTTGAGCTTTTGTTTAAACTTTCTCTAAGATTCGAATAATGACAGGACCCACTGAAGCTTGAAAAACATGGGAAATAGGCCTATTATGATGTTTTTTTCAAACTTTAAGGGGTGTCTTGTAATTATTCAAACTATGTAGGAGGTTTTTGTAATAAGAAAACACCTCGGGGGTACATGTAATTATCCGTTATTTTATCGATTTTGGTAACAATAATAATTGAGATTTACTCAATTAATTTCATATGCTTGTACAGTTATATCTGGAGTTTCTTGACAAATTTGAGAGGAAGTTTGTAACGCAAGGAGCATATGACACCCGCAACATCTTCCAGTCACTCGATTTAGCTTGGACGTTGCTCCGAATCTTTCCAAGGGAACTTCTTCACCGTATTCCCGCCAAGACACTCGACCAGTACTACAGCAGGGATGCAACAAACTGATAAGGGGAGACAAATTCTTGCAATGGAGTCTTAAGTTCGGCCGTCTTTGCCTACACTCTGTAATATTATGTTCTTTTATGTGTATTTGGTTTGTCTGTTTATTACTTAAATCTTGTAATGAAATAAGAGTCGAGATCTTTGATGAGCCCCACGAAAGTCGAGTCTCTGCGGCACATTGATATTCTTTTGAAACAGATTCAGTTAGATGGTCTTGTAATTCATTTATATTATTATGCCACTCTATCTACTTGAGTGATGCTGTTGGCTTCTTAAATTAAAGTTTCGAAATATTATTTCAGGTTGTGACAATGTTTTATGGAATGCATGTTGGTGTACTGTTTTACTTGAAAGTTTGTTCTGTATCTACTGTGTTGGAAAATAAAGGGAGGATTGTCTCCCGTTTATTATAGAGCTTCTCTATAGTGTGATCTGTTTGCAGGATCTTTCCTGCTTAAGTTATGTAAGTTGAAAGCTGATGCAAGTGATGATGCAGGTATGTGAGTTCATCATTTCTGAAATTAAAATTTACTGAGTGCCATAAAACGCCTATAAGAATAAAATAAAAACACATGCTTATAACTATCAAGATAGATTATAAGCCTGAATGCTTGTGTATACCTCATAACTATATTTATATCAGTATATGCAATAGTCATTAAAACACTGATAGAGGTTGGGAAATTATAACAAGGGAGAACGAGGAGAAGAAGAGGAGATTAAGATAGAAGGAGACTAAAATCAGAAGTATTCAAGGCAAGAATTAGAAGAATAAGACAAAGAACTAAAATAAAGAAAGAAGAGAATACAGGAAATAAGAGAAGATTGAGAATTTAGAGAAAGAGGAATAATTTAGAGGAATAGAGAGAAGAGATTACATTAGAGGGATAGAGAGAGAGACTTAGAAGAATTAGGGAAGAATCAAAGAGAATTTGAGAGAAAGAGAATATAATCAATCAACAGTAAAAAGTGTTTTGATAATAAAGCACAACCTCATGTTTAATTATTTAAACCCTTAAACTTTTGCCTACGGTTGCAATGTCCCCTCTAACCTATCAAATATGCAATTTGACGGCTAACGTATGCTAAAGTGTGCAAACTGTCCCGTGATGACAAGTCTAATGAATGAAATATGAACCCATAACCTATCAAATATGCAATTTGACGGCTAACGTATGCTAAAGTGTGCAAACTGTCCCGTGATGACAAGTCTAATGAATGAAATATGAACCCATGTCAAAATGACTAGTTGATTAAGAATTCGGGGGGCAATTCACACATTTTTCAATAGGTTACGCACTTTTTCATAGGTTAGGGGGGGGGGACATATGTGAATGGGTATAACGCAATTGATCCAAAATAATAGAAAATAAGAACTCGAATCTTAAAAATATAAAAATGAACGTAAATAAATTCTAAATAAGCAATACTTGTAGAATACTAATTAACTTGGAATCCTTGATTTCCACCATTCGACATCTTGACGTCCTAGTTTTTTAATTTATGAAGTTCTCATCCAATCTACTCTTCATGCGAACGAGCATGAGCCATTGGCAAAGAACATTTAGTCCCTTTTAACTCTTGAGACATAAAATCACGATGCACTTGTTATTATTGCGCCTCAATTCGAGTCTAATTTCGGTGGAGGAGTGGGTACGTTAGATTATCCACTAGAATGGTAAGAGGAAGCGAAACATGAAGCAATCAATCCAGCGAGCCAAATTCTCAAATCATCTTCTTATACTCAACGAGCTCTCCGTTTAACCCTCTGAGGAAAGGAAAAGGTTTACCCGTAATTTGGCAACATGAATGCTTCGTGCAACATTTTGCAACAAGGCTTACAAATTTCATCTTAACAGTGACACTAGAATATTGAATCAACACCTAGACAAAGAACATTCGTACCATGACGGTGATAGACTTGTTAGCAATGCATATAATTCTTATTTAATATCAATACATAAATAAAACATATAAATGTTACCGAATATAGACATTCTCTTGAACCCCCTCCTGTTTGGCTTAGACTTGAAGAATCCTTGTTATTCCAAAAGCACCTTGCACCACATCCTTTTCTTTTAGACTTGGAAGATCTCCTTGAAAACTTCCTTCCTCCTTTGAATTGAAGACCTCCTCAAAGACTCCTTCCTGATACTCAAAAAGAAACTGAAGAAAGAAAAATATACTATAGTGTAAAGAGTTTTCTACAAGTGATTAGCTTGCTATTTTCAGCTAGACAATATTTTTTGCATGCCTCACTTGTAGGACCAATGGAGCTATTTATAGAAGGATCCAAGACCCTTCCATCTCCAATGTAGGAATCCACTAGCCACAGAATCCTACATTCATTAACCATAATAAATCCATATTCATTTTCCCTACACATTATTCATAGCCCTTAATACATGGTTAATGTATATCAAGATACATGTAAATCAATTACATGTATATAAAGATACATGTATGCCAAAGTACATGTATATAAAGATACATGTATGCCAAAGTACATGTATATCAAGATAAGTGTATCCACAAATGGGTACAATGTATAGAATCACAAATTAATTTTATTTTGAAACCATAAAATCCAACAATCTCCCACTTGGTTTCAAAGTTAATTAAAAGCCATAATAATGTGTATTATCTCAACTTGTAAAATATAAATTTTATGTAGTTTTAACCCGGGCCTACATAAAAAACATATTTTCCAATCAGAGATCATAAATGAATTTTAGATTGGTCCACCGTTCATAACATACTCATAATCTTGCAACCCGGGTAAAGCTGCTTTCCAACTTGAGTATTAGCCACTAAGAAAATGTGCCACCAACATTCCATAGGCCTGAACAATTTGAGATACAACCCTTCCTCTCTATCGAGACCCTCCCGTATATACCCTCAAGTACATACCTGATAGAGAAGTTGAATCTCGGGACATAACCATGAGCGCTCATAAAACTCCACATCACAAGATAATAATCATGAAATAAACATCCAATCATGTATTTCAAAAAATACATTTACATCAATCAATGAATGACCAAATCCATACTATGTACATGATTATTTCAAACAAGTACCAAAAGAGCCTTAGTGGATGGATCTGCTGAATTATTCTTAGATTGTACCTTTCCACAATAACAACATGCTTCATCAACATGTCCGAGTATAATAATATTTACCTTCAATGTGTCCTTGGAGCAACATTTAAGATCTTTTACAATGGATATGGTTCAAGTATTGTCACAAAAGATCACTACAGTTCGCTCTACACATGGGACAACATGAATACCCAAGAATTTAGGTAAACTACCTCTTTTCTAGCTATATTAAAAACAACATATTCAGCTTCCATAGTGAATTGAGTTACACAGTTTGTTTTTACTTTTCTATGATGTAGCCCCTTCACCAAACATTTACACAAAATCAGAAGTTGACTTTCAAGTATTCACACAACCCTGATGTCAGAATCTGAGTATAGAACCATTGTAACTCATCTACTTTATAAGTTAAATTAAATCACTTAGTGTGTTTTAAGAATCTAAACACCATCTTAGCCCCTGTCCAAAGCTTATTTCCAAGAATGGAATGAAATATGCTAAGGACTCCCACTATTTTCACATATACACAATAATCTTCATGATTTTGAAGAAAATCATAAGTCTCAACAATTTCATAAAATTTGAGAGTTCACTATATCGATGCATGTTCAAGTAAGGTTGTATAATTTTGAATTATCTCGACAACCAACAAACAAGCACCTTATTATTTTTACCAAAACTTTATCACAACTCAGATGAGGTATAAGAACATGACACAACTCAAACTCTCATGTAATTCAACTTGGTTTCTTACCAGTCCAAAGCTCATAAGGTGATTTCTCAACAGATTTAGAATAAACTTCATTTCCAATATGACTAGCAATTAAGAGAGTTTCACCTCAAAAGAAAGTCGTAAGGAAAGGGCTAGTATTGGTCTTATCATTTTCATGAAAGTCGTCTTTTAACAACTCAATTAATAATGGCATACGAGGCATGCTAAGAAAAAGAAAATTTTCATTCTCCTTTTGAAAAAAAACAAACAAGTCAAATCTCGACTTAAATTGTTTAAAAACTTCAAATGCTTCACTTTATTATGTAAAAGATACACCTTTTAAATCTCAAAAAAACCATGAGTGAAAGTGAAAAAATAAGAGTGACCATTTCTAGTTTGCACACTCGTGGGACCATAAATATCAGAATGGATCATATCAAGAACGTTTTAAGTTTTGACAATTTTTGGAAGAAAGTTAACTTGGTCAATTTTTATTCGTACAAACAATTCTCTCAAATCAACATATTTTTCTTTTCAACATTTTCCAATCAAATTATTCTTGATTAGTTTATCAATTCGTTCATCTTTAATATGACCAAGTCAAAGAAAAAATTCATTAGGTTGAATATCGGAGGAATCAAAAACTTCATAGATAATATCCATTTAAATTACTATGGTTCATACCTGAATTTCTAAAATCTTTCAACACCACTTCTACATGAATAACTTTCCACTTCCAAAGAAAAAGGAAACGCAATCTCCAAACAAGACACAAATAAGAGATTTCTTTTCATAATTAGCTTCTAGCTATCCAATATTCTCTTAGCGGTAACAAGTATGAAAATATGTCATGCAAAGAGTTCTACTAAGACCATTTAGGACATAGAACTTTGAATTTCATTAGTCCTTTCAGAATATATTTTCATATATGCATCATACTTATTCCTAGCAACATTATCAATTACACCTTTTTTACTGTTTACCGGTTGAGGTAAAGCAGGTGAATGATGAACAAAAAATATTTCCTTAAATCCATAAGAGGTCAATATCATATCAACCATTTGTTTCCGATCCACTTTGTTAGTACCATAAGTATCTCAACCTTAAGGATCTCAGGAAACACAGATCCACCACTAGGCATAGGGAAATACATTTCTGACATTCACCAATTTTTCAAAAAATTTAATCACTTACCCGTTAGGGATTCGTGATAACATTTAACAATATATCATTCGAAACACCTAATAACTCCCACTTACCCGTTGGGGATTCATGAGAATCATTACATCACAAAACATAGACACAAAATCAATCACTTATCCGTTGGGGATTCGTGATAACATTTAACAAGCTATCATTCAAAACACCTAATAACTCCCACTTACCCGTTGGGGATTCATGAGAATCATTAGATCACAAAACATAAACACATAAATTTGCATTACCCGTTGGGGATTTTGCATTTTATAAAACAACAAAACATAGACATGCATTACCCGTTGGGGATTTAGCATTTTATCAAATAATCGACAAAAGAAATTATACATTCGACAAGATTCATTATAATTGATAAGTAAATAAGAATTATATAAAGCAGAGGCAGAATCACTTGTATTTGTTAGCAATGCATATAGTTCTTATTTAATATCAATAAATAAATAAAACATATAAATGTTACCGAATATAGACATTCTCTTGAACCCCCTCCTGTTTGGTTTAGACTTGAAGAATCCTTGTTATTCCAAAAGCACCTTGCACCACATCCTTTTCTTTTAGACTTGGAAGATCTCCTTGAAAACTTCCTTCCTCCTTTGAATTGAAGACCTCCTCAAAGACTCCTTCCTGATACTCAAAAAGAAACTGAAGAAAGAAAAATATACTATAGTGTAAAGAGTTTTCTACAAGTGATTAGCTTGCTATTTTCAGCTAGACAATATTTTTTGCATGCCTCACTTGTAGGACCAATGGAGCTATTTATAGGAGGATCCAAGACCCTTCCATCTCCAATGTAGGAATCCACTAGCCACAGAATCCTACATTCATTAACCATAATAAATCCATATTCATTTTCCCTACACATTATTCATGGCCCTTAATACATGGTTATGTTGGGTTGTGAAGTCTGAATTGCCTAGGAGTAAGGAGACCCAGTTGGTTTGGGAAACAGGAATTCAGTTAGTCTAGGAAGAGGAATCCTAGTTAATATGGAAACCTAGTTAATATGGAAACCCTGGGAGTAGAATCCTAAAATACCTAGGAGTTGCAGGATTTATGTAAAACTATAAATAGCCCACTTATGTGTAATTCTATTGATTTCATTGTAAGACTCATCAGAAACTAGTAGAGAAAATCCTGGCTTGGCAGCGCCCCCAGACGTAGTCTTTTGACGAACTGGGTTACCAAATTCCGTGTCTTTTTTATCGCTTTTCTTGTGCATGTTTCTTAATATCCTGATTATTGCATAACAAGTGGTATCAAGAGCTCAGGTTTGAGTGGGAGTAATCACGATGGATGTGGGAAAATCACCGATCGAAAAGTTTGATGGTTCGGATTACGGGTTCTGGAGGATGCAGATCGAGGATTACCTGTATGGTAAAGATTTGTGGAAACCTCTGAAGGACAAACCGAAGGACATGCCGGAAGAGGAATGGACTGTGCTGGATAGGAAGGCGATGAGTGCGGTGCGTTTGTCTCTATCGCGGAACGTGGCGTTTCATACAGCGAAAGAGAAAACCACGAAGGATGTGCTAAAAGTTTTAGCAGACATGTTCGAAAAGCCGTCGGCAGCGAACAAAGTTCATCTGATGAGACGTCTGTTTTACCTGAAGATGACAGAAAATTCTGTAGTTTCTGATCATCTGAACGAGTTCAATCTGATTACATCACAATTGAGCTCTGTCGGAATTGATTTTGATGACGAAGTTAGAGCCCTAATTTTGTTGTCTTCTTTGCCGGAGAGTTGGAGCGGGACAGTTACAGCTGTTAGTGCTTCTGCGGGGAGGGTAAAGTTGAAGTTTGACGAAGTGAGAGACCTGGTTATTAGTGAAGAAATTCGCAGGAAAGAATCGGGTAGTTCTTCGGGATCAGTTCTGAGTACAGAAAATAGAGGCAGATCAGAAACAAGAAAGTCGAATCGAGGTAAATCAAAGTCGAGAAATAAAAGCAGGCCAAAAAAGGACATGAGTTCCATTGAATGTTGGAACTGTCATAAGATGGGTCATCTCAGACGCCAGTGTAAAGCTCCGAGCACTGATAATAAGGAAGAAAACTCAGCAAACGCGGCATCTAATGAGATTAGTGATGCATTAATCTTGAGTGTGTGCAGTCCATTAGAATCCTGGGTTTTGGATTCTGGAGCATCCTATCACGCTTGCCCTAATGGTGATATAATGGAGAATTATATTTCCGGAGATTTTGGTACGGTTTATCTTGCTGATGATGAACCTCTCAAAATTGTAGGTAGGGGAGATGTTCGGGTTAAATCAGTGAATGGATCTGTGTGGATGTTGCGTAGCGTGAAACATATTCCGGGTTTAAAGAGAAATTTGATCTCTGTAGGGCAGCTGGATGATGACGGTTATCAGGTGTCCTTTGGTTCTGGTGCTTACAAGGTAACCAAAGGGGCCATGGTTTTGGCTCGGGGATTGAAGAAGGGTACATTGTATATGACCACCATCGATCAGGAAAGTCTTGCTGTTGCAGGTGCAAAGAGTGATGCAGATTTGTGGCATTGCAGACTTGGCCACATGAGTGAGAAGGGATTGAAACATCTGTGTTCAAAAGGTAAATTGCCGGGACTTAAAACAGTTGACATTGGTTTGTGTGAGGACTGTGTATTCGGAAAACAGAAAAGGGTCAGTTTTTCGAAGGTTGGCAGAACCCTGAAGAAGCAGAAGTTGGAGTTGGTGCATAGTGATCTATGGGGACCAGCCCCGGTGAAATCTCTTGGTGGGTCATCATATTACATGACTTTTATTGATGACGCCACGAGGAAATTATGGGTATATTTCCTTAAGCATAAATCTGAAGCTTTTGATGTTTTCAAAAAGTGGAGAGCATTGGTAGAAACCGAAACTGGTCTTAATGTGAAGTGTCTGAGATCTGACAATGGAGGTGAATACGAACTTGCTGAGTTCAAAGAGTATTGTGCAGTAAATGGCATTCGCACGGAGAAGACAGTTAAAGGAACCCCGCAACAGAATGGAGTTGCAGAACGTATGAACAGAACCTTGAACGAGCGTGCTAGATGTATGAGGTTGAAGTGTGGATTACCGAAGATGTTTTGGGCAGATGCAGTTAACACTGCAGCTTTCTTGATTAATCGAGGACCATCAGTTCCTCTGGATAATGGCATACCGGAGGAGGCTTGGAGTGGCAAAGAGGTAAATCTATCTTTTCTCAGGGTTTTTGGTTGTGTTTCCTACGTGCATATTGATAGTACTGCTAGAAGTAAGTTGGATGCTAAATCTGTGAAGTGTACGTTTATTGGATATGGTGGTGATGAATACGGTTATAGATTTTGGGATGATCAGAATCGAAAAATAATTCGTAGTAGGGATGTCATATTTAATGAACAAATTATGTACAAAGACAGATTGGGTGCACCAAATACTGACAATGCAGGAACTGGGGTTGAATGCTCTAAAGTTGTGGAATTGGATATTTCTAATTCAGATGTGAGAAAGGTTCCTAATGAACAGGTTGTTGTTGAGGAAGAACCGCGTACTCCGGAGGCTCCTTTGAGGAGATCGAGTAGACAACACCGGGCTCCGGAAAGGTATTCTCCCTCTTTACACTATTTATTATTGACTGATAGTGGTGAGCCAGAATGTTATGCAGAAGCTATGAAGAGTGATGATTCGAGCAAGTGGGAGCTTGCAATGGAAGATGAGATGAATTCCCTGAAGTCTAACAAAACTTGGGAACTCGTTGAGCTCCCAAAGGGCAAGAAGGCACTGCATAACAAGTGGGTTTACAGGATTAAAGAGGAAGCAGACGGAAGCAAGCGTTTCAAGGCAAGGTTAGTTGTGAAGGGTTTCCAACAGAAAGAAGGCGTTGATTATACAGATATATTTTCTCCTGTTGTGAAGCTAACGACCATCAGGATGGTTTTGAGTATAGTTGCTGCAGAGAATTTGTTTTTAGAGCAGATGGATGTGAAAACAGCTTTTCTTCATGGTGATCTTGAGGAAGATATATACATGAAACAACCTGAAGGGTACTTGTCTAAAGGTAACAGTGAGCTTGTGTGTAAGCTGGAGAAGAGCTTGTATGGCCTAAAACAAGCTCCGAGGCAGTGGTATATGAAGTTTGATGGGTTCATGCATGATATTAATTTTATTAGATGCAATGCTGATCATTGTTGCTACGTTAAGAAGTTTGACATTGGCTTTATTATTTTGCTATTATATGTTGATGATATGTTGATAACGGGTTCTTGTGTTCAAGAAGTGAATAAGTTGAAGAAGCAATTGTCTGAACGGTTTGCTATGAAGGATCTTGGAGAAGCCAAACAGATCCTGGGTATGCGTATAAATCGTGATAGGATGGCAGGAAAGTTGTATCTTTCGCAAGGTGAATACATCGAGAGAGTCTTGAGGAGGTTCAGTATGCAAGATGCAAAGCCAGTGAGTACTCCATTAGGTAGTCAGTTCAGGCTGTCCAGGAAGGAGTCACCTAACAGTGATTTGGAGCACGCTTACATGGAGAAGATCCCGTATGCTTCAGCAGTTGGCAGTCTTATGTATGCTATGGTGTGTACTAGACCAGATATTGCGCATGCAGTGGGAGTTGTGAGTAGATACATGAGCAGACCGGGTAAGCAACATTGGGAAGCAGTGAAGTGGATCTTTAGGTACTTGCGGGGTACCACAAACAGAGCATTGTGTTTTTCAGGCAAAAGCACAGAGTTGAATGGCTATGTTGATGCTGATATGGCAGGAGATCTGGATAGTAGGAAAAGTACTACCGGGTATGTGTTTACATTGGGCGGTACAGCGATTTCTTGGGGTTCTAAGTTGCAGAAGATCGTGGCTTTATCTACTACAGAAGCTGAGTATGTAGCAGTGACGGAGGCCAGTAAAGAGATGGTATGGTTACAGAATTTCTTGTGTGAATTGGGAAAAGGGCAGACAAATAGCATTCTCTACAGCGATAGTCAAAGTGCTATTTTCTTGGCTAAGAATCCGGCTTTTCATTCAAGAACGAAGCATATTGATTTGAAGTATCATTATATACGATATCTCTTGGAAAAGAAGATTTTGCAGCTGGTGAAGATTCCGGGAAGTGAGAATCCTGCTGATATGTTGACTAAGGTTGTGACCTTAGAGAAGTTGAAGCTATGCATGGCTTCAACTGGCCTTGGAACTTGAGAAGTTCGAGGATGGCGCTGTCAATGCTTGCGGGTTTTACTATTGAGAAGTTGGAGAGATGATTACATATGGATTCAGTCTTCAAGTGGGAGATTGTTGGGTTGTGAAGTCTGAATTGCCTAGGAGTAAGGAGACCCAGTTGGTTTGGGAAACAGGAATTCAGTTAGTTTAGGAAGAGGAATCCTAGTTAATATGGAAACCTAGTTAATATGGAAACCCTGGGAGTAGAATCCTAAAATACCTAGGAGTTGCAGAATTATGTAAAACTATAAATAGCCCACCTATGTGTAATTCTATTGATTTCATTGTAAGACTCATCAGAAACTAGTAGAGAAAATCCTGGCTTGGCAGCGCCCCCAGACGTAGTCTTTTGACGAACTGGGTTACCAAATTCCGTGTCTTTTTTATCGCTTTTCTTGTGCATGTTTCTTAATATCCTGATTATTGCATAACAGGTTAATGTATATCAAGATACATGTATATCAATTACATGTATATAAAGATACATGTATGCCAAAGTACATGTATATAAAGATACATGTATGCCAAAGTACATGTATATCAAGATAAGTGTATCCACAAATGGGTATAATGTATAGAATCACAAATTAATTTTATTTTGAAACCATAAAATCCAACAAGACTCAATCCACCACTAAATAGAAATTAGCAATCGAATGGAAATACTTTAACTTGCAAGGTATGATCATAAGTAGGTTATGCATAAATATATACATCTCAATTTGTTGTTTAAAACGATTTGCCTTTTATTTTATTTCTTTACGAAATTCCGGTAGCTCAATAATGGGTGAATAATACTTTTTGCCCAAGGTTTAGGACGGTAGGTACACATACTTGCTACGAAGATGAAGACAACTAATAGTAAGATGTCATAGATGATAGTTGAATGATATATTTAAAAATTTAGATGGTAATTTTTTTTTGTTTATGGCAAGGTGATCTTTCATTATATTGAGTTCACTAACTTAGATTGTTCGTTCACAGGAAAATTAGTTAGTGCAATTATGACAACTACACTAGAAGAATGAAAAATCTAGGATAAATCGAAATCAAAATCGAAGTAGTATTGACACACTTTTTAAAAACATAATATCTCGACACTTTGTGATTTGTGATGATACATACATTAGTAATTTGAGGCAATGCATTGTTTGATAAATCGTGATGGTTATATTTCATATTTGTAATGATGATTGATGAATGATATTTGAGAATCGAGATGTTATTATTAGTTTTTTTAACAATCAAGATGCGAGTCATATATACTGGTGTTTTAAGTAATTGGATGGTGTTTATTATTTTAAAATTGTTATAATTCATGAATGATTTTTTTTTTTGGTAATTATAATTTATGATTCATAATTTGATAAGTTGAGATTTCAAATATAGTTATAGCCTAGGTTAATATTCTTGAAAAACATTCGTGTTTATTAATTGCGAGTTATAAGTTATGATGTTGAAATATGTTCGTAAACTTTATTTTTGATGCATAAGTAAATGCTTTTATAATATTTATCTTTTATATAAGCCTTTTTGTTTCGGTGAAATCTTTTAGCTTTTATATAAGAAGGCTTGTAAGAATGTTTTTAACACCGCACAATTATTCTAACACAGAGTTCCTTCTCTCTTTTCTGCCGTAGCCCTTCATCCGCCGTTTTTGGAGGTATATATACTTCAAAACTTTGTTCTTCATATTTGAAATTGTTTTAGGTTTTTTTTTCATCTGATTACTTTTGTTGTATTTGGGTAAAAATTGATCCTTTTTTTGTTTTTTGTTTCTAGTGATGAATTTAGTGTCCCTGATGGTTGTCGGACCGGTTCGCTCCTGGCAAAAGCTTTTCGATTTCGTAATATTTTGATGAAACGGTTCTGAGTTTGCCTTGTTACTGGAACAGCAATAACGACGATTTTAGGACTGTTGAGCAAAGGATGGAGATAAACTTGAATGATTGTGAGCTTTTAGTATTTTTTTTTTTGTGTGTTTTTATTATCTAATTGTCGGTGAATTCTTTCTCATGCTCCATCATAATTGTTTACGTCGTGCTGATTGTTTTTCGTTATACCTGGCACAAGTGGAGATAATCTTCTTTTTTTTTAACATGTTTGATGCTAAACTGCATAGACTATAGAGTGGGAGCAGAAGCAAAGATCTTTAAAGACATCGTAGGATGTTACTTGTACTAGGTTGATAAAGTGCTTAAATAGTAGTGTCAGTCAGTTTGCAGGATGATTCTCTTAGAGCTGTCTGACTTATACACTCGTGAATGCCCTTTACCTTCACATTCAGCTCATGCCCATCTCAAGCGCGTCTCATGTAATTTACTCGTGATATAGATCAAAGAATGATTTTAAAAGTCAACGTTCAGAATTATCTCAAGAGTCAATTAGCATTGTGGAATAAGTAGTAATAAGACGAGAGACTAGCAATAAATTTAAAACTCAAAATGCTACTGAGTGTTTTGATTGAGGTGAAGAGTTGTCATTGAATAGCTGATTAGTGACAGTGAAGTAAACCACTGACAAAACTACGACTAGACAAGAGGTCCGCTATCATTAAGATTTACCAGGGTTTAGTAAGGTTTTGTGTCAATACCATATCAGAATGAACATGATTAAACAAGGGGAATCACGCTTGCTATTTAGGATCCGATGAACAGAAAGGGATTGTAAGGGAACATGTTGGAACACATTCTGATTTCAGGAGAGGTCTTCTATGATGTTATTAGCCGTTTTTCTTGATCAATTTCTTTAATTGGTTAATCTCTCTATTACAATGGAAGTTGCATAACTGATAAAATATTAGACAGAATGATGTGCACCATCTGCCGGTTGTCGGTACAAGTTTTTGACATGACAGATGATGAAGGTCTACGTTTTGTAACGTAAACATGTTATTGATGTTTGAGCTCTTATTGGAGCCAATGATCGCAATCCTACTTTATGATAACATGCAGAATAATGAGATATTGGAGTAAATTTGTGTCCTGATGTGTTGGCGTGATAGATTTTGATAATAAATGCATTTCTAGAATGCAAATATTAAAGAACGTACTCTCTTATATTTTCACATTTAACTGGCAAAAACAGTAAAACAAACTGAGGCAAGATACTCGTCTCTTGCAGACCTTTTTAGTTGTCTATTTGTGCGAGAAATTCTCATAGTTTGTGAAATTTATGAAAAAGACTTATAATTTATAAGGCTTATTTCTGTGTGTTCCTATCAACATCTGATTCAGAGAATGGGTAATATATGCAATTTATGTAAATTGGAAAATATGGAAAAGCTCAAGCGGTTTACTTTGATCGGTGGTGCATATCCAGAATTCCAAGTCGGAAGGGCTTGATTTACCTCGAAAACATCTAGGGAGGAAACGAGTTCACATTAAATATTCCTTTTAATTATGGAAGGAAAATCTGAATGATTGAGAAATTGAGCGTTTAGGCTCTGTGTGTACGTGTGTGTTAATTCGGATTTAGATTCTTTCCATAATGTTCAATCATCAGTGCATGGACTATTTTTTAAATGTTGCTATGGATTTCTCCAGAAAGTTAAATGCCTTCCTGTGTAGGAGGTTGATGTTTTTTTTTCTTCTTTCTCAAAGATAATATTCTAAACGTTAAATATGCAACCTCAGGGTAAATACTTTAACTTGGAAAATGTACACTAGGAGTTCAAGGAAGGCCTTAGCAATTTGAAACTTAATTGTTCGTTTTGTACCATTGTATACTCTTAAGCGCTAGGCTTCGAATCACTGGTTAAGGGAGGATATATGTAGGGGAATAAGGTAAGCCACTTTGGTCTCTAGCTTATCTGAATAAGATATTTCACCTGACTCAGTAGAGGGAGAGAGATTGGAGGTGCATTCTAGGTTTAGTGAAGCGGTGCCTGCATTTCATAAAACTTGTATATTTGAGAGACTGATTTTTGCTTGGAAGAATCTGCCTTTTGGACTAAATCCTTTTCATGAAAAAACCTAATGATGTGGAATACACACAAGAGTTATTTATTCACTTTACTGAGAGGGATGAGTATTTTAAAAGTTTTCCACTCTTTGCTCCTGTTGAAGAGAAACCAAGCTTCTGCAATTTGCAGTAGTTATTGTATATGTTTCAAAACCCCTTCAAATAGTCATTATTTGTCTTTTCAAATAAACTTCTTAGCTTTACTGATAGTTAAATTATTTGAGCCTAGTAGGATACTGTGGGAAGTTAACCTGTTACCACGGGAATCCTTTTTCCCCATTTTAGAGCCTCTGCAGCAGTGCACTGTTTAAAAAAATAAAAAAATAAAAAAAAAATCTGTGTAGTAACATTATTTTCGTGCTTCCTTTGAAAACTATTTGATTTATGCAGAGAATGTAGCCAATCAAATATTAGAATTTGTTATTTTTGTTTACTGGAAATATCTTATCTTTAATTTTGATCGAAATATTAGAATTTGTTATTTTTGTTTACTGGAAATATCTTATCTTTAATTTTGATCGAATACTCTTCACATCCCAGTTCAGCAAATTGGCTTATGATCATTCATGTTACTAATGTCAATTTTAACTTCTCCAATCTTTGGGGGAGTTTCTGATTTTTGGAGCAATAAGATTTGATTACCTGTGGTATGTGAATTGTGCATCTGTAGTTCTTTTTCCTTTCTATTTTTATGCCTTGGGTTTCGGGACTTGAAAGTAAATATGGTAATTGGAATTTTGATAAATCAATAAACTTCAGTCTGAAAGATGAATTTCATTCTGATTATTTCAATTGCACTAGCTGATTGGTTGAGCAGCTTGGTTGCCTCCCAAAATTCCAAGGAATTCAAAGTTGCAATTTGATAACTAAGTTTTGTAGTTCCTTTTAGGGTAAAATGCGTCAAACCCTCTAGCCAATTGGCCATGTGCATTTAACCCTTCCTCTTATGTATTCAAGGCTGGTAGTTGGAGCATTAGATGAATTTTAAAACTGTTAAGGAAACCGTTGAACATAATGGGGAGATGAGCTCACCACTCTAATATGTCTCCTGAAATCATATTTATACTTCTCTCATGCCAAAAGAAGAAGTATGTTTTGGCGAGTTTTATACATTTCTTTTTACTTTTCCTGTATTTTCAGTTCTGATATTTTCTTTTTTCAGTTGATCACTCGTGGGCATTATGGATGTCAATGTTGACCATTATGCTGTTTTGGGCCTGCCCTCTGGTGATGAAGGTGCTAAGTTATCAGAGCAAGAAATTGGCAAATCTTTTCGATCGAAGGCCAGGGAGTTGCACCCAGATAAGAACCGTGATGACCCAAATGCACATGCTAATTTTCTAAAGCTTCAAACTTCCTACGAGATTCTCAAGGATGAAAAGGCAAGGAAATTATTTGACGATCTTCTTCGAGTGAAACTGAAAAAGAATCCAAAGATCCATCGCCATGGCCAACAAGATTCCAAGCGCCGCAAGATGATGTCAGATCTTGAAGAAAGAGAGCGATCTGCCTTTGCAGCTCGAGAGGAGGAAGAGAGAATAATTCGAAAACTGAATGAGGAGATCGATAAAATTCGTGCAATGCATGCTAAAATGGCAGCTGCTTCAACACCTCATAAGAAAGGTACAAAAGTAAAGCAAATGTATAGCATGGTTGGTGGAGGGAATGAATCGGACAAGGCAAAGATGCTTAAAGTTTTGTGGGAGAAGGTTGGTGAAGACTATACTGCACAGAGACTCAGGGGCATTTTCGAGATCTTTGGTTCTGTGGAAGATGTAGTCATTAGGAATTCCAAGAAGAAAGGATCAGCTCTCATTGTAATGGCATCCAAGGAAGCAGCTGTAAGTTTGTTTACTTATCAGCTTATTTGATAATTTTGCTATTTATTTAGATTTCTCACGGGGAATTTGTGTTGGCAGGCTGGTGCTATCGGAAATGTGTTGGGTGACATTTCGAATCCTCTTCTGGTGATGCCACTTCAACCGGTTTCACCCCGACCAGCTTTCAATCCACAGAAAAGTGAACCCGGTAGTCTCCAATTGGGCAAAGTTGGCGGTGCTGGATATAAGGCCAAAGAAGATACAGTTCTTGAAAAACTAATGAAGGTTAGCAACTGTTACAAACTTTAGCTCTACTTTCTGTGTATATTATTTGGTATTATTATAATCAAACTTTTTGTCAAAATGTCTTCTATACTTGCATGTGCAGCTATTCCTTCATATGAAGGATTTTGTTTGAAGTTATATGAGATTGAGCATTCTTCATATAGATAGCATTTTGTAGGTGTAGAATTATGAGCTCTTAAGTTAAGAATGAGGCACTGTCCAGTGAGTTCCTTTCCAACTTAACAATTAGTGTAACTTGACAGAGGCTTTGTATTTTCTATTGTCACGGAGCTGCAGTCCATGTTTAGATTACTGGTGGTCGTGCTGTAGGTTAGAGCATGATATATTGTTGGCCATCACATTGTAGAAAATGATATTATATGCGTGTCTCATTATTGGTGTGATTCTGTACTTGTCTAGTTGAAAGAGACGGAGAAGGGGTAGTTTGAAGCGGGTTATTAAGAATTAAGTGGTTATCTGTTCTGTGTATCAATCAAAATGTTTGTTAAACTAGTGCCTTAAATTGTTGTGGCAAGAAAAAAAATTAGGTCTTGCTTTGGGTGTTGAAATAGATGAAAATGTACAGGTTGTAATACCATAAACACCGAACTAATTCTTCATTTTTTCTTATTTTTATGATGACAGGCTGCGCAGAGGCAAAAGAGTAGTGCCTGAAACATGACGAAATGTACCATTGACATGGGATAGCTTTCAAAGAAGAGGTTATACCTTCTAACAGAGCTTAAAATTTCATTTCTTTATTGAATAGATGTCCGTACTATTTTATAAAGAAATCTGTAAGATGTTTCTCTTGTGCTATAGTCGTAATACCTGCATAATTTTCTCATGTTGATGGCAAAGTATTGCATGCACTAAAACGTTGGTTTATCTTGATCTCTATTTGCATTGCTCGTATGACGGGCGGAAATAAGAAACAAGGAGCTTTCTTATGAGCGGTTTCTCTTTTATCTGAACTTGGGAAAAAGCACAGTTTTTGGAATTAACAGTTCTGTTCGAAAATATTATTTGCAGTTGTTTTTCTGAAATCAGTTCTTTGATTCTTAAGAGAATGATAATGATGAAAATGCTGCATAGGTGAATGTGTGTCCTGCTTTAAGTTAGTAAATCAAGGGTCGTATGTCAGTTGAACTTTTTCCCTAAATAATGAAAACATTCTAATAATGGCAATATGTATAGTTCTAGTTGTTTCAATCAGATAGCTAATAGCTATATTTATAACTCGTATTACTCATAGAATTATACAGTGGCCAAGGGCAAGAAAAAAGAGTTGCAGAATCTTGAAATATCTTTCTAATGCGTGATCTAGTTATTAGTAGAAAAAGAATAAAAAAGACGTATATAGAGGAATTGATAATATTTTCTTTTCTTTTTTGCAGGTGCAATGGTAAAGAACAAGTGCAGAGACTATCTAGAGATGAAGGAATTGTAGTGACAGCCTATGAAGGGATGCATCATTCCCATACAATTGAGAAATCTACCGACAATTTTGAGCACGTACTTAGTCAAATGCAAATTTATACTCCAGTCTAGTCCTTGTAATTTACATTCAAAGGAAACATATCGAGATGTATAGATCAATTCCACTAAATTACTGTACCTCGAAAATGGCCTAGAGGTCATGTAATTATTTAGGAATTTGATTTTCGTTTATATTTACCCTCATATCATTTTGATTTTGCTACAATTTACATAGTTGTGGGTTCATCAAGTTAGAGATGTACATTTATCAAAAAGTTAATAGTTGTATAATCTTTTTTCTTTTTTTTTTTTTTTTGGGGGGGGGGGGGGGGGGGGTATAATCTTTTAAAAATGAACTAATAAATTATACGCAAAAATAATTTGATTTGATTTTGGTTGCGAACTAATTCTTGAACGTGACAATCAAGGCACCTAACTTTGTTGAAAATAACATGGTCATCAGATTGGAATTGCTGGGTAATACCTTTATGAAACGTATAATAAAATCCATTTTTATAAATCTAAGTTTTCAACGCCACTAATTCTCCCTTTTTCCTTGTTATCCAATAATTTTCAAACGTGAAATTCTATCTATTTTCTAGAAAACTCTTTTAGCATAGACAATTCATCAATAAAACTCTAAATTATGGGTGCTTTTTTCAATTGATCATCAACTTTTGCTCACTTAACAGACACACACACGGCATCATTTATTACATCAAACTTTACCAAGTATTTCAATAAAGTAAAAATCAAGGTAATCGTGCATGGAAACTATACAATAATGGTAAACCACGTAAGTAAGTGTGAGACACTTTTCTTAATTAAATCTAGATAGTGGGACTTGCAAAACGCCTTATAAAGAATTGGCACCTAGTTTCTTAAGATACCAAAGGTTAATCAAATACTAGGCTACTCACACAAATGCATATGTCGATTAATCTCCCATGACCGTTCTTCTAATTATGCTTGTATTTTCCTTAATGAACCTTTTGATTTGAGAATATAAAATATGAAATCCAGATAATTTAACAATAATACTAATCTTATATATTGCATTTATGTTTGTAAGACTATAATGCATGTGGGCCTATTAAAACAACGTAAAACTCAAGTCAGCAGACCCAAGCCCAGCTCGGCCCAACACCTACTCATAACTTGAGCAGTAATTCATCAACGACGCACTTCACACATCAATTCAACAACACACCTTCTTCAACTCTTTCAGCCACTCCCCTAAATTCAATATACATACAAAATTAGGGTTTTCTTTTTTGATTTTAATCACCTAAATTAGGGTTCATCTCATTCGTGCTGTAGTGTCGATTTCTTCTTCACTGCTCAATTTAGTAGTACAAATTCACTGTAAAAAGGAAACACTTCAATTGTCTTTGTTGCAATTCAATGTGCGATTTATTCATTTATTGTCTGTAGTGACAAAATTAGTAATCAGTCGCATGGCTCTCCCTCTCGGCAAGCTAACAATCCTCGTTGGCGCAGGTGAATTTTTATAGCTCTGTTGGCGAAGATTCTATGCTTTTGACGATTCTATTATTTGTTTGTTAGTTAGTTTGAGTTTATTTTATACTATTGGTGATTGAATCGTGTATTGAGCTATCAATTTTCATAGGAATTTCAGTATTTTGGAGAAAAAGCCCTAGTATGCTCATGATGTTTTAGTGTTATTGAGCTGAATATCTTTTCTACTCTAGTGAATCCAGACTTCTTGTGTTATTTTGAGATAAAATTATGTAAAAGCTAGCTGTTGAATTTGCACACGCTCATTAGTACCCGACATTGAAGTGTGGCGTCAAAAGTCGTAATATCTCATACATATCAGTTGGATAGTTCATTATCACATGTAGCCAGTGATATTCGATAGCCTGCTTGTAATGGTCTCAAGTAGGGGAAAAGGCAGAACGATAGGAAAACAAGAAAAGAAGAAAAGTAAAATATGACAGTTAGTTTTCTTAGACTTATTTCATTGTCCTTTTATTCTTTGGGATGTGTAATTGTGATATTTCCATTGAAATGCCAGTGTAGATGCGAATTTCTAATTCTGTGGAAAAGATATGCTAAAGAAATGAATGTCTTACAATGTTTTCAGGTTTGGTTGGGTCAGTTCTTGCCAAAGAAGGCCGTGTACCTAGTGTGTCAGATTTGTTTTCTGGTGCTTTTAAGGTAACATAGGTCTTACAATTGAAATGACTTATGCCGGCATGGAAACTACAGATTCTATGAGCATCCTATAGTGGTCCTTGTCTTAATTGTTTTAAAGCTTAAAAGGTCTTGTTTGCATTGCCTGGCAGGTTGTTTTCAAGCAGCTTAAGAAAGAAGATTCACCTCCACCAAGTTCAAAGCCAAGATATGATTCGTTGTTGCAGCAGGTTTGGAGTTTGTTTTGTTCGTAGTGTAGTACGATATTGGCTTGTTTTGGCTGTATAATGGAGAGCCCTTCATTACATTCTATGGTCTTTTTATGTTTTCTAGTACCTTAGATTTTTTGTACTGGTACAAAATTGTCACACTCCCATGAAAATTTGCAAAGTGGTTCTCAAGTAGGGAGGGCCCTTTCATGATTATCTATGACCTCATTAGTTTTATTATGCTCAGTTGTATTTATTCTTGGTTCTTCTGTTGTTTAGGTCGAAGCCACTGTGCCATAAATTTAGAATCTCTCTCTCTTATTGAGTATCGTCTCTAACTTGTTCAGTGTCCTTCCAAGGAGATTAGCTTAGCATAGTGGAAGTGGTTTATTACAAGTTTATAGTATGTTGAAAGCAAGAAAACAAAGAGATAATTGTTAACAGAGAGTGCTGGACTTGGCTGATAATAGCTCTCATAGGTTCATCACGTCTTCTATGTCACGCTGTGCCAAAAATTTAGAATCTCTCTCTTTTATCGAGTATGGTCTCTACTTGTTAAGTGTCCTTCCAAGGAGATTAGCTTAGCATAGTGGAAGTGGTTTATATACAAGTTTATAGTATGTTGAAAGCAAGAAAACAAAGAGTAATTGTTAACAGAGAGTGCTGGACTTGGCTGAGAATAGCTCTCATAGGTTCACCACGTCTTCTATGTTACACATGCCTGTGATACTCGTCGGACATTCCATCACCATACATCGTGGCTTTCAGTTACATACTTTCACCTGTTACTGCTAGACTTTGTTATTGCTGAAACTGATTTAATTCGTTAAATTTTACAGGTTAATAGTCTGAGGCAGGAGCTGGATCTCTTTGCATCAAGTCGATCTGTTACAATTGTCACTGGAGATCGATCAGGTTGCTCTTTCACGATTTAGCTAATTTTCTTAACAAATTTGTGATGGTAGAGGTTCATTTTTATTTCTCTTGAGACTATTGTGTGAATTAGGGTTTTGTTTTTACTGAACTAAGGATTTATTGACGCTAGTTGTTGATAAATTTTCTCAACATGCTATCCTTTTAGCCTTCACATTCTGTGTTTGCCTTTTCATTTACTTAATTTGTATGACTGGCTTTTTGCAGCAGCATACCTTCTTTGTTTCTTCTTTTTCTCTGTCAATTGGCCACTAGACTTCACATTCTGTGTTCACCTATTCATTTACTTAATTTATATGGCTGGCTTTATGCAGCAGCATGCCTTCTGACAGAGAAACAGACACTTGATACAGGAAGCACCTAGTATATTACAATGCTATTGTATTTAGAAGGTCGTTGTTCACAGCTATAGTTGGGATGAAGTACTGATTTTTTCCATTAGCATCATAGTGTTTTGATAGATAGAATTTCTTATTATTTGAATTACCTGGTTTGATGAAAATAAAATACTTAAGCAATTAGTTTCTTGATCCTGGATTTTGTGTTAGATAAGTCCCAGCTCTGTTCTAGGTGTTAATAATCTTTGCTTTCTAGAAAGCTGTAAGCCGTAAAGAAGCAACACTTGTCCTTGTTCCGTTTATGCAACATTTAGTTCTTGCTCTGATTCTTTATATAGCCTTTGATGATTCAAGGCGGTCTTTTCCTTTGATTTTTCTTTGGATTGTGATCAATAATGATACTATTGTCTGATTGGAATATTCCCCTATTTGCAGGATCAGGCAAATATGGTGTAATTGTTATCGTGGTAGTTGTTGGATATGGCTATGTCTGGTGGAAGGTACTATAGACCAAATTATTTTGTCAATCCTAATTGTGTTGCTTCTTTATTATAGACATGCTTTATGTTTGTTTCTCGATGAAGTGTTGTACTTACAGAAGATCAGCCGGTCAATGTTGTGGAAACACCAAATCACGTAATTCTGGCTTAGTCTTGTAATTCATATCCCAGTGATGGTGATCATAATTTTAAGCATAAGATACCTCTATCACAAATATTGTTGATCTTGTCTATCATTGAACAGCATTCCAACACACATACTTGCTCCAGAAGAATTTTTGGTTGGATGAGGGCCTGACACAAAAAGAGCTATATAAAATGTTTGTTGTTGAGAAATGTTTGGCCATAGTTTTTGAAAAAAGGAGTGAGTTAATTTTATGAAGTTCGTGCTAGAGCTAATTTATGTGTTTGTGGTGGGGTTGAGACTTGCAACAGATAGCTTTGTCGATTTCAATTGCACAGTTCCAACTACTCATTTTATTGTAACCAAGTGTCTGCCTGGAATGGATGTTGAATGCTTGTCTGAAAGAAGTGGAAATCTTTTCATACTTGTTTTCGCTTGTTAATAAGTTAGTAGTTTCTTCGATATGCTATATATTGTGAAATAAATATCATCTTTTATGCTTTCAGGTGACACGCATCTTTAATAACTGCTCGCTCTCCTTTTATATTTGTTATTTCACGCAACATTTCAATATTTTTTTTGTATTTACAGGGGTGGAGATTATCTGACATGATGTTTGCAACGAGGCGTGGATTAAATGATGCATGTAATTCTGTCGCTAAACAATTGGAGACTGTTTACACATCTATTGCGGCAAGTTTTTTTTCTTTTCAAAGTTCAGCGTCTTATATGATGCTTTACATGGTTTATAATTTATTGCAGACTGTTGCTTTTCCTTGTATTTAACTAATCTCCAATGTTTTAAGCTGTTATTGGTTCAAGTATATCCACCAAATTCAGCATTTATCTAATATGTTCTGGTTAGAATCGCATGTGGCTTTTGTCTTTTTCTTGGCTAGGTAAACATGATGTTCGAAGTTTTACTTTAATGCTTCTGAAATTTGACTGCATATTTTAGCCTTCAACCAACTGTGTGACCGCACATGCTTTCAATATAACTTCGTCTTTCTAAATGCTAGCAACTCGATGGACAAGTGTATGTCTCCCGTGATGCAGTGTTCTGTTTGCATGTTCTAAAGTAGGCTGCTAAATTTCAATTGTGGCATAGAATGCAAAATGTGTTTCTTTTTGTCATTTGTTTCTGGTATAAGTTATAGAGTTGACTTTGTATCTGTTAATACACTGAGGACACGTTGTCTGTGAAGTTGCCTTGCTGAGCTTTTGCTGAATTTTGATTTTCCTGCTCTTGGAATCTCGCGAGAAAGTTTGCTCTAATATTTTCTCTTAGCTGCAAATTTTCATTGGTATATTTTATTATTTTTCTGTCTTGTATTAGAAAAATGAGTTGCTGCAACTTATACACACGAATTGTATATTGCTTCTTTGTAATTTTTATGCTCGTCTCCATTGACTTTTGTTTACCTTTCTAGGCCACAAAGAAGCATTTATCTTCAAGGATTGACCGTGTAGATTGTAAAATTGACGAATGTGCTGATAACACTTCTGCAACAAAAGAAGAGGTTTGGCAAATTTATTTTGGCTACTGGTGCAAATATGCGTCTCTTTTTCCTCATTAGCATATTGAATCTCTGAGTAAACAACCCATGTAGGTTACTGAACTACGAGGGGACGTGAAACTGATAGGTGCAGATGTCCAATCTGTCCACCATGTTGTGCGATCTCTGGTAATTCTATATTCTTTGCTGTTTGTCTATTTGTGATTTGACATCAATGTATACCTGAATATGGACCAGGATTTTATCATCTTAACTTTTTCTTGTATTTTGCAGGAGACTAAAATTAGTAGGATAGAAGGAAGACAGGTGCTATTCTCGTGACCTTCTAGTGCTTCTCTTGACGGTTTAGTTATTAGCATTCGTTCAAATGATAATGGTTTTTCTCTTGTCATTGTCGTAGAATGAAACAAACTTTGGAGTGGGGAAGTTAGTTGCTTTTGTGAAGGATCTTGAGAATAGCAGACCTGCTCAGTCAATTGAGGCATGAACATATCCTTGCTTCACCTTCTCTTTTTTAATATTTTAATTATTTAATTTTCCCCTACTATTTAATTTTCCCCTACTGACCCCTATAACTCTATAGGGAGCTGCATCCAGGCCAGCACTTGAATTGCCACAAGTCTCTCCATCAAGGGTAGAACTTCATCTCTTTACTACTTAGTTCCGTGATTCTCTTGCAAACAAACAGTTTTCATTGTCTTCTAGTTTTCTCGTGTACTCATGTTCTCACATCGCATTTCTTCACAGGCTGTATCTTTACCATCCAATGCTTCACTTGAACCACCATCTCCCTCTACTTCTAATGGAACTTACAAGAGACAATCTTCATTTGTGCCATCTGGTTCTTCACAGAGTACTGGTTCTGCTTCAGGACTGAAGGTAGGGCCGTTGGCTATTTATTCTTCATGTACTCCTTTCCATTTGGGATCTCGGTTCAACTTACAATTTCTAACCATGTCTGAGGATTTATTCATTTATAGAAACATTCTACTATCTGAATAATTACATGAACACCCCTTGAAATTCAAATAAACATTTGTTTCTAATTGCTCGACTTTTCTTGTATAGGAGCTTCATGGAATATCCGGTGGAGTTGGACTCTCGAGCTCAAGCAGCACGCCTGAGGTCTCTAGTGGCATTCAAGTCGGTGAAGAACCAAGCAACAACAATTCTGGTGGTTCTGTGCTTGGGAGGAAGTTTTCAGGCATCGGTTTTCTTTCAAGGACCCGCAGTGCAATGCAGGCGTTCAAGTAGAGAACTGGTATATCCGCAATGATTAGTGAAGTAAATCATATAAGATGTGGTGTTTGTACCCTGAGAGACAGCGGTGTTCTTTCTCCGGGGTACTAAAACCATGGTTACCGAATTTTGTAGAATCCAACTCTTGGCACATATTTAATCGTAGGATATATGTTCAAGTCCTAAAAATTGAATTGGGACTATATTTTTCCCTACATCTAGTATTGGAAGGACGCATAAAGCTATAATAAAAGTGAAGACCTCGTTCTCATTGTCTTCTAATTTTCTTTACCATGTCCCTATAAAATTAAGGGATAATTACAGCTACACCCCCTGAGGTTTGGTGTAATTACACATACCTCCCCTGCGGTTTGAGAAATTACACATACCTCCCCTCTACAACTTAAGGGTTGTTTGGGTGTAAGTTATGATAAAATTATGCTTATTATGCTTACACCCCTAAAGTTTGGTATATTTGTAAAAGTAATCCTTGATGTTAGAAAAATTAAAATTAAATACTCCAAATAATTTTAGAAACTACTATATGACTAACCAAAAATATAAAAAGTATTTAAGTTATTTTTAAAATTTAATCTAATCTTAATATTTTTATTATTTTGTAAAAATATTTAATTTCTTGTTTTTGTTTGTTTTTTTATTTCTTCATTTTTGTTTTACTTTTAATAATCTCATAAATTTCATTATAGTTCCATATTAAATACTATTACGCGTGCCCACGAAAATTTCAGTTTATCACAACAAAAAAGAAGCATTTTACCAAATAATAAATATCTGTGCAATCTCCGAAAAAAATGATTGCGTGTTTTGATTCAAAAATATATTTTGGATTAGATTAACTTATTTTTAAATTTAAATTTAAATACTTTTTATATTTGTAGGTAATAATATAATAATTTATAAAACCTTTTGGAGTATTTAATTTTAATTTTTCTAACATCAATGATTACTTTTATAAATATAACCAAACTTTAGGGGTGTAAGTATAATAAGCATAATTTTATCATAACTTACACCCAAACAACCCTTAAATTTAAGAGGGGAGGTATGTGTAAGGTTTCAAACCTCAGGGGAGGTATGTGTAATTTCTCAAACCACAGGGGAGGTATGTGTAATTACACCAAACCTCAGGGGGTGTAGCTGTAGTTATCCCTAAAATTAAAGCTTTGTTTGGTTGGGGAAAGGTGAAGAAGCGTGGGAGGAAAATCACATACTGGCGTTAAGAAGATAACCTCTTTTTTATCTTGTACTTTCTCGATTTTAGTGTTTTTCTCCCTGCGTTTTTATTTTATTTTAATATACATAATACATATACAATGATTGTATAGGACTCTTTTGATTTATTCCCCGCTATTTCTATATTCTTTTTGGGTACACAAACATTGATAAATTACGAAAAGGTTAAGATCAAGAATCCAACTGAGGCCAAAATAAAGACATAGAAACTATACAGTTCGTAGTATAGTCATCTTAATTTTTCATGTAGACAGATAACTAACTATTGGATTGTAAATTCAGTAAACAAACAATGATATATTTGAGAAGGATGATGAACTAAACATTAAACAATGATATCGAATGCTGAATTCTTTAAAAGAAAGGAAAGAGTTTTATTAGTCTATGAAACAGAAGAGTGCTACAAAAATTCAATGTGAGCGCAACAATTCTTTAAAAGAAAGGAGAGAGTGTGAAGACTTGTCCTGCTATATGGCTTAAAGTGTTTGGTTGCGAAGCTACATCATTTTTATAAGTTATTGTAATTGAATTGCACATGTTACGTTAAATGTGTGGTAACACGAGAAAGTGTAAGTAAAATATGAAGACATTCATAGAAAGTTAAGCATGACATCCATCGAAGAGAAGAATCAAGAAAATTGCCTGTGACATATTGTTCATGTGAAACAAAGATTCATAGATGTATCGCTATGACGCCTTAAAATTCTCGATTAAGGGCAAACTGTAAGAGCACGACAACGATCGAAGAAAATGTAGATGAAAGTTATACAAAACGACATGAAACTTAGACGACTAAATGAGAACGTTCTTCTCAACCAAACCATGTGAAGAATAATTCATGTATTCGACTTTTTGTGATTCTTGTTTGGTTATATAAACTGTACTAATTACTTGAGATTACTTGGTGTTGTACATATATAATTGAGTATTGGGTCTTATTGGCCAATTTAAATTGCTTAATGGGTATTAATGCTAGACTCTTTGTTTTGGATGAGAAAGTAACACAATGAAGGCACCTATTTAGAGGATAGATGGGGAGAGGAAAATCCCATTCAACATAATTAGAGGGACATAATAGGCCCCTAAATACAATTAACCACCTATATCTTGACAGTTCATTTGATTTCATTTTGACCCCTACAATTCTGCCCCACCATAAAACTCACATGCCATGATAATGGCACTTTGATTGCCATTGGCAACATTTACACGGTGTTGATTTTTTTTTTCCTCATAAAGTAGAAGCTCCTAAGTTAAAGGTCGTTTTTTTAAACTCTTGTTGTAAGTTTAGTGTTTCACCATACTTTAAAAGTTTTAGTATACTAACTTTCAAGTTGTGAGTTTTTTTAACTTAAGAAAATACTTTAGTTTGTAAAGCTCGCTAACTAACTCTTTATTTAATTTTTATTTTTTTTTGTTGAGGATGACTAAAATGATCATCAAACGACTAACTATTGGCCTTATATGTGTGTGCGGAATGTTTGAGTTTGATTTAGATTCCTGAAACATGATAGAGACGAATCTTTGGACAATAATAAAATAATTCTTGCTTTCTTCAAACCAAACAAGGAATTAAAAAGGTAATTATAACTAGATCATAATGTGAAGCCTTGGAATAGAAAAAATATTCTATGGTAACAGTTACATTGTTGGTGTAACTAACTGTTATTGATTTTTTTTTTTAAAAATGATAGGAAATAACTTTCCCATAATCTCATCTCTATCATGTATATAAACCGACCAATAATTGACATGTCACACCGCTTCATTATGTAACGATTACTCGAAATAATTTCTTCTCTTGGAATAGGGGCATTCTATATCTCAATGGGAAAAGGGAGCAAAAACACAAAACAATATACATATTACATATACACACTTTTGAAATCTATATAAACCTCTAATGCTAAAAGGAAAATTATCCGCACTAATTAAACATCAATCACTTTTGTTCCCCAATTGCTGAAAAAACAGGGGAAATAGTAGAGTAGAATACATTAGCACAGCTCATATTAATCAGCAAAAACTGCATCTCCACCGTTCATCCGCAGGTAAAACTGTTATATACTTGGTCCTTCATATTTGTAATTCTTTTAGGGTTTTCAATGGTATTTGGGTGAAAAATGCATCTTCTATTGAATTTGGTGTCAGTTGTGGGTGTTGGATTGTGGGACTGTTAAGCTCTTCGACAAATTTAATAAATGAGCTTGTAGTCTCTCTCTCTGTGTGTGTGTGTGTGTTTTTATTATCTAATTATCACTAATTTCTTTCTCATGCTCCATCCCAATTGCTTGTCATTATATCAACTGAAGACAATCTTCTCTTTTTTCAACATTTTTGATGCTAAACTGCATAAGACTATAGAGTTGAAGCAGAAGCAAAGAGCTTTAGGAACATCATATAGTCATAAGCAGAAAGATATAGTAGAATGTAATGTGAATGTGACTAATACGAGGTTGCTAAGGTGGCTTACTGAATAGGTAACTCGGGGTTTGCGCCCTAAACCACCAACAGGACTACGGCCAAGACCAGAGTGTGCTATAACTAAGAATCACCAGGGTTTAGCTTAATTTTTGTCGCTGTATGTTTTATGTCAATTTCATACCAGAATTAACATGACTAAACCAAGGGAATCAGCTTGCTGTTTAGGATCCTTTGAACATAAAGGAATTGTAGGTGAACATGGTGGGATGCATTGTGATTCCTGGAGAGATCTTCTACGGTGTTATGAATTGTCGGGTTAATTTGTTAATCTTTCTGTTCGAGGGGAAGTTTCATAATTGATGGTAATGTTTGACAGAAAGATGTGCACCCTGTTAACATTTTTTGACATGTCAGATGATGACTTCAACTGGAAATTTATTAGTGCAACTCTTTTCTTATTCCCTCATAAATTATATGCGAGTTTTTGTAGTGTAAAAATGTTATTGAAGTTTGAGCTCTTATTGGAGCCAATGCTCACAATTTTGCTTCAGCATTATATGACTTTATGAGAACATGCTGAATAGTGAGATTTTAGAGCAACTTTTGTTCTGATATGTTGATGCCGTATCTTTTGATAGTTAAATGAATTTCCTAGAGTCAAAAATCAAAGCGTCTTCCCTCTTACATTTCTCAATCAGAATGCGAAACAGTAAAATGAAGTAAAGTAAGATAGTCATCTCTTGCAGATCTTATTAGCTGTGACTACAACCCATTTTTGTTATTTCTGCGAGAACCAATGTAGTTTGTCAAATTTATGAAAAAGCTTAAGAGTCTATGAGGCTTATTTCACTCTGTTCCTAGCATCATCTGAAATAGAATGGGTAATATACGTGTTCATGTAAGTTGGAAAACTAGGAAACACTCAAGTGGTTTACTCTGACTGGTGGTGCATATCCAGAGTTCCAAGTCGGGGAGCTGGACTTGCCTTAAAAACATCAAGGGAGGAAATGGTTCAAACTAAATATTCCTTTCAACTGTGGAAGAAATATCTGAATGATTGAGAGATTGGGCTTTTAGAGTTTTTGCGTGGGTTTTACTTGGTATTTAGATTCATGTTTAACATCACTGCCTGAATTAGTTTTTAAATGATGCAATGTATTGCTCCAGAAAGGTAAATGTTTCCTGTGTGAAGAGGTAGAATAATGCTTCTTTCTTCTTTCTCAATGAAAAGATTCTAAGGGTTAAACATGCATCCCCAGGGTAAAAACTTTAACTTGAAGGATATACATTAGGAGTCACAGAAAGGCCTTACAATGTTACACATTAGATTGCTGGTGTGTTAAACATGCTTACCCATTGTACACTCTTACGTGCTAGGCTCCGGAGGGAAGGTATATTGGGTCATAAGAAAAGCAACATCGGTCACCGGGTTAAAAGAATAAGGTATTTCATCTGTTTTAGTAGAGGAAGAGAGCTTGGAAGTGCATTATAGGGTTAGTGAAACTGTGCCTGCACTTGATAATATTCGTATATTTTCGAACTGGTACTTTGAAGAATCTGAGTTTTGCACTCAATTCCTTTCATCACAAAATCTAATGATGTGGAATACACATAAGAGTTATTGATTCACTTTATAAAAAGCGATGAGTACTTAACTTTTAGCTTTTCACGCTTTGCGCCTGTTAAAAAGAAACCAAGCTTCAGCAATTTGCAATAGTTTAAAAATTATATGTGTTCCCATACCCCTTCAGTTAGTTACTATTGCTCTCTTCAAATGAACTTCTTAGCTTTATGGCTAGTTAAATTATTCAAGCCCTAATATGAAAATATTGGTGGTTATTGCCTATTGGGTCGTATGAACTTACCAGGCCTTAAGTAGGTATATATCTAGGTTTGTACTCTCCCAATCAAAGGTAGTTGTTAACCATGACTTTGTAGTTGAGTTGCTGAATGGGGCTTCTTTTAATGAGTCTTAGTTCAAGTTAATCAACTCTGCAACTTATCAAACTTGATCAGAGTAAGCATTCTAAATTCGGTTTGATTGCGATTTGGACAGTCCAAGTTTGATTCAAAATCCTACCGAAATTAAATTTATCGATACTAACCTAGATTTAGAATATTGAACTTGAATCTTTTTATGTACTTAATTCATGTGTGGCCCTATTTGCAATATGATCTTTTAAATGGATATTAGACTACAATAGTATACTATGGCATAATTAGAATTTTTAGAAGTTAGCCTGTCGCCAGGGTAATGCTTTTCCCCCCTTCTAAACCGTCTGCAACAGACAACTTTTGCGAAAAGAGTGTATGTACTAACATTGTTTTCATGCTTCCATTCAAAACTATTTGGGTGTGTTTGGTTTGAAAGCCTAGATTGGGCCAGTTTAGACAAGATCCAGATCCAATTCTGGTTTGAATCTCACCTTACCTGGGCTATGCGAGTTTGGTTTGATAATGTTGTTTCTAGATTATATAGGGACAGGCTATTTGATTTGTTGACTTATTCACCATTCGTAGAGTAAATAATATGTAATACACTATGACCCCTAACAACTTATAGAATTCCACGACATCCAGAAACCTTTTAACTTAGGACCAAATTTGAAAAAAAGATGCAGCAAGTGTCAAAGGCAGTTCACATTATCAACCCTTTTTAGTCTTTTGCCAGATGAAGATAGGAAGTGCTGTTTTGAAACCATTTATACCCTAAACAAACATACGTCCATTGCTAATGCCATTTGTTTTTGTTCAGACTTAATTCCGAAAAGCTCACTGCATCTCACCATAGAGTAAAAGAACAAATTAGTCTATAAGGATTCTTGATGAAGACATGCGCTTCCTTCAAGTGCTGGTATATGTGCAATTTTCCGTATAATGAGAAAAACCTGGAAATATGGTAGGTGAGTTTTTTTCTTTTTCAAGAGATATAAGTTAAAATTGTTACGCAATAATTTGGTTTTCATTGGCTGAATTATGTTTGTGCCTTTCTCGTTTTAACCATGTGATGATAGACTGTAAATTGGCAAATGACAGGAGCTTATCTCCCACCTTCGAATTTGGGTTGAAATTGAGGGATGGGTATGTTTCCTGATTGGAAGTTTATTCTGGAAAAATACAGTGAAATTAGGGGTGTTAAGGTAATTGGATGAGTGAAAGCTTGTACTATTGCAGAGGCCAGATAATAATCTTTGGGGAGGGCAACGGATTGTATTAGCTGAATTAACGCGGGTGAACCAGAATTAGTTCATGCGACCCTGGAAATTATCTTGCAATGTGAAACACTGTCCAACCAATATTAGAAACCATAATAAGGGTTTTATATGCCAAACCAAATGTGCCCTTTGATTTGTGCAGAGAATGAAAGCAATAAAGTATTTAGAATTTGTTATTTACTGGAGATTCGTTATGTCCGATCTTTATCAAATACTCTTCACATCACTGTTCAGCAAATTGGGGTTTGATTATTCATTTTGGTAATATCAATTTTGACTTCTCAAATTTCCTATTCTTTGCGGGAATTTCTGATTTTTGGAGCAGAAAACTTCATTTCCTGAGCTTTGTGAATCGTTCATCTATAGTTCTTTTTTTCTCGTTCTAAATTTATGCCGTGTGTTCTCCAATTTGAAAGTAAAATTGTTGTTTGAATCTTGATAATTCATTTAACTTCAGTCTAAAACTGTACTTGATTGTGATTATTTCAAAAAAATTAGCGGATTGGTTGAGCAGCTTGGTAGCTTTCCCAATATTCCAAGATATTCTCAGTATTTTTTTAGGTTACAAATAGAAAATGGCAATTTGGTACCTAAGTTTTGTAGTTTCTTTTATTTATGCGAGGCTGAAAGTTGGAGTATTAGATGTATTACTGAATTGTTAGAGAAACCATGAAACATAATGGGGACACTAGTTCGCTACCCTGATATGTCTTCTGAAATCATATTTAAACTTTTCTCATGCTAACAGGAAGATGGATGGTTTTGCGAGTTTTATACAATTCTTTTTTCTTTCCCTGTATTTTCAGTTCTGATATTTTCTTTTTTCAGTTGATTACTCGTGGCAAATATGGACATCGATGTTGACCACTATGCTGTTTTGGGCCTGCCCTCTGGTGAGGAAGGTGGTAAGTTGTCAGAGCAAGAAATTAACAAATCTTATCGATCAAAGGCCAGGGAGTTGCACCCAGATAAGAACCGTGATGACCCAAATGCGCATGCTAATTTTCTAAAGCTTCAAACTTCCTACGAGGTTCTCAAGGATGAAAAGGCGAGGAAATTATTTGATGATCTTCTTCGAGTGAGACGGGAAAAGATCCATCGCCAGGGCCAACAAGATTCCAAGCGCCGCAAGATGATGTCAGATCTTGAAGAAAGAGAGCGATCTGCGTTTGCAGTGGACCCCAGCGTAAGAGCTCGAGAGGAGGAAGAGAGAATTACTCGAAAACTGAATGAGGAGATTGCTAAAATTCGCGCAATGCATGCCAGACAAAAAACAGCTGCTGCTCCATCCCCTTTCAAGAAAGATACAAAAGCAAAGGAAATGTATGGCACGAGCGGTGGAGGTAATGAATTGGATAAAGCAAAGATGCTTAAAGTTTTATGGGAGAAGGATGGTGAAGACTATACTGCACAGAGGCTTAGGAACATTTTTGAAAACTTTGGTTCTGTGGAAGATATAGTCATTAAGAGTTCCAAGAAGAAAGGATCAGCTCTCGTTGTAATGGCATCCGAGGAAGAAGCTGTGAGTTTGTTTACTTATCAGCTTATTTGATTATTTTGCTATTTATTTTGGTTTCTCACAGGGAATTTGTGTTGGCAGGCTAGTGCTGTCAGAAATGTGTTGGGCGATATTTCGAATCCTCTTCTGGTTTTACCACTTCAACCAATTACATCGCCGCCAGTTATATCGCCACCAGTTTTCACTCCGGAGAGAAGTGTACCTTCAGGCCCCAAATTGAGCGAATTTGTTGGTGCTGAACATAAGGCAAAAGAAGATTCAGTTCTGGAAAAATTGATGAAGGTTAGAAACTTTTCCTCTGCTTTCTGTGAATAATATTTAGTATTTTTGTAATCACTTTTTCCTATAGGTGTTAAATATTTGGTTGCTAATTATGTTAGAGCATAATATGCTTGGAATGACATCATAGGAAAAAGATATATGCATCTCTTTATTGGTGTCTTCTGTACTTGTATAGGGGAACGAGGAGGAGGCAGGGGTGGGGGGGGTGGGGGTGGGGGGTGGGGAGGCAGTGAGCGGGTGATTAGGAATTAAGTGGTTATCTGTTGTGAATAACATTTTAAATGTTTGTAAAAGTAGTGCCTTAAATTGTTGTGACGTCATTAAGCAAGGATACTCGCTATGGGCGTTGAGAAAGATGGTAAGGTAGTATACAGGTTGAATACCATGAACTTTGAACTAATTTTTGTTCACCTTTTCTTATGTTTATGATGACAGGCTGCTCAGAAGCAAAAGGATAGTGCTAGAAAGCTCGACGGGATGTAACATCGGGAAAAGATAGCTTTCAGAGAAGAGGTTATCTCTTCTGACTGAGCTAGTAATTTCGTTTCTTTCCACAATAGATGTCCTTAATATTTTGTGAAGAAAATTATAAGATACTCCTCTTGTGCTATACTCCTAACACCTGTATAAGTTTTTCATAGTTGATGGCAAAGTGTCGTGTGGCACTGATATGTTGCCTGGTTATATGTAGCATAGCTTATAGATCTTCGTTTGCATTTGTTTCTGGTGATTGGTTCGGATAAGATACTAGGTGCCTCTTTTTGAACGGCTTATCTTGTATTTGAACCTCCCAAAAAGTGCTGTTGTATGAAATATACAGTTATTTCGAATGTCCTGAAATCTTTTCTTCTTTGTTTCTTGTAGTTAGCTAAAACGTAGTAATTAGTAAATCAACGGGTTTATTGTAAAGGAAAGAGTCGTGAAGCCAGAATGTTTGCGTACAATTTCGATGCGAGACTGAGAATAACATTATTTATATATATGTTCACGTATATAAAGTTGTTTATATACTCATTCTGTCCAGCAAAAGGATATTTTAAGTGCGTAAATTCTTGCTGATATTGGTTACTAAATACCTATTTGAAAGTTGTCAACGAATTACTCGTTTTGATAAATAAAATTAATTCATAACAACAATGAGTTTCAAAAGTTATTTGCATTCGTATAATTCAACTCACGAGTCTCTTCCAGAGAATCCTTTTAGCAATTTTAAGCGAATAGAGAAAAAGTGGCAAACATCATCTAAGTCTCAACATTCCCCCTGCCACCATAACATAACACCAGTACAGACAGATATTTAGTTCCTACACACATCTGTGCAGAAAATTATCATCCTTGCTCAAACAAACCTGCACTTATTCTCCATACAAAAGAGCACTTATTCTCCGTACAAAACAATACACAATCATTCTAGTATATAATATGTCAATCTTGCTTTCATGCCAGCATTGCCAACAGCAAAAATTGCCATACATACACCAGTACCATGACCATGTATCCACGTTCGCCTTCTCCCATGTATTTCTCACTGCAATGTCAAACATTAGCAGTCCACAGAACCCTGCATAGCCATCATTCAAGTTATAAACTTCTTTTAAGACCAATTATAGGGATACTTGAGACTTGGTCTAACTTCAAAAACTTGTCACTAGCTTTGAACAATAGTTTTGAAACAGTGAGATTGTGATTAGACCAGAGCTCTTGATAACTAGATCAATTTATTCTCAAAGCAAAAGAAAGTCGCTGCTTACGTGATCGTGATAGTATAGCTTAATCAGTTGTATCTTCAGTTTGCAGCTCAGCTAAACCTGTGAGAAGTAGAGTCAAAATCTGGAAGATCAGAACTTACTGAAAATCTAAACCATCCCTTTCTCTCACTATACTTCAAGCAAGGCTGTAGAGCGAGTCCTATTAGAACTGCAACAAGACTAATAACAATAACTTTGAATGAAGCCAGGACCAAAACTACCAATATTAACAAGGTTGGAGGAATGCACATCATAATTGCTCCTACTGTTCCCAAAGGAACTTTATACGGTCTCGGTGCTTCTGGATATTCAATCCTTAGCTTGACAAAAGCTATAAACTCCATAATCATTCCAAAACAATACAAGAAATTTTCTGCAGCAACGATCTCTTGAAAACTCAACCATGAAAGAAGCACAACACCAGATGCAGAGAACAAAATGCCGACAAGGGGCGTCCCATACTTGGACCTCTTGGAGAAAGCGGCAGGAAGCATCCCGCGTTCCGCCATTCCAAGAAGTTGAAACGAGTCGCTACTCATTTCCGTAACAAACATTCCCATATTGGATAGCGCAGAAGCCCCTTGAACCCAAGATCTCAACCATACCCCTCCGAGAATTTTGGCAATATCCGAAAAATACCCATCGGTCCACATATCGCGATGAAGAGGAACAGCACCGGTTCCAATCAGAAGAGGGAAAAAGTACCCAAGAATGACCAAAATGAGGGCGTAAAACAGAGCCCTAGGAAGCGTTCTACCAGGATTCTCAACCTCTCCGGCTAACGTACTAATTGAATCCCAATAGTTCAAATTCCAGAACAAAGTATTCAAGTACAACCCCCAGTCCACATTGCCCAAATCAAGAACAAGCCAGCGAGAAGCATCTATTTTCGGTATAGCTAAAAATCCCATGAACACGAAAGGAAGCAAAGAAAACACTCCTAGCAATATAGCAATCCACCCGACTATAGTTAAGCCCCTATAGTTCATATAAGTTAGCGCGACGGTCAAAACAAGAACCGCGATCATTCTTGGAAAGCCCTCGGCTATAATCGGCACACCCGATTTCAAATAATCCAAGAACAGAACAGGGTAAAGTGCATTATCAATAACTCCACTCAACCACTTCACCCAACCTTGCTGAAAACCCCAATAAGGACCTAAGGCCGACGAAACCCAAACAACATATCCTCCATTTTCGGGGAACATTGTACCTAATTCAGCTGTCACTAATGCTTCTGGCACACTCCACACTAGTGGAAATAGCAAAAAACCGAGCAACGCGAGAAGGGGACCAGCGGCTCGAACACTATCTTCCACACCGAATGGACCACCGGATACTTCGTAAAATATTAGAAAGACAAGAGGGATTATCGAAACTTTAGCAAAGTTTTCTAATTTGGGAGATGAGATTCCATCTTCCAAATGTGTGTATTCAGCATTGTGGGTATCTGCCATATTGATTTTTGTTGGCACCTTTTTTTCCTAAATGCAACAAGAAGATGATAAAATTGTGAAAATACTAATGGGTCAATAGCAATAAACAAAAAGATAGATTCTTTGAAGAAATGTGATCAAAATATTTTCTTCATATTCACAGCACAAATTGCCAACAGAAACAAAATAAAGACTCTTCTTTTTGCAAAAGAAAAGAAAGTAATTGCCATGTCTAGTCATACATATATGAGCATTATTGAAAATGACATTCAAAAAGTGATAATTAAACAAATATACTTACTTGATATTCTTGCAATATATTAATGCAATGCAGAGAGATATTCAAGAAAGCTAAAACTATGAAAGTTTGAAGGAATGGCGGAGCTGCTGATGTAGAGAGAACTGAAGTGTCTTCACGAGTGGTTGCCACGTGTCTTTCTCATGTGGAGTTTAGCGGTTCAATGATCTGTACCTACGTAAGTAGAGTTGTCGGTCCAAGGAAATTGCCATTAGTGGTCCAAATCCTAAGATTATGGAAGTTATATTAATGGGCCTGTTAGAGGGAGTTTGTTTTCAAGATTGGATGTTTAGAGAGCCCAATTTGTGGAGAGGAGCCGAAATGTAACATTTCAAGCCTGCTATTTTGATTTCATTTCTTTGGTATGAAAATTGAGGATTGAAAACTTGTGAAGGAAAATAGAGCAGGAGTACTTCTAAATTTCGTTGAAGTAAGTTGGTGGTTATCAAGAAGTTAAGTAATTGGGTAACTATTACATATAAATTGAATGTTAGATCTGTAGAAAGAAAAACAGGTTTCATACTATTATATATATGTTTGTTGAGGATGATTAAAATTGATCATCAAATGAGTAATGATCGAACTTATAATTATATATAATATGTGTGTGTGGAATGTTTGAGTTTGATTTAGATTCATGAACGTGATACAAACCGGCATAATTGAGGCCTTGGAATAGGCATTCTGTATCAATGGAAAAGAGAGCAACGTACAAAATCCTACTTTACACAAAGGATTTTGAAATTCAACAGTGTTTGGTGATGAACGTGTACTTCTGTTTATTGACGAGATTTCACCATCTCCCTCTAATAAAGCCCGAGGAAATATGACAAGCCCCCTAAATTCCTACACATATCAAACGCTAAGTCAAACATCAACCCCAGTTGCTGAAAAAACAAGGGAAATAAACAAAAGAGTACTAGGATACATTAGCTGATTAGGCTCAGCTCATGTTTAGTTAAACAAATTCCTCGACTCAATCTAGTTATTAGATCAAAAAAGAAACCATAATCAGCATAAAGAGTAAAATCCTGGATCGAACTGGAGTACGTAGTAGTAATGAGTTTCATATTTCTTCTTCGGGTATGGTTTGAAGCATAGGCCTCCAATATTCACCACCCCTCATTCGTCGTAAAAGCTGCCTTCTCCTCATCAAATTCAGCCGCTGCTCAAACGACAACGAGGAGGAGCCGCCGCGGCTATCTCTAACCGCCTCCTCCAAAATATGACGCATCAAATCACGTTTTCTAACAGTACTAATCTTCATTCGTCTTGACGATCCTCTCCCCACGCATTGCGTAATCGCATTCAGAATTTTGCTAGCCACTGTCTTCTTCTTCATATATCTGGATTCTCTTCTCGGCATAAACATTTCTTCTGCCATCTATCTGTTATCTTCTCTGCGGTACCACCTTTTATGTTCTCTGCGCTGTTCGTTCTATGTATTTATAAGTGCCAATTATTTATTTATTTATTTATTTAGTTGTTGATGCTTTATTTCAACTCCTTAATTTATATTCAATCTTGACTTCAGGAGCTGACTTCTCTTGTGATTGTTAGTTTAATTAAGTTTGACTTGCAAAGTCTTTGTGCCCTTGAATTTTTAAGTTAACAAAACACTACTATACTAAGTACAATATTAACCGAGTTTATAAACTTAACCCAAAATCGAAATTACGACCGAGAGTAGACGTATTAAGTATTGAATTTAAGTAATGCCATTGAGATTGAATGAGGATCCGTTAAACAAGTTCAATATAGTTATGTTACATCACTTATAATGAATAACGATCTTATAGAATCTGCATTCTAACTCATTATTGTTGTCAACTTTTTAATGTTCTTTTTTTGGTGCAATCTCATGTAGCTAACGAACGCTCACATGCAAATCCAAGATTTGCGGTGAGCATCAAATCAGATTATGTTAGGTTATATACCGTTGTTGAGATAGGCAGATATATAGCTGATTTATCTTGTTAAATACGTACAATGATTATGTCCCAATAAATAGAGATTCTTGAAATTAAATACGTGATGAATGATATATGTTTTATACCATTATACTATGATCATATGATTTACTGGTATGTAATTTGATAGGTAGTATCAGATTGATGGATACAATATATCTGAGATGGTTAATTTGTTCGAGCAACCTGCGTAGTCAAAACGAATAAATTTTCACTTAACAATAATCACGAGTTTTACAAATTAAGTTTGAATGATAATTAAATAGCTAGGTTGCAAACCGTCCACAAGCAATATATTTTAGAGGTGGGTGAGAGATATTGGGGCGGTTATGTTTTCAGTTCGTTGAACAGAACAACATTGTCAAAATGGTTGAGATGCTTACAGCCTGTTAATCTCAAATTAATGCTCATTCTATAATATTAATTCCTTATCCAGTTATATTTGATCAGTTTGATACTTTCGAAATGGCACGATCGGGTTGACTAAATTATATAGTTGCAAAATTAATCAGCTATACTATAGCTTACCTAATAGGAAAATAATTATTTGTCAAAATAACTTGTCCAAATATTTAGTTCTCGTAAGTCTGCTGATAAAAAAAAAAAAAAAAAAATTAGTTCTCGATAAGTCAGACCGACCTAACCAATTGGATTAAGCAATTGCGATAAAGTTTACTCGACTAATTAAATGTTGTTTTAGTATAATTAATTTGGGTTTTGTGGCTAAGCGGCAAATGAGATTTATTGTTATGCTATTATATATGGGAGATGATATATAAAGAGCAATTTTTTATTGTTTACTATTATACCCTCTTCATATTAATAGTTTAATTTATTTTCCTTGTATTACTTGTCATTGATTAGCACAATCTATGGAAACATAATCAAAACACTAATCTCTTCAATTTATGAAATGGAAATATTATCTTTCTTTATATAAAATTTATAAAAAGATCACGTGAATAAATTATTTAATTAAATTAGAATTAAGTATCTAAAATCAATTATGTATTAAGTATTTTCATATTACATATTAAGAACAAGAAAAAGTTTAATAACATAATTTTAATATGACTAAATTAAACAAAAACAGTGGGAAAATTTTACAATTCATGTTTAATTGTTGAGAACACCTCACACTCAACCATAATTGCTCAAAGCAATTCAGTTTTTAACTCTCCTATCATTCTCTCTTTTTGGTAATATTAGATGTAAGCAAATTATTTGTTCTAACCGCTAGCAGCAGCACTGACCTTCCAATTTGTAGTGTGGAATTGTGTTGAACAAAAGAACAAAGATAAAAAAAAATTGTGATTAAAACAAGAATGCGACGAGAACTTAACTATTAGTATAATGTATATGCATTAACATGTGTATTTTTAGACAATCATAAATTTAATTCACCACAAGTTTTCACCAGAAAAGTTTGCCGAATTTTTTTTTCTAAAGTTATCCAGTCGTAATTACAGAAACTAAATTTTAAAGAAATTTGTCAAGAAATAGAATATTAATTTAATTACATTTGTTAATATTCATTAACTATTGTTATAAAAAAAAAAGATAATCTTTCCAATTCATAAATTGGAGAGATGAGTGATTTTGATTATGTTTTCATAGATTGTGCTAATCATTAACAAGTATTACAACTTACAAGGAAAATAAATCAAACTATTAATATGAAGAGGGTATAATTGTAAATAATATAAAAAATTGTTCTGTATTAACGAATTTTGCTCTGTATATATCATCTCCCATTATATATATTTTAAGTGATGATTTTAGTGGAACAAACTATAAGCATTGGTTTTACTTTTATGTCGTTTATATGTTAATATTTTGTTCGTCTGAACGTAACCTTTAAAGGCTAATAACTATTTTTATATCATGTACCCTTGTGAAGAAATCAACCACATGCAGTATTTAAGTAAACTAGTGACCGCGAGATTCAAACATAATACCTATTTTTAGCCTAGTTTGATTATCACGAACGATCAATTTACGTTGCTATATATTTATCTTTTGGCTTCTAATAGGTAGCATATAGCATTTATTATTTATTTATATTTTACCAAAAACGAAAGCACTTTTTTATAGCCCTGGCCCTTGTAGAATGTAGATATATACTATCAGGGCAAATTGGAATTCTAGTCCTTTATATAACTTTAAGATAGTGTCAAAATTAGTCTTAACTTTTTTTCTTAACTTGCAAAAATAGGTCTTTACTTTATTTTTACTTCTATTTTAGATACTACTTTATTTTTATGAATTTATTTCAATCTTCAAAGTAACAATTAGTAATTTTTTCTATCTAGCCCTTTCAAAAAGAAAAAATCACCACCTGAAAAATATGAAGGAATTTTAACAAATTGCTTATTAGATGACCAAAAAAAAATCAGAAAAAGTATATATCAAAGACTAAAACATATATAAGAAAAATTATGTATTGCTAACAAGTAACAACTAAAGATAAATGATCACATTAAAGTTATAAAACAAAAAATGACTAAAATGTAATACAAACTGCTACCTCATCTCAAAATGAAACTCATTTTCAGTTCTTATTCCAATATCTCAGTCCAATCAATTATCATTTATCCCTCAACTACAATAATACATGATTAATATCTCATCACAAACCTGCTAATAGTCTGGTTTGATACTGAAGCTCCATAAATCTCATAATTTCTCTAACAAGCATACTCGAACAAGACCCAACATACCTTCCACAAACCTCCCCATCTTTCACAATCAAAAAAGTGGGTGCCTTAACAACTCCAAATTCTCTCAACATCTGCACACAACTTTCATTTTCATCACCAAACACTCTTGCAAACACAAACTTACCAACCATCTGTCTTGACAATTCAAGAACACTAGGATATACTTTCACACAAGGATTACAATTCTTCATGCCTATATAAAGCAAAATCGGCATATGATCGAACTTGTGAAATTCGACAAGTTTTTCTAAATCTTTCTTGCAGTGCAACTGAACCACGTAATTAGAATTATGGTTGTTTCCATAGTACGATATGCTGTTGCGAAGCTTTTCGTGTTGAAATCCGGCTTGTTTGTGGATTTTCTCTCTGTTTCTGTAGAACACAAATTGCGGAACTTCCTTGATATCCTCTCTCGTAAATAGGCGCCTCGTTTCCTCTGACTCGTTAGCCATCACACGGAGGAACTTGACTTCATGACTTGAATCTCTGAAAATTTCCTCCATGAATTGAAGTATTTTGTCATTATACTTACAACGACTAGTCGAAAAATGAGCAATTACTAGCTCTTCATTGGAAAACTGAAGAGCCTCGTCGAATTCCTCCATGCAATGAACTTCATGGATCTTATTCGCAGTTTCCGTGATTTTGACATCATGATAAAGGTTTGACCTTTCTTTAACTAAGCTGTATTTTTGATCATTTGCTTGGAATTTCGGAGGTGAAAGTTTAGTTTTACTAACGGGAGGGCGGGCGAAAGTGTGCGACGATGATGAAACAGAGTCTTTGCAGGCGAAAACAGATGCGAAAGAGTAATATAAACACGACGTTCTTGCAACTGTATCCATGATCATATATAGAGATATAAAAAAGGAAATTATACAGCTAGCTGATCAAGAAAGATACAATTATGTTGGCAGTAGAGCTATAAACCTAAGGAGGTTTGGTAGTGATCAAAGGCCATATATATATATATATATATATACCTTTTGATTCTTTGCCAAAACTGTTTGAATTGGGGAAAGCAATACTATATAAACTTCCATTTGGTTTTTGCAGTTTATATATATGCTTACATTGGATCGTTTTATGACATATATAGGCACTTAATTAGTTCTGTAGGACTTTGTAGCATAAATCCACATGACTATAGCAGATTCCTATTAATTCAATAAAAGGTGAGAAACCATTGAATGAAGTAGATGCATGCATGCACAATTATGAGAAGCTTCTTTTAGTTCCAACTACACACATGCAATTTAATTATATTGTTATCGATCTGCTCTTTCTTCTTTCATTATTTTCTTTTTCTTTACGTTAATTTTTTATCAGATGACATGATCGATTCTGAGCCTCTTATAAAGACAGTTATCACGACTTATGCAGCTGTTGCACCTATATAATGTGGTGCAAAGGGATATATTTGTTTCTTTACAAAGTACTTAAGGCTCTAACTCATGATGACTTTCATCACGTCAATGAAATAAACTGACTAATTCTAAGTCAAGGGGTCGAGATACTCAACGTTGAGATTTGATCATACACTACTATTGACATATAGTTTAGTACCAAAACCCTGCAATTATAAGGACTTATTGCATTATGTAATTTTTTCGTTATTCACCCACTGACACAAAGGGTGGGTATGTAAAATGTAAAAAAAATTCTTTTTTCTTCTAAAAATAAAGTGGTCACGTGAAGACATGAAATGTGAATATCAATGCATAATAGTAACCAGTGAATTATTAATTGTTTAATAAGCAGCAGGATATGGGTGTCAAAAGCAATCAATTGTTTGCTAGCATTTAGGTCAGAAATTTAATTTTGTTCACCCGAAGACTAAATTATTAGCCAAGCTAGCAATTGCAAGGTTTTAAGTTTAGCCACCCAGCCACATGTATGCACTGGTGAGATATGCCTAACCTACTTAATTACCAACAAATTAAGTCGAGCCAAAATTTACAATAATGATTTTGACCGTACCCTACCTTAAACGAGTGTATAACGTATTCAAGCGGGAAACTGCTCTTCCCTTGTAGTTAGCTAATCAAGAATTAATATAATATTTACACTTTTTTGGTTGTGTATGTAAAATTCTTGACTATACTAAAATTAGTCCAGATGCCTATGTTTTGTACGGTGTGCGTTACGGGAAGATTGTACTGAGTCCTTCCATCATTCCATGTAGCTAAAATTTTCTAACATATTATTCAAAGAATTGTGAACTAAATATATTATTAGTTACGGTTATAAAGTTTAATAGATAAGAAGCCGAGGCTACAAAATGTATCGCAAACACTTTTTCTATGCATGTTAATATTTTTACTAAAAAAGATTTACAACTCGTTAAAACAAAAGCACTCTTTACAATTGAAAATTTTTGGCACGCGGTCTCCGCGTGTTCCTCGATTGTATATATATATATATATATAGTGAGGCGTTTATAAGGACTCGAATACGCCTCAGCTTGTGGATTGGTTCTTTCATCATGTAGCTTTTGGCTAGTAGTGATCCCTTTCAAATTCTCCCACTGGGGGAAAATGCGAAAAACCCTTTTGAGATTTTGAAAACCTGCACAAAACCCCTTGTGGTTTGTAATTGTCTAAACTTCCTTGTGGTTTTTTAAACTCTGCATAGAATTCTCTAATTTTCACAAAACTCTCTTGTGATTTCATAAAATTTTGTACTGAACTCCCTTGTGGTTTCATAAATAAAGAATTTTGTGCAGAATTTATGAAACCAAAAGGGGGTTTTAGACAATTAACAAACTACAGGAATGTTTGTGCAAGTTTTGAAACCACAAGGGGTGTTAGGTAGATTTCCCAGCAATCCTAGGCTCCTCCCTTCGTAATGTTTCTTTTCCCCGTATTTTTCTTTTTGTAGCCTAACTTCTTTGCTTTTGTTTGTGCACATGCATATACGCAGGGGCGGAGCTAAGATTTTTTTTCACTCTGACTACTTATAACTTAAATAGATAAGGTAGAAATAAAAATAAACTGAAATATAAAATGTTTGAAGTGCAATGAGAAATATTCGATGCTCGATACAAAGAATAAAAACTATATATCATTAAAAGAAACGAACGAAAATATTAGTTTTGCTAACTCCCCTTTTTGTTTGTTTGATATTTTTTTCTAAAACAAAGTAAAAGACGATAAAATAAACAAACAGTTATTTTTTTCTTTCCCTAATGTCCATGAAACATCTCATGAGCATAAACTAGGTTTTTGCGTAGTTTCACCTTTAAGTCCCACAATGAAAGAAAATTAAAAAGGAGTTGGGCTTAAATGCACAATAACCATCATGAATTCTTTCACTGAAAAATAGAAAAAGTGAAACCCACTTTTTTCTGGCAAGTTGCACATTAAAGTGTATCAAAATTGAACATAAAGAAAATAATAATGTAGGTTCTATCTAACTTTTAATTGTACAGTACTAGGGCTGTGCGTTTTGATTAAATCGAATCGAACCGATCATAACATTCAAGATCATTCGATTCTGGTTGTGGAAAACTAACAATCAAAATCAAATCGTTTGAAACGATTTGATTCGATTTAAATCGTGTCGATTTCGATTCGATTTGATCCGATTTCGATTATGCGCCTTTTATTTATTGTATTTTTAATTTCAAAAAATAAGCAATATAGCGCTTTGAATATGCAATTAAAACTAAAGAAAATATGTATGGAACAATAGAAAAATAACGTACACTCTCTAATTGAAAATTCACAATTTAAAAGTGATACTTCTACTCAATTCAACAAAATTCACAAACATAAAATATTAACTCCAAACATAATTAAACATAACAGAAATTAAGTAACACTTCAAAATTCATAAATATTCAAGACACATCATTAAATTTACTATGTTCTATACAATATATTAAAAATAACATATAGATATGGTTTTCGATTCGATTCGATGATCGATCCCTAAAATCAAAAATCGAATCGAAGCGAGTTTCGATTCTTTTGTGAAAACCAAAGATCGGATCGAAAATTTGATTCGATTTTTAAATCCGATCATTCGATCGATTTCGAAACGATTCGATCGATTCGATTATGTTTGCACACCCTTATACAGTACTATGTTAAGAATTAAGTTAAAAAAGAGATTGCAAAGGATAAAAGCGTCAAACCCCTTATATTATAGGGGTGTAGCGATTTGCCCCCTGAATTTTATTTTTTTTGGCAATAAGCCCCCTCTACTTTGGATAAATAAGCACTTCTCCTCAACTATTGACCGGGAAAAATAATTTGTTCTGATCGATTTTTCGGCCAATTTTTGCTGAAATTCGAAACTTGAACATGATGGTTCATCACTATTTAACCTCATATTCAATAAAATGCCCTTTTTTTACTTCAATTTTTGTTATATTTTCTGAATTTTCAAACCTAATTTTTGATAATCTAAACTAGTAAGAAAATATAAGAAAAATCGAAGTGAAAAAATGGCATTTTATTGAATTTGAGGTTATATAGTAATTAACCCTCATGTTCACATTTCAAACTCCGACAAATATTCGATCAGGGCAAAAAGTCTTGTTTATCCATAATATAGAGGGCTTGTTGCAAAAAAAAAAAAAAAAATTCAAGGGGCAAATCGCTCCACCCCTATAGTATAGGAGGTTTGACGCTTTTATCGTATTAAAAATGTAGAAAGTCCACGAGAAGTGGTTGATACTGATATTAGTACATTTAAAAAACCAAAATAACAGTACTTAAGATAGTATAAGAATTACAGATAAAAGGAAAGCTGTTATTTTCGTTTTTTTAATGCAAAAGGAAAAAAATGGTTTATATAAGAATATGGAAGAAAGTCAACTCAACAAGGGGTTGGGTTGGTGGCTGTGGGTGTTAGGTGGGTAACCATGCAGGATATCAAAAGCACGTGCATGGCACATTCTTCAAGTTAGATAAAAATCAGTACAAAAAATATAATAAATATTTGGGCGCAAAGATATTTTTGTTATAAGAATTCATAAAATTCCATTTGATTGGAAAACCAAAAGCTGGCGTCAATGTTAGGCAGAATGTCTCAAGTTTAATTATAAAACATTAAGTTAGTTTTAATTAAGTATTTGCACGTAACGAGAGCATATCTCGTAATTTTCGAATTAGGTTTGCACCTTTCACGTGGGCAACTAATTAGAAGGCAACTTAGAAGTAAGAACTCATTCATTCTAGTTAGTTATGACTTGTGCGGACCAGAAACAATTGAAGTAGCAAAGTGTTACAAAACAATTGAAATGTAAATTATAGTGCAAAAAAAAAAAAAAAAACCCACAATTCTAAAAGTTCCATATAATTTACTTTTTAGGTTCGTTAAATTTTTTTTAATCAAGCAAAAGTATGTATAAAGCAGTGATTTAAAAACCTATATGAATTAAAATATTAATAAGCACTTTTAGACGCTCCATAGTACTGTTTAATACATAAATATATTTTTTCATTATTTTAACCTTAAAAACAATGACAGTGAACCGTTGCAAAACACGAATGATCAAAATGTAAGAATTCCATATATAATAATACATAAGTAGTTAAGAAATTGATTTGTATAATGGGAGAGAGTAGTGTGTCGTTAAGTGTCAGCTTAGAATAAAAGAGAAGAGGCAGTTACGTTGACGATAGTGTAAGAATGGAGAACTGGGCTAAACTGAGCCACCTCTTTGTGACGGTGTTTCTCGCTAACTTCGCCGAGTTAATATTGACTCCGGCCATTCCTGACGTCACTTTGTCGGCGGTTTGTCCCGGTCAAGAGGAGTGCTCCGCCGCTATTTACCTCACCGGCGTTCAACAGGCGGTAACTTATTCATTCATATTAATATTGCCTATGTGTTTTCTATTCATGTTATTTAGCTTAGATTAAATGATTACATTTCCTCGGTAATCAACTTATATACTACTTAATGTGTCAACAGAATTAAGTCAATGATTTTTAGTCAAAATTCGCCTTGGGATGCTAATATACTTTAGTATACTTTAGATATTAAATGGAAATGGTTACTTAGATCTATTTAGAAGCAGCGATAATTTGACGACAAGAATCTAATTAAGATGTATCATGTATAGCAGTTTCTTGCCTGCAATAATATAATCGATATTTCCCTAAGTTCCATCGTTTCTCCGAAGATTACTTTTCTGTTTCGTTTAGCCATGCAGTAGCTTCTTTTGCACAGTTATAGCATGTACATTCCGAATCTCAAATATGCTCAGATTGGTTAAATTGAGATGTATCTTTGTTTTGGTTTTGCATTTCTTTTTCTTCATAATTGGATGTGTAAGTGACATCAAAGGGTACTGTCCTCGTGTGCCTGGCTGGATGTGCTTCCGTTTATTTCAGTTGGGCACGTTGAAAGAATCAGCCGCAATTCATGCACTCATTCGATCGTGAATCAGCTTAATTCAGTCCAAACCACTATGATAAAAACTATTGCGTGTAATATACTTTGAAATGGCCTCTTAGATCATCTTATTAAAATTGCAGGTTTCAGGAGTAGGATCTGTGATCATGATGCCACTGATTGGGAATCTGTCTGATGCTTATGGTCGGAAACTTATGCTGACTATCCCATTGGTTCTTGCCATTATCCCATCGTGTACGTGATGCTCCACAGTTTTACTTACTTTAAGTATTCATTCGGGGCTCCGATAGGGCTAGTGTTCCTAGCTATCAATTAAAAGAAGTTCTAAGCCTACCGTGGCAGCTCCAGACATTGATGTATTATCGCAATCCGTTAAAACTTGATTCGAACAACACCAAGATTCCAGTTGTGCGTTTTTTCCAAAAACAACTCGTAATGTTCAACTGTTTTATTGAAATTCATAAAGAGAAAACTCATCAACTTTTTATAGTTAAAGCATTTCTGTGTCTAGTTCTGATGCAAGTAATGCTGCACTATATCCTTTTATTTGTCCTTAATTTCCTGGAGCATCATTAGATAGCCATTTTTGGGATTCTTGCAAGCCTTAACTTCTGATTTCCATTTAGTTTAGTTAGAGCGGTCGCATGTGCCGTTGAGGTGCGCGGATGCACCAACTTGTTTGATCTCTAAACATCTTCTGTTTTAATAATTCTATCGAGCCAGTGTCATATGAAATTAGTACCAGTCGGTTGAATTCCAGCTTATTTGTCATGCTCTTCTATCAACAATCCCAGTATGGTCATATATCTATATATATCATTGAACTCATAAGCCATGGGGGAGAATGATACCAAGACAAAACTCATGAATATAGCTTCACACTAATTGGTGAAAAACATATGCAGTGATATTGGCTTGGAAGAGGACAAAAAACTTGGTATATGCATACTATGTTATCAAGACTTTAACTTCCATGGTTACTCAAGGTGGAGTTGTGGGCATTGCTCTTGCTTATTTGGTAATTCCAACCTCATGAGTTTAAACTCAATGTTATTACATCTGTTGAGCATCGTTCTTCTATTTGCAAGCCACACGGCCTTTTATTATATGTATTATTATGTATTATAGGTATCTTTGTACCTTAATCCTGTATTTTAGCTCCACAAAGTTTAATGTAAGTTGATAATTCCATTAACATGGAGTAAACTGTTGATTTTTGAATTTATTTTCATAGGCTGACAATGTATCGGAAAGAAAGCGTGTCGCTGCATTTGGAATCTTAACAGGTGTAATTTCCGCTGCATATCTTGGTGGCACTTTAGCTGCTCGTTTACTCTCGACCAGTCAGATATTTCAGGTCTCTCCTCTTCTGTCATTTCATCTTCCTGTTTTCTCCTCAGGACAATTTCTCGGCTAAAGAAAGCTTGACTCATTTTTTTGGATAACGTAGTGATTCATTTTATTCAGGTTGCAACATGTGTATCTGTAGTTGCAGCTATATATATGGGAGTTTTTCTGAAGGATACAACTCGACATGTTGATTCTTTGAATCAGCCTTTCTTGAAGATGATGGAAAGCAATGGAGATAGTTGTGAGGCAGTAGAGAAGATTGATCCAATTAAGAAAATTCCATCTCCAAAGGATATATACCGTTTGCTTAGGAGTAGGTATGGTGATACTTGTCGTTCAAGTTCTTTAGTTAGTAATATTGTTTCTTTCTTCCATTCTTTGTTCGTTCTTTCTGTTCATGTCAGGAAAGGTTTAAAATATAAATATACTCATGTAGTAAGAGATCACTTTGTCAATAACCATAAAGGCCACACATGAATGTTGGTCTCTTAATGTTTTTTCAATAAAACAGAGCCGATAAATGTTATCCCGTTACCACTTCTGACGTCTTAATTCCGATTAGTTTCTCATATATGAAAGTCACTTATCAACATATTAAACTATTCATTTGCTAATGCTAATAACCTTTACAATATCTTTCTCATTTCTCGTTTACAAAAATGATAGGAAATTCCATATCTTAATCCACTTGTTACATACTGCAGCGTCACATTTTCATTAGCAGCTTTTGTTGCTTTCTTCAATAGCCTTGCAGAGGCTGGTCTTCAAGCTTGCTTAATGGTATCCTCTATTTCTTGAGCATGTGAATTTATTTATCATCCTCAAACAAGTTTCTCAAATGCAGCAACATATGTTTAATCTGGTGAAACATTTACTTTTGCAGTATTTCTTGAAGGCACGCTTTCACTACAAGAAAGACCAAATGGCTGATGTATTGCTTATTGCGTATATTGGAGCCACCGCATCAAATGTATCTTCTAATGACCTATTTCCAATATGCATTTCACACTTCTATCTTTAGACTCATTTCTTCATCTCAGGGCATCAATCGAGTATTTTGGTTTGGCTTTGCAGATGGTTTTCATGCCTTTGGTAGGTCCTCTTGTCGGGGAGGAGATATTGCTATCTTTAGGACTCTTTGCTGGATTCTTAAATGTACGTGAGTTCCCATTACTTTGGACAATGTTTTGCATATAATTTCTGTTTCAGTCGAGATGATAATTCATTGGTGGCACTATTTCTAATGTTGGCTTTCTTGTATTGTTGCAGATGTTCTTTGACAGCATTGCATGGGCAGCTTGGGTATGCTCACGAACATTGATGAATGCAATTTTGTTCCTTTCTCATTTATTGTATATATAGTGCTGGAACATATAGGACATGCTGTCATTGTTCATTTTATCTGTAGGTACCATATGCTTCAGCATCAACGGGTATTTTCCTTTTCCTAACATCCCCAGCTGTGAGTTAAAAATAATCGATGTAATCTTATATATGATTCTCATCTCTTTTTGTCACAAAAAATATTGCTGACTTTGTCGAATGCTTTTCTGAGATACAGTTAAGAAGCATTATATCAAAACAAGTTGGACCTAACGAACAGGTAATTACCTTTACACATCTGTGGATCCATATATTTAGTTAAGATTATCACGTACCTCTGTGATATCCCACTAAAAGTTACAGAATTTTGTTTTTCAATGTTTGTCAATAATTGGAATTGCCCAGGAAACATTACACAGTTAGCCATTGATTTATTTATTTTTCAACATTTTGCGGAAATATTGATCCTTTATTCTTGTCATATTATAGGGACTCGCACAAGGATGTATAATGGGTGTAACAGCATTTGCAAATGTTATCTCACCATTGATCTATAGTCCTCTTTCAGGTGATATAAATTTTGGACACTTACACCCAGTGAGGTTTATGCATGTTTTCTTTGTCAATCCAGTAAGATCCCTTGAGAGAATAGTATAATAGTCTCGCCTAATGTTTCAATTATCAAACAAATACCTCTTAAAGTTGGAAAATGTTACAGATAAAACTTCTATTTACCATGGCTTTAAAGTTTGAGGGATTCTCGAATATTTGTTAAAATCTTGTAGTAGGTATTTGTGATTAGACCAAAACTTGTCATGGATAATTAGAAACTAGGTAGCTAGGCACACTGTATTCCAAACTTGGGTCCTAACTCTGGTAATTCATTTTCCAGCTTTATTTTTGTCTGAGAAGGCTCCATTTGATTTCAAAGGTTTCAGCATCCTGTGTGTTGGACTTGCTTGGGTAAGAACATTCATCCCCGCATCTTCTAACCTCGCAACAAATGCTATCTGATCATGTACAAACTTCTCCGTGCTAATTATGCGTATTATTTCGTGCAGCTCGTGGGCTTCTTTCTGAGTATAATGATAAAAGCTATTCCCCTCGTTTCGAAAAAGAAAGACGGGAACGAACAATGCCCCGAGGCCTAAGTTGTTTTATAGTGAGATGGATATAGTAATTATAGCCATGCATTTATCAGGCTTCCTTTGAAGAGAACATTAACAAGAATTCCCACCGGAACATTGAGAACTTATACACTTAAACACACTCCAATCTCCCGAACATATTGAGATCGAGTTTTAATGTAAGATCTCGGTAAATACGTCATAGCAGATACTGCCAAGTCCCTTGAGCATGGCAAATGAAACATTTTGCTAAGATGCAATTAATGCAATACATTCAGTTGTTGGAATATATAGTACACAAAATCACAAATGTTTGTAACGTTGCTTTAGGATCATTCGTCGATGTTGTTCATGATTAAGTTAATAAATGTGGATGGATTGATGTTTACGTGTTCTGTTAACCTCGCTTAATTTTCCTTCCGCCGATCTCACTGATATTTAAGTTCACTCTTATCTTTTGGGATGATGTTCTTATTGGTTTTCTCTTATATCTCGTCTGGTTCTTAATTTTTACTATCTTCTTACAATTTATGCAGTGTAGCACCTGGAAACCTGTGTATATCGAGGCATACATAAAAAATATGATGATTCTTATCCAGATCATGAGTTTCTAATAGAAATAGTAGCTGTAGTGTATAACAATGAGGTGTTTTGGCTTAGGTTAGGTTTATGAAGATCTTGTGAATAATAAAATTTGTTTTATTAAAATGTTTTGAATATAATTATACCATGTATACATACATTTTCCTTTTCAGAACAAGCACACAACTCAATAACATAACAAATTATAACCACGAAATGTGTAAATAAATTTATACGCCTCATTCACATAAGAAACATCCATACTTTATAGGAGATCATATAAGAATATTAATTAAAGTGAAAGCTAATAAAAATATAGTAGTCCACAATGGTTGGCCGGTAGCAGTATATTTATGGTGGCAAAAACACATTTTTGCGATGATTTAATTTTATTAATTCTCGGGTAAGAAAGTGGATAATTAAACTATAGAAAGTCAACAAGGGTTGGCGGACATGGGAGTTCGTTGGGTAGGTACGCGGGAGAATTAATAAGTATGCAAGGCACAATGATATTCAATTTCGATAATACTTTTTACATTAACTTAATTATAGGTTCAGTGCATAGATCTGTTACAGAATCTTTTTTAAATGTCTAGAAATTTATTTGAATACCCATAAAGTTCCACTAGATAGGACCACATAAGGCAGTTGTGGTAAACTTTTACGCAGTATAATTAAAAACATTGAATTAGATTTATAAAATGAAGAAAGCATATTTCATTTTGAAAATTATCTTTCATCCTCTCGGTAGAAAGTGAAGGAGAAGCATGACTGCATGAGTGAAGCTAATATATAATTAATTAATTACCAAAAATGGAAGCTAATATACAATTTCAGTCAAATGGAGTGGATAGTATGAACTACATAAAAAGCTAGTTCAATCAAATATATAAATTCTCTTTATTCTCTAATTTTAGATAAATAAAACAGTGATTTTTAGTTATTTGAGTACCACAACGTCTCGTGTTGTCTAAAGGTTTCCTTGTACCCTCATTCCTCGTAGTCAAAACTAATTCCTTTTAAATTAAGAGTTTAAGTCGTATTAGTACAAATTCGTGATATATATGACTCAACAATATTGACCGATTTTTTTTCTTCGTATTTTATCTTTGATATGTGCTACTATTGTGCTGTAAATATTTATACTTTTCACCCCTGAATGTTTCTTATTCTGCGTGTAAATTTAACGTGAGTTGTCTGTTCAACTAGTCTTGTGATCTTTTAAACATGATGTCGCTTAAAAATCAAATATTTAAGACATCTCGTAAAATTTCAATCTTATTTTTCCAATATAATCAATTTCTAATGAACTTGCTTTAACAAAGAATGATTCCATATACTGGTGGTTGATAGTTTGAAAATGTTTCCATTCACCTCTCCTCGTTAGTTCAGCTGTGTTAAAGCTCATTAATTGATCTATTAAATATTATTGGTTTTACAGAAAATGTATAACAAAAGCAATAAACATGTATGCAAAATAAATACAATCAATAAATAAATATACGAAATTATTCTAAAAGTACTTAGCTGTTGACTATCAAGCAAACTAATCCAAATTTAACCGTATAACTAGAATGACAAAACTTTCAAAATACTCTATTTGATACAAACTAAACAAGAAGAGAAGCAATGGTAAAATGAATCACGCATTAATTAACAACCTTTCCAAACAACAACGAAATATAAAATTAGTTTATTATCTATGAAAGAATAAGTAGTTGTTGAGTTCATATATATTTTAAGCTGCACATGGAAAGAGAAGAACGCAGTTCGGGAGAAAAAAGAAATGGAGAAGTGGGGTAGATTGAGCCACATGTTTGTGACGCTCTTCCTCACAAACTTCGCCGAGTTGATATTGATTCCGGTGATTCCTGATGTCACTTTGGAGGCGGTTTGTCCCGGAAAAGACGAATGCTCCGCCGCATTTTACCTCACCGGCGTTCAACAGGCGGTAATCACACACTATTTCTCTATTTCTTTGTTTTTGTATGTACATTGGAAAATATATATAAATTCATAAATGTCAATATTTTCCGTAATCTTGAACTCTCAGAGAGACGACAATTCATTATGGTACGAGAGTTCAGGCTAGAAACAAGGTTCTTCTAGTTTCGAATCTCACTGCAATCCGCTTTTCAAAAAAGTGTCACGTGTCAAACGTAACAAAAAGATTGGCAGTCTGCCCGAAAGGGGCATTGTTGGAAAACATGTATAAATTAATAAATGTCAATCCTCTGTGCAGCTTGAGCTTTTATAGAGATGAAAATTCAATATTCGCCAGTCTCCACTAATAACATTTATCAATTTATACGTCATTCCTATTCGGGGAAAAATAAACCATGTAGAAGATATACTTTGGAATTGGAAGATTTGATGGAAAGGGTTTTACTCTGTTTATTATAAGTGGATTGTTGATGGTATTGTATGACATTTTTCTTACACCTAGTATAGGTATTTTCAAGTCCAAAGTGTTGTCCCCAAATTTGGACAAAGGAGATGCTTTGTCAATAAAATTATCTATTATTTGAGAGTGGCCTCTTAGATCATCTTACTTAAAGTGCAGGTTTCAGGAGTAGGATCTGTGATCATGATGCCACTTATTGGTAATCTCTCTGATGCTTATGGTCGGAAACTTATACTGGCAATCCCACTGGTTCTCGCCATTATCCCGTCATGTACGTGATTTTCAAGGTTTTATTTGCTTTAAATGTTCAATTAGGGGCTCTGGAAGAGCTATTTTTCCCATTAATCATTATAAGAAAAATTCCAAGTTAGCAATTGTAACAATAGACATGATTAACTACAGCAAGATAATCAACTCATTCTCTTCGGTTTAGTTAGGACAATTCCATATTCCATTGAGGTGCTCGGACGTGTAAAGTTTGTTTGATTTTGATTTACTGATGTCCAAAAAATATTTTTGTCCAGCCAGTATGATATGTATTTATTACCATTAGGTTGAGTTTATATCTTACTTATTCCATGTTCTTCTGTCAACTAATCCCAATATCATGCTGATATGTATTCATATAATTGTCACTGTTCTTACTTCTGAGTCTCAATTCTCATAATATTTCATAAGTTTCATTTGGATTATAAGCCTTGTGAAGCCAATAAAAACTTTATGAATATCAGTACTTATTGGTCGCATACATGCAGTGATATTGGCTTGGAAGAGGACAACAAATTTGGTGTATGCTTTCTATGTAGTCAAGACTTTAACTTCCATGGTTTCACGTAATGGAGATATGACCATTGCTCTTGCTTATTTGGTAAATCAGCCTCACGCCTTTAACACTGACATTGATAATTGTATCATATGCAACTTCATCTTTTTATCTGGTCAAGATAACAGGCAAGCTAGACTAAATGTCCATTGCTTTTAAGTTCTTTTGAACATGGAGAAATATTCTGATTTGCTAAGGTTCTTAGACATGCATTCAACCTCTTTCTGACCACAGATGATAAATGGTTCACTTTAAGAGTTCTGCATCATATTTTTATTCTCTATGGTTCACTTTAAGAATTCTGCATCATATTTTTATTCTCAATGGTAAACTTTGTAAATGCTGAAAAACAGATCTGTCACAAAAAGTGGTTTTGATGTTGAGCACTTGAAGCTAAGGACCTCCCAACCTACTGGCTCAATTTTTTTTGTTTTCAAGCATTCTTATGCTGTTGGCTATCTCGTGTTTTTTACGTCGTTCCTTATCTTTAGATGTAAATTTGTTATTAGATCCATCTTGCATCTTTCTTCTGTTTCCAATGCACGCGACCTTTTATTATATGTAATGATGTGATACTTGTAACTTAATGCTCTAATTTCTCCACAGTTGTTAATGTAAGTTGAGAATTTCCTTGATATGGGATAAATTATTGATTGCAAATTTTAATTCACAGGCAGACAATGTATCGGCGGGGAAGCGTGTCTCTGCATTTGGGATCCTGTCAGGTGTAACTTTTGCTGCGTATGTTAGTGGTATTTCCGCTGCTCGGTTACTCTCCACCAGTCAGATATTTCAGGTCTTGCCTCTTTTCTTATTTCTATATTCATGTTTCTGTTTTTTTACCATAAACTCACAGCACTTACAAATTTCCAGCTCAAGGAAACTATGGATAATATTTTTTCTTCTTGATGCCTTGTAACATAGCGATTCAATATTCAGGTTTCAGCACTTGCATCTGTAGTTGCACTTGTTTATATGGGAGTTTTTCTGAAGGATACAACTCGTCATTTTGATACATCAAAGCAACCTTTCTTGATGATGGCAGAAAGCAATGGCGATAGTTCTGAGGCACAAGAGAATACTGACCTCATTAGTAAAATTCCATCTCCGAAGGATATATATCGTTTGCTAAATAGTAGGTAAGGTGAAACTGGTAATTGACTATCTCTAGTTAGTAATAGATTTCTTTCTTCCATCTTTGTCATTCCTCTCTGTTTATCTCAGGAAGATTTGATAGTATAATATACTTCCTTTTCAAAATGTAGTATATTTTATTTTACAGCTTAAGATACTTTCAAGAAAAATACTAGAACTACGCTCACCATTGGGGCTTGCAGGAACGAACTAATTCGATCAATAACTGAATATAATTTAGACATGGGTAAAATATACAAAAAAATTAGTAGGGGGCAATATAACTCCCGTATTTCATTTTTATATGGATGTAATTTGCCTCTTCGAAACATAACGCGACGGGTTTATGTCAATAACTTCTACTACTTTATGCTCAATAAACTGTTCGAAACATTTGCTGAATGGTTAAAACGAGGATGGACCTCACTCTATCGTCCAGTATATTCAATTTAATCTCTATTTTGTTGTGAAAATGTTAACGCCTTAAAGTTTCTTTGGTAAAAACAGACCAGAGATGTGTTAGCCTTGTACTTTCTGACATCTTATTCGTTTTCAATATCTTATATTTGGTTACCAAAAATTCTAATCCTCTATATATTGTAGTGGGACATTTTCATTAGCAGCCTTTGTTGCTTTCTTCAATAGCCTTGCAGACGCCGCTTTCCGTGCTTGTTTACTGGTATCCTCTATTTCTTTGAGCCTGTGATTTTACTAGTATTTAACAGACACTCTAGTTTGCAAAAAAGAAAAAGTCATTGCTATTATACTTTTACCTGTGCAGTATTTCTTAAAGGCACGCTTTCACTTCAAGAAAGACCAAATGGCGGATGTAATGCTTATCACATTTGTTGGAGCCACCATATCAAATGTATCTTCTTAGGGTCTTTTCTAGTATATATTTCCACTACTAACTATATATTCATTTCTTCATCTCAGTTTTTGAGGCATTTGTTTAACATTTGGTTACACTTTCTAACATACAAAATCAAACAACTGTGCAGATGGTTTTCATGCCTTTACTAGGTCCTCTTATTGGGGAGGAGATATTGTTATCTTTAGGACTCTTCGCTGGATTTCTATCTGTATGTGACTTTCCTCCGTCTGAAAGATCGTTTCATATAATTTTTGTTTCTGTGGAGATAATAATTCGTTGGTCACACAATTTTTCTGTAATATTGGCTTTCTGGTTTGGTGCAGATGTTCTTTAACAGCATTGCATGGGCAGCTTGGGTACGCTCCTTAATATTCCATCAACTTTCCTATAATATTGTTCCATTACCTTTAGAGTTGTAACGTTGTATGAAGGCTTGTTTTCGAAATGCACATTAGCCGGAAAGTCGCATACAAATTATGATGAACAGAAAGAAGATTCTTTTTCGTTTATGGTATAAATTCCCTTTCACTATCGGAATATTTTGTCGATGTCATTGTTGTTTATTTGATCTATAGGTACCATACGTTTCTGCTTCGATGGGAATCTTTCTTTTCCTGTCATTCGCAGCTGTGAGTTAAAATTGTCTATGCGAATTAATCTATGTTCTTCTCAGCTCTGGTGTCATTAAAATTTTGTTGAGTAATTGAAAATTTGTCTGAGATGTAGATAAGAAGCATTGTATCAAAGCAAGTTGGACCCAATGAACAGGTAACTAAATCGTTATAACTCCGTGGACCAATATTAAAAGATATGCAATTGTTTGTCGATATTTGATTATAGCAGTTACCTTATATCGTTCGACGGAATGATTTTCTTTTTGGCCAAAACTCCTCAGATCAATTGGTGGAGCTATTAATCCTCTTTTTTGTTCTTTTTGTACACAGGGACTTGCACAAGGATGCATTTTGGGTATAACAGCATTTGCAGAGGTTATATCTCCCTTAATTTTTAGTCCTCTCTCAGGTAATATTTCTTATGAATAAGAATCTTGGTCTCGACACTGCATTCGAAACTTGAGTCCTAATTCTGGTACTTCTTCTTTCAGCTTTGTTTTTGTCTGAGGAGGCTCCATTTGATTTCCAAGGTTTCAGTATCCTATGTATTGGACTCGCTTGGGTAAGAACAAGCCTACTCAATAGCTTCTAATCCGATTTATATTTCCATTCTCGCAACAAATGCTATTCTGTGTTGTGCCCCTATTTTAATGTTATCCAAATGTTTTGATCTTAAATGCAATGTGTGAGACTTAGATCCCACATCAGTAATATGTAGTAATTTCTGTTGTCCCAGTGACATAGCAATTGGTTTTAGAGCCATTTGTCGCTACCTTCCAATTGTGATGCTGCAACATAACATTGATATTGCAGTGTTCATATATATCCAAACTTCTCCATGCTGATTGCGTATATATTCCGTGCAGCTTGTAGGATTCTTTCTGAGTATAATGATTAAGGCTATTCCCCTTGTCTCAAGAAACAATGACATGAACGGGCATTGCCTCGAGGCCTAAATTGGTCGTGTGTGTGTGTGTGTAGTAATAGTAGCCGCGCATTCTTTCAGGCTCCCATCTAACAGAAACCAAAACAGCATCTTCCTCTAGTCATTGAAGATTGTGAATGATACGATTAAAGAGTTGAGATTTAGGCCTGCCATTGAAGATTGGGAGAAAGCATGTGTTCTACACGGCCTGTTTTCTTTCAGTTCATTGAGTTGGTTGTTACTATTGTAGTCAATGAAAGTTGTACATTTAAAATACATTTCAAGTTTCCAAGCTAGTATCTCGGGGAAAGTTTCTCTTTTTGCTTTTATTTGATTTTACTTCTACCATTCTCATTGGTATATAGTCGATATGGATTAGCAGTTACCAGTGATATTTTGGATTTTCTTCGGCCTTTCATCATGCAATGATGCTTTTATTGGTTTTCTCTTTGGAGGAGTACTTTGTATGATTGATTTCGTAATTTTTTCTACTATCTAATCAATATTTGTATGATTTATTTCGAGAAAATATGTAGACATTGATGCGTACCGAAAATAGTAGAGCTTTTCTTCGGGTATTTGTTAAAAATGTCGGATTCTGAAATTTTAAAGGCATGAAGAAAGTTGTTTTCTTTAAAGCTTAATTCGTTCCCACCACTAAACGGTTTGGTGTGCGGAATAAGTTTCAATGAATCACTTTCTAAAATACGGTTTAAAAACCCAAGAAGAAAGAAAAAAACAATTGACTGCACTTGAGCACTAACAAAATCATTTTTAAAATAAACGCAAAAAAAAAAAAAATCAATTTTAAAATAAAGAACAAGAATGGAAATATTGCATAGATACAATATCTAGTTATATTTGTGTTAAATAGAGATAAAGGGAATAGTTACATCTATGTTAAGTGTTAAGTGTTAACAGGAGATAAAGGGCATCGGTATACGTTCAAACCAGTCCCCTAAATTTGTAGGAACTAAAGTAGTGTCTACAAATTCTTCTAAAGTCACAACTCACTCGTTTAAATGGCAATCACTAATTATTAATACATATAGTCTGACTGTTTAATTAATTTGATTATTAGTATTTAAAATTTGATTCTTGAGATTCTCAACATATAATTCCAGATTGATTGAAGTCATCTTATTTTATCTTAAGTGAAATAAAATATGTAACGTTCAATTCAATCCTAATTTTTATCAGTCAGATTAAATTACAAGAGTCAATTTTAATTACTAGATATTAAAATATACGATCTAAGTGCTTAGCAATCTGACACGAATCTATACTACACGTATTACGGACTTATTTATTAAATTGCCTTAAAGCTCCCATTGGATGAAAATCAATTATAGAAAAAAAAGAAGAAAAAAACATGAAAACTACCAATAAGTAATTTTTTTGTTTCCTCTCTCTCGAAGAAGATATAAGTCCTTTGAAGAAATTAGCATGACGCTTCAAGAAGTTAAATGATGCATTATGCTTCTGAACCTCGAGATTCCTAAATTACTTTAATAATGTGGAAAAAGTCTTCCATATCAAAGAATCTAACATAATACATATAATGTATTTAAGTAAATAAATTCCTCTTGCAGATGACTCTATTGACAATGTCTATTTCTTAGAAATTCCAGAAAATATTGAGACAGAGACCTTATAACAATTTATTTCTTTTTGACGAATTGAAACATGAAGAATCCCAGATCTTGTCATACATTTAGAATAATTATTCAACAATAAATTATGTGTTACTTAATTACATATATCAGTTAAATGATTTGTTCTCTATGCTCATATATAATATATCCTATTTGGTGAGTATACATATATATGATATGACTATGATATATACCAGTCTGTCATTTCTTTTTCTACCGTGCACACAACTCTTTGCTCAGATCCCTATTATTTTTTTAGATCTGCCGATCTTATTTGGTTAATATATAGGTACGTATGCTAGCTTACTATCAATATGTCCGCTTGTCATATTTGGGATGTGACGATTGTGTATTCTTATGTATAGTTGTATCAAATGCTAGGTGTCCAGTTTTCAGTTGAAAAAGAAGTAATCATAAATATGTTTATTCCTCTGAAATTCCCTCCAGAGAATGACATTCTCGTCTCATACATCCTGATTTAGTAAAAATGTAGTCGATTTAAAATATTCATACATTATATATATTTTCTACCCCACACTCCCGCTTATTGGTGCGCCCAACTCTCGTCATGTGTTTATACACCATTTATCATCATGACCTTGAGTAAATTGTAAAAACTACCCTACTGCTATCTTAGATAAATCTTGTATAATTTTTTTTTAGTAGTCAACTTTTTATATTATCTAGTGAATAATATATATATATATATATATATATATATATATATATATATATATATATATATATATATATATATATATATATATATAACCAATTCACTTAAAATATTACACATCAAATGAGTGATTTGTACTCAAAGTACAATCAAAATAATCTTTAAGTTATAATTTTTAAAAAGATGTGGATAGTTAAGTATTGTACTTTATAAATTTCTTGAGAAAAAAAGATATACACTAATCTAAAAAATATTATGTTAAAAATCTAAAAAGAAAAAATACATTTCTAAAATATGATATAATAAATATTTTTCATATGATATTATAAAATGATAGAATATTTACTAATTTAGAAAAGTTACATCATAGATATCTATTGCATATATTAATATACAAATGGTTGGAGCATTGTAATTTTACTTGGAGGTCAATATATAGGTCAGTTCTTCTTCCCAATAATCTAAATTTAAATATAAATGCACAAACCAATTCGCTTGCTTAACCGGGTTCCGATTGATTTTGAGCGGTTTAACGGATCTATCCAGTATCATGTTATAAGTCAACAATTGAAATTGTACTATTATATCAAACTGAATAAAATTAAGATGAAAAGGTCCACGATAAATAGTTAAGCATATCATATATATTGGAAAAAAATTGGATGAGTTAAATGCAAATGATATCTTTATTGACCTAATAGATCAATATCCCTTGTTTAAAAAAAAAAAAAAAAAAAAAACAAACACAAAGTTTTATCAAATTATGTTAATATTTTACATATATTATTGATCGGAGATATATTTCAACTTGAATTTTAAATTCTGAAAACAAGTTTTTAACTTTTTTGAGTTGAATATTAGATATAATAGAAAAAGAAAGAAAAAATTTTCTGGTTGCACACGAGCAGGTCATAGGTGGCTAGGTATGGGTGAGTTGCTGGTGCGGTAATGTTTAATCATTTTCTTTCGGTTAAATCTTTTAATTGTTTCAATAAAATAAAAATTGGGGGTAAATTAAAAAGGTGAGTCACATTAAAACAAAAATGAATTGGACTTGCATATAAGACGTGTGTAATGCATTTTAGGTTGGACTTTGGAGGGTATGTTTTTGGCATTGATTACATAACAGAACGGAGTTTTTGCAAATATTAATTATACACAAGATTTTTGGTCACTAAAAACAACGTCTCAGGGTGTTTTTGCATTTAGCTCAAAATTGAAAAGTCACATTGTGCCTTGTGGATCCACCCCCGTCTACAATTAATCCAGAGGTAATTGGGAAACCGTCCTTATGCTATTTGCTAATCCCTCTTGTATTATTTTTACTACAAAAATTCCCTGTGATATGAATAATAGCGAAAAAGAACATAGTACACTTATTTATTCTGCACATACATAAGCTGATAACAAGATTTGATTTTTATTGTATTTACTTTGTGCATAAAAAATAGAACTTTATATCTATTTTTCACATTTTCCTATTTTTTTACATTTTTTTTGAAGAAAACATTACTTTGTAGATTTTGTAGGAACGAAAATACAGTATTGATTATATTGGTAATATTGTTAAGTAAGCATAAAATAATCTATTTTTTTTGTAAGAAAGCTTATAATATATATCTAATTTGAACAAATATAAGTTTGACATAAAATCTTAATGCATAACAATTGTTAATTATTGGTATATCTAACTTAAAATATAATAATAGTGCTTTTTTTTTCTTTTGCTAATTTTTGATTTCACGATAAGTTTTTTACTAATAAAACTAACACCGGTGGTATCTTGGTTTTTAGGAATGATGACATAGTCACACAGGGGTAGTAATTTTGCAGTTACCTCCCACAAATCCACCCACTAGGTCAACGTTCTTATTATCAATCATATTCTTTTTTGTTTTTATTTCTTCCCGCCGGATCAAATTACTAATTCAGATAAACATAAACTAGAAATTAAATTCTGAAACTGATACAACCGCGTGGCTTTTGTAGTAGGCTAATTCTTGTCAAACTTTATACGTACAACGTAACTGGACTAGGTTTTTTATTTTATTTTTGTTTTTAAAAGATTGTATTGTCAAGCCAACATCTGTCTTGATGTGTTTGTTTACCCGATCCCGTTGCCAGCTAGTTATACAAGTTTGACCTGAATGAATCCTACGTTTCAAATCGAATTTTTACTTATCAATCCAATCAGTTAATATCTCACTGTAGACCTTATTTGTTTACTTCTTGAGCTTTCCATTAATTGACTACAAAATCTATCTATATTATGTAGATTTCGACAGAGATCTTGTAGTAACTAGCGGACTTGCTAACTAATCCCATTCCATCTATAATTAATTGAATGTGTGTTAATTATATCAAGTCAGTCGATTCCACATTTTTAAGTAAATTAAGATATCAACCTAAAATCTTCTCGTGATTTCGAGAATTTGCAAGAAATTCCTATAGTTTGTTTCATGCGTATAAAATCCATTTTTGTGGAACCACGAGATGGACTTTTTTGGAGAATTTTATGAAACTACAAGAGAGTTTTGTGCATGTTAGAAAATTTTATATAGAGTTCGTAAACCATAAGAGGATGCACAAACTCAAGAAAATTCTTAACAATTATCAAACCAAAAGATTTCGTGTAAATTTTTAAAACCGCTTTTATGCGTCTTCCTCGTAAATTAACTTATTTTATATTGGATGACTCAAAACTTCAATTTGAATCAATTCAATAATTATAATACTTGAATAGTATATGATGATTGATTGTTTTGGCCCTAGAGAAATACTTAGTCAGTAAAATTAGAAAGACTAATTATAACTTTCTTTTGTTTAGTTAGTTGGACTGGACACATCACCACTAATTAATGAAGAAAGTATCAAATAATATCCATTTGAAGCCCCTCCGGCTCTCCAGATGTGGTGATATATATATTTGATATGTAAAACCGAAAAAATACTAGGTCCTGGTCCTGCACAACTATATATAACAAGGAATTATTGGCCACTCTTTGTTACTAGACCGGGAGCCATGGCGCAATCTGTTATTATTTTTAAGTCATACAGGAATTAATTTATATATATATATATATTAAAAACAGTCATTTGCATTATCTCAATCATAAGTTGCGAGTAACACAATTAAAGAGTATTTACCACGTATAGAAACATATAATTAATTAAAGTGCTGGTTTTTTCAAAAAAGTGTTGGTTGTTTATCACAAAGGTTAATTTGCTGCCAAATTAAAGTCTTAATCTTTACACCCATTTTACTGCATATCTAATTTGAACATGAAACCATCAAATTACTGTACTTAGAAAGTACATACATACAATCATAATAATCATTAGTTGAATACACGCATCAACAAAGATTCTTCCTATAAATAAATAAAACATATAATCCACAACTTGCCATTATTCATGAATTACGAATTTCCCAGAAGGCCAACAATATCTGCTCACCAACCACAAGAAGTAAGACCATTTCGCTTAGTCAAGTGTTACCAAACACAGCGTAAAGTAAAGGTCAGCCACTTTATATTATCGATCAAAGATCGGACTTAGCTCGTTTACATATAATATAATATTAATAATTTGAATATGTAACAACCTACCCCAGGTTACGTGGGAAACGTAATAAAGCTGATCCCTTCAGCACTTACTACGTGCCCCTAAGCTCTTTATATAGCACTTGAGAATTAATGATCATCAAACATATTTGATATCAACTACTTTTGTATCATATATTGCTCAAATTCATTCTCTCTCTCTCTCGCTCACGTAATTAAAGAGGAAGAGATTGATTGATTGATTTATATTTGTGTTGTGTGTTTGTGAGAGATAGAGATAGAGCTAGAGCTAGAGCTAGAGAGGATCGATATAATTGAGTAAAGAGAGAAATATTAAATATTAAAAAATGGAGGAAAATTGGAAGAATTTGATACACTTATTTGTGACGGTATTCTTTTCGACTTTTGCGACGCTTTTGGTGAATCCTGCTATTGCGGACGTTACTTTGGAGGCGGTCTGCCCCGGAAAAGATGAATGCTCGCTCGCCATTTACCTTACTGGAATCCAGCAGGCGGTATGTACTACATATATCATATTATGTGTGTTTTCACATTTAGTGTGTGTTTACGAGTACATGCAAAATACACACACATATATTTGATTTGTTTTTAGCATTTGGGTATTTGTATATGTATAGTTTGTTAGTAATTTGGTTATAGTCATATAACATCATGCACCGTCGATAGCAACCACCGGCAGCCTATTTAGTAGGCGGCGGTGCATGCTTTATAGGAATATTTTGTTACATAGTAATACGATGACAAAAAATCAAACACTAATTGGATTGTGCATGTCGTGGAACTGTGCTCCACAACCCAACATACTTGATGAAATTCTCCTTTGGAATAATCGACAGCTGAGCTATGACTCGTTCTCACATTTGATGTTTTCTCAATTGCTGAAAAATACGAGATGTTTTACTCAACCTGCCGGCTTCCACATATATATCTTCCTAGATATGTACGAGTTTCTCTTTTGTATTTTAAATTTATTCAGATTTTTAGTCCCTTTAATATTTAATCTAATAAATGGAACGTACTCAAAATTTTGTTACGGTATATATGTCTCGCTAAAAGAGAGGAGAAGCTGAATTTGGATGAAAGCACAATGCATGCTTAGGTAATTGGACCGAAACTTAAATAGTTAAATACCGGGTTTTTTTCAACTTTGGTCCCTTAACGAGTACTGTCTCCATCTTTGGTCCTCTATTGAGTTTTTTTGCAACTTTGGTCCTCTAATGTATCTCACAATTCATACTTGATCCCTTTTTCCACCGAAATCGTTCTTTTTGGCCAAAAAAAGTCACGTGTTGCACACGTGGTCACATGAGGGTTGTTTTCATGTAGGAAAGAAGTCGTGATTTTGAAATTGCACCCCTCTTTTGTTGTTTTAAGGCAACACTTTTTCTATTAGGGGACTAAAGTTACAAAAAAAATCAATAAAGGACCAAAGATGGAATCAGTACTCATTAAGGGACCAAAGTTGAAAAAAACCCGTTAAATACCTCCTAAAAACTTTGCGTAGTATTTCATGTATTAATGTTGAATTCTAGTATTTGACCAAATCAAGTACAAGTTTTATCGCAATAATTTTAATGATTTATAAATATAAGTAAATAAAAATAGGATATCCAGTTGAAGATCGGGTATAAATAAATTTATCGGATTCAAAACAGGCAACCGTTCCCACCCTTTTTTTTTTTTTTTGTATAACTGTTCATGGGACAAATTCGACGAGTCAATTTCCTACTACTCTTGTCTCTAGTATGTACTTGCCTTTTCTTTTTCGTGGTGGGTCTAGTCTCAAATGTTAAATTATTACCATAATAAAGTAATAATTCTATATTGTTACAGTATCATTCATGTGGATAATCTCGAAGTACACTTTTGTGTTCTATATTTTAATAATTTACGCAAGTTGGTGTGGTGTGCTTGAATTGAGAATTTCAGGGCTCCTAGTTAGGTAAGAAAAAGATAAATTATGATGTCATTAGGATTTGTATGTTAAGCCAGCAACTCCTCAACTTATATTGACATTATAAAATGTAAATGATTAGTTGTTGTCCCCAGGAAAACAAAATATAAATAATATATTTACTTAGGCTAACATACATGTAATATGCAATTCTTATATATATTTATTTTGATTCGTTTATGGTTATCATGTTGTTATCTTAACACAGGAGGACATTTAAATATAAGACACCTAATGCTATATATAGCTACAAAAGCTTATACATGCTGACATGCATGCGTGCCAAACTTTCTTTTTATAACTTAAATCAGAAAAGCTATATTTTTTTATGCATAATTATTAGGTGCCTTGTTTCTTCACCAGAGCTTCGATCAGCATTGAATAGTTCAATTTGTGATTTTGAGTCAAACTTCATTAATTTTAAAATCAATATTACCCAAAAATAGTATTCTATATCTTTGTCCACTAATTAGGATTTGTAATTGGGTGTGCATAAGGGAAAATTAATGTGGAGAAATTATTGTCTAAACCAAGTATACGAACATCTTCCTTCGATTTTAATATGTGTTTTAATGCCACATATATATGCTGAAAATTTTATTAATTTTGTAACGATAAATTAGGAAATAACTTTATTCTAATATGATAAAATTGTAGCATCAAGTAAGTTTTGTTGAATTGGTGCAGATTGCAGGACTAGGATCTGTTGTTATGATGCCACTTATTGGTAACTTGTCTGATACCTATGGCCGAAAACGTTTGCTCACAATCCCTTTGACCCTCTCCATTATCCCATTGGGTACGTATGTAACGCTAGCTGCTTATTATCGACATAGCTACATTTGTTTTTCTTTTAATATATAGGACTGATTAGATTTGTCCATTTTATTTATCTGAATGTTTAAAATAAATGATGATATGTATTTGCAGTTATTATGGCATTCAAGAGGACGACACATTTCTTTTATGCGTACTACGTTTTAAAGACTTTAACTTCGATGGTCACCGAAGGAGGTGTCTTGTGCCTTTCCTTGAGTTATTTGGTAATTTTTCAAACTTCGTAACTATTCCATTTCTTCGTGTGCAAATATAAGTAACTCTAATCGTTGGTTGCACCACGTCAGTAATGCAACAGTTGCATAAAATAATTTTTCCTATTCTAGGGGTTTTGGTAGCTAAGGTAAATTTGATACCGAGAATATATAACAATATGTCATTTCTTTTCATAAGAATGTTATTTCTACAAATGACATAATTGAGAAGTTATTTGTAGATTAATGTCTGACTTTTCAACTTAATTATGATGTTTGTCTGATAATAATTACATGCATGATTGATGATTCATATTTGTAGGCTGACAATGTGTCCGAAACGAAGCGTGTGTCCGCAATCGGGTTCTTGTGCGGCGTCGTTTCAGCGGCAATTCTTTGTGGTACATTAGCTGCTCGCCTACTACCAACTGCTCAGTTATTTCAGGTCTTCAATAACTTCTTCAAACACTACTATACTATAAGTTCATGCATCTTTCATTTGTTTTTTTATGATAGTTAGGTAATAACTTTTTTTAAAATATTATTTATTCAGGTGGCAGCAGTTACATCTATTTGTGCAGCAATTTACATGAGACTATTTCTTAAAGAGACGGCTCGTCAAGTTGATCCATTGGAGCAGCCAATCTTGAAACCAGCTGCAACTACTATTGAAACCACTGAAGTTGAAGAGCCATTGAAGAAATCAGATGTCATTAAGAAAATTCCTTTACCAAAGGAGATTATTCGATTGCTTCAGAGTAGGTAAGAGATCATTAGATATCCTTGTTACGCTATTCCTGACGGAAAATTGAAAAAAAAAATAACAAAAAACGCGGAGATTTGTTTATCCAGTTCGCTAGATTGACTAAGTCTTGGGGCGCCTCCGAATTAGGATTCTTTAGTATTTCCGATGAATCAGAGTACAATTATACATAAGTAGACTATCTATATTTCGAACACATGTTTAACTAAATTTACCATAGACTACCAAAAATAGCCACCACCCAAAAGAAAGTAGGATCTTCTCTGTCGTGTAATGATGTGCAGTACTTTAGGTTCCACATCTCATAAGACCTTAAATTTTTCGATAATGTATCGATTTGACTTCGAAAAACATTTCTTAACAATATTTAGAATAGCGAGAATGCAGAATTAACATAATAGAAATAAAGATATGAGTATATCAATTGATGCTAATACAACAAGAATTAGTCATATGTGAAACTTTTCAACTGAGTAATGGATAAGCTTTGAGATTCTAATTTTTTGATACTTTTAAGGATTGACGATCGAAATTCCAGAAACTACTGATCGTCTAAGTCTATGCTTTGTCCAATGCATTAGATGGTGGTAGCTTGTCGTTTTGATCCGTGACTCTCTTCTTGCAGTTCTACAGTATCTCTAGCTTCATTCATTGCTTTCTTCAATAGTCTTGGGGAGGCAGGAGTTCAAGCTTTCTTAATGGTAATTTCTTTCTCCATACATGTGACATTTTATGACTGCTGCTTAATCTAGTCCCTGAAGTTCAACCTAATTTCAGTTTGAATAATTAGAAATGGTTTCAAACATTTAAGGGTGCCTAAGTAACAATTCATACCTGAAAGAGTATATGTAAGTGTTTTTAAATTTCTGTCTAATGTTGTTTCCTCTCTTTATTGCAGTACTACTTGAAGGCGCGGTTCCACTTCCAAAAAGACCAATATGCCGATATATGTCTCATTACATACGTTGGTGTAACCATATCAAATGTATGTTCAAACTTTCCTTAAAAAACCCCTACAACTTTCTTATTTTCCGCATCCCCTTTTCTTGCAATCCTCGTTCCACTCTTAAGGATCCGCTTACTAAGAAACATATGTTTGTGAACCTATGCAGATGGTCTTAATGCCTACACTAGGTCCATTACTGGGAGAGGAGACACTGCTTTGTGTAGGACTCCTTGCTGGATTCTTTAACGTACGCAACTTGCAACACTTTATTAATCCGTTTGTTTAAGCATGAGATATTTGTCAAGTTCTAGGATGATAAGTTCAATTCTCTGGTTTTGTGCAGATGTTTCTGGACAGCATAGCCTGGGCAACTTGGGTAAGCTCTTTGCTCCTTCTCAATGGCAAATTCACTTGAGATTATCATATGTTATATATTCAATTTGCATAGTTCACTTGTATAGTTTTTCTTCTCTTTAATATTATGAAATTTGAATAGCTAAAAAATCAAATTTTGCAACGAGTCCCAAACTACTTAATTTTACTTAGCAAATTTGTCTCATTTTACAAAATTACGTCGCCAAATGCTACTTTTATGAATCCTTATTGTTTTGCTATCTGCAGGTACCTTATGCTTCTGCCTTTCTCGGTGTGCTCGTTGCTTTCGCAAGTCCTAGTGTGAGTTTCAATGTTAAAAAAGTTTTTCCTGTTGTAAAAACTGATACGAGACTTTCATTTTTAACAAACAATTGTTACTGATATAATGCAGATAAGATGCATTGTTTCAAAACAAGTTGGTCCTTATGAACAGGTAAACATTTCACCATACTTGTGGGTTAAATTTTAAATGTATTATCCTTCAATGCCTTAGAGAACATACTAGTCAACATTAACTCACTATGTATCTTGAAATTTATTAGGGGATTGCTCAAGGATGCCTTATGGGTATAGCCGCACTCGCAAATGTCGCTTCTCCATTAATCTTCAGCCCTCTTTCAGGTGATCATCCTGACCAAAACAGATTTAAATCTCCCCTCTTATTGCACATACAATGGAAAGTTGCAAGCTACTATATAGATTCTAAATCTCAGTTCTTGATTTTACGACTTTCCAGCTTTGTTTTTGTCCGAGGACGCTCCATTTAATTTCCCCGGGTTCAGCATTCTCTGCATTGGTCTAGCATGGGTAAGAATTTGTTACTAATTAGTTCAATAACAGATACCAACTTCTAACATTGGTTGCAATATTATTCCATAATTCCTTATATTGTTCGGTGTCACGTGCAGCTGGTGGCTTTCGTTCTTAGCACATCGATAAAGATTCTGCCTCGTTTTAGAAACAGAGGTGTCAACGAGCCATGTTTGCTGGCCTAAACACAGGAAGAATTCCTGGTCTGAAGGAGTCTCATTTGCTTTATTTTTTTCTCCAAAAAAATGAAATCGACAACATCATGTGAAGGCGTTCCGTGGTGCTTTAGCCATTAATGGAAGAACACTTTTGTAAATAATGATTCCATTTGAAATTGTATATATGGCAAAGAGTCTTGGTTGCATTTATTATTTTACAAGGGATTGGTTTATTTTTGATTGGGAGATACATATATAGTATGTATACACTAAATTTGTGATTAATCGTTCACAATTTCCGATTGTCCCCCATACATCTCCGTATTCTCCTACTTACTAAAACTTTGGGGATATTATTTACATCTAATTACTGTTCAAAGCTTGAAGGACACGCCTTAAAGTTACAAAAAGTTAAACGAATATGAAAGAGATACAGGTAATGTTATAAGAATTAAATAGTGTATATGTTGTTATTCAAACTAAACGACCTATTGACCCTAAAATTTTCACTTCGATTTTTGTTATATTTTCTAACTTTCAAATCCTAAATTTTGATAATTAAAACTTAGGTTTGAAAAATAAGAAAATGTACAAAAAAAAATAATAATGAGATTTTATTGAACTTCGGGCTAAATCGTGATGAACCCCTAAATTCACATTTCAAATTTCGGAGAAAATCCGCCGAAAATTCGATCGTGGGCAAATGTTTTATTTATCCATAGTACAGGGGGCGAGTTGTAAAAACAAGAATAGGGACGAAGTACAACAAGGAATATAGTATAAGAGATTTGATACTTTAACAAGAGACTTTATAAGAGTTTTAATGCTTTAATCCCCTTTGTTTAATATGTAACTAGTATATTGTCAAAATTCCCGTCCGTTACGTTTTAATCGGTAAAAAAATCATGTGTTGGACTGAGACATTCATGCAAACTCAGTTGGGCAATCTAGGCAAACCAAGTGTGGACCTAAAACGTATATAACCAAAATGTTCGCCACCAATAGAAGAAATTCAGCTATAACTAATCAGCCAGCCCCTCCCAGTTCTGTACTTCTTACAATTGGCAAAAAGGTCAAAGAAGTTGCAGTTATTATTGGATGCTTATCAGCCAGCTCCTTTATGCAACAGCAAACTTTGACATATGTTACTTTCAACAGTTGACATCAAGCGAAAATCTGAGATTTAACCACAAGTTGATTATAGCTCATTCATGGACTTCTAACATTTATTCTAAGAGAAATCTTAAATGTAAAACTCTAACAAAGAAAAAAAGGTTTTAAGGCATAGAATGAACATTAGAATCAGAAAGTTACAATTCCACCGAACCACAGGGCGTGACCTCCTATGAAATATTATTTATTTGTTGCATAATTCATCTATACAAGCAGGCAGCATAAAGCATGAAAAGGATGCAGACAAAGAGAAGGAAATAAGATTACCAAACATTGTAATACGATCCTGTAGTATAAAACAAGAAGAAAATTTCATGATACATTTATTCACTGTCTAATTACAATTTTCATGAAATTTCCCCAGACTAAAAGTTCGCCCAAAAACAACTCAGCTCGAACATTCTTCTTCACCACTCGCGTTATTATCGTCTCCATCATCGTCCGACGAACCATCACTATTGGCATCAAATGTTAACAGAAGCTGCAGCAGGTCCCTTCCCACACCCGTGTGATCTTGACTACTCTCAGGGCTCGTCCTCTGTCGTTGCAGGGAAAACAACTGCAACATCAAGTCTTCGGGAGAAACCATGCGGGGCATCCAACCCCTTGCTCTGGGTCTCCGCTGGAAAGAGAAAAATGCAAAATCATTAGCAAAGTCGAGGCCATGATCAACTTCATTATCACTCTCTGTACCTATACCTTAAATTAATGTCAAAATCACCATCTCATCCTAACAATAATATTATTAGCACAGACTGAAGTCTTAATTTCGATGCATGTTTCGATCCGCCAAATATTAGAAACTTTTCGTAATATTTTGACAACTTTTCGGAATGAAAATGATAATGAAAACAGTTGCTACATTGAACTTTAAAGACACCTCTCAGTTTTGTTTCTCTTAACTCGAAAATATAAAATTTCGACATTTTTATAGAAACTTTGATCCATGATCATGCGAGGTGAAGTCATCATGCCTGTGGTTGCATCATCGTGAAATGCACAAAGAAAAAATCAGTAAGAACATGTTAAGTTCCGCATCCTATCTTAAAAGGTAATTAGGCAATTAGTTGAGATTCCAGAGAAGCCATGAACTCGAACAGCATCCAACACAAGGTCTCAGGCTTTGTGAAATAAGGCATCTTCAGGTTAAAATTAAATAAAGATCAATTTTGAATTGAGGAACTGTTCATGTGTTCTATTAGACATTAATAAATACTCATGTATGAAGGAAATCAAACTGTGGTAAATATTATTTATAAGACTTTATTAGATTCAGATTTATTCAAATTCTTTCATATTTATACTATATTGTTAGGATTTGGTTTTATATAGTCATTGTTAGCCAATAAACATAGGGTTAAAACAACTTTTGCTGATTATTGCTATTGTACTGCCCAGTGCATTTGCAATCCATTTATGCCATCTACTTTTTGATCTCTTTGTCCCCATATTCTTCTAATTCTTTCCTTAATTCATCTAATTTTCCCCTTCTACTCTCATCTTCCGTAACCCCAATCTCCCTTATTTTATAACTCCCGAAAGTCCAATCTCTATCGCTTTGGCGTTCTCTCCTCTTTTACACTCTTTCTTTCACTTGTTTTTTCTGGAAATTTGAATAAAAACTAAATTTGGAATTTGAACTATGATCTCAACAGAAATGGGGACAAGAATCATACGACTCTGGGCCCGAAAGATACTAACAGAAAATCCAAAGAGAAACTGAACATGCAAAAGACTACATGTTATTTTGTGAAAAAATGAAACATAAATTAAAGGAAAAATATCTACCTTCTTTCAATAAAAGACCAGTGATGCATGATTTGTGAAATCTAAAACAAATCTCCCTCAGTGCGCGGAATATTTAGATCAATTTGAGGACTTAAAGTTAAATGTAATTTTAGGGAAGAACATTGGGTCACTGTTACAAATTCATTAACGGTTTAGGGATGACCTAAAGGAGATATGAATTTGAACATAAAGAAAAAAGCTTTCATGCCTAACAAAGAGCATTAGAAATTGAGAAGTGCAAAATACCACGCATATACGCTAACTTCCCAAGACAGGGAGTAAAAGCAAGCCAATATGTCATCTTTCAATATATCTTAACAAGGAAAGTTCTTTAGCATATCATTATTCCACCATCCTTCATCATCTTACTCTCTTATAGTGTGTCACAAGTGTAATGAAACCCAACTTCTCACTGTCCACACTGGGCACTCTTTACAGGAACATAACCCCACAGAGGAGATGTTGATGTAACAATGGTTCCAATGGCGGTCCGACCTCTAAGGGTGATGGTGATGAGAGTGGGAGAAAATACTCTTAACGCCGTGAGATGTCTTTTCCCCTCTATGATTGATCCCAAATCATGGAAACGTAATTCTATAATTAAGATAAGGTTAAATATGGTCATAAAGTTATTCGATCGCACTTCCATGAATGTGATCTAAGAGTCAGCTATTAGACCTCTCAACCTCAAGCCTGGACCATTTGGTTCTCCTATTAAGTAGCTTGGGTTGACCATATTGCATTGACTGTCTCCAAAAGGTATTAGTTTCCTGTATTGTTCGGAACTTAGATAGAGAATATTTGGGTGTCAAGGCATTACCTATAGAAGGAGCTCATAAACACTAGGTCGACTTTAGATTTATGATAAGAATACAATTGATTATGGAAAAGAAAATACACATGTGTTTTCTCATATCGAAAAGAGGACTACATTAAATCCCAGTAGGCCATTACATTGTCATCCTAAGTCTAAGAAGAGTAAAAAAGAAGCATTTCCCACTTAATCATTAGTAAGAAGAATTATTGCCAGGCTACTCTGTTGTGAAAATAAAAAATGGCAACATACTTCATGTGATTTAAATGGTAACTCACTCTCCCTACTTTTAATATTTTAGATACAACGACTAAAATGCTTATGTATAAATGTTATTAATCCATTGAATGAATTGTTAAGTTGACGTTTTTAATTTTTTGTTATCTTTTGCAACTTAAGATTTAATTAGCTTTTTTGCGTTTCAAATTATAAAAACATAAATGCATTTTTTAGTAACAAAAACTCAACTGCAACTTTACTTTTCGCGGACCAACTGCACTCTAAAATAAACCAAAAAGTATCTTGTCATCTATAACAGTGCAAAGAGAGATTATAAAAGAGAAGTTGAATCTTCTCTCTTGTCGCATGCACCAAAATTTTTCTCTAAGAATCAACAAATGCATTATACAAACTATCCGAAGGCAAGTTTTTAAAATAAGAGAGGTCAGAAATGAATAAAATGTGGTAAAGATTGTTCCCTTGTATCTTGAAATTTATTAGATTCAGATTGATCTTAAATTTTTTCTCACATTATCTAGTTCATTGTCAACTTATAAATATAGGGCTAGATTCTTGTAATTGAACAACTTTCAATGATTATTCAGAATTAAATAGCAAGTGAATTCCACTCTCCTAAAATTTTTGTTCTACTTTCTAATCTCTTCTTCTCCATATTCTTTGAATTCTTTCATCAGTTCGTCTAATATTTGCCTTCTTCCACTCTTATCCTATCTGATTCCTAATCTCCCTTGCTCTCTATCCAATCTCTATCCAGGTATCACCAAAGAAATATTGCTCTTAGCATTTTGTATTGGTACAAATAACAAGCAATATTTATGATTTTTTTCACATATTGTATTTCAAATCCAACTTTATGGTTATAATTCATGACATTGTTAAGAAAACAGGCAATGCATATTTCATAAAGGTGCAAGGAATGTGTAGCATAATCGAAACACATAATATAAACACTTTTAATATTAATTTAGCCTTTAACTATTAATATTTTAGTTCCATAAATGCAAAATACAAACTAAGCCAAATAATATAGAGCCATAGCATAACCTTAATAATCCCTCAAAGAAGAGCTAAGTTGGGAGGGTGCTCAAAAGCTACATAGTGCTTCAGATTCCGATGTGTGAGCAGTGCCACAAAGCACAAAGCACAAAGTCCAATAATAATATATTGGTTAGCGCAACTTATTGACATGAATAACTAATAACTTCTCAAACTCAACAAATGTCAATAGCAGATATGCAAAGAAGATGGGGAAAAATTAAATGATCTTGGTATGATTTCCAGTCACAGTACAGAGGTATCTCTTAAATACAGCAATGTATACGCTTCTAATTGTATTAAGAAGTTCTTCACTCAGTTAATTAGATTCAACAACATGTTTTCAGTTAAACAATATTAATAAAGCCCTCTTACATTCAAAATCAGCACATACCTTTTGGATGTTTGTCGGTAGAACAGCTCTATCAGTAGCTTTTGGAGTCCATATCTTTATGTTATGCTCTATCCCGCTGCTGGCTAGTATTGGAGCATGAGGATGAGATTCTATGCAATTTACAACATGCTTATCAGCTTCCATAACGCGAATGAGTTCCCCACTCTTCTTCTTCCAAATGAAAATTCGACCGCAATCTGACCCGCTCACAACATACTCACATTTTGGCCCAAAGAAACTCACACCCTTCACAGTCTCAATATTCCTATGCCCTTTGTAAACCTGGGGAATATACTCTTTTTTTGCATCGATATGCGAATGAGAAGAGCCTGAACAGTCATCACGAACCACATCACCTGCATCAACGGAATCAGAGTCTGGACTAGTAAAAGTTGGATTAGGGCCCAGTCCACTTTCCTTTGTGAAAAGGTAGATAAACTCATTATTATAAGACGCAAGAAGTTCGCTCTGATCGGAGAACGCCAGCCCTGTTATTCCGACATGCTCATCATCAATTAGGTGTGGCGGGCAAAAAAAGTTAACAGGCTGATCATTTTCAGATGTTCCATCCCACTTATATTTACGGATGTCATACAGTCGAGCAAACTGGTCTGATCCACCAATAGCAAACAAATTTGGGTTTCTCGGATCTATTGTGATTGCATTTAGGTGAACAGTGGACAGATAACTCTGATCTTGCAGAGGTTTGCAAGTAAAAAGGCAAGTAGCGGATGCAGTCCTCAGATCAATCTGTGCAATAGATAAATAGTGTCGCAACATTAGCTAATCAATTTTGGACAGAAAACAAACAGAGATAAGAATGGCAACAAAATGCTACAGCGTCTTCATTGTAAAAGCTTTTTTATCATTAGAGATATACCATGTGCTGGTTACACATATAATATTTTCTATAGCCAGGAAGATAGTACAAAGGTTGTATAAGTGTACTATGCTCAATTTGATAATCTTGAAATATAATAAAATATAGACAAGGATTCTAGGTCCAATAACAACTCAAACTTGCAAAAAACAACTAAGACTAGGTACACCAATGCGCGGAAACAAGTTTCACCTAGTATAGGTTACTCATATTTACCAAAACTTGGCCTTGTTGAATTTTCAAATGAAAGAATCAACAAGAATAACAATAAATTTAGAAAAATTTACTAACATGCTGGACCATTCCATCTTCACCACAAGTATAAAAAATATGAGGACTTCCAGGTTCCACGGCCAACTTGTGTGCTCGTCTTTGATGTCTTGCCAGCAATTTAGTCTCCACTTTCCCACTGTCAAGAATCTGAGCGTGTCTCACCTAAATAGGAGAACACAAGCATGTAAGAGAATATTCCTTCACTTTTTAGAACAATCAGTCCATAAGACTACGACACATTCCCAATACATTTAGCAGAAGCAGCCTTTCAACCTTCTCTATTCAATTGAATAAATTTGATGTCAACTCACAAACATTATTATGGTTCATATTGCGATATCAGTGACAAGAGAGAGAGGGCTATCAATCAACTTATGTTTGAAGAGGAAATGTCCCACGGAATCTATTTGTTGAGAACACCATTTAACTATTACAATATGTATAAACGAGTTACCTGCCCATCAGCCGCACATGTAACAATGCTTCGATCATCAGAATAAGGCATGAACCTTGCCTGGAAGACATTATTGTGGTGTCCTGAATGGAACGAAAGTTTTATGTGACCAGTTTCCCAGTCCCAGAGTATGATTCTCCTGTCATCGGAACCCGATACGAGAATATCACCAGCCGCACTGAAGCTAACAGTGTTTACGCAGCCCCGGTGTCTATCTAACGTCCTTAGTATATCAAGACGAAGCACAAGATCCTAAAGCATGAAAATGTAAGTACATAAAATCGACATAAGCTAAAAGGTTACATCAGCTGGAAATTGAACAAACAATAAGAACAAACTTGTAATGTTTCCTATCAAATTATCATGAATGACTGCAAAAAAACCGCTAAATAGAGAATCAAATCATTCATTTCGAAACATAACATAACATAAAAACACACAAATCAATCAAGTCGATTTCAGCTACTCAATTGCACTCAAAATCGAATGATTACATAAATAAAATCCGCAGAAACAGCAAAATTAACATAAGATTCGAGCTAAACCTCAGAAGCAGCGAGGCGATGGGCGAAGTTTCTGGAAGAGATGTGGCCGAGTTCACGTCTCCAAATATCAACAACCGGCGATGATGACTCAAAACTATTTCTCGCTCTCTTTCTCATCATCATCATCGTATCCGTAACCCTAATTTGAACAAATTTCACCACAAAATTACACTAAAAACCACTACAAAAAACAAATTAAGTATGATACGAATTGTTAAAAGCCATAGATCATCAACTCAGAGCATTGTAATAGTTTCAGAAACAGATGAAGATGAATATGCTTCGTCTTCGTCTTCTTCTTCTTTGTATGTATCTAGAGAGAGAGAGAGAGAGAGAGAGAGAGAGATGATTTTTTTATCATTTAGCGAATTGGGATTTTGCAGCAGAAATTGATTGCCAGATGGCGAGTGGGAGTGATGCGGTTCTACTTTTTTACTGTGTTAGTAAATTTAAGTACAAGTCAGTTTTAAACTTTTTTACTGTGATTGAGGTGAATTAATGAATGAATGAAGATTTCGATGGAGAATTTTGATAGAATCGATGATTAATCGAAAACTCGCCTAACTCAACTATTAAAGCTGTATTAGTCGCTATTTAGTGGAAAACAGAGATATAATTTGTATGATTTTCTATATTAATTTATATCTATTGTATAAAGTGCGGAAAATAAATTCAAGAGTAGATATTTTGAAATAATTTCGGTTATAAATTATACAAATATATTATAAAGGTACGAAAAGGTTTGTCGGCTATGACAAACAAAGAAGATAAGGGAGTATTTGTTCTGATTTTTTTAAAAAAAAAAAATTAATAAATTAATTTAGTATTTGTTCTGATATAAAAACAAAAGATATGTGTTATTGCTTTATATTCAACTTATATAAATTAATATACGAAAATAGTATAAAATTGGAAAAAATTTAACTTTCGTCCACTAACTTGGTCTCGATTCACAAATGGTCTCCTAACTTGATAAAAAATTCAAATTCAGTCGTTCGATGCTTGAAATTACCTATTTCTAGCATGATGATCATAGATTCTTTATAATTCATATATAAAATATTTCATAATGTTTGGTAATATCTTGATCTTTTCATATTATATATATATATATATATATATATATATATATATATATATATATTTGATGTACCATATTTTGGGCCTTACACATGACAATGTTACACGAGGATACATAGCAAGCAAGTGATACGCTGGATCACGTTGGATCGAGGTTTAAATCAAATAGACCTTCATCAGTAGGAGATAAGACCGTTTTTGTTATTTAAGACAATTAACTGTCTTAACCTTCAAGAGCGAACGTTTGTGTTTAAAGGTTCCCTTCAAGACCAATTCGACCGTTCGACCATCTTCTATTTTCGACCATCCAATTATGGTCAACCCGCACTCCGATCTCGACACGGCATATCCCGAAATACTCGTATTAAGTGACACGTGCTCCCCGAAGAATCCGCGACCGAATCCCGAATAATGGGGAAGGTCACTCCTATAAATACACCATATTAGACTCATAAAAGGTACGTTATTTTGACTAAGATATTGAGACTTCGATCGCTTTTACCCCTCAGCAGCTCCGATCCGATCATTAGACCGTTCAGTGCTTCCTGAGTTATGATCATTCTACCGTTTCCTTTATTAAGATCATTTTCCTGATTAAGACTGTTTTCGACTGTTAGTGACTTTTGGACCATTTACTGACTTAAGCATCGGAGTGCCTATGCCAGGGCCACCGACTAGACTCACGTGCAGTATTTGAGTGCAGGTTTCTTGAACCCAATGTTGATTCTGAATTTAAGAGTGATTTGAATGACGCGGAGTGTTTAGTCAACATACGAAAATACCCGCATCATATATATATATATATATATATATAGAGAGAGAGAGAGAGAGAGAGAGAGAGAGAGAGAGATAGATATAGATATTCGTCTTTTGTAGCATTTCTGAAATGTTTCTGCGACGTATCTTTTCTTCAACAAGCCGAAACTAGTACACAAAATAAAACTTTGATCCATTCTTACAAAGTAGCGGACATGGTTTGCATTTTCCCTTATTTTCTTAGAGTTACTTTTAAATTCTTTTTAATACATTTTATAACTTTTAACGTAGTTGTGTTTTCATGAAAAACTCTTACATAATCAAAACTAGTTAAGTATAAGTTATTTTTCACTGTTATCTTCCTCCCAATCTATATCCTAGCTAGTTTTGTCCCTATTTCCAACTTTTTTCATTCTCAAGTTAATAATTAGTGTAACCATTAGGAAAAAGTGTGGATGCTGAAAAACTGAGAGTACATTTGTCAATTCTTATTAAACTAAAGATGAATCACTGGGAAAAAATAACTGTGAGAATCAAAAGAATAGGCATGGCAAGAAAACATTTAATTTAATTTATTGATAATTATAAGTGATAACTCATTGAGCTCGTCATGCAACATGAAAAATAGTTAAACAACATGAACAATAGTCTCTAAACGTTATTTATGTTCAATAGTTCTGGTGGGGGTTGAGATGAGGTTCCTCCTGGTTGATCATCAGAGCCACATGGTTTGATGCAGTAACAATGGACCCAATTAAAATGGTGTCGTTCACATTTTCCATATCGAAAACCTTCCTGCATGCACCGTATGTTGCAGTTCCGATTGGTGCATCTTCGCTTGTACTCGCGTCTTCTTGACTTGCACATCTCTGATGATTCAGAGCGCATCACAAGGTCTTCTTTTATTTCCATGAAACGATGCATTAATTAGTATTATGATAGTACTCTACATTAAAGAATGCATAAGATGATTTATTTGTGACTTTCACATGATGTTACTTGTGCATAAAATGAATTACTTGTATTCACTCAATATTCAGATTTCTTTTTTGTTTAAAAAACTAAGCACCAGATGTAGTCCGGAACGGAGCTAGGACATGGATAACTTTTGAACTAAGTATTTGTATTGATTTAAGTAATAATAAATTCATTACTTTAGAAAATTAATAGATATCTAATATAATAAAGGAAAAAAAAATGAAACATCACGCTAGCTTAAGAACACAATCATAGGAAGAACTTACAAAATAGTTGGATTTTAGAAAAATAAGTTTAAATGACACGTCAACAAAAGTAGAGACATTAGATATACAACCCCAGAGTTTTTCTTTAATTTATTAAGGATATTAAATTGTTTTATGATTTAATAAGTATTATAGTTTTGACTTTTGAGTAATTCTTTTCTTAATTATAATATGTATTATGCTATCTAAGAAATTATCTCTAGTTTAAGTTAATGACTTTGTCTCCAGCCAATCTTTTATCCATAAACATATCTACTGAATATATGTTGTAAAAATAGTTTTTTAAAAACATTATCCTACTAAAGATATGAAGTATGCAATTATTTATTGTATTAGAATAGTCATATCTGAATTTCTTTATTACATGAAAAATTTAGAGAAAACAAGATATCATTTTTTTTATCATCATATTTATATGTGTGTGTAATGTGTATACATTATTATATACAAATTTAGGTAAAATACATTACACAAAATTTATATATGGTATAATAAACTACATATAAATAGTAATTATATATATATATATATATATATATATATATATATATATATATATATATATATATATATATATATATATATATATATATATATAGAGGGGGTGAGGGTGCATGGGGGGGGAAGGGACTCACGGGAGATTAGGAGAAATAGTAGAACGGTGAGGGCAAAGTATCTTATATCCATGTTTTGTAAACTTTCCACACTGTTGCTTTTTAAGTGTTTTTACAGGCATGTCTCTCTATAGCTTATATAGGAGTGCAATAGATTAATGGGAAGCAATGCAATTTTCAGTTATTAGAGTTGTACAATTTATTTGATATTATTGCTTAAGTTTTCATAACGCATATAATCATAACATCATCTTTGCAAAAACATTGGGAAAATTTATTTAACGGATCCTCCCCGAGTTAGTTACATGCAAAAACACCCATTAATGCATAGTCTAATTGGCAAATAATTATGTTTTCATTTTTCATTAGGAAACAGTACCCCATGGTTAATAATTAATATCAATCGGCAAAATTCCCCGCTATACATATAACATATTATATTAGTATAATTGGTTTTTTACTGTGCAAACAAAACTAAATTACCCTTATGTTATTGGAATCTTAAGTTAAAATCAAACATCACCCCCTTTATTATGTTTAGTTAGCAAGAATATCTTGTATTATTTTAACTAGAAAATACTTCATACATTTATTTATAGTTTCTTTGGATTGTGTAACGAAATCATATCTTAGATATTTAGTTTTTAATTGTGTAAATAGCGAGAACCATCAGCATCAACCCTCTCCTAACACTACAAGAATAATGGCCTATAGCAAGGTCCAAAAACCTTGCTATAGGTCCAAATTCCCTTGCTATTGATCTATAGCAAGGGATGTGGACGTTGGTAGCATCCCTTGCTATAGGTGGCGTGGGTGCAGGTAATTTGTATGCTGCAAGGGAAAAGGACCTTGCTATTGCTTTTCTGACACACACCTGTAGCAAGGTCCCATTTCCCTTGCTATAGGGTGCTGACACACAGCAACGTCCACAGACGTTGCTATTTCTTTCTGACACAAAGGTCAATTGCAACGTCTAAGGACGTTGCTATGTATTCTGACACAAGCTCAATTGCAACGTCCGTAGACGTTGCAATTGATTTAAGCACGTTTTTTTTTTAATTCTTCGATAAAACACAGCAACGTCTACGGACGTTGCTATAGTTTTTTTTTTAATTTCATTATTGTCCGGACATTTAATTGCAGCAACGTCCTCGGACGTTGCTATAGTGCCCGTCCGATTTTTTTTAAAAATATGGCAGCAACGTCCGTGGACGTTGCTATAGTTGCCCGATTTTTTTTTTTTTCAAATTTTGGCAGCAACGTCCACGGACGTTGCTGTACATAAATATTTTTTTTTTAAAAAAAGTCGCGGTAAATACCGCCTCTTTTAATAAAATGTTTTTTAATATATATATACATATATATATATATATATACACACACTCACACTATACTATTATATATATATGTATAGTATGTTAAAAAATATAATACTAATAACTAAATTATACACACACACACACAAACACACGCACATATATATATATATATATATATATATATATATATATATATATATAGATATGTATATATATATAATATTAAGAAATGTTAGATAACATTTTAAAAATATAATGATATATATATACATACACACACTAAACTTTACAATGTATATAATTATAAAATAATCTCACTAATTATAATTATACAATATATATATATATATGTATATATATATAGTATAAGATGCATGCATATATAATATATATATAAGTTGATGATGATGCAAAATAAATTAAGGAAAAAAATAAAGTGTAGGAGAGAAGGGGAGAGAAGAAGATGATAATAATATGAGAGGGAGAAGTGGGATGGATGAGTGATATAGTGGGGTATTTATAGTAGTATAGTGGAAGGGAGAGGGAGGGAAATGAAATTTTTTGGGAAATTTGAAGTTTCCGCCAAAAAATTTCTGAAATTTTGTAGCAAGGTCCAAATCCCTTGCAACAGGTTATAGTCAGAAAGCTGTTGCAAGGGAAGTTGGAATCCCTTGCTGCTGTGTCAAAGCTGTTGCAAGGGAAGTTGGAATCCCTTGCTGCTGTGTCAGAAAAGTAGCAATAGCAAGGGATTTGGACCTTGCAATAGCTTTATTAGAAAAATGTTTTAATTATATATATTTCCTCATTCAATCATTTAATTATATCCATATATAATTATGGCTTGTAAATCATAATTAAATGAGACTTGAGCTAAATATATAGAACTAATCTTGATCTTGGTTAAATTAATTAATTAATAAAACTTATTTGATTGAATAATTATTAATTACATAAGAAAATAGAACTAATCTTGATATTTATAGCTATATATATGTGAACTTATTTGAATGAATAAGATCCTAATAACATATATGAGAACTGGACTAATTAGAATTAATCTTGTATTGTAAAATTAATTAAAGTTATTAGAATCAATAACTTCTCATTAAATAATAATAACCAAACTAAACATACGATTCTTGATTTTCATTAAATAAACTGAATTTATATGAATGAATAATATTTATACTACATAAGAATTGATGATCAACTACGTTCAGGAAAATTTACTGTTTATTTTTGTTGAATTAATTAAGAATATGATTGATAACTCAACATTACATTAGAATTGAACTAATTAAACAAAACTAATCTTAATTAGATTTTAATAAATGAATTGAACTTGTTTGAATGGACAACTCCTAATTAACTACAAATATATAAGCATCAACTAAATATTACTAACATTGACTTTTGTCAAATTAGTTTAATTACTCAATTGAACAAATATTAAATAAGAACTAAATTAATTAGATTTATTAGCATTGATTTTATTATGAATAGTGTTATTACATAAGAATTGAACTACGCACTAGGAATACAACTCTTTTTGAAAATATGATTTTGACCCCAAAAAGATTTGAAAAGTTACAATTTAGTCCTTCCCTTTTGAAAAATTTATGATTGACCGCAAATACGATTCTTGATTTTCATTAAATAAACTGAATTTATATGAATGAATAATATTTAAACTACATAAGAATTGATGATCAACTACGTACAGGAAAACTTACTGTTTATTTTTGTTGAATTAATTAAGAATATGATTGATAACTCAACATTACATTAGAATTGAACTAATTAAACAAAACTAATCTTAATTAGATTTTAATAAATGAATTGAACTTGTTGAAATAAGAACTAAATTAATTAGATTTAATAGCATTGATTTTATTATGAATATATAGTGTTATTACATAAGAATTGAACTACGCACTAGGAATACAACTCTTTTTGAAAATATGATTTTGACCCCAAAAAGATTTGAAAAGTTACAATTTAGTCCTTCCCTTTTGAAAAATTTATGATTGACCGCAAATACGATTCTTGATTTTCATTAAATAAACTGAATTTATATGAATGAATAATATTTAAACTACATAAGAATTGATGATCAACTACGTACAGGAAAACTTACTGTTTATTTTTGTTGAATTAATTAAGAATATGATTGATAACTCAACATTACATTAGAATTGAACTACTCTTTATTTTTGTTAAATATATATATATATATATATATATATATATATATATATATATATATATATATATATATATATATATATATATATATATATATATATATATATATATATATATAAATAATGAAGAATGCAGCTTTATTATATTAAAAAATAAGTAAAACAAAACCTGCAAGGGAAGAGGAGGTTGCTGAAGCTGAAAGGCTACTGCAAGGGCCTTTTTCCCATGCAACTGTGTCAGAAAAGCTGTTTTTACAGCAGCAAGGGATTTGGACCTTGCAATAGATTTATCAGCTTCATATCCTCTCCTCCACACATTTCATTATCCATACCTTCGTTTCACAACCCCAAAATCTACTGCATAACCTGCATTTCATTATCCAAAATCCACTGCATTTCTTCCCCTTCTCTTCTCTATTTTTCAGCAAAATTTCATTTCTTGCTTGTGATTTTTTTGCAAAACGTACGTAATTCGCAGCAAAGCTCACTCCACGAGAGGTATCAATTTCAGTATTATCGTAATTCGTTGATTAATTTTATATATATATTGTTGATGTTGTTGCTTAATTTAGTGATTTTTGTAATGTTAATACCTATTATTCATCATATTTAGAGTAACTGAGATCTAAGCGTGATTTGATTAGTAGTATGCTATATATATGCATGTGTGTAATTAATTGCTTACACTGTTAGTATATGATGATAAGTTTTAATTAGCCTTACTTTCGTGATTAAATAGTCAGTTCTCGTGCTGATGCATTGTTAATTTGATTTTAATTAGATAAAAAATGTATAACAACGAAGATCGGAGTTGGATGTACGATCGAGGCAACGTTGATGAGGGGTATATCAATCCATATTTCATAGATGGCGTCAACAGATTCCTAGAATTTGCATTTTCTCAAGGTCAACGAAGAGTTAAGTGTCCGTGCACTCGGTGTGGGTTTAGCAAAAGCAAAAAGAGGGATGTGATTCAGGGACACCTATTGACGTACGGTTTTGTTCCTCATTATTACGTATGGGAGGCACACGGAGAAAGGAACAACTTTTCTGGCAATTACACATACGCAGGAGAGTCATCGACTCGTAATGATAATGTCGAAAGTGGTTACGTAGATATGGTGAATGATGCATACGGAGGTCAGTATGAAGGCACGCACTATAATCAAAATACAGAAGAAGAGCCAAACCGTGAGGCCCGAGACTTTTTTGATATGCTACGGGAAGCCGAGGTGCCAATACGCGTTGATGTGGAAACAACACCATTGCAGTGGTTAACATCATTTATTGCCGACAAGGTTCGTCATGGCACAACAAACGCCTCTGCTGACAATCAATTACAAGCGGCCCGCAGATTAATGAGTCCTGCAGATCGTCATAGATTGCCTGAAAATTGGTACGGAGTCAAGAAATTCATCAAAGGTTTAGGACTTGGGTACAAAACATACGATGTGTGTGTTAATACTTGTATCCTTTATTACGGGGAGTATGAAAGTAAGCGCTGGACCGAGTGCCCCCATTGTGGCGAAGCTAGGTACGAGGAATGCTCCAATAAGAAGAAGCTCGTTCCTCGTAAGAAGCTGTGGTACTTGCCTATTACGGATCGATTGCAGAGGCTTTACACATCACGCAAGATATCGGAGCACATGACATGGCACTTGAAGTGTCAGGCAGATACCGATCAAATGATTCACCCTGCTTCAAGTTTGGCCTGGAAATCTTTCGACAGGACATTTCCAGATTTTGCTGCCGAACCGAGAAACGTTAGACTTGGACTTTGCACCGATGGTTTTAATCCTTTCGGGAGCTCCTCAGCTCCTTACTCGTGTTGGCCAGTATTTGTGACCCCTTATAACCTCCCTCCCGACCTGTGCATGCGGCAAGAATATATTTTTCTAAGTTTAATGATATCTGGTCCGAAGAGTCCCGGCAAGAACATTGACGTATTACTCAGACCCCTTATTGATGAACTTAAGTCACTGTGGGATTCGGGTGTGCCAACATACGATAGTTTTCGGAAACAAAATTTCCAAATGCGAGCTTCATTGCTATGGACGATTAGTGACTATCCAGGGTATGGCATGCTATCACAGTGGAGCACACATGGTCGTTTATCTTGCCCGTACTGTATGGAAGAAACCAAGAGTTTCCAACTTAAGCACGGTCGAAAGACTTCTTTCTTTGACTGTCATCGTCGATTCTTGCCTCCGGACCATCCATGGAGACTAAACACAACTGACTTCACGAAAGGTAGAATAGAGACTGATGAACCTCTACCAAGAAGATCAGGGATGGACATGTGGAGACACGTTGAACGTCTTCCACCGGTCGGATTTGGTATATGCGGAGAATTTGTTCAGGGCTTTGGGTTGTATCACAATTGGTGTCGTAGAAGTATATTTTGGGAACTTCCGTATTGGAAGCACAATCTGATCCGCCACAACCTAGATGTCATGCATTGTGAAAAGAACTTCTTCGACAATATCAAGAACACTGTGATGGATGACCCTGAGAAAACCAAGGACAATATGAACTCTCGCAAAGATTTATAATTACTGACGGGCAGAAGATCTTTGTTTCTACAGACTGGACCGGGAGGGAGGTTATACAAACGTAGAGCATCGTACTGTCTCAGCAAGGACGAAAAGGTTAAAGTGTGTGAGTGGTTGTGCAATCTCAAATTTCCAGATGGATACGCGTCAAACATTTCGCGTTGTGTTCAAATTCCACAGCTTCGTCTAGTGGGAATGAAAAGTCACGATTGTCACGTTTTTTTGCAAAGGTTGGTTCCGATTGCATTTCGTGACTTCTTGCCAGATAATGTCTGGGGGCCGCTAGTGGAGATCAGTAATTTTTTCAGAGCTTTGACAGCTCCTGACATCCGATATAGTGACATGGATTTATTAGAACGTTCGATTGTGGTGACTATGTGCAAGCTGGAAAAATTCTTTCCTCCATCGTTCTTTGATTCCATGGAGCATTTGGCGATACACCTTCCCTGGGAGGCAAAGGTCGGTGGGCCCGTACAGTACAGGTGGATGTACCCATTTGAGAGGTAAATACCAGTTACTGTTAAATTGATAACTATACGATGTTCAAAATATGACTAGTTAATCTTTTTTTGTCTTTGTTAGACGGATGTTTGATTTTAAGAGACCAAGGGGTAACAAGGCACACATAGAAGGGTCGATTGTTGAGGCGTACATTTACGCAGAAATTGCAAATTTCTCCTCACTCTACTTTGACAGCAACATTGAAACAAGAGCAACCCGTTTGAACAGGAACGAAGTTCCAATATCTATTGACCCCAACGACCAATTATCAGTATTCCAGAGTAAAGGGAAAACAATGGGGCGTTATGTCAGTTACAGAAATTTGTCTCTCGCAGAGTGCAAAGCGGCTCATCTCTATGTCTTGTTGAATTGCCCAGAGGTCGAGTGTTGGTTAAGGTAAGATTAGTAATTGCCATACGATGTATTCTTGCTAATATATCAATTGATGTTTTAAACGGCTTCTTTCTGCGACAGTGTGTTTGATGAACAGATGTGCGCTGGATATCCGCAAGCTAATAAAGATCAGATACGTAAAGCTTATTTTATCGACTGGTTCAAACAAGTTGTTGTGTCTGGTAGTTATAGTGTGGATCCTAGATTACGCGGTCTTGCTCAGGGTCCTGTTTTGAAAGCAAAAACGTATAATGGTTATACGGTTAACGGATTCAAATTTCATACAGAAGCATATGGGGCTGGTGGGCAAACAATGAACAGTGGCGTTTATGTGAAGGGCGACACTGGCGACCCAGACGCACGTAATTTCTATGGAATGCTTCAAGAGATTATACAGCTTGATTACTGGGGCAGTGGAAACTTGGAACAAATTGTTATGTTCAAATGTGATTGGTACGACGTGTATAATGGAATAACAACTCATCCGACTTATGGCCTTGTTGACATTAATCCAACAATGCGACTCGGGACAGGAGCGTCTGAACCGTTTATCTTAGCTAGTCAGGCGCAACAAGTCTATTACACTCTGTATCCGTCACAAAAAAATACGAGTAGGAGAGGATGGTGGGCGGTTTGCACGACAAGAGCGAGGTACCTCGTTGACACAACTGCAGTGGCTAATCTCGACATTTATCAAGATAGCACCGCACCTCAGCTAAGATTGGATGACATCAACAATATCGACAATACACCTATCAGGCTTGCAGACAATGATATTGTGGAAGTCGATGATAACGACACGTTCGCCGACGATGACGTGGATGAAGATCATGATGATGGTGACGACGACGACCCTGATTATGCGTAATGTGTGTTCTAAGCAATATGTTTGCCTATGTAGTAAGAATTCGTGAACTTAAACAGTGGTTTATTTGCAATATGTAAGTTTGCGTTGTAATATTTGAGTTATTTGAATTGTAACGTTTTTATATATATATATATATATATATATATATATATATATATATATATATAAAACTAGTGTAAATTATAGATATAAATAAAAACATAAATATATATAAGGTGCAAACATTAATAAAAACAAGCTAAAATAAACCACGTTTGTTCATAATTATACAAATACAAATAAAAGCAGCAAATAACAGTCTAAATTTCAATATCCGCTTCAAATTACATATCACCCAAGCCAGTGGTGTCGTCATCACCGCCCCCCGAACTTCTTTCCTGGTCTCCTTCGTCCTCCTGACCGATAGAATGTGACTGTGGTCGATAGAATGAACCCCCTGATACTCGCCCGCTGCCGACACTCGTGTTCGTCGGTTGCAATGGTTGGTGGAAAACTGCCGGGAAGTTGTTAAACTGTTGTGGTAGCCCCTGTTGTTGTTGACCCTGTTGCTGTTGCGCTGACCCCCACAACCCCTCGGGCACCGGCACATTCATCTGTGACATAAAGTATTTGAGCACATTCTTTAAACCGGCGATTTCTTCATTTTGAGTAGCTGTTACGGCCTCCAGTTCCTCACATTTTGAGCGAAGCGGCTCCAAGCTACTAGAGCCAGTCTCAACGAACCTAGAATGTCTCCGAGCCTTGAATCCTATGCGCTCGGGCTCACCGTAACTCGCCAGACCCACCACCCTATTCTTCTTTACACGTCCGGCTGCGGCAATTTCCACCCACGGTCTCACATCCCAGACCGGCCACTGGCTCATATCGGGCCCATGTTCTCGTAGGCAGTGTTCCACATAGGCATCCTACATATGACATATTATGATTCAAAATATTTTTTGTAACAAACATAAGTATAATTACGACAACACCAATTATTGACGATTACACAACTTTAATGAAAGAATATATTATACTCACGTAATTAGCCTTGTCCTCAGGGTTTGGCCACTCAACCGTACCGTCGTCGTGTTTCTTTGCACGAGTCTTTACAAAGACATCCTGAAACGGCACCTTGTCGGGCGTTGTATTCATTTCCTTGGCCTGTCATAATATGAAAATTCATTAAAGCAAATATAGATCACATTATTAAATCAATGATGATATTTGAAAAATAACCAATCATATTTTTCTACTTACCAGATCTATCCTATGCTTGTTCGTGCTGCGCGACCCACCCCTATAGTTTACTGTTTTCCCCTTATCTCGATTTTTGGCGTTCTGCTCCGAACGACCCTTCGTGGGCTCAAGCTCCCAGTAATCATAAAATGCCTGCCGAAAATCTTCGTGAATCCAACAGCTGTGAGTCAAACTATAGGTGGGGTCAACTCTGCAGCGCAACCACCATTTCTTGGCGTGGTTTACCGAACCTGCAAATCTCGCAGTGGCGACCTTATCATACCATTCCCTGACTGCATTTTCAATGGCAGGATCCCACTGGTAAGTGTGCTGCATTTAATACAGACATAAAGAAAAGTTGGTCACATAAATGAATAAAAATGAACAAATATTTATAAATATTTAATAAATATAGAAGCCAAACTAATTCCTTACCTTAAATCTGTTCCAACACATTTCCTTCTCCTCTTCTGGCCACATGCCGTACGTGAAGTATGGCCCTTGCATCATGTTCCTCAAATTTGTACCAATCGTCGTCACGGCGGAAGGGTTCTCTATTGAGCCGTCAAAGAATAATTCCAGTACCTCCCTGTCATCCGGATTTGCCGGGGGCTCGCGAGGTTTAGATTGTCCTCGCACTGCAACCCTAGCAATACCACCATCGTCTCCTGAATCATCGTTACCCCCCTCATCCTCGGCTAACTCCTCAGAAACGCCATGAGCACGTGAGCCTGAAGCTCGTGTGCCCGAAGCACGTGTGCCTGAACCACGTGAGCCTGAACCCCGTGAGCCCGATGATGATGGCCCAACAGTACTTCCCCTCCCCTGAATCTGTAGCTGTGGCCTCGTTAGCGGTGTTTGTGGCACACCAAATCCAGATCCACTCCCAAACCCAGGCCCACCAAACCCAGGCCCACCAAATCCAGGCCCACCAAATCCAGATCCACTCCCAAACCCAGGCCCACCAAACCCAGGCCCACCAAACCCAGGCCCACCAAATCCAGGCCCACCAAATCCAGGCCCACCCAATCCAGGCCCACCAAATCCAGGCCCACCATAACCAACCCCGCCGTAACCAGCCCCACCAAATCCACCACCCCCAAGATATACACCCCCCGTTGTCGATCCTACACCCATCAATTGATTGGTAAACGGCCCACTAGCGCGGGCTCCTGCCTCATTTGATCCTCCGGGAAACATCGGCATAATCGCTGAAAGTGATCCCATCGAACCAAGATCAGGCTGCGAAGAGAATGATCCTCGAGGTACCCCTTCCGGGTATGGCACCTGGTTCTTCGACACCTTCTTTTTTCCTTTCCCCCTTCCCTGATCTGACGAGCCGGCCATCTGATAAATAAATATTTAGAATGGTCAAATTAATAATTTCTAAACGCTACTAACCTTAATTTTTAGCATATCTAATTAACATAAATACGTTCTAACATAAACACAATTATATATGTTATATAATACAAAGTTAATCGATTAAATTCTACAAAAATCATAATAAAATACGTAGCTATATTGGTCACATAATCACAAATCTAATATTAATTAATTAAGCATACATATATATATATATATATATATATATATATATATATATATATATATATATATATATATATAATTAACAGTACTAATACACTCGAATCAACAAATACATCACTATTATGCGATAATATTACACAAATCTAACCGATTAATTAAATTAAACCTTAAGATACATATATAAATCGTCACATATATAATTAATTACCTCTACTACCTTAATTAAGTAGTATAAATAATTAACATATATATAAATACACTATCTAATCAACAATTACATCACAAATACTAATTACACAAATCTAACCATTAATTTAAAAAAAAATTAATAATACACATAGATCGTTCAAAATTACTTCTAATATTTTAATTAATCATATAATTACACAAATCTAACCACTAATTTAAAAAAAAATTAATAATACACATAGATCGTTCAAAATTATTTCTAATATCTTAATTAATCATACATAATTACACATATCTAACCATTAATTTAAAAAAAAATTAATAATACACATAGATCGTTCAAAATTACTTCTAATATCTTAATTAATCATACATAATTACACAAATCTAACAAATACAACACTATGATGCTATAATATTACACAAATCTAACTAATTAATTAAAAATAAACATTAATATACGTAGATCGTCATATAATTACCTCTAATTAATACCTTAATTAAGCATAAATAATTAACACAAATATGCCTAAAATCAACAATTATATCACAAATAATCTAATTACACAAATATAACCATTAATTTAAAAAAACAAACATAATACACATAGATCATCACATAATTACCTCTAATACCTTAATTAAGCATAAATAATTAACACTAATATGCCTAAAATCAACAATTACATCACAAATAATCTAATTACACAAATCTAACCATTAATTTAAAAAAAAAACATAATACACATAGATCGTCAAAATTAATTCATCAAATCGACTAATTAATACATAATTAACACAAATACATCATCAAATCAACTAAAAAATCATATTTATGCAAAATAATAAAAATCTAACCGATTAAACCCAAACAAAAACATGTATAATCGTAATTTTGAAGACATTAAACACATACCTTAAAAAAAGAAGAGATTTGGAGCTGAAATGAGTGAAATTATGTGAAATCGAGTGAAAATGAGTGAAAAAAAAAATTTTGGCCGAGAGCAGCAATGGCAATTTTCGCAGCAGAAATCTGCTGCGAAAATGCCATATAAATATGGCACCAACGTCCTGGGGACGTTGGTGCCATGGATTAATGCTGCCGTGCAGCTGGCGTTGAATTCGACTGTCAGCAACGTCTAAACAGACGTTGCTGCAGTCGAAAAAATGCAGCAGCAACGTCTGTACGACGTTGCTGCTTCAAAAAACTTCTGACAAATACCTGCCAACGTCCGAAGACGTTGGCAGGTATTTATTTTTTTCAATTTTGCTGTACCAACGTCGAAGGACGTTGGTACAACTAATTTCCTGCAACGGATTGGAAATCCGTTGCAGTGTGTCAGTTTCAATTGAACCAAATTCTTGTAGTGTAAGCTCTTATACTGAAATGTAATTACTTTATAATAATATGCTAAAAAGAATTGAAAAATTATTTATACATTTGACTAACTAAGTTAAAACAACTTCATCAACAATATACTTAATCATTATTGATCCTTAAATTAGTTAATGCCCCACAATTTGGTATCTACACGAGTAAATGAGACAATGAGCCACGTGCTATCCGATCCAGGGTAAAATAGATAAAACAAGAGCCAAATGTCACACAAAACGATCGAATTCGACCTATAGATGCAATTCGATCTATACCCTCTTTGTTCGACATACTTAAAAGATGGTCTATTTGAGGTATATGAATAATGTCAACATATCCTTCGACCTAAAGACCTAGTGCCACCAAGAGCACCCTAAGAACCTCCATAAGGTACATACTTTTGAGTTTATGTAAACTTAATTCGAGCAAAATCCAGAGCAATTTGAATTATCTTAGATCGAATTCGACGTATCTCATAGGTCAAGTTCAACCTATGGCACTTGCTCGACTTAATGTGTTTGCTCGACCTATTTGGTCCATGTGAGCATTTTGACCTATCTATAACGTATGACCTACTCAGTTACGAACTGTAGGGTACTTAGACTTCTAGAAGGATGATTGCTCATGTGAGTGCATACCGGATTAGCCTAAACTTAATGCATGTGTGGTATTTCAATGCAAGTTTCAAACTATGAGTTATATCTGAATTTTGTAAAACTTGAACCACTTTGACGTGAAGCCAGTGAGTCAACCGACAAAAATACTCGTATTAAGTGACACGTGCTCCCCGAAGAATCCGCGACCGAATCCCGAATAATGGGGAAGGTCACTCCTATAAATACACCATATTAGACTCATAAAAGGTACGTTATTTTGACTAAGATATTGAGACTTCGACCGTTCGATCGTTTTACCCTAAGCAGCTCCGATCATTAGACTGTCGAGTGCTTCCTGAGTTATGATCGTTCGACCGTTTCCTTTATTAAGATCATTTTCCTGATTAAGATCGTTTTCGACTGTTAGTGACTTTTGGACCGTTTACTGACTTAAGCATCGGAGTGCCTATGCCAGGGCCACCGACTAGACTCACGTGCAGTATTTGAGTGCAGGTTTCTTGAATCCAAAGTTGATTCTGGATTTAAAAGTGATTTGAATGACGCGGAGTGTTTAGTCAACATACGAAAATACCCGCATCATATATACATACATATATATATATAGATATAGATATTCGTCTTTTGTAGCATTTCTGAAATGTTTCTGCGACGTATCTTTTCTTCAACAAGCCGAAATTAGTACACAAAATAAAACTTTGATCCATTCTTACAAAGTAGCGGACATGGTTTGCATTTTCCCTTATTTTCTTAGAGTTACTTTTAAATTCTTTTTAATACATTTTATAACTTTTAACGTAGTTGTGTTTTCATGAAAAACTCTTACATAATCAAAACTAGTTAAGTATAAGTTTTTCACTGTTATTTTCCTCCCAATCTATATCCTAGCTAGTTTTGTCACTATTTCCAACTTTTTTCATTCTCAAGTTAATAATTAGTGTAACCATTAGGAAAAAGTGTGGATGCTGAAAAACTGAGAGTACATTTGTCAATTCTTATTAAACTAAAGATGAATCACTGAAAAAAATAACTGTGAGAATCAAAAGAATAGGCATGGCAAGAAAACATTTAATTTAATTTATTGTCAATTATAAGTGATAACTCATTGAGCTCGTCATGCAGCATGAAAAATAGTTAAACAACATGAGCAGTAGTCTCTAAACGTTATTTATGTTCAATAGTTGGGGTGGGGGTTGAGATGGGGTTCATCATGAGAGCCACATAGCTTGTTGCAGTATAAATGGCGCCGTTCACATTTTCCATATCGAAAACCTTCGTGCATGCACTGTATGTTGCAGTTTCGATTGGTGCATCTTCCCCTGTACTCGCGGCTTCTGTCCCAGCACCTCCACCTTGCTGATTCAGAGTGCATCACAAGGTCTTCTGTTATTTCCATGAAAAGATGAATTAATTAGTATTATGATAATACTACATTAAAGAATGCATAAGGCGATTTATTTGTGACTTTCGTGATGTTACTTGTGCATAAAATGAATTACTTGTATTCGCTCGATTTTCAGATTTTTTTTTTCTTTAAAGAACTAAACATCAGATGTAGTCCGGAACAGAGTTAGGACATGGATAACTTCTAAATTTGTATTGATTTAAGTAATAATAATTTATTACCTTAGAAAATAGATATCTAATATAATATAGACAAAAAATGAAACATCACGCTTAAGAACACAATCATAGGAAGAACTTACAAAATAGTTAGATTTTACAAAAATAGGTTTAAATGATACGTCAACAAAAGTAGAGACATTACATATATACACCCCTAGAGTTTTTCTTTTATTTATTAAGGATATTTAATTGTTAAGTTATGATTTAATAAGTATATATAGTTTTGAGTAATTCTTTTCTTAATATGTGTTATGCTATCTAAGAAATTATCTCTAGTTTAAGTTAATGACTTTGTCTCCACCCAATCTTTTATCCATAAACATATGTTCTGATATATGTTGTAAATATTTTTTTAAAAACATTATCCTACTAAAGATACTAAATATATATATACAGTTATCAATTGTATTAGATTATAGTCATCTTTGAATTTCTTTATTACATGAAAAATTTAGAGAAAACAAAGATATCATTTTTTTTATCATCATATTTATACGTGTGTGTAATGTGCATGTATACATTATTATAATAAATTTAGGTAAAATACATTAAACAAAATTTATATATAGGTATAATAAAACTACATATAAATAGTAATTAATATATATATATATATATATATATATATATATAATGTTGCTAAAATCGGACCAGCCCGGCCGGTTGGACCGAGGTCCGGCCCCTTATCCAGACACTAGTCGAACCAGTTCAACCGCCGGTTGAACCGGTTCGACCTGTAAAACCAGTGATACGGTGGCTACACCGGTTCGATGCTCGGTTCGGTTTTAAAAACATTATATTTATATATATATATATATATATATATATATAGAGAGAGAGAGAGAGAGAGAGAGAGATATGTACAAATATATACGTATAGGGGGGGGGGGGGGGGGGGGGTAGGGACTCACGGGAGATTAGGAGAAATAGTAGAACGGTGAGGGCGAAGTATCTTTGATCCATGTTTTGTAAACATTCCTCACTGTTGCTTTCAAGTGTTTTTACAGGCATGTCTCTTACAACTTATATAGAAGTGCAATAGATTAATGGGAAGCAATGCGATTTTCAGTTATTAGAGTTGTACAATTCATTTGATATTATTGCTTAAGTATTTATAACACATATAATCATAACATCATCTTTGCAAAAACATTGGGAAAATTTATTTAACGGATCCTCCCCGAGTTATTTACATGCAAAAACAGCCATTAATATTGCATAGTCTAATTGGCAAATAATTATGTTTTCATTTTTCATTAGGAAACAGTACCCCATGGTTGATACTAATTGGCAAAAGTTCCCCGCTATACATATAACATATTATATTAGTATAATTGTTTTTTTTACCGTGCAAACAAACTAAATACCCATGTCATTGAAATCTTAAGTTAAAATAAAAAAATCACCCCCTATATTATGTTTAATTAACAAGAATATCTTGTCTTATTTTAACTAGAAAATGCTTCATACATTTATTAATAGTTTCTTTGGATTGTATAACGAAATAATTTTTTTAGATATTTAGTTTTTAATTGTGTAATATTTTTCTTAATATAGGAGTGAGTTTTTCTTCACCTCATGCTTTTAATGACACTTGGGTAAAACATAAATTCACAATTCATCATTAGACATGAAATCAATTTCTATTAAAGTGTGTGCAATAATAAAATATAGGGATAATATCACTCACACTCCTGAGGTTTGGTATAATATCATAAACCCTTAGGTTTCAATAATATCAGTAATACCTCCTGAGATTTCTGATATTTGACTATCTAAGTTAAAACAACTTCAACAACAATATACTTAACGATTATTGATCCTTAAATTAGTTATTGTGCCACAATTTGGTATCTACATGCGTAAATGAGACAATGAGCCACGTGGTATCCGATCAAGGGTAAAACAGATAAAACAAGAGCCAAATGTCACACAAAATGGATCGAATTCGACCTATTGATGCAATTCGATTTATACCCTCTCTGTTCGACATACTTAAAAGATAGTCTATTTGAGTTATATGAATAATGTCAACCTATCCTTCGACTTAAAGACCTAGTGCCACCAAAAGCACCCTAAGAAGCTCTATGAGGTAAATACTTTTGAGTTTATGTAAACTTAATTCGAGTTAAATCCAGAGCAGTTTGAGCTATCTTAGATCAGTAGCTCAAGTTCAACCTATGGCACTTGCTCGACTTAATGTGTTTGCTCGACCTATTGATCTAGTTTGGTCCATTTGAGCATTTTGACCTATGTGTAACGTATGACCTACTCAGTTATTTTGACCTCTAGGGTACTACCTAGAGACTTGGACTTCTAGAAGGGTGCTTTTGCTAACTTTAGTATGTGAGTGCATGTCGAATCAGGCTAAACTTAGTTTATATGTGGTATCTCAATACAGGTTTCAAACTACGGACCACTTTGACGTGAAGCATATTATCAACAGTCTAGTAAATTGACAAAAATACCCCGCATCACGAGCAATGTTATAAAAGTAAATTTTGGCACAAAAGTGCAAATTGTCCAAAAGAGTATCTCGAAATGCAATAATAACTCGTAGAGTTGCAGTTCACAATAACATAGATGATTGGAGGCATCGGTATTATTCAGCCATCAACTTCCGCCGTTGTTGGCCGGCAATATCCGCCGCCGCCAGCATTAGTATTTGCGGCGCTTACGAAGCAAGGGCAGCGCTTTCTCTCTTCACTCGCCACAGCGGTGGAAGAACCAAACGCCGCCAATAAATTAGTCCGCAAATTCGTGGGCTCGTCTTCCAAACACGTGGCACTCACCACCCTGTCTCACCTCCTATCCCATCCCCGTCTCTCCTCCGTCGCTTTTCCCGTATTGCCAAATTATCCTATTTCACTCACTTCAATTGGATTAATTACTACTACTAGTGCATTGCTTCTTTTTATAAAAAATATGAATTGATTTATTGTTGGCTGCAGTTGTATCTGGCGGTCAAACAAGAATCATGGTTCATTTGGAACGCTAAGCTGGTGGCAGACTTGATTGCTTTACTGTACAAGCAAGAAAGTTTTGATGAAGCTCAACACTTGTTCGTCGAAACAGTTTCGAGACTTGGGATGAAAGAGAGAGACTTGTGTTTGTTTTATAGTAATTTAGTAGATTCTCATGCTAAGAACAAATCTCGGGAAGGCGTTTTGGATACCTGCAAACGATTAAGGGAGCTGGTTTTGGCGTCGTCTTCTGTTTATGTAAAGCAGAAAGGGTACCAGTCGATGGTTATCGGATTATGTGAAGTGGGATTGCCTGAGAAAGGTGAGCAATTGGTTGATGAAATGAAGGAAATAATGGGGATTAAATTATCTGTTTTTGTGTTCAAATCTCTTGTGTATGGCTATGGACAAACGGGATTTCTTGAAGATATGAAGAGGAGTGTCGATAGAATGGAAAAGGAAGGGCTTGAATTAGATACGGTTTGTTTTAATATGGTGCTTTCATCATTCGGAGCTCACAACGAGCTTTCAGAGATGCTTCCATGGTTGGAGAAAATGAGAAACTCGGGCGTTCCGTTCTCGGTTAGAACATATAACTCAGTTCTGAACTCGTGTCGCAACATTATCTTTTTGCTGGAAGATTTCAAGAACTTACCTCTGTCGATTAATGAGTTGACGGACAATTTGAAAGAAGACGAGGCTAATTTGGTTGAAGAGTTGTTGAGATCACCAGTTTTTGATCAGGTAATGGAGTGGAAGTCTTTGGAGTTGAAGCTGGATTTGCACGGAATGCATTTAGGCACTGCATATTTGATTCTCCTGCAATGGTTTGATGAATTGAGAGTTAGGTTTGTTGATGGGAATCATCCAACTCCAGCCGAAATTGTGGTGGTCTGTGGGTGTGGAAAGCATAGTTCTACCAGAGGGGAATCACCTGTAAAAGGTTTGGTGAAAGAGATGATGAGGCGGATGAAATGCCCGTTGAGGATTGATAGGAAGAATATTGGGTGTTTCATTGGCAAAGGAAAGAATTTTAAGGACTGGTTATGTCTTGCAGATGTGAAAAATATGGAAGGTTGAGCTTGGCGACATGTTTCTAATCTTCAATCCAACAGATTATTTGACCTATGGTCAAATATGGAAAGCATACATTTCTTAGCGTGTTCATAGCAAGTATTTTCCAATATCATGCTAAGAATGCTAGGACTTCCACAAAAAGAATATCAAGGATCTGAGTGGCTGAAGTTGAAGCTGTTACTCTGATAGTACCAGAAAGAACAGCATCAGTGGGTGAAAGGAGTCGAAAAGGTTTTTTTTCACTTCTGTTTTCTCATTCAAAAAAACTCGCATGATACTTTCATCTTCCACGAATCTGAATTGATAGAAGTAAGTACTTCGTTACCTTCCTCATGTATGTTGCTATGCATAAGACTGGAGTTATTCGATTTCTAAAAAGAATTTCTAATCTTTTTAACTTTTCGGGGAATCCTTGATCAGTGGATGTGAATGACAGATTAGCATCAATCTCCAGCAAAATCCCAGATTTTGATGGACTGTTATTTTTTTTATTTCTTTAACTTTTTCCTGATGGAATGATAAAGGATTGTTGAATAACCAGACATTAATTGGTAAATCTTTCTTTCAAGGAAAAAAATAATTTGCATTGATAAAATGGTGCTGTACAGTACAAACAGAAATGGGGGTGATTGACCTAAAGACTGTAGGTGGTACATATGTTAAGAACTTGTTTTTTTGTTGTTTTCTTTTCAGTGACGTCCGCGTCTCAGAGCAGAAAAAAATCTTCCAGACTTTTCCTTTCGTCTATCTTCTCCATCTTCTCCAACCTATTGCACATACATAAGATGTTCCAGAACAATGATCGAATGTTAGGCACAAACAATAAAACGACGCATGAACAGAATTAATCTAGGTTTTGTTTAAAAAAAAAGAAAATAAAACTGTTTTCATGTTGTACCAAGTTGATTGAGTTATTTGAATCCACAAGAACGACAGGGTCATTTGAGTGTGGATAATAGTGTACCTCTTTGGAGATTTTCTGTAGGATTTTTATTAGTTCAGAAAAGTCGGGTCTCAAAGTTGGATCTTTCTGCCAGCACTTCTCAAGAAGCTCAGCCAGCTTTGGATTAGTGTTCTTCGGTATGGTTGGTCGGAGATTCTGAAAAAATAGTCAACGAAATGCTTTTAGCACACAATGAAAGACAGATTATATTTTGGGATATTACACTCACTTATTTTGGTCTAATTACAGAAACATTTCTTATTTCCCCACTGTTTGAATATCTACAAAAAGCTATTTGAAACTAGATGAGCGCCCATAAAGTTTGAATACTTACAGATGCACCTCATACAATTTGTAAATGTTACAGATCGACCTTTATTTTATGGGGTGTTTCTCTAATTTCTTAAAAACACTCCTACGACCTTTACACCTCGTACAAGGGGTGTTTCTCTAATTTCTTCAAACTATGCAAGTGTTTCTGTAGATCAAACCTAAGAGTGGAGATGTAACTATCCCTTGTAATCTTAGTGGATATACCTTGCTTATCAGTGAATTAAGCATGTCGAAAATTGCACAAGAAATAGATGCTTTACCTTCTGGACGACACCTACTGCGGCTTGTAAAGGGGTCAAATACTCGTATGGAAGCTGAATTCAAAAATGAAAATGTTTAACTTGGAGAGATACATAAGAGAGTAACAATTCACTAATTTCGTGGCATTAAACCAACCTTTCCTGTCAGCAATTCCCACAAAACCACCCCGAAACTAAAAACGTCCGCCTTATGATCATAGGGATTGTGTTCAATTACCTTCACAAGAGAACAAATATTTGTAAACAATCAAGGTGTCTCTTCATTTCCTAATAAATCAGCACTTGGAAATTTCAGGGTATAAAAGGTAACATAAAGATCCAATTAAACATTCAAGAACAACCAAGCATTAGAAATTTAGAATCTAGTCTTGCTTCAATAATTACAGAATACCCCTAGGGATCCAATAAAATTATTATAGACAGGTTTCTTGCGGTTTGAATAATTATAGGGTGTGGAAGTAAACATAGGTCTAATTTTATTTTTATTTTTTAAAGTTTTTTAAAGCATCAAAATGTGTCTTTGTATATTCAAATCTTAGGAGAAGTTTTTAAAATTATACCAAATGTCATGGGGTGTAGATGTAACTATCAATCAGTACGTGAGAAGTATAACATCAACATCAAAGATTCTATCTCAATGCTTCAATCTTGAAAAGAACTCCAAGTATCTTATCTCAATACAAAAGGGCACATACCTCGGGAGCCATCCACCTATACGTCCCAGTTTCAGCTGTCATGACCCCTGTTTGTGCTTTTACTCTTGCAACCCCAAAATCACCAACCTTAACAACCTGAGACAGAGCTCATTTGAGATCTTTCAAACATCCCAAAAAGGCTACAATTTAAAGATTTTGCCAAATTTTATAATCCGAACAAATGCATCCAGGACTATTAAAGCAGATACAACATATGGAAGATAAAATGCTTTAATGCCTAAGGTTTTCTGCCATCCTTAAAATATATAAAGTAATCATTCCTCTGACAGCACTGAAATGATATATCTTCGATATGATCCACAAAGAAAATACCCAGCTGAAATAGATTTTTCTTTTCCAATATCAAAAAAGCATAAATAAATAAATAAAAAAAAAAAAAAAAAAAAAAAAAAGCCTAAATCTGTATCCTAATGAAACCAAGTTTAACCTTTAACATGGATGAATTTGCAACAAGAGATATGAGGGAAGGTACAAGTAAAGCTATGGTACACAGCTTTACAATTGAAAAAAGCTAACAAAATTGAAGACTTGATGCTTACTTCGTTTTCATCCATTAAAAGATTAGCAGCTTTTAAGTCCCTGTGTATTATATTATTCTGATGCAAATAATTCATTCCCTTTGACACATCAATTGCCACTTTGAGTAAAGCAGGAAGCTTAAAAGTGCCCTTTTGCTTGTGTAAATAGTCATACACACTTCCTCCAGACATGAATTCTGCAATTTTTAAGAAGTTAAACAGATACCAGCTCAAACAGCAAAAGATATAACTTTTTTTCAAGTTCTCTTCAAAATGAGTCCAAACAAAACTACACATTTCCCAAGATATGGGTACTTAATTCACACATACCTGTCACTATACACAAGTGTGGCGGTCTTGTGCAAGCCCCAATAAACTGCACGACGTTTTTGTGTCGGACTTTTCTGCAAGCAACATGCACTAGCCAGTTAGAAAGGAAGAAATGAGTAGGAAACTCAGTGATATTCAGAATTATCACATAGCCGTTTTCAAAATATGTTCCCATATCGAGCTCAATCAAAAAGATTATAACAAAAGGTGGGGGAGCTAAACCAAGTAAACTCAGCTGCAGGCAACGGAAACTATTTGGATTGTACTACAATATGTGTGGAACTTGGTAAGAGCTAAAACAGCTAACAGCATGATAAGTATCTAATGGTTGATCTCCAAAAATTTTAAAATTGACAAAATGCTGCAAATCAAATATTAACGATTCTCCATTAAAAGGCTAGCCAATTTGGAGCATCCCCCAATATTTCTGTAGCAAATTGAGTTCAGAAATAAAAGTCACTAACCTCATTATATAAACTTCTTGCGCAAACTCTTTCTGCAGGTCTGAATTCAAGCGCTCTGCCTTGAGAATTTTGATCGCTACTTCTTGACTACGGTAAGTGCCTTTATACCTAAAACACAAAGTTTCTTGAGTGAATGCAATAATCACCTACAAGCCCCAGCTTAAAAATGACATCCATTATACTTACAAATCACCATATGATCCTGATGCTACTTTGCACTCAAAATTTATATATTGAGGATCAATTTCCCAGACATCAGTACCATCATTAGGTATTTTCAGATGATCAGATTCACATTTGATAATTATTGGCTCATTTTCACCGAGAGGCAAGGAATGTGGACTTGGCCATGAACTTTTCTGCATGAGATATGAAAGAACTCTCATAAAGTAGTCCATAAGAGAGAAGATTGATAGTTGAAAAATCAAATGCATCTCATAATTCAACAATGAGAGTGATTAATAGCACATCCTTTCCATGAATGCACATCTTTACATAAGGAATATAACGCTGAATTTTAAGAAGCTTTGCCTGTATCGGGTAGCTTGGATTTTTTAGCAACGCAAACATAACAAAGCCACGTACTCTATCAAACTAAAATAAAAAATGATAGACAGAACCCACAGTAATTTAAGATATAGTTGAATGAACATTGTCAGAAATCCATATTAGAAATTCATCCAATCAGCGTAACATGAACCGAGTTCAATTACAAAGCCAATAGTCTTTATCTAACAAGCATAGCAATAAAGTACCTCAACTTTCAAGAGTTCTTTTTCCAATGCAGTTCGGAGTTGATCAACCTCCTGAAAGTTCAAACATCAAGAGCGAGCACAAAAGAATAAGCGTCTAGGCATCAAATAAGCTCTACTCAATAGGTAAAGATGATCACAAACATGAATATATTCAGAAATTGATAGCAAATCTATTTAAAAGAAAAAGGAAGACCCCGCCTTCATAAACATTTGGGACATTTGCAGCTTTCACAACGAAACCTTTAGTTCTAGTTACGTTGGTTAAGTTATATAAACCAAAGTATGAATGACTCAGAGTCAAGCACATGAATTTGCTTGCCACTCGTTCCACTTCGGTAGAATATCTTGGTTATTTTCTTTAGCAAACATATACTTCTCTGTCACCATATATACTTAATCATTCTTGTACTCTTTAATTTGGCCTTCATTGAGAAGCCTCACTCAACATATATGTACATATTAGCTCTATCTATCACAAGATCAAAGCACTGCAAACAATTTTCTTCTACTTTCTTGAATAGATTTCATCTACCTTACACGTGTGTTTATTTCTCAGCTTATCTCTAATACTATCACCGCACATCCAACAAATCATGCACTTTTTAGCTCTATCCATATTTTGGGCATGATATTAAGAGTCTGACATTCATAACCATAACAAATTTTGGTCCAAGTGTACAAAAATTTTCATTTCAGTTTTTCTAGGAAGTACCTAAAGATCTATCATCATGGTCACCAAATACTGTTATTGCGCTCTTTCAGTTCATCTGGGACGATTTGAATTTATATTATGTCATCATCATCAAATTTTTCATCCTTACAGTAATAGTACCAGGCTTGGAGAGTGAGTGTTAGTTTCTATCTCCTCTTCTTTTAATGGGAGAACCAAAAATGTCGCTCACTAGTCATTTCGCATTTACAAGAACTCTGATTTGTTCTATACTTTATTTCTGCAGACGGTAAAGGTTTGTCATCGAACACTTTTGGGTAATGGTTTCGTTTGGGACGGTGAATACTTTCTGTCAAACCAAAAATGGGTGATTTTTACCTAGACCAAACTTTTACACCGAGTAGTCACAAATATGGCATACGTGAACCTAGTTTAAACATTTTCCACCAAAAATGGGCAACTAAAACATCTTTTAGAAATGACTCAAAAGAGTAGTCGAAGATAAAATAAAAGTAAATGAAAGGTCAAAATGATAGATAAAGCCGTTCTCAAATTGCATCACATTTCACTCATGTGACATTGGTAGACAAAGAGAATGAAGCGCTCTATATATGATAAAAAATAATTAAACAGAAGTTGAGAATGAGGTACCTCGAATTGCCATCCATCAACAACAAAGACATCTAGAGAATACCCATCCGCAGTGGAAAAGGCATGTGCTTCTTGGATGTTTAGACCAACTTCAGCTACTAAAGAACTCAACTGCAAGTTTTGTCATAAAAAAGATAGTTTAGCACTATCCTATCAGTCACTAGCCATATACTTCTTAAGGAATATTAACCATAGAAAGGCGCAACGAATGAAAATATCCACCATCAACCTGCAACAAAACCTTCCACCCTCACATGAAAGGGTATTTAAGACCAAAATATTATACTTGCTACGAGCAAAATCATGGGCGTTCGCTAAAATGGCAGACTGAAGGTTCTTGTCAACCATGAGCTGTACGAACAATTACTTAACAATTTCGGAGCTCCAATAGGATTCAATTTTATTGATTTAATCTAGGAGAATGCTTCATCAGGTTCAATCATTTACCTTACTGAGGAGCTTCGGCTTGTCATCTGTTGAGAAAGTAATCTCATGCATGGGCCTGCATTATGATAGCGAGAAGAGTTAGCTCTATTTTGTAGATTTAAGCATGAGTGTGATACTCTTGTAAAAGAATATCAGATTTATTGACAGTTTAAGGATATTATTAAATGCCAACTTGTCAGATCAATTTATTGACACTGTAAGGAGATTTTCAAATGTCAACCTTAGTACAGCATAACACAATTAGCATTTGATGTTTACATGGTGCAGTTCGGTATCAAAAGAATGAGTTAGAGATCCCTTTCAGGGCAATGCACAATAATACTGTTGCCACAAAAAGAATCTGCGTTAACCGGAAAAGAATTGACACGTATAAATTTGTTATAGAAGTGAAATAAGATTCCGGATCCTTCAATTCTTTCTTTGGAGAAGTTCAGTGGGATGAGCAGTCCCATACAAGAATGAGACCAAAAATAAATTTTAATATAGTATACCTGAGATAGTTGGCACCGCCATTTACAGCACTGTCACCATCTTGAACTTCTGATTTGATTGCTTCAAGTGCAAGTGCTTCAAGATTAGGAGAGGAACCAAAGGCAGGTGGTGGATGGATGCTGGACACAAAAAGAAGGGGCAACATTTTTAAATATCAAATTCAACATGAAACTACGGGATAACTAAAGATCAGTCAAATCAATATAAATTCATATCTATAAAAGAAAAACTTGGAATATGGCCACATGTCAGTCAATGTTATCATTTACAAAAGAAGTATGCCAGTACCTTCCCCTTTTCAGTGGATGTGAATGCACTGTATCCCCCGAGTTCCCATCAGGAACAGGTACAACCTGCACAAAAACATAGAAGCAACAAGAACCAAGTAAGAAATATATGAAAGAGATTTCATTCACTTTACTGTTTTTCAGTATATTAAAAAAAAAGTGTGATAGCTATAGAAGCAACCAAAAAAAGTCGCTAGAAGAGTAATATGAAATAGCTGAACTCGATACACATACTGGTGAGGAAGGAAATCTGAGTTTTACAAAACTCGCTTAAAAGGAAAACCCAGTAGTAATTTTCACAAAACCAGTGAGTCTCTGCTGCTATCAATTGCTTTTCAAATATATGGTGAGGTAAAATATGAATCCATAGACTCTGAATGTGTCCAATTATTAGCTCCGTGGACCAGACGTTTTCCTAGAATGTGGTATTTACACAACAAAAACATCTGCAGGTTTTGCGTTCCACTTAGATCCTTTGGAACCTAAAAATATGCACTCATTCACAAGCTAAGTAAATCCTTAAGTTTCCCCTTGATAAACAGACAAAGGTCTTTGCTTTTCGTCTTATTCACTAAATATCTCAATAAAGATACCTCACAACTATATAAGATCGCAGCCATCACATTTCAAAAACAATTTCATTTAAGGAACAGAGTCAATAACTCAAAACTTGCAAATATAATCCATATATATATACAATTTCTCACCTGCACGAGACGAACTTCAAACGCCGGTCTATTAGCAGGATCACGCGCCAGATGCAGCAAACGCTTGTGCGTTAGAACATCCTCCGCCCTCTCCACATTCACATCCATCGCATACCTTCAATCCACAACACAACAATAAAATACATCATCAACAACAACAACAACAACATTACTATAATCAGCTTAAGCTACGCTTTTACTTCTCCGGCACGGCACGTAACAACATAGCTTTTAACAGTTACAAAAAAAAAGCATCAATTTCAAAATTTAACAAACCTAGCAGGTAATCGAGTGAAATGCGCCCAGAGGTGATCGTCAAAATCAGGCTCACGAGCCTCAGGATGATCAGCTTCTTTGAGGCGCCGCAAAACCTCGGCGTAAACCTCCGCCTTCTTCCGATTCTTCGCCGTCGATAAATCAGCTACTCTACTCCCACAGCTCTCGTTATCTTCCATCACCATTACGAATTTCACACAAAACAACAACTCGATCGTGCACAGCAGTAACAACAAAACAAATTTGATTTGAGGTATATGTATTGTATGTATATTATTATAGATATGAGTTATGAGTAGAGTACTAAGCAAATTTGGGGTTTTAATTTATAGTGTTTTGTTTGAGGAGGAGAAGGTCAATTTACGAAGGGGTTTTGTTTCATTCTTTCATCTATATCCACTTCTCCCTTTTTCGAAGGAGCTGCACAACTCATTTATAGGCAAATTGCTACTTTTTTTAAAAAAAAAAAAAAAAAATTGTTTTTATTATATTATTCTAAGAGTATTCTATTATGTGTCTACTTGTTATATATTCTATTAATTAATTTGATTTGTAATTACTTTCGTGATAAAAAATTTGAAAATCTCTCACATAATTAATGATGATACACAAGTGACATGGCTTTGTTAAACATTCTAACAACCAATTGTCATTATTTTCCTAATTAATTCGATTTAGGATCTCTCGATAATAATGATGATAATAATTAAGTACTGTATTACATAGACTTTGACTGGATTGTGCAAACTTTAGTATGTTATTTAAATAAACAATCTATTTAACGAAAGATAGCATACCAACATTCGCAAGTAAGTAACGGAACTATAAATGCGATACCAAATTTGTAACTTATCGGGCACTTATAATGATAAAAGGTTTGTTTGTATTATTGTTTTAAATTGTTATTTATAAAATGATTTAGTGGCCCTTGAAGAAGTTTAAGCATTTTAAGTGTATGCACGGTGTACCAGTTCTGCTTGTACTTTTGCATGTCATAAAAAAAGTGACTTTGAGAATAGATGCCTCTTTTACCGAAATAATGTCAACTAGCAATAGCAATGACGTAATAAGTGACTTTAGAAAATACCTTCACATGTTACTTTTGTTAATTTAAGTAAATTACCAAGTCATCTTGAACAACACTTCTTAAATACTTTTTTTCTAATAGTTAACATAAAGTAGATAGTTTTCTTAGTCGTGGTGGTTGATGATATCTGGATCGCACGCTTACTTACTTTTACTATATTTATAAAAGGTTCCGAAAGAAATGTATGTTCAAAAAATGCAAATTTTGTAGTTTATATGAGTTTTGATTATTCGTACTAATGGTGGGGGTGTGTTTCTGTAAATATAGTAATGATAAAAAGGAGTGGTGGTTAAGGGTGAGAGAGTGGACCCGCATGCCCGAATCGGAAATTTGATTTGAATAAAGTGAATTGTTTAGTGGAATAATTGAGATAGTGGAGGTGGTGGTGGATATCTTTGTTTATGTAATTATTGTTAATTTGTTATTATGATTTAATTAATTAATTAATTAAATAATAATGTGAAGCGTGGGAGGGTTTAAACTTCAACGGGACGGAATTAGGGTGAAACGCGATGAATGGGTTATGGTGGAAGTGGAAAGCAACACGTCGCCGTTTTATTGTCTGCGGTCTTTACGGCTGCGGGTCTCCACGTGGTAAACACCCTTATGGCCTTATCCATGTGGAAACATTCCACCCTGGCAATGCGCCAATTTTTCGAAATTACATTACACACTTACATTCACTAAAATTTGGTATATTTATTACATTTCTCACAAATGTTTAAATAATTAAACAGCATACTTAGATTATAAGTTAATAATATTACATGTAATCTTGATTGTGGCTTGAAAATTAACAGAGATATTATAAAGTTTAAATATCACACGTGAGGTTCCCTTTTTTTTTTTTTTTTAATGTATATGTATATATAGTTTCAAAAGTGTGTTATAATTGTTACGATATTTGCGTGATTGCATTTAAATCGCTATTTCTTATTCTTTTGTTGCTGGAAGTTTTAACATTCTAATAAATTTATATAAATATATTAATTCATATTTTTTACATTAATCTAGTCTAAGACCTCACGAGTGTATAATTTTCTTTGGAATCATGATATTAAATAAATAAACAGTTGAGTACAAAGTCTACCATATGCATATAAAGCCTATACAAAAACTTTTCCCATGAACGCCCTTTACTCACTTTCGTCAATATTTCTTGTATTTACTAATTATTACGGTAAAAGGAGGAATTATTGATATTTGCAACTTATGTACCTGAAGTAATAACTTGTCTCGAGTTAAAGGTAAAGTATTTTATAATATAGAATATAGACCAACTAATAATTGCTAAAGCAAAACTATCAATACTCACCAGTCATAACGTAAAGAATTAGATATTTCAACTCTTCTCGAACTAAATATATACACGCCTTAAGAATTAATTTTGTCTTTTCAGTGTTTATTTAGAACTACGTACAGAATACTGATATTTCTTCTGATTATTTTTTGTAATACTTCGTAAATGTTATGAGGAGTAATTATTACATGGACTGAAAAATAATCATTTTATATTCGAAGTGATTTAAAACAAAAACTAAAGTTTCTATAGGCATTTTTTGGAGGGTAAAGTTTAAAAAAATTGCCAAAAACTCTTACCTTTAATTAATTCCGAATTCTCAAAAGACTTAAAAGTTAAAACGTCAAATTACATATACATGCATGGACAATTGGACATTTAAACTTTACGTCGAAAATATTATTATTTTACGATAAAAAGAGAAAGAAAAAATTCATTTTCCATTCTGAGATAAAAATAAAAATAAAAATAAACGTGAATTGTGGACATCAAAGATATCGGGCCCTTTCATGTTTCTCTGATGCAACTTTTTGAGGTGGGGTTCTTGGATAGTGAAATAAGAACTAGATATTAATTAATTTCCAAAATCTGTGCATGTTGTCAGAGATATATATTGTGTACATTAGCTCGATAATTCTAATTAAATTTTGTCTTTCCTCAACTAAGAAAATCGGAATAGAACAAATGAGATATCAATTAATATGCTCATCAATTATTAACAACTAACAACGGAGCGAAAGCCCTAATGCCATAATACACTCTCTCAAAAGATCAATTCAACCTCCACTTATCGGAACAAAATAGGGTAAAATGCATCAAACCTCCAACTTATACTTATTTTTATAAGTTGGTACCTAACTTTTGTTTTTTTACAGCTAACCCCCAACCTACTGAAAAATGTGCGACTGCCTCCTAAAGCTAAATCCAACGAACAAAAATGTAGAAACATAGCCAAATTCAATGGGTGGATTTGGGTTCAGGGGCAATTCGCACATTATTCAATAGGTTGGAGGAATAGTTGTAAAAAATAATAGGTTAGGTGGTAACTTGTAAAAGAGGGTACAGGTTAGGGGTCGAATGAGATTTACCCAACAAATTATGCGAACTTAATAGTTTTCTTAATTAGGTATCGTAATTTATTTCATATTGATTTCAAAACCAAGAATATCAGGTTTCACGTGAGGTTCCCTTTTTTTATGTATTTAAAAGTTCAAAAGTGTGTTATAATTGTTACGATATTTGTGTGATAGCATTAAATCGCTAGTTCTTATTCTTTTATTGATGGAAATTTTAACATTCTAATAAATACATGTAAGTATATGAATGAATATTTTTTACATTAATCTAGTACTTTTGTAATACTTCGCAAATGTTATGAGGAGTAACTATACTGAAAATGATCATTTTATATTTGAAATAATTTAAAACGAAAACTAAAGTTTCTATAGGCATTTTTTGGAGGGTAAAGTTTAAAAAAATTACCACGAACTCTTACCTTTAATTAGTTCCAAATTTCTCAAAAGACTTACAACGTCAAATTACACATAGCATGCATGGATGACTGGACATTTAAACTTTACGTCGAAAATATTATTATTTCAGGATAAAAAGAGAAAGAAATAATACATTTTCCATTCTGAGATAAAAGATATAAACGTGAATTGTGGACATCAAAGATATCGATCGGGCCCTTCCATGTTTTTCTGATGCAACTTTTTGAGGCGGGGTTCTTTGATAGTGAAATTAGAACTAGATATTAATTTCCAAAATCTATGCATATTTTCTGAGATATTTTGTACATTAGCTCGATAATTCTAATTATTGTCCTTCCTCACTAAGGAAATCGGGATAGAACAAATGAGATATCAATTAATATGCTCATTCATTAGTAACACCGGAGAAAACCCTAATGCCATAATAAACTCTCTCAATATATCAATTCAACCTCCACTTATTCGGACAAATTATGTGAACTTAATAGTTTTCTTAATTAGGTGTCGTAATTTATTTCATATTGATTACAAAACTAAGAATATCCGGTTTCCAACTAACTCAACCGTTTCTATCATATTTGTAAATCTAACACTTAACTATCATGAATTCAAGGTAAAAATATGATTACAAATTTAATTCACAATGTGGTCCAGTTAAGTAGATTGACATATCATTCCGTGATGGCCAAGCAATGGTGATTAGATGGTGAATATGGGTCAACTAAAATAATTTGGGGATCGTCTGCAAGTTGCGACGTGTTTAAAATCGTGTATATGCGCTCGTTCTTAATAGCGACACTGCAAATTATTTTATGCTTAACTCGTTGCCGTTGATTATTAGTATAATCCCAACGCACAGGCTTAAGAAAATAAAAATTAAGAATGAAGACCAAGCACGCAAGCTCTTGAGCCATGCCACTTATATACGATTAATATAATTATCTAATCAATTGTTACACGCTGAACATGAAACTGATCGAGCATTTTAATATACTGCACGGAATTATAAAATGAGTACGTTAGGTGCATAAAATCGTAAAATGACAGTATAATTTTTTACTGGCACGTTTAATTAATTTAAGTAGAAATCCTTGACCTAATAGGCAAGATATTTCGTTGTTGATAAAAGTAAGACTGGTGATTCACGTGGATGCTTCATGCTTGTATTCAAGTTAATCAAGCACTATAAAAAGAGAAGCTATAAATCCAAAATTTAGAGACGTGGAAATCTGTATCTAGATTTTGCTCATTAAAAACGAATTCTTTTAATTGAAGTTTATATAGAGGTTCATATTATCAAATTGAAGTTTATATATATATATATATATATATATATATATATATATATATATATATATATATATAAACTAATAGGGAATGTTACTTTTAAATCTACTAAAAACAAAAATATAGTACTAATTATTTTCATAATTCTTCGTTAGGTTGGTTGGTTAAGGAAGATGGCCGTAGCAATTTCTTCAATTGAACTTAGTAAATATTAATAATCTTTTTACATGCATATGTAGAGAGAGAGAGAGAGAGTATATATATATATATATTTCACGGACCTACATTAGACAAGTAGTATACTTCTTCCCTTAATTAAAGAGCGGATACATAAATGATTAGTAATGAAGATTCCGTAAATTATCCAACCGGATATTTTTTTAGAAAAAAGTGCGCCAATAATGCCTACACCTTCAACTCTTTCTAAAAGAATAGGATTCCGCGTAATAAGTTTTTGATATTCAGCAACCCACGTTAAAAAATAATCGCAAAAATCCAAACATTTATCTATCCAGCGTGTGTGTGTACGTATATGAATTAAAAGTTGGTATTATTTAGGTAATTACTTGAATAAAGGAAAAAGTTAGAATTGTTCTTTTTTATTAAAGAGTGATATTTTGAGAATTATTTTTGAAAAATGTTAGTTTGAGAATTACTTTCTTTTAAAAGTGTTGCTTTGGCAATTTACTGAGACTACTTTTATGACACAACATCATTAAAAATATATCATGTGCATAGATACAATTTTGAGACAGAATGATAAGATTATGATGACAAAAATACTCCTGACAAAGCTTGTTATTATGCAAAAGTCGGGTCAAGGAACTAGCTAGCTAGCTACATTGTTGGGATATTTTATCCTTTCAAGTTGAGCAACGTGTCTCAAATCTTGTTTAATTAGTATATAAGGTATGCTTCTTCTAGGTCGCAACATTTAGAATTATTTTATTCGTAAACTATTTATGCTAATCCAATCTATAGTAAACTATTTATGCTAATCCAATCTCTCATGATCCTGAAGCGAGACAATATATATCACTCAATTATTACTAAATAGTTTAATTTATGCTTTTGTGCTGAACGTGAAAGGCATGATTTTCTTTAATGTATGGAATCAACAAGATGAATTCTAGTGGTTTATGTTTGTAGGAGATAATTCTAATGTTAGGAGCGAAAATCTTACAGAAAATGGCAGTATCTTTTAATGTCACACTTAATTAATTCAACTTTGACGTAGACAAACTAAATAAACGGGATGAATGTTTCCATGTTGATATAAATTATAGAGTGGTTGATTCAAGAGGATGAAGCACGCTTTTACCGGAGTCGAACAAACTCAAATGAACTATGACAAGCGATGCAAACAAGTATGATTAAATTTGTGAGTCAGTTCAATTTTAGTAAGACTTTAGAATGGAGAGTTTCGTTTGAGCCAACATGCAAAAACAAAAGGAATATCAAATTTTAATTAGTAGAATAACTGTATGTAATAGTTAAAGTAAATTCATGTCAAATGATAATGACGTACTAGTGTACTACAAACAACCCCTCAGCAGATCTGCACGCATCTTCTAGCAATTTTGGCAGTTTTTTTTTTGTTGAAATGCAATTTTGGCAGTTAATTAAAGCCTAAAAGTGAGGTTAATGTTCTCATAATTGATTTTAGGAGTTGACCTAATCTATCAATTAAAGACAATGGATTCGCATAAAAAAAGGTATAAACTCTTGACTGTTGGGTGTAAAGATTTCATCCTTGATTTTCTTTTAATTATCAATCCACATAAATCTTAGAGCTTTTATTCACTAATATTTATTACAAATTCTGATTGAGGATAATAAAAGGATCTGATCATATATTTTTTAATGCTTGCTATTCTTCTTATTAAATCAACAACACAATCCATCTTCCTTTTTTAAATCCTTAATTCTTCTATGAACAACAATCGAAACATAATACTTCCATGTATTAGTGATTGAGATTCCGTTTTCCATTCATTATTAGACTCATAAGTCTAAATTTAACAGAAATCTACGTGGTCTCTGGGAAATTCTTAATTACTCATTTGATCAGATAAGATTGTATCTCTATAAAATTACTTTTTATTCAAATTAGTATAATTATAATTTTCTTCTTCTCAAATCAGGAAATTAAACATCTTTGCTCTAATCCCATAATTTCTCCTATGTACTACAACCAAAAAATCTTATGCACAAAAGAAAAAAAGCCAAAATCAATTCTGAAAATAACAGCATAAACTTTTATCGGGTTTTTTTCAACTTTGGTCCCTTAATGAGTACTGACTCCATCTTTGGTCCTCTATTGATTTTTTTTGCAACTTTGGTCCTCTAATGTATCTCACAATTCATACTTGATCCCTTTTTCCACCGAAATCGTTCTTTTTGGCCAAAAAAAGTCACATGTTGCGCACGTGGTCACATGAGGGTTGTTTTCATGTAGAAAAGAAGTCGTGATTTTGAAATTGCACCCCTCTTTTGTTGTTTTAAGGCAACACTTTTTCTATTAGGGGACTAAAGTTACAAAAAAAATCAATAAAGGACCAAAGATGGAATCAGTACTCATTAAGGGACCAAAGTTGAAAAAAACCCAACTTTTATCTATATTAAATCAATTCTCTTACAATTTATTATAATTACCATTTATTTTTATTTCTATAGTATTATACATTTAATGAATGCTATAAAAAATTAAAAGTTGTGTTACTTTATACTTATTTTTATGGATAAAAAATCATTAATAAACCTGGATTATACAAAGTCAGAAGAACAAAGACATTTCTATACAAATCAACATGCCTAAACGAAGAAACGCGAGTACCTAATTGGCTCGTTCAGTCCCAACCTTCTGGAGGAATTTCGGTCCATAACTTTTTAAATATGTAACGATTTAATTAATTATTTAGATTTTCAATAGTTATTTATTCACATGATTTGTTTACTATCTCTATACAAAGAAAGATAATCATTTCATGTCATAAAATTAGAAAGTATGAAAGTTTCTAAAGATTGACAGATATTAGAAAGGAATATGAGATGGATAAGAAAATGGTGTAGTAATTTATTTTTTAAAATATTGCATGTTCTGTCATTAAAAATTAAATTAGTCCGTCTATATCATTTGCCATAATAAAAGGTAAGTGATCATCATAGAATTACAAGTGTAGATTAAAAGCAGATATATATATCATCTTCGAAATTCAACTATAGCTATATATATATATCTGCAACCTATATAAATCAACAACTTCTTCTTTAAATTTAGTCCTCCGCAATTTATCATCACAGCAATACTAAAGAGCCATTTGCACCATGAAGTTAAAATATTGTATATGTGTCTATATAATATTACACCCTTAGAACGTTGAATGCCCAGTTGAAGTTGTTGATTTTTTTTAATTAAAAGCAAATCAGGAAGAGAGAATAACTACTAGCTTATTAGATATATTTGAAAATTTTATAATAATGTAAAAATTAAGAAACAAATTAATCAAAAAATGTGGGATAAATGGAATAACATTAGTACCCCACACAGGTATAATTAATTTGACCATAGGACAACTAAAATCTTGTGAGTACGACCTTCACAAAATCAAAGTCCCACGTAGCTTGGAACTTGGAGCTCATCCGCAATTGGATAAAGAGGATTAGCATGAACCACGTGGATGAATACATGGCAATCGCTTTCATGGCAAAATATGGCCTTTGAGCTACTCAAGAGACGTACAATAACACTATAAAAGTAGTTAATGTTTTTTAATTCATTTAATTACTTGCTAGAACGGATATACTAATTAATGCTGTTGTTCTAAAAAGAGCATCGACAGTTGATCCTAATCCTAACGGGCGTATATTTGACTCTCAAGTCCGACCTTCCCCGCCTGGTTCACACTCGAATAAGAAAGTTTATATGTCTAATTATGCATACCATATATATAGATAGAGGATTTTTTTTATAAGTACATTTATAGAGTATTATTGTAGTAAAAATATGATCTGCAAATAAATGTGTATGTAAATATACACATATATGCATGTATGGTGGGTTAGACTACTCAGACTAGTTAATTTTCGACGCCAAATAAGTAATTTACATTTTACTTAGTGGGTGGGGTCTTATCATTCGTTGCCGAGTACTCTCTAAATCTTACGCTTAGATTATATATATATATGAAAATCGAAAAAGTTTGGATGAACCCCACCTATGAAATAAAAGAGGTTTTTAGAACTAGAAAGAGAAGGGTTGTTGGGGAAAGACACCATAAAATCCAGTAAAAAATTAAGGTAGGGTTTAAAAACAGAACATTTTGTTTCTTTAGACGCATCAACTAATTATAAAACCGCATTGCTAGCCCTACTCGTGTCTAAGCGATTTAATTTATAGTATGTCCATCAATAAATTCAAAACAATTTCAGACACACATAGTAAATAGAATTGACAAGCTTAGGAAGAAACTAACATTGCAAAGTCTACTAAATTTTTACAGGAGATAAAAAGAATTATTCAAATTATTCATACATATCTATTAGAGTATAGCTAAAACTATGCGAATATACTCCCATGCATATAAACATAGACTTTCTGTCGATGACTGGAAAGAGATCATCTCAAAATTATAGGTTTTCTATAGGAAGTGATGTGCCTCTCCACACAGGTGGTGTGTTGCAAATATTTCTTGAATAAATTGTCAATCTTTATTTCTTTTTACAGGGTTACTATATCGTCTTTTTGTGTTTGATTGTACGTAATTTCTTGTGTAATTCATATAACCTATCTCAATTAATTGACATTATATGTTAGGTTAATATTGTTGTTGTTATGTTACTATATTGTCCTTTCACCTTGTCACAGGTGGCACATACAGTTTTGCATGTGTACATAATCAAATTAGAAATACAGAGAAGATCTCTTCAAAGAATCATAAGAATGTCATATTTACTTTTTTATGCCATCCAAGATAGATAAGAAAACATATATAATTATGGGCAGCTATTTGTGTGAGAAACTAGCTAAGGGAGGTGTTTTCACGCGGTCAAATAAATAAATGGGACATATATACGTTCGTCGTAACAATAATAGTTGGTTGGCTCCCACAATTCCCTATAAACTCTTATAGGGTAATGGTAAAGAAGAGCCGACAAACAAATATTTTTGTATATATATATTATTATTGAAGATGGAATAGTAAACATGGGCATTGTCGTCACCAGTGCGCGTCTTACGACTTTCGTAAGAAAATTACAAACCTAGCTACTCCTTTTGTGTTCATTAATTGACATGATCAAAATGAATTTTATCCTGTCAAGTTCCGACATGTGGGGAGTAACGGCTCGATCGTTTGCTCAAGGTTTTATTCCCTACTCACTTTTCGTATCCATTGAAAATGAAAATGAAATTTCGTTAGTAATAAAGGGAACATTATCATTAACTAAACAATTTCTTTGTACAACGTAGGAATAATATATATATATATATATATATATATATATATATATATATATATATATATATATATATATGTAATAGTACTATTTCATTTAAATAAGTTCTATTAAAATATCGAGTACTAATTACCTAAAATTTAGTAACAACGGAAATGTCTAGAATACTAAAAGTGACTAGATTAGAAATTTTTTAATATGGAAAATATTTAATTAGTGCTTAGATATTATTTGTAGGAACATAAACATATATAGTAACATTAGTTGATAAATGATGTAAATGCAACCTTTGCTGTCAGTAGTCGTTTGGTAATAGAGTTATAGCAAAGAATTTTTTTGACTTATTTGTAAGAATTAGTAGTCGTTTGGTGATAAGCAAATGCAACCAACATGTTGTTGGACCAGTTCTTACTTTCTCGTGCTAACAGAAGCATTTATCGTCGTTATATTTTGGGGGACAATCGCCCATGTTACCAAGCAGCGCAAAAAGAAAGAATCTTTTTTCTTTTTTTAATTTTTTTATTAAAGAAAAAGATGTGATTTATAGGTTTTGATGTTTTCAATTCTTTTCTGAATTCTTGTTAAGGTTGATTTACATAGTGTAATACTTATTATTTTTAATTTCCTCGCTGATAATATTATTTTAGTTTCTTTAGGTACTAGCCTATGTTGCACAGACACGTGGACAAGGATACAACATGATACAGACACGACGACGTAGATTTTCAAAAAAATTGTAGGACAGGATACGACGTGGGCACGTTTTAATTTTATAATATATATATATATATAAATCGTGTCGCTAATATTTTTAAGTTTACTCACAAATTAAGACTGAACATATACAAATTCTAACACGAATAAAAATATAAACGTATATAAAAGATCCATATAAACTCAAGTTCTACATGTAAATGCAAATAAAATTTTCAAGATCAAAAACCAGTTAATTTTTAAGAAGCAAAATGAAGATTAAAGAGAGAAAGAAGATTCAAGCTTGGATAATAAATAAAGGAAAGAAGAAAAAATCAAGCTTGAAGTTAAAGATTTTTTGAAAAGTCGACATATGAAAAGAAATAATTTTCAAAGTTTGATATTAAACTTTCAACTCATTCCTAATTTTTTTCATTAGCTTTTGATTGTAATTTTGCGTCTTTATCTTTTATTTTATATGTATTATATCTTGGCCCATAAAATACTAAAAGTTTACCAAATAAATAAGTGTCCAAAACGTCGAACACACCCTACAAATGTGTTTGACATGTGCATTTTTAGTTTTTTTTTGAAGTGTTTGTACAAAATAGGTGCTAGCTATAACAGATATACTCAAACTAGAGACAGTGAATATAAAATGAGCCAAAATAGATGATAAAAGACCCGCTATTTTCACTTTCATAAATCATAAATAATTTTAGCTTACATTCTGCATTATCTAACTGCATTAAATGTTTATTAATTTCTTAACTCTTCGATAACACGAGGAGACATTAACGTATCAAATGAACCTAGCTGAGCTATCGAGTTCATAGAATCTGGACAGTTTTAGATAAATGTCATACTCGAACTACTTAGAAGTTAATAGAACTTAAAACAATAAAACTTTCAATATGCATGTCTTAATTAAAAAAAGACAAACAAACTGAGAGCAAACACTTCTTATGTGGAGAAAACAATGCAACATCATATTTTCCTGGACTTATAAGTTTAGACAACTAATTAACCACCATTTTAAATGATTCTAAATCAAGTTTCTCCAATATAAAGTAATGGAAATTAAAATTTGGATCTCAATCATTTGCATACGATGCGACAAACAACGATATGATGAGAAACTAAACCCTGAATTCAGTCCAAAATTCAGACTACATCTAATCTTTGGTTTAATATTTTCTCTATATATATTATGTACAATTAGTACTATATTTGGCAACAATGTCAACTTTCATTACAAGTGAATGACAAAATGGTTTCATTTATATATGGTGCATATTATTAAGGATTCTACCTAGTTTAGGAGTCCCACTTAGTTTAGATGTGTTATTTCTATTAATTAAGGATCCTACCTAGTTTAGGAGTCCCACTTAGTTTAGAAGTGTTATTTATTCTCTCTTGTACTTAGTATATATATCTTCTATGTAACTTGTAACTTTCTTGAGTTGAATACAATAATCATTCACACATATTACAATTCTCTATATGGTATCACTAAGCAAGGGTAAGTCTCTCACGAGCTCCTCTTAAAACCCTGAAAACAGCCGTCGTTCTCCATCGTCTCCATGACAGGCTCCTCACCTGAATCTGGCAGCGCTTCAACTGTTGTTTCCACCCCGTCCTCCTCTTCTCCTCCTGTCCCACCGATCGTTCCAATCACGGCGAACACACATATTAAAATCACCCTTACCATCTCTAATTATCCGTCTTGGCGCGCTCATGTTCATGCACTACTGAACGGTTTTAGGCTTGCGAAGTTCATTGATCCCGACTTCATTCCTCCTGCCCATGATACGACCGAATTTGATTATTGGTATCATCAGGATCAACTCCTTCTTTCGGCGTTAATTGGTTCTCTTGATGCTGACGTTGTTCCACTTGTCTCCGCTACACGCACTGCCCTTGATGTGTGGACAACTCTTTGTCGTGCATTTGCCAGCCGTTCTCGGGCGCGAGTCATGCAACTTAAGTATGATCTTGCTCAAGCATCCCTCGGTTCTCAGACTGTGAGTGAGTTTCTTCGTGGTATTAAACAAAAAGTTGATGAATTAGGGCTTATTGACGGGGTTCCATCCGATGACGATGTTACCTTATACGTCTTGGATGGTCTTGGTGCTGGTTATCGTGAAATTGCATCTTCTATTCGTGTCCGTGAAAATTCAATCTCGTTTGCTGATCTTCATGATATGCTAGTGGGTCAAGAAGCATACCTCAAACGTCTTGAGGCCTCTTCAACAAATCTCGTTGCAACGGCGAACAATACGACTGCTCCGTCGTCCAACTCCTCGCGTGGCCAGTCGAACAATCGCGGTAGGGGCTATGGTGGTTGCGGCTACAATCAGAATGGTAGGGGCAATCGCGGTAGGGCCTATGGCAACCGCGGTCGCGGTCAGTTCTACCAAAACTATGGTCGGGGATCTTTTTCGTAGCAGCAGCAATTCTCCGGACCACCGGTTCAGTGCCAACTGTGTGGTGCTCCGGGCCACACTGCCCCTTCTTGTCCACAAAGGTATCAACCCGCGGCTTATATGACTCACTCGCCCAATCGCGGCCCCACTCCGGGTTCATGGCTCGTTGATTCAGGAGCCTCTCATAGTCTTGCCGCTGATGTTAGCCAGATGTCGCTTCACTCTGAGTATGATGGCATTGATGAGGTTGCACTCGCTGATGGTTTTGGTATGAAAATCACTCACACAGGCACATCCGTTTTATCTTTTCCTTCTCGCCAGTTTATTATCCTAATGTTTTATGCACACCTTCTGCCACTCAAAATTTACTTTCGGTTCATAACTTTACTAAAGCCAACAATGTCTCTCTCGAATTTTTCCCCTCTTATTTTGTTGTGAAGGATCAGGTTACGGGGGCGCAAGTGGCTCGCGGCACGTGTCGTAATGGCGTTTACTACATTCGAGCTCCTTCCCACTCTTTAAGGTCTTTTGCAAATTTTGTGTCAGTAGGTGTCTGTAGTTCTTCAGATGTCTGGCATGCTCGCCTGGGTCATCCGTCTATAGGTACTAGTAGTTCTGTTATCTCCAAGTTTCGTTTACCAGTGTCGTCTCGTGTGTCTACTTTATCTAAAAGTTGTGAGTACTGTGGTGTGAGCAAGTCTCATAAACTCCTATTTTTGAATCATCACTAAAATCAATTCGTCCTTTACATTATACATTTACTGATGTTTGGGGGCCTGTTTCGCCGAGTGTGGATGGGTACAAGTACTATTTATTATTTGTGGATCATTTTTCTATATATTGCTGGCTCTTTCCTCTCACGACTAAATCTCAAGTTGCCACCATATTTCCTCAATTTAAAGCACTTGTCGAAAAACAATTCTCGTTCCCTATACAAAACGTTTATAGTGACAATGGGGGGGAGTTTATTGCCTTGCGTTCCTTCTTTAACTCTAATGGGATTAGTTGGTTAACCACAGCTCCACATACACCCCAACAAAATGGTGTTTCTGAGCGTCGTCATCGTCACATCCTTGAAACCGGTCGCGCCCTTCTCCACTTCTCTCGTTTTCCTTCTGAGTTTTGGTCTTTCGCCCTTCAAACCGCGGTATACCTCATAAACCGCCTCCCTACTCCCCTCTTGTCTGGTCGTAGTCCTTTTGAGTCACTCTTTCGTCGTCCACCTAACTATCTCAAGTTACAAGTTTTTGGTTGTCTATGTTTTCCTTGGTTACAACCATACTCACATAGTAAACTCGAGTTTCCCTCTCGTCCGTGTCTTTTCCTGGGTTATTGTTCATCTCAAAGTGCTTACCGTTGCATGGACATCCATACCCGTCGCATCTTTATCTCTCGTCATGTCAAGTTTCACGAAACTTCCTTTCCACAACTTCCACTGATCTCTCCTTCTGGTTCTCGGCCTCCGATTCTCTCACCCGTTGATACTCTTTTATTTTTATACTCCGAGCCATCTCGGCTCCCTTCTTCTTCCGTGCCTCGGTCGTCCTCTCCATTATCGCCACTGCCCGTGTCCACGCCGCGCACCCCAGCCTCGGTCCCACGCAGCGCTTCACCATCTTCTTCCACTTCTTTGCCCACCCAGCCGAGTGATTCTGTCTCAGGACCACCAGCAGCGCCCTTACCTGCTGTCTAGCGCACTCATAGTATGCGAACCAGGGCTCAGGATGGTATTTTTCGGCCCATAGCACTTTCTGCTTCCCGTCATCCGCTTCCTGCTGACACTGAGCCCACTTGTGTTTCTCAGGCTCTTAGTAGTCCTCTTTGGCGTGATGATATGTCTGCAGAGTTCACGGCACTCCTTGATCATGGCACTTGGGATCTTGTTCCTCCTTCTTCTGATCAGAATGTTATTGGGTGCAAGTGGGTCTTTCGGATTAAACGTAAGCCTGATGGTTCTGTTGATAAATTCAAGGCTCGTCTTGTTGCCAAGGGCTTTCATCAGCGCCCTGGGGTTGACTATAATGAGACGTTTAGTCCCGTGGTAAAACCAGTTACTATCCGGAGTGTTCTTTCCATTGCTCTGTTTCACTCTTGGCCGCTTCGCCAATTGGACATCAGCAATGCTTTTCTTCACGGTGATCTCCGTGAACCAGTGTTTATGCAGCAGCCGCCAGGTTTTATTGATAGCCAGTTTCCTCATCATGTTTGCCGGCTGCGCAAATCTTTATATGGCTTACGTCAGACACCTCGGGCTTGGTATCATGCCCTCAGCTCGGCGCTCTTGGACTTTGGGTTTCGGCAATCCACGGCCGACACCTCCCTATTCACGTATATTCGGGGATCTGTTGTTCTCTATATTTTGGTCTATGTGGATGATATCATTCCCACTGGCTCCTGCTCTTCCACTCTTTCCAGGGTCACTGATCACCTTCGTCAGCGTTTCGCGGTTAAGGATCTTGGTGTTTTGTCTTACTTTCTTGGTATTGAGGTTGCTTCTTGCAAAGAGGGTCTCTTTCTTTCTCAGCACAAATACACCGTGGAGTTATTGCGTCGCCATCGTCTGGATGGCGTCAAGCCTCTTTCCACACGGTCTGCCACTAAAGCGGCTACCGTTCCTTCGTCCTTTCTGGAGGATCCTTCTGAGTTTAGGCAAGCTATTGGTGGCCTTCAATATCTGGCCTTGACTCGTCCGGATATTGCTTTTACAGTTAGTCGGTTAGCTCAGTCCATGAAGTCTCCGACTGATCAGGAATGGTGTGCTATTAAGCGTCTATTTCGTTATCTGAAGGGTACGGTTCATCATGGCCTCCTTCTCCACAAACCTCGCGATCTCTCTATCACTGCATACTCTGATTCGGATTTCGGCGGTAGTATTTCTGATGGCAAGTCTACCTCTGCTTATGTCGTTTATCTGGGCCAAAATCCCATCTCCTGGCGCTCGAAGAAGCAAACTGGCGTTGCCCGCTCGTCAACAGAAGCCGAATATCGAGCTCTTGCCGCCGCTACAGCCGAGGTTTGTTGGATCAAACTTCTGTTTCATGATCTTCGTATTCGCTGCCTCACCGTCCCTCGCCTTTTGTGTGATAATATCAGTGCTACCCGTCTTGTCTTGCATCCTGTGCTTCATTCTCGTATGAAACACATCACCTTGGATCTTCACTTTGTTCGTGACCTCAGGGAAAAGGGTGTGTTGCGTGTTTCACATGTCAACACTTTGGATCAGTTTCTCGACGTTCTACCTAAGTCTCTTCCTTGAACTCCTTTTGAACTCCTCCGTTCCAAAATCTCTGTTGCCGATGGAACGTCGATTTTGCGGGGGCGTATTAAGGATCCTACCTAGTTTAGGAGTCCCACTTAGTTTAGAAGTGTTATTTCTATTAATTAAGGATCCTACCTAGTTTAGGAGTCCCACTTAGTTTAGAAGTGTTATTTATTCTCTCTTGTACTTAGTATATATATCTCCTATGTAATTTGTAACCTTCTTGAGTTGAATACAATAATCATTCACACATATTACAATTCTCTATACATATGAACAATATGGTGGATCAAGAGATAATAAACAAACTTATCCAAGATCTTGGAATCGTTAATCATTATAGTAAAAGATTATTCCCGTGGTATTGGATCTCTGGAGGAAAATATTTAATTCGACGCATATTGTGGACAATTCGTTTTAGATTATTATAAAATGAGGATGAATCATGTAATAAATGTTATTAGGAGGTTCCTTAATACAAATTGAAAGTTGTATCCTTTTTTCTTTTCTTTTCTTTTTTTTTTTTTTTTTTTTTTTTTTTTTTTGTCTTGAAGAAGTTTGAAAGCTGTATCATTTAACCGGTGTAAATGGGTTATTACTGCCGAGATTAGGAGTGTGATTACAGCTTTAAGTCTTTAACCTGTGTGAACATTGTTTTCGGTGACTAGTTTTCACTTTCATGTAAAAGAACACACTTTTTTATTTTCATTTTGTAAATATCTTCCTTCAAATCAGTTTGGAGGAATTGCAGAAATATATTGTGGATATTAATTAGTGAAAAATTAGAACTTGAATAAGTTTTTGCAGTTTGTAGTTTCTACATATGGTAACAAATTTACATACAGCAATACTAGACACACTAGGGTTTAGGGTAGTTACAAATAAATGCAACTTACTGAATGCAGAGACTTGCTTGATTAAAGGGATAAAAGCATCAAACCCCCTATACTATAGGGGGTGTAGCGATTTGCCCCCTGAATTATTTTTTTTGGCAACAAGCCCCCTGTACTATGGATAAATAAGACTTTTTGCCCCCCGATCAAATTTCCGGCCAATTTTTGCCGGAATTTGAAACGTGAACATGAGGGTTCATTACTATTTAACCTCAAATTCAATAAAATGCCTTTTTTCACTTCGATTTTTGTTATATTTTCTTAATTTTCAAACCTTAGTTTAAACTATCCAAATTTAAGCTTTGAAAATTCAGAAAATATAACAAAAATCGAAGTGAAAAAGGGGCATTTTATTGAATCTAAGGTTAAATAGTGATGAACCATCATGTTCACGTTTCAAAATCCGGCGAAAATTGGCCGGAGATTGGATCAGGGGGCAAATTATTTTTTTAAGTCAATAGTTAAAGGGGCAAATTGCTTATTTATCCATAGTCCAGGGGGCTTGTTGCCAAAAAAAAATAGTTCAGGGGGCAAATCGCTACACCCCCTATAGTATAGGGGGTTTAACGCTTTTATCCCTTGATTAAATTTATTGAGTTTTTCTTCGTCCAACAATTTGTTCATTTATGTTTGGACAACTACTTATAATTTATATTTTTACAATAATAATTTCAATGCAATAGTTCACTTTAAATTCAAAGCATTTCTGAATACTCAATCGCAAATTCAGACTTAATTGCTGGAGTCTTTTCGCAGAGGAAAAGAACTCTCCAAAAAGTGGCGTATGCTGCTTTGAGTGCAGCGAGCACACGGTATTCTTTAGTAAAAGGCGAAAGAATAGTTCGCTTTGAGCTCACTGCGCAGCTGCGTGGATTTACTGTTAGTCAACTGTTCTGTTTATATAATTGATTCCTCTAGTCTGGGTTTTCTTTTTCGATGTGGGACTAGCAGTTAGTATATGTTGGCATCCAATCCAACTCTACGTAGTATGCATTCTCGCCATAACTCAACAACAAACTAAGCAATTGTTACTAAGAACCGCTTCGTAAAACTTTTTCTTTAAACCAACCCGTGGAATGTTATTGAATAATAAAAGACCTTTCACCCATCGAGAAAGTATTTTACTTGAAACCTTTGGGAACCTTAGACATATAAGGCGTCCCTCAGCTGTCTAAAATGGCCAATCCAAGGATTTTCCGGCTGCATCCCAGCTGATTCACAAGCGTCACTTTGATTCAGGTTTCAATTCATTTGACTCATAATAGGTTAATCCTTTTCAAAATATCAATGTACTCTCATCTGCATCCTTTCCCTCATTCCGTTTATATCGTTCTTCTTTTGGTAATTTCCATGTCACTATATTTTTGAACCGCCTCCCCGTCTCGAATAGCTTCTTAAAACCTCATGGCTTAGCGAGGTTCCAATGTCCCTTCCAACTTAATCTAATACCAGATCGCAAAGAAGTGAGATGTACCTTGAGATCTTAAAACTTAAATGTTTAGTTGCAACTCTCACATCATCTAATTTTGACTAAGAAACTGATAATAATATCATTGGCAGCGTGTCATGGACATGTCCAATTGTCCATGAGCAGCACCTTTTAATGATGAAATCCAGTTGCGGCGTGTAACTTATGGAGTTGTTAGAGCCCCAACTTCCTCCATAAACCTCGTTGGAAAATATTACCACACTTGTGTAGCTAAATATCCCGAACAAAAGTTAATAGCAGTTGTTTTTGTGAACAACATTGGTACTTAAATGAAAAAGCTATCCCTTTTCTTGTATAATGTTTAACACGGATTCTTGCACAAAAGAGTAGTGTGAGAAGTTTGTCAAAATCGAACTCTTTTGAAAGAGAGAATATGCATGGTTTCCTCTCTCAATCTGGCTATGAAAACGTGTCCACCTTCAAATTTATATTACTAGCAATCCTTATTATTATAATTTCACAGGTAAACAAAACTAACTTACCATTTTTACTTATTTCGTTGTCCCTTCCAAATGGGCCTAATATAGAAAAACTTAAACTCGAATTGGGCAGGGGCCGCGCGAACGCAGGCCCCCTCTATCACAAATTATGACGTAGACTCGACCTCTTGGGCCGATCTTAGGCGGGCGCCCTTCCAGAGTGCAATGGAAGTCGCCAACCTAGGCCATGGGCCTTGTTGATCGCCCATTGACCCCGTCCAGGTAAGTATGTTACTTGGTGCAACTTCGGCGCTTTATGTAAGTCCCTCTACTGCTAGTATTGTGTACACTCCATCGATGTGGGATAAAGTAGCAAGAGTGCTTTTCCAATTCCTTTGGATTTATATTGAACAGTGAGTTACTAATATTGAAGCTACAACTTTTGCATGTTTACAACACGTTCAGCTCCCTCTTGTATTACTAGTTAAAATTATATCCATCGATCAGCTGAAATTAATGTTTTAGAGTTCTTCGTAGCATATAGCTTGTCCGTCAATTAAAATAAAAATTGTTTCTAATTTAAGTGAATGACAGAGATCAGGTTGCGGATTTGAATTTTAATGGAAGAAACATAACAAAAGATTGAAGCTTTTCAAAAGATCGTTGACCCTACATTTCTTGTCCTAGTTAAAACACTTCTCTTCGTTTTTAAAACCATGTTGCTATGGGCACTTTCTAAATTTTATGTGATATATAACGTGTTATTTCGTGTATCACTTTTAAATTTATGTATGTGCAGAACCAGGAATTTAGATTGAAGGGGAACATATGAACCGTATGGTTGATCAAGAGATGATATATAAACTTATCAAATTTTGGAATCATCAGGAAAAAGAAAAAAAAAACTTGTATTCTCATGGGGTTGACGATCTTTTGGAGGAAATATCTCATTCAACAGCCAGTTTTTTTTTATGAATAACCGGTTCTTTTTAAGATTAATGCACAATAGAAATGTAATCCTACAATGTTTTTGTCATATATAGTATAATTTAATAAAAGTTGCATATCTTTTAACTGGTATATAGTGAAAATACGAGTATTACATCAGTTTTAATGTGCAGAGAGAACAGTTTTTGGTGTTAGAGTTTCATGCAAAAGAACACTCCTTATTTGTTGATTGTTGTGTGGTAGATATCTTCCTTCAAGTCTTATTATATAAGTCAGATTGAGGAAAATATGGGTCTTAAACAATGTCAAGAAAAGAAAAAGGATGATACTTAGAAGATTATTCAAATTTGTTTTTCTATGATCACCAGTTCACAACTATTACACAGCAGAAGTATAAAAATTACCTTTAACAAAGGCCAAAATTATTAAGTAACAAATTTACCTACAACAACCAAAAAGATAAAAAAGGTATTTCAAAATCAAATAACCCAGAAAATCTGTTATGACTACAATTGTAGGGCTTTACCCTTATAAAAGGGAGCCCTTCCAGAAATTCTCGACGGCCCAAGACAAGCCCAGGCCGAGGAGGGGGTTTGGAAATAGTTTTCAACCAGCAATAGACGCGCCTCGGTTAGAACCTCACTAGCTGCGTCATTGCCCCAAGCGCAAAGATAAATTTTTTTAAAGTAACGTGATACTATTTTATTATCCATCATTGTTCCTTAAGCAAGCACATATCTCGATGTGGGACATTTAATTGCAAGCCTTTCTGATTAACAAACCATATAGAGTTAGTGTTACAAATGAACTAAGATTGCTATTCCTGTGAGCTAATTCATAGGTAGAAAGCACACACAACCAAGTTGAACTACTGAATGCAGAATGCACCAGTCTTTACCTCTATTTCCTTAATTCAATATTGCTTCATGACAGATTTACTGATTGTTTTTGAAGTTATAGGTGCTGCAACAATTTCGTTTTCAAAGGGATTTGGACAAATTTTACATATATAAGAATTTCAAGATGTATACTTGTCAAGTCTTATTTTAATAAGTTTAATGTTTTTCAGAATTATCTTTTTGACACAATATTGAAGTATAGACGTGTAGTTATATATATTCATATATAATAAAAGTCATGTCTCTGAATATATTTTCAGAAACTATTCCCATGTTATTTATAATTGACAACTAACTTTTTGTGTAATTTTTACTAGGGAATACTTTTCATGTGAAGTTCAAAAGTTAACTCAAAATACCATAATGTTATATTTTTAGTGGTTTGTATCCTATGATGTAGGGGCACTTCTCAGCCATTGAAGGGGAGGATTGGGATGTTGACACTTTATAAACATCATTTGTTTTTTGAATATTTTGCAACAGTTTGGCAACCTACACATCATGTATGTTCTCATAAATATGAAAGGATTTTGATATCTAAGACGGATAATTTGACGCCAGTTCATTGTTCGCCAAAAAATGTAAAGGGGTTAGGCTTTCGCAATATTTGATTCGTTCGACCTTTTTGAATTTGATGTATTTGCTATAGTTTGTTAGCTTAATAGATCAAAATTGACTACTCAATAATAGAAATATAGTTCGCATAATTATCAAAGGCTTTCTGAGTCGTTTAGGGTGTTTTCCGCAATACACACATTACACCTAAAATACACACTAACTCGACATTCAAAATTTGTTACCATTTTGATAGAAATGAACTAAAAATAGTTGTCTCGCACTATTGAAGTATTTTGTGGTCATTTATGAGTGGTTTTCAATGGTTTGTTCATTTAAAAGAAATGCAAGGGGTGAGGGTTAGGATGTTGACACTTTATAAACATCATTTGTTTTTGAAATATTTTTCAATTGTTTGACAACCTACACATCATGCATAGAATCGCCATGAATATGAAAGAATTTTGAATTCTAAAACGAACAATTTTAGACCAACTCATTATTCGCCAAATAATGCAAAGGGGTTAGCCTTTGGGAATATTTAATTTGTTCGACCTTTATGAATTTGATTTATTTGATATGGTTTGTTAGGTGAATAGATCAAAATTGAGTACTCAATGATAGAAACACTAGATAAAAATAGTCATCTTTGAGTATTAAAGTATTTCAGGGTCATTTATGAGTGTTTTCAATGTTTTGTTCATTTGAAAAATAAATTCATGGGGGAGGGTTGGTGTTGACACCTTATAAACATCATTTGCTTTTCATATATTCTTCAATAGTTTGACAACCTAGACATCATGCATAGAATTGTCATGAATATGAAAGGATTTTGAATTCTAAAACGAGCAATTGTAGGAGAACTCATTATTCGACAAAAAATGCAAAGGGGTTAGCCTTTGAGAATATTTGATTTGTTCAACCTTTTTGAATTTGATATATTTGATATAGTTTGTTAGGTTAATAGATCAAAATGGAGTACTCAATGACAAAAATATGTTTCTCATAATTACCAAAGGCTTTTCTGATTGGTTTAGGGTGTTTTTTGTGATACACACACTACATGTAAAACACACACTACACCTAAAACACACACTAACTCGACCTTCAAAATTTGTTATAGTTTTGATGGAAATGAACTAAAAATAGTCGTCTCTCATTATTAACTTGTATTTGTTGGTCATTTATTAGTGTTTTTCAATGTGATGTTCATTTAAAAAAAATGCAAGGGGGTAAGGTTGGGATGTTGACACTTTATAAACATCATTTGTTTTCAGATATATTTAATTAGCCTGACAACCTACATATCATGCATAGAATTCCCATGAATATGAAAGGATTCTAAAATTTTAAACGACACTGTTACTACAGCTCATTATGAGCCAAAATATGCAAAGGGTTACCCTTCGTGAATATTGATTTGTTCAACCGTTTTGAAGTATTTACTATAGTTTGTTAGGTTAATAGATCAAAATTGGCTTCTCAATTATAAAAACGCTAGATAAAAAATAGTCTTCTCTAAGTATTAAAGTATTTCATGGTGATTTATGAGTGTTTTCAGTGTTTTATTCATTTTAAAAAAACAATTCAAGGGGGGAGGGTTGGGATGCTGACAATATAAACATCATTTGTTTTTCGAATATTTTGCAAAAATTTAACAAACTACACATCATGTATAGAATTCCCATCAATATGAAAGGAATTTGATATCTAAAATGGACAATTTTAAGCCACCTCGTTATTCGCCAAACAATGCAAAGGGGTTAGCCTTTGGGAATATTTGATTCGTTCGACCTTTTGAATTTGATGTATTTGCAATCAGGGGTGGAGCGAGGAATATCTTTTAGGGGGGCGAAATCATATGAAGAATTTTTTTGTATTTGATAACTTTTTTTTTTCAGTAGTATAATTCTTTTGAAAATGTAAATACTAAACCATCATGAAAATATTAGTATCTAAAGAAGATATCTAATATTAAAATTTAAGAAATACTTCTAAAGTAACACTCTCATAAGCTTAAAAGATTTAAAATAGAACTATATAAATATGTAAGTAAAACGGGAAATTGAAAATAGAGATATTATATACATAATAGGTATTTATGTTTACTTAGACATTTACAATTGTGTTAAATGTTTTTAGAGAATATTAAACTATAACTAAATAAGTGTCAGAACATTAAGTAGTTGCTTCCTTTATGTGTATTTACTAGTGCAATCTTAAAGAAATTATCTTTAGCTTTAGTTTATAACTTGGCCTCAAATATTAGTTTACTAATACAAAATACATGTTTCATTTGAAGAACTTTAAAAACAATACATCATCCTAAAGAAATAAAATACGCACTCATATATGACGTTAAATGACTATTCTTTAATTTATTAACAATATGAAAAGAGTAAGAGAAAAATTATACAATATTCAGAAAATGGTGTAGTAACTGACGGTCAATAAATTATATTATGAAACTAAGCAGTTAAATAAATCTAAAAGAAATAAAACAAAAATTTGTAGTTTAAAACTAAATTTGAAACTATAATAAGAGTTTATATAATATATATTTATATATGTATATGCATATGTTGTTAAACATACCCATAACGTATGTATCTATATAGTATACATGTATAGGCGTTGGGGTGAGGTGGGGGGGGGGGGGGAGAGCATATCCCGCCCCCGTGGCTCCACCCCTGTTTGCAATAGTTTGTTAAGTTAATAGATCAAAATTGACTACTCAATGATAGAAATATGTTTCTTATAATTATCAAAGGCTTTCTTATTTGCTTAAGGTTTTTTTCGTAATACACAATTACACCCAAAACACACTACACTCACTACACCTAAAACACACATTAACTCGACCTTCAAAATTTGTTACTGTTTTGATAGAAATGAACTAAAAATAGTTGTATCTCACTATTGAAGTATTTCGTGGTCATTTATGAGTGTTTTTCAGTATATTGTTAATTTAAAAGAATTGCAAGGAGAGGGGGGCGGGTGGGGGGTGTTAGGATGTTGACACTCTGTAAACATCATTTGTTTTTCAAATATTTTTTAATAGTTTGACGATCTAAACATCATGCATAGACTTTCTATGAATATGAAAAGATTTTTAATTCTAAAAAGGACAATTTTAGGCCAGCTCATTATTCGCCAAAAAATACAAAGGGGTTAGCCTTTGGGAATACTTGATTTGGTCGACCTTTTTGAATTTGATGTATTTGATATAATTTTTTAGGTTAATAGATCGAAATTGAGTACTCAATGATAGAAATATGTTTCTCATAATTACCAAAGGCTTTCTGATTGGTTTAGGTGTTTTTCGAAATATACACATTACACCTAAAACACACACTAACTCGACCTTCAAAATTTGTTACCGTTTTGATAGAAATGAACTAAAAATAGTCGTCTCTCACTATTGAAGTATTTTGTGGTCATTTACGAGTGTTTTTCAATATTTTGTTCATTTAAAAGAAATACAAGGCGAGAGGGTTAGAATGTTGACACTTTGTAAACATCATTTTTTTCCAAATATTATTTAATAGTTTGACAACGTAGACATCATGCATAGAATCTTCATGAATATGAATAGTTTAAATTCTAAAACGGGACAATTTTAGGCTACCTCATTATTCGCCAAAATATGCAAAGGGGTTAGCCTTTTGGAATATTTGATTTGTTCGACCTTTTTGAATTTGATGTATCTGATATAGTTTGTTAGGTTAACAGATCAAAATTGAGTACTCAATGATAGAAATATGTTTCTCACAATTACAAAAGGCTTTCTGATTGGTTTAGGTTGTTTTTCGTGATACACACATTACACCTAAAACACACACTAACTAGACCTTCAAAATTTGTTACAGTTTGGGTAGAAATGAACTAAAAATAGTCATCTCTCATTATTAACGTATTTCATCGTTATTTATTAGTGTTTTTCTAGGTTTAGTTCATTTTAAAAAAATTGCGAGAGGGTAAGGTTGGGATGTTGACACTTTATAAACATCATTTGTTTTTCAGCTATATTTAATTCGCTTGGCAACCTACTCATCATGCATAGAATTCACATGAATATGAAAGGATTCTAAAATCTTAAACGGACTATTTCACTCCAGCACATTATGAGCCAAAAAATGTAAAGGGGTTAGCCTTTGAGTAAATTTGATTCGTTCGATTGTTTTGAATTTGAAGTACTTACTATAGTTGATTAGGTTAATTGATTCAAAATTGACTTCTCTAGATAAAAAGAGTCTTCTTTCAGTATCAAAGTATTTCAGGGTCATTTATGAGTGTTTTCAATGTTTTGTTCATTTAAAAAAAAAAATCATTGGGGAGGGTTGGGATGTTGACACTTTATACATCATTTGTTTTTCAAATATTTTGCAACAGTTTGACAACCTACATATCATGAATAGAATCCCGGAATATGAAAGGATTTTGCTATCTAAAACGGACAATTTTACGCCAGCTCATTGTTCGCCAAAAAATTCCGAAGGAGTTAGCATTTGGCAATATTTGATTCGTTCGACCTTTCTCATTTTGATGTATTTGCTATAGCTTGTTAGCATAATAGATTAAATGGACTACTCAATAATAGAAATATGGTTCTCGTAATTATCAAAGGCTTTCTGAGACGTTTAGCGCGTTTTTGGTAATACACACCTTACACCTAAAATACACACTACACACACACACACCTAAAACACACACTAACTCGACCTTAAAATTTGTTACTTTGTTGATAGAAATGAACTAAAAATAGTCGTCTATCACTATTGAAGTACTTCGTGGTCATTTATGAGTGTTTTTCAATGGTTTGTTCATTTAAAAGAAATGCAAGGGGGGAGGGTTAGGATGTTGGCACTTTATCAACATCATTTGTTTTTCAAATAGTTTTCAATATGGGTAAAATGCATCAAACCCCCCAACCTATACCCCTTTTTACAAGTTGCCACCTAACCTTTATTTTTTTGCAACTAACCCCCCAACCTATTGAAAAATGTGCGAACTGCCCCCCGGAGCCAAATCTAACGGACATAAATGTAGAAACGTGGCCAAATCGAACGGTTGGATTTGGGTTCATGGGGTAGTTTGCACATTTTTCAATAGGTTGGGGGGGGGGGGGGGTTAGTTGTAAATAATAAAAGGTTAGGTGGCAACTTGTAAAAGAGGGTATAGGTTGGGGGGTTTAATGGAATTTACCCTTTCATTAATTTGACAACCTAGATATCATGAATAGAATTGCCATGAATATGAAAGTATTTTGAATTCTAAAACGGACAATTATAGGCCAGTTCATTATTCGCCAAAAATGCAAAGGGGTCAGCCTTTGGGAATATTTGATTTGTTCGACCTTTTTGAATTTGAAGTATTTACAATGTGTTTTCAATGTTTTGTTAATTAAAAAAATAATAATTCAAGGGGGTAGGGTTGGGATATTGACACTTTCTAAACATCATTTCTTTTTAAATGTTTTGCAATAGTTTGACAACCTACAAAATCATATATAGAATTCTCATGAATATGAAAGGATTTTGATATCTAAAATGGACAATTTTACGCCAGCTCATTGTTCGTCAAAAAATGCAAAGGGGTTAGCCATTTGCAACATTTGATTCGTTCGACCTTTTTAAATTTGATGTATTTGGTATAGTTTGTTAGCTTAATAGACTAAAATTCACTACTCAATTATATAAACATGGTTCTCATAATTATCAAATGCTTTTTGAGACGTTTAGGGTGTTTTTTGTAATACATACATTACACCTAAAACACAAACTAACTCGACGTTCGAATATTGTAACCGTTTTGATAGAAATGAACTAAAAATAGTCGTATCTCATTATGAAAGTATTTCATGGTCTTTTATGAGTGTTTTTCAATGTTTTGTTTATTTAAAAGAAATGCAAGGGGGAGGGTTAAGATGTTGACACTTATGACCAACATTTTTATTTCCAGATATTTTTAGTTAGTTTGATAACTTACACATCATGCATAGAACTCCCATGAATATGAAAGGATTCTAAAATCTTAAACGAACAATTTTACTCCAGCTCATTATGAGCCAAAAAATGCAAAGGGGTTAGACTTTGAAAATATTTGATTCGTTCGACCATTTTGAAATTGAAGTATTTACTATAGTTGGTTAAGTGAATAGATTAAAATTGACTTCTCAATTATAGAAACACTAGACAAAAATAGTCTTTTGTTTATTATTAAAGTATTTCAGGGTCATTTATTAATGTTTTCAATGTTTTGTTCATTTTTTTTAAAAAAAAAACTTCAAGGGATTAGGGTTGGTATTTTGACACTATATAAACATCATTTAGTTTTTGAATATTTTGCAATAGTTTGACAACCTACACATCATGTATAGAATAACAATGAATATGAAAGGATTTTGATATCTAAAACGGACAATTTTATGCCAGCTCATTGTTTGTCAAAAATTGCAAAGGGGTTAGCCTTTTGCAATATTTGATACGTTCGACCTTTTTGAATTTGATGTATTTGCTATGGTTTGTTAGCTTAATAGATTGAAATTGACTACTCAATAATAGAAATATGGTTCTCATAATTATCAAAGGCTTTCTGAGACGTTTAGTGTGTTTTTCGTAATACGCACATTACACCTAAAACACACACTACATCTAAAATACACACTAACTCGACCTTCAAAATTTGTTATCGTTTTGATAGAAATGAACTAAAAATAGTCGTATCTCACTATGGAAGTATTTAGTGGTCATTTATGACTGTTTTTCAATGTTTTGTTCATAAGGGGGTAGGGTTGTGATGTTGACACTTTATAAACATCATTTGTTTTTCAAATATTTTTCAATAGTTTTACAATCTAGGCAGCACGCATAGAATTCCCATGAATATAAAAAGATTTGGAATTCTAAAATGGATAATTTTAAGCAGCTCATTATTCGTCAAAAAATGCAAAGGGGTTAGCCTTTGGGAATTATTTGATTTGTTCGACCTTTTTGAATTTGAAGTATTTACAATAGTTGGTAAGGTAATAGATAAAAATTGAGTACTCAATGATAGAAATATGTTTCTCATAACTACCAAAGGCTTTCCGATTAGTTTATGGTGTTTTTCGTGATACACACATTACATCTAAAATACACATTACATCTAAAACACACACTAACTCAACCTTAAAAGTTGTTATAGTTTTGATAGAAATGAATTAAAAATAGTTCTCTCATTATTAACGTACTTCTTGGTAATTTATTAGTGTTTTTCAATGTTTTCTTCATTTAAAAAAATGCAAAGGGTTAGGGTTTGGATGTGGACACTATAAATATCATTTGTTTTTCAACTATTTTTAATTAGCTTGACAACCTACACATCATGCATTGAATTCCCATGAATATGAAAGGATTCTAAAATCTTAAACAGACACTTTTACTCCATCTCATTATGAGCCAAAAAATGCAAAGGGGTTAGCCTTTTAGAATATTTGATTCGTTCGACCGTTTTGAATTTGAAGTTGATACTTGGTTAGGTTATTAGATCAGTATTGACTTCTCAATTATAGAAACACTAGATAAAAATAGTTTTTTTTTTCAGTATTAAAGTATTTCAGGGTCATTTATAACTGTTTTCAATGTTTTGTTCATTTAAAAAAAATATTCGGGGGGGGGGGGGGGGGGTTTGGGATGCTGACACTTTATAAACATCATTTGTTTTTCGATTATTTTACAATAGTTTGACAACCTACACATCATGTATAGAATTTCCATGAATATGAAAGGATTTCGATGTCTAAAACGGACAATATGCCAACCTATTGTTCATCAAGATATGCAAAGGGGTTAGCCTTTTGCAATAATTGGTGATGTATTTGCAATAATTTGTTAGCTTAATAGATCGAAAGTACTACTCAATAATAGAAATATGGTTCTTATAATTATCAAAGGCTTTCTGAGTTGTTTAGGGTGTTTTTCGAAATACACACATTACGTCTAAAACACACACTACACTTAAAACAAATACTAACTCGACCTTCAAAATTTGTCACCGTTTTGATAGAAGTGAAGTAAAAATAGTTGTCTCTCACTATTGAGTTATTTCATGGTCATTTATGAGTGTTTGTCAATGTTTTGTTCATTTAAAAAATATGCAAGGGGGAGGGTTAGGATGTTGACACTTTATAAATATCATTTGTTTCTCAAATATTTTTCAATAGTTTGACAACCTAGAACATCATGCATAGAATTTCCATGAATATAAAAGGATTTTGAATTCTAAAACGAACAATTTTAGTCCAACTCATTATCCACCGAAAAAGGCAAAGACGCCTTTGGGATTATTTGATTTGTTCGACCTTTTTGAATTTGAAGTATTTACAATAGTTGGTTAGGTTAATAGATCAAAATTGGGGAAAATTGCAAAAATGGTCCTTTAAAGTGGCCTACTTGCAAAATTGGTCCTCTAAAGTGACAGTGTCCAATTTAAGTCCTCTAAAGTGGCTAGTGACGCAATTTTGATCCTCTGGCGCAAAAGTCAACATATTTTGCCTCAAAAATTGGAGGGATTATTCGATTTTAACCCTTTATTTTGGGATTTTATTTCATTTTCACCCCAAATATTTTTCAAAAAATCACATTTAAGCCCTAAAATATTTCAAAATACTTATTGTGTAAAATTTAAGTTAAACATATTTAAAAACATTTATTTTTTGTGTTTTAGATAATTTTGTTACAATGGTCTTCAATTAATACTTCAATTAAAATAAGTTAAGGAAAGAATAAAAAAAAAAAAGAAACGTAAAATGAATTAAGGAAGAATATGATTTTTCTTTTTCTTATAATTCTTTCTTGATATGTTTACACAATCTTTTGTTTGTATTCATAGTTTCATACTCACACTCACACTGTCTCCTGTACAATTTCTTGCATTTTCTGCATTGCAAGTTCACATATACATGTAGATTAGCTAAAAAGATGTATACAAAATTAAGAGCCGTGGACAAGGCATTAATTGCATTCTTCCTGTATTATTTCGTTGTTAGTTTCTCATGTAAGTTCTTAAACATTACTTGTTCTTTATTATTATTATTTTTTGTTTCACTGTGTTCTTTGTGCTTCTATTACCAATTGCTAAAAGCCTAAATCGACCTTTTTGTTATATCAATGTTTAACGTGACTCCTGCTTAGATATTACTTTTAGTAATTAAGTAACATGGCCATCTTGCGAAGTTATATATTTTCAAATATAATTCGTGTTCTTACATAATTTAAGTTAGAGTGTTTTCTGGTTCAACTTCAATTAAAATAAGCTAAGTTTAGGAAAGAATAAAAGAAAAGAAACGTAAAATGAATTAAGGAAGCAGATGATTTTTCTTTTTTTTTTTTTTTTGTTTTTGTTTTTGTTCTTTCTTAATTTCTTTTTATTGAAATACTAATTGAAGACAATTGTAAAAAAAAAATCATTTAAAACACACAAAAAGAAATGTTTGAAATATGTTAAAATTAAATTTGACGCAATAAATGTTTTGACACGTTTTAGGGTTTAAATGTGATTTTTTAAAAATATTTGGGGTGAAAATGAAAAAAATCCCAAAATAAAGGGTCAAAATCAAAGAATCCATCCAATTTTTGAGTCAAAATTGTTGACTTCTACGTCAGAGGATCAAAATCGCTTCACTAGTCACTTTAGAGGACTTAAATTGGACACTGCCACTTTAGAGAACCAATTTTGCAAGTAGGCCACTTTAAAGGACTATTTTTGCAATTTTCCCATCAAAATTGACTTCTAAATAACAGAAACACTAGAGAAAAATAGTCTTCTTTGAGTATTAAAGTATTTCACGGTCATTTATGAGTGTTTTTCAATGTATTGTTCATTTAAAAAAAATATTCAAAGGGGGGAGGGTTGGGATGTTGACACTTTATAGACATCATTTATTTTTCGAATATTTTGCAATAGTTTGACAACCTACACATCATATATAGAATTCCAAATAATATGAATGGATTTTGATATGTAAAATGGACAAATTTACGCCTGCTCATTGTTCGCCAAAAAATGTAAAGGCGTTAGCCTATGGCAATATTTGATTCGTTCGACCTCTTTGAATTTGATGTATCTGCTATAGTTTGTTAGCTTAGTAGATCAAAATTGACTACTCAATAATAGAAATATGGTTCTCATAATAATCAAAGGCTTTCTCAGGCGTGTAGGGTGTTTTTCGTAATACCCACATTACACCTCAAACACACACTACACCTAAAACACACACTAACTCGACTTTCAAAATTTGTTACCGTTTTAATAGAAATGAACTAAAAATAGTTGTATCTCACTATGGAAGTATTTCTTGGTTATTTATGAGTGTTTTTCAATAATTTGTTCATATAAAAGGAATGCAAGGGAGGGAAGGGTTGGGATGTTGACACTTTATAAACATCATTTGTTAATCAAATATTTTTCAATAGTTTGACAGCCTAGACATCACGCATAGAATTTCCTTTTAATATGGAATGATTTTTAACTCTAAAAAGGACAGTTTTAGGTAAGCTCATTATTCGCCAAAAAATGAAAAGGGGTTAGCCTTTGGAAATATTTGATTTGTTCGACCTTTCTGAATTTGATATAGTTTGTAAGGTTAATAGATCAAAATTGAGTACTCAATGATAGAAATATGCTTCTCATAATTACGGAAGTCTTTTTTATTGGTTTATGGTGTTTTTCGTGATACACACATTACACCTAAAACACAAACTACAACTTAAACACACAAGAACTCGACCTTCAAATTTTTTTATAGTTTTGACAGAAATGAACTAAAAACAGTCGTCTCTCATTATTAACGTATTTCATTGTCATTTATTAGTGTTTTTCAGTGTTTTGTTCAATTAAAAACAAATGCAAGCGGGTAGGGTTGCGATGTTGACACTTCATAAACATCTTTTGTTTTTCAAATACTTTTAATTAGCTTGAGAACCCACATCATGCATAGAATTCGGATGTATATGAAAGGATTCTAAAATCTTAAACAAACAACTTATCTCCAGCACATTATGAGCCAAAAAATGTATAGGATTAGCCTTTTAGCATATTTGATTCGTTCGACCATTTTGAATTTGAAGTATTTACTATATTTGGTTAAGTTAATAGATCAAAATTGACTTCTCAATTATAGAATCACTAGATAAAAATAGCTTTCTTTCTATATTAAAGTATTTGAGGTTCATTTATTAGGGTTTTCAATGTTTTCTTCATTTTCAAATAAAAAATTCAAGGGGGGAGGGTTGGGATGTTGACACTTTATAAACATCATTTGATTTTCGAATATTTTGCAATAGTTTTACAACATAAACATCATGTATAGAATTCGCATTAATATGAAATGATTTTGATATCTAAAACGGACAATTTTGCGCCAGCTCATTGTTCACCCAAAAAATCAAAGGGGTTAGCCTTTCGCAATATTTGTTTTGTTTGACCTTTTCAAATTTGATGTATTTGCTATAGTTTGTTAACTTAATTGATCAAAAATTTGACTACTCAATAATAGAAATATGATTCTCATAATTTTTAAGGCTTTTTGAGACGTTTAGGGTGTTTTTCGTAACACGAACATTACACCTAAAACACACACTACACCTCAAACATACACTTAATAAACATCATTTGTTTTTCAAATATTTTTCAATAGTTTAAAAACCTAGACATCACGCATAGAATACCCATGAATATGAAAGGCTTTTGAATTCTAAAAGGGACAGTTTTAGGCCAGCTCATTATTCGCCAAAAATTGTTAAGGGGTTAGCCTTTGGGAATATTTGATTTGTTCGAGCTTTTTGAATTAGAAGTATTTACAAAATTTGGTTAGGTTAATAGATAAAAATTGACTTCTAAATATAGAAACACTAGATACAAATAGTCTTCTTTGAGTATTAAAGTATTTCAGGGCCATTTATGAGTGCTTTCAGTATTTTGTTCATTTAAAAAAGATATTCAAAGGGGTAGGGTTGGGATGTTGACACTTTATAAACATCATTTGTTTTTTTAATATTTTGCAATGGTCTTACAAGATGCACATCATGTATAGAATTTACATTAATATGAAACGGTTTTGATATCTGAAACGGAAAATTTTATGCCAGCTCATTGTTCGCCAAAAAATTGCTAAGGGGTTAGCCTTTGGCAGTATTTGCTTGGTTCGACCTTTCTGAATTTGAAATATTTGCTACAGTTTGTTAGCTTAAGAGATCAAAATTGACTACTCTCTAATAGAAATACGGTTCTCATAATTATCAAAGGCTTTCTGAGACGTTTATGGTGTTTTTTGTAACACACACATTACACCTAAAACACACACTACACCTAAAACACACACTTAATAAACATCATTTGTTATTCAAATATTTTCAACAGTTTAACAACCTAGACATCACGCATAGAATTCCCATGAATATGAAAAAAAATTTAATTCGAAAACGGACAGTTTTAGGCCAGCTCATTATTCGCCAAAAATTGCAAAGGGGTTAGCCTTTGGGAATATTTGATTTGTTGGACCTTTTTCAATTTGAAGTATTTACAATAGTTGGTTAGTTTGATAGATCAAATTTGACTTCTAAATAATAGAAACACTAGATAAAAATAGTCTTCTTTGAGTATTAAAGTATTTCAGGGTCATTTCTGAGTGTTTTCAATGTTTTGTTCATTTAAAAATAATACTCACGGGGGGAGGGTTGGGATGTTGACACTTTATAAACATCTTTTGTTTTTTGATTATTTTGCAATAGTTTGACAACCTAAACATCATTTATAGAATTCCCATGAATATGAAAGGATTTCGATATCTAAAATAGACAATTTTATGCCAGCTCATTATTCGCTAAAAAATTTAAAAGGGTTAGCCTTTGGCAATATTCGATTCATTCGACCTTTTTGAATTTGATGCATTTCCTATAGTTTGTTAGCTTAGTAGATCAACATTGACTACTCGAGAATGGAAATATTGTTCTCATAATTATAAAAGGCTTTCTTAGGCGTTTAGGGTGATTTTCGTAATACACACATTACACCTAAAACACACACTACATTTAATACACCTAAAACACACACTAACTCGACCTTCCAAATTTGTGACTGTTTGATAGAAATGAACTGAATATGGAAGCATTTCGTAGTCATTTATGACTATTTTTCAATGTTTTGTTTATTTGAAAGAAATGCAAGGCGGTAAGGTTGGGTTGTTGACACTTTATAAACATCATTTTTTTTTTAAATATTTCAGTAGTTTGACAACCAAGACCTCACGTGTAGAATTCCCATGAATATGAAAAGATTTTGAATTCTAAAATGGACAATTTTAGACCGGCTCATTATTCGCCAAAAAACGCAAAGTTGTTAGCCTTTGGGAATACTTGATTTGTTAGACATTTTTGGATTTGAAGTATTTACAATAGTTGGTTAGGTTAATAGATCAAAACTGACTTCTAAATAATAGAAACAATAGATAAAAATAGTCTTCTTTGAGTGTTAAAGTATTTCAGGGTCATTTATGATTGCTTTCAATGATTTGTTCATTTAAAAAAAATATTCATAAGGTTAGGGTTAGGATGTTGACACTATATACAAATCATTTATTTTTTGAATATTTTGCAATAATTTTACAACATAAACATCATGTATATAATTCCCATTAATATGTAAGGATTTGGATATATAAAACGAACAATTTTGCGCCAACTCATTGTTCGCCAAAAAAATGCAAAGGGGTTAGCCTTTGGAAATAATTGATTTGTTCGACCTTTTTGAATCTGAAGTATTTACAATAGTTGGTTTGGTTAATAGATCAAAATTGACTTCTAAATAATAGAAACACTAGATGAAAATAGTGTTCTTTGCATATTAAAGTATTTCAGGGTCATTTATGAGTGTTTTCAATGTTTTTTTCATTTAAAAAAAAATATTTAAAGGGGGAGGGTTGAGATGTTGATACTTTATAAACATCATTTGTTTTTTGAATATTTTGCATTAGTTTTACAACATACACACCATGTGTAGAATTCCCATTAATATGAAATGATTTTGATATCTAAAACGGGCAATTTTGCTCCAGCTCATTGTTCGCCAAAAATGCAAAGGGGTTAGCCTTTGGGAATATTTGATATTTTCGACCTTTTTGAATTTAAAGTATTTACAATAGTTGGTTAGGTTAATAGATCAAAATTGACTTCTAAATAATAGAAACAGTAGATAAAAATAGTCTTCTTTGCGTATTAAAGTATTTTAGGGTCATTTACGAGTGTTTTCAATGTTTTTTCATTTAAAACAAATATTAAAGGAGGGAGGGTTGGGATGTTGACACTTTATAAATATCATTTATTTTTCTAATATTTTGCAATATTTTTACAACATACACATCATGTATATGATTCTCATTAATATGAAAGGATTGTGATATCTAAAAGGGACAATTTTGCTCCAGCTGATTGTTCGCAAAATATGCAAAGGGATTAACCTTTGGGAATATTTGATTTGTTCGACTATTTTGAATTTGAAGTATTTACAATAGTTGGTTAGGTTAATAGACAAAATTGACTTCTAAATAATAGAAACAGTAGATAAAAATAGTCTTCTTTGAGTTTTAAAGTATTTCAGGGTCATTTATGAGTTATTTCATTATTGTTTTCATTTAAAAAAAATATTCAAGGGGCGAGGGTTGGGATGTTGACACTTTATAAACTTCATTTGTTTTTCGAATATTTAGCTATAGTTTTACAACATACACATCATGTATAGAATTCGCATTAATCTGAAAGGATTTTGATATCTAAAACGGACAATTTTGCTCCAGCTCATTATTCGCTAAAAATGCAAAGCGGTTAGACTTTGGGAATATTTGATTTGTTCGAGCCTTTTGAATTTGAAGTTTTTACAATAGTTGGTTAGGTTAATAGATCAAAATTAACCTCTAAATATTAGAAACAGTGGGTAAAAATAGTCTTCTTTGCGTATTCAAGTATTTGAGGGTCATTTATGAGTGTTTTCAATGTTTTTTTTCATTTTTAAAAAATGTACAAGAGGGGAGACTTAGGATGTTGACACTTTTTAAACATCATTTGTTTTTCGAATATTTTGCAATAGCTTTACAAGATAGACATCAGGTATAGAATTCCCATTAATGTGAAAGAGTTTTGATATCTAAAACGGACAATTTTGCTCTAGCTCATTGTTTTACAAAAATGTAAAGGGTTTAGCCTTTGGGAATATTTGATATGTTCGACCTTTTTTAATTTGAAGTATTTACAATAGTTGGTTAGGTTAAGAGATCAAAATTGACTTCTAAATAATAGAAAGAGTAGATAAAAATATTCTTCTCTGCGTATTCAAGTATTTCAGAGTTATTTATGAGCGTTTCCAATTTTTTTTTCATTTAAAATGAATATTCAACGGGGGAGGCTTAGGATGTTGACACTTTATAAACCTCATTTGTTTTTCGAATATTGCAATAGTTTTACAAGATACACATCATGCATAGAATTCCCAATAATAGGGAAGCGTTTTGATATCTAAAACGGATAATTTTGCTCCAGCTCATTGTTCGCCCAAAATGCAAAGGGGTCAGCCTTTGAGAATATTTGATTTGTTCGACCTTTTTGAATTTGAAGTATTTGCAATAGCTGGTTAGGTTAATAGATCAAAATTGCATCTAAATAATAGCAATGGTAGATAAAAATAGTCTTCCGTGCGTATTCAATTATTTCAGGGTCATTTATTAGTGTTTTCAATGTTTTTTTTTTAGTTTAAAAGAAATATTCAAGGAGGGAGGCTTAGGATGTTGACACTTTATAAACATCATTTGTTTTTTTTTGAATATTTTGCAATAGTTTTACAAGATACACATCCTGTATAGAATTCCAATTAATATAAAAGGATTTTGATATCTAAAACGGACAAATTTGCTCAAGCTTATTATTCGCCAAAAATGCAAAGGGGTTAGCCTTTGGGAAATATTTGATTTGTTCGACTTTTTTGAATTTGAAGTATTTACAATAGCTGGTTAGCTTAATAGATCAAAACTGACTTCTAAATAATAGAAAAAATAAATAAAAATAGTGTTCTTTGAGTATTAAGTATTTCAGGGTCATATATGAGGTTTTTCAATGTTTTTTTCATTTAAAAAAAATATTCAAGAGGAGAGGGTTGGGATGCTGACACTTTATAAACATCATTTGTTTTTCGAATATTTAGTAATAGTTTTACAACATAAACATCATGTATAGAATTCGCATTAATATGAATGGATTTTGATATCTAAAACGGACAATTTTGCTCCAACTCATTGTTCAATAAAAATGCAATGGGGTTAGCCTTTGGGCATATTTGATTAGTTCGACCTTTTTGAACTTCAAGTATTTACAATAATTGGTTATGTTAATAGATAAAAATTAACTTCTAAATAATAGAAACAATAGATAAAAATAGTCTTCTTTGCGTATTCACGCATTTCAGGGTCATTTATGAGTGTTTGCAATGTTTTTTTCTTTTAAAAGAAATATTCAAGGGGGGAGGCTTATGATGTTGACACTCTATAAACCTTATTTGTTTTTCGAATATTTTCAATAGTTTTACAAGATACACATCATGTATAGAGTTCCCATTAATATGAAAGGGTTTTGATATCTAAAACGGACAATTTTGCTCCAGCTCATTATTCGCCAAAAATGCAAAGGGGTCAGCCTTTGGGAATATTTGATTTGTTCGACTTTTTTGAATATGAAGTATTTACAATAGCTGGTTAGCTTAATAGATCAAAATTGACTTTTAAATAATAGAGACAATAGATAAAATTAGTGTTCTTTGAGTATTAAGTATTTCAAGGTCATTTATGAGTTTTTTAAATGTTTTTATCATTTAAAAAAACGGGGGAGGGTCGGGTTGTTGACACTTTATAAACATCATTTGTTTTTCGAATATTTAGCAATAGTTTTACAACATACACATCATGTATAAAATTCCCATTAATATGTAAGGATTTTGATATCTAAAACGGACAACTTTGCTCCAGCTCATTGTTCGCTAAAAATGCAAAGGGGTTAGCCTTTGGGAATATTTTATTTGTTCGACCTTTTTTAATTTTAAGTATTTACAATAGTTGGTTAGATTCATAGAGCAAAATTGACTTCTAAATAATAGAAACAATAGATAAAATTACTCTTCTTTGCGTATTCAAGTATTTCAGGGTCATTTATGAGTGTTTTCAATATTTTTCTCATTTAAAAACACTATTCGAGGGGGGAGGCTTAGGATGTTGACACTTTATAAAAATCATTTTTTTTTTGAATATTTTGCAATAGTTTTACAAGATACACATCATGTATAGAATTCCCATTAATATGAAAGGGTTTTAATATCTAAAACACACAATTTAGCTCCAACTCATTGTTCACCAAAAATGCGAAGGGGTTAGCCTTTGGGAATATTTGATTTGTTCGACCTTTTTGAATATGAAGTATTTAGAATAGTTGGTTAGGTTAATAGATCGAAATTGACTTCTAAATAATAGAAAGAGTAGATAAAAATAGTCTTATTGCGTATTCAAGTATTTGAGAGTCATTTATGAGTGTTTTCAATGTTTTTTCATTTGAAAAAAATATTCAAGGGAGGAGGGTTGGGTTGTTAACACTTTATTTTTTTTGATAATTTCGCAATAGTTTTACAACATACACATCATTTATAGAATTCCAATTAATTGAAAGGATTTTGATATCTAAAACGGACAATTTTGCTGCAGCTCATTGTTCCCCAAAAATGCAAAGGGGTTAAACTTTGGAAATATTTGATTTGTTCGACCTTTTTGACTTTGAAGTATTTACAATAGTTAGTTAGGTTAATAGATCAAAATTGACTTCTAAATAATAGAAACAATAGATAAAAATAGTCTTCTTTGCCTATTAAAGTATTTCAGGGTCATTGACGAGTGTTTTCAATGTTTTTTTCATTTCAAAAAACTATTCAAGGGGGGAGGGTTGGGATGTTGTCACTTTATAAACATCATTTGTTTTTGGAATATTTTGCAATAGTTTTAGAAGATACACATCATGTATAGAATTTCCATTAATATGAAAGGATTTTGATATCTAAAACAGACAATTTTGCTCCTGCTCATTGTTCGCCAGAAATGGAAAGGGGTTAGCCTCTGGGAATATTTGATTTGTTCGACTTTTTTAAATTTGAAGTATTTACAATATCTGGTTAGGTTAATAGATCGAAATTGACTTCTAAATAATAGAAAGAGCAGATAAAAATAGTCTTCTTTGCGTATTCAAGTATTTCAGGGTCATTTATGAGTGTTTTCAATGTTTTTTCATTTAAAAAAAAATAGTCAAGGGGGGAGGCATATGATGTTGACACTTTATAAACATCATTTGTTTTTTGAATATTTAGCAATTGTTTTACAACATACACATCATGTATAGCATTTCCATTAATATGTAAGGATTTTGATATCTAAAACGGACAATTTTGCTCCAGCTCATTGTTCGCCAGAAATGCAAAGATTTATCCTTTGAGAATATTTGATTTGTTCGACCTTTTTGAATTTGAAGTATTTACAATAGTTGGTTAAGTTAATAGATCAAAATTGATTTCTAAATAATAGAAAGAGTGGATAAAAATAGTCTTTTTTGTGTACGCAAGTATTTCAGGGTCATTTATGAGTGTTTTAAATGTTTTTTTCATTTAAAATACATATTCAAGGGGGGACGTGTAGGATGTTGAAAATTTATAAACATCACTTGTTTTTCGAATATTTTGCAATAGTTTTACAAGATACACATCATGTATATAATTCCAATTATTATGTAAGTGTTTTAATATCTAAAACGTACAATTTTGCTCCAGCTCATTGTTCGCCAAAAATGCTAAGGGTTAGCCTTTGGGAATATTTGATTTGTTCGAACTTTTTGAATCTGAAGTATTTACAATATTTGGTTAGGTTAATAGATCGAAATTGACTTCTAAATAACAGAAAGAGTAGATAAAAATAGTCTTATTTGTGTATTTAAGTATTTCAGGGTCATTTATGAGTTTTTTCAAAGTTGTTTTCATTTAAAAAAATATTCCAGAGGGGAGGGTTGGGATTTTGACACTTTATAAACATCATTTGTTTTTCGAATATTTAGCAATTGTTTTACAACATACACATCATGTATAGCATTCCCATTAATATGAAAGAATTTTGATATCTAAAACGGACAATTTTGCTCCAGCTCATTGTTCTCCAGAAATGCAAAGGGGTTAGCCTTTGGGAATATTTTATTTGTTCGACTTATTTAAATATGAAGTATTTACAATATCTGGTTAGGTTAATAGATTGAAATTGACTTCTAAATAATAGAAAGAGCTGATAAAAATAGTCTTCTTTGCGTATTCAAGTATTTCTGGGTCATTTATGAGTGTTTTCAATGTTTTTTTCATTTAAAAAAAAATAGTCGAGGGGGGAGGCTTAGGATGTTGACACTTTATAAACATCATTTGTTTTTCGAATATTTTGCAATAGTTTTACAACATACAAATCATGTATAGATTTCCCATTAATATGAAAGGATTTTGATATTTAAAACGGACAATTTTCCTCTAGCTCATTGTTCACAAAAAATGCAAAGAGGTTAGCCTTTGGGTATATTTGATTTGTTCGACCTTTTTGAATTTGAAGTATTTAAAATAGTTGGTTAGGTTAGTAGATCAAAATTGACTTCTAAATAATAGAAACAGTAGATAAAAAAATAGTCTTCTTTGCGTATTCAAGTATTTCAGGGTCATTTATGAGTGTTTTCAATGTTTTTTTCATTTAAAAAAAAATTATTCAAGGGAGGAGGCTTAGGATGTTGACACTTTATAAACATCATTTGTTTTTCGAATATTTTGCAATAGTTTTACAACATACAAATAATGTATAGAATTCCAATTAATATGAAAGTGTTTTAATATCTAAAACGGACATTTTTGCTCCAGCTCATTGTTCGCCAAAAATGCTAAGGGGTTAGCCTTCGGGAATATTTGATTTGTTCGACCTTTTTGAATTTGAAGTATTTACAATAGTTGGTTAAGTTAATAGATCAAAATTGATTTCTAGATATAGAAAGAGTAGATAAAAATAAGCTTCTCTGCGTATTCAACTATTTCAGGGTCATTTATGAGTGTTTTCAATGTTTTTTTCATTTAAAAACAAATTCGGCGCGGGGTGGGGGGGGGGGGGGCTTAGGATGTTGACACTTTATAAACATCATTTGTTTTTCGAATATTTTGCAATATTTTTACAAGATAACCATAATTCCAATTAATATGAAAGTGTTTTAATATCTAAAACGGACAATTTGTCTCCAGCTCATTGTTCGCCAAAAATGCTAAGGGGTTAGCCTTTGGGAATATTTGATTTGTTCGACATTTTTGAATATCTGTTAGGTTAATAGATTAAAATCGACTTCTAAATAATAGAAAGAGTAGATAAAAATAGTATTCTTTGAGTATTAAGTATTTCAGGGTCATATATGAGTTTTTTCAAAGTTTTTTTCATTTAAAAAAATATTGAAGGGGGAGGGTTGGGATGTTGACACTTTATAAACATCATTTGTTTTTCGAATATTTTGCAAAAGTTTTACAACATACACATCATGTATAGCATTCCCATTAATATAAAAGGATTTTGATATCTAAAACGGACAATTTTGCTCCGGGTCCTTGTTCGCTAAAAATGCAAAGGGGTTAGCCTTTGGGAATATTTGATTTGTTCGACCTTTTTGAATTTGAAGTATTTACAAGTGTTGGTTCGGTTAAGAGATCAAAAAATTGACTTCTAAATAATAGAAAGAGTAGATAAAAATAGTCTTCTTGGCGTATTAATGTATTTCAGGGTCATTTACGAGTGCTTTTAATGTTTTTTTTCATTTCCAAAAATTATTCAAGGGGGGAGGGTTGGGATGTTATCACTTTATAAATACCATTTGTTTTTGGAATATTTTGCAATAGTTTTACAACATACACATCATGTATAGAATTCCATTAATATGGAAGTATTTTGATATCTAAAACGGACAATTTTGCTCCACCTCATTATTCGCCTGAAATGCAAAGGGGTTAGCCTTTGGGAATATTTCATTTGTTCGACCTTTTTGAATTTGAAATATTTACAATAGTTGGTTAGATCTAAATTGACTTCTAAATAATAGAAAGAGCAGATGAAAATAGTCTTCTTTGCGAATTCAAGCATTTCAGGGCCATTTATGAATGTTTTCAATGTTTTTTCATTTAAAAGAATATTCAAGGGGGGAGGCTTAGGATGTTGACACTATATAAACATCATTTGTTTTTCGAATATTTTGCAATAGTTTTACAACATACAAATCATGTATAGAATTCATATTAATATCAAAGAATTTTGATATATAAAACGGACAGTTTTGCTCCAGCTCATTGTTCACAAAAAATGCAAAGGGGTTAGACTTTGTGTATATTTGATTTCTTCGACCTTTTTGAATTTGAAGTATTTACAATAGTTGGTTAGGTTAATAGATCAAAATTGACTTCTAAATAATAGAAACAATAGATAAAAATAGTTTTCTTTGCCTATTAAAGTATTTCAAGGTCATTTTACGAGTGTTTTCAATGTTTTTTTCATTTAAAAAAAATATTCAAGGTGGGAGGGTTGGGATGTTGTCAATATAAACATCATTTGTTTTTCGAATATTTTGCAATAGTTTTACAAGATATACATCATGTATAGAATTCCCATTAATATGAAAGGATTTTGATATCTAAAACGGACAATTTTGCTCCAGCTCATTGTTCGCCAGAAATGCAAAGGGGTTAGCCTTTGAGAATATTTAATTTGTTTGACCTTTTTGAATTTGAAGTATTTACAATAGTTGGTTAAGTTAATAGATCAAAATTGATTTCAAAATAATAGAAAGAGTAGATAAAAATAGTCTTCTTTGAGTATTAAAGTATTTTAGGGTCATTTATGAGTTTTTTCAATGTTGTTTTCATTTAAAGAAATATTCAAAGGGGGAGAGTTGGGATGTTGACACTTTATAAACATCATTTGTTTTTTGAACATTTAGCAATAGTTTTACAACATACACATCATGTATAGCATTCCCATTAATATGAAAGGATTTTGAAATCTAAAACGGACAATTTTGCTCCTGCTCATTGTTCGCCAGAAACGCAAAGGTGTTAGCCTTTGGGAATATTTATTTGTTGGACCTTTTTGAATTTGAATTATTTACAATAGTTGGTTAGGTTAATAGATCAAAATTGACTTTTAAATAACAGAAACAGTAGATAAACTAGTCTTCTTTGCCTATTATAGTATTTCAGGGTCATTTACGAGTGTTTTCAATGTATTTTTCATTTCAAAAAATATTCAAGGTGGAGGTTAGGGATGTTGTCACTTTATAAACAACATTTGTTTTTTGTATATTTTGCAATTGTTTTACAACATACACGTCATGTATTGAATTCCAATTAATTGAAAGGATTTTGATATCTAAAACGGACAATTTTGCTCCAGCTCATTGTTCACCAAAAATGCAAAAGGGTTAGCCTTTGGAAATATTTGATTTGTTACAATAGTTGGTTAGGTTAATAGATCAAATTTTACTTCTAAATAATAGAAATAGTAGATAAAAATAGTCCTCTTTGCCTATGAAAGTATTTCAGGGTCATTTTACGAGTGTTTCCAATGATTTTTTTCATTTCAAAAAAATATTCAAGGGGGAGGGTAGGGATGTTGTCACTTTATAAACATCATTTGTTTTTCGAATATTTTGCAATAGTTTTACAAGATACACATTTTGTATAGAATTTCCAAAGGATTTTGATATCTAAAACGGACAATTTTGCTCCAGCTCACTGTTCGCCAAAAATGCAATGGGGTTAGCCTTTGGGAATATTTGATTTGTTCGACCCTTTCTAATTTGAAATATTTACAATAGTTGGTTAGGTTAATATATCAAAATTGACTTCTAAATAATAGAAACAGTAGATAAAAATAGTCTTCTTTGCGTATTCAAGTATTTCAGGGTCATTTACGAGTGTTTTCAATGTTTTTCAATTCAAAAATATATTCAAGGGGGAGGGTTGGGATGTTGTAACTTTATTAAACATCATTTGTTTTTCGAATATTTCGCAATAGTTTTACAAGATACACATCGTGTATAGAATTCCCATTTATATGAAAAGATCTTGATATCTAAAACGGACAATTTTGCTCCAGCTCACTGTTCGCCAAAAATGCAAAGGGGGTTAGCCTTTTGGTGATAATTTATTTGTTCCACCATTTTGAATTTGAAGTATTTACAAAAGATGGTTAGATTAATAGATCAAAATCGACTTCTAAATAATAGAAATAGTAGATAAAAATAGTCTTCTTTGCGTATTCAAGTATTTGAGGGTCATTTCTGGGTGTTTTCAATGTTTTTTTCATTTAAAAAAAAATATTCATCGGGGGATGGGGGGGGCTTAGGATGTTGACACTTTATAAACATCATTTGTTTTTCGAATATTTTGCAATAGTTGTACAAAATACACATCATGTATAGAATTCCCATTAATATGAAAGGATTTTGATATCTAAAACGGACAATTTTGCTCCAGCACATTGTTCGCCAGAAATGCAAGAGGGTTAGCCTTAGGGAATATTTGATTTGTTCGACCATATTGAATTTGAAATATTTGCAATAGTTGGTTAGGTTAATAGATCAAAATTGACTTCTAAATAATAGAAGTAGTAGATAAAAATAGTCTTCTTTGCGTATTGAGGCTCATTTACGAGTGTTTTCAATGTTTTTTTCATATCAAAAAAATATTCAAGGGAGGAGGTTTAGGATGTTGACACTTTATAAACATCATTTGTTTTTCGAATATTTTGCAATAGTTGTACAACATACACATCATGTATATAATTCCCATTAATATGAAAGGATTTTGATATCTAAAACGGACAATTTTGCTCCTGCTCATTGTTCGCCTGTAATGCAAAGGGGTTAGCCTTAGGGAATATTTGATTTGTTAGACTTTTTTAAATTTGAAGTATTTACAATATCTAGTTAGGTTAATAGATCGAAATTGACTTCTAAAGAATAGAAAGAGCAGATAAAAATAGTCTTCTTTGCGTATTCAAGTGTTTCAGGGTCATTTATGAGTGTTTTCAATGTTTTTTTCATTTAAAAAAAAAATAGTCAAGGGGAAGGTTTAGGATGTTGACACTTTATAAACATCATTTGTTTTTTGATTATTTAGCAATTGTTTTACAACATACACATCATGTATAGCATTCCCATTAATATGAAAGGATATTGATATCTAAAACAGACAATTTTGCTCGGGCTCATTGTTCGCCATAAATGAAAAGGGGTTAACCTTTCGAAGTATTTGATTTGTTCGACCTTTTTGAATTTAAAGTATTTACAATAGCTGGTTAGGTTAATAGATCAAAATTGACTTCTAGATAATAGAAACAGTAGATTAAAATAGTTTCTTTGAGTATTAAGTATTTCATGGTCATTTATGAGTTTTTTCAATGTTTTTTCATTTAATAAAAAAATTATTCAAGGGGGGAGGGTTGGGATGTTAACACTTTATAAACATCATTTGTTTTTCGAATATTTTGCAATAGCTTTACAAGATACACATCATGTATAGACTTCCCATTAATATGAAAGGATTTTGATATCTAAAATGGACAATTTTGCTCCGGCTCATTGTTCGCCATAAATGCAAAGGGGTTTGCCTTAGGGAATATTTGATTTGTTCGACCTTTTTGAATTTGAACTATTTACAATAGTTGGTTTGGCTAATAGATCAAAATTGACTTCTAAATAACAGAAACAGTAGATAAAAATAGTCTTATTTGCGTATTCAAGTATTTCAGGGTCATTTACGAGTGTTTTTAATGTTTTTTTCTTATCAAAAAAATATTCAAGGGGGGAGGGTTTGGGATGTTGTCACTTTATAAACATCATATGTTTTTCGAATATTTTGCAATAGTTTTACAACATACACATCATGTATAGAATTTCCATTAATATGAAAGGATTTTTATATCTAAAACGGACAATTTTGCTCCAGGTCATTGTTCGCCAGAAATGCAAAGGGGTTAGGCTTTGGTAATATTTGATTTGTTCGACCTCTTTGAATTTGAAGCATTTACAATAGTTGGTTAGGTTAATAAATCAAAATTGACTTCTAAATAATAGAAACAGTAGATAAAAATAATCTTCTTGGCGCATTAAAGTATTTAAGGGTCATTTACGAGTGTTTGGAATGGTTTTTTTTTATTTTTTTTATTGCAAACAAATATTCAAGGGGAGGGTTGGGATGTTGTCACTTTATAAAGTCATTTATTTGTCAAATATTATGCAATAGTTTTACAATAAACACATCATGTATAGAATTCCCATTAATATGAAATAATTTTGATCTCTAAAACGGACAATTTTGCTCCGGCTCATTGTTCGCCATAAATGCAAAGGGGTTAGCCTTTGTGAATATTTGATTTGTTTGACCTTTTTGAATTTGAAGTAGTTACAATAGTTGGTTAAGTTAATAGATCAAAATTGACTTCTAAATAATAGAAAGAGTAGATAAAAATATTCTTCTTTGCGTATTCAAGTATTTTAGGGTCATTTATGAGTGTTTACAATATTTTTTTCATTTAAATAAAATATTCAAGGGCGGAGGCTTAGGATGTTGACACTTTATGAACATCATTTGTTTTTCGAATATTTTGCAATAGTTTTACAACATACAAATCATGTATAGAATTCCCATTATTATGAAAGGATTTTGATATCTAAAATGGACAATTTTGCTCCAACTCATTGTTCGCCAAAAATGCAAAGGGGTTAGCCTTTGGGAATACTTGATTTGTTCGACCTTATTGAATTTGAAATATTTACAATAGTTGGTTACGTTAATAGATAAAAATTGACTTCTAAATAATAGAAAGAGTAGATAAAAATAGTCTTCTTTGCGTATTCAACTATTTGAGGATAATTTATGAGTGTTTTCAATGTTTTTTTCGTTTAAAAGAAATATTCAAGGAGGGAGGCTTAGAATGTTGACACTTTATAAACATCATTTGTTTTTCGAATATTTTGCAATAGTTTTACAAGATACACATCATATATAGAATTCCCAATTAAATAAAAGGATTTTGATATCTAAAACGAACAATTTTGCTCCTGCTCACTATTCGCCAAAAATGTAAATGAGTTAGTATTTGGGAATATTTGATTTGTTCGACCTCTTTGAATTTGAAGTATTTACAATAGTTGGTTAATTTAATAGATCAAAATTGACTTCTTTATAATAGAAAGAGTAGATTAAAATAGTCTTCTTTGCGAATACAAGTATTTCAGGGTTATTTACGAGTGCTTTCAATGTTTTTTTAATTTCAAAAAAAAATATTCAAGGGGGAGGGTTGGGATGTTGTCACTTTATAAACACCATTTCTTTTTCGAATATTTTGCAATAGTTTTACAACATACACATCATGTATAAAATTCCCATTAATATGAAAGTATTTTGATATCTAAAACGGGAATTTTGCTCCAGCTCATTGTTCACCAGAAATGCAAAGGTGTTAGCCTTTGGGAATATTAGATTAGTTCGACATTTTTCAATTTGAAGTATTTAGAATAGTTGGTTAGGTTAATAGATCAAAATTGACTTCTAAATAATAGAAAGAGCATATAAAAAAGTCTTCTTTGCGTATTCAAGTATTTAAGGGTCATTTATGAGTGTTTTCAATGTTTTTCTCATTTAGAAAAATATTCAAGGGGGGAGGCTTAGGATGTTGACACTCTATAAACATCATTTGTTTTTCGAATATTTTGCAATAGTTTTACAACATACACATCATGTATAGAATTCCCATGAATATGAAAGAAATTTGATTTCTAAAACGGACAATTTTGCTCCGGCCCATTGTTCGCCAGAAATGCAAAGGGGTTAGCCTTTCGGAATATTTGATTTGTTGGACTTTTTTGAATTTGAAGTATTTACAATGCTGGTTAGGTTAATAGATCAAAATTGACTTCTAAATAATAGAAACAGTAGATAAAAATAGTCATCTTTGCCTATTAAAGTATTTCACGGTCATTGTGTGTTTTTTCAATGTTATTTTCATTTAAAAAAAATATTCTGGGGGGAGGGTTGGGATGTTGAAACTTTACAAACATCATTTGTTTTTTTATTACTTTTCAATTGTTTGACAACCTATACATCATGTATAGAATTCCCATGAATATGAAAGGATTTCGATATCTATGACGGACAATTTTGCGCCAGCTCATTGTTTGCCAAAAAATGCAAAGGGGTTAGACTTTGGCAGTATTTGCTTTGTTCGACCCTTTCAAATTTGATGTATTTACTATAGTTTGTTAGCTTAATATATCAAAATTGACTAATCAATAATAGAAATATAGTTCGCATAATTAACAAAGTCTTTCTCAGGCGTTTAGGGTGTTTTTTTCGTAATAAACACATTACACCTAAAACACACACTACATTCACTACAACTAAAAGACACACTAACTCGACCTTCAAAATTTGTACCGTTTTGATAGAAATGAACTAAAAATAGTCGTTTCTCACTATGGAAGTATTTCGTGGTCATTTATGACTGTTTTTCAATGTTTTGTTCATTTAAAAGAAATAAAGAGGGTGAGGTTGCGATGTTGACATTTTATAAACATCATTTGTTTTTCAAATATTTTTCAATAGTTTGAAAAATTAGACATCACACATATAATTCCCATTAATATGATAGGATTTTAAATTCTAAAATGGATAATTTTAGGCCAGCTCATTATTCTACAAAAATGCAAAGGGGTTAGCCTTTGAAAATAATTGATTTGTTCGACCTTTATGAATTAGAAGAATTTACAATAGTTGGTTAGATAATAGATCAAAATTGACTTCTAAATAATAGAAACAGTAGATAAAAATAGTAATCTTTGAGTATTAAAGTATTTCAGAGTCGTTTATGAGTGTTTTCAATGTTTTGTTCATTTTAAAAAAATATTCAAGGGGCGAGGGTTGAGATGTTGACACTTTATAAATATCATTTGCTTTTCGATTATTTTGCGATAGTTTAACAACCGACACATCATGCATAGAATTCCCATGAATATGAAAGGATTTTGATATCTAAAACGGACAATTTTGCTCAAGCTCATTGTTCGCCAAAAATGCAAAGGGGTTAGCCTTTGGGAATATTTGATTTGTTGGACCTTTTTGAACTTGAAGTATTTACAATAGTTGGTTAGGTTAATAGATCAAAATTGACTTCTAAATAATAGAAACAGTAGATAAAAATAGTCTTCTTTGCCTATTAAAGTATTTGACCGTCATTTATGAGTGTTTTCATTGTTTTTTTCATTTCAAAAAAAGATTCAAGGGGAGAGGGTTGGGATGTTATCACTTTATAAACATCATTTGTTTTTCGAATATTTTGCAATAGGTTTACAAGATACACATCATGTATAGAATTCTCATTAATATGAAAGGATTTTGATATCTAAAAGAGACAATTTTGCTCCACCTTATTGTTCGCCTGAAATGCAAAGGGGTTGTTAGCCTTTGGGAATATTTGATTTGTTCGACCTTTTTGAATTTGAAGTATTTACAATAGTTGGTTAAGTTAATAGATCAAAATTGACTTCTAAATAATAGAAAGAGTAGATAAAAATAGTCTTCTTTGCGTAATCAAGTATTTGAGGGTCATTTATGAGTGTTTTCAATGTTTTTTTTCATTTAAAAAAAATATTCAAGGGGGGAGGCTTAGGATGTTGACACTCGATAAACATCATTTGTTTTTCGAATATTTTGCAGTAGTTTTGCAACATACACATCATGTATAGAATTTCCATTAATATGAAAGGATTTTGGTATCTAAAACGGACAATTTTGCTCCGGCTCACTGTTCGCCAGAAATGCAAAGGGGTTAGCCTTTGGGAATATTTGATATGTTGGACCTTTTTTAATTAGAAGTATTTACAGTAGTTGGTTAGGTTAATAGATCAAAATTGACTTCTAAATAATAGAAACAGTAGATAAAAATAGTCTTCTTTGCCTATTAAAGTATTTCAGGGTCATTTACGAGTGTTTTCATTGTTTTTTTTTTCATTTCAAAAAAAATATTCAAGGGGGGAAGGTTGTGATGTTGTCACTTTATAAACATCATTTTGTTTTTCGAATATTTTGCAATAGTTTTACAAGATACACATCATGTATAGAATTCCCATTATTATGAAAGGATTTTGATTTCTAAAACGGGCAATTTTGCTCCAGCTCATTGTTCGCCAGAAACGCAAAGGGGTTAGCCTTTATGGTTCTCGGATTATCAAAGGCTTCCTCAAGCGTTTAAGGTGTTTTTCGTAATACACATTACACCTAAAACATACACTACACTCACTAAACCTAAAACACACACAAACACGACCTTCAAGATTTGTTAAAGTTTTGATAGAAATGAATTAAAAATAGTCGTATCTCACTATGGAAGTATTTTGTGGTCATTTGTGACAGTTTTTCAATGTTTTGTTCAATTAAAAGAAATGCAATGGGGTAGGTTGGGATATTGACACTTTATAAACATCATTTTCTTTTTCAAATATTTTTCAATAGTTTGACAACCTAGACATCACACATAGAATTACCATGAATATGAAAGGATTTTGAATTCTAAAACGGACATTTTTAGCCCAACTCATTATTTGCCGAAAAATGCAAATGGGTTAGCCTTTGGGAATATTTTATTTGTACGACCTTTTTGAATTTGAAGTATTTTCAATAGTTGGTTACTTTAATAGATCAAAATTGACTTCTAAATAATAGAAACAGTAGATAAAAATAGTCTTCTTCGAGTTTTAAAGTATTTGAGGGTCATTTATGAGTTTTTTCAATGTTTTTTTCATTTAAAAAAAAAATATTCAAGGGGGAATGGTTGGGATGTTGACACTTTATAAAGATCATTTGTTTTTCAAATATTTTGCAATAGTTTTACAACATACACATCATGTATAGAATTCACATCAATATGAAAGGATTTTTATATCTATAATGGACAATTTTGCGCCAGCTCACTGTTCGTCAAAAAATGCAAAGGGGTTAGCCTTTGTCAGTATTTGATTTGTTTGACCTTTTCAAATTTGATGTATTCGCTACAGTTTGTTAGCTTAATAGATCAAAATTGAATACTCAATAATAGAAATATGGTTCTTATAATTATCAAAGGCTTTATGAGACGTTTAGGGTGTTTTTTGTAAAACACACATTACACCTAAAACACCCTACACCTAAAACACACACTTAATAAACATCATTTTTTTTTCAAATAATTTTCAATAGTTTAACAACCTAGACATCACGCGTAGAACTCCCATGAATATCAAAAGATTTTGAATTTTAAAACAGACAATTTTAGGCTAGCTCATTGTTCGTCAAAAACAGCAAAGGGGTTAGCCTTAGGGAATATTTGATTTGTTCGACCTTTCTGAATTTGAAGTAATTACAATAGTTTGTTAGGTTAATAGATCAAAATTGACTTCTAAATAATAGAAATAATAGATAAATATAGTCTTCTTTGAGTATTAAAGTATTTCAAGGTCATTTATGAGTGTTTTCAATGTTTTTTTCATTTAAAAAAAATATTCAATGGGGGAGGGTTGGGATGTTGACACTTTATAAACATTAATTTTTTTTTTCAATTATTTTGCAATAGTTTCACAACCTACACATCATGTATAGAACTCCCATGAATATGAAAGGATTTCGATATCTAAAACGGACAATTTTACGCGGCTCATTGTTCGGTAAAAAATTTAAAGGGGTAAGCCTTTGGCAATATTTGTTTCGTTCGACCTTTTTGAATTTAATGTATTTGCTTTAGTTTTTAGCTTAATAAATCAAAATTGACTATTCAATAATAGAAATATGGTTCTCATAATTATCAAAGGCTTTCTGAGACATTTAGGGTTTTTTTTTCGTAATACACACATTACACCTAAAACACACACTAACTCGACCTTTAAAATTTGTTACCGTTTTGATAGAAATGAACTAAAAATAATCGTATCTCACTATGGAAGTATTCCGTGGTCATTTACGAGTGTTTTTAAATGTTTTGTTCATTTAAAATAAATGCAGGGGGGGAGGGATAGGATGTTGACACTATATAAACATCATTTGTTTATCAAATATTTTTCAATAGTTTGACAACCTAGACATCACGCATAGAATTTCCATGAATATGAAATGATTTCTAATTCTAAAACGAACAATTTTAGGCCTGGTCATTATTAGCCAAAAAATGCAAAGGGGTTAGCCTTTGGTTATATTTTATTTGTTCAATCTTTATGAATTTGATGTATTTTATATAGTTTGTTAGGTTAATAGATCAAATTTGAGTACTCAAGGAATAGAAATATGTTTCTCATAATTACCAAAGGCTTTATGATTAGTTTAGGGTGTTTTTCGTGATACACATATTACACCTAAAACACACACCACACCTAAAACACACATTAACTCGACCTTCAAAATTTGTAATAGTTTTGATAGAATTAAACTAAAAATACTCGTCTCTCATTACTAACGCATTTCATGGTCATTTATTACTGTTTTCAATGTTTTGTTCATTTAAAAATGATGCAAGGGGGTAGGGTTGGGATGTTGACACTTTATAAACATCATTTGTATTTCTAATATTTTTAATTAGCTTGAAAACCTACACATCATGCATAGAATCCCCATGAATATGAAAGATTCTAAAATCGTAAATGGACAATATTACTCCAGCTCATTATGAGCCAAAAAATGCAAAGGGGTTAGCCTTTGAGAAAATTTGATTCGTTCGACCATTTTGAGTTTAAAGTATTTACAAGAGTTGGTTAGGTTAATAGATCAAAATTGACTTCTAAATTATAGAAACACTAGATAAAAATAGTCTTCTTTCTGTATTTAAGGGTCATGTATGAGTGTTTCACTGCTTTGTTCATTTAAAAGAAATGTACAAAGGGGAGGGTTGGGATGTTGATACTTTATACACATCATTTGTTTTTTGAATATTTTGCAATAGTTTGACAACCTACACATCATGCATAGATGTCTCATCAATATGAAATGATATTGATATCCAAAACGGACAATTTGACGCCAGCTCATTGTTCGCCAAAAAATACAAAAGGGTTGGCCTTCGGTTACAATGTCTAACTCATTCTTTTTGCTATAAGTTGTAGCTTGTTTCAATTAAAGTATTTGGAACATGATTTTCGCACTACCTGAGAACTCTTTGCTCATTGATATAAAAAGTAGAAAATAGAGGACCAAACTAGTTTTATTCAAGTGATTTATCAAGTTTTTGATCATTTTTCACATTTTTTTTTCTTTTTCCTGTCTATGTTACATAAATTATCTTTCAAAATTTAAATTTACTGCATTGAGGTTTCGGTTAATTTTTTTTTTTCATGTGTCTAGAAGACATGGGGTGAATTTGGACTTAATTCCCACGAAATACATTAGAAAAATGTAGACCAACACAGTCCCTAACAGACTTTGTGTGTTAACGGAGTCTCCTAATTGGTATTTGTCAATGAAATAATGAATAATGTGTCATAAGGTCACCACTAAAGCCAAATCCCTCGAGGAGAAAATAAATATGTTGGCATAATCATTTCAAGGAGTTGATGAAAACATAGATGCTTGATTTAAGAATTTGAGTTTGGGTCAATTTTCTCCAATAGATGATTTAGGCGTTGATAAAGAATATGAGTTAGCAAATAAAAAGGTTGTACATGATCCCTTTAGAGTCAGGTAAAAGGGATTCACAAATCTTTATTCACGTCGTAAAGACAACAAGGGTAAAAAAGCAAAAGAAAAGATGAAAGTTCAAGTAAATTTCTCTTTTAACTATTCACTATTCTTTTACTTACTTTATTTTATACATGTGTATTTATATTCCAAATTAAATTATAGGAGGAACATCAAGAGGCACAAAAACGAGACAAAGCACAAGAAAAGTCGAGGAAGAATGCCCCTCACCAGAGACTAATGTACAAATATTCAGTTCTTCATATGTTTATACTTTTCAATCAGAATTACCTGTTTTTCATCTTGTGGAGTACAATCTCAATGGAATTGGATTTCTCATTTTTGCTTATAAAATTTATGGATATGTTGATATTGCATTTATGTTTCGGTGATTCTCAAATAATGTTTTAATAATACTTTTCAACCAGAGACTGATGATTAGTTTTGTTAAATGATAATTGGTCATACTAGGTAATTTTATTATCATAATTGTTGGATGGTGATTATTTTAAAAAAGAATGCAGTTTTTAATGATGATTTGGAATAATTATTATTTTGGGATAAAAGCGTTAAACCCCCTATACTATAGGGGTGTAACGATTTGTCCCCTAAACTTTTTTTTTTGCAACAAGCCCCCTGTACTATGGATAAATAAGTACTTTGCCCCCTCAACTATTGACTTGAAAAAATAATTTGCCTCTGAGCGAATTTCCGGCCAATTTTCGCCGGAAATTGAAACGTGAACATGATAGTTCATCACTATTTAATCTGAGATTCAATAAAATGCCCCTTTTTCACTTCGATTTTTGTTATATTTTCTGAATTTCCAAACCTTAAATTTGGATAGTTTAAACTAAGGTTTGAAAATAAAAAAAAATATAACAAAAATCGAAGTGAAAAAAGGGCATTTTATTGAATTTGAGGTTAAATAGTAATGAACCCTCTAGTGCACATTTCAAATTCTGGCAAAAATTGGCCGGAAATTCGATAAGGGGGCAAAAAGTCTTGTTTATCCATAGTACAGGGGGCTTGTTGCAAAAAAAAAAAAGTTCAGAGGGCAAATCGCTATACCCATTTAGTATAGAAGGTTTGATGCTATTATCCCTATTATTTTTAAACAGAAGGCAAAGAGTACCTTATTGATCTTGTTGTTTGGAACAAGTGACATATTCTCCCTTCTGCTCAATGCACAATAGAAGGCAAATTCAAAACATATATAAGGCATTTTCTGCCTTTCAGTTCTACAGTGAATCTAACAAGGGGCGGATGTACATGAGGGCTAGGGGGGGGGGGGGGGGGGGGGCTATAGCCCCCCCTAGATTTATAGACCAATACTATATATATATATATATATGTGTGTGTGTGTGTGTGTGTGAAAAGTAAGAACAATAAAAAGAAGCCTAATATTATTACTATGTCTTAGTTATATATTTACAAATAATAATAAAAATAAGCCTAATAAATTATTGATGTTTACAAACACATTTTTAAATAAAAGTTGTAGAGAAAACCCCTCAAAATCGCTATTAATTTTTAAAACCCAACAACAACCACATTGTCTTCCAAAAATAAATTTTAAATTCACATTCAACGAATATTTTGCTTATTTCTACAGAGAGAAAAGATATACTCAAATGATGTATAAAGATATTATGTAAATTTACTTTGTTTCTTTTCATGTAGTATTTAGTGATTATTATTAAACTTATCATGCTTTTGCCTTTGTGTGGTAGTTACCTTGTCTTTTGTTAGATCACTTTTATACTAATAATTATATTTTAAATTTTTTTAGATGTTTTTATAATTACTTCTATTACTTTTATATATTTCTGCCTAGGTATTTAAAAAACATTAAACTAGCCCTCCCCAGATAAAATTACTGGATACGCCCCTGAATATAACGCATGGAAATTGCCTAATATAGCTACATGACACTTATTAAGATAATAAATTAACCTTCACAATATTCTTTCTCGAGCCGCAAGTCATCCATTAATATGAAGAAAAAAAAACACTTCAGAATTCAGATATTATCTGTTATCACCCTAGATATTCACGAAGTTAAGCTTAAACTTTGTTTTTCAGTTCAAATATTAATTTTTTTTAAAAAGTTAGTAATCCTTTGATAACCTCATTGGCAAAAAGACTCGCACTAATATTGTGGCTAGGATTATACAAAAATCTCTTGAAATGTTCATAATTTAAAATCCTTATATTATGTTTCATCTGGTATAGTAACTTTCAGTTTTTTCTTTTGGTTTAATATTTTACCTATATTAACCATGCTTAGCCAAAGTAATTATGAATTAATTTAGATTTTAGATAAAAGATAGTTGTGGGGCAAGTTAACAGTAAGACAAGAAATTCCCATAGTAGTAGGATTCCTTCTCCGTGCATAAGTAGGAAGTGTATTTGTATCTGGATTCTGGAGTAGGCAACCGCCTAAGTTATCATATATATATATAGCGTACAACTTCAGTAGATTTGCGGTCATATCACCAATATCATAATCCAAGTTCTCAGAATTCAAGAGTTGTTCAAATCAAATTTTGTCCAAGAAAGAAAAACGCAATAACAATGCCGAAGAAGATGGGAGTAAACATCAAATCCGAAGCGGCTAAGGCTCGCAAAGCCGCCGTCGAATCGGATCGCAAACAACGCGAGGCCAAAACCAAGGAAGACCAGTACTGGCGCGAAGCCGAGGGTGCCAAATCCCGCGCCGCCAAAAAACGCGAAGAGGAAGCCGACAAGCGAGCCGAGGCCGCTGCTAAGAAAGCAGAGGCGCACCGATTGGCCGAGCAAGAGGAGAAGGAGCTCGAGAAAGCTTTGAAGAAAGCGAATAGTAAGAAGGCGACAGAGGCGGAGATTAGAAGGAGGAAGGAGGAAGAGCAGGCTGCCATGCAGAAACGGGCAGAGGAGGATAAGAAGAAAAAAGCTCGAATTGTGGATGAGGAGGAGTACGAGAGGATGGTTAGCGTGGCGAATACGAATCGTGTTGAGAGTCTTATTGAGGCGAGGACGGTGGAGGACGCGCTTGCACAGATGACGATCGCGGATAGTTTGCCCGTGGATAAGCATCCTGAGAAGAGGCTTAAGGCGTCGTTTAAGGTATTATATTCAGAATTCGTTTAGTTTTAATATTCAGTTTTCTGGCTTGTGCTTCTTTTTTGGTTTAATTATAGTGGAGTGATGTGTGACGTTTTTCTGGTTTATGATTGTAGTCTTTTGAAGAAGTTGAGCTTCCACGGTTGAAGGAAGAGAAACCGGGTCTAACGCACAATCAGTACAAAGATATGGTTTGGAAGCTATGGAAGAAATCTCCAGACAACCCACTTAATCAAGCGATTGCTGGTTTAGATTGTATAAGGACTCATCGTCACTTTTTCGATGATAAAATAGATGCACGAAGAAACACGGCGCGAGCTAGATAGTCATGTGTAATATTGTATCCGGTACTTGTCGTTCGTCTAGTGCTTCGGAAGTGCCAACCTAGTTGGGATGTTCGAATAATGCTAGTTGACGGCACTTCTCTATCTGTTACTGAAAAAAAAAGTTGGATGTAATGTTCGATCTCTTATTTTCAAGGGAAGCATATCATGTATTTATCTAGATTCTCGGTGGAGATATTAGTTGATTCAAAATTTATATTACCCGTCAGGTAGGTTCTTTAATCACTTGCTTTTCCTTTTAGACATGTTGAGGTTTAAGTTGACAAATAAGTAGGTGCATGCCACAAAATCAATTTGAAGATGCTGAGCCGTGGGTAAAGTTTTGTTGTTGTGTATGCGTCTATTGGTCAGATAATGACTTCAAGAAAAATACAAGTAGCCCACTAAAAACTAGTGTTGATAGATGCGGTAAAAGGCTTAACGCAGTGATTTCGTAAATTCTTTGATTGCTGCTTGAATGGGTGCCTTACACTGTATTAGCACCTTACAATCGAGGAGATATGTAAGTTGCTACTCATGTCACTTACCAAGTTGGTATGTGCATCCGCAAAGTCTGAAATCTATTCCTATGTAGGAAATTAAATTAGGAACTAATTGATTTATGATACATAATTTATTCAAGATACTCTTCAAATCTGAATTTTGTTTTTAACCAAACCTCCAAAAAGTTACTTCTACACATTTTAGTAAAATATATATACAACAAAAAATACGATTTAAAGAACGTAATTATGAAAAATTTCTAACCTAAGAAGTGTGTTAAAAACGACTTTGGGGTGCGCGTGGAGACGCGCCTCAAGGGGGGAGGCATATATAAAATTACCCTGAGGCGATGGTTCAAAATGCTGCTGTCTAGAAGTCTACGCCATATTCTTTGAGGCGTACGTCCAAGGATCAATTTTTCTTTTTGCCCATGCGCATGGGAGCACCCCCCGCCCCCTAAATACATAATCCCAAGGGCCTTTACTCCATCATTCCTCTTCAAGAAGAGGTGCAGTTTGTCTCTACTTCGCCATGCTTATTGAATAAGACCTGACTTGCATTATTTTTGACGGAGTTCTGCCGTAGTTCTTTTTCCCAGATATTTTTTCGTCCCTCCGCCTTTTTTCATCTTCACAATATTCTCTCTCACAAGCTTGACTTATTTCTCTTATCTCTCCCGAATCACCATTTTAGGAGAAGAGGGACGCATGACGGAATTGGGGAAGAGTGTATACGTTGATGTCTGATTTCATTGAAGTCTAATTTATAATTTTTTTAAAAAAATTGAGAATTCAATGGTTTGAACCGGCAGAACCGGTTACCGATTTTGATCGGTTGAAACTGGTTTGGTTCTTAACTGGGTTTATGTGTCAAATCAGACCGAAAATGGGTCTGTTCATCGGTTCAACTGAGCGGTTCGATCCAATTTTTAAGAAAACTGAACCTAGGGGAAAGAGCATTGTTGGGTTTAAATACTTCACACTTTGGGATGAGTTAATAGCTCTGGCTGACTAAGCTTTACGCAAGTCTCCAATAAGGAGTATTCATAAGTATGGTAAAATAAACCTAATAATGCTCTCATCAGCCCTCGAAGTACCCTACTCCCCAACAGGGTGATCTCAGTCGCGTAAGTAGCTCAATAGAGGGGGTCGAAACCCCTAGCATTAGGGACTTGTATTCACGTAAAACGTTCCGATATATATGATGTTCATGCCATGTACTTTCCTTCCTTATCTCTAACATATATATGATGATCTTGCCATGTACTTTTCTACCTTATCTCTATTTTATGAGTTTCTCGACTCAGTTCTACTTAGCATTACGTGTTCCTCAATTAGCAATGAACTGTTGTTTTTTCTAAAGTTTATTCATCATTTTTATTAGAAAGGTGAAGAATTTACCCTTCAACCAAATGGTTGCTTTCCAAAGGGGTAATTTTCATTCACCTCCCCTGAGGTTTCATACTTTGGCATATAGCCCCCTGAGGTTTCAAATTTGATGTATTTGCTATAGTTTGTTAGCTTAATATATCAAAATTGACTAATCAATAATAGAAATATAGTTCGCATAATTAACAAAGTCTTTCTCAGGCGTTTAGGGTGTTTTTTTCGTAATAAACACATTACACCTAAAACACACACTACATTCACTACAACTAAAAGACACACTAACTCGACCTTCAAAATTTGTACCATTTTGATAGAAATGAACTAAAAATAGTCGTTTCTCACTATGGAAGTAATTCGTGGTCATTTATGACTGTTTTTCAATGTTTTGTTCATTTAAAAGAAATAAAGAGGGCGAGGTTGCGATGTTGACATTTTATAAACATCATTTGTTTTTCAAATATTTTTCAATAGTTTGACAACTTAGACATCACGCATATAATTCCCATTAATATGATAGGATTTTAAATTCTAAAATGGATAATTTTAGGCCAGCTCATTATTCTACAAAAATGCAAAGGGGTTAGCCTTTGAAAATAATTGATTTGTTCGACCTTTATGAATTAGAAGAATTTACAATAGTTGGTTAGATAATAGATCAAAATTGACTTCTAAATAATAGAAACAGTAGATAAAAATAGTAATCTTTGAGTATTAAAGTATTTCAGAGTCATTTATGACTGTTTTCAATGTTTTGTTAATTTTAAAAAAATATTCAAGGGGCGAGGGTTGAGATGTTGACACTTTATAAACATCATTTGCTTTTCGATTATTTTGCGATAGTTTAACAACCAACACATCACGCATAGAATTCCCATGAATATGAAAGGATTTTGATATCTAAAACGGACAATTTTGCTCAAGCTCATTGTTCGCCAAAAATGCAAAGGGGTTAGCCTTTGGGAATATTTGATTTGTCGGACCTTTTTGAATTTGAAATATTTACAATAGTTGGTTAGGTTAATAGATCAAAATTGACTTCTAAATAATAGAAAGAGTAGATAAAAATAGTCCTCTTTGCGTATTCAAGTATTTGACGGTCATTTATGAGTGTTTTCAATGTTTTTTTCATTTAAAAAAATTACTCAAGGGGGGAGGCTTAGGATGTTGACACTTTATAAACATCATTTGTTTTTCTAATATTTTTCAATAGTTTTACAACATACTCATCATGTATAGAATTTTCATTAATATGAAAGCATTTTGATATCTAAAACGGACAATTTTTCTCTGACTCAATGTTCGCCAGAAATGCAAAGGGGTTAGCCTTTGGGAATATTTGATTTGTTGGACCTTTTTGAATTTGAAGTATTTACAATAGTTGGTTAGGTTAATAGATCAAAATTGACTTCTAAATAATAGAAACAGTAGAAAAAAATAGTCTTCTTTGCCTATTAAAGTATTTCAGGGTCATTTACAAGTGTTTTCATTGTTTTTTTCATTTCAAAAAAAGATTCAAGGGGAGAGGGTTGGGATGTTATCACTTTATAAACATCATTTATTTTTCGAATATTTTGCAATAGGTTTACAAGATACACATCATGTATAGAATTCTCATTAATATGAAAGGATTTTGATATCTAAAACAGACAATTTTGCTCCACCTTATTGTTCGCCTGAAATGCATAGGGGTTGTTAGCCTTTGGGAATATTTGATTTGTTCGACCTTTTTGAATTTGAAGTATTTACAATTGTTGGTTAAGTTAATAGATCAAAATTGACTTCTAAATAATAGAAAGAGTAGATAAAAATAGTCTTCTTTGCGTAATCAAGTATTTGAGGGTCATTTATGAGTGTTTTCAATGTTTTTTTTCATTTAAAAAAAATATTGAAGGGGGAGGCTTGGGATGTTGACACTCTATAAACATCATTTGCTTTTCGAATATTTTGCTGTAGTTTTGCAACATACACATCATGTATAGAATTTCCATTAATATGAAAGGATTTTGGTATCTAAAACGGACAATTTTGCTCCGGCTCACTGTTCGCCAGAAATGCAAAGGGGTTAGCCTTTGGGAATATTTGATATGTTGGACCTTTTTTAATTAGAAGTATTTACAGTAGTTGGTTAGGTTAATAGATCAAAATTGACTTCTAAATAATACAAACAGTAGATAAAAATAGTCTTCTTTGCCTATTAAAGTATTTCAGTGTTATTTACGAGTGTTTTCATTCTTTCTTTTTTCATTTCAAAAAAATATTCAAGGGGGGAAGGTTGGGATGTGGTCACTTTATAAACATCATTTTGTTTTTCGAATATTTTGCAATAGTTTTACAAGATACACATCATGTATAGAATTTCCATTATTATGAAAGGATTTTGATATCTAAAACGGGCAATCTTGCTCCAGCTCATTGTTCGCCAGAAATGCAAAGGGGTTAGCCTTTATGGTTCTCGGATTATCAAAGGCTTCCTCAAGCGTTTAAGGTGTTTTTCGTAATACACATTACACCTAAAACATACACTACACTCACTAAACCTAAAACACACACAAACACGACCTTCAAGATTTGTTAAAGTTTTGATAGAAATGAATTAAAAATAGTCGTATCTCACTATGGAAGTATTTTGTGGTCATTTGTGACAGTTTTTCAATGTTTTGTTCAATTAAAAGAAATGCAATGTGGTAGGTTGGGATATTGACACTTTATAAACATCATTTTCTTTTTCAAATATTTTTCAATAGTTTGACAACCTAGACATCACACCTAGAATTACCATGAATATGAAAGGATTTTGAATTCTAAAACGGACATTTTTAGCCCAACTCATTATTTGCCGAAAAATGCAAATGGGTTAGCCTTTGAGAATATTTTATTTGTACGACCTTTTTGAATTTGAAGTATTTTCAATAGTTGGTTACTTTAATAGATCAAAATTGACTTCTAAATAATAGAAACAGTAGATGAAAATAGTCTTCTTCGAGTTTTAAAGTATTTGAGGGTCATTTATGAGTTTTTTCAATGTTTTTTTCATTTTAAAAAAAAATATTCAAGGGGGAATAGTTGGGATGTTGACACTTTATAAAGATCATTTGTTTTTCAAATATTTTGCAATAGTTTTACAACATACACATCATGTATAGAATTCACATCAATATGAAAGGATTTTTATATCTATAATGGACAATTTTGCGCCAGCTCATTGTTCGTCAAAGAATGCAAAGGGGTTAGCCTTTGTCAGTATTTGATTTGTTTGACCTTTTCAAATTTGATGTATTTGCTACAGTTTGTTAGCTTAATAGATCAAAATTGAATACTCAATAATAGAAATATGGTTCTTATAATTATCAAAGGCTTTATGAGACGTTTAGGGTGTTTTTTGTAAAACACACATTACACCTAAAACACCCTACACCTAAAACACACACTTAATAAACATCATTTGTTTTTCAAATAATTTTCAATAGTTTAACAACCTAGACATCACGCGTAGAACTCCCATGAATATCAAAAGATTTTGAATTTTAAAACAGACAATTTTAGGCTAGCTCATTGTTCGTCAAAAACAGCAAAGGGGTTAGCCTTAGGGAATATTTGATTTGTTCGACCTTTCTGAATTTGAAGTAATTACAATAGTTTGTTAGGTTAATAGATCAAAATTGACTTCTAAATAATAGAAATAATAGATAAATATAGTCTTCTTTGAGTATTAAAGTATTTCAAGGTCATTTATGAGTGTTTTCAATGTTTTTTTCATTTAAAAAAAATATTCAATGGGGGAGGGTTGGGATGTTGACACTTTATAAACATTAATTTTTTTTTTTCAATTATTTTGCAATAGTTTCACAACCTACACATCATGTATAGAACTCCCATGAATATGAAAGGATTTCGATATCTAAAACGGACAATTTTACGCGGCTCATTGTTCGGTAAAAAATTTAAAGGGGTATGCCTTTGGCAATATTTGTTTCGTTCGACCTTTTTGAATTTAATGTATTTGCTTTAGTTTTTTAGCTTAATAAATCAAAATTGACTAGTCAATAATAGAAATATGGTTCTCATAATTATCAAAGGCTTTCTGAGACATTTAGGGTTTTTTTTTTCGTAATACACACATTACACCTAAAACACACACTAACTCGACCTTTAAAATTTGTTACCGTCTTGATAGAAATGAACTAAAAATAATCGTATCTCACTATGGAAGTATTCCGTGGTCATTTACGAGTGTTTTTAAATGTTTTGTTCATTTAAAATAAATGCAGGGGGGGGAGGGATAGGATGTTGACACTATATAAACATCATTTGTTTATCAAATATTTTTCAATAGTTTGACAACCTAGACATCACGCATAGAATTTCCATGAATATGAAATGATTTCTAATTCTAAAACGAACAATTTTAGGCCTGGTCATTATTCGCCAAAAAATGCAAAGGGGTTAGCCTTTGGTTATATTTTATTTGTTCAATCTTTATGAATTTGATGTATTTTATATAGTTTGTTAGGTTAATAGATCAAATTTGAGTACTCAAGGAATAGAAATATGTTTCTCATAATTACCAAAGGCTTTATGATTAGTTTAGGGTGTTTTTCGTGATACACATATTACACCTAAAACACACACCACACCTAAAACACACATTAACTCGACCTTCAAAATTTGTTATAGTTTTGATAGAATTAAACTAAAAATACTCGTCTCTCATTACTAACGCATTTCATGGTCATTTATTACTGTTTTCAATGTTTTGTTCATTTAAAAATGATGCAAGGGGGTAGGGTTGGGATGTTGACACTTTATAAACATCATTTGTATTTCTAATATTTTTAATTAGCTTGAAAACCTACACATCATGCATAGAATCCCCATGAATATGAAAGATTCTAAAATCGTAAATGGACAATATTACTCCAGCTCATTATGAGCCAAAAAATGCAAAGGGGTTAGCCTTTGAGAAAATTTGATTCGTTCGACCATTTTGAGTTTAAAGTATTTACAAGAGTTGGTTAGGTTAATAGATCAAAATTGACTTCTAAATTATAGAAACACTAGATAAAAATAGTCTTCTTTCTGTATTTAAGGGTCATGTATGAGTGTTTCACTGCTTTGTTCATTTAAAAGAAATGTACAAAGGGGAGGGTTGGGATGTTGATACTTTATACACATCATTTGTTTTTTGAATATTTTGCAATAGTTTGACAACCTACACATCATGCATAGATGTCTCATCAATATGAAATGATATTGATATCCAAAACGGACAATTTGACGCCAGCTCATTGTTCGCCAAAAAATACAAAAGGGTTGGCCTTCGGTTACAATGTCTAACTCATTCTTTTTGCTATAAGTTGTAGCTTGTTTCAATTAAAGTATTTGGAACATGATTTTCGCACTACCTGAGAACTCTTTGCTCATTGATATAAAAAGTAGAAAATAGAGGACCAAACTAGTTTTATTCAAGTGATTTATCAAGTTTTTGATCATTTTTCACATTTTTTTTTTCTTTTTCCTGTCTATGTTACATAAATTATCTTTCAAAATTTAAATTTACTGCATTGAGGTTTCGGTTAATTTTTTTTTTTCATGTGTCTAGAAGACATGGGGTGAATTTGGACTTAATTCCCACGAAATACATTAGAAAAATGTAGACCAACACAGTCCCTAACAGACTTTGTGTGTTAACGGAGTCTCCTAATTGGTATTTGTCAATGAAATAATGAATAATGTGTCATAAGGTCACCACTAAAGCCAAATCCCTCGAGGAGAAAATAAATATGTTGGCATAATCATTTCAAGGAGTTGATGAAAATATAGATGCTTGATTTAAGAATTTGAGTTTGGGTCAATTTTCTCCAATAGATGATTTAGGCGTTGATAAAGAATATGAGTTAGCAAATAAAAAGGTTGTACATGATCCCTTTAGAGTCAGGTAAAAGGGATTCACAAATCTTTATTCACGTCGTAAAGACAACAAGGGTAAAAAAGCAAAAGAAAAGATGAAAGTTCAAGTAAATTTCTCTTTTAACTATTCACTATTCTTTTACTTACTTTATTTTATACATGTGTATTTATATTCCAAATTAAATTATAGGAGGAACATCAAGAGGCACAAAAAGACGAGACAAAGCACAAGAAAAGTCGAGGAAGAATGCCCCTCACCAGAGACTAATGTACAAATATTCAGTTCTTCATATGTTTATACTTTTCAATCAGAATTACCTGTTTTTCATCTTGTGGAGTACAATCTCAATGGAATTGGATTTCTCATTTTTGCTTATAAAATTTATGGATATGTTGATATTGCATTTATGTTTCGGTGATTCTCAAATAATGTTTTAATAATACTTTTCAACCAGAGACTGATGATTAGTTTTGTTAAATGATAATTGGTCATACTAGGTAATTTTATTATCATAATTGTTGGATGGTGATTATTTTAAAAAAGAATGCAGTTTTTAATGATGATTTGGAATAATTATTATTTTGGAATAAAAGCGTTAAACCCCCTATACTATAGGGGTGTAACGATTTGTCCCCTAAACTTTTTTTTTGCAACAAGCCCCCTGTACTATGGATAAATAAGTACTTTGCCCCCTCAACTATTGACTTGAAAAAATAATTTGCCTCTGAGCGAATTTCCGGCCAATTTTCGCCGGAAATTGAAACGTGAACATGATAGTTCATCACTATTTAATCTGAGATTCAATAAAATGCCCCTTTTTCACTTCGATTTTTGTTATATTTTCTGAATTTCCAAACCTTAAATTTGGATAGTTTAAACTAAGGTTTGAAAATAAAAAAAAAATATAACAAAAATCGAAGTGAAAAAAGGGCATTTTATTGAATTTGAGGTTAAATAGTAATGAACCCTCTAGTGCACATTTCAAATTCTGGCAAAAATTGGCCGGAAATTCGATAAGGGGGCAAAAAGTCTTGTTTATCCATAGTACAGGGGGCTTGTTGCAAAAAAAAAAAAGTTCAGAGGGCAAATCGCTATACCCATTTAGTATAGAAGGTTTGATGCTATTATCCCTAATATTTTTAAACAGAAGGCAAAGAGTACCTTATTGATCTTGTTGTTTGGAACAAGTGACATATTCTCCCTTCTGCTCAATGCACAATAGAAGGCAAATTCAAAACATATATAAGGCATTTTCTGCCTTTCAGTTCTACAGTGAATCTAACAAGGGGCGGATGTACATGAGGGCTAGGGGGGGGGGGGGGGGGGGGGGCTATAGCCCCCCCTAGATTTATAGACCAATACTATATATATATATATATGTGTGTGTGTGTGTGTGTGTGAAAAGTAAGAACAATAAAAAGAAGCCTAATATTATTACTATGTCTTAGTTATATATTTACAAATAATAATAAAAATAAGCCTAATAAATTATTGATGTTTACAAACACATTTTTAAATAAAAGTTGTAGAGAAAACCCCTCAAAATCGCTATTAATTTTTAAAACCCAACAACAACCACATTGTCTTCCAAAAATAAATTTTAAATTCACATTCAACGAATATTTTGCTTATTTCTACAGAGAGAAAAGATATACTCAAATGATGTATAAAGATATTATGTAAATTTACTTTGTTTCTTTTCATGTAGTATTTAGTGATTATTATTAAACTTATCATGCTTTTGCCTTTGTGTGGTAGTTACCTTGTCTTTTGTTAGATCACTTTTATACTAATAATTATATTTTAAATTTTTTTAGATGTTTTTATAATTACTTCTATTACTTTTATATATTTCTGCCTAGGTATTTAAAAAACATTAAACTAGCCCTCCCCAGATAAAATTACTGGATACGCCCCTGAATATAACGCATGGAAATTGCCTAATATAGCTACATGACACTTATTAAGATAATAAATTAACCTTCACAATATTCTTTCTCGAGCCGCAAGTCATCCATTAATATGAAGAAAAAAAAACACTTCAGAATTCAGATATTATCTGTTATCACCCTAGATATTCACGAAGTTAAGCTTAAACTTTGTTTTTCAGTTCAAATATTAATTTTTTTTAAAAAGTTAGTAATCCTTTGATAACCTCATTGGCAAAAAGACTCGCACTAATATTGTGGCTAGGATTATACAAAAATCTCTTGAAATGTTCATAATTTAAAATCCTTATATTATGTTTCATCTGGTATAGTAACTTTCAGTTTTTTCTTTTGGTTTAATATTTTACCTATATTAACCATGCTTAGCCAAAGTAATTATGAATTAATTTAGATTTTAGATAAAAGATAGTTGTGGGGCAAGTTAACAGTAAGACAAGAAATTCCCATAGTAGTAGGATTCCTTCTCCGTGCATAAGTAGGAAGTGTATTTGTATCTGGATTCTGGAGTAGGCAACCGCCTAAGTTATCATATATATATATAGCGTACAACTTCAGTAGATTTGCGGTCATATCACCAATATCATAATCCAAGTTCTCAGAATTCAAGAGTTGTTCAAATCAAATTTTGTCCAAGAAAGAAAAACGCAATAACAATGCCGAAGAAGATGGGAGTAAACATCAAATCCGAAGCGGCTAAGGCTCGCAAAGCCGCCGTCGAATCGGATCGCAAACAACGCGAGGCCAAAACCAAGGAAGACCAGTACTGGCGCGAAGCCGAGGGTGCCAAATCCCGCGCCGCCAAAAAACGCGAAGAGGAAGCCGACAAGCGAGCCGAGGCCGCTGCTAAGAAAGCAGAGGCGCACCGATTGGCCGAGCAAGAGGAGAAGGAGCTCGAGAAAGCTTTGAAGAAAGCGAATAGTAAGAAGGCGACAGAGGCGGAGATTAGAAGGAGGAAGGAGGAAGAGCAGGCTGCCATGCAGAAACGGGCAGAGGAGGATAAGAAGAAAAAAGCTCGAATTGTGGATGAGGAGGAGTACGAGAGGATGGTTAGCGTGGCGAATACGAATCGTGTTGAGAGTCTTATTGAGGCGAGGACGGTGGAGGACGCGCTTGCACAGATGACGATCGCGGATAGTTTGCCCGTGGATAAGCATCCTGAGAAGAGGCTTAAGGCGTCGTTTAAGGTATTATATTCAGAATTCGTTTAGTTTTAATATTCAGTTTTCTGGCTTGTGCTTCTTTTTTGGTTTAATTATAGTGGAGTGATGTGTGACGTTTTTCTGGTTTATGATTGTAGTCTTTTGAAGAAGTTGAGCTTCCACGGTTGAAGGAAGAGAAACCGGGTCTAACGCACAATCAGTACAAAGATATGGTTTGGAAGCTATGGAAGAAATCTCCAGACAACCCACTTAATCAAGCGATTGCTGGTTTAGATTGTATAAGGACTCATCGTCACTTTTTCGATGATAAAATAGATGCACGAAGAAACACGGCGCGAGCTAGATAGTCATGTGTAATATTGTATCCGGTACTTGTCGTTCGTCTAGTGCTTCGGAAGTGCCAACCTAGTTGGGATGTTCGAATAATGCTAGTTGACGGCACTTCTCTATCTGTTACTGAAAAAAAAAGTTGGATGTAATGTTCGATCTCTTATTTTCAAGGGAAGCATATCATGTATTTATCTAGATTCTCGGTGGAGATATTAGTTGATTCAAAATTTATATTACCCGTCAGGTAGGTTCTTTAATCACTTGCTTTTCCTTTTAGACATGTTGAGGTTTAAGTTGACAAATAAGTAGGTGCATGCCACAAAATCAATTTGAAGATGCTGAGCCGTGGGTAAAGTTTTGTTGTTGTGTATGCGTCTATTGGTCAGATAATGACTTCAAGAAAAATACAAGTAGCCCACTAAAAACTAGTGTTGATAGATGCGGTAAAAGGCTTAACGCAGTGATTTCGTAAATTCTTTGATTGCTGCTTGAATGGGTGCCTTACACTGTATTAGCACCTTACAATCGAGGAGATATGTAAGTTGCTACTCATGTCACTTACCAAGTTGGTATGTGCATCCGCAAAGTCTGAAATCTATTCCTATGTAGGAAATTAAATTAGGAACTAATTGATTTATGATACATAATTTATTCAAGATACTCTTCAAATCTGAATTTTGTTTTTAACCAAACCTCCAAAAAGTTACTTCTACACATTTTAGTAAAATATATATACAACAAAAAATACGATTTAAAGAACGTAATTATGAAAAATTTCTAACCTAAGAAGTGTGTTAAAAACGACTTTGGGGTGCGCGTGGAGACGCGCCTCAAGGGGGGAGGCATATATAAAATTACCCTGAGGCGATGGTTCAAAATGCTGCTGTCTAGAAGTCTACGCCATATTCTTTGAGGCGTACGTCCAAGGATCAATTTTTCTTTTTGCCCATGCGCATGGGAGCACCCCCCGCCCCCTAAATACATAATCCCAAGGGCCTTTACTCCATCATTCCTCTTCAAGAAGAGGTGCAGTTTGTCTCTACTTCGCCATGCTTATTGAATAAGACCTGACTTGCATTATTTTTGACGGAGTTCTGCCGTAGTTCTTTTTCCCAGATATTTTTTCGTCCCTCCGCCTTTTTTCATCTTCACAATATTCTCTCTCACAAGCTTGACTTATTTCTCTTATCTCTCCCGAATCACCATTTTAGGAGAAGAGGGACGCATGACGGAATTGGGGAAGAGTGTATACGTTGATGTCTGATTTCATTGAAGTCTAATTTATAATTTTTTTAAAAAAATTGAGAATTCAATGGTTTGAACCGGCAGAACCGGTTACCGATTTTGATCGGTTGAAACTGGTTTGGTTCTTAACTGGGTTTATGTGTCAAATCAGACCGAAAATGGGTCTGTTCATCGGTTCAACTGAGCGGTTCGATCCAATTTTTAAGAAAACTGAACCTAGGGGAAAGAGCATTGTTGGGTTTAAATACTTCACACTTTGGGATGAGTTAATAGCTCTGGCTGACTAAGCTTTACGCAAGTCTCCAATAAGGAGTATTCATAAGTATGGTAAAATAAACCTAATAATGCTCTCATCAGCCCTCGAAGTACCCTACTCCCCAACAGGGTGATCTCAGTCGCGTAAGTAGCTCAATAGAGGGGGTCGAAACCCCTAGCATTAGGGACTTGTATTCACGTAAAACGTTCCGATATATATGATGTTCATGCCATGTACTTTCCTTCCTTATCTCTAACATATATATGATGATCTTGCCATGTACTTTTCTACCTTATCTCTATTTTATGAGTTTCTCGACTCAGTTCTACTTAGCATTACGTGTTCCTCAATTAGCAATGAACTGTTGTTTTTTCTAAAGTTTATTCATCATTTTTATTAGAAAGGTGAAGAATTTACCCTTCAACCAAATGGTTGCTTTCCAAAGGGGTAATTTTCATTCACCTCCCCTGAGGTTTCATACTTTGGCATATAGCCCCCTGAGGTTTCAAATTTGATGTATTTGCTATAGTTTGTTAGCTTAATATATCAAAATTGACTAATCAATAATAGAAATATAGTTCGCATAATTAACAAAGTCTTTCTCAGGCGTTTAGGGTGTTTTTTTCGTAATAAACACATTACACCTAAAACACACACTACATTCACTACAACTAAAAGACACACTAACTCGACCTTCAAAATTTGTACCATTTTGATAGAAATGAACTAAAAATAGTCGTTTCTCACTATGGAAGTAATTCGTGGTCATTTATGACTGTTTTTCAATGTTTTGTTCATTTAAAAGAAATAAAGAGGGCGAGGTTGCGATGTTGACATTTTATAAACATCATTTGTTTTTCAAATATTTTTCAATAGTTTGACAACTTAGACATCACGCATATAATTCCCATTAATATGATAGGATTTTAAATTCTAAAATGGATAATTTTAGGCCAGCTCATTATTCTACAAAAATGCAAAGGGGTTAGCCTTTGAAAATAATTGATTTGTTCGACCTTTATGAATTAGAAGAATTTACAATAGTTGGTTAGATAATAGATCAAAATTGACTTCTAAATAATAGAAACAGTAGATAAAAATAGTAATCTTTGAGTATTAAAGTATTTCAGAGTCATTTATGACTGTTTTCAATGTTTTGTTAATTTTAAAAAAATATTCAAGGGGCGAGGGTTGAGATGTTGACACTTTATAAACATCATTTGCTTTTCGATTATTTTGCGATAGTTTAACAACCAACACATCACGCATAGAATTCCCATGAATATGAAAGGATTTTGATATCTAAAACGGACAATTTTGCTCAAGCTCATTGTTCGCCAAAAATGCAAAGGGGTTAGCCTTTGGGAATATTTGATTTGTCGGACCTTTTTGAATTTGAAATATTTACAATAGTTGGTTAGGTTAATAGATCAAAATTGACTTCTAAATAATAGAAAGAGTAGATAAAAATAGTCCTCTTTGCGTATTCAAGTATTTGACGGTCATTTATGAGTGTTTTCAATGTTTTTTTCATTTAAAAAAATTACTCAAGGGGGGAGGCTTAGGATGTTGACACTTTATAAACATCATTTGTTTTTCTAATATTTTTCAATAGTTTTACAACATACTCATCATGTATAGAATTTTCATTAATATGAAAGCATTTTGATATCTAAAACGGACAATTTTTCTCTGACTCAATGTTCGCCAGAAATGCAAAGGGGTTAGCCTTTGGGAATATTTGATTTGTTGGACCTTTTTGAATTTGAAGTATTTACAATAGTTGGTTAGGTTAATAGATCAAAATTGACTTCTAAATAATAGAAACAGTAGAAAAAAATAGTCTTCTTTGCCTATTAAAGTATTTCAGGGTCATTTACAAGTGTTTTCATTGTTTTTTTCATTTCAAAAAAAGATTCAAGGGGAGAGGGTTGGGATGTTATCACTTTATAAACATCATTTATTTTTCGAATATTTTGCAATAGGTTTACAAGATACACATCATGTATAGAATTCTCATTAATATGAAAGGATTTTGATATCTAAAACAGACAATTTTGCTCCACCTTATTGTTCGCCTGAAATGCATAGGGGTTGTTAGCCTTTGGGAATATTTGATTTGTTCGACCTTTTTGAATTTGAAGTATTTACAATTGTTGGTTAAGTTAATAGATCAAAATTGACTTCTAAATAATAGAAAGAGTAGATAAAAATAGTCTTCTTTGCGTAATCAAGTATTTGAGGGTCATTTATGAGTGTTTTCAATGTTTTTTTTCATTTAAAAAAAATATTGAAGGGGGAGGCTTGGGATGTTGACACTCTATAAACATCATTTGCTTTTCGAATATTTTGCTGTAGTTTTGCAACATACACATCATGTATAGAATTTCCATTAATATGAAAGGATTTTGGTATCTAAAACGGACAATTTTGCTCCGGCTCACTGTTCGCCAGAAATGCAAAGGGGTTAGCCTTTGGGAATATTTGATATGTTGGACCTTTTTTAATTAGAAGTATTTACAGTAGTTGGTTAGGTTAATAGATCAAAATTGACTTCTAAATAATACAAACAGTAGATAAAAATAGTCTTCTTTGCCTATTAAAGTATTTCAGTGTTATTTACGAGTGTTTTCATTCTTTCTTTTTTCATTTCAAAAAAATATTCAAGGGGGGAAGGTTGGGATGTGGTCACTTTATAAACATCATTTTGTTTTTCGAATATTTTGCAATAGTTTTACAAGATACACATCATGTATAGAATTTCCATTATTATGAAAGGATTTTGATATCTAAAACGGGCAATCTTGCTCCAGCTCATTGTTCGCCAGAAATGCAAAGGGGTTAGCCTTTATGGTTCTCGGATTATCAAAGGCTTCCTCAAGCGTTTAAGGTGTTTTTCGTAATACACATTACACCTAAAACATACACTACACTCACTAAACCTAAAACACACACAAACACGACCTTCAAGATTTGTTAAAGTTTTGATAGAAATGAATTAAAAATAGTCGTATCTCACTATGGAAGTATTTTGTGGTCATTTGTGACAGTTTTTCAATGTTTTGTTCAATTAAAAGAAATGCAATGTGGTAGGTTGGGATATTGACACTTTATAAACATCATTTTCTTTTTCAAATATTTTTCAATAGTTTGACAACCTAGACATCACACCTAGAATTACCATGAATATGAAAGGATTTTGAATTCTAAAACGGACATTTTTAGCCCAACTCATTATTTGCCGAAAAATGCAAATGGGTTAGCCTTTGAGAATATTTTATTTGTACGACCTTTTTGAATTTGAAGTATTTTCAATAGTTGGTTACTTTAATAGATCAAAATTGACTTCTAAATAATAGAAACAGTAGATGAAAATAGTCTTCTTCGAGTTTTAAAGTATTTGAGGGTCATTTATGAGTTTTTTCAATGTTTTTTTCATTTTAAAAAAAAATATTCAAGGGGGAATAGTTGGGATGTTGACACTTTATAAAGATCATTTGTTTTTCAAATATTTTGCAATAGTTTTACAACATACACATCATGTATAGAATTCACATCAATATGAAAGGATTTTTATATCTATAATGGACAATTTTGCGCCAGCTCATTGTTCGTCAAAGAATGCAAAGGGGTTAGCCTTTGTCAGTATTTGATTTGTTTGACCTTTTCAAATTTGATGTATTTGCTACAGTTTGTTAGCTTAATAGATCAAAATTGAATACTCAATAATAGAAATATGGTTCTTATAATTATCAAAGGCTTTATGAGACGTTTAGGGTGTTTTTTGTAAAACACACATTACACCTAAAACACCCTACACCTAAAACACACACTTAATAAACATCATTTGTTTTTCAAATAATTTTCAATAGTTTAACAACCTAGACATCACGCGTAGAACTCCCATGAATATCAAAAGATTTTGAATTTTAAAACAGACAATTTTAGGCTAGCTCATTGTTCGTCAAAAACAGCAAAGGGGTTAGCCTTAGGGAATATTTGATTTGTTCGACCTTTCTGAATTTGAAGTAATTACAATAGTTTGTTAGGTTAATAGATCAAAATTGACTTCTAAATAATAGAAATAATAGATAAATATAGTCTTCTTTGAGTATTAAAGTATTTCAAGGTCATTTATGAGTGTTTTCAATGTTTTTTTCATTTAAAAAAAATATTCAATGGGGGAGGGTTGGGATGTTGACACTTTATAAACATTAATTTTTTTTTTTCAATTATTTTGCAATAGTTTCACAACCTACACATCATGTATAGAACTCCCATGAATATGAAAGGATTTCGATATCTAAAACGGACAATTTTACGCGGCTCATTGTTCGGTAAAAAATTTAAAGGGGTATGCCTTTGGCAATATTTGTTTCGTTCGACCTTTTTGAATTTAATGTATTTGCTTTAGTTTTTTAGCTTAATAAATCAAAATTGACTAGTCAATAATAGAAATATGGTTCTCATAATTATCAAAGGCTTTCTGAGACATTTAGGGTTTTTTTTTTCGTAATACACACATTACACCTAAAACACACACTAACTCGACCTTTAAAATTTGTTACCGTCTTGATAGAAATGAACTAAAAATAATCGTATCTCACTATGGAAGTATTCCGTGGTCATTTACGAGTGTTTTTAAATGTTTTGTTCATTTAAAATAAATGCAGGGGGGGGAGGGATAGGATGTTGACACTATATAAACATCATTTGTTTATCAAATATTTTTCAATAGTTTGACAACCTAGACATCACGCATAGAATTTCCATGAATATGAAATGATTTCTAATTCTAAAACGAACAATTTTAGGCCTGGTCATTATTCGCCAAAAAATGCAAAGGGGTTAGCCTTTGGTTATATTTTATTTGTTCAATCTTTATGAATTTGATGTATTTTATATAGTTTGTTAGGTTAATAGATCAAATTTGAGTACTCAAGGAATAGAAATATGTTTCTCATAATTACCAAAGGCTTTATGATTAGTTTAGGGTGTTTTTCGTGATACACATATTACACCTAAAACACACACCACACCTAAAACACACATTAACTCGACCTTCAAAATTTGTTATAGTTTTGATAGAATTAAACTAAAAATACTCGTCTCTCATTACTAACGCATTTCATGGTCATTTATTACTGTTTTCAATGTTTTGTTCATTTAAAAATGATGCAAGGGGGTAGGGTTGGGATGTTGACACTTTATAAACATCATTTGTATTTCTAATATTTTTAATTAGCTTGAAAACCTACACATCATGCATAGAATCCCCATGAATATGAAAGATTCTAAAATCGTAAATGGACAATATTACTCCAGCTCATTATGAGCCAAAAAATGCAAAGGGGTTAGCCTTTGAGAAAATTTGATTCGTTCGACCATTTTGAGTTTAAAGTATTTACAAGAGTTGGTTAGGTTAATAGATCAAAATTGACTTCTAAATTATAGAAACACTAGATAAAAATAGTCTTCTTTCTGTATTTAAGGGTCATGTATGAGTGTTTCACTGCTTTGTTCATTTAAAAGAAATGTACAAAGGGGAGGGTTGGGATGTTGATACTTTATACACATCATTTGTTTTTTGAATATTTTGCAATAGTTTGACAACCTACACATCATGCATAGATGTCTCATCAATATGAAATGATATTGATATCCAAAACGGACAATTTGACGCCAGCTCATTGTTCGCCAAAAAATACAAAAGGGTTGGCCTTCGGTTACAATGTCTAACTCATTCTTTTTGCTATAAGTTGTAGCTTGTTTCAATTAAAGTATTTGGAACATGATTTTCGCACTACCTGAGAACTCTTTGCTCATTGATATAAAAAGTAGAAAATAGAGGACCAAACTAGTTTTATTCAAGTGATTTATCAAGTTTTTGATCATTTTTCACATTTTTTTTTTCTTTTTCCTGTCTATGTTACATAAATTATCTTTCAAAATTTAAATTTACTGCATTGAGGTTTCGGTTAATTTTTTTTTTTCATGTGTCTAGAAGACATGGGGTGAATTTGGACTTAATTCCCACGAAATACATTAGAAAAATGTAGACCAACACAGTCCCTAACAGACTTTGTGTGTTAACGGAGTCTCCTAATTGGTATTTGTCAATGAAATAATGAATAATGTGTCATAAGGTCACCACTAAAGCCAAATCCCTCGAGGAGAAAATAAATATGTTGGCATAATCATTTCAAGGAGTTGATGAAAATATAGATGCTTGATTTAAGAATTTGAGTTTGGGTCAATTTTCTCCAATAGATGATTTAGGCGTTGATAAAGAATATGAGTTAGCAAATAAAAAGGTTGTACATGATCCCTTTAGAGTCAGGTAAAAGGGATTCACAAATCTTTATTCACGTCGTAAAGACAACAAGGGTAAAAAAGCAAAAGAAAAGATGAAAGTTCAAGTAAATTTCTCTTTTAACTATTCACTATTCTTTTACTTACTTTATTTTATACATGTGTATTTATATTCCAAATTAAATTATAGGAGGAACATCAAGAGGCACAAAAAGACGAGACAAAGCACAAGAAAAGTCGAGGAAGAATGCCCCTCACCAGAGACTAATGTACAAATATTCAGTTCTTCATATGTTTATACTTTTCAATCAGAATTACCTGTTTTTCATCTTGTGGAGTACAATCTCAATGGAATTGGATTTCTCATTTTTGCTTATAAAATTTATGGATATGTTGATATTGCATTTATGTTTCGGTGATTCTCAAATAATGTTTTAATAATACTTTTCAACCAGAGACTGATGATTAGTTTTGTTAAATGATAATTGGTCATACTAGGTAATTTTATTATCATAATTGTTGGATGGTGATTATTTTAAAAAAGAATGCAGTTTTTAATGATGATTTGGAATAATTATTATTTTGGAATAAAAGCGTTAAACCCCCTATACTATAGGGGTGTAACGATTTGTCCCCTAAACTTTTTTTTTGCAACAAGCCCCCTGTACTATGGATAAATAAGTACTTTGCCCCCTCAACTATTGACTTGAAAAAATAATTTGCCTCTGAGCGAATTTCCGGCCAATTTTCGCCGGAAATTGAAACGTGAACATGATAGTTCATCACTATTTAATCTGAGATTCAATAAAATGCCCCTTTTTCACTTCGATTTTTGTTATATTTTCTGAATTTCCAAACCTTAAATTTGGATAGTTTAAACTAAGGTTTGAAAATAAAAAAAAAATATAACAAAAATCGAAGTGAAAAAAGGGCATTTTATTGAATTTGAGGTTAAATAGTAATGAACCCTCTAGTGCACATTTCAAATTCTGGCAAAAATTGGCCGGAAATTCGATAAGGGGGCAAAAAGTCTTGTTTATCCATAGTACAGGGGGCTTGTTGCAAAAAAAAAAAAGTTCAGAGGGCAAATCGCTATACCCATTTAGTATAGAAGGTTTGATGCTATTATCCCTAATATTTTTAAACAGAAGGCAAAGAGTACCTTATTGATCTTGTTGTTTGGAACAAGTGACATATTCTCCCTTCTGCTCAATGCACAATAGAAGGCAAATTCAAAACATATATAAGGCATTTTCTGCCTTTCAGTTCTACAGTGAATCTAACAAGGGGCGGATGTACATGAGGGCTAGGGGGGGGGGGGGGGGGGGGGGCTATAGCCCCCCCTAGATTTATAGACCAATACTATATATATATATATATGTGTGTGTGTGTGTGTGTGTGAAAAGTAAGAACAATAAAAAGAAGCCTAATATTATTACTATGTCTTAGTTATATATTTACAAATAATAATAAAAATAAGCCTAATAAATTATTGATGTTTACAAACACATTTTTAAATAAAAGTTGTAGAGAAAACCCCTCAAAATCGCTATTAATTTTTAAAACCCAACAACAACCACATTGTCTTCCAAAAATAAATTTTAAATTCACATTCAACGAATATTTTGCTTATTTCTACAGAGAGAAAAGATATACTCAAATGATGTATAAAGATATTATGTAAATTTACTTTGTTTCTTTTCATGTAGTATTTAGTGATTATTATTAAACTTATCATGCTTTTGCCTTTGTGTGGTAGTTACCTTGTCTTTTGTTAGATCACTTTTATACTAATAATTATATTTTAAATTTTTTTAGATGTTTTTATAATTACTTCTATTACTTTTATATATTTCTGCCTAGGTATTTAAAAAACATTAAACTAGCCCTCCCCAGATAAAATTACTGGATACGCCCCTGAATATAACGCATGGAAATTGCCTAATATAGCTACATGACACTTATTAAGATAATAAATTAACCTTCACAATATTCTTTCTCGAGCCGCAAGTCATCCATTAATATGAAGAAAAAAAAACACTTCAGAATTCAGATATTATCTGTTATCACCCTAGATATTCACGAAGTTAAGCTTAAACTTTGTTTTTCAGTTCAAATATTAATTTTTTTTAAAAAGTTAGTAATCCTTTGATAACCTCATTGGCAAAAAGACTCGCACTAATATTGTGGCTAGGATTATACAAAAATCTCTTGAAATGTTCATAATTTAAAATCCTTATATTATGTTTCATCTGGTATAGTAACTTTCAGTTTTTTCTTTTGGTTTAATATTTTACCTATATTAACCATGCTTAGCCAAAGTAATTATGAATTAATTTAGATTTTAGATAAAAGATAGTTGTGGGGCAAGTTAACAGTAAGACAAGAAATTCCCATAGTAGTAGGATTCCTTCTCCGTGCATAAGTAGGAAGTGTATTTGTATCTGGATTCTGGAGTAGGCAACCGCCTAAGTTATCATATATATATATAGCGTACAACTTCAGTAGATTTGCGGTCATATCACCAATATCATAATCCAAGTTCTCAGAATTCAAGAGTTGTTCAAATCAAATTTTGTCCAAGAAAGAAAAACGCAATAACAATGCCGAAGAAGATGGGAGTAAACATCAAATCCGAAGCGGCTAAGGCTCGCAAAGCCGCCGTCGAATCGGATCGCAAACAACGCGAGGCCAAAACCAAGGAAGACCAGTACTGGCGCGAAGCCGAGGGTGCCAAATCCCGCGCCGCCAAAAAACGCGAAGAGGAAGCCGACAAGCGAGCCGAGGCCGCTGCTAAGAAAGCAGAGGCGCACCGATTGGCCGAGCAAGAGGAGAAGGAGCTCGAGAAAGCTTTGAAGAAAGCGAATAGTAAGAAGGCGACAGAGGCGGAGATTAGAAGGAGGAAGGAGGAAGAGCAGGCTGCCATGCAGAAACGGGCAGAGGAGGATAAGAAGAAAAAAGCTCGAATTGTGGATGAGGAGGAGTACGAGAGGATGGTTAGCGTGGCGAATACGAATCGTGTTGAGAGTCTTATTGAGGCGAGGACGGTGGAGGACGCGCTTGCACAGATGACGATCGCGGATAGTTTGCCCGTGGATAAGCATCCTGAGAAGAGGCTTAAGGCGTCGTTTAAGGTATTATATTCAGAATTCGTTTAGTTTTAATATTCAGTTTTCTGGCTTGTGCTTCTTTTTTGGTTTAATTATAGTGGAGTGATGTGTGACGTTTTTCTGGTTTATGATTGTAGTCTTTTGAAGAAGTTGAGCTTCCACGGTTGAAGGAAGAGAAACCGGGTCTAACGCACAATCAGTACAAAGATATGGTTTGGAAGCTATGGAAGAAATCTCCAGACAACCCACTTAATCAAGCGATTGCTGGTTTAGATTGTATAAGGACTCATCGTCACTTTTTCGATGATAAAATAGATGCACGAAGAAACACGGCGCGAGCTAGATAGTCATGTGTAATATTGTATCCGGTACTTGTCGTTCGTCTAGTGCTTCGGAAGTGCCAACCTAGTTGGGATGTTCGAATAATGCTAGTTGACGGCACTTCTCTATCTGTTACTGAAAAAAAAAGTTGGATGTAATGTTCGATCTCTTATTTTCAAGGGAAGCATATCATGTATTTATCTAGATTCTCGGTGGAGATATTAGTTGATTCAAAATTTATATTACCCGTCAGGTAGGTTCTTTAATCACTTGCTTTTCCTTTTAGACATGTTGAGGTTTAAGTTGACAAATAAGTAGGTGCATGCCACAAAATCAATTTGAAGATGCTGAGCCGTGGGTAAAGTTTTGTTGTTGTGTATGCGTCTATTGGTCAGATAATGACTTCAAGAAAAATACAAGTAGCCCACTAAAAACTAGTGTTGATAGATGCGGTAAAAGGCTTAACGCAGTGATTTCGTAAATTCTTTGATTGCTGCTTGAATGGGTGCCTTACACTGTATTAGCACCTTACAATCGAGGAGATATGTAAGTTGCTACTCATGTCACTTACCAAGTTGGTATGTGCATCCGCAAAGTCTGAAATCTATTCCTATGTAGGAAATTAAATTAGGAACTAATTGATTTATGATACATAATTTATTCAAGATACTCTTCAAATCTGAATTTTGTTTTTAACCAAACCTCCAAAAAGTTACTTCTACACATTTTAGTAAAATATATATACAACAAAAAATACGATTTAAAGAACGTAATTATGAAAAATTTCTAACCTAAGAAGTGTGTTAAAAACGACTTTGGGGTGCGCGTGGAGACGCGCCTCAAGGGGGGAGGCATATATAAAATTACCCTGAGGCGATGGTTCAAAATGCTGCTGTCTAGAAGTCTACGCCATATTCTTTGAGGCGTACGTCCAAGGATCAATTTTTCTTTTTGCCCATGCGCATGGGAGCACCCCCCGCCCCCTAAATACATAATCCCAAGGGCCTTTACTCCATCATTCCTCTTCAAGAAGAGGTGCAGTTTGTCTCTACTTCGCCATGCTTATTGAATAAGACCTGACTTGCATTATTTTTGACGGAGTTCTGCCGTAGTTCTTTTTCCCAGATATTTTTTCGTCCCTCCGCCTTTTTTCATCTTCACAATATTCTCTCTCACAAGCTTGACTTATTTCTCTTATCTCTCCCGAATCACCATTTTAGGAGAAGAGGGACGCATGACGGAATTGGGGAAGAGTGTATACGTTGATGTCTGATTTCATTGAAGTCTAATTTATAATTTTTTTAAAAAAATTGAGAATTCAATGGTTTGAACCGGCAGAACCGGTTACCGATTTTGATCGGTTGAAACTGGTTTGGTTCTTAACTGGGTTTATGTGTCAAATCAGACCGAAAATGGGTCTGTTCATCGGTTCAACTGAGCGGTTCGATCCAATTTTTAAGAAAACTGAACCTAGGGGAAAGAGCATTGTTGGGTTTAAATACTTCACACTTTGGGATGAGTTAATAGCTCTGGCTGACTAAGCTTTACGCAAGTCTCCAATAAGGAGTATTCATAAGTATGGTAAAATAAACCTAATAATGCTCTCATCAGCCCTCGAAGTACCCTACTCCCCAACAGGGTGATCTCAGTCGCGTAAGTAGCTCAATAGAGGGGGTCGAAACCCCTAGCATTAGGGACTTGTATTCACGTAAAACGTTCCGATATATATGATGTTCATGCCATGTACTTTCCTTCCTTATCTCTAACATATATATGATGATCTTGCCATGTACTTTTCTACCTTATCTCTATTTTATGAGTTTCTCGACTCAGTTCTACTTAGCATTACGTGTTCCTCAATTAGCAATGAACTGTTGTTTTTTCTAAAGTTTATTCATCATTTTTATTAGAAAGGTGAAGAATTTACCCTTCAACCAAATGGTTGCTTTCCAAAGGGGTAATTTTCATTCACCTCCCCTGAGGTTTCATACTTTGGCATATAGCCCCCTGAGGTTTCAAATTTGATGTATTTGCTATAGTTTGTTAGCTTAATATATCAAAATTGACTAATCAATAATAGAAATATAGTTCGCATAATTAACAAAGTCTTTCTCAGGCGTTTAGGGTGTTTTTTTCGTAATAAACACATTACACCTAAAACACACACTACATTCACTACAACTAAAAGACACACTAACTCGACCTTCAAAATTTGTACCATTTTGATAGAAATGAACTAAAAATAGTCGTTTCTCACTATGGAAGTAATTCGTGGTCATTTATGACTGTTTTTCAATGTTTTGTTCATTTAAAAGAAATAAAGAGGGCGAGGTTGCGATGTTGACATTTTATAAACATCATTTGTTTTTCAAATATTTTTCAATAGTTTGACAACTTAGACATCACGCATATAATTCCCATTAATATGATAGGATTTTAAATTCTAAAATGGATAATTTTAGGCCAGCTCATTATTCTACAAAAATGCAAAGGGGTTAGCCTTTGAAAATAATTGATTTGTTCGACCTTTATGAATTAGAAGAATTTACAATAGTTGGTTAGATAATAGATCAAAATTGACTTCTAAATAATAGAAACAGTAGATAAAAATAGTAATCTTTGAGTATTAAAGTATTTCAGAGTCATTTATGACTGTTTTCAATGTTTTGTTAATTTTAAAAAAATATTCAAGGGGCGAGGGTTGAGATGTTGACACTTTATAAACATCATTTGCTTTTCGATTATTTTGCGATAGTTTAACAACCAACACATCACGCATAGAATTCCCATGAATATGAAAGGATTTTGATATCTAAAACGGACAATTTTGCTCAAGCTCATTGTTCGCCAAAAATGCAAAGGGGTTAGCCTTTGGGAATATTTGATTTGTCGGACCTTTTTGAATTTGAAATATTTACAATAGTTGGTTAGGTTAATAGATCAAAATTGACTTCTAAATAATAGAAAGAGTAGATAAAAATAGTCCTCTTTGCGTATTCAAGTATTTGACGGTCATTTATGAGTGTTTTCAATGTTTTTTTCATTTAAAAAAATTACTCAAGGGGGGAGGCTTAGGATGTTGACACTTTATAAACATCATTTGTTTTTCTAATATTTTTCAATAGTTTTACAACATACTCATCATGTATAGAATTTTCATTAATATGAAAGCATTTTGATATCTAAAACGGACAATTTTTCTCTGACTCAATGTTCGCCAGAAATGCAAAGGGGTTAGCCTTTGGGAATATTTGATTTGTTGGACCTTTTTGAATTTGAAGTATTTACAATAGTTGGTTAGGTTAATAGATCAAAATTGACTTCTAAATAATAGAAACAGTAGAAAAAAATAGTCTTCTTTGCCTATTAAAGTATTTCAGGGTCATTTACAAGTGTTTTCATTGTTTTTTTCATTTCAAAAAAAGATTCAAGGGGAGAGGGTTGGGATGTTATCACTTTATAAACATCATTTATTTTTCGAATATTTTGCAATAGGTTTACAAGATACACATCATGTATAGAATTCTCATTAATATGAAAGGATTTTGATATCTAAAACAGACAATTTTGCTCCACCTTATTGTTCGCCTGAAATGCATAGGGGTTGTTAGCCTTTGGGAATATTTGATTTGTTCGACCTTTTTGAATTTGAAGTATTTACAATTGTTGGTTAAGTTAATAGATCAAAATTGACTTCTAAATAATAGAAAGAGTAGATAAAAATAGTCTTCTTTGCGTAATCAAGTATTTGAGGGTCATTTATGAGTGTTTTCAATGTTTTTTTTCATTTAAAAAAAATATTGAAGGGGGAGGCTTGGGATGTTGACACTCTATAAACATCATTTGCTTTTCGAATATTTTGCTGTAGTTTTGCAACATACACATCATGTATAGAATTTCCATTAATATGAAAGGATTTTGGTATCTAAAACGGACAATTTTGCTCCGGCTCACTGTTCGCCAGAAATGCAAAGGGGTTAGCCTTTGGGAATATTTGATATGTTGGACCTTTTTTAATTAGAAGTATTTACAGTAGTTGGTTAGGTTAATAGATCAAAATTGACTTCTAAATAATACAAACAGTAGATAAAAATAGTCTTCTTTGCCTATTAAAGTATTTCAGTGTTATTTACGAGTGTTTTCATTCTTTCTTTTTTCATTTCAAAAAAATATTCAAGGGGGGAAGGTTGGGATGTGGTCACTTTATAAACATCATTTTGTTTTTCGAATATTTTGCAATAGTTTTACAAGATACACATCATGTATAGAATTTCCATTATTATGAAAGGATTTTGATATCTAAAACGGGCAATCTTGCTCCAGCTCATTGTTCGCCAGAAATGCAAAGGGGTTAGCCTTTATGGTTCTCGGATTATCAAAGGCTTCCTCAAGCGTTTAAGGTGTTTTTCGTAATACACATTACACCTAAAACATACACTACACTCACTAAACCTAAAACACACACAAACACGACCTTCAAGATTTGTTAAAGTTTTGATAGAAATGAATTAAAAATAGTCGTATCTCACTATGGAAGTATTTTGTGGTCATTTGTGACAGTTTTTCAATGTTTTGTTCAATTAAAAGAAATGCAATGTGGTAGGTTGGGATATTGACACTTTATAAACATCATTTTCTTTTTCAAATATTTTTCAATAGTTTGACAACCTAGACATCACACCTAGAATTACCATGAATATGAAAGGATTTTGAATTCTAAAACGGACATTTTTAGCCCAACTCATTATTTGCCGAAAAATGCAAATGGGTTAGCCTTTGAGAATATTTTATTTGTACGACCTTTTTGAATTTGAAGTATTTTCAATAGTTGGTTACTTTAATAGATCAAAATTGACTTCTAAATAATAGAAACAGTAGATGAAAATAGTCTTCTTCGAGTTTTAAAGTATTTGAGGGTCATTTATGAGTTTTTTCAATGTTTTTTTCATTTTAAAAAAAAATATTCAAGGGGGAATAGTTGGGATGTTGACACTTTATAAAGATCATTTGTTTTTCAAATATTTTGCAATAGTTTTACAACATACACATCATGTATAGAATTCACATCAATATGAAAGGATTTTTATATCTATAATGGACAATTTTGCGCCAGCTCATTGTTCGTCAAAGAATGCAAAGGGGTTAGCCTTTGTCAGTATTTGATTTGTTTGACCTTTTCAAATTTGATGTATTTGCTACAGTTTGTTAGCTTAATAGATCAAAATTGAATACTCAATAATAGAAATATGGTTCTTATAATTATCAAAGGCTTTATGAGACGTTTAGGGTGTTTTTTGTAAAACACACATTACACCTAAAACACCCTACACCTAAAACACACACTTAATAAACATCATTTGTTTTTCAAATAATTTTCAATAGTTTAACAACCTAGACATCACGCGTAGAACTCCCATGAATATCAAAAGATTTTGAATTTTAAAACAGACAATTTTAGGCTAGCTCATTGTTCGTCAAAAACAGCAAAGGGGTTAGCCTTAGGGAATATTTGATTTGTTCGACCTTTCTGAATTTGAAGTAATTACAATAGTTTGTTAGGTTAATAGATCAAAATTGACTTCTAAATAATAGAAATAATAGATAAATATAGTCTTCTTTGAGTATTAAAGTATTTCAAGGTCATTTATGAGTGTTTTCAATGTTTTTTTCATTTAAAAAAAATATTCAATGGGGGAGGGTTGGGATGTTGACACTTTATAAACATTAATTTTTTTTTTTCAATTATTTTGCAATAGTTTCACAACCTACACATCATGTATAGAACTCCCATGAATATGAAAGGATTTCGATATCTAAAACGGACAATTTTACGCGGCTCATTGTTCGGTAAAAAATTTAAAGGGGTATGCCTTTGGCAATATTTGTTTCGTTCGACCTTTTTGAATTTAATGTATTTGCTTTAGTTTTTTAGCTTAATAAATCAAAATTGACTAGTCAATAATAGAAATATGGTTCTCATAATTATCAAAGGCTTTCTGAGACATTTAGGGTTTTTTTTTTCGTAATACACACATTACACCTAAAACACACACTAACTCGACCTTTAAAATTTGTTACCGTCTTGATAGAAATGAACTAAAAATAATCGTATCTCACTATGGAAGTATTCCGTGGTCATTTACGAGTGTTTTTAAATGTTTTGTTCATTTAAAATAAATGCAGGGGGGGGAGGGATAGGATGTTGACACTATATAAACATCATTTGTTTATCAAATATTTTTCAATAGTTTGACAACCTAGACATCACGCATAGAATTTCCATGAATATGAAATGATTTCTAATTCTAAAACGAACAATTTTAGGCCTGGTCATTATTCGCCAAAAAATGCAAAGGGGTTAGCCTTTGGTTATATTTTATTTGTTCAATCTTTATGAATTTGATGTATTTTATATAGTTTGTTAGGTTAATAGATCAAATTTGAGTACTCAAGGAATAGAAATATGTTTCTCATAATTACCAAAGGCTTTATGATTAGTTTAGGGTGTTTTTCGTGATACACATATTACACCTAAAACACACACCACACCTAAAACACACATTAACTCGACCTTCAAAATTTGTTATAGTTTTGATAGAATTAAACTAAAAATACTCGTCTCTCATTACTAACGCATTTCATGGTCATTTATTACTGTTTTCAATGTTTTGTTCATTTAAAAATGATGCAAGGGGGTAGGGTTGGGATGTTGACACTTTATAAACATCATTTGTATTTCTAATATTTTTAATTAGCTTGAAAACCTACACATCATGCATAGAATCCCCATGAATATGAAAGATTCTAAAATCGTAAATGGACAATATTACTCCAGCTCATTATGAGCCAAAAAATGCAAAGGGGTTAGCCTTTGAGAAAATTTGATTCGTTCGACCATTTTGAGTTTAAAGTATTTACAAGAGTTGGTTAGGTTAATAGATCAAAATTGACTTCTAAATTATAGAAACACTAGATAAAAATAGTCTTCTTTCTGTATTTAAGGGTCATGTATGAGTGTTTCACTGCTTTGTTCATTTAAAAGAAATGTACAAAGGGGAGGGTTGGGATGTTGATACTTTATACACATCATTTGTTTTTTGAATATTTTGCAATAGTTTGACAACCTACACATCATGCATAGATGTCTCATCAATATGAAATGATATTGATATCCAAAACGGACAATTTGACGCCAGCTCATTGTTCGCCAAAAAATACAAAAGGGTTGGCCTTCGGTTACAATGTCTAACTCATTCTTTTTGCTATAAGTTGTAGCTTGTTTCAATTAAAGTATTTGGAACATGATTTTCGCACTACCTGAGAACTCTTTGCTCATTGATATAAAAAGTAGAAAATAGAGGACCAAACTAGTTTTATTCAAGTGATTTATCAAGTTTTTGATCATTTTTCACATTTTTTTTTTCTTTTTCCTGTCTATGTTACATAAATTATCTTTCAAAATTTAAATTTACTGCATTGAGGTTTCGGTTAATTTTTTTTTTTCATGTGTCTAGAAGACATGGGGTGAATTTGGACTTAATTCCCACGAAATACATTAGAAAAATGTAGACCAACACAGTCCCTAACAGACTTTGTGTGTTAACGGAGTCTCCTAATTGGTATTTGTCAATGAAATAATGAATAATGTGTCATAAGGTCACCACTAAAGCCAAATCCCTCGAGGAGAAAATAAATATGTTGGCATAATCATTTCAAGGAGTTGATGAAAATATAGATGCTTGATTTAAGAATTTGAGTTTGGGTCAATTTTCTCCAATAGATGATTTAGGCGTTGATAAAGAATATGAGTTAGCAAATAAAAAGGTTGTACATGATCCCTTTAGAGTCAGGTAAAAGGGATTCACAAATCTTTATTCACGTCGTAAAGACAACAAGGGTAAAAAAGCAAAAGAAAAGATGAAAGTTCAAGTAAATTTCTCTTTTAACTATTCACTATTCTTTTACTTACTTTATTTTATACATGTGTATTTATATTCCAAATTAAATTATAGGAGGAACATCAAGAGGCACAAAAAGACGAGACAAAGCACAAGAAAAGTCGAGGAAGAATGCCCCTCACCAGAGACTAATGTACAAATATTCAGTTCTTCATATGTTTATACTTTTCAATCAGAATTACCTGTTTTTCATCTTGTGGAGTACAATCTCAATGGAATTGGATTTCTCATTTTTGCTTATAAAATTTATGGATATGTTGATATTGCATTTATGTTTCGGTGATTCTCAAATAATGTTTTAATAATACTTTTCAACCAGAGACTGATGATTAGTTTTGTTAAATGATAATTGGTCATACTAGGTAATTTTATTATCATAATTGTTGGATGGTGATTATTTTAAAAAAGAATGCAGTTTTTAATGATGATTTGGAATAATTATTATTTTGGAATAAAAGCGTTAAACCCCCTATACTATAGGGGTGTAACGATTTGTCCCCTAAACTTTTTTTTTGCAACAAGCCCCCTGTACTATGGATAAATAAGTACTTTGCCCCCTCAACTATTGACTTGAAAAAATAATTTGCCTCTGAGCGAATTTCCGGCCAATTTTCGCCGGAAATTGAAACGTGAACATGATAGTTCATCACTATTTAATCTGAGATTCAATAAAATGCCCCTTTTTCACTTCGATTTTTGTTATATTTTCTGAATTTCCAAACCTTAAATTTGGATAGTTTAAACTAAGGTTTGAAAATAAAAAAAAAATATAACAAAAATCGAAGTGAAAAAAGGGCATTTTATTGAATTTGAGGTTAAATAGTAATGAACCCTCTAGTGCACATTTCAAATTCTGGCAAAAATTGGCCGGAAATTCGATAAGGGGGCAAAAAGTCTTGTTTATCCATAGTACAGGGGGCTTGTTGCAAAAAAAAAAAAGTTCAGAGGGCAAATCGCTATACCCATTTAGTATAGAAGGTTTGATGCTATTATCCCTAATATTTTTAAACAGAAGGCAAAGAGTACCTTATTGATCTTGTTGTTTGGAACAAGTGACATATTCTCCCTTCTGCTCAATGCACAATAGAAGGCAAATTCAAAACATATATAAGGCATTTTCTGCCTTTCAGTTCTACAGTGAATCTAACAAGGGGCGGATGTACATGAGGGCTAGGGGGGGGGGGGGGGGGGGGGCTATAGCCCCCCCTAGATTTATAGACCAATACTATATATATATATATATGTGTGTGTGTGTGTGTGTGTGAAAAGTAAGAACAATAAAAAGAAGCCTAATATTATTACTATGTCTTAGTTATATATTTACAAATAATAATAAAAATAAGCCTAATAAATTATTGATGTTTACAAACACATTTTTAAATAAAAGTTGTAGAGAAAACCCCTCAAAATCGCTATTAATTTTTAAAACCCAACAACAACCACATTGTCTTCCAAAAATAAATTTTAAATTCACATTCAACGAATATTTTGCTTATTTCTACAGAGAGAAAAGATATACTCAAATGATGTATAAAGATATTATGTAAATTTACTTTGTTTCTTTTCATGTAGTATTTAGTGATTATTATTAAACTTATCATGCTTTTGCCTTTGTGTGGTAGTTACCTTGTCTTTTGTTAGATCACTTTTATACTAATAATTATATTTTAAATTTTTTTAGATGTTTTTATAATTACTTCTATTACTTTTATATATTTCTGCCTAGGTATTTAAAAAACATTAAACTAGCCCTCCCCAGATAAAATTACTGGATACGCCCCTGAATATAACGCATGGAAATTGCCTAATATAGCTACATGACACTTATTAAGATAATAAATTAACCTTCACAATATTCTTTCTCGAGCCGCAAGTCATCCATTAATATGAAGAAAAAAAAACACTTCAGAATTCAGATATTATCTGTTATCACCCTAGATATTCACGAAGTTAAGCTTAAACTTTGTTTTTCAGTTCAAATATTAATTTTTTTTAAAAAGTTAGTAATCCTTTGATAACCTCATTGGCAAAAAGACTCGCACTAATATTGTGGCTAGGATTATACAAAAATCTCTTGAAATGTTCATAATTTAAAATCCTTATATTATGTTTCATCTGGTATAGTAACTTTCAGTTTTTTCTTTTGGTTTAATATTTTACCTATATTAACCATGCTTAGCCAAAGTAATTATGAATTAATTTAGATTTTAGATAAAAGATAGTTGTGGGGCAAGTTAACAGTAAGACAAGAAATTCCCATAGTAGTAGGATTCCTTCTCCGTGCATAAGTAGGAAGTGTATTTGTATCTGGATTCTGGAGTAGGCAACCGCCTAAGTTATCATATATATATATAGCGTACAACTTCAGTAGATTTGCGGTCATATCACCAATATCATAATCCAAGTTCTCAGAATTCAAGAGTTGTTCAAATCAAATTTTGTCCAAGAAAGAAAAACGCAATAACAATGCCGAAGAAGATGGGAGTAAACATCAAATCCGAAGCGGCTAAGGCTCGCAAAGCCGCCGTCGAATCGGATCGCAAACAACGCGAGGCCAAAACCAAGGAAGACCAGTACTGGCGCGAAGCCGAGGGTGCCAAATCCCGCGCCGCCAAAAAACGCGAAGAGGAAGCCGACAAGCGAGCCGAGGCCGCTGCTAAGAAAGCAGAGGCGCACCGATTGGCCGAGCAAGAGGAGAAGGAGCTCGAGAAAGCTTTGAAGAAAGCGAATAGTAAGAAGGCGACAGAGGCGGAGATTAGAAGGAGGAAGGAGGAAGAGCAGGCTGCCATGCAGAAACGGGCAGAGGAGGATAAGAAGAAAAAAGCTCGAATTGTGGATGAGGAGGAGTACGAGAGGATGGTTAGCGTGGCGAATACGAATCGTGTTGAGAGTCTTATTGAGGCGAGGACGGTGGAGGACGCGCTTGCACAGATGACGATCGCGGATAGTTTGCCCGTGGATAAGCATCCTGAGAAGAGGCTTAAGGCGTCGTTTAAGGTATTATATTCAGAATTCGTTTAGTTTTAATATTCAGTTTTCTGGCTTGTGCTTCTTTTTTGGTTTAATTATAGTGGAGTGATGTGTGACGTTTTTCTGGTTTATGATTGTAGTCTTTTGAAGAAGTTGAGCTTCCACGGTTGAAGGAAGAGAAACCGGGTCTAACGCACAATCAGTACAAAGATATGGTTTGGAAGCTATGGAAGAAATCTCCAGACAACCCACTTAATCAAGCGATTGCTGGTTTAGATTGTATAAGGACTCATCGTCACTTTTTCGATGATAAAATAGATGCACGAAGAAACACGGCGCGAGCTAGATAGTCATGTGTAATATTGTATCCGGTACTTGTCGTTCGTCTAGTGCTTCGGAAGTGCCAACCTAGTTGGGATGTTCGAATAATGCTAGTTGACGGCACTTCTCTATCTGTTACTGAAAAAAAAAGTTGGATGTAATGTTCGATCTCTTATTTTCAAGGGAAGCATATCATGTATTTATCTAGATTCTCGGTGGAGATATTAGTTGATTCAAAATTTATATTACCCGTCAGGTAGGTTCTTTAATCACTTGCTTTTCCTTTTAGACATGTTGAGGTTTAAGTTGACAAATAAGTAGGTGCATGCCACAAAATCAATTTGAAGATGCTGAGCCGTGGGTAAAGTTTTGTTGTTGTGTATGCGTCTATTGGTCAGATAATGACTTCAAGAAAAATACAAGTAGCCCACTAAAAACTAGTGTTGATAGATGCGGTAAAAGGCTTAACGCAGTGATTTCGTAAATTCTTTGATTGCTGCTTGAATGGGTGCCTTACACTGTATTAGCACCTTACAATCGAGGAGATATGTAAGTTGCTACTCATGTCACTTACCAAGTTGGTATGTGCATCCGCAAAGTCTGAAATCTATTCCTATGTAGGAAATTAAATTAGGAACTAATTGATTTATGATACATAATTTATTCAAGATACTCTTCAAATCTGAATTTTGTTTTTAACCAAACCTCCAAAAAGTTACTTCTACACATTTTAGTAAAATATATATACAACAAAAAATACGATTTAAAGAACGTAATTATGAAAAATTTCTAACCTAAGAAGTGTGTTAAAAACGACTTTGGGGTGCGCGTGGAGACGCGCCTCAAGGGGGGAGGCATATATAAAATTACCCTGAGGCGATGGTTCAAAATGCTGCTGTCTAGAAGTCTACGCCATATTCTTTGAGGCGTACGTCCAAGGATCAATTTTTCTTTTTGCCCATGCGCATGGGAGCACCCCCCGCCCCCTAAATACATAATCCCAAGGGCCTTTACTCCATCATTCCTCTTCAAGAAGAGGTGCAGTTTGTCTCTACTTCGCCATGCTTATTGAATAAGACCCGACTTGCATTATTTTTGACGGAGTTCTGCCGTAGTTCTTTTTCCCAGATATTTTTTCGTCCCTCCGCCTTTTTTCATCTTAACAATATTCTCTCTCACAAGCTTGACTTATTTCTCTTATCTCTCCCGAATCACCATTTTAGGAGAAGAGGGACGCATGACGGAATTGGGGAAGAGTGTATACGTTGATGTCTGATTTCATTGAAGTCTAATTTATAATTTTTTTAAAAAAATTGAGAATTCAATGGTTTGAACCGGCAGAACCGGTTACCGATTTTGATCGGTTGAAACTGGTTTGGTTCTTAACTGGGTTTATGTGTCAAATCAGACCGAAAATGGGTCTGTTCATCGGTTCAACTGAGCGGTTCGATCCAATTTTTAAGAAAACTGAACCTAGGGGAAAGAGCATTGTTGGGTTTAAATACTTCACACTTTGGGATGAGTTAATAGCTCTGGCTGACTAAGCTTTACGCAAGTCTCCAATAAGGAGTATTCATAAGTATGGTAAAATAAACCTAATAATGCTCTCATCAGCCCTCGAAGTACCCTACTCCCCAACAGGGTGATCTCAGTCGCGTAAGTAGCTCAATAGAGGGGGGTCGAAACCCCTAGCATTAGGGACTTGTATTCACGTAAAACGTTCCGATATATATGATGTTCATGCCATGTACTTTCCTTCCTTATCTCTAACATATATATGATGATCTTGCCATGTACTTTTCTACCTTATCTCTATTTTATGAGTTTCTCGACTCAGTTCTACTTAGCATTACGTGTTCCTCAATTAGCAATGAACTGTTGTTTTTTCTAAAGTTTATTCATCATTTTTATTAGAAAGGTGAAGAATTTACCCTTCAACCAAATGGTTGCTTTCCAAAGGGGTAATTTTCATTCACCTCCCCTGAGGTTTCATACTTTGGCATATAGCCCCCTGAGGTTTCAATTATTTCCCATATACCTCCCTTCCATCCATTGACCCTTAGTCAACTATCAAAAATGATGGTAAACATATAATTTTCTTATATTTAAAAATATCAAAACTTATTTATGGTTATTAGTTTGTTAATTAAATTAACCATAATCTATAAGAATAGATAATCTATTTATTCTTATAGTCTAAATATCCAAATTAAGTATGGTCAATTTTTAATCATATTGGTCCATTAATATGCATATTTTTCTCTACCAAACAATAATATAATTTAGAGACATATTCTTTTTATTCTATATTTTTTATTTTACATATGCAACATATTAATAAGATCGATATTTTAATAAAATGTTCATAATTCTAGTAAAAATGCTGGAAAATTTTCTAGAAATATTAATAATAAGCAAATGACGATTAGTTATAATTTTCCTAATCGAGTTAATTTAACTACTTAAAAAACTTCTAAAAAAATAAATTTGTAAATACAAAGTTGCTAATGAACTAATAAAATTAAAAATAAATCATGATTAATTTAGATATTTAGATTATAAGAATTAATAGATTATATTCAAGCTAACTAACATATAAATAATTATAAATGAGTTTTCATGTTTTAAAGTATAAAGAAATTAAATATTTACCCTCACTTTGGATAGTTGACTAAGGGTAAATGGATGGAAGAGAGGTATATGCAAAAGAATTTAAACCTCAGGAAGGTATATGCAAAAGAATTGAAACCTCAAGGGGGTGTATGCCAATGAATGAAACTCAGGGAGGTATATACTAAAAAGTGAAACCTTAGAGGGCTATATGCCAAAGTACGAAACCTCAAGAGAGGTGGATGAAAATTACCCCTTTCGAAAGTCTATATTCAATTCTATTAAACTAAGCACTCACGTTAACTAAGTGTGATATATTAATAAATTCTTAAATTAATGTGTAAAGCAAGTCAATCACGTTATATGCACTAATATTCTCGTCTTACGAAATCTTCTGACCTTGTCATGCTATCTAAGGGCCTGGGCGGATAATAGAGGATTCATAGAAGTCCCATGTTTTGCCTACATTTGCAAGCATTCTTTCTTTAAGTAAACATAACTCTAATTATAGTAAGATCGTGTTCAAAAGCTTTAAAAGCTGAATCTTGCTGCGTGATTGTCAGTCAAAGTTGAAACTTGAAAAGACACAAAATGGAAAAGAGAAAAACTGTAACTAGTTTCTAACTTTGTATATGTCGGCACCAAATTGTTATTTAACTAAATTTTGTATCTGTCGAGTAATGCAGATTGGTACTAGCTACCGGATATTCCTAATTAATTTTATAACATAAATATTTGTCATCACTAAGTAACATACATAACCTAATTTAATAATAATGATCTTTTTTATATTAAACCCCGTTATTGGTAATAGACAATTCCTGCAAAAGCGAATGGTTTTGCGGTGCACAATCACAACATTGTCGAGCGTTGAAAAACTTGAAATAAATGTTCCAACTACCAATTAACAATAACAAATTCATTTCAAAAAATTTAAATAACAATAACAGTATTCAACATTCCCATTAAACACCAGAAGAAGAAGTTAGTGAAGAAAAACACCACCAATGGCTATTTTCTCTCTCATCATCCTTCTCCTCCTCCCATCTCTCTCTACCCCTACCCCCACCCCATACCTCTCCCCCACCACACTCTTCCAAAACTACAAAAACATGCTCACATCTTTCAAAATTTACATTTACACCCCCACAAATCCCATAAATTTCCCAAACGGCCCCTCCTCTCTCTTCTACACCACTCTCCTCCGCAGCAGCCAATTCCTCACCAACAATCCCGAAGAAGCACACCTCTACTTCGTCCCGTTCTCACCCAACACCTCCACGCGCTCACTGGCGCGTGTGGTCAGAGACCTCAGAAACACTTATCCGTACTGGAACCGCACACTCGGCGCCGATCATTTCTTCGTCTCACCCGCCGGAATCGATTATTCCTCCGATCGCAACGCGCTCGAGCTGAAGAAAAATTCGATTCAAATCTCCGAGTTTCCTGTTATTTCAGGCTATTTTGTTCCGCACAAGGACGTGACTCTGCCTCCGATTTCGAATTTGTTTGTTGAGGATGGGGAGAATTTTGAAACGCCGTCGTTTTTAGGTTATTTGAGATTTGTGGACGGTGAATCGGAGTCGGATTTGGTCAACGGATTGAAGGAGTTTGACGATTTTTTGGTTGACGAGCAGAGATCTGAGCCGTTGCGGAGTGTGAAGAGGAGTAAGTTTTGTTTGTTTTTTTACAGTGGTGACGTGGCGTGGATGGCGGAGGCGATGGCTAACGGGTGCGTGCCGGTGGTGATTGTGGACCGTCCGATTCAGGACTTGCCGTTGATGGATGTTTTGAGATGGTCTGACGTGGCGTTGGTGGTGAAAGTGCAGGGTGGTGGTGCAGGGCGGCTGAGGGAGTTGCTGATGAGTGTTGTTGAGGATGAGGACAAGTATGAGGAGATGAGGGGATTGGGTGTGGCGGCGAGTAGGCATTTGGTGTGGAACGCGGAGGCAGCTCAGCCGTTGGATGCGTTTCATATGGTGATGTATCAGCTGTGGATGAGGAGGCATGTTGTTAGATACACCCGCAGGGAGTTTGTTTAGAGTTTTTTTAACATTGGATTAGAGGGATTTAAATGTTATTAATTAGTTAATAGAGTTGATTTTTTCATACCAAATAATCATGCTTAATTGTTGTAACTTTGGATAGGGTGGTTGTAATTTGTGCACAATTTGATAATAATTGTGATTGGTGGAAATGTAAATATCGTCATTTCACTAATTATACATTGATAGCTTAGCCTCAATAAAGTCAAGTATTTGTAATGAATGTTGTTTTAGTTGAAAACATTTGTTTGTATGATGAAATGAAACTCAATAAATTAATTAAGCTTCTAACGTTTATTTAATCTAGCTACGCTACAATTCCACAAGAAGATTAGAACGAAAACGTTGAACTTAATACGGCCAAAATGAGTCCTTTTATTTAAGTTGGTGAACATAAAAGTGTGGCTTCTCCCCATTAATCAATCCTCTCAGTGTTGATTTTCGGCCATTAACGAAAGTGCAGCGGCCACATAAACACAATTACATATTATTCTTGAGAAAAGTATTACCTGTATCAGTATGTAATATTAGAATAGTTTGATTTGATCCTATTTTGCTTCGCTAATTAATTAACTGAGCAAAATTAATGGGTGAGACATAGTTGGAAGGACCAAAGTATAGTAGTTGAGCTGCAAGAAGAGAAGCTCTCATTGTAGGATGGAATAAATCCCAGAAGAGATGGTTGGTTCGGTTGGGGCAAAGTGACGCTGTTTTGTTGCAAATACCCGCCGCGTTTGAAGTTCCAGATCCACAGCAAGCTGAATCCACATTCTCAAAGTCTGTCACAAATTAATTAAGATGAAAAGTGAGTAACAAAAGTACTCTCTTTTAATTTATTTTAGGGATAATTACATTCACCACTCCCAAGGATTAGTTTAATTACAAATATATTGCATACTGTTTTAAGTTACAGGTATCTAGCAACATCACATCTATAAATCAAAAATTTAATAAATATGTATTAAAGACACTTCTAAGATGAAATGGCACTTTCATCTAAAAAATTGAAGTCAACCTTATTCTTAGAGTTAAACAAAAGATCAAATTGAAAGTCGATTCTAGTTTAATATAGAGTGTAGACAATAACATATTCTATCGATATATTTTATGACTAATTAATGTTTGTATTAGTTTCAAAATTAAGATTTTTTTTTTTTCTACCGAATCCCAAATTAACAGAAAAAGGTAATGTGATTAGGCCAAACCTCATTGTCTCAAGAGAATTATTCCTTTATTTAGAGCTAGCATGCAAGCCATAATAAAGTTTTAATACTCTGGAATATATAATTGCTTACGAAATTCGTGTGGGTTGTTTATAACTTCCATTGTCATGTTGTATCCATTTCCGAGTGAGTAGTTGAATCCTGGAAGCTGAGAACTAATACTGAGTAGAAGGTTACTCAGTGTTGTGTAGAAACTCTGAGCGAAGTCATTCTCAAGCTGGAAGCAACCATCAACGCCATAGATTTTCTTTTGGACGAGTCTTTGGGATGGACAACAACCCACTGGTGACACACTTACGATGCCAAATCTTCTTGCTCCAAGCCTGTACAAATTCTATTTCCACGAAATAGACAATTAATTTTGGGGAGTTTTTTAAGATTGAAATGTCTCGATTTTAATTTTAGTCCTCTGTTGTGCAAATGGTCAATTTTGATTCTCTACTGCGCTCGAACAATATGCAATTTATGTCCTGGTAAATTGCACTGGCCATAGTTTTGCAAACTATTGATCTTTAATTTTTCTTTTTTAAAAATAATTACAATTTCACCTCTAACATTTTGAAATAACTATATTTGTAATCTTGAGACTTTTTCATACTTCGAAATTAAATTAAATTATAAAATAAATTTAACATACTTCAATTTGATTATTGTTTATTAATAAAATATAAAAAGAAAATTAGTTTGTGATTTGAATTCAAGTTTTCTAAATTTAATTAAAGAGATAGTGGGGTGTAGGGAAGAGGACTGGTTGGCTAGGGTGGTTTAGGGATAAGGGAAGCTATTTTTTTCATTTAGAAAATTTAATAGATATATAATCATTAAAAAACTAATAAAAAGTTATTTTATTTACTTTTGTATTAATTTATAACTTTCATTAGTTTAATAAAAAGAAATCTAAATACTACTTATACAATGGGGTTTTGATTTTAAGAAATTGAATTCAAGTGATTTTCCTTTTATGTTTATTAATAATTATAACAAAAATTGAATGTCTTGATTTGTTTTGTAATTAAATATTAAGATTCAAATTTAATTTTGAAATATAGAAGAATCTCATTATTGTTCTAGTAATTATTATAATATTTTAGAGTTGTAGGTGTAATTATTTAAAAAAATTAGAGTAAAAATTGAAGGATTCACAACTGAGGGAGCATGTACAATTTACCCAAACTTAAAATGAATTGTAGGCACAATAGAGGGTCAAAATCGACCTATATGACAATAGATGAATAAAATTAGAATCGAGACATATTAGGTAAAGAATAAAAAATTCATATCAATTTACGAAATGAAAATGGATTTTGACACTGGAAATAGGCATTGTCAAAATAAAATAAGAAAAAGTTGACGTGTTTTTTTTGTGTAGTAAAAATGTAAAACATTCTTACTTATTCGAGTGTGTAATTCTTCGTTATAAAAGAGAGAGAGAGAGAGAGAGAGAGAGAGAGAGAGAGAGAGAGAGAGAGAGAGAGAGAGAGAGAGAGAGAGGAGAGAGAGAGAGAGAGGAGAGAGAGAGAGAGAGAGAGAGGAGAGAGAGAGAGAGAGAGAGAGAGAGAGAGAGAGAGAGAGAGAGAGAGAGAGAGAGAGAGAGAGAGAGAGAGAGAGAGAGATTTGACTATTTGAGTGCAGATTGACTTTTATACTCGTATACTTTAAAAAATGTATAAATTGTAATTTTGCAGCTAAAAATACAAAAAAGCTTAAAAAATTAGAGATAATATTAAGACATAAAATTACAAAAAAAATGGAAAGTTCTTCAATACAATCCAACCATTGATAAAAAAAATGGTTTTGTTTTTATGGAAAACCAAGTAAACATAGATGATAGAGATAAATGCTAATCATCTAAGAACATTTGTATACCACTTTTTACATCATGTAGTTGTAGAGCTGATATATATATATATATATATATATATATATAACCATCCATTCTTCTATCTACTATTGAAAAGAAAATACTTATCACTATTACAGCCAATGCATGAAGTAACATGGAATATATGATTTGAATAGGGGAAAATGCACATAACTCCCATGTGATTTTGAAAATCTCCACAAAAATTCCTTGTAGTTTGATGATTATTTTGCACTTCCTTATAGTTTCAAAAACAGTAGATATAACTATTTTGTTATTTCATAAATTCCGAACATAGTCTCCTGTTTGTCTAACTCAGTTGGAGAGTGGCGTACATTCAATCTATGTGATTGGACATGAGTTTTATGTTCTTTTTTTTTGTTTGAGATGTCTATTATACTCTCTATGGCATTTAATATAAACTCCCCTCGAAAACTTGTACGGAACCCCATGTGGTTTAGAAAAACTTTGCAAGAACCCGTATTTCAATTTATATATTAATTAAGTAATACATATAAAATATTTTTTACTGTCTATTATAAATAAATAAAAAAATCTTACATTTATAAAATTTAAAATATTTTTTTAACATGCAAAATATATTTTTTAAAATTGATGTAAGGGTAGTTTAGTTGTTTATAAAAAGAAATTAACGTAGTCACTTGAGACTTAACGGAGGAAATTTTGTACAAATTGTTTGTAACCACAATTTTTTTTTTTGGATAATTAAAACCATATCGATATTTTGTACATGTTTGCTAAGCACATGTGAGGTTTTGGGTTGATATCCATCTGAATAATTAGACAATTAATTACACATTAAAGATCACACATAGAACTTGTTTATCTCTTCACGGGAGGACCACTTGTATAGCGTACAACGCATGTGAATATTAATTTTATTAGCTCTGGAAGATAATAGACGTTTGCTAAATGATTAATAAAATGAGATCTTACTATGATGTGGGTTTGATACGCTGAGATCAAAGTGGCAAGGAACTCATCTGCAGGTGGTCTATTCTTTGCTTGAAAATAGGCAAAAATGTCGTTACTCCCAACGCTGATGAAGAACAAAGACTTTGAAATAGTATCTTCTGTTCTTGACGAAGAACCGAAGAGATCTGTGAGATTATCCCTCACTGTAGAAAACTGATTAATCTGTTCTGATAATGAGACAATTTTCTGTTGCAAGTTTAAATTTGGAAAAGGAGTATGCATGAGAGTCTGCACATAAAATCTTGAAGCGAAATGCAGTAAAGTTAATTTTAAAATTAAATATCAATATATATTAATGAGATTAATTACCAAGTTTGAGCCAGTTGAATCAAGAATTCCGGCGCCACCGGAAGCAAAGTTTGCTCCAGCTGGTAGATGTTTCTTGAAATGATGAGACTTGAGTGTGAGAAGGAATAAGAAAGGTGGTGGGCTTCTCTTCAGTCCAAAAAACTGGGCTGAAAAAGTTCAAGGTGCACAACACATATATGTTAGCACATTAGAATTAAATGAATTTCATATGTAAAAGGGGCCTTTGGTGGCCTAGCAAAGACAAGACAGAGTAATTTATATATATATATATATATATATATAGTGCATGCATGCAATTCAATAATGAATGTACTGATTACGTCTTATACTAACCAACAAAATCGGCCGTGTTGAAGCCATTGCTGAATCTCCCAGTTGCTCGTGAGTTGGGGAAGTCGATCCCATTGTGAGGAAAATCGGCTTTTCTCCAACTCTGAGGAATGTAGGTATTTGTTCCAACATCTGCCGTTGAATCGCCAAAAATGAAAACGGTTGGTGGTGGTTCATCAGCGGCGTGACAAGATGCGATGGCCAGGATGATTATAACTTGACAAAGAAATGGAGGAACGGATTTCTTACTCATAGAGTGGTAATCAGCTAAATAATGCGTTATGGAATTCTATTTTTACTATGTTCTCTAGGTTAAAAGTTCATGATAATTTTCTGAAATCTTTGCACTTCATAATGAGATTTATAGGTGCTAGTTTTAGCTTAAGGTCAAGCATGTAGTGATAACTTGAGTAATTTTCGACAGAATAGATGGACAATTTATAGGAACTAAGAATAGGGCGGAATGCCCGATTAAGTGTTAGTATAATTTGTCTCCCCAATGATTGGTTACATGCAAATTATTTAAGTTGGAGAAATATCAATGATAAAGAAAATTATATATAACATGTTAAAAAGAAGGGTCTTAGAAGCCTGACGTGATTATATACAGCTAATAGCAAATCATACCCTATTATTATTTAGCACAGAAATCTCCTTAGAAAAACGTATCAAACAATTCTCTTAATTATTATACCCTCCTACGTTAACTTATGTACCTTTTACTATGAAATATATTCTCTATTCTTTACGATTAAAACTTAGAATACTAAGAAATTATTATGGCAATGTTGTAATAGAATGAGAAAGTTTTATGCCTTTCAGTGACCCGTTTGTTTATATCAAAATTTTATGCCTTTCAGTGACCCGTTTGTTTATATCAAAATTACACAAAATTATCATTTTCCATCTCTTATATGGCCAATTTAATTCATTTTCTGTTATAATTAGTTTATATACTTTGTTTAATGGGTCTTATGCCCCATTTCCTCTCATTATGTTCCCTTAGAAAATAGATTTAATTCAAGGTCTTTTCATGTTTGATATGGACTTTATCTTGATCGTTTATGAATTGCTTGTTGAACATATCATAAATTATGACACTCAATTTTATAATTATCTAACATGGTTCACTTTTACCGTAACTCGATGGTCTTCCATCCAAATTTCGTTGGACGTACATGTGCAAATTAAAAACTTTCTCGGCGATAACGGCGACACTAAGCGGGGGATGTAATATAGGGCACACTGGAAGGTCTTTAATTAAGATTCATATAAATGTTATTTAGTTTGGTAATAGATGTTAGAATATGATTTTACCAACATTATAGGTAAGTTTATATTATGTGATATTATTCCTTATTCACATACTAAAAGCTAGAACAAAAATAATATTGTTGTTAGATGTTATCCTAGTAACTTTATAGTAAGTTGTTGTTTAACACAAGTATAACATAATTGTAACAGAAAATTAGCAGCACAAAAAAGTAAAAATAACACGCAAATCTTTTAATGAGGTTGGGTCTTACCTGACCTAGTCTATGAGGCATATTGCACAATTTGAATCAAACCACTTTCAAGGAGCTGATATATCCAGAGTAAAATCCCTGCTCTAAATTCAAAGCAATATTTGGATTGCTTACTGTTCAACTTTTTTTAACTATATAAACTGATCCATCTTTCTCTTTTGTTCCTTAATATATCATATTCTAAAAATAGAGATCTTCTCAGAAGGATAATTCAGATTTCTGAAAACTTATTTTATTCTTGTAATTTCTAGAATTCTTCTTTCATAAAATCCGGTGAATTATTCTAATAACACTTTCTCTTATTCGGAATGTGTACGACACCTCATTCTTTTTAATATATTGTGGTTTAGAACTATCTGTTTAAAAGCTGGGTTGAATATTGTTAAAGCTCAGAGTAAAACAGATCTCATATATTAAAAAAGAAGCTTTGTTGTATATTCTGGTGTAGTATTACTTTTTCTAGTTTCCCAAATATCTCCACATATTGATCTACAGAATCCCATCAGTAACAGTGTTGTGGCTCTTTTTTCTTTTGATCAGTGATACCTTTCACAAACAGTTTTGGCTTTCTGTCTCTTTCGTGCTTAGACGTTGCCCTTAGTATTCGAATTATGTTTCTTACATCATTTTTTTGTTGTTTAATAAAGAGATTTAATGGTGCATGCCAAAGAAATTATTTAGTAATTTGCTGGAGTTTTGGCTACATATGTTATGAAAATGGTCGTCATTAACTTTCAAATACTAGTAAACGAAAGATAATATTTCCATTTTACAAACAGTAAAGAAGGGGGAAAATGCATAAAACCCCCTTGTGGTTTTGAAAACCTGCACGGAATCCCCTTGTGGTTTGATAATTACCTAGAATCCCCTTGTGGTTTCAGAAACCATGCACAGAATCCCCTTGTGGTTTTAAAAACGCTGCACAAAATCCCTAATCCGTTAAACTCCGTCAGAGAGTGGCGATCACTCGCTCTATGTGAGAGTGGGTCTAATTTTTGTGTACTTTTTCGAATTAAAAAGTCTATTTCACCCTTAAAAACTGAAAACATCAAACCCCTTTGTGGTTTGACAACCTGCACGAAATCCCCCTGTGGTTTGAAAACCCTGCACAAAATCCCCCTGTGGTTTGAAAACCCTGCATAAAATCCCTGTTTTTTTTTCAAACATCCAGATTTTTTTTAAAAGAAGTTAAAAATAAATAAGGGCAATTTAGTCATTCTTAAATAAAACTAACGGAGTTATGTTAAATTTAACGGAAGGGAATGTGTGCAGGGTTTTTGAAACCACAAGGGGATTTTAGGTAATTTTCAAACCACAGAGGGATTTTGTGCAGATTTTTCAAACCACAGGGGGGTTTTAGGTTGATAGCCCAGTAAAGAAGATATGTTTGCAAGAGGTTTCGAAGATTTCATGATTATAGACATGTATTAAAAAGGAAAATGAATTTTGATAATTAATGTGCATATGGTATATTAGAGATAATTCATTTTTCTTTGGATTTAGGAATTGTGTTCTGTCTATACCGTTTGCCCACTTTCAAAGTTGAAAAAACTCACAAAGATTTTAAACGGAAAACAAAGACTCCCTCTTTTCCTATTTTATGTCTCCCATAGTTCTTCACATCTACTCCATTTGATTCATACTTCATCCTTAGCATAGAAATCCCGTCTATACAAAGACACTTCTTTTTGTCCCAAGTCTAAAATTACTTTCTAACTTAGCATAGTTTTATAAGAAATTAATTGACCCCTTCAAGAATCTATCAGCCGTTCACAGTCCTAATTATAATATGTTATCAGAATCTTGTGACAAGACGAGAACGTAAAGAAATATGGAGTATGCTGTCGCCGAATGATAGCGACGACTAATATCTCCAAAGAGGGCAACATCTAGTTGAAGTTTAAGAGGGATCTGTTTATGTTAAAAGAAAACGTTATTTTGTTAATATCGACTCCGTTTTCGAGCAATAAGAACCTGTCGTTCAATTAAGTGGGATTTGTAGTCCAAGAAAATTCTTATTAGAAGTTATTTATGTGATTTCATAGGTTGACAGTTTTTATATTTCGATCAAAATTGATGTAAATTGTCTGCTTTTTCAATGATGTGATGTCCTTGTTTATCTGATCTAGAGTCGCGGTAAATACCATAGAAGAAACTATTTATTTGAAGAGATCACTCGTGAATAATTATTGTGATTAACAGGGCAGAATTTTCCAAGTAAGATAAAGAATTAATAATCGAAAGTTTTGCACAAAGCAATCATATAAGTATCGCAATTAATTATGTTATTATTTTGTCTAAAAAAAGTGAGAAAATATATGTGTTCTTTTTTATGCGTAACAAAATGTCCATTACATGAATTTATCAATGACCAATTTTCAGTGGTTAATGTATAATTTTTGTAACCGCCACGGAAAAACAGTTTGACTTTAGTAACCGTAATGCAATTACAATTTTTTTTACCATTACTTTTCATGACGGACTGATCACAAATATCAAGTTTGTTTGAGTATTTGTATTGCGGTAACAAAAGATTCGTCAAGAATTCCTTATTCTTTTTGTATTATATATATATATATATATATACATGTTCTTATTTCACAACTCCCAAAAAAAAAGTAAGAAAAATACTTAGATCACTACAAGAATTGTGCTCAATTGCAACGTACATACTGCAACGGATTTTGAATCCGTTGCAGGAAATTAGCTGTACCAACGTCGTTAGACGTTGGTACAGCTAAAGTAAAAAAAATAAATACCTGCCAACGTCATTGGACGTTGGCAGGTATCTGTCAGAACGCAATTCAAGCAGCAACGTCATATGAACGTTGCTGCTGCTGTTTTTTTTATTTTTTTTTTTACTTTTAAATGTTACCAACGCCTGAAAAGGACGTTGGTAACTGTTTTCGTTGTTTTTTTTTTAAATTTTTTTTTTTTATTGACTGCAGCAACGTCTGTGTAGACGTTGCTGCCAGCTGAAAGAAAGGCACCAACGTCTCCAAGACGTTGGTGCCATATGCATGCCAGCTGCTGCCGTGCAGCTTTGTGTCTGCAGCAGACACAAAGCTGCACGGCGCCATTAATCAATACGGCACCAACGTCTCCAGGACGTTGGTGCCATATTTATATGGCAAATTCGCAGCAGATTTCTGCTGCGAAATTTTGCCATTGCTGCTTCTTCAAAAAAAAAAATTTCACTCAATTTCATTATAATTCACACGATTTTAGCTCCAAATCTCTATTTTTTTTAAGGTATGTGTTCAATGTCTTCAAAATTACGATTATACATATTTTTTTTTTAGTTTAATCGGTTAGATTTTTGTTATTTAGCATAAATATGATTTTTTAGTTGATTTGATGATGTATTTGTGTTAATTATGTATGATTAATTAAGATATTAGTCGATTTGATGAAGTAATTTTGACGATCTATGTGTATTATGTTTTTTTTTAAAATTAATGGTTAGATTTGTGTAATTAGATTATTTGTGATGTAATTGTTGATTTTAGGCATATTTGTGTTAATTATTTATGCTTAATTAAGGTATTAGAGGTAATTATGTGACCATCTATGTGTATTATGTTTGTTTTTTTAAATTAATGGTTAGATTTGTGTAATTAGATTATTTGTGATATAATTGTTGATTTTAGGCATATTTGTGTTAATTATTTATGCTTAATTAAGGTATTAGAGGTAATTATGTGACGATCTACGTATATTAATGTTTATTTTTAATTAATTTGTTAGATTTGTGTAATATTATAGCATCATAGTGTTGTATTTGTTAGATTTGTGTAATTACGTATGATTAATTAAGATATTAGAAGTAATTTTGAACGAATTTTTTTTTTAAAAATTAATGGTTAGATTTGTGTAATTAGTATTTGTGATGTACTTGTTGATTAGATAGTGTATTTATGTTAATTATTTATACTTAATTAAGGTAGTAGAGGTAATTAATTATGTGACGATCTATGTATATTAAGGTTTAATTTAATTAATCGGTTAGATTTGTGTAATATTATCGCATAATAGTGATGTATTTGTTGATTCGAGTGTATTAGTACTGTTAATTATATATATATATATATATATATATGCTTAATTAATTAATATTAGATTTGTGATTATAACAATATAGCTACGTATTTTCTTTTTTTTTTTTGTAGAATTTTATCGATTAACTTTGTATTATATAACATATATAATTGTGTTTATGTTAGAACGTATTTATGTTAATTAGATATGCTAAAAATGTTAGTAGCATTGAGAAATTATATATTTGTAATAATAATATGGGAAATATATTTTGGTTAAACTTGTTTATATGAACATGCTATGGTGTAATTATTGATGCTTGATATAGATAGAGATATATGTAGAAGATGTAGTTATTTTGTGACACGTCCGTACGTGATTAATTGTTGAATACTTTAATTTAATAGTATATATATCACAATGAGTATTGAGCTTACTTAATTGTAATACATTGATTAGAAAAATTAGCGGAGATTTGTATAATTTAGACGTAACAGATGTATATATACTTAATTAGTCAATTTCGTAAATGAATAGATAGTATATATTGTCGTGTATCCCTTTTATATTAATTTGACCATTCTAAATATTTATTTATCAGATGGCCGGCTCGTCAGATCAGGGTAAGGAAAAGGGAAATGGGAAAGGAAAAAAGAAGGTGTCAAAGAACCAGGTGCCATACCCGGAAGGGGTACCTCGAGGATCATTCTCTTCGCAGCCTGATCTTGGTTCGATGGGATCACTTTCAGCGGTGATGCCGATGTTTCCCGGAGGATCAAATGACGCAGGAGCCCGCGCTAGTGGGCCGTTTACCAATCAATTGATGGGTGTAGGAGCGACAATGGGGGGTGTATATGTTGGGGGTGGTTATGGTGGCGGTGGATTCGGTGGGGCTGGCTATAGCGGGGTTGGTTATGGTGGGGGTGGTTATGGTGGGCCTGGATTTGGTGGGCCTGGATATGGGAGTGGAGCTGGGTTTGGTGGGCCTGGATATGGGAGTGGAGCTGGATTTGGTGTGCCTGGTTTTGGGAGTGGAGCTGGATTTGGTATGCCACAAACACAGCTAACGAGGCCACAACATATGGGAGGTACTGTAGACGGCATGATGCAGCCGAGTTTAGGTGCCATGACGACGCTACAGGTTCAGGGGACGGGAAGTACTGCTGGGTCATCATCATCGGGCTCACGGGGTTCAGGCACACGAGCTTCAGGCACACGAGGTTCAGGCTCACGTGCTCATGGCGTTTCTGAGGAGTTAGACGAGGATGAGGGGGGGTAACAATGATTCAGGAGACGATGGTGGTATTACTAGGGTTGCAGTGCGAGGACAATCTAAACCTCGCGAGCCCCCGGCAAATCCGGATGACATGGAGTTACTTGAATTATTCTTTGATGGCTCAATAGAGAACCTTTCCGCCGTGACCACGATTGCTACAAATTTGAGGAACATGATGCAAGGGGCATACTTCACGTACGGCATGTGGCCAGAGGACGAGAGGGAAATGTGTTGGAACAGATTTAAGGTAAGGAATTAGCTTGACTTCTATATTTATTAAATATTTATAAATATTTGTTCATTATTATTCATTTATGTGACCAACTTTTCTTTATGTCTGTATTAAATGCAGCACACTTATGAGTGGGATCCTACCATAGAAAATGCAGTCAAGGAATGGTAAGATAGGGTCGCTACTGCGAGATTTGCAGGTTCAGTAAACCACGCCAAGAAATGGTGGTTGCGCTGCAAAGTTGACCCCACCTATAGTATGAGTCACAGTTGTTGGATTCACGAAGATTTTCGGCAGGCATTTTATGATTATTGGGAGCTTGAGCCCACGAAGGGTCGTTCGGAGCAGAACGCTAAAAATCGAGATAAGGGGAAAACGGTGAACTATAGGGGTGGGTCTCGCAGCACGAACAAGCATAGGATAGATCTGGTAAGTAGAAAAATATGATTGGTTATTTTTCAAATATCATCATTGATTTAATAATGTGATCTATATTTGCTTTAATGAATTTTCATATTATGACAGGCAAAGGAAATGAATACAACGCCCGAAATGTTTGACGCGTATCCATCTGAAAATTTGAGATTGCACAACCACTCACACACTTTAACCTTTTCGTCCTTACTGAGACAGTACGATGCTTTACGTTTGTATAACCTACCTTCTGGTCCAGTCTGTAGAAACAAAGATCTTCTTCCCGTCAGTAATTGTAAATCTTTGCGAGAGTTCATATTGTCCTTGGTTTTCTCAGGGTCATCCATCACAGTGTTCTTAATATTGTCGAAGAAGTTCTTTTCACAATGCATGACATCTAGGTTGTGGCGGATCAGATTATGCTTCCAATACGGAAGTTCTCAAAATATACTTCTACGACACCAATTGTGATCCAAACCAAAGCCCTGAACAAATTCTCCGCATATACCAAATCCGACTGGTGGAAGACGTTCAACGTGTCTCAACATGTCTATCCCTGATCTTCTTGGTAGAGGTTGATCAGTCTCTATTCTACCTTTCGTGAAGTCAGTTGTGTTTAGTCTCCATGGATGGTCCAGAGGCAAGAATCGACGATGACAGTCAAAGAAAGAAGTCTTTCGACCGTGCTTAAGTTAGAAACTCTTGGTTTCTTCCATACAGTACGGGCAAGATAAACGACCATGTGTGCTCCACTGGGATAGCATGCCATACACTGGATAGTCACTAATCGTCCATAGCAATGAAGCTCGCATTTGGAAATTTTATTTCCGAAAACTATCGTATGTTGGCACACCCGAATCCCACAGTGACTTAAGTTCATTAATCAGGGGTCTGAGTAATACGTCAATGTTCTTGCCAGGACTCTTCGGGCCAGATATCATTAAACTTAGGAAAATATATTCTTGCCGCATGCATAGGTCAGGAGGGAGGTTATAAGGGGTCACAAATACTGGCCAACACGAGTAAGGAGCTGAGGAGTTCCCGAAAGGATTAAAACCATCGGTTCAAAGTCCAAGTCTAACGTTTCTTGGTTCGGCAGCAAAATCGGGAAATATCATGTCGAAAGATTTCCAGGCCAAACTTGAAGCAGGGTGAATCATTTGATCGGTATCTGCCTGACACTTCAAGTGCCATGTCATGTGCTCCGATATTTTGCGTGATGTGTAAAGCCTCTGCAATCGAGGCGTCACTGGCAAGTACCACAGCTTCTTACGTGGAACAAGCTTCTTCTTATTGGTGCATTCCTCGTACCTAGCTTCTCCACAATAGGGGCACTCGGTCCAGCTCTTACTTTCATACTCCCCGTAATAAAGGATACAAATATTAACACACACATCATATGTTTTGTACCCAAGTCCTAAACCTTTGATGAATTTCTTCACTCCGTACCAATTTTCAGGCAATCTATGACGATCTGCAGGACTCATTAGTCTGCGGGCCGCTTGTAATTGATTGTCAGCAGAGGCGTTTGTTGTGCCATGACGAACCTTGTCGGCAATAAATGATGTTAACCACTGCAATGGTGTTGTTTCCACATCTACGCATATTGGCACCTCGGCTTCCCGTAGCATTTCAAAAAAGTCTCGTGCCTCACGGTTTGGCTCTTCTTCGATATTTTGATTATAGTGCGTGCCTTCAAACTGACCTCTGTATGCATCATTGACCATATCTACGTAACCACTTTCGACATTATCGTTATGAGTAGATGACTCTCCCGCGTATGTGTAATTGCCAGAAAAGTTGTTCCGTTCTCCGTGTGCCTCCCATACGTAATAATGAGGAACAAAACCGTACTTCAATAGGTGTTCTTGAATCACATCCCTCTTTTTGCTTTTGCTAAAACCACACCGAGTGCACGGACACTTAACTCTTCGATGACCTTGAGAAAATGCAAATTCTAGGAATCTGTTGACGCCATCTACGAAATAAGGATTGATATACCCCTCATCAACGTTGCCTCGATCGTACATCCAACTCCGATCTTCGTTGTTATACATTTTTTATCTAATTAAAATCAAATTAACAATGCATCAGCACGAAAACTGACTATTTAATCACGAAAGTAAGGCTAATTAAAACTTATCATCAAATACTAACAATGTGAACAACTAATTACACACATGCATATAAATAGCATACTACTAATCAAATCACGCTTAGATCTCAGTTATTCTAAATATGATGAATAACAAGTATTAATATTACAAAAATCACTAAATTAAGCAACAACATCAACAATATATATATAAAATTAATATTAATAATTATTTATACTAATAAAATTAGAAAATCACTAAATTAAGCAACAACATCAACAAGAAAAATATATTTAACAAGATGAACTCTAATTACACACATATACAACATATTACTAATTAAACGACTTTTAGATCTCAGTTAACATCAACAAGAAAAATATATTTAACAAGATGAACTCTAATAACTACACACATATATATACAACATATTACTAATTAAACGACTTTTAGATCTCAGTTAAGCTAAATTAAATATGAAGAGATTAAAAATAATCAACAAAAGATACAAAAAAAATTAAATTAAGCAACGAATTACGATAATACTGAAATAGATACCTCTCGTGGAGTGAGCTTTGCTGAGAATTACGTACGTTTTGCAAAAAAATCACAAGGAAGAAATGAAATTTTGCTGAAAAATAGAGAAGAGAGGGGGAAGAAATGCAGTAGAATTTGGGGGAAGAAACGCAGGTTATGGATCATGAAATGTGTGGAGGAGAGGATATAAAGCTGATAAATCTATTGCAAGGTCCAAATCCCTTGCTGCTGTTGTAAAAACAGCTATTCTGACACAGTTGCAAGGGAAAAAGGCCCTTGCAGTAGCCTTTCAGCTTCACAACCTCCTCTTTCCTTGCAGGTTTTGTTTTACTTGTTTTTTAATATAATAAAGCTGCATTCTTCATTCTTTATATATATATATATATATATATATATATATATATATATATATATATATATATATATATATATATATATATATATATATATATATATATATATATATATGCAAAAATCAAGTCAGGAGTTATGTATTTAAATAACATCTATTCATGATAAAAATTAAAATTACGTTTAAGTAATTCAGTTTGTATGTAATATTTGTTCAATTAAGTTAGATTAATTTGACAAAGTTAAGATTAGTTATATTTAGTTGATTCTTATATATATATAATTAATTAGGAGTTGTCCATTCAACAATTTCAATTAATTTATACAAAAATAAGATTAGTTTTATTTAATTAGTTCAATTATAATGTAATGTTGAGTTATCAATTCTATTCTTAATTAATTCAACGAAAATAAAGAGTAGTTTTCCTTGTACGTGGTTCAATTCTTATGTAATTAAGATTTTATTCATTCAAATGAAATCTATTCATGATAATTACAATCTAGATTAAATCTAAGTAATTTAGTTCTTGTGTAATAATATTTGTTCAATTAATTAAGTTGAACTAATTTGACAAAAGTCAAGATTAGTTATATTTAGTTGATTCTTATATATGTAATTCATTAGGAGTTGTCCATTCAAACAAGTTCAATTAACTTATTAAAAATTAAGATTATGTTTACTTAATTAGTTCAATTCTAATGTAATGTTGAGTTATTAATTCTATTCTTGATTAATTTAACAAAAATAAAGAGTAGTTTTCCTTGTACGTAGTTTAATTCTTATGTAATTAGGAGTTGTGCATTCAAATAACATCTATTCATAACAAAAATCAAGATTAAATCTAAGTAATTTAGTTCTTATGTAATATTCGTTCAATTAAGTTAAACTGATTTGACAAAAGTCAAGATTAGTTATATTTTGTTGATTCTTATATGTGTAATTAATTAAGAGTTGTCCATTCAAACAAGTTCAATTAATTTATTAAAATTTAAGATTAGTTTTGTTTAATTAGGTCAATTCTAAGGTAATTATGTTGAGTTATAAAATATATTCTAAATTAATTCAACAAAAATAAAGAGTAGTTTTCCTTGTACGTAGTTCAATTCTTATGTAATTAGAAGTTATGCATTCAAATAACATCTATTCATAATAAAAATCAAGATTGAATCTAAGTAATTTAGTTCTTATATGTAATATTTGTTTAAGTTAAACCAATTTGACAGAAGTCAAGATTAGTTATATTTAGTTGATTCTTATATGTGTAATTAATTAGGAGTTGTCCATTCAAACAAGTTCAATTAATTTATTAAAATTTAAGATTATTTTTGTTTAATTAGTTCAATTCTAATGTAATTATATGTTGAGTTATAAATTCCATTCTTAATTAATTCAACAAAAATAAAGAGTTGTATTCATTGTACGTAGTTCAATTCTTATGTAATTAGGTGTTATGCATTCAAATAACACTATTCATAATAAAATCAATATTATTAAATCTAAGTAATTTAGTTCTTATGTAATATTTGTTCAATTGTGTTAAACTAATTTGACAAAAGTCAATATTAGTTATATTTAGTTGATGCTTATATACTTGTAGTTAATTAGGAGTTGTCCATTCAAACAAGTTCAATTAATTTATTAAAATTTAATTAGGATTAGTTTTGTTTAATTAGTTCAATTCTAATGTAATGTTGAGTTATCAATTATATTCTTAATTAATTCAACAAAAATAAACAGTAAGTTTTCCTATACGTAGTTGATCAATTCTTATGTAGTTAAATATTATTCATTCATATAATTTCAGTTTATTTAATGAAAATCAAGAATCGTTATGTTTAGTTTGATTATTATGTAATGAGAAGTTATTGATTCTAATAACTTTAATTAATTTTACAATACAAGATTAATTCTAATTAGTTCAGTTCTCATATGTTATTAGGATCTTATTCATTCAAATAAGTTCACATATATATATATATATATATATATATATATATATATATATATATATATATATATATATATATATATATATAGCTATAAATATCAAGATTAGTTCTATTTTCTTATGTAATTAATAATTATTCAATCAAATAAGTTTTATTAATTAATTAATTTAACCAAGATCAAGATTAGTTCTATATATTTAGTTCAAGTCTCATGTAATTATGATTTACAAGTCATAATTATATATGGATCTAATTAAATGAGTGAATGAGGGAATATATATAAAATATTTTTCTAATAAAGTTATTGCAAGGTCCAAATCCCTTGCCATTGCTACTTTTCTGACACAGTAGCAAGGGATCCCAATTTCCCTTGCAACAGCTTTCTGACAATAACCTATTGCAAGGGATTTGGACCTTGCTAAAAAATTTCAGAATGAAACTTTTGGCGGAAATTTCAAATTTCCCAAAAAATTTCCTTCCCTCCCACTATACTACTATAAATACCACACTATATCACTCATCCATCCCACTACATTCTCCCTCTCATATTATTATCATCTCCTTCTCCCATTCTCTCCTTCACTTTATTTTTTTCCTTAATTTATTTTGCATCATGATCAACTTACATATATATATATATATTATATATGCATACATGCATCTTATACTATATATATATACATATATATTGTATAATTATAATTAATGAGATTATTTTATAATTATACATTCTAAAGTTTAGTGTGTGTATGTATATATATATCATTATAATTTTTAAAATGTTATCTGACATTTCTTAATACTATACATATACATATATATATATATATATATATATATATATATATATATATATATATATATATATATATATATATATATATATATATATATATATATATATATATATATTCGTGTGTTTGTGTGTGTGTGTGTATCTTATAATTTAGTTATTAGTATTATATTTTTTAACACATACTATACATATATAATATTGAGGTTTCAATTAATGTATAATGTGAGTGTGTGTGTGTATATATATATATATATATATATATATATATATATATATTAAAAAACATTTTTTTACAATGTGGCGGTTTTTACCGCCACTTTTTTTTATAAAAAAATATTTATCTACAGCAACGTCCGTGGACGTTGCTGCCAAATTTGAAAAAAAAAAAAAAGAATGTCAGGACACTATAGCAACGTCCGTGGACGTTGCTGCCAAATTTGAAAAAAAAAAGAGTGTCAGGACACTATAGCAACGTCCGTAGACGTTGCTGTGTTTCATCGAAAAAAAATAATGAACAAAAATGAAATTTAAAAAAAAAAACGTGCGTAAATCAATTGCAAGGTCAAAAGACGTTGCAATTGACTTTTGTGTCAGAATACATAGCAACGTCTAAGGACGTTGCAATTGACTTTTGTGTCAGAATAAATAGCAACGTCTAAAGACGTTGCTGTCAATTGTGTGTGTCAGAAAACTCCAGCAAGGGAAATGGACCTTGCTACAGGTGTGTGTCAGAAAAGCAATAGCAATGTCCATTTTCCTTGCAACATGCAAAATACCTGCACCAACGACACCTATAGCAAGGGATGCTACCAACGTCCACATCCCTTGCAATAGATCAATATCAAGGGAATTTGAACCTATTGCAAGGTTTTTGGACCTTGCTATAGCCCGCATTTCTTGTAGGTAGTGTTTGGTTACTAAGATGAGGATAGATTAAAATCGTAATCTGTCCTCATCTCGCGCACACTTGGATAGATTAAGGTGTTCGGGCTTTTTGCCAAACAAGCGATAGCCCGGCACTGTAGCAATTTAATCCCACGTTTTAATCTCACCCCCCCCCCCCCCCTAAGATTATTTTATCTATATTTTTAACTCGATCGACCCCTAACATGAAATGACCGTTTTACCCTTAAAATTACACGTGTTTAAATCGTTAAAAAAAAAAGAAGAAACGTTTTTCAAAGGCACGTTTTTACAGATCTGGATTACTTCCCCCCCCCCCCCCAAATCGATTTCCCCCCCAAATTTCTCACGCAAATTTCTTCCAGGTTAGGGTTTTCTTCCTCCACGCAATTTTTTTTAGGGTTCATACATTTCTTTGGTTTATTAAGCTCCTTTCGTTTAATTTGCGTAACCTCGCGTATGACCGGAGTTGTTTTTGCAGGGTACTCGTTTTCCGAGTAGGATTTTTCTGCGATTTGTGTAGCAAAGGTTCGCGGGTTGTGCTGTGGTGAGAAGTTACCGAATGTTTTGTATAATTCTCTTTTATTTTTGGGACTACATTGACTTATTTCTTGTTTATGTGCTAACGATTTGTAGATACACTATTTGGCAGCGGTTAGGGTTTGCATCATAATCCAAAATTCCAGGTAATACACTGGGTTTTTACTGATTTATGTTATCGTTCGTGGCGAAATTATGGTTATAAACTAATTTTTGCTTCAACAAAGATTAGTAAAATAATGTAGTTTTTGTATTTGTGCCATCTGTATTAGTTGTTCTACTGTTTCATGGTAAAGTAAATGTGTGTTGTTTAATGAATATTGATGATTACATTTTGTTACTATGTGGTTGATTGTTTTATTCAAGTGTGGTTAAGTGTTTTCACACTTATTTTGGAAGCAGCAATTTCATGATGTTACACAGTGGTACAATTGTAGGGTTAAATGTTTTAATTCATGGTATTTGTTGTGTATCAGATGGATGAACGGCAGAAAACCCTTATTTTAGTACTACTGCACTTAATAGTGCTACGAGCGAGAATATTTTTTTTTATGACACTATTTCACAGACACCATACCAACTTAAGGAATAATCGTCGTAGAGCGGCAGTTAGGTATAGTCTAATCTCTAAGATGAGGCCGATAAGTGCGCACATGGACAGATTGACAGGAATGAACGATGTTCACTGCTTGAGTCAGCTAAGAATGGACAGATACAGTTTTAATAAGCTTTGTTGGTTGCTTCAAGTGGTGGGGGGGTTGAAGGAGGAGAAATATGTTAGTATACGGGAACAAGTTTCCTTGTTTTTAATGATTATGGCACATCACACAACCAATAGAACCATAGGGTTTTATTGGCGAAGGTCGGGTCAAACCGTTAGTCGCTATTTCAGAAAGACTTTGGATGCGGTCCTAAAATGCAATCAACTTATGCTAGTGACTCCCAAGCCTGTATCAGAAGCGAACGAAAATGACGAAGAACCCTGGAAGTGTTTTAAGGTAATGTGATTAGGCACTATAATAAAGTAAATTCCACTTGCATTACTTTTACACCTTCACTCACAACATAGGTGTCATATTTGCAGGGATGTTTAGGTGCCCTTGATGGAACCCACATTGATGTGACTGCACCGACGGTGGACCATCCATGGTACCGCAATCGCAAGGGCCGCATATCCGTAAATGTCCTGGGTGTGTGCGACATTAACATGCAATTCGTATACCTGTTGTGTGGTTGGGAGGGGTCAGCCGCCGACGGACGTGTTCTACGAGATGCTGTCTTCAGACCTCCTCCCCATGGTCTACGTGTTCCCCAAGGTACATTGTCAATAAAAGGAAAAGGCGCACCTCTAGCACTTTACGTAAAAGGCCTTAACTTACATAAACTTTCTGTATTTTGCAGGGAACTACTATCTTGTGGATGCCGGGTACACAAACTGTGAAGGTTACCTGGCACCGTATAGGGGTCGTAGATATCACTTGAAAGAGTGGGAGGAAGGTAGGGCTGCTCCGCAAGATCATGAAGAGTTCTTTAATATGAAGCACAGCCGTGCACGGAGCATCATCGAGAGAGCATTCGGACGTCTGAAGAAACGATGGAAGATACTCAAATCCTCATCCGAATACCCCCTGAAGATACAAAATAGGATTATTATGGCGTGTGCCCTATTGCACAACTATATTAACATCCAGATGCCAAATGACCCTGTGGACACCAGTTCTGATGATTCCGACTCCGACGACGATAATCCAGAAGACGATAATCCCGAAGACCATTACGTGGAAGGCCTCGAGAACACACAAGCATGGACCAACTTCAGGGACACACTAGCAATGGAAATGTGGAATGATTGGCGTGCTAATAGGCATTTTAGGAATCAATAGGCCTTTGGACATTAAAAAACTCCCCCCTTTCACCTATTTGAACAATGATTTATGTATTATCGTGACACATTGTTGCATGTTATATTGTTTTAAATGTTGTTCCATGGCCTTGTATTCTCTTGAGTACATAAATTTGTATAGTTGTTCTTTGATTGTGAATGCGTTGAATTAACAATTTTTTTTGTTGGTCAACAAGGATTGAGGTTCATGGTATTTTGGTGTGGAAGTTTGCTTACCTTTGTTGTTTGTAGGTATGGAAGCGTCTAGTTGCAGTTCGAACCCGGCGAAGGGCAAAGCAAAGCAGAACAAGAGTGGAAAGTGTAGACGGGTATGGACACGAGTGGAGGAGGTGGCGTTACTGAATGCATTGAAGGAGCTCAAGGCTAAGGGATTCAAAGCCGACAACGCTTTCAAGGCTGGGTATCTGATACAGCTTGAGGCACTGATTAGGAAGACTTTACCAGATACCGACATTCGTGCCGAGCCACAGATAAAGTCGAAGATAACCGTGTGGAAGAAGACTTACTCTCACTTGTACAGCATGTTTGACAACAGTGGAGATGGGGCAAAGTACAATGATGACACTCAGATGATAGATATCGTGGCTGAGGACTGGTGGACCGAATACATACGGGTAAGGACCGTCGATTAAATTTTGTAGGTACTGTTTTAGTGAATGCATGTCATAGGATTAATATCCTGTTCAGAGTGATGTGTGGCTAATTAACTTCTTTGCTTGTCTATTTTCATTTGTTTTTTATGTTTCTTCGATTGTCGGTTTGTAATACCATTGTTATTTACAAATATTTTCTCTCCACTGTACTGTATATTAACATATTTTCAGAAGTGTTGCATAAGAAAGGCTGAATTTTTCAAAAAGTGTATAAGGAATAACTTAGGTTCTGTATACAATTTTTGCTTAACTGTAACGAGGTGTTATATTGAAATATGTGTATATGTACTATAAGAATGACTCTTTATTTTCAAGCACATCACAAAAACATTTTAAAAATACAAATTCCTATGGAATAGCATGCCCTTAGATACACAAGTAAATTATATCTTTTATTAGGGGTGACATAAAGATCTGTGGACAATGTTTTGTGGGTTTCTCTAATTTGCTCTTTTAAGTTTGGTATTTTGCTTTTTAAAATTGTTATTTTTGGTTTATTTGCAATTTGATGTACTATTAAAACTAGTTTTGGTTTTTTTTTTTTCCCCTTTTTTGTGTAGGTTTAGAAATATATGTTTGTGTACTCTGCTAAATACTCCTTTCTAAAGAGTATATTACCAAAACTCTGTAATGTCGAACAAATGTCAAATACATTTTGGAATATCTCTTAGGCTGTTGGGTGCATATCTTTGGACAATGTTCAGTGGGTTTTTCATTTAGATGTTGTTAATCCTGGTATCGAGTTCTTTGCTTATGTTTTTTGTTTTTTGTTACTTGGCTTGTTAGTTTTGCCTTTGATCAGTATCCCTCTTTTGTTGAGTTTCTCTGCAAGCATTCTTATTTGGTTCTGGTTCTTTTAGGTTTAGTTTCTATCTATCTTATTCAGCTTCTGTTTAGTTTTTTGGTTGAATTCTGTAGTATCTTCTTTGTTTAGCTTATATTCATGTTTTCCATTTATAGGTGCACCCGTATATTACGGGGTATCGCTTGAAGAGGTTTCCCTACTACAACGACTGGTGCGATGTTTTTGGGAAAGACCGAGCCACCGGAGGGGGAGCAGAAGATATTTCTGCTGCGGTTCAAGAGCTATTGAATGGCCATCGTACGGGGAGCAACACTGCTGGTCCCTCTTCAGGTCCAACTTTCAGCGCACATTCCGACGAGCATCCGATTGACCTAGATGCGTACGAGTACGTCGGTGACAACGATTTGCCAATTCCGGACCCTACTAAGTTTGATCCAAAACTGATTTACAAGAAGATCAAGAAGGAGAAGGGTTCTAAGAAGAGAAAGACGCCGAGTACATCGGAAAGCGCTGCCCCAGAGGTGCCACCATATGTGGATGAATTCATGAAGAAGTGTCAAGATACACTTGACCGCATCTCTGACCTCGTTGTCGCCCCACCGCCGCAACAGGACCCGGCTTCAACACAACGTAAGTCCGTATACGGTGCGCTTGAAGCAATTGAGGGGTTTGACGAAGACCAGAAGATGCTTTTGGCCCATAAATTAGCTCATTCACCCGAGGACTTGGACATATTCTTCACGATGCCTGAAGGACAGCGACCGAAGTATCTGAAGATGTTGTTGCGTAAGAAACAGGCGAAGTGAGTCTAGAAGTGGTAAGGTGGCTGGAAGAAGAACATTTTGGCTGGATAGCGAAACTTTAGCTTAACTATGCTGAAAAACAACTATTTATTATTTTTCAAACAACTATTTATGTTGGTGCTTGGTAATGTAATTTTAGGTACACTAACAGTTTGGGTCGTATTTTGGTGGAGGTAATCTGTAGGTGCAGAAACAGATTATGATGCACAGATTTTACACTTTTTTCCGAACTGCCTTTTGTGTATCTAAATTTAACGTTTTTTGCGGTTTTTGCAAATCAATGTGGTTTTTATTTTATGCTACCTCAATATTTATATAATTATGTGGGCTGCGATAGTTTAATTACCAATATCAAGCGATGGGAGAATTTGCATTATAAACGAAACGATAATATACGATGCCTAAAACATTTTTATTAATAATCAACAACGACCAACATATGCATTTGGTCGTGAAGATAGCACGCAAAGACTGAAAATACAAGAAACGAAACAAAGCAAGTACTAAAAATTAATAAGAGTAGCCGATTATTCCGAGATGTTAGAAGGAACGAGAACAACCCATGAAAATGCTTGTTAGAATTCAAACGACCTAACCGAGCTAGAACCTTGGTAGCTATGTGTCGCGCCGTTAGCGTTGCGGCTCCTTTCGTCCAAATCAACAATACGCCTCACACCATCCGTGTTAGACATGCGATCGCACACGCTACCGTCCCCATTTCGCGGATTACATGGCTCTTCCCGCATTCGGCCTATTAGAAGAAGGCGTTAATAATTTGATTAAATAACAAAGGCATTAATAATCCGTAAAAACATCGATGACATTATCTAAAATTAGTTTTTTACGTGATTTTTCGAGTATTTCCTCACTAGTACGACGGATTTGTTCCCGAAAGACCCTAGCCCGGATTGGAGGCTTCCCGAAAAGTTTCGCCAAATCCTTCCACGCGAACTCTCCATTCTCTTTATACGCCTCGGCCTCAGGATCTTCCTATTGAATTGTAGGATTTATACTAAAAAACTTAAGACATCAAAATACCATTAATATTGCAAAAGTGATTATTACAAAATTGAAAAAACGAGGGAGTCACACCTTAACAAATACATCCCACAAATCATTGCTAGCATGTACCACATTTTTCGTGAAATCCCATGCAACTTCCGGGTGGCCGAGAATCATCCTAAAGCATTGGTGACGGGCCGCCAGGTTCTCGAAACGACTTAGTATTTCATCACTCGTGTACTTGGTGTTGTGGGTTAGATTGACATAGTCGGTAGCGTTGTTGACAATCATGTCGAGGAACCTTGAATTGTTTAAGGGCACACAACCATAGTCAGAGTAGCATTGCTCCTTCAAGTTGGTGATTAGCGAAACGTCGTAATCTTCCGTCCAATTAGCCCCGTAAAAGAAGTGCTTTTGAGTTTCATTAGCTTTTGGCATATTGTTTGGATGAAACTATGCTTGTGAAATTGAATGCAGGATATGTATTGTTGAAGGATCTCGTGCCTTTTTATAAGGTATGAAACAATTCATTGTTTTGCATTGTAGTCCTTATTGTATAATTGCATTCTAGTCCTTATTGGTTGATTGCATGTACTACAATATTCTCTGTTGCACACAAGAGAATATATTCTTCTATCCATGCACAAAACTACAAACCACACATCAACTTTTATGGAAATGCACAAGACTACTCCATGCTTCCACTTTATCTCAACCCTATGACATATTCTTACACAAAAGAGGAATTGCACCAAAATACTAATATTAACACAATTAACAAGTCTCGACAGTTACATCTAATTAAATTCCGCACTAATTCAAATATTCACCTTGCATACAACCGACTAAACGTGAGCCCAAAAAATGTACGTGGATCTCACTACCACCAGCAATAATATGTTAGATTACCAATCATTTTCACAAAAACTAAGTTTAATAATTGTTCAGCAAAAAAAAAAACACATGCAGAGGCATCAGCATCCAATATCATGCCTGCGTCACCGTCCCGTCGTCGTCCGATCCCGCAGCTGCAGGTAGAGTGATGAACCTCTGGAACACCTGGTACCGACGTCTCATCGCAGCTACCTTTTCCCGGATCGTCTGGATCGAGAAGTTGAACCCTCTCTCTTGGAGCCGACCGTGCAGGATTGCAATCGCTCTTTCCAACTCAACCACGTTGGTCAGATCATGGGTATTGCTGTAGTTAAGTATCATGTGCAGTACGTAGAAGTCACCGTTTCGCCCGAGATTCGGCTCGTAGAAATGCTTCTCAAGCCACTGTTTCCTGGTTAGAGGCATCTTGGTACCAAAATGCGAAACAGTAGTTAGTCCAATATACAAATGTACAACTATTATACATGATGTCCAACAACAAATTTAGTACACAAATTTAAAAAATCCAAAATCGCATAGATTTCATATCCTTTAACAACAACCATTTCAAGTATTTCAATATGCAAAACAACAACTTCAATAACCACAATAAAATATACATTATCATTGTAGTACACGTCGATTAACAATAGTCACAAGAACCAACATCGTCACGTATCATACACCATAACATATCACCAAATAACGTTGAACAGTTACACAATGGTCTACCAACTCTACTTTGAAACAATAATGAATGCTATTGCCATAAATGCCACCATACACACAAATAGCATACACCAAGACATAAAACAACAAGCCACCGCCATTTTTGCTAGCATTCTATCGTCTAGAGACGCAACTAGTCGGGTATGGTGAAGGTTCTTCAATTCTTCTTGTGTCTGTGGATTGGACGGGGCACTATTGAAGACACGGTGACCATGAATAACAGTTGGATAAGATGTATGCGGCACGTTATTTGCCGATTGATTATCTTCTGTGGAATGATTCATTTTTGGACTTGACATTGTGTGCCCACGTGAGGTTGACGCATACGTGTTCCATTTTGTTGGGGTCTTTTGGACATGGCTATATCTGTGGTGCTCTATCTGATCTGCCCAAATGAACCAGTCCACGTGCTTATCGTGGACTGGGCAAATGTAATAAACCGACCGGGAAATTTAGCTTTAGGACCTGCCTGAAGGTAACTCATATTCCCATGCCCACATGCACATTTTATTGTAAAAGTGGCCTCCATCTACAACACATTCATCAAAACAGTGGTCTTATTCACAATCCCAGCCACTCTAACCTAAATGTCTCCGTAAAGACCCAATCAAATATACTAATAAGCCACAAACGTACATTTGAACTGCTAATGCTACAACTACTGCAACATAATCAAGCAATCAACTCACACTCACACTGTATCTAGTGCAAACTAACATATGCAAACTAACCTATGCACGATAACGAGAGAGTTCAGTTTTTCATACACAAAAAAGTACCATTCTTTACAATGTTCATAACTCCACACAAACAGTCCACAAACACTAACATATAAACGTTTTGTACGGTGTTCACACCTCATCTATTTGTAAACTGAACTATGGACAACATCAATAATAAGAGCACTCCTACAATATACGCAAATACATACGCGAAAACCAAGAGAGTTAGTGAACGCGACGTACCTCGGTGAATTTTATGATCTCGGGTTTTAGTTGAGTCGGAATTTACCTGTGGAACAAAATCGAAGGGAAAAAACATACAATAGTTAGATAACCAAGACTCAATTGCCCAAAAAGTTGAATCAAACGACTTGATTTTGCTGGAGAAAGTGAAATCGCTTACCTAGGGTTTGAACGTGATTCGATTTGGGGGAGGAGAAATAAAAGAAAATGTGTTTAAAAACGTCTGAAACGACGTGGCCTAAATCCAAAAAAAAATAGAGGGGCATTATTGTCAATTCATCCCTAATTTAACCATCAACATCCGAACCAAACACCTGTATTATTACGAGGACCATTTTTACTCAATTATTAACAATCGAAGCAAACACTCATACAAACCCGTAGATTACTTTTGTTCAGCTTTTAATATGTAGTTTAATCAATCTGTAGATTAAACCATCAATCCAACCAAACACTACCGTAGTGGATAAAATCTTGGATTACAAGAAATGGGGAATATTGAAAAAGAAGTCTAGTACTTCTGTGGAGAAAAGCGTTTACATTGAGGCAGAGGAAATGCATAAGATACCCTTGTGCATCTTCACAAATATGCATGAAATCCCTTTGTGTACCTTGAGGTTTCCGAAACTCTGAACAAAACTCATTTATGGTTTCATAAATGTTTTAAGAAATCTCTTTTTCTCTAACTTTGTTAGAGTGGTGTGCACTCGCTTTATGTGAGAGTCGACTAGATCTTGTATACTTTTTTCTTTATGAAAAGTCAATTATATTCTTTAAAACTTAAGCCCCAAATCCTCTTATGGCGTCAAAACATGAACAAAAGTCCCGTGTAGTTTGAAAATCGTGCATGAAATTTATATTTTAATTTAATCATTATAAAATAATATATACTGCTTTTTATTATCTTTTATAAATAAATAAAAATTCTTATATTTGAAAAAATTTCAATTTTTTTTTTCAAATTACATTTTAAGTATTGAAGTAACGTAGTTTCTTTATTTAAGTGGTTCTTGTTCTAAGTCCAATCCTCTCGTCTTAGGGTAGGATATCCATAAACCTTCAATCAGGGGAACTTCTCCTTTTAGGATTAGGTTTCTATCCCATATCGTGTTCAAGGATTAGGTTACTTGAACACGGAGGGAATTTTATGTAGAGTTTATGAAACAATAAGGAGGTTTTAGAAATTTTCAAACCGCATGGAGGTTTCATGCTGTTTTTCAATACCACAAGAAACTTTTAGGTAGCTAACCAAATATACAAGAGGGGAGAGGGGTACCTACTTCCTAGTATCTGTAACTAAAAAATTCTCATCTTGGCTTGAAGAAGTTAGCATCTAAGCCATTAGCTATCAAGGACCACAAAGCTGCAACAAATATTACTACACTTAACAGTATCCCTAAACAACCAAACCCCATATTTATGCACCACATTCGGCTAAAGGTACAAGGTTTCTTGATGCCAATCCACATGAAACATGGATATGATAGAGTTAAAGGCAGAGCAATTGAACCGACTAGCATAGCTAAACTCGGCAAGAGCGGGAGAGCCACTGCTACGAAATATAAGAAGCCTCCAAGCATGACTTTGATGACTGACCGGAGCCATATCGGGCATGGCTTGTTTTTCTTGCTTACATAGATGCGCTGCAAGTTGTCGAGAGTTGGCATGACGTAGATTTGGAAGGCGCATAGATAGTTGATTACGTTGATGATGAGTATGGCGCCAATGATGTATTTCGATGTATCATTCTGGTGGTATTTTATAAAGGAAGCAAGAATTCCTCCTTTGGATATCTGAGAGGAAAATACATAAAATATATGACCCAGGTTGGGGCTACGTTTCATGAGTTTTTGTCTATCATAAAAGACACAAATTCTTAATAAAATAGAGAATATCTACTATAGTTGTTCCAAATTAGGAGTGTCTCTATAATTAATCTAGAGTTTTATTAGATTGAGGTTGTACTCATAAGTACATAAAAGCTAAAGATAACTAAACAATTTTAGAGGATGTAAATATAATTGTTCTGTTTTTCTTTTATTTTATGTATGACATACTTGTACTGGCTCTTACCTTATTTCCATAAGCCCAGTGTCCAACTATTGCAAGCGGGTACATACATAAAGCAATGAGAAGATATGATATTGTCACTCCTCTCCACACGGGCTTACGCGACGGTATATATGGAGTTGTAGGCACGGTTCCCTGCCATAAAGCAAAAGGTAAGTGATATTTGTGTCAAACTCCTCTATTATCGTGTGATATATATTTTAATATTAGAGAAAGTAATATACTTAATGAACACATTACAAGGAGTAAGGTTGCTCTTAGGTCTAAATTTTATGATAAATTACCTGTATCTCGAGCACCACATTATGTCCTCTGAAAGCAAATAGAATAACTCCAACACCATTCAACACATCATGAACTCTTACATGACTTAATGTCTCAACCATATCCACTTTGCTGCTTTTGTTAACGGAAAGAGCCCATAAAAGGGTACAATATGCGATTCCCGTGATGGAACCGATGAGCGAAATAGGGGCTAATGAGTTGAGGTTAGGGAAGAACTGAGCTATGAAAATGGCTAAGCATATAAACAACAGGAACCATTGAGCTCCAGTCAATGTCTTTGATTTGCATTCAATACTATTTTCACACATGATTTGGAATAACATTTCCATTGTATTGGCTCCTATTATTGTGAACTGAACGCAGGCACCTCCTGCTAAGTACGTTGTTGGAAATATTGCCAGCACCTTCACCAATCTTGTACCTAAATTGATGAAATATAAATGCACGAGTAATGTATTATTTCATATGTGGTAATTTAAATGAATTTTTTTAATCAAATATAGATATAATGAGTTTTATATTTTTATATGTGATAGACACAATAATACTAACCAAAAGCTACAACTGACAGATGGACAAATCTGCTGTAACGAATTCCAGTTTCCGGAGCGGATTCATGGAGATTGACCAAGAGCCATATGGTGTAAAGTTGCCATAAAAATGCTAGAGTCAAACAAAATGTGCCCCAAAACCTACGCCAAATATTTATGTATGCAGCAGCATAACGTCAATAGACCACATTAATATTCTGGGAAAATGCATAAAACCCTTGCAACTAGGCTGAGTCCCGGATATGATTTCCAAGAAAGGTCTCTCTCTGCTATTGGGATAACTGCAAGCCCGCTTGCTTGTATTGGATGGGGGTATGTTAGAATTTTTTTCAAAATAAAATATTTTTCTGAAATTTAAATAATATATATTTATAAATAATGAAGTAAGGGCTTTATGGTCACTTAATAAAAATGTAATAGAGTTATATGAAACTTAACGGAGGGATTTTATGCAGAGTTTATGAAACCACAAGGGGTTCTACACAATTAACAATCCATAAGGGGGTTTTGTGTAAGTTTTTTAAACTAAGGGGTTTTATGGTGATATCCCTTAATATTCTCACTGACTGGGAGCAAATTTCTTACATATATAAATAATTTCATCAAATCGATAACATGTATCAAACATAAACTCTTAAAAGCGTTCGACGGATTACAGGTAACGAATGGCATATTATCTAATGAAGAAATTTTCAAATTAACAAGCGATGTTTCCTTAAAATGCTAAATTAAAACGAGAGTGGATTTTTCCTAATTAAATAACGTGGGACTTTTCTTAACATAAAAGTTAAAACAAGTAAAACGTAACGTACATTAGCTATGCAATAAGCTTTGCAAAGTTTCGCTAATTCTCCGTCCCACTCATAAATAAAATTCTTATGCAAAAGCTAACCAGTAACCGTTCATTATTTTTTAAATCTGGTGGTTACAATTTCGTTATGTGCTTCAAAAATATGAAAAATTTAAAGTATATAATACATATAACCGTGACCACAAAATCTACGAAGGCCTCATATAGAATTTTTTTGTTACATCTGTGGTTGACTTTAATAAGGTTTCTCCATTCACGAATCACGACAACTTGTCTACATGATACAATCAAAATAATTCTTGAATTCACATCAAAGTAATAATAAACAAAATAGTGCCACACTCATTATTTTATAATATAATACACATATATAAAGTAACAATGAGATGAGAGTTTATATTATACCATCCAAGTGAAACGAAGGCCACTGGAAGTAGAAGAGTTTGAAAACCAAGCCCGGAACACAACAAATGTGACGTAGCGGTGAAAGTGTTTCCTTTTCTTGATTCTGTAATGGGTAGCCAACCATCTAGCTCATCGCCCATTTGTTCCATGAAATTAATACTTTGTAGGGCTTCAGCTCGAGCGTGTAAAGTTTTATCATATTATATATGATAATTGATAAGTCAAATTAGGATGTATTTTGGAATCAGATTTTTTTTCGTGGATTTATGGAGGCTTGATAATGATACTTTCCTACAAGTAATTATATTTTTAAACCATATATAAAAAATAAGCCCCAACATGTAATATGGTTTAAAAAAATCATGCACAATATAAATTGTCAAGTAAATAAAAACGAATCTGTTACAATATATTTATAAACATGAATAGTTAATATTAAACATACATGTTTTTCACAATAGTTATATCTCTCACAAAAGTTGTTTCTTTACACTATCCAGATCTAAATGTATGTGCTTGTATATAGGATTATAGAATTGATCTCTGGAGGTGAAAGAATGAGTACGTAATCATGTATATGCTAGCCATGATATTGGTAATGCCAGGAATTTATTGATATTTTTTTTTCGGTAAATATGGCATCAGGTTTAGAGTCATTAATTTAGCAGTAAAGTTGTACCTTACATTCAATCATTCAAATACGAATAAGTTCTCCAGAAAAATCTTTACCGGAAAAAATAAAGAGTAATTAAATTAAAAACAAACTTTCCACCGTAAATTAAAGAACGAGAAACATATATACAATATTACATTGCTAAGAAAGAGAGAAGAAGGCACAATGCATACCATTATAGACGCTGAATACGCAAGCAAGAAGATGATCACCTCATCATCTCCAAATAGTTGGAATAATTTGGAGAGGGATATGGGGAAGAATCTGAATAATACGTGGGGAGTTGGAATATATAACAAAACCGCTGGTATAATAGATGTTTATTTTATTTAGGACAGAGAGATGAAGGGGAAATTATTTTCCGAAAAACTTGGGCCAACGGCTGATTGCATGTTGGTATATTTCCTTTGTTGTCCTACGTTAAATTGAGAATTTACAATTCTTTAATTATTCTTCGTTTTACCAAAAAGGGTATGAACGGAAATAGAAAAATTGGTGTAGGAGCCGTCTGAATTAAACTAATTAAACCTTTGTTTGTTCTAGAAACAAAAGAGAAATGAAGAAATAACTAATTGTTTTATGAATTGAAAGGGTTGCTTGATGACGTCTACGACCAAATACCAACAACTAATATTGTAAATATATTCTTCTAAATGTAGGAAATTATATTTTAGTGGAATGTGAGTCTAATGTGTTGTGTGTGTCCATTAAGTAATTATGTTATTGGGGAGATATTGGCCGATTGTGAACGGGTAAAATAGGTAATTAAGGTTGGGGTGACGTGGAAAGAATACATTAATTTAATTTTAAATATTCATAAAGTAGGAGTTTTATGATCGAGTACTAGCCCAGTGACTCTAAGATGGTTGCAAAAATAAACTTTACTTTTTATATTCGGAGTTTTAGCCTTCTTTTTACTTACAAAATTAGTCCTTTATCTTTAACTAATTTACATTATTTTATTTAATTTTGGTCTTTAATTAACTTGTTTTCGTTGAATCTTTTAGTCATTAAGCAAGCAATTATTTAGATTTCGTCTATATGTATGTTTCTCACGTGATGAACTATTTTTATTTATTTCAAAAAATTTAGATAAGATAATGTAAAATTTGGTTGCTTGAATATAAAATCAATTCATAACTGTATATTAAGAAACAAAACAAAAGAAAAACGACTAATCACAACATTGGATTATATGAAATCTAAGCCAAACAGTGTTATTAATTAGTGCATTATATTACACACAAAATGAAAGTATAATCATAATAAGCACTCATTAGTCGACCATATATTGGTAACTTCAAGTTACATAAATTGTACTTAATTAGCCAATCGGCAATCGCTAAGGCGATTCATATATAGATCAATTTCTCCATTGATTCTTACTACTTTAAAAGCTTATAAAAGACGTTTAATTTATAGTGTCGCGTGCTCTAAGTTTATATGTTATCATGATATACATCCCACATAAATACAATAATGTAAAATTTTCAAGCTTCATGCATCAGAACTTACATAGACCATTACCAATTTTGAGTTTAGGGAAAATGGCTCAGACATACAATTAAAGTTAGCGTGATATAAACGTCGTATATATAGTTAAATTATTCTTCAGTTGTCAGAGAAATAAATTATTTCTTCTTCCTTTTTTTTTTGAAGCATAATAAATTATTTCTTCACTCAATTGGAAAAGAGGTAATTGGATCAAAGGGGAGAATTTGTCCTAATTAGACAACGTGAATATTTTTCTTTGATTTTTTGGCGGTAATATAAACGAGTGGGCATTCATAAGACTAGCAATTAGAATCTTACCAGGCATCTATACTTTTAGAATCATTTAAGAAACAGACTGATGGTAAAGAAAACTAGTCTATGAGGAAAAACGTGCAATCGACATACCAACGTGTAATCGATAAAAGAGAATTGGAATCCACCGGAAAATTGGCATAAAATTCAAATTTTATTAATAATGACATAAAGATGCTAAGAAATAATAAAAAAACGTATTTATACTCTTCAAGAAACCCTAATACGGATAAAGAAATAAATAAGATAGAGTCCTAAATAAAATAGGGAAAACTAGAAAAATTCTTACAAAAACACGACACAAAACTGTAAGTGTGAGTAGTTGCCTTAGACGTTCGATTTTGGGGCTTGACCTCGCCCTGGTGTTGTAAGAAATTCAGAGACGTTTGATTTGATATTTTATAGGCCCAAAATGGAGGACTAAATGAAGATTTATGGCGGTTTTTGTGTAAGCCTTTTTCTACTACGAAAATATCCAAAATCAGGGAGTTCTTGTACTACATATAAAACATATATAATTGAATAATTTGATTCTTGTAATGTATTTTCAGTAGGCAGTTTTCTCAAACGCTAAACAATTGGGACATGAACATTTCGCATATGAAGAAGACCAGCACATTATAAAATGAATTCATTTAAATCTGATTTATGAAGAGTTTCATAAAAACAATTATACTAAAGTAAGCGTCAGCATTGGAAACTGGTCACTGGTGAGTGGTATGGAAATTGATCCATAGGTGAGCTGGGAGAAAGAAGAACAGAAAAAGAATGGATTTTGAAAAGGCAAAGATTGGTCTAAACAATCAAAACAATTTGGAAAGCTATATATACTTTAAACAAAAGGTTTGCTAAAGTATTTTTGGCATTCCTGTTCATTAAAGTTTTCTGAATGTATAAATCCACATAATCTGTCCTGTAAATGACTTCCTAAACCAAACTTTATGAAGGGGTGGTCCACTTTTTAACGAGTAATCAATTCATAGTTTCCTTAGTTTAATTTAGAGGCTAGTGCACGAAAGTTTTTATAATGAAATTTGCTTTTAGTATGTGTCCTGATACCCCCTTTCCTCCTCCTTTAGACTTAGTTTGGTACTATGGTTCCCAGAAAGATAAGGGAAAGAGAAAACAAAAGATTTTTTTTTCCTATTTGGCAACACAAAGATTTCTTGGAAAAAATAGAAAAAGATCATAAAATCTTTTTTAATCATATCTTTAACAAATTCAAGATGTTTGTTTTTTTATCAGACAAAGAAGAGACTATTATAAAAAGAGCACAAGGGTACTCAAAAGTCAAAACCCTTTCTGAAATGAGAGTTCTTTTTTCAAACAAATCAGCTGTGAGGACCGCGCCCCACGAGTCACAATTCGATCCGAGTTGGTCTGGTGTTGGTCACCTAACAAACTCAACTTAGACCGAACTGTAGCCCATAGAAAGGGATCTCACTGATCAAGATCAAAATCATAGCATTATAAAATAATTTTTTTTAAATACAGCGGAAGTCTTTGGAATACAAATACATTTTACAATTTTAAAATAATGTAAATACAAAATCAAACACTTAACAATTTTTGCAAAGTTTCCAAAAGAGGACTTGTCGATCATTCGTTCCATCCGTGCTGCTATACATATCTTACTCTGAGAAAAGGGACATATAGAACAAAATAGGAGTAAGTCTTTAATGACTTAGTGAAATTCTTAGATCACGACAATAACCATACAGTAAATCAGAACAAAACGAACAAGAATGACCAGAATAGTTACATCTGCATCATTGAACCGAAATTAGAGTATTCAGAAGAACGAAAAAATGAACTTGTGCAATTACATATAACAGATCCAACCTTAGCTCCAAAATTCAACCGTATACCTCCCTACGAGGAGCTACCTCGCAACAGAACAGAAGACATGCTCGAGTACATGCCAGTCTAACACGCGGGTCACAGCCAACTCCTGACTGCAAGTGGCGCTTAGACAGAATGGGTATTAATCAGAATTACTTAAACCGACAGCCCTTTGCTGCCCAGCAGTAAATACTTTCAATCCCTGGGCCCAACTTCCCAAAGACGTCCCAATGGGTAAAACATAATTATCAGATGAGCTAGTAATCCGGACAATATCCGTTGCTCGTTTTGAGTTACATAGGCCGAACATAGTTCGTTGCTCGTTGCACAATTCAAGAATTGATAGGGTGATCATGATAACAGGATAATTATGATTATGAAGAAAATTTTCGATCATGAATTAAATGAGATTTGATTTAACAATAGGCAAGAAAATCGATTATGTAAAGAATTAACGATTATCAATATAAAAGCATTAAAATGGTGATAGAATGTTGCTCGTGATTCAAAACAAAGAATCACAATTGTTATGTCCAAGTTTCTCAGGGCCGGATGCCAAACAGGTTTTTGAACAAATCAGAAATCAAACCTCACCTTTTACCGTACGGGAAATTCTTGATTAACGTCGATAATTGCAGAACCTTAAATAAATCAAAAAGATATAATCAATTGTTTGCTCACAAGTTTACAACAATAAACATATATTTCCAATATTTATCATATTTATCATATTTATATAAGTTCAATTAAATATCTAATTATTGTTAATCTTAGATAAGTCCCTTATTTCTATTTTAACTTTAACCATGACGTAAAATTATAAATAATGAGATTTACCATTTCAAAGTAACAAGTTGAAGACTAGATCAGCTACAAAATAATAATTAAAGTCTCCATTTCTATTTTATTAACAACATATTTGATATTAATATATACATATGCATCAATGCATATTTAAACCCTTTTTAAAACAATATTTCTTAACAATATTCTTGTAAATTACTTATTAAATAATAATCTCAATCCAAATATTTTACCATGATCCTAACATTGAACAAATACTTCAGTAAGCCCTTGAATAAAATCATATCATATATATATCTTTGGTAAAAACTAATTTTCTTATAGTTATTAGTATAAAATTACATAATATTGCATATATCACTAATAACAATTAAAATAAATTGTAAACATTTAGATCTAATTAAAAGTAATATTTTCAGAATACTTATCATGTTAATAAACTAGATTGGATGATTAGATCACAAGATAAACACAATACTTTAATTAAAGTTAAAGAAATTGAAATATCAACCGTAAAACAAACTACATGTCTTCTAAATGTTGCAAAATCCATGAAAATTATTAAACATGATTATAAATTATGATCAACTGATCCAACATCATTATTATTATGTAATGAGTCGATATTAATGATCAATTTCATGCTTTGTGTAGCTTTTGCAACATATATTGGTTAATCAAAATGTTTATGCAAATATAAGGCAAAAAACTGTAGCAATCTTAGATTCACCTTTAATCGGACTTTCAAAAGATATGATAATCTGAAATTGGTTACGGGTTCAATCTTAAACATTATGGACAGTATGTAGTTTCAAAATCAGATCAATAGGACAAGGTTTAGTATTTTAAATAAATCATGAAAGCTAGAAGCTGTTTTTCGGATTTTATGGACAGTGGTATGTATTTCTCATTTTTAGACCCCTCAAACGACTTTGGTTGAAGAAGGTTTCTGAACATGAAAGTTAGCTTACACAATAATCAGTATGTGGGAAACATTTCAGAGAAAGACTCGAAGTTTTGATATGGTTTTCGTACTTCAAAAGTTTATGTACCAAATCTGGCAGTTTTGACCAAACTCGGATTTGAGAATTTTTAAGGACTATAAAGAAGGCTTAAAGGACTGAAACAATTTTTCTAGAAATCTAAACATCAAGAGGAAGAACTTTGCAGAAGGAAAGAAGAGAAGATTCGGAGAAGAGAGGTGTGTGAAAAATGTTGAAGAGAGCCTCCCTTTTATAGGTGAAAATGGTAGACAAAGAATTAATTACCATACCCTACCCATTTTTATTTTAATCCAAGCTAGGCCACCCTACTTATGATGAATTTTCCAGACATTATCTGATAGGATTTTATAAGAATAAAATATTAGAAATATCTAGCATAAAAGACAAAGCAAAATTACCTTTTTATAAATGTAAATGTAAATATGTGAAGATTTACCATTGTAAATGAGTGCTTGGATATTTTGAAACTACAAGGGACCACTTTGAAAGTTTTGATAACTCATTTGGTCTTAAAGAAAATATTTGTGGTCAATCATAAATTTTTCAAAAGGGGAAGGACTAAATTGTAACTTTTTCAAATCTTTTGGGGTAAAAATCATATTTTCAAAAAGTTCAAGGACTAAAACAAAAATTCAAAAATATTTTTATTTTCTTCCAAATTTCAGGGGCGTTACACCAGCAGATTACAGAAAGATTATTTCTCAATCACTACGTTTTCATGGGCTGCATTACAGAAACTGCACAACATCTCTGCTTCTGCCACCAAAATGTTAGCCCACCATTTTGGAATGAATGGTCAACACCATTCATTAGGTGGTTGGGTGGATGGATCAACCGAGGATATGGGTTGCTGGTTATTTGCAAATAGGGCCCTAGGCCTATATTTGCAAATAGGGCCCTAGGCCTATATTTGCAAATAGGGTTTCAAGTTATGCTAAATAAATTTTAGCCCCCCGAGTTCATCCTATAAATAGGGGCATGAGTTCATTGATTCAAACATACCAAAATCAAAGCACTAGTCTTCCTTGTGCATCTTTATAATATTCTATATTGTGTGAGGTGTAGTTTAGGAAGTGGTTCTAGTGAGGGCTCTGTGAGGGTGTCGTGAGAGTGAGGGAAAATTATATAGTTGTAATAATTTTCTATATAGTGAATTTTTGCTCTTGTCACGTGGTTTTTCTCCGGTTTTGGAGTTTCCACGTAAATCCTTGTGTTGTTACTATTGTCAATATTTATTCGTTTTGCTTCATATTCCATAATGGGCAAAACATGGGGGCGTGTATTTGTGGGATCAAATACCTAACAGTGGTATCAGAGCCCGGGTCCTGTTGAGGTGGAGTTATTGCTGAGGTGGAGCTCTGGTGTGGTAGTAGTTGTGAATACGTACTGTCTAAGGCGGTTCTGTGCAAAGAAAACTGGTTATAAGTGGGACCGTCGTGACCCCGCCAGTGATCTGGGAACCTTGAAGTCTAACTGGGAAGATTGAGCATCTCTCTTCCCGGAGGGCTTACTTAGTGAGTACTATTCTGGTCTACTGTAAATTCACCAAAACTCACAAGTGCAATGTCAGGGAGCAAGGGAACAATCAAAATTGAGGTGGAGAAGTTTGACAGAAGAATCAACTTTGGCTTGTGACAAGTGTAAGTCAGGGATGTGTTGATTCAGTCAGGCTTACACAAGGCTTTAAAGGGAGAGATACCCTTGTAAGTGCAACAGGCAAAGCTGCAATGAGTGATGATGATTGGGAGGATCTTGATTTGAGAGCTGCAAGTGCAATCCGTCTGTGCCTAGCCAAAAATATTCTGGCAAACGTTCATGGAATATCTTCGGCGAAGGAACTCTGAGAAAAACTAGAGGAGTTATATCAGACGAAGGGCGTCTCAAATCGTGTGTACCTGAAGGAGTAGTTTCACACACTGCAAATGGAAGAGGGTTCGAGTATCTCAGATCATCTGAGTGTTCTTAACGGAATTGTTGTTGAGCTTGAATCCATCGGAGTTCAGATGGATGAGGAGGATCAAGCCTTGAGACTCATCTGGTCTCTTCCACGTTCGTACGAGCACATGAAACCGATCTTGATTCATGGGAAAGAGAAAATCAATTTTTCTGATGTCACTAGCAAGCTTCTTTCTGAAGAGAGAAGGCTCAGTGGGAGTGACTTTTCACATGTAAATAATGCGATGGTGGCTTATGGCGATGGGAAGAGGAACTCAGGGAAGAAAGTCTGTTGGGGGTGCGGACAACCTGGGCACCAAAAACGAAATTGTCCGAACAGGGGAGCTGGTTCAGTAAGAGGCTCTGGGTGGGGTCAGTACAAGGAGATACTGGCGGTGACACTAACATTGCTTACTGTGAAGATGCCGCCTTGTAAGCGGCATGCACATCCTGATGGCATGAGACCCTAAAGTTACCATGATACAGGATGTTAATGTTGGTGGGCCTTGTTTGCACACGGGCATTGTTCTGGAATTAATGCAAGGTGTGGTGAAAATTCATGTAGATGGCTGATGACTTCCAGGAGGTCTAGAAGTGGGAGTTGCACCATAATTGTCAGCAGGGGTATTTTTCGACATGGTCTGAAATGTTGGAATGGTTTTATTCTGAGTGGTTGTGCTTTTTATGGTGAAGCATGGTAATTCTGAAGAATTATGGCTGCATTACAGTGATAGCGGAAGCTATGACGATCATCGTTGAGGTGGAGTCGTTGTGGGGTTAACGAAAGGTCAAGACGAAGATTGTGTGAAGATGTGATTAGTCGTTAATCAAAATCTTCAAGGTGGAGATTGTTAGCCCACCATTTTGGAATGAATGGTCAACACCATTCATTAGGTGGTTGGATGGATGGATCAACCGAGGGTATGGGTTGCTGGTTATTTGCAAATAGGGCCCTAGGCCTATATTTGCAAATAGGGTTTCAAGTTATGCTAAATGGATTTTAGCCCCCCAAGTTCATCCTATAAATAGGGGCATGAGTTCATTGATTCAAACACACCAAAATCAAAGCACTAGTCTTCCTTGTGCATCTTTATAATATTCTATATTGTGTGAGGTGTAGTTTAGGGAGTGGTTCTAGTGAGGGCTTTGTGAGGGTGTCGTGAGAGTGAGGAAAAATTATATAGTTGTAATAATTTTCTATATAGTGAATTTCCGCTCTTGTCCCGTGGTTTTTCTCCGGTTTTGAAGTTTCCACGTAAATCCTTGTGTTGTTACTATTGTCAATATTTATTCGTTTTGCTTCATATTCCATAATGGGCAAATCCTGGGAGGCCGTATTTGTGGGATCAAATACCTAATACAAAATACCTCTACATAATCAGTTAGCATTAAGGATTAAGTTGCAAAAGATGACATTTTCGTAGGAACTGACAAAGACCAAAACACCTTAAAATGATCAACACCTTAAAGTAATCGTATTGAAGTAAGCGTTAAGCCGGAAACCGATGAATCTCGAGCTGCTGATCCTATAGCTTCGGAAGCTGAAGCCCTTTTGTTTTGTGCTGAATAAACTATGATTCGAGCTTTGGTAATCATGCTCAGGAGGTTGTGAACAAAAGTTTTATCATGACATTGAGCTTGCACATGCATGCAAGACCCATTTATGCGATGGTCTCTGTGGCGTCTCCAACCATATCCCACGTGAAGTAAGCATGGAAGCTCAAAACATTACTAGATGGGGCTGCCGAAGGAAGTGGGAAGGCCAAATCACACCAGACATTGTACCATGGTTGGGGCTCAAGAAGAATGAACGATGATGAATTTTGAATTATGTTGAAGTAGCAAAACTTTGGCTTAGTGTGTCCTTAACTTGGAAGACTAACTCTCTATACAGTTCATTTATTACGTAACAATACAAAAAAAATGTTAAGAAATAGGCATATTTGCTTCAGAGAGCCGCCACCCTTTGCCACTTTCTGCTATTCTTCTTTAGGGACTTTGGGCTATGTTTCAAAGTTACAGGAGGATAATATTCAGAATATTAGTCTACTTGATATAACACAACACATTGTATATATTTGTTGTTAGCTCCTCTGAAATAAACAAATGACTGAATATTAGTATCTATGTATAGCTACACCTTAGCTCTCACCTTGGATTGAAGAAATTGGCATCTAAGCCGTTAACTATCAAAGACCACAGTGCTGCAACAAATATTACAACACTCAACACTATCCCTGAACAACCAAACCCCAGATTGATGCACCACATTCTGCTAAATCGGCGAGGTTTCGTGATGGCAATCCACATGAAACAAGGATAAGACAGAGTCAAAGGCAGAGCAATCGAGCCGATGAGTGAACCTAAACTCGGTAAGAATGGGAGAGCCACTGCTATGAAATATATAAATCCTCCAAACAGGACTTTAATGGCTGACCAGAGCCATCTCGGGCACGGCTTGTTTTTCTTGCTTGCGTAGATGCGCTGCAGGTTGTCGAACGTTGGCATTGCGTAGATTTGGAAGGCGCATAGATAGTTGATAATGATAATGACGAGTAAGGCGCCAATAATGTATTTTGAAGTATTGTTCTGGTGGAACTTTATGAAGGAAGCAAGAATTCCGCCTTTGGATACCTTATTCCTAAAAGCCCAATGTCCAACTATTGCCAGTGGATACAAGCACATGGCAATCAAAATGTAGGAAATTGTTACTCCTCTCCACATAAGCTTACGCGACGGTTTATTTGGATTTGTAGGCATAGTTCCCTACAATAAGTAGAAACCAAAGTGATATGTTAGTGACCAGTGAACACAAAGGCCAAATCCAGATAGCTTAAGGTAAAACAAAATTTAATTATCTTCAGAAATACATCAAGTTTTGATCATGTTTGCACATTGCATAAAATTTATATCAGTATTTAATAACACTTTATCGAATGAGCTTTGTGGTTAATATGCACAACACTAGGGAAGGATTCGCTGATAGCCGTATTTTGAAAGATGAATTACCTGTATCTCGAGCACGAGATTATGTCCTCTAAAAGCAAGAACAATGAATCCAACACCATTCAACACATCACGAAATCCTACATGATCCGTCGACTCAGCGCCTTTCACTTCACCGGAAGAAAAACTTGCACCACCACCCTTGCTGATGGAAAGGGCCCATAAGAGGGTACAAAATGCAATGGCCATGATGGAACCAATTAGCGAAACAGGGGCTAGTGAGTTGAGGTTAGGGAAGAACAGAGCTATGAATATGGCTAAGCATACAAACAACAGGAACCATTGAGCTCCTGTCAATGTCTTTGATTTGCATTCTAAATTATCGTCGCACATGATAAGGAACAACGTTTCCATGGTGGTGGCTCCTGTGATTATGAACTGAACGCACGCGCCGCCTGATAAGTACATTGTAGGGAACATTGCTAGGATTTTTCCCCATTTTGCACCTAAAGTGATACTGCCCCAATTAGTGTCACTTAATTAATATATGAATATACCATATAACAAAAACTTTAAACAACTACACATGTACTAATGGTATGCTTTAATACTTTCTATACTTTTGTATGAGAGTGAGGGGAAATTAATAATGATACTAACCAAAAGCTACAATTGAGAGATGGAGAAATCTGCTGTAACGGACTCCAGTTTGTGCATCTGATTCATGGAGATTGACCAAAAGCCATATAGTGTATAGTTGCCATGAAAATGCCAGAGTTAAACAAAATATGCCCCAGAACCTGCATATTATTTTAATGTTAAGAATACTACAACATAAATATAAGCAAAATAAAAAAGAAAAAATACTAAAATTTGGATCTTAGTTATGTTTTGCAAGAATGAGCAATTTCGCTAACGTACGGGTAGATACATACAAGAGTATTATAGTAGTTACAAATTTTTAAAAAAAAAAAAAAAGAGAAGCTAAAAGAAGTTGGAGGTCACTGAGGCCTGAGCTATAGTATAGGGGTTATTTCGTTTCTATATATCCTAATTACATGCTAATTATTTAAGCATAACATTTAGATTCCACACTTTTAAATCAAAGTGTTGAGCAAATGGTGTAATGCGATTGGACTCGGCCTTCTTAAAGTCATCCCATTAGGGAACAAGTTGTTGGAACTTGGAAAGAAAGGGGGTCATATATCTATAGTGGGCCGTACAAACATGACTAGATATGCCTTACCAATGACACAAAAGTGTTGTTGCAATAAACTTAAACTTTTTTCTCTGGTTTTCTTGGTACACAAGTTCTAATGTATGGTGGTTTTTATTTATACCAGACATATACACATATAATAGCTACAATATATTGTTCAAAAGTTATGAAATTAAATAAACGGTATAATTCTGATCACAATATTATACAAACTCTAATAATGAGAGAATGAATATGATAACACTATTTAGGTGTTTGCCTGGCTTGTTTATCTTTTTTCTTATTCGTAACAATGATGTAATGGTTGTCAAAATCACAAAATTGTAATGTAAATAATTACAATGAATCGTCTAAGTCACATGTTGTACGTCCTTTAACACAATGTAATTATTCATTCTCTGTGTATTAAAATTGATGACACATACTACTGTCTATACCAACAATTCTCGAACTATACCACTTCACATATAAATTTAACAGAAGAGAAGATTAATGAGAGTAATTACCATCCAAGTGAAACGAACGCCATGGGAAGGAGAAGAGCCTGAAATCCAATCCCAGAGCACAACAAATGAAATGTAGCGGAGAAAGCACTTCCCTTTCTTGATTCTGTGATGGGCAACCAATCGTCTATCTCCGCGTGCCGCCCGCCGGAAAACTCGTCGCCAACTGCTGGCGTCATATTCTCCGGCAATGAAATATCAATAATCACTTGCTCCTCACTACTTTTAACCGCTTCATCGTGTAGTACAGGTGTCACTCTCGATGATGCAGCTGTCGCTGTTACTCCACGCGCATTTGCCATTTCTGCCATGAACTTAATGTTCAACTACAATTAAGAATTTCCCTTTTCTGGATTAGCTACAGTGTGTGTGTGTGTATGTTTGTGTTTTGTAGCTTATTGTCATATAGTATATGTGTGAAATTAATGCATTCATATGTGTGTGTGTGTATATATATACATTTTTTTGTTGTTGATATGTAAAGATGAACGAATTGGGTACGTGAGAAAAATGACGTAAGCAATGATGGTGAGTGATGGTGCATAATTGGGAATGTGATGAATGAATCTTTCATATAAATTTATAAAATCCGCTGATTTGTTATATATCATTTATGTATTTAGAGTGCCTATATATATTACGTTAGCAGTCATTAATGTTACAATACTAAAGTCGTAACTTACGTTTAAATAAAGGGAAGTCAAAGCGAAATCAAACACAAAAACTTCTTCTTATGTACATGGTGTATTTCAATCTAGGAAAATTGCAATCAAATGAAATCATCAGCTTTAAAAGTAAATGCACGTGAATCATATAAATTCATGGAAAAGAATGACTAACGCGAAAATAGAATAGAATATTTGGATAATTATTTAATTGTTTAATTTTACCAGGTCAAATTGTATTTAATGATTAACTACTATTATTTTTCGGGTAATTTTTTAAAAATATAAATACATATTATTGTATAAGTGCTAATATAGAAATGACAATGTGAGAGTACTTTAATTGTTTGAAGAGCTAATAAGAGGGGGTTTGATGCAAACTTTTTAATAACATCAGGAGATATGGTGCATAATTTTTGATAATATGATGGAGTTTGGAGTAAATTTTTACCAATATGAGGGAATTTGTTCCGAAACACGAAAATTGTAATAAATGAGATCCAAATTCAGTGTAGAATTTTCGAAAACGCAAGGATTTATATAAAAAGTATATAGCGAGGGAGTTTCGTGCAGAATTTTAACTCGCCTACAAAAAGTATTAAAAATTGCAATTCAGGAAGACATAATTATAAGTGCACAGTCGAATTATACAGTTCGTAAAATTTATTTAGTTCTCCACGTTATACAAGATGTATTTAATCAGCCAACCGCTAGGCGATATATATATATATATATATATATATATATATATATATATATATATATATATTTCACCATTAAATTTATAAAGAGAGGTTGTAGTGTCCTGTGCCACTAAATTAGTATATCATATATATATCCGACAGAAGTACAATAATGTAAGTTTTTCAAGCTCGTGCATCAGAGCTTACATAGACTGTAACCTAAATTTTTCGTGGGATATAATTAGGACCAGGGGCAGAGCCAGGAATTTTAGGTAGGGGGTGAAATTTTACTAAACTTATACTTCAAAAATTACGTACATATGGCGTTATTTTTTGTCATATATAATACCTAGCTAGTAGATATCTTCAATTTTGCTCTAAGTTTTTTGATGGGATCAAACTAAAAAAAAATGATGTATTGACATCAAAACTTTGGACAATTATTTCTCAAAAGTCATAGTTAAACTACTAGATAAATAAGCACATTCTCTTCTATTTATAACTTGTCTTCATAATTGAAAATATAGGTTTAGACATTGCGTTAAAACATATCTCCTACCATAACACCAATATATTGTAGGCAAGTAAATAACTATTTGAAAATCTAACAAATATAATATAATATAATATATATGTATATATATTATAAATATAAATACATATAAATAGAAATTCGCCGAACATATATATACAGAGATAAAGTTTCTTACTAAAGAACTCCTTATGTTCCAATTATATTCCAATATTATAGGGATTTAGTTCATATTTACAAGGATATCAATAACAACATAAAAGATACTTATAAAAATACTATATATATATATATATATATATATATATATATATATATATATATATATATATATATATATAAAAGCCTATATAAAAGGAAGTGGTGAGAAAGTTGGGGGGGCGGTGGCCCCCATATGCCCCCCCTTCCCTCCGCCACTAATTAGGACGAATTCGACAAAACTGCTAAGGAGTAAGGACATGTAACTAAGGTCAGTCTAACGTAAGCATTATGACGTATACGCTTTCGGAAATATGTACATATTGTGACATAATGGTGATGACGTATATATATTTATAACACAGTAGACTTTATTAGCTTTAGTTCTCAGATATAAAGGATCAATTAATTAGTTGGAGAAAAAGAAGGTTACTAGATTAAAAGCGGAGAATTTGTCCTAATTAGACAATATGAATATTTTTCTTTGATTTGTTTTGTGATAAATATTAACGAGTGGGCATTCGTAAAAATTTCAATCAGAATCTTACTATACATTTGTACTTTTGTGTGGTCATTCCAAGAAACGGATTTATTCTAAAGGAAATTAGCTATGAAGGACATAAAAATTAGTTAAATATTTGAATCTCACTAAGCATTTTCTTTAATCAACAATCTCTAATCAGTTGGTATATTTCTGATACTCGATTTGCAAGGTACACTCATAGTAAGAGAAAATTAGACCAAGAAATTAGAAAGTGAGTTACATGAATTTAAGTAATTATAATAACAATTTCCCTTGTAATATGGTTTAATTATGAAAAGATTCATAAAAACAACTCAAGCTAATTCAACAGCTAATGACTCGTATATTTGTAATAAGCGTCAAACTGGAAAATAGAGTGTGCGGTGTGGAAATTGACATAGGTGAGATGGGAGAAGGAAAAGAATAGAAAACAAATGGACTTTGGAAAGGCGCATCGGTCGTTGATTACGACGAGGATGAGTATTCCGCCAATTATGTATTTTGGATTATTGTTCTCGTGAGATTTTACAAATGAACAAAGAAACCTCCATTCTTCGACATATGAAGGGAAAATAAATAATGTAATGTGTCGTTTAGATTTTGGAATTTTTTTTTGCGATAATTGTATTACAGGTCATAAGGTTTTCCCCTTACTTTCTTAAGAACTTCGAGATGATTTTTTTTAAACTACTTAAGAAATATATATATATATATATATATATATATATATATTTGAAGCTCAAACTATATATATAATAAAGAGTGTAAATGTAATAATCCATTTGTTTACTAGATATCCGTATTAGCTCAATTAGTAATTACCTCGTCATCTCCATAAGCCCAATGTCCAACTATTTTATATGGATACAAATTAACATACGGCAATCAAAATGTATATGTAGGACATTATTTGGATTATTTGGACTTGCAGGCACAGTTCTTTGCAACAAGCACAAGGCAAATGATATACTGGTGAACACAAAGGCCAAATCGAAATAAATAAGTCACGGTAAAACATGTTTGATTATCTTGAGAATAGTCATTAATTTTGATCTGGTTTGCACTTTGCATAAGATTCATATAATTTCACACGCTTCATAGTAAAACTAGGGATTTTTCCATGGAATCCATATGATATGATAGAAAGACAATTATATACATAGCAAAATATGTTTTGTCTTCTATGTTTTGTCCATGGATTTAATTTTCCATGGAACCCATATTTTTCCATGGATTTTTCATTTTTCCATGAAATCCATATGTTTTGTCTTCTTTGTTTCTATACATAGCAAAATACATATTTTCTGTGACAGGGTATATGTGCTACATTTGGCAACTATTAATACTAAACTATTTTTATATGAGTAGCAAGATAATTCTATCCTTGCGTTGTAAGATAATATATTATACCCTCTTTGCCTTATTTTTTGTTATATGTTTCTTAATTTTCACACCTTACGTTTGATAGTTAATTCTCAAACAGGAATTTTGGGGTTTGGGATAAAATTGAAAGGAAATAACTTTTTAGTGAATTTGAGTTTAAATTGAGATGAACCCCATGTTTGTACTTCATAATTCGGAATAAATGAACCCCTCAGCAAAACGAATTTGTCGGTCAATTAATGATCCAGGGGCATGTTGCACATTTTATAAAAAGTTAAAGAGGCAAGTTTTTCTTCTTAATTTTTTTGGGGTCCAGTATGCGAATCACTTCAGGGGGTTTGATGTTCTTTTTTAATTACCAAAAATATATTATGAATGTTATACTTAACTTACACGAGGTAACTTATTTATTAGTGTGGCTGATCATTATCATGAGTTGAAGGTCAATTAGTACAAGGAACGTCCAAATTTATGAGTTGAAAACTTGGATTATTTTTTTCCCCTTGTACCTAGTACCTACTATATCTACAAGAATGTCTCTACTATATTGAAAAGTTTACAGTATAATATTTGTAATATAATCTCAGCAGCCACACAATAGCATTTGCTGCACAGATTCAGCTTGCTGAGGCACATAGTAAGAAGACGACGATGAACATCGGCAAGCAGCAGCAATGTATTAAGGAATAGGATATCTTAGAATCTTTTATTCCTATCCTTGTATATATTTGTTTCCTTTCTAGCTTAGGACTCTTGTATATTTATAGTTATACTAACCTCACATTGTAATTGAGTTTGATCAATATACGAACATATTCATCTTCTACATGGTATCACGATCCTTCCATATCTCACGATAAACTCGATCCTCTTCCTCTCTCTTTTTTTTTCCAGATCAACTCATGGCATCTTCCGACTCTACTGCCAGCAGCAAACCGTCTCCCATCATCCCTGTCACCACTAACAATCACTTTCCGATCCGTCTCACCGCGTCTAACTACCTCTCATGGCGTCTCCAGGTCGTCGCTCAAGTCCGCGGCCTTAATCTGCTTGGCTTTCTTCAGGGAGACATTAAAAGTCCAGACCCTGATAAAGAAGAAGAAGCTTTTGCTGCTTGGTACCAACAAGATCAGCAACTTTTTGCCGCTTTAGTCGGCTCAATGTCACCAGAACTCGTCCCTCTGGTTCACTCCGCCAACTCTTCGGCGGAGGCATGGGTTCTCCTCATGTCAGCGTTTGCACGCCCCGATAGGACTCGTGTCATGGCACTAAAAGACTCTCTCAACTCTGTGACGCTTGGATCTCGCTCCGTCACTGAATATCTGATCGACATCAAGGCTAAGGTCGATGAAATTGCGATGATCGACCGCCCCCTTCATGCTGATGACGTCACTCTATATATTCTCAATGGCCTTGGTGTTAACTATCGAGATATTGCCTCGTCAATTCGTCTTCGTGAAACACCGCTTTCCTTTGCGGAACTTCACAGCGCCTTAGTCACTCATGAGGCGTATCTTCGCCGCCTCGACTCCGACAACAATACTCTTGTTGTGACGGCCAACAATGCTACCGCCAACCAACCCTCCTTTCATCGTGGTGCACAACAGAACTCCGGCACTCGCAACCATGGCTCTCGCGGTCGTGGTGGCTATCGCGGTGGCCGATCTAATCGTGGCGGTAGAGGTCGTGGGTCCAATCAGCAGGGTGGCTACTCATATGATTCGGTCGTGTGTCAAATTTGTGGAAAACTCGGTCATGTTGCAACTCGTTGCTTTCGCCTCCTCAATCAATTGATGCCAGCAGCTAACATGGCTCGTACTCCACCGCCCTCCAACCCTCGGCCTCGACAAGATGGTTGGCTTGTCGACTCAGGCGCCTCACATAATCTCACTGGCGACTTGAACAATCTGCAGTACCACATCGAATATGACGGCACGGATGAGGTGCAACTGGCCGATGGCGCCGGGATGCCTATTACTCACACTGGTACTTCTTATATTCAATTCCCGCATCGCAAATTTAATTTATCTACTGTTTTGTGCGTTCCACAAGCGAAACAAAATTTACTATCCGTGCACCAATTCACTAAGGATAATTCTGTCTCTTTGGAGTTCTTTCCTGATTATTTTGTTGTTAAGGATCAGCCTACGGGGGACCCTCTGGCAAAGGGGCTTTGCAGTAATGGCGTCTATCACATCCGACCCCCATCCTACTACATGGGTTCAGAATTGAAGTTTGCTTCGATGGGGATTCGGACAACTCGGGACATGTGGCACTCAAGACTCGGCCATCCTGCTTTTAAAATTAGTTCTAGTTTAATTTCGCTTTTTAAACTACCACTTAGTACTCAATCCTCTGCGAGGGATAATTTTTGTGATTCTTGCAACGTGAGTAAATCTCATCGTTTGCCTTTTTCGGATGTTTCGTTTAATGCACAATTTCCTTTGCATTTTATCTATGCTGATGTCTGGGGTCCCACGGATTTATCTATTGATGGTTTTCGCTATTATGTCATATTTGTGGATTTGTTTAGTCGTTACGTATGGCTGTTTCCGTTGGTTGTGAAATCTCAGGTGCATGATATTTTTGTTAAGTTTAAGCCGTTGGTTGAGAAACAATTTGGGCGCTCAATCATCAATTTTTACAGTGACAACGGTGGCGAGTTTGTATCGCTTAAATCCTTCTTCGCCACAAATGGTATAAATTGGCTCACGACGGCCCCTCACACTCCCCAGCAAAATGGAATCTCTGAAAGACGGCATCGCCATATTCTTGAAACCGGTCGTGCTCTTTTACACCACGCACAACTTCCGGCCTCGTTCTGGAGCTTTGCGTTTCAAACTGCCGTCTATCTCATCAATCGCCTTCCGTCTAATGCCACTGGCGATATTCCATTTCGGCTTCTATTTAATTCTTCGCCTAATTTTTTGAAGCTTCGGGTTTTCGGGTGCTTATGTTACCCCTGGCTTAAGCCGTACGTTGCTGGAAAGCTCTCTTTTCCGTCCAAGCCATGCCTTTTCTTGGGCTATTCCACGTCTCAGAGTGCTTATAAGTGTTGGGATCCGACTACTCAAAGGCTGTTTATTTCGAGGCATGTTCGCTTTTGCGAACACAAATTTCCGTCTTACTCGCCTCAATCTGCCGCAAGTTCCACGCCTTCCACACTTCCACCGTCGTGCCCTGCTCCGGTTCTTTACTTACCGCCACCAGCTGTTTCTTCTTCCTCTCCACGACCCTCTCCTTCGGCCCCTGCCGAACCGTCCACTGAAGCTGCTCCTCCTCTGCCCGAATCTGCACCGCAGCCCCTTCCATCTTCTCCAACTGCTCCGCCTAATAATCATCATCCTATGGTGACGCGCGCTAAAAATAATATTTTCAAGCGCAAATTGGCTCATGCCACTACTAAACACCCGATTGACGATGCTAACCTGGAACCATCTTGTGTCTCGTCTGCTCTTCAATATCCTCAATGGCGCATGGCTATGTCTCAAGAATTTACGGCCCTTATGCAGCATGGAACATGGGAATTAGTTCCTCGCCATCTTGCTTCTAATATTATTGGTTGCAAGTGGGTCTTTCGTATCAAACGAAAACCCGATGGCACAATTGACAAGTATAAAGCTCGCCTCGTTGCTAAGGGCTTTCATCAACGCCCCGGCGTTGATTATGCCGAGACTTTTAGCCCCGTGGTAAAACCTGTGACCATTCGCATCATTCTTTCTTTGGCGGTTAATCATGGATGGAATATTCGTCAATTGGATGTAAGCAACGCGTTTCTTCATGGCTCTCTTTCTGAGGTTGTTTATATGCAACAACCCCCCGGTTTTATTGATCCCACACATCCCCATCACGTTTGTCGTCTCCACAAATCTCTCTACGGCCTCAAACAAGCACCTCGTGCTTGGTTTCATGCTCTTCGAACGGCGTTACTTGGCCTCGGTTTTCAGCAGTCCAAATCGGATAGTTCCCTTTTTATTTTTCGACAAGGCAAGGTCTCGCTCTTTCTCCTTGTCTATGTCGACGATATTGTCTTCACTGGCAATGACACGGCTCTCGTTTCGTCCATCATCTCCAAGCTTCAGTCCTCTTTTGCCGTCAAGGACCTCGGATCCTTGTCATACTTCCTTGGCGTTGAAGCTGTTCCTTGTGCCGAAGGATTACTTCTTTCCCAACACAAGTATGTTCGTGATCTTCTTGCTCGTCATCACATGGATGGTGCCAAAGTTGTTTCCACGCCCATGTCTACCTCTGATTCGTCCGCTTCAACCACTTCTTCCGCTGCCTGTGATCCGTCTCTTTATCGCCAAGCTATCGGCGAGTTACAATACCTCTCTTTAACTCGCCCCGACATTGCTTTTCCGGTAAATCGCCTTGCTCAGTTTGTTTCGTCCCCAACCGAATATCATTGGTCCTGTGTTAAACGCATCTTTCGGTACCTCAAAGGAACGCTTACACATGGTCTCCTTATCCGCAAGTCTCCTCAATTCACTCTCACGGCTTTCTCGGATGCGGATTGGGCTGGAAATCCGCATGATCGTACTTCTACATCAGCTTTCATCATCTTCCTCGGCAACACACCAATTTCATGGACTTCTCGCAAACAACGGGCTGTTGCTCGCTCCTCGACTGAGGCCGAGTATCGGTCATTGGCTACTACGACTTCTGAAGTTATGTGGATTCACAACCTTCTCTTGGAACTTCATCTTCCTCTTCGTTCCAAACCTGTGGTTTACTGCGATAACATTGGCGCCACTCATCTCTCGCTTCATCCGGTCCTTCACTCGCGAATGAAGCACATTGCTATTGACATTCACTTTGTCCGCGATGCTGTTGCAAAGGGAATTGTTTCGGTTTGTCATATCAACACTCATGATCAACTTGCTGATCTTCTTACTAAGGCTCTCTCTCGTGCTCGATTTCAACTTCTTCGTTCCAAAATTGCCTTAGCCGATGGAACGGCAATTTTGAGGGGACGTATTAAGGAATATGATATCTTAGAATCTTTTATTCCTATCCTTGTATATATTTGTTTCCTTTCTAGCTTAGGACTCTTGTATATTTATAGTTATACTAACCTCACATTGTAATTGAGTTTGATCAATATACGAACATATTCATCTTCTACACAATGGACATCAACAAAGCTTTCTCAACATCTTTGCCTGCCTTCTTTTGCATCAAAGAAGCCATGAACTCTGAATTACAAGGTAACATGATTGGACCGTCGTTTGGTTTGGTAGCCCGAACTCTTCTTCGGACATTCTAAATAGCTCCCTGAAAATTAAACTGTTGAGGTAAGAAATGGGGAAGGAAAACCGCCTTTTGTCGGTTGTGTACACGATGAAATGCCCTTTCTGAGCTAGTCCGGTGGAACAACCATCAGTTGAACGAACCTCGTTGGTGTTTCTTAGTTTGATGCTTGTTCTTTCTATTTAATTATATGTTGAGTAGTTAGAAGACATATTTTGGCCCTAGGTGCCCAAAATCATCAAGAAAGTTAGTGGCTTCAGAGGCACAAGACCAGAAGATCGATTATATAATTTTCCCAAAATGGATATTTGCACTATGACTGGTGATGCATATATACATAAAAAACGATATTCGAGAAAGAAAATTGTTGGTTCAGTTGGTAAGGATATACACACTAGTAAAATGAAACCCCCTGTTGAGGACAAAGGTTTAGAACTTTAGGACAGCTTTAATTTTTTGATGGAGGTCATGGAAATAAAGTGGTCCTTAAAGACTAAGTAAAAACACTTAATTTGAATGAATCTAGACAAGGGATTAGTTCATAAATTTTATGAAGCTTATCAACTGAAACTTAATTCTTGGTTGTTTGTTTGTTTCTGTTTTATGCGAGATTTTGTGATAATTGATCTAATATCTTTAACGTTTGTGATTTGTGGTTGCATGAGAAGGGAAATACACAGTTCACCAAATTTAACATAAAAGTACTAAAAACACAAGTTTTTTCGAAATTAATATGAAACAAATCTGGTGTTGTGTTGCGTGAGAAGGTAAAGAGGGATGTAAAATTAAAATGAGACACATTGGTCCCGGCAAGCTGGTGTGCGCTACTAAGCAATAAAAGCCTAGGATGTGTAAATGTGGCTGATAGAAGCAGTTGTTGAATGAAATATCATTACCAATTTTCAAGTGGTTATGTCTATTACAACTATTTGAATTCAGTTGCAAAAGTACACTTGCGCTAGAAAGGGCGACTCTTTCGTTGTTATGTTCGATGTATCAAAGTGTATCATGATACACATGCCAATTTGCTATTAGGTTAACAAACATTATGGACCCATTAATGTGGCCCCACATATGGATACATATCAGAAATCGGAATGGTTTAAATATGAATACTAGAAAAAGCGTAAAACCATCTGATCTTATACAGACGCCTTTGTTTTTCTGTTTTTTTTAGTGACAAAATTTTAGGTGCGGGGAGTCGGCTAAGATGGAACTTAGAGATTGCGCCCACTAGAAAAGATTGTTTTACATGAGGATACAGGGGCTTATCTAGGAATTTAATTTGGGGAGGGTTAATTTAATAATTTTTTTAAAATAAAATACTTAATGGGAAATTTAAAATAAAAATATATAAAAAAAAATGATTCATGCCTAAAATAAACTAAGTTAAAATTGTTGAAGAATCAAGTGTATCACGAGAGAACCAAACATGTAGATATTAAACTATATTTTCACTATTTTGTGAGGAAAGTAGTTGCAAGAGGAGAAGTCCCGGTGAAGAAAGTTGCAATAGAGATAAATCCCTCAGATATGATAACCAAGGTATTGCCAAGTAGTAAGTTCAACTACTGCTTGGGGCTTATCAGATTGGTTGGAAGATATCGGGGATAGAAGAGAGGTTGAGGTCTTGGGGGTTCAAGCAGATGAACAAAGGTGGAGAATTATGAGGATTGGTTCAACACTTGAGCTGCAACTAGCTGACTGACACGTGACTCCTCATTTGCGGGAAATGCAGGGCTCTGGGAGTTAGTTATAACCGTGTGTTTAAGGCATATGTTAGTCGCAACAGAGGGCGTATGATACACGCAACTGTGCAGAATAACACATCTCTATAAATAGGTGATTTAACAGCGCAGTTGTCTAGTACGCCAAAATTAATGAGATCAGTCTCTCATCTCTGTAAAAACTCTCTCCTGTATTGCTTGAATAAAGATTCAAAATCTCTCTCTTGGATGTAGGCTAGATCGCATTAATCTTAGTCGAACCAAGTAAATCTTTGCGTGTTTTTTTTTATTGTTGCATCTGCAATTTGTTCTTAGGCACAATTATGTCTCAATATTAGATTGAATTGAAGTAGCGAGATCTGTTTAATTTCAACACATAGATATATAGAAACTTTGAAACGTTGCTCTTCTTGGTAGATCATGTTAATGGAAAAGTTGGATATTGGTTCATATATAATGGTCCTATTCTCTTTTAAAGTCACGTGTGCCAATTATACAAAAGATGTGTTGAGGAATTTTGTTTTTCCTATTGAACGGATGAGTCAAGATAAGTTGAGATATTAATTCCCTCGAAGACCATATGCACGAAAATCGTTTACAATAATTTAGTCAATGAAGCGTAGACCTCAAGATGTGCCATTATGACACATTGAAACTCTAGTATTGTGGCGAACATTTACAGCACAAGAAGGCTAAACGTGAAAAAAAAAAAATGATATATTGGAGATCAAACGAAATGATATGCTTGCCTAGAGACTAAATGCAGAGTGCAGAGTTTACAATAGAACGCATTCAAGACTACCGCAAAGCAAAAAAAGAAAAGATAGGGAAAGAGGAAGGAAAATGATGGAGGTCGTACGGAATGAAGTGATCGTCAAAGGATGACATAAAGACATTTTATTCAATAGAAATAAGTAGAGAAGGAGAATTACTAAATTAGTTTTTATTTTGGGATAAAAGTGTTAAACTCCTATACTTACTCCATATTGCACTTTACGTCATATCCTTTTAATTTTTGCAACTTGTCCCATGAACCATGAATAAATAAGTACTTTGCCCACTAAGTCATTTTTTTCACCATTGGATATGAAATATGTCACCATTTTTTGCCGTTGAATTTGGACTCAGGGGGCAAAGTGTTTATTTATTCATAGTAGAGGGGGCAAGTCGCCAAAAATAAAAGGATATAAGCATAAGACAATCGGAGCATAGTATAGGGGTAAATGCTTTTATCCCTTTTATTTAATTTGTTTATATAGTCTACCAAATTAATGCAGAATTAAGGTTTGTCTTTTGTTGTTGGGGTTTCATGAGAAGGAAATAGGGATGTGAATTTAAGCTGAGACACATTGGTCCCGACAAGCTGGTTGAGCGACTAAGCAACAAATTAAGACCCATGGTATATCTGTGTCTGATAGAAGCAGTTTGTTGAAAGATATGTCATTACCAATTTCTTTGTCGATCTGTATATTAATTACAGCTATTTAAGTTCAGCTGCAAACGTACATTTGCCGGAGAGAGGTTGACTCTTGTTTTGTTCTATTCGATGTATCCAAGTTTGTCATAAAGAAAATACACATGCCAATTTGCTGTTAGGTTTAGAAACATATGGACCCATTAACGTGGTACCATAGACACATAATAGAAATCCGAATGGTTTAAGTTGAATTAATACTTGAGAAAAGTCACCTCACGATTTTATCAGTTAAGAATTTCAAGATTATTAGATTTATATAACATAGATACCCAAATATGCAGGTTTGTAGAGATAGGGTGAACGAACTTCCTCTACATTATTTGTTCATTTTACAATTCAGATATTAAGATAGAAGATCAGTGTATAATTAGCACAACAAATTACACACATGCAGATTGATTTTAATTTTTTTTACTGAGGCATAACAGAGTTCTTCAATGGTGGGGAAAGTAATAAGACTTAATTTTAAGAAAACATTAGCTCCATGAAACGTGAGATTGCTATTTTTTCTTTTTATGTATATTGAGTCATTTTAACTAACTCCTAATTAGGGATCCTTTCATATCTGACAATCGTGTGTATCATGACTACTTACTCTGGGAAGTGCATCCACCTTCTGACCTTCAGACTGCTTTTACACATATTTGGCTAGATTGTTTAATGGGGCAATATATTCATGCACCAGCCACAAAAAGATAAGGGCTGATATTTTTTCAGGTGATAATACATAACTTTTGCTTGCTAGTACTTGATAGAAGAACTTTTTAGCCAACCTTTTAGGCAATAAGGAACAGATTTTCAGAATAGTTACTTATATGTACAACGGACTAGCTACGTGGTTTACTAGAGTTAGAATTGTTTTTTTTTTTTAAGTAAAGTAACATTTATATTATTATTTTAAAACAATAACAAATTACCCCTTGTATTATACTTATTAAGACCATCATGCCCATATTAAATAAAAGCAGTACCAAATAACTCATTTAAAGTCAACATACTGTTTATTACATTTATACTTTATATAGATTCATTTTCATTTTTACAGGTAAAATTTCACAAAAGAGCAGGATACTACTTCTTCAGACCTTTAAAGTCACTAAGATGAATATAATAACATGAGGATCATTTGCTATTAGCTTCACCTTCTATAAATTGACAGAAGGTGGAGCTGCAGACTCGTTACCACTATTGAACAACAAAAGAAATTGCAGAAAACGAAAATGATTAACCGACTTGTATTCCATAAATTTAAATAAGTAATAGTGTATGACATCACATACAAATGTTTAAGGCCAAGGGGTTAACTGTGCTTAACCACTCTCACCTTTGCATATTTACTATTTAGTTACAGTTTCTACTAAAAATACAAATTTAGAGCTACATGTAATATGTCGCAATTTTCATGCGTAACTACATTCTCTGTCAATGGACAAGCAATTGTCGTTCCATACGCTCTTTGCACGAATTTGATGACAAGCAGAGCTTACTACCAAGCTTTGTGCAGTTCTCCAATTTTACGTTACCGAATCAAACCAATAACATAGTCCATGAACATTGAATCACACGGTAATATGATAGGTCCATCACTTGGCAGACCATACTCCTCTTCAGACATCTTTAACAGCTCCCTTATCACTGAATTGTTCAGATACGATAACGGAACCACAAAGCGTTTCTGATCCGCAGTGTAGACTACAAAATACCCTTTTTCGACAACAGACGATGCACCGGAACTGTCACTCTTCTGCTGCCATTTCTTGGCCATCTTGAAGAGTTTCTTGGCACTGATCATTTTGACAAAAGCAGGGAAAAGTTAATAAGAGACTACTAGAGATGTTTGGAACTTAATTATTAGCTGATGAATATGAGAAATATTTGTGGTGTTTATATATATGAATGAAGGAGGAGACAAGTTTCGATTAAGGATTGAATTTTGCTTAGAATCGAGGGTAGCAAGAACATGTGCCGGTTGGTTATGAATGGACCTTTTGCTTGAAAAACAGTACTAATTAATGAGCAATTTATTTAGGAAAAGTAGATATAGGAAGCCTTATCTATTTCACATTGCTATTTGGTTTGAAAACATGAAGACCCCCTAATGTTTTAGTTCTAACTGCCGCAAAATTGTCGACCACTAGACCACGGAAGAACAGACATTTAATGATGAATGTAAAGTGTTGCATGGAGGGGCTATGAACACAAGTATACACAACTTTCATAGAACAATAAGTAAGCAGATATTGGCCAAAAAATTGCGTAGCATGAACTAAGTCTGCGACTTTTGTGAGAAGCTGAAAGTGACCTTCAATCTTAAATTGTAATATATATATATATATGCATGGTTTTCATGTTAAAAACTGCGAGACTTGAAGCTCTCTTTCACTCTTCAAATCACTGTCTCGGATCATACTTCACTAAAACATATGTGTAATACCTACTAGTACCGAAAATAAAAGGTGTAAACTTAATATTTCTCATATAATGCACAGAAACTACAATTAGGTTCTATAGTATTTTGCTTAAATACAATGAAACAGATAACAAGTATGAAATAGTTCTTTTAGGAGAAAGAACATGAAAACTCCCAAAAATACGAGGTTAAAGAGTGAATTTCAAATAAAATATAAATTGCAATAATTTTCATTACTTACCTCATACGTTCCAAATCCAGAAAGATATATACACATAATAGTTAACTGTAAAACCAGTCACTAAAAGATAACTACTTGTATTCATATCCACTACACATAATTCTTATCTAATATATATATATATATATATATATATATATATATATATATATATATATATATATATATTCAAATATATTATATAATAACAATTTATACTAATTGCATTAATTAACTATTAATTAATAATAATATATGAAATATGACCATATCATTCCTCCCCCTTGAAAGAAAAAGATTATTTCATGCAACCGTTGCACGATGAGATGGTACAACAAGTCGAATGCATGGTTGGGATGAGATTGTGAGGTGGTTGGTGCCTATATTTTAGAAAATTATTATTATCTTGATCATTGGTTGTACCACGTCAGCAATACAACTGTTGCATAAAGTATGTTTTCCTTGAGAGGGTCCTTGTCCTCAAAGACCAAAAGTGAAAGGACTTTAATGAAAAGCATCTCAAATGGAAGGCTATTTTGCAAATTTCTCTTTTATTTTAAATTTCTTCAAATGTGAAGCACGACAATGTAAATCTCTTCCTCTCCACGCAAAGAGTTCCCGCTTCTTGCTCTTGTCCTTGCTTCAACACGTTCACAAAGAGAACGCAACAACAAACAAAAGAAACTGTTTTGGTAGGGGCCACGATTTTTGTTGCAATCCTCATCTTTCCCCGTGTCTTTGTGGAAGCTAAAGGAATTCATGTTCAAGATGCAAAGGTTTGTGCAAACCCTCATGGATGTCACAATCAACTTCTCGCTCGAATCTGGCCTTGCAATCTAGTTTGCTAAAAGGTTGTTCCTTCCTGTTGCTGAAGCACTTCTGCAGAAATTACTATTACTAGAAATTCCATCTTTTACACCAACATCATTCGCTCCCAAGCCTAAGAAGGTTTCATTGGAGATACCTTATGAATTTAGTTACACGGTGGTTGTGGGTTTTCTAGATCTTTTTGGATTTTGTTTTGCTGCTTAGACATTTTCTGTAATGTTATCGCTAGTAAATCATGATTTTCTTCCATCATCTTAGAAAGTAGCATCTTGATGTGTTGCTACGTTTCCAAATCCACCACGAGAGATAGTAGAGTCTCTCAACATGAAATAGTTCATTTCACAAGAATCAAAAAGTTCTTTTAGGAGAAAGAACATGAAAACTCCAGAAAATACGAGGTTAAAGAGGAATTTTTAAAAACATGGTCCCATAACTTGTTCTTCTTGCAATAATGGTATCCTAATTTATATATTCTAGATTTTGATCCCTTAACTAAAGTAATCACAATTTTAATCATCTGTTAACGAAATCTAATATTCTGTAAATAAATTCATTATTCCATTATTAAATTTAATTAGGGGACTAAAATATGACAAATTTAAATTAGTTGACCATTGGTGCATAGAAGACGAGTTAGAAGATCGTTTTTGCAAATAACTTAGCTGTTTTGTTTCACTACACACTAAAATCAGTTTGCAAAAAATGGTCACATGACTTGTCTTTCTTGCAAGAAAGGTCCCCTAAATTAAATTTGATTATTCTCAATTTTAGTCCTCCCTTAAAGTTGGAGGGTTACGTTGAATATTCCGTAAAAATATCGAATATTCTGTTAACGAAGGACTAAAATTGCGACTAATTTTAGTTAGGGGACCGAAATCCGACATATTTAGATTAGGGGAACATTATTGCAAGAGAGACAAGTTATGGGACAATTTTCGCAAAAATCCCAATTAAAAAGAGAATCTGAATAAAATATAAATTGCAATTTTCATTACTTACTACATACATTTCAAATTCAGAAAGATACATACACATAATAGTTAGGGATAAAAGAATCAGACCCCCTATGTTATACTCATGTTGCACTTTACCTCATATCTTTTGTTTTGCAACTTGCCTCCTGTACTATGGACAAATAAACACTTTGTCCCTGGTCATATTTCGGTCTAATTTTCGTCGGAATTTGAAACGTGAGTGTGGGGATTCATCACGATTCAACCTCAAGTTCAATTAAATTTCCTCGTAATTTTACTTTCACTTTTTTTTTTCCGAAACCTAGTTTAATTATCAAAATTTAGTGTTTGAGAATTAAAAAATATATATATAACAAAAAAAAAGTAAAAAGATGATATTTTTTTGAATTTGAGGTTAAATCGTTACGGAACCACATGTTCACGTTTTGAATTTTGGCAAAAAATTACCGAAAACTCAAGCAGAGCAAAAAACATTACCATTCAATGACCATGGAGCAAAGTGCCTATTTGTCCATAGTACAAGGAAAAGTTACAAAAAAAAAGAAATGGAACAGAGGGAAAGTGCAATAGGGTATAGTATATGGGGTTTGATGCTTTTATTCCGAATAGTTAATTGCACAATGACCCAATAAAACATTACTACTTATATATCCACTACACAAATTTTTTATCAAAGACCTATAATACATTCTAATATATTATATAAAATAATTATTACTAATTGCTATTACTTAACTACTAATTAAATATTAACATATGAAATAGTACCGAATCAGAGACCTTTTATTTTGCACTTTACAATTTAGTTGCTGCAATATTTCAACTATATGGACATAGTTATAGAATGGTTGCAGCCTTTCTAATTTTTTCTTTTCAAAGAAAACGTTTGATATGTGGCAATGACATCCTTTTGAGATTTTGAAGCACTTTAGAAATTGTCCATTTTCAAACTCTTCCAAAACACGGTAACATTCTTACACATAAAATTAACAATTAATTTATTAATACAAAAAGCACTAAACGTGAATGTTAGTTAGATCGTGATTTATTCTACTTATACATAGCACGTAAGACATGCGCAACATAGAATTACATTGCACATATCATAATTCAAAAAGCGTAATAAATAAATGAATGGATAAATACTTGCATAACCAATTTCGGGATTAATATAGAAAACCAGCCTATTACATAAAGCTAAGGTCTTTAGTCTTCGCTGAATGGTTCCACTAACTCCGCCAAACTCAGTAATGGAGCCTAATTGGGCTTCATTATAAGCTGCATGCCAATATTCATTCCCCCAAATTACCAAAAATAAAAACCGAATTTATTGATGTTCATACATTATAAGCTTAATACTCTTTTGTCTAAACCTACAATAACTTTACAATATTGTAAATTTTGAACATGTAGAGCTAGATGGAATTTGTTGATGTCATCATTGTGCAAAGAGATATGCTCCTTATTTATAGTGATAGGTCTTGGAGATAGTGCTCCTTGTTCATAGTGAGGATTTATTTCCTTGTTAATAGTGATAAAATTAGTTCTAATAAATGGGATAATTTGCTTATTTCACATAACACAGGGAGTTTTATCTAAAAACCCCTATTATTAACATAACCGAGTGGGCTTTAAATAAATTCAATAAAACCAAACTAAAAGACACTTTTGAAATGGAGTGATGAACGATAGACAATGTATCCCTTGTTACGAATATATAACATGAGTCTACTCCATATAAATGCTTACACACGGACATAGAACAAAAAAGGTCTCTTGGTGTTAGAAAAGTCGGTGCCTCCCCACATAGTCGAGTGCGCGTACTGCAATTACCATTCACTATTGCTTTTGTAATGCTCGGTACACGTATTGCACGTCTCTTTCTTCCGCGCGTTTTCCCTTAAACACCAAGAATTTGCCTGTCATAGAAAAGGATAATACTTAACTAAACTTTATCACACTATCAAAAAGTTGTACCATTAAATACATAAACTAATCACAGGTTTGAGTTTTAACATATAAAAATTATGTACTAAATGCTTTCCTTATAGAAGTGCCTGATCTTTACTTCATACACCTTCATCACCTACCTCCCTTTTTCTTCTTCCTTTGTTGTTTTGTCACTCAGTACTATATATATAGTACACATCACATATCGCCTCATTCCTCATTATGCTTAACAAACTTAAACAAACACAAAGAAGAAATGGGTACTATGATTTTCCTTTCTTTAGTAACTCTCCTTTTTGCCTCTTCTACTAAAGCTTGTGATCGTTGCGTTCACCAAGCAAAAGCTGCATTCTTCTCTAATGCTCAGGCTCTCCAATGTAAGTATGAGTAAAACATAATAGTTATTTTATTTATTTTAATATTTCTATTTACGATCGATGACAAAAATCTGAAAAAATAATGAATTGAAATATAGACGGAGCATGCGGGTATGGTGATTTGGCTATAGGATTCAATGAAGGTCGTCTTGCGGCTGCCACACCGTCAATTTACAAAGACGGAGCTGGTTGCGGTGCTTGTTTTCAGGTTCAATATCATGGAAACATCTGTTTTATCTTTTTATCATTTGCATGAATTTGGTTGATTAATTTAATTTTGTTTGTTGTGTATCATTGCAGATAAGATGCAGGAATGAAGGGATTTGTAGTAAAGAAGGGACTCTTGTGTTGGTGACTGATCTGAATAACGATAACGGAACGGATTTTGTGTTGAGTAGCAGAGCGTTCATTGCCATGGCGAAGAAGGGAATGGGCCAAGATGTAATGAAACTTGGGATTGCTGATGTTGAATACAAGAGGTCAGTAGAAGATCAATTTTACATAAGATATATAATTGGTTTGTGACTATTACTTTTACGTGTGATATAACTGTATTTTTAAACATTAGAGAAGTACTAGCGTGTCCCATGCCAAGTTGAAAGCATTTTAAGTGTACAAAAAACTAGAATATCGGGATAATATATTGAGAGCTCAAACAAGCGTTAATTGACGCTTGGTACCCCCCCAAAATGATCTATTTTTCTCTTCATGGCATATTTTAATGATATTGGAAGATTATGGGCCCAACAATACACATTATGGTCCATGTCATATTCACGTAGATAATAAAATTCTTTGTATATTGATTGCTCTGAATCGTTTTTCAAAAGGAGTAGAGTATATATTGACAAGCTAGACCTATAACTAAGAAAAGATATACAACAAAAGATAGAAACAAATCATGCGCATATGATATGTAAATATTCCTAATATCTATAATAGAAACAAATCATGCGCCTATGGAAATATTCCTAATATCTCTAATAGGCCCCCGCAAAATTGCCGTGCCATCGGCCAAGGCAATTTTGGAAAGAAGAAGACGAAACCGAGCTCGCGGAAGAGCTTTGGTGAGGAGATCGGCCAGCTGATCTTCGGTACTAATGTGAGAAACCGAAACAAGACCTTTTGAAACAACGTCGCGCAAAAAGTGGATATCAATAGCGATGTGCTTCATCCGAGAATGCAAGACCGGATGCAAAGAAAGCGGATATCAATAGGAACGTGAATTTCAGAGAGAAGGTTTTGAATCCAACGAACTTCAGAGGTGGCAGTGGCAAGAGCGCGATATTCAGCTTCTGTCGAGGATCGGGCAACAGCCCGTTGCTTGCGGGAACTCTAGGAGATGGGGTTCGAACCAAGAAAAATGAGGAAAGCCGTGGTGGAGGAACGATCGGTAGGATTCCCCGCCCAGTCCGCATCTGAATAAGCCCGAAGAGTTGATGAAGGGGAACGACGAATCAGTAGACCATGGGAAATAGTACCTTTAAGATAGCGAAAAATGCGTTTCACACCAGCCCAATGATGATCCGAAGGAGAGGCAACGGCTTGAGCAAAACGGTTGACAATGAAAGCAATGTCCGGACGAGTGAGCGACAAATATTGAAGCTCGCCAATTGCTTGCCAGTATTCCTTCAGATCACAAATTCCGGCAGAGGAAGAAACCGAAGAAGATGAAGTGGCCATCGGAGTAGAGACGGGTTTGGCACCGTCCATTTTGTGACGAACAAGAACATCGTGGATATATTTTTGTTGGGAAAGCAAAAGACCATTTGAGCAAGGAATGACTTCAACACCTAAAAGTATGACAATGGACCAAGATCCTTGAGAGCAAAGGTAGAACCGAGGCTGCTAATGATGGAATTGATGCGTGACGAGTCGGAGCCGGTTAGCACAATATCATTAACATAAACTAATGCAAATATGTGAACCGAGTTCTGTCGAAGAAAAAATAGAGATGGATCCGAGCGAGATTGAGAAAAACCCAACGATAGAAGAGACGCGCGAAGAGCATGAAACCATTCCCGTGGCGCTTGCTTGAGACCATATAAAGACTTTCGTAGGCGGCAAACATGAGAAGGAAAAGAAGAGTCAATGAAAACCGCGGTTGTTGCATAAAAACCGCTTCACTTAAGTCGCCATGTAAGAAGGCGTTGCTCACATCAAGTTGGCGAATGGACCAACTATGAGTGACGGCGAGAGAGAGAATTAGACGGATGGTGACTGGTTTGACAACCGGGCTGAAAGTCTCCCCAAAATCAACGCCCGGACGTTGATGAAAACCCTTCGCCACGAGTCGCGCTTTATATTTGTCAATACTACCATCCGGTTTGCGCTTCACACGAAAAATCCATTTGCAACCAATAATATTCGAGGCAAGATGAGACGGAACAAGCTCCCAAGTTCCGTGAGACAAGAGGGTGTTAAATTCATCCGACATAGCCCGACGCCAGTTCGGGTCTTTGAGAGTAGAGGAAACACACGTGGGTTCAACAACGGACGTGATAGGATGATTGGTGGCGGCATTGAGAACCTTCGGACAGCGAATATTGTTTTTAGCACGAGTTACCATAGGGTGAATATTGTGTGGAGAAGACGGTGGAGGCGATGTTGAACGAGGCAACCGATTTCCAGAATCTGGCGATGGAGAAGCGCGGGGCACTAGAGGACGATAAAGTAGGCCGTGGAGGAGTGGGTGGCGGGACAGAAGATCGCGGCGGAATTGTAATGATCGAAACCAGAGGAGGAGAAGAAGAAGACGGCTGCTCCTGATTGTGAGAAGACGTGGCTGATTTGTGCATCGGAAAAATATGTTCGGTGAAGCGAACATGCCGGGAGATGAAAATCCGACGAGTTTCCAAGTCCATGCATTTATAGGCGCTCTGAGAAGAACAATAGCCCAAGAAAATACACGGACGAGAGGGAAAGGAAAGTTTACCACTTGTGTAAGGGCGAAGCCACGGGTAGCACAAACACCCAAAAATCCGGAGCTTGGAATAATTAGGCGCCACACCAAATAATTTTTCAGCCGGAGAAGAGTTGCCAAGGACCGACGATGGATGGCGATTTATTAAGTAAACCGCCGTCTGGAAAGCAAAGAACCAAAATTCCGGTGGCAAATGTGCTTCGTGCAACAGAGCTCGGCCTATTTCAGTGATTTGTCGATGACGGCGTTCGGCCAAACCGTTTTGTTGAGGAGTATGGGGAGCCGTCGTCAACCAAGAGATGCCAGCCTCGCTTAAGTAATTTTTTTAAAGCCATAAATTCACCGCCATTATCACTGAAAAAACTCACAATTGGTTGATTGAATTGTTTTTCCACAAGAGGTCGAAATTGTCGAAAAACATCAGAAACTTGTGACTTGAGTGTTAACGGAAATAACCAACAATAGCGAGTAAACAAGTCAACAAAAACTATATAATAACGATAACCATCCAACGAAGTAACAGTAGGATCCCAAACATCCGCAAAAACATAATGTAATGGATGTAAAGCAACAAACGATGTCTCAGAAAAAGCTAAACGATGAGCCTTGCTCACACAACAAGATTCGCAGTGCATATCCTTCGCAGAGGATTTATTCGAAAGCGGTAAATGAAAAGCAGAAATAAGATTAGAACTTGTCTTGAAAGCAGGATGTCCAAATCGTGAATGCCAAGTTTGTGCAGTCGTCCGTACTCCTAGTGACGCGAACTTCTCCTCGGATTGCAAGTAGTATGAAGGCGGACGAATGTGATAAACTCCATTACTGCATATTCCCGTCGCCAGAGGGTCCCCCGTACACGTGTCCTTAACAATAAAACGATCAGGAAAAAATTCCAAAGAAACATTATTGTCGCGAGTAAATTGATGAACAGAAAGAAGATTCTGTTTGGACGACGGAACATATAACACTTTATTTAACCGAAACCGGCGATTCGGAAAATTAAGAAAAGAGGAACCCGTGTGGGTTATTTGCATACCAGTACCATCAGTTAATTGAACCTCGTCTGTGCCATCGTACTCCGAATGATATTGAAGGTTGTGCAAATCACTAGTGAGGTTGTGCGATGCTCCGGAATCAACAAGCCAGTTGTTCGGTTGTGGTTGACGAGGTTGAGATGGAGGAGTGCTGGCAGCATTGGCGGTGGGGTTCAAAGCATTGATGAGGCGATAGCACTTGATCGCCGTATGGCCCGGTTTATTACAATATTGGCAGATGACGGTGTCGCCAAAATTGAAGGAATTCTGAAAATTGCCATGGTTTTGACCGCGTCCACGACCCCTAAAGTTGTGGTTTCGACCACCACGGTTGGAGTTATAGCCTCCGCGACCACGATAAGCATTGGATCGACCGCCACGATAATTGTTAAAATTGGCCGAAGTGGTGGCATTAGCGGTAGCAACGAGTGTTTGATTTTCCAAATCAAAGCGACGCAAATACGCTTCATGATTGACAAGCGCACTATGAAGTTCCGCAAAGGACAACGATTGCTCACGGAGACGAATGGATGTGGCAACGTCGCGGTATTTCGACCCCAAACCATTAAGGACATAGAGAGTAATGTCATCCGGATGTATCGAACGATCGAGCATGGCGATTTCATCTACTTTCGCCTTGATTTCAGTCATGTACTCCGTGACAGAGCGAGAGCCAAGGGTGGTGGAGTTAAGTGCATCCTTGAGAGCTATGACGCGTGTGCGATCAGGGCGAGCAAAAGCGGACATTAAGAGGACCCATGCTTCAGAGGAATTCTTCGCTGAGTGGACCATAGGAACGAGTTCAGGGGACATAGAGCCAACGAGAGCGGCAAACAATAATTGATCCTGTTGATACCATAAAGGATATTCAGTCGAATCTTTTTCCGGAGGATTATCATGAATGTGATGTATGAGGTTGAGGCCATTTAGTTGGGCCACGACTTGTAGTCGCCAAGAGAGATAATTTTAGGTGGTGAGGCGTAAGGTAAAGTGATGATGGGCGGTGACCGGAATCAAAACCGGCGGAGTCGGTGGAGTGGGCAAGGGATTAGAGTCGGCGGTGGAATCGACGCCGGACATGGTGGAGCAGGATCGAGAAAAAAAATCGATTAGATATGGTAGGCTATCGTGATACCATGTAGATAGTAAAATTCTTTGTATATTGATTGCTCTGAATCGTTTCACATAAGGAGTAGAGTATATATTGACAAGCTAGACCTATAACTAAGGAAAGATATACAACAAAAGATAGAAACAAATCATGCGCATATGATATGGAAATATTCCTAATATCTCTAATAGAAACAAATCATGCGCCTATGGAAATATTCCTAATATCGCTAATAATTCCCACTTCATAGTGAGGAGATTTGTGCACTGGCCATCTAATATATATATATATATATATATATATATATATATATATATATATTGTTATGGATAAATTCCCCATTAAATGAATACATTTTACAACTATAATCTGATCCGGACCTTTTAATTTTCATGATTCATATTGAGCTTTAACGCTCATTTATTAACTGATTCACTTATATCTAATTAAATATTCTGTTTGATATTAATACAACTATTTTGTAATTAAAATGAAATCGACTATGTTTTGTTATTGATGGACAGGGTACCATGTGAATACAAAAACAAGAACTTGGCAATCCGCGTGGAGGAATCGACCCAGAAGCCACATTACTTGGCCATTAAAGTCTTATATCAAAGTGGTCAAACAGAAATAGTTTCAGTAGATGTGGCTCAGGTAAATTCAACATGACATCTAACGCTTCAACTTTAGCAAAATTCAAGAACAACAAATTATCTTTCACTAATTCATATGATGAAAACTACTCTCAATTGTAACTTTACGTGAATATTGTAGGTTGGATCACCAAATTGGGTATCCATGAGTCGGAACCACGGGGCTGTTTGGGACACTAGCCGGGTCCCAACCGGGGCACTGCAGTTCCGGTTTGTGGTTACTGCCGGGTATGACGGGAAATGGTACTGGGCCAAAAGCGTGCTTCCTGCTGATTGGAGTAATGGTTCGACGTATGACTCAGGCATCAAAATTACCGATATTGCTCAAGAGGGTTGTTCCCCATGTGATGATGGGAGCTGGAAAAAACACTCGAGTTAAGGACAGACTAAACTAGAATTTGATTAAAAAGTGACATTAGGAAAATAAGAAAGATAGATGTTAACTTACGGTTATAATGTAATACTCCAAAAATAATGTATTCGAGCTGTGGTTGTAAAATGCTAAACGCTTTTATCAAATATGCATCTTCTTTAGGCCAAATACCCATCAAACAGGGGAAGTCAACAAGCATTCAGCTGCTCTTTATTCATGGCAAACCACTTAGCTTTCATCTTGCCTTTCACTCTATCGAGGGAGAGACCAGCAATTTGGCCTATTCATGCGATATAAAAATGAAAAAGACTTTGCTTTTAAGCTTAAGATAATGTCCAGGAGAACGCCCTTAAGTACTAAGTAGCAGTGCCATTTTATTAATGATCTACGAAATATATGTATGAAGAGAGATATTGAGAGAGATCAAGAATTCTCACTATTTGTTAGATTCATGGCCCAATTCAATTCAGTGGGGTCTTTCTTTCACATTTTTTTCCACTAAGAACGTTTTCTAAAACTCTTTGACCCCCGCATTTTGAGTATCCTACTTTCACGCAATTCACAGGGTTCACTTGGAGTAGACTGAACCTTTGTTCGTAGTGGAGGGCGAACCCTTCCATGGAGACCTTAAAGTTTTCCACTAGAAACAAAGCGCATGAACAAGCCCTATTCTATTGACTTTTCGAACAGACCTCTAAAACTTAGTTGAGCACAAATTGCCTTTTCAAGCCCCGGCTCACTTATTTGCTGGTCACGACCTCTTTGTGGAGGAGCTAGTACTTCCTTTGGGACAGGATTCCAAAACTCTTTCATGAGAACTATATATATATATATATATATATATATATATCATGATGTTATCTACTTGCAGCTCATTAGATTATGCTCCTGTTCTATATTCTTTTATCCATTAAATTAGCAAAGTAATTCTTCGTGTTTAATTAATATAAAATGTTTGATTCTCTTGTTCTGCACCTATATGAAAATTTTACAATTCAACCTCGCAATAGCTCCATACCAAGAAGTACTTATTCATAAAACACAAACAAGTCATAAATCAAGAACAATTAAAATCTTAAACAATTTATTATATTCAGAGTTGAACTGTATCACATTATCTACACAACACACTGATCATATAAATTTAGAAACAAGAAACAATAAGATATTTGCACCACAAATAATTTAAAAAGTAGTTTCACATTGTCCCTCATGATTAAATTGTGTCATCTCAATACCTTCATTTATTATCTAGTGTCACTTTAATCCCTCGTATAGTTACCATAATTAGTTCTATTTCTACTTGAATTAAAGCGTGTGTATTATACTATTATTTGAGAAAGGACAAAGTTGTCAATTAATATAGTAAAATAAAACGAAAAACAATTTACCTTTTACTATAAAAAAAAAACAATAAATTGAAACAGCCCCATCTAGACTCGGTTGGAAAAAATAAATCTAATTGGTTGTAGAACATGAGTTATGAAGATTTTTCTCTTAGTTTTTCGAGAGCAAAGGTGTTTGTTAATAATTGCAGGGGGATATTTTTTTTTTTTGTTTTTTTTTTGAACAAAACAATAATATTTAATTAACGTAATACAACATTCTTAGTACAAGGGGTAGAGGACCCTAATAAACGAAAAACAACAGAAGATAAATCAAACAAGAGGAGTGGCTACATCCACGAAGGACAGGTATCCCATCTGGTGGAGGTGATAGCTGGTGTATCCCGGTTTGCAGCGCAATGAGACGAGCCAAGTTTGGCCAAATGGTCAGCGATTCGATTGATTTCCCGGTAGGAGAACTGTCCTCTGACTGATGTGAAGCTAGTCAAGCTCATCTGAATATCCCGAAGAAGACCCGCTAGGTGAGCCGGGTGGTCCTGAGTCCTGGTGAGACAGTCGAGCATGAACAATGAATCCGTGGCAACAATGAGGTGTGTGATCTTAAGAGTGTGAGCAATGACAAGTCCATCACGTAAGGCCCAAAATTCTGCTACATTATTTGTGGAAAGTCCTATGGACGCAGAAAATGCTACTCTAAACTTACCCTCATGGTCCCTTATAATACCCCCTATACCTGATGATCCTGGATTTCCTAGTGAGGAGCCATCGATATTAAGCTGCATGTAGCCTATGGGTGGTGGTGTCCACTGGAGAGGGAGAGAGGTGTGGAATGGGTGGGAAAGTGGCTCTTGGGAAGGTATTGGCAGAGGGTAGTTAAGAAGCTGGTAGTTGTAAAGAGTTTGGACGGTGGATAGGTTGAGACGTCCATTATTGAACACCAGGTCATTACGCACACGCCATAGGGCCCATGCCAGAATAATCCATTTATGCCTCAGGGTTGGGGAGAGTGTAGTAAAGTGGATGAGTGGGTGATTACCATTTAGAGATGGTAACGATGGTAGGATGCGGTGAACGATAGCAATGATGCGAGGACAGGAGAAGAAAAGGTGGTCGGCCGTTTCTGGTTCTATATGGCAGATTGGGCATAGAGGGTCTGGCACTCGGTGTTGAAAAAACAGGCGTTGCCTGGTGGGTAATTTTCCATGACTCAATAACCAGAAAAAAGATCGAATCCTAGGATTGACCCTAATTTTATCTATGGCTTCCCAGGGTAGAGGGGGGGTAGCGCTGCTAGTCTTAAGCTTAGAGAGCATGTGGTATGCACTGGCTATAGAGAATTTACCCTGTGGGGACCAAGCCCAAACGAATTGGTCTGGTTGGTCAGACAGCGGGAGTGGGGTACCAATGATGGTTAGGACTACGTGAGAGGGCAGAGAGTCGAGCACCGGTGTAAGATCCCAACAACGCGTGGTTTGATTGATGATTTGGTCCACTGTTAGGTTAATCAAATGACTCGGGATATTAGGTACAAAATCAGAGATTGTGAAATTTCCAAGCCACTTTGTGAACCAGAAGTTGAGGAAGTTACCACGTGAGATGTGCCATCTCAAGGATGAGGGTAAATGGTGGAGAATGGACACAATCGATTTCCAGCCCCAGCTGTGATGCATCCTGGCCTTACCCAATATGATATGTGAATTGGGGTAGTATATAGCTTTCATAACTTGTGCCCACAAAGAGTCTGGTTGGGTGAGTAGGCGCCAACCTAACTTAAGCAAGAATGCATCATTCATTTCTGGGAGACTGCGGATGCCGAGTCCTCCCAATTTAGGGGGTAAGCAAACAGTGGTCCAGTTGACTTTAGCTGGTGAGCGCGTGTCAGTTTTAGTATTCCAGATGAATTTCTGGGTTCGCGCTTCGAGTTTGGATAGGGTTGTGCGTGGAAGCTTGAAAATAGACATGGCATGGGATGGTATGGATGTGAGGGTAGATTTGGCAAGTGTTTTGCGGCCCGGGAAGGACAGAAGGCGATTGCACCATGTGTCTATACGTGCGGAAGCTCGCGTAATAAGGGGATCAAGATTATGGATTTTCGAGCGACCTGCCCAGACCGGAAGGCCTAGATACTTATCATCAGGTGCCATGGGTGCCAAATTAAGTTGTTGGGTCAACTCAGTTCGGCGGGTGGGTGTCACACTCGGTGCAAAGAGGACTTTAGACTTTGCCCAGTTGATGGTTTGTCCGGCAGCCGTGGCAAAGGTTTGTAAGTTGTGCGTGAGGGTTTGGACAGTTAGAGATGTGGTGTCACAGAAAAGGAAACAGTCATCGGCAAAGCTGAGGATAGGGATTTGTGGCCCGTGCTTGCTAGCTCATAAGGCAGCAAACTGGTTATTTTGAGTGGAGAGGGTGGTGAGGTGGATGAACATGTCCATGCACATAATAAAGAGGTAGGGTGACATGGGGTCCCCCTGTCGTAGGCCCCTCGTTGGTTGCCATGGATCGGATTGATGTCCGTTTACAGCCACTTTGAAGGAGACAGACGTAACACAACTCATCAGTAGTTGGACAAAGTGGGGTGGAAAGTGGAAGGCTTCCAGTGTTTTATGGAGAAAGTCCCAGCTCAGATTGTCATAGGCTTTTTCAATATCCAGTTTGATTGCCATATGTCCAGTTCGAGCTTTTCGTTTCGATTGCAGCGTGTGTAACAGTTCATGCGCCATCAGGATGTTGTCCGTGATCTGGCGACCCGGTACAAAGGCATTTTGGTAAGGGGAGATAAGATCATTAAGGAAAGGTCGGATGCGATTAACCAAAATTTTGGCAATGATCTTGTAGCTTACGTTACACAAGCTGATAGGGCGGTAATGGGTGACCTGTGTAGGATTGGTGCGTTTTGGGACAAGGATGATGGTGGTATCGTTGATATGAGGTTGGAGGGATTTATGAGTGAAGAACTCGTCAACGAAGCTTTTTACTGATGGGGCAATGTGACGCCAATATTTTTGGTAGAAATGAGCGTTTAAACCATCTGGGCCAGGGGCTTTCATAGGGCCAATGCCTTGAACATCCTGCCATATTTTGTTGAGCGATGGGATCGCGCAGAGGGTGGTATGGGCAGTAGTTGGGATAGAAGGAAGCGGGAAGGAGGTGAAGGGGAAGTTAGTTGATGATGTTGGTGGCGGTGGTGTTTGGAAATGGTGGGCAAAGGATTGAAGGATTTGTGGAGGGTCAGTGATCCAAACCATGTTCTGGTTTTGGATTCCTTGGATGGAGTTGTTGCGACGACGTTTACTAGCATAAGCATGGTAGAATTTGGTATTATTGTCGCCATCTTTAATCCACTGATTTTTTGCCCGTTGAGCCCAATAAGTTTGTTTTTGGTCAAGGAGGCGGTTTAGGTATGTTCTTAGGGATTGCTCTCTACTAAACGAAGCACGAGGTGCTTGTGGGTGGAGGGTGGATTGGGCGTCAGCGAGCAACCGTTGGGCTTGAGAAATTTGGTTATCGAGATTGCCAAAGCAATTCGATTTCCAGCGTCGGGCTACAGAGGAGAAATGAGCGCATTGGGCGGAGAACAAGGGATTAGCGTGGATGTCACGGAAGTATTGCCATGTTTCCGCCACTAGCTGTGGGAAGAAAGGGTGAGAATCCCAAGCAACTTCGTAGCGAAATGGCCGACGGGGTGGGTGGTACTGAGGATTAGTGGAAAGCAAGATAGGAGAGTGATCCGAAGAATGAGCAGCTAAGTGTGTGACTTGGGCCTGGGGGTAAACATTAAGCCAATGGGTGTTAGCAAAGAAACGGTCTAGGCGTTCACTGATAAAGTGTTCACCAAAACGACGGTTGTTCCATGTGAACGAATTTCCTACGTACCCTAGGTCATGTAAACCACAGCTATGCATGCAGTCATTAAATCTATTCATATTAGCCTGGGATTTAGGTAAACCTCCTAATTTCTCATCAGAAACAAGAATATTATTAAAGTCACCTAAAATGAGCCAGCCCGACGTGATGGACCTAGCCAAATGCGATAACTCGGACCATACCTGCATTTGCAATTGTTGCTGAGGTGGATTATACACTGTGAATAGAGTAAAAGCTTCCGTCGGCGGGATCGTGATTGCTTCCATATGTAAAGTCCGTGTTGATTCTTGTATGGGAGTGAGAGTAATTCGTTCTGCGTGCCAAAGTAGCCAGATGCCACCTGCAAAACCGATGGATGACACAATAGAGTATCCTGAGAAAGGTAATTGTCGAACAATTGAGATGGACCGTTCATAGTTGAGTCGTGTTTCGAGGATCGCTACAATCAATGGTTGCTGGCGATGTACAAGTTCACGTATCTCGGGCAGAAAGTCACGACGAGCTGCTCCCCTGCTATTCCATGCTAAAATGCGCATCATTGGAAACTGAGGTGTCGAAATAGGGGACTGTACTCCAGAGTAGTGAGTCAGAGCGGTTGTCGCGTGGTCGTTTTGGTGCCGTCGTAGTTGTGAGTGATGCCACCTGTCGTTTGCCGGTGTGTCGAGTCTGATGCGGTATTGTATGTCGCGTGAGGCGGGTGTCGGGGATGGCCTTTGTGAGAGAGTAATGACCATTCTGTGCGAAAACCTTAGGTGTTGGAAAAAGAGTGGTATCAGTTGTCTGGGTGAGATGATTAGGTCGTCCTGGTACGGGGGTAGGATTGGGATGCCTTGTTCTTGTTCTCTGGGAGTGGGAAGGCTGAATAGGCGGGGTGGGGCTGTGAGTGGGTGGAGGGGGTATGGGATTTGCTGCGAAGGTGAATACGGAATTTGAGAGCTCGGGTGACGGCTGTTCGGGAGCGATTGGGCAATCCCGTGGCGGATGGACATGGATAGCGGGTTGAGGGCTGGAGTCTGGTGTGCTGGCGGTGAAACCACCAGTGGTGGTGGCGGGGGGCGGCGGTATTGATGAGGAAGGAGAAAAGAGTCCCACGGGTTGGGACTGAGGATTGGCGGTTGGGGGGGATGGTGTGGGCGGGTTGGCGGGCGGCGGTTCGGGTCGTGGTTCGGCGACGGGGGGCGGGTTTGCGGCGCCATGGATCGAGTTTTTGCCGGTGGTAGTTGGCGGGTGGTTCGGGTTGAGGGGGTTTCGGGTTTTTTTGTGGGGGTAGGGATCCGGCATGTGGAGGGAATTTATGGGGATGTGGAGGTGATTGGGTGGCAGGAGAGGGGCGGTGGGTGGCGGCGTGCTTGGCGGGACGTGAGGGAAGGGGCGTGGGTTTGCAGCGGTGCAGGAGGCACCCGTGAGTGATGCAGGTGGGGAGGGATCGTGTGCAGTTGGTGCACGGTGCACCGGATCCGCGATTGGATGGGGTGTGGGTGGGTGATTGTGTGTGGGTGGGTGCACCATTGTATTGTGAGGTGCGGGTATTGGGCTTTTATTTTGGGCCGAGGGTGGTTGGGTTTGTGGGTGGGGCTTTGTATTTATATCAGTGGGCTTATAGGTTGGGGCAGGGGTTACGGGCCTTTTACTATTTGGGGTTGGGTTGATGGGCCTGTGCTGAGGTGGTTTTGGTGTAGGGGTTTGGCCTTGGGTGTGGTGAGTTGGTGTATTGGGTTGGGATGTAGGGGGACTCGGGTTTGGGCTTTAGGTAGGGTTTGTTTTGTTTTTAGTTTTTTGTTGCGCAGCCATGGCGTTTTCCGTTGTTGGCGACCGGCGGTTTGGCCGCCGAGTAATTATTTTCCAATCGTGATCCGGTCCGGGAGGAGTCGGCGATGCGGCGGTGGCGGAGGGGCGTGGGTTGTCCGGCGGCGGCGTTTGTTCGGCGTGTGTTTTGCACTCGTTTCTGAAGTGTCCGATGCAACCACATCGAAAACAAAATGCGTTTTTTAACTCATACACCACTTTTTGTGTGTATGTGCCGATCTGTAAAGACATTGGGAGGGGTTTGGAGGTGTCTATGTTAATACATAATCGTGCGTACCGTGCTCGGTCCAATCTTGTAGTATGAAGGTCGATTTTGATTGGGCGACCGAGTAGGGATCCAATTTTCCCAAGAGCAGTGTAGTCGTAGTACTCTACCAGAAGATCCGATAGTTGTACCCAAACGCAAAGTTCCGGCGGTGCCGCCATTGACGGGCTATAGTTCGGTTTCCATTGCGATATTGCGAGGTAGGAGTTGAACAAGAACCAAGGTCCACCCGCTAATGCCACAAAGTAATCGTCGGAAGTAGGAAAACGTGTGATGTAATGGCCCGAACCAAGATCCGTAACTTTGAGTTGCCCCGTGATGCGCCAAAGGCGTTGAAGATGAGTTGCAATATCTTTGATTGGTCGCGTGAGATCGGTTGTGTGAATAATAAGGGATTGGCGCCATGGTTTTCGAAGAGATGCGAGTTCGTTGGCTGAGAAGGGGTAGTTGGGATCGGATGTGGGTGTTTGTGTGTCGGTGTTTATGGTGGGCGCCGCATTTCGATTAGTAGATGCATCGAAACTTTCCAACCACGTGTTGAAGTAGGTGTGTGGGGTGGATTGGATAAGTTTCTGTTTATAGGTGGGGTTCGTGTTGTTGTCGGCTAGTGGTGGTTCAGGTAGGTGCGGGTGGTGACTGTCTTTGTCAAGAAGTGGGGGAGGTTGGGGCGGTGGTGGGTCTGCTTGGGTGTTCGCACAGGAGGAGGACATGTAAGAATCCTACATCTTTTGGCTTTTGGCAGGAATTCTTTCAATATATGGTCCATATATATATATGGAAGGTTAACCATTTAATTTGTACACAAGATTGATCAAGATCACACTCAATATTTGATGCCCAAATCAGTGAAATCACCTACCATATTATGAGATTGTGATTTCCTTCCATTGATGGTAATGGAGGCTATAAATACCACACAAATTCGAGGTCCCTAAGCACACCAAAAACATTCAGTAACTTACACCATCTAAGAGTATTAGGGAGTGCTTAGAAGAGCCGAGAATTCCATTCCGTCGCCGGAGCAAAACGTCGCCGGGAAAACGCAACAATGGCGGGAGGTAACCTTGATCTTTTCGCTTCCGCATTTATGTGTTCATATTGTTAAGAACACACTGAGACCATGTAAAATTAATTTACATTTGGTATCAGAGCAAGTTCTATACCTCTGCCTTGTTCATGGTGATTTGGGTTCTTAAAAAAAAAAAAAAATTTGGGTGATCATGATTTGATGTTATTTTGTAAAACTAAGATCATGAATGTTTCTGAAATCGTTTTTCTGTTAAGTCTGGGTTTTGAAATCATGGAAAACGATGAAGATTTAATGAAGAACTCGACTATTTTTGAAAAAGAAATAAGGTTTACGGGTACTGGTTCTCTTGGGGAAGAAGATGACCAAAAATTTATATCACTTTATTTTTGATTTATTTTGGTCTCTGACAAAACATAAAAGACTATGGAATCTTTTGAGTTGATAGGCACTATCAATATTTTATTACTATACAAAGTCAAAAGGATTCTAACATATATATTATTATATTGCAAAGTGTTTTTGTGCTGCACACTATACGTATGGAATTGTATTTGTGTAAGGATTGCAGAAGTTTTGAAAATGAGTTTATCACGTGTTTCATTAGTTATTTTGAAACACTTTGTAGTATAATATGTTTTAATTATTACACTAAATAGTGTGATTATTCTCTTTGTCATGGAATTGTAGTTCTGTTGCTTTATATGTATGTTTAAATTAGACATCATATTTATATGAAATATGTACGAACAGTATGCATGTATGTACTCGTTATTAGTGCAATTACCTCATTTATGCAAAGTTTAATTATATTGTGCTATCTTGATCATTTATTCAATAGATGTATGTTAATTTATAATTTACATGTATCATTTAGCAAGATAATGATTGGCACAATATATTCCTAAACTTGTTATACTGTTTGAACATTTATAGAGATGATAAAGGATAAATTTTATTGTTTGAGATTAAGTGATTTATATGATTTTTATTAGTTAAAGAGTAGCCACAGCATCAATAATTAATCAAGATCATATGCTTAAGGATTAAAATCACTTTAGTTGTAATTAATCATATAGAATATTATGAAATCTACCCACAGGAATTTTGTAATATTTGTATGTTTAATTAGGATAAAATATCAAATTATATTTCCTAATTAGCCCACAGGTATTAGGAAAAGGAACATTTTTTGATAGTTTTATCATGATAGCGTGAATTTAATTGAATTAGAACTTTAGCCCACATGCAAGTTTTATGTCTTTAAATTCACTAATTAGAAGCATGATTTACATTGGTAAAACATGACATAGCTGTTGGCTTTGAAACAATTTTTAATATGCATGTTTATTTTAATTTTATAAATTGCAGTTAATCAGCCTGTTGGTTTCTCTGATGTGAAATGTGATGTTCCTGAACTTAAGGGTGACAATTTTAAGGTCTGGAAGGAGAGAGTTCTCCTTCACCTGGGATGGATGGACATTGACTATGCTATAAGAAAGCCTGAACCACCTGCAATAACTGATAAGAGTACCCCAGATGAGGTTGATCTTTATGAAAAATGGGAGCGATCTAATCGTCTCTGCGTCATGTTCATAAAGACTAAGGTATCTGCTGGGATTAGGGGTTCTATTGAACAATATGACAAAGTCCGTCTTTTATTGAAGGCTATAGACGAACAATTTGTCACTTCAGATAAGGCTTTGGCAAGTACACTTATCATGCAGTTCTCATCCATGAAGCTTACCAGGATAGGAGGCGTGCGTGATCATATCATGCGCATGAGGGATGTTGCGGCTCAACTAAAAGCATTAGAAGTTGACATGTCGGAAACCTTTCTGGTTCACTTCATTTTGTGCACTCTGCCCCAGCAGTATGGCCCATTTAAGATCTCCTATAACACACATAAGGATAAATGGTCAATCAATGAACTCTTGACCATGTGTGTACAAGAAGAGGGACGACTGACTATGGAAGAGGGTGAGAAAGTGAATTTGACCTTTTCTAATCTGAGCGTTTCTGAGAAGAAAAAGAAAGATCGCACTAAAGAGAAGGGCAAGATTCCTGTCAAAGCGGACATTAAGAAAGAGACAAAGTGTTTCTTCTGTAAGAAGAAAGGACACATGAAGAAAGAATGCTCTAAGTTCAAAGCTTGGTTTGACAAGAAAGGTACTCAACTTTCGTTTGTATGTTATGAATCAAATCTAACTGATGTTGGTAATAACACTTGGTGGATTGACTCTGGTTCTACAATCCATGTTACAAATACCTTGCAGGGTATGCAAAACCTTCGGAAGCCAGTGGGAAATGAGCAATATATCCATTCGGGAGGAAGGATGAGCTCGCGTGTGGAGGCTATTGGTTCTTGCAGTTTAGTTTTAAGCAATGGTTTTATTTTAAATTTAGAAAAGACCTTTTATGTTCCTAGTTTTTCTAGGAATTTAATTTCTATTTCAAGACTTGTGCCATTTGGTTTTGGCTTTAATTTTTCGGATAATGGTTTTACATTATATAATAAATCCGAAGTTCTTGGTTATGGTACATTGTTTGATGGTCTTTATCCAATTGCATTGCAAAATGATATTGCTTATAACTCTATGAATGTAACTACTGGGGTAAAACGTTGTGTTATGAATGAAAATTCCTCCTTATTATGGCACCGGAGATTAGGACATATCTCCATTTTAAGAATTAAAAGGTTGGTAAAAGAAGGAGTACTTAGTGCTCTAGACTTTTCTGACTTTGAAACTTGTTTGGATTGCATTAAGGGAAAGCAAACCAATAAGTCTAAAAAGGGTGCAAAAAGGAGCACTGATTTGTTAGAAATCATACATACAGATATTTGTTGTCCTGACATGGATGCAAGTAGTCCAAAATACTTTATCACCTTCATAGATGATTTTTCACGATACATGTATCTCTATTTACTTCGTTCTAAGGACGAAGCTTTGGATGCCTTTAAAGTTTTCAAGGCTGAAGTAGAGAAACAATTTGATAAACAAATTAAAATAGTGAGATCAGATAGAGGTGGAGAGTACTATGGTAGATACACTGAGAATGGACAAGCACCTGGACCATTTGCGAAGTTTCTTCAAGAGCATGGGATTGTTGCCCAATACACTATGCCTGGTTCTCCAGACCAGAACGGTGTTGCAGAAAGAAGAAACCGAACTTTAATGGACATGGTAAGAAGTATGAGGAGTAATAGAAAACTTCCTCAATTCTTATGGACTGAATCACTAAAGACGGCTGTGTATATATTAAACCGAGTTCCAACCAAGGCTGTTTCAAAGACGCCTTTTGAGTTAATCAAAGGTTGGAAACCCAGTTTGCGACATATACGCGTTTGGGGATGCCCGTCTGAAGTAAGAATTTATAATCCACAAGAAAAGAAGCTAGACCCTAGAACTATCAGCGGGTATTTCATTGGATATGCCGAAAACTCTAAGGGTTATAGGTTCTATTGTCCGTCTCACAGTACTAGGATTGTGGAATCAAGAAATGCAAAATTTCTTGAAGATGACTTGATTAGTGGGAGTGACCAACTGCAGGACTTAGTTTCTGAAGTAGATCACTATAAAGATCAACCTTCTAGTTCAAGTGATAGACTGATTATCACACACACGCCTCAAGTTGAAACGGGTGTGAGACAACCAGTCGTTGAAGTTCCACAAGTTAATGATGCTGATTTATTAGATCAAGTTGTTAATCAAGACAATGCTGAACAACCAATTGAGCAACCGGTTGAAGAACAAGTACCTCAAGAAAATGATGAAGCAACATTAAGAAGGTCTACTAGAGTTAGAAAATCAGCAATTCCTAGTGATTATGAAGTGTATTTGCAAGAATTAGACTGCAATATTGGAGTCGAAAATGATCCTGAAACGTTTTCACAAGCTATAAGTTCTAAGGAATCAAACTTATGGCACAATGCTATGACTGAAGAGATGAACTCTATGGCGTCTAATCGAGTTTGGGATCTTGTCGAGTTGCCTGATGGTGTAAAAACCATTGGATGCAAGTGGGTCTTCAAAACAAAGAAAGATTCACAAGGCAACATCGAAAGATATAAGGCTAGACTTGTGGCCAAAGGGTTTACCCAAAGAGAAGGAATCGACTACACGGAGACTTTTTCTCCTGTTTCAAAGAAAGATTCTCTTCGAATTATAATGGCATTAGTAGCTTATTTTGACTTTGAGCTACATCAAATGGATGTGAAAACGACATTCCTTAATGGAAATTTAGAGGAAAATGTTTACATGAAACAACCTGAAGGATTTTCCTCTAGTGATGGTGAGCATTTAGTTTGCAAGCTCAATAAATCCATTTATGGTTTAAAACAAGCCTCTCGCCAATGGTATTTAAAATTTCATGAGGTCATCACTTCTTTTGGTTTTGAAGAAAACCTTATGGATCAATGTATATACCAAAAGGTTAGTGGGAGTAAGATTTGTTTCCTTGTTTTATATGTGGATGATATTCTGCTAGCAACTAATGATAATGGTCTACTATATGAGGTGAAACAATTTCTCTCGAAAAACTTTGATATGAAAGATATGGGTGAGGCATCTTATGTCATTGGCATTAAGATCCATAGAGAAAGAACACGAGGCATTTTGGGTTTGTCTCAAGAAACCTATATCAACAAAGTTTTAGAAAGATTTCGAATGAAAGATTGTTCACCGAGTATAGCACCAATTGTGAAGGGTGATAAGTTTAGTTTGGACCAATGTCCAAAGAATGACCTTGAAAGGGAACAAATGAAGAATATTCCATATGCTTCTGCTGTAGGAAGCCTTATGTATGCTCAGGTTTGTACTAGACCTGACATTGCATATGTTGTTGGAGTATTGGGTAGATATCAGAGTAACCCAGGCGTTGACCACTGGAAAGCTGCAAAGAAGGTGATGAGGTACCTTCAAGGAACAAAGAACTACATGCTTATGTATAGACGGACCGATGAATTGGAGGTGAATGGCTACTCTGACGCTGACTTCGCTGGCTGCATAGATTCAAGAAAATCCACTTCAGGATATGTCTTTATGCTAGCTGGTGGAGCCGTGTCTTGGAGAAGCACGAAGCAGACTTTGACTGCTACTTCCACTATGGAGGTTGAGTTCGTATCTTGTTTTGAGGCTACATCTCATGGTGTATGGTTGAAGAGTTTCATATCTGGGCTTAGAGTCGTCGACTCTATTTCTAGGCCACTGAAGTTGTACTGTGATAACTCTGCTGCTGTTTTTATGGCTAAGAATAACAAAAGTGGAAGTCGAAGCAAGCATATCGACATCAAGTATCTAGCCATAAGAGAACGTGTTAAAGATGAAAAAGTGGTCATCAAACACATTAGCACTGAGTTGATGATTGCTGATCCCTTGACTAAAGGCATGCCACCAAAGAAATACAAGGATCACATTGAGAGAATGGGACTTGGTCCCACAATGTAATTTTTTATTGTATGGTACATTCATTTTCAATAAAACTCTTATTTATTTGATATTTCTCATATAGTTGTGCACATTTAATTTTTATCGAGAAATATCATTTTGTATGGACCTGAAATAAACATATGGTTTATTTCATTAAGAACTAATGGGTTATTTTGAGAGACTTGGTATATTGTAATACATGGAAGATAATACTCGCTAAAAGAGGACTTATCGCTATGATTCATATATTTTGTTTCTTTCATGGTGAGTGTTGAGATATATGGACCAAGTGGGAGAATGTAAGAATCCTACATCTTTTGGCTTTTGGCAGGAATTCTTTCAATATATGGTCCATATATATATATGGAAGGTTAACCATTTAATTTGTACACAAGATTGATCAAGATCACACTCAATATTTGATGCCCAAATCAGTGAAATCACCTACCATATTATGAGATTGTGATTTCCTTCCATTGATGGTAATGGAGGCTATAAATACCACCCAAATTCGAGGTCCCTAAGCACACCAAAAACATTCAGTAACTTACACTATCTAAGAGTATTAGGGAGTGCTTAGAAGAGCCGAGAATTCCATTCCGTCGCCGGAGCAAAACGTCGCCGGGAAAACGCAACAATGGCGGGAGGTAACCTTGATCTTTTCGCTTCGCATTTATGTGTTCATATTGTTAAGAACACACTGAGACCATGTAAAATTAATTTACAGGACATTGTTTTATTTTTTGTTATGTTAGCTTAGAAATGTACGTATATGCGAGACATGGTTCTTTTCTTTTTTTTTTTTTGGGTGGGGCCGGGGTGGCATCTAAAAACTCTCTTTGTCAGTAAAGAGCCGATAAAATTATATTATGAATTTTATATTTGTTTTTCTACAAATTTTATTCATATTGCTTTTCTTAACTAATTTATTTTGAATGAGTTTGTATGCACATTCTAATATTAAGGTAATCGTTAAAAAAGGTTTGCTAATAGTAATAAACTCTTATTATTATCTCCACTGTATATCAGTGCTTGAAGCGAGAGAAATATTTTGTGCTTTGTTTTTAAAAGATTGGCAACGTTGTCCTTTCATGCCACCTTTAACTTATTACATATATCAGGTATACCCCTATTGTAGAAAGGGCAATTTGGTCCAACACTTATTTTGAGGTCAGCATAAAAATTGCTAAAGAGAAAAATTGGAAGTTCCTTATAATTTTATGGTAACATCGCAAATTCCATCCATATTTTTAACAGTTGGACTTAATTGTAAGATTTTTGCATATTTTAGGGGATGTGCTTGTAATTTTCCAGAACACAGGGGAGATTCCTATAGGTACACCAAACCTCAGGAGGTGTTGCTGTAATTATCCCTTTATCTTATTTAGTACTCTCCTGATCTTTATGTCAGTTAGCACATGCTAAATTGATTTGCAGTTATACACAATAAATGGGGCAATTAAACGTGTTCATTAAAGGGTCATACATCACATGTCATAGTACAATACAATTCGTGATCAATTTCAAATGCTAACGATTCCAGAGATGTTGATTTTTGTCGAGCAAAATCCATTAAAAAAATAACATTAAGATTAATTGTACTGTAATGCTTGATGAATGATGACAGATATGCACTTCACAAAGTAACAAGTTTAATAACAATTGCATATGATAAAAGAAGATATATTGAAATATAATGTTATGTAGTGGTTGTGTTATGCTTATCTTTTATTATATTTAATTTTGATTATTCTATTTTTATTAAGAGCTTAATATAAATAGCAGTTAATTATGGTGGATCCTTAAAATCAGCTACCTAAACCCATAATTTACTTGCATAACTTTGTCCTAGTATCTTGTTATATATGAATAACTTAGTTATATATGGTTGTATGACATGAGAAATTGATCACAAAATTTTAGAGTTCTCCAAAGAAAAGGATATCTTAGGCTCTTAGCTCCCCATATATGTTCACTCAAGCTGCTGGACAACCAAAATACTTCTTTTGTGTGCGGAAGAAATGAATCATCCTTTAAATCATATTTCAGGATCAATAAGAATGTAATGATGTTTGTTCTTCATAGTTTAAACAAACTGACTTTTAACTAATTTGAATTAGAGCTTATACAAAAAGCTGCATTTTTTATATCTTATTATTTTAAGGTACACTATACTCCCTTATTAACTTTATTAGAAAAGTAGCAAAAGCGTCTTGCAAGTCCCTATTTTTTGATCTAAAATTACGGAAAACCCCAGATAAACATATCTAGTAGACTTAATATATGAGGAATTGTGCTATTATTTTCTTACAACATATGGCCATAATCTATGTAATAAGAAAGAGTCCCAGCCTTGAGCGACTATATATAGATACTTTATCATAGGGAGCTGATATATTCAAAACAAAATTCATAAATCCAGAGCAATTTGTGTATTGTTTACTAATTTACCCTTCTCAATCAACAAATTAATTCACCTTCCATTTTTTATTCATAAATATCTCTCACCCAAAAAATAGCAGTCCTCTCACTATTAATGGTGATTGAGATTTACTTTCTTATGTGTGAAAAAAACAAATTACAGTTTATGAGCTTCTCTTGATTTTATTAATTTATATTTATTTTAATCATCTTCTCGGATTATTTTTCTGTACAGCCTAACACATTTATCAGCAGACTTTTTTGGCTATTTTTTCAGCCAAATTAAACTTATTGAATTTCATTAACATACATCTGTTTATTGAAATCTTGAAGAATAAATTTTTCTTTTTAGTGAAATTTGAGTGTGTGAAAGAGAAGTACCTAATTAGTTTAATGAAGTGGCATAATGTTTTGACTTTTGAAAGCCATGGGTGTAGAGATATCGAAAAAAGTCGGTTCTTCTTCTTTGCCATTTCATAAACTTGAGTAACATCTTTTGTGTACCGGAGAATTAGTGTTATTCACTATTATGAAATTGTTGTCTGTAACATTCATCACATTTGCTTACACTGAACATTACAGAATCAAGTAATCTAATCTTAATAGTTTATCCACTTTTTCTCTCCGCTTTTTGATTGAAATTTGTACTTAAAAAAAATTCAAATAATATACACGATAGCATTAATAGGACTGGGCAACATATATATGAAATTTGATTCATATAGAGATTTTTTTTTTAAAAAAAAAAAGAAGAAGAAGAAGAAGCAGCTAACTCGAGGATTAAAAAAATTAGTTAACGAAATGCTTAGAATAGGAAAGACAATCTTTCCACGTTATAAATAGGAAATTAAACAGTTTTGTTAAGTTTTCCAAGATTTAGTTATTAAGATGAAATTAGATAATTAATGTACGGAGGGTATATTAGACAATAATAAGTTTTTGGCTCTTTATTTAGGGATTTTGCTCTGTCTATATCATTTGTCTTTATCGTATATATAGAAACACATGGGTATATTAATTATTGAGATAATTGCAAAAACTACCCATGCATGTGTTGTTACTAATTGGCAAATAATCCCTCGTGTACTTTTCTTTTAGCAAGAACCCCTTGTGATATTAAAGACATAGCAATCCACTTATTTAATCAACATTTACTGAAGTCTGAAACTAATAATAAAATCTGATTTTATTGAATTACTTGATGCATAGAGAACTAATGTTATCCAATTTAATTTTATGTATATGTTTTCAATCAAATATCCTGCGAGAAACATTAATTCCTGGATATGTGGAAACAACGATACTGTATCGATTTTTTTTTTTTTTTTGGTTATATTTTTAAATAATTCGAAAAATTGCAATAGATTATAATAAAGCTTATAGTATTTATCTAAATAACAACATGGTTCTTATAAAATTCTAATGCATAAAGAGACCATTAGCTGCCGGTATAGTCATTTGATCAAAATATGATGGCTGTTATAAATAATTAAATATATTATAATTTAGCCATCCAATTTGGAATGGATAATTGAAGAGCACATGATTTGTCCAACTAGTTGTATAATTGTCTTGGAAAATAATTCATCCATTTAATGTGATGGAGAATTTGTAATATTATAATTGTATAATTTTCTTATAAATAGGTGTTCAATTCATTTGTAAATTACACTTGAAAATATATTGAAGAAGCAAATATTTCTCTCACTTTGTATCATTCTCTCAAATTAAGTTGAGTTTATTTCAGCTTTAATCGCATTATTTACGACACGTTATCAGCACGATCACTCTCGATCGAGCCAAGCCTACGCAAGTACGTTTCTAAACTTTTCTATGTTTTAAATTTTTATATCTATATATTTTATCTATCATTATTATTATGGACAAGGCGGCTATGCCGCCTATCTATAATTTTATGATTAGATGAATGAATTGCTTAATATTTATTATTGTCTAACACTAATTCTAATTATTCGTTGATGCTTGCGTAAATTTAATACCAAGCTAAAAACGATTACTAACATCTAACTCGGAAGGTTTTACCTCCTACTTTATGTTATCATTCCATAAGCCCACGAAAGTTTTTACTTTCTATTGTGGCGGAAATTATTTATTGTTATTTTACTTATTGTTACTAACACATTACTAACATCTAACTCGGAAAGTTTTACCTCCTACTTTATGTTATCATTCCGTAAGCCCATGAAAGTTTTTACTTTGTAATGTGGCGGAAATTATTTATTGTTAATCTACTTGTTATTCCGTATGCCCATAAATGTTTCTATGTGGCGGAAATTAAATTGTGCCTTTAATTATGATAATTAACTTATCTGTGATTATGTGATTAATTATTAAAATTATTTTACAGTTTCTATGTGGCAGAAATTAAATTGTGCCTTTAATTATTATAATTAACTTATCTCTGATTATGTGATTAATTAATATATTACCGTTTATCATGCTAATTAAATAAATAAAAATAAAAATAATATTCCAACGGCTATGTAACGGATCTATAACGGGTATAATCACACATTTTACTCTATAAATATACAAATTTCATAACACAAATTTCACAACTAAAATTCGTCATATTTCTCTTTTCAGAAAAGATGGTTTCTTCCAAAATAATCATACTTTTAGCAGTTATTTTAGTGATCATTGCCATGCTGATGGTTGAAGAAATTCCATAGTACTTCACTCTTGCGTATGCTTTGTTTGCATTGAGAATGGTTTTTGTTCTTTTTGAGCTTCCTTGATAATTGTATTTTATGTTTTGCAGTATGTTATTTCGTATTCAATAAAATGTTTTAATTCTAATAATGTTTATCATATTTGTTATAGAATGCAAATGAATAATGTTACAAAAGTAGAAACTACCGTACTCGATGTAAGAGGAAAGAATTATATGCTATGGGAATCAAATCTGACATTGCACCTCACTGCAAAAGGCCTCTTTGAAACCACAAACGCAGAAAATGAAGCCACACCTCAACAAAAATGTGAAGCTCTACTATTTCTGCGTAAACATTTAGATCAATTGCTACAACAAGAATATCTCAGTATCCTTGATCCATCTGTGTTATGGACAAATCTTACAGAAAGGTTTAGCCATCAAAGGGAGACTGAACTCCCTCAGGCTATCTACAAATGACAAAATCTGAGGTTTCAGGATTTTAAAACAGTTAATGATTATTCTTCTGAAATCTTCGGTATTCGTACCCAATTAGCATATTGTGGAAGGCCAATTAATGAGGAGAAAATGATAGAAAAAACTCTTTCTACCTTCCATATTAACCATGTTGTTCTTCAACAACAATACAGAATGCTGAATTTCAAAAAATATCAAGATTTGCAAAGAGTTTTATTAATGGCAGAAAATAACCATGAACTTTTAAAGAAAAATCATGAGTCTCGTCCTACAGGCTCGCAGGCATTACATGAAGCAAATGCCATTAATTATTCAAAATCTCGTGGACAGAGAAATAACGATAATCGTGGTCATGGTCGTGGTCAAGGTCAAGGTAGAGGTGGTTACAACTATAGAGGAGGTCGTGGTTTCAACGGAGGTCGTGGTTTCAGAGGTGGTAGAGGAAATAGAGGTGGTCGTGGCCGTGGTCGAGGCGGTTATAGCAAATCCTCCGCAGAACAATGAAATTGATAAGAAAAATGTGTTCATAGACAAACTAAAGGAAAATGTTTTAAATGTGGTAAAAAGGAACATTGGGCTGATAAATGTAAATCATCAGAGTATGCGTGTAACCTTTACCAAGAAAGTAAGAAAGGCAAAGAAAAGGAAGCTAACTTTAATGAACAAAACTCCGATGATTCTACTTATATGGAGGCAGCTGATTTTACTAACGATTATGGCGTTCCTCGTGCCTGATTTATGTGTGTTTTAATGTGTTTGAAGTGTTTTCATGTATTTCGTGTGTTTTCATGTATTTGGATTGTTTTCATGTATTTTAAGTTTTCATGTTTATCTGAATAAAATGCATTCCTTTTCAATATTTGCTCTGTTTAATATTATATTTTGTTTAACTCTGTTTGTTTGAAATGAAGTACAGCATGAAGCATATGGGTGATTTTTGCATACCTGACAGCGGTACAACTCATACAATTCTTATAAGTAAGAAATATTTTATAAATTTAAAACCAACAAAGGCAAAAATCAATACAATATCAGGTCCAACTGATTTGATAGAAGGAATTGGTAAAGCCCGATTCAATTTAACAAATGGAACAAATTTTCTCATAAATGATGCCTTATTTGCTCCAAAATTCAGAAGAAATTTATTATGTTTTAATGATATATATCGTCATGGATTTGATACTGAATCAATGACAGTGAAAAACAAAAAATATCTTTATATTACCAATTATATATCAGGAAAGAAACATATATTGGAAAAACTACCAAAACTTTCTTCAGGATTGCATGATACACATATAAATGCAATTGAATCAAATATGGTGGTTAAAGAAAATCCTGAATTATTAACTCTTTGGCATGATCGTCTTGCTCATCCTGGTTTAACAATGATGCGAAGAATAATTGAAACAACACATGGACATTCTTTAAAAGAATTTAAGATCCCACAAAATATCAGTCCATGTGAAGCATGTTCTTTGGGAAAATTAATCATAAAGCCATCACTAGCTAAAATTAAGACAGAACTACCCACCTTTCTTGAACGAATTCAAGGTGATATATGTGGACCAATTCAGCCATCATGTGGACCATTTTTATATTTTATGGTCTTGATTGATGCATCGAGTCGATGGTCACATGTTTGTCTATTATCTACTCGCAATATGGCATTTGCGAGATTATTAGCTCAAATTATCAAATTAAGAGCACAATTTCCTGATTATACAATCAAGAAAATTAGACTTGATAATGCTGGTGAATTTACATCCCAAACTTTTAATGATTATTGCATGTCAACTGGAATTACAGTTGAACATAGTGTTGCACATGTACATACACAAAATGGTTTAGCTGAATCGTTGATTAAACGTCTTCAGCTAATTGCTAGACCATTAATAATGAAGGCAAAATTACCAACTACTATATGGGGTCATGCCATTTTACATGCTGCATCACTAATTCGCATTAGACCAAGTTCTTATCATGAATATTCCCCATTCCAAGTTCTTATCATGAATATTCCCCATTACAACGTGCTTTTGGTAATGAACCAAATGTTTTCCATATAAAAAATTTTGGTTGTGCGGTTTATGTACCGATTGCACCACCACAACGAACAAAAATGGGACATCAACGAAGGTTGGGAATATATGTTGGATATGACTCACTATCAATAATTCGATATCTTGAACCTCGAACAGGTGATGTCTTTACGGCACGATTTGCCGATTGTCATTTTAATGAACAAATCTTTCCCCCCTTAGGGGGAGAAAAGAAACAATTCGAAAAAGAATTATCATGGTATACTCCACATCTATCGAACTATGATATTATATCAAAACAATGTGATTTTGAAGTAAAGAAAATTCTACATTTACAAGATATTGCAAATCAACTACCTGATGCATTCACCGACACAAAAAGGGTGACAAAATCACAAATACCAGCTGCAAATGCTCCCGCTCGAATTAAAATTCCAAAAGAAATATCCAACAATGATAACACTAACATATTCAAAAAGCGTGGTCGCCCTACAGGTGCAAAAGATAAAAATCCTCGAAAAAGAAATGGCGCAGAAAAAATCAATAACCCCATCGAGGAATCTACTCCTGATAAAACAGAAAATGAGACAATTCAAGAGCCTGATGAATCAATTTCTAAAGATACAGAAAATATTGAAGTCTCTATTAATTATGTCAATTCATGAGTAATATGGGATCAAAACAAGACAGAAAATATAAATGAAATATTTTCATATTCAGTCGCTTGTGACATTATGAATGAAAATGATGATCCCGAACCGAAATCTGTAAGTGAATGTCAAAACAGGGATGATTGGATCAAATGGAGAGATGCTATGCAAACTGAATTAAATTCGCTTAATAAGCGAAATGTATTTGGACCTATTGGTCTCACACCTGAAAATGTGAAACCTATAGGATATAAATGGGTCTTTATTCGGAAACGAAATGAGAAAAATGAAATTGTAAGATACAAAGCTCGCCTTGTTGCACAAGGTTTTTATCAAAGACCTGGAATCGATTATGAAGAAACATATTCACCAGTAATGGATGCAATTACATTTCGATTCTTAATCAGCCTTGCAGTTTATGAAAATTTAAAAATGCATCTCATGGATGTTGTTACAGCTTATCTTTATGGATCACTTGATAGTGACATTTATATGAAAATTCCTGAATGATTTAAAATGCCTGAATCAACAAGTTCTAAACCCAAAAAAATGTATTCAATTAAATTGTAAAAATCATTATATGGGTTAAAACAATCAGGACGCATGTGGTACAATCGCTTAAGCGAATATTTGTTGAAAAGGGGATATATTAATAATCATTTATGTCCATGTGTTTTTATTGAGAAAACAACATCCGATTTTGCAATCATTGCGGTTTATGTAGATGATTTAAATATCATCGGTACTGAAAACGAAATTCAAGAAACGATGAATTATTTAAAGAATGAATTTGAAATGAAAGATCTTGGTAGAACTAAATATTGTCTTGGTTTACAAATTGAGCATACTAAAAATGGAATATTAGTTCATCAATCCAATTATACGACAAAGATCTTGAAACGCTTTAACATGGATAAAGCAAATTCTTTGAATAACCCAGTGATTTGCAGGTCACTAAATGTTGACAAAGATCCATTTCGTCCTAGTGAAGAAAATGAAGAAATTCTCGGTCCTGAAGTTCCATATTTAAGTGCTATTGGTGCTCTGATGTATCTTGCAAATTGTACTAGACCTGATATAGCATTCACTGTGAATTACTTGCCAGGTTTAGCTCATCCCCCACGAAGAGGCATTGGAATGGAATTAAACATTTATTTCGTTATCTTCGAGGAACTAATGATCTTGGTTTATTTTATCCTAAAAATGCAAAACAAGAATTGGTTGGTTATGCAGATGCAGGTTATCTTTCAGATCCGCATAAAGCCAGATCTCAAACAGGATATGCATTCACATATGGAGGTACTGCTATTTCATGGCGTTCACAGAAACAGACACTGGTTGCCACATCTTCAAATCATGCTGAAATTATCGCACTTCATGAAGCAAGCAGAGAATGTGTATGGTTACGATCAATTACACGTCATATCAAAGCAACATCTGGTTTAACAATTGAGAAAGGTCCAACAATATTATACGAAGACAATTCTGCATGTGTTACTCAGATGAAAGAAGGCTACGTCAAAAGTGACAGGACAAAACATATACCACCAAAGTTCTTCTCATTCACTCAGGAACTTGAAAAGAACAAAGATATTGATATTCAATATGTTCGATCATGTGACAACAAGGCATATCTTTTTACAAAAGCTCTACCTACAACAACTTTCAGAAAACATGTTCATAGTATCGGAATGCGACGATTGCAAGATTTATAAAGAAGGACCACCTATGTCTACCTGAGGGGGAGCACACACAGTTGTACTCTTTTCCTTACTAAGGTTTTTATCCCACATGGTTTTTCCTAGTAAGGTTTTTAACGAGGCAGCAAGGAACGTGTGTGCAAGGCTGATGTACTCTTTTCCCTTCACTATGGATTTTATCCCAATGGGTTTTTCCTAGTAAAGTTTTAACGAGGCATCACAAAAGTTTGGACGGCTAAAGGGGGAGTGTTATAAATAATTAAATATATTATAATTTAGCCATCCAACTTGGAATGGATAATTAAGAGCACATGATTTGTCCAACTAGTTGTATAATTGTCTTGGAAAATAATTCATCCCCATTTAATGTGATGGAGAATTTGTAATATTATAATTGTATAATTTTCCTATAAATAGGTGTTCAATTCATTTGTAAATTACACTTGAAAATATATTGAAGAAGCAAATATTTCTCTCACTTTGTATCATTCTCTCAAAATTAAGTTGAGTTTATTTTAGCTTTAATTGCATTATTTATGACAATGGCAATGGTTTTTGTGCTAATTTTCTATTTTGACGGGGGGTTTGCTAAAAAGAAATAGCACCGAAGGGTTATTTCCACTTAAGAATAACACGGGGTAGTTTTTGCAATTACGTCTATATTTATAATAAGGTAAAGAAAAAAAAAAGTTATCAGATAACTCCCTTATTAACTTATTAGAAAGTAGCATAGCATCTCCTCCCTATATTTTGATCTATAATGAAAAAAATACCCCCTATGAAATATATCTAGCAGACATCATATGAGGCATTTTGCTATTACTTTGTTATAACATACGGGGTATAATCGTCTTACCATATAAATTGGCAACCCTACACATTTTATAATATATTAATAATAACCGAGTGGGGCTATAAATTAATGGAACAAAACTCAAAATGACTTTTGAAACTCAATGATGAATAGATAACCTATCCATTGTATTGAAGTAGATAAACATGAACTAAATATATATTGTCCAAACAATTAGCCACACAAATTAAGATAGAGAACGAAAAAGGGTTGCAAAGAAGTCGGTGCGTGCGTCCACAGTACATAGAGTCCAGTGCGCGTAGTGGCAGTAGTCATCATATTCTCATATATATTGCGTTCATACATCGTTTTATCATATGTTTTTGCTGTAATGCCGCGTTTACGCAATTGCCTGTCTCTTTCTTTCTATTTCTAACACCAAGATTTGCTATTATGTTTATAATATTGTCCGAACTGTACTCCATCCACCTCACCCTGTCTTCTTCCTCCACTCCACTAACGTACTATATATACACTTGATACATATCACATCAATTAACCATTCTCAACAAATAACACACACATAGAGAGAGCTAAACATATAATGGCAACCCATGTTGTGATTTTTCTTTCTTTGGTGACTCTCCTTGTTGCCTCTGCTGCCTCTAACTCTTGTACTCGTTGCATTCACCAATCAAAAGCTGCCTTCTTTTCCAAAGCTGAGGCTCTCCAATGTAAGCATCAACATTTTTTTGAATTTTTCTAGTTTCTTTTTTCTTATTATTTGGTAGTGGAAAATGAATGAAATGAAATGCAGTTGGAGCATGCGGGTATGGTAATCTAGCTATGGGATTCAACAATGGTCGTCTTGCCGCGGCGACACCTTCGATTTACAACAAGGGAGCAGGCTGTGGTGCTTGTTTTCAGGTAAATTATTTATGTATACATATGTTCCTATTAAGAAGAAATGTTGTTTAAATTGTTGTGTTTAATGTTGCAGATATGGTGCAAGAACAAAGGGATTTGTAGTAATGAAGGGACTGTGGTATTTGTAAGTGACTTGCATGATAATAAAGAAAACAAGACGGATTTTGTGTTGAGTAGCAGAGCTTTTATGGCCATGGCTAAAAAAGGAAAAGGCCAGGATGTAATGAAACTTGGGATTGCTGATGTCGAATACAAAAGGTTAGTAATTATTAGTACGTATATACATCTGCACATGAAGTTCAATTCCAATTGAGTAATTACCTGCAGCAATGCTCTATATCAATTTCTAATTTTTGTATCAACTTGAATTGGTTAGATTAATTTTACCATATATAGTATAGAATTAAATCGACAGAGCAAACGAACTCGTGGTAGTGTGTGTTTGGTCTGTCAATCTTTAGTTTGAGAAAGATATACAATGATAGAATTTGAAGCCCATTTATTTCTCTCCTTAAAAGGCTCCCTCACGTGTGGGCCGGTATTAACTTCGGTCCCATCACGTGGGTAGGTCGCAAGCCCATCATACGTCTTGAGCCCATGATAGAATTTGAAGCCCATTTATTTCTCCCCTTAAAAGGCCTTGTTAAGTGGAGGTGGAACTTCTCTTTATAAACATAAGCCCAGGCTCTATCTCAAGTGATGTGGAACAATTCTTAACATACAACCCAAAAAGAGAATATATAAAATTTTGATAAACAGATATAAGATCAGCTCAAATCACCGTAAACATTTTGACACTTGGTCCCCCTAAATCCCAATGATCTATTATTCGTTTTGTTGCATACAGTACTGATATTAATCTGATATTGGAAAAAGACGATTATAGTGGGTTTGTTATACTTACACCCCTAACAGCCATTATTGGCCCACCAACTAACATATATATATATATATATATATATGGTCCATCCCCACTTGATATAGCTAATTATTGTATTGTTACTATTGTACTAGAGATTCGGCATTAATTGAATACAGTTAAAATTTATTATCCCCTTTTTATGTTCTTCATCAAAATTGTATTCAACGGTCATCTATTAGGTGATTCACATGTGTCTCATTAAATATTCTATTTGATATCAGTTTATTTAATATTATTGTGTGATTATTAATGTGCAGGGTACCATGTGATTACAAGAACAAGAATTTGGCCATTCGCGTGGAAGAATCGAGCCAAAAGCCACATTATTTGTCCATTAAATTCTTATATCAAGGTGGCCAAACTGAAATTCTTGTGGTAGATGTGGCTCAGGTAAATTCAGCAATTCACAATCTTATTTTTATATTTACTTATGTTCCGTTATCTAAAACGCTAGCAAATCATCCATCTCCTAATTTTTTGTTTATGTATTGAATTATAGCTTTGTGACCATGTAAGTACTCCTTGTCGATTTGTGTTTTCACATGAAAATAGCGTGACTAATAAATGTAATACGTAAGGGAACTTGCTATTGTTTCTTCCGAATTTGTTCTTTAGTCCAAAGAAAAGTTTGTTATCATCTATAACGAATTAACTATATGAATGAAGTTATTTTCTATTTTCACAAAAAACAAATAATTTTGTTCACTATAACATAAGTGATTGGCTGTAACAAAAACTCATTGTTATACCTTATTGCAAATTATGCAGGTTGGATCACCAAGTTGGGTATCCATGAGTAGGAACCACGGGGCTGTTTGGGACACTAGCCGGGTCCCAACCGGGCAACTGCAGTTCCGGTTCGTGGTTACTGCCGGGTATGATGGGAAATGGTACTGGGCCCAAAGCGTGCTTCCTGCTGATTGGACTAATGGTGTGACATATGATTCGGGCATCCAAATTACCGATATTGCTCAAGATGGTTGTAATCCATGTGAAGATTAAATTTGATTGAATTGACATTAGGAATAAATTGGGAAGATAGACCATAACCTATGTTTATATGTCAAAGATTTGTATACGAAAGATTTTTGTAACATGTTATACTAAGGTTGTCGAACCTTTTTTTAATGAATTAATTTTCTGAAATTTTAATTTTCTATCATTGCTTGCACATCCTAACAGACTTTGTAAAGTACGCATGGATCTTTTTGAGTTGGGAATGATCCAGTCCAGTAGTCGCTGCAGGCTTGTATTGAAAATTTGAAACTTATGTAGTTAAATACAACAAAATCATAAAGCTGTGCATTCTTACTTTCAAGTTTCAACTCCCATTCTCTTGACGATGAAACAAATAAATCAAAATTTAATGAAAGAGTAGTTGAAAAGGACAACAGTTTGACTTAATTGTAAGATTTTTGTATGTTTCAGGGGTGACTCTGTAATTACTCAAACCATATGGGAGCTTAATTTCTGTTAGTACATCAAACCTCAGGGGTGTTGCTGTAATCAATATTCGTTAATCTTATTTAGTATTCTCCTGATCTTTAAGTGAGTTAGCGCACATGCTAAATTGATTAGCAGATGTACACAATAAATAGGGTAGGTGAATATGAGATAATTGAAAGTAAAGAGGAGGTGGGTGAAGAGAGACAAAACTTTGTACAGGTGGATGGAATTAACCCTAATTTACTTGTATAACTTTATCCTGGTATCTTGTTATTCGTAACTCAATTATGGTTCTATGATATTCGTGTAACCTAACAAATTGAGCACAAAATCTTATAGTTCTCCAAAGAAAAGGATATCTTAGCTCCTATATGGTACTCACTCAAGCTGTTGGACAACCAAAGTATTTCTTTTGTGTGCGGAAGAAATGAATCATCCTTTACATAACCTATAATGCATTTTGCTATTATTTTCTTATAACATATAGGTATAATTGCATTTACACATATGTATAAAGATATTTTACCAATATTAAGACACACATATGAAGATTAAATTTCATTAAAACTGATATTAGGAAAAATATAATGGAAAATAGGCCAAAATCTCTGGTTATCTGTCAAAAAATTGTATACGGACGATGTTTGTAAAATGTTATATATACTAAGGTTGTTGAACCTTTGTTTTAGTTAATTGATTTTCTTTAATTTTAATTTTGTACATATTGCTTGCACAGCGTAACGGACTTGTAGCGCATCCATCTTTTTTGAGTTGGGAATGACCCAGTCCAGTCATCCATCGGGCTTGCAATGAAATTTAAAAGCCCATATTTAACTCAAATCTATTAGGCAGGGTATTTCTTACTTTCAAGTTTCAACTCCCAATCACTCAATGATGAATAAATGAATCAAAGCTTAACGAAAGAGTACATGCTTACACACAATTCACATATAGTTAAAAAGGGTTACAGTTTAACTTTTAAATGTTTTTCACCTACATTACACTGATACGGATGCGAGATATGAATATGATACGATACGAATGTGGGGATATAAAGTTTTGGAAAATCTCAGAATACGATACAGTATAAATACGATTATATTAAAATAATCATATTATATTAGTTACTAAAGTAATTATATTGTTTTAGTTATACAAATAATAAATTTAAGTGTACCGTATAATTAGAATAGACAAAGTTATGATTGTAGTATTATATTTAAAATTTTAATTAAGCAAAATCCTACTTACTACATCTAAATAATATAAGGAAACACTCAAAAAGAAAAATATAGTAATAAATCTTTTTATAGATAAAAAAGTTGTCTTAACTTAAATGAAAAGAACTATATCTACTATAGAAATAACATAATTCGTCTTTTTTATTTTGTTATTCTAACTGTTTTCTCATTAAATTTGAAATTATATATGAGTTTGCCATGTACCAAGGTTTGTTGGATACGTTCTCGATAGCTGTTCAACACGCGTATCCGTAATCTTTTGTATTCTAATAAAATGATGCGCCACATGTCATGTTCGACACATATCCGAAGAGTATCCGACTAGTATGGGTATCTGATACGTGTCCTACACGATACGATGTGATTTTTGAAGTACTCGTGCAACATAGTATTTCACGTACCAAAACACATGTTGGTGCAGAATGCAAACCTGAAATCCAACACACAAAAACGTATTATCGATGAAGAAAATTAAAATCCATCATAATTTAAATATTTTTTGGTTTTATTATTAAATAATCAAAAGCTAAGAACAAAATATAGCTCTACAAATAACCAAGTAAGTAGGAAAGAGAATCTTACTTAGAATTAAATTGGACAACCAAATAGAATACTAATTAGAAGTAACTTCTAACAATACTAAAATCTTAATAATTCAAAAGAAATCCTAATAAAAACTAAAGTACTAAAACTCTAACAAATTAGAACTACGCCATTAAATTGTTTTACTCTAAATTACTTTTGATGATGTTTCTCGGTCTTTAAGTCGCATTGTATGAGTATTACAATTATCCAAAACTCGGGGTTTATAGTCCTACATCAGTGCCTTCCACTTCTAAAAATGGGTTACACAAGATTGGAAATCATTCTTTAACTCTTTTCTCAAATTTTTCATGGCGTCATAATCTCTTGACGAGCATTATGGCAATTATTTCAGTTGTGTCTCTCACAGCTATTAAACAAGGCAAAATTCTTACTCTAAATACCACGTGATGCAGAATCGAAACTCCTCTAGTTGTGCATCTCCATTTCATCTCGAACAACACAAAATTCTAGTGTGATGTCACTTGACGCAAAATGAAAACATGGAATAAAAAATACAAATGTCTTTACAATGAAAAAAAACCAAAATCCACTGGAATCCACAAACTTTCAATTTTATTGTTAAATAATTCAAAGCTAACTAACAAATCACCCAACTAAAGTAGGAAACCGAATTATACTTGAAAATAAGTTTGAAAAGAAAATAGAATACTAAGTAGAAGCAAATTCTAATAATTCAGAAATTCTAATAAAACTAATATACTAAAACTCTAATAAAGCTAGAGCTACGCCATAAGATTGTTCTTGAAAAAAAAAAAAAAAAACTAAAATTATAACATAGAACTATGTCAGATTATTTTGCCCCGTAACTTCCTTATATTTTTTTTTTTAGACGTAAAGTTGCATTGTATGCAAGTATTCGGCTACTTCAACTGAAGAGCACAAAAGATCGTCGGATCTAACATATTATGGGTCTCAATCACAATTTTGTTGTTTTGCTCTTATTTGCGTTACTATGTACCATTATAAACTAGATCTCCACTTCATTAGCATCAATCCCTAGCGCTGTTATTCCAATGTTGGAGAGGGCCCAACATTGACGAGCAAATGTGCTAGTAGCATATCAAGCATGTTTCACCTTCATAACTACTGACGAGGTAATAAAAATCAAACATCATATCAGATCTCTAATTCAAATATGAATCTAATTTAATAAGTGATAATGATGTAGCATTAAATATGATTGCGGTACAGAACAAGAGAAATTTGTTGAAAACCAAAATTAGTTAAATTTTGACCTAAAAGTTAAAAGGTTTGATTTTGATAAACAATACCACTTTCCCAAGTGGAAATGTCCATCTAAGTAAGACAATACGACTTACATCTTTACACTGACGTGATTTTAGCCAAATTTGGAAGTTTTGGGGGTAAAGAAGAAGTTTTATATTTTCATTGAATTTCTATTAGTTTGGGCAATTATTTAATTTTTTTCGTTTTTTGTAAAAAAAAATTGTTTTTTATTAAGCTTTATTTTCATATTTTTATTTTCAAGTATATATATCCGTGTAAATCATTAAAGATAGTTGAGTTGATTATCGGATAAAAAAACCTTGAGAGTTTTCTCTATCTTCGTCGAATTCTCAATATTCTACAAAAGCAACAAATTTTTGATCTTTTAGCGTGTTATCTTCCGCTATCTTAATCAGTTAGCATCAGAGACAGACAGGTATATTCTTTCACCATGTTGTCATGGAGATGCCATGCATGAGATTTGTAATGTCCTGATTAAAAAGATAGACGTATTAAATCGCACAACTAAGTCACCAGATAGACTTGCTAAAGCAACAAATTGTTATGTTCGCGGAGGACTGCGAAGATTTGTATGACGTTGTTTATGACAATGAAAGTTACAAAGTGGATGTAGTTGAAGAGTTTTGGGTCAAGGCATTCATGAACGGTTTTAATGAGAAGATAAAGATATTCACTGAAAATTATCGAGAAGTTTAAAAACTACAAGGTTGATGTAGAAGATGATCCAGTCGAAGGTTCTCTAAAGGCAATTGGGAAAAGTGGGGTTCAAAGTGGTTGATGATGCAGATGTTGGTTCTGTGTTGGTGTCACAACTTAAAATTTTCATCACTTGGACTTTACGGCTCTACAAGTTACAAAGTTTCATTATTCTTTCCTGGATAAATTTTTGAGTGTCAGATTTGAGGATGAATCTCGTTCACAACTAGGTGAATGATGCAGTACAGAAAGAGAGAAATTCGCTCAAAATCAAAATTAGTTGAATGTTGACCAAAAACTCAACATACTTGATTTTTACAAATAATACCACTTTTTCATGTGGAAACCACCATTTAAGCAAGACTAAAATATTTTACATCTTTCCATCGACACGATCATAGCAAAATTCGGAATTTTTGAGAGTCGAAATGGCAGTTTATATTTCCAGCGGGATTTTATTAATTTTGGGAGTTACTTGGGTTTTTTTCGTTTTTCCAAAATGAAATAGTTTTTTTATTAGTTTTTATTTAATTTTCGTATATTAGGTATATATATTTGTGTAATCTAAAAGACAGTTGAATTGATTATTGAATAAAAAACCATGAGAGATTTCTCTATCTTTGTCGAATTCTCATTATCCTACATAATCAACGAGATTATCTTATGGAGTGCTATTCATATTTTTTATATGGCTTCAGTTTCCTACATCAGAATGTCAATCTACTTAAAAATAAAATCCCATGAGATATGCGAATTAGTTTTGTGTTGAATCATTTCTTTGAAAAAATAGGTTGGACTTGATCAAACTTATCACCATCTATGTCTCTACCTCACTTAAGTGATTATGACTAGAGAAATTGTCCTTATCACACAGTAGAAATAACTCCTATCACATCAAGCATCTCCATCATTTTGGTAATTTGAATTGGCATATTATTTGTTAAGGTGGTCGTTTATATATTGTTAATCAATTTTCTACAGAGAAAATTAATTTGGAACTTGACTAGCTGATATTTTTATATTAATAAGTATAGCTTCTAATGGAAAATATTCTTGAGGTGCTATGTCGAACACAAAAGTTCTTCCTCTATAAATGAAGTGGCAAAGTAGGACATTGTCATTCATTTATCTATTCATCATGTATAATCATCAAAACAATATTTGTGCTTCTAATATTTATTTATCAGCGACATTGCCTGGCGTTTGAGGTAATATGAGCAACATCTCCTTCGACTTCAATAATATCGACAAACTCATGAACAAATTTGCTGTTAACTACTTCAATTTGTCTAAACAAGTCTTGAATTATGAAAATCCATAGATGGTCCAAATACATACATCTCAAGTTGAAGGTTTCCTCATGTACAAAGTCGATTGTCGTCCTCTTTTTCAACTAAGGATATCGAACTTGGGATAATCACAAACTTAAGAATATTAGCGTCCATCTTCCCTGGCTTTTATGACTTTAAGATGTCATTATGAGATTCCTCCGAAATCAATGGAAGGTACATGCAATTCACCATATAAGTTTTCAAACTTGAATTTTTACTGCTTACTACTAATTTAACACATACCAATTATTTAACTAAATTTATAAATAGAAGGACAAGAGCACCCACAGTAAGCATACTTTCTTTCTTTTTTTCCTCATTTTTAAGTTGGAGAATTCTTATTTCTCCATCCGTCCAATCCCGAGATGTTTTTTATATGTTCTTCGTTTTCCTATTAATTTAAATCTGCCAATTGTCAGTATTACAGGGTACTATAGTTATTTATTGTAATACGTCATCTACATAAGTATCATTAGTCCGAATTAGTCGAATGTTTAGAATGGTAGGCGAAATTAGAAGCATTACTTGTCAGTTGTCATACACACTGGAAAATGATATGTTGATAGGCTTGTGGAAATTTTACACCGGTCAAGAGTCAAGAAATGGGCCCAATTTTAAGAGATTGGAGTCTTCGGGGAAGACTTACCAAGTCAATTAATATGCGGGTCATAAAGACAATTTCATTTCCTCCTGGAAATTACACTACATGTTAAAATGATGGCCAAGACGCGGCTCAAGCTTTTCAATAATTTTTTATTTTATATATTTCATTACCATATTTTCATTAATTTTTTATTTTATATAGTTCAACCATATTTTCATTAATTTAAGCAAGAAAGAATAAAAATATAAATACCGAATATTTGATTTGTGAAATATATTACTATTCCTATCATGACTAGGAGAAAGGTATACATGTTCCCTGTGACCTATGAATCTTAATTTGAAAATGAATTCAATGCAGTCAAGATTCTTCATAACATTTTGACTCTCTAGAACAGTTTTACATAAATATATCGTTGCATGGATTAAGATTTTAATTATAATAAAAAAAAGGTATCCATGTGAAATCACATTCACCGCTCACGAGTAATTTCTTTAGAGATGTGTAGCAAGACGCAACTTTAAAGAAACAAAGAGAAAATCGTATTGAAACCTATTGAAGAATCTTCGATCCTCTTTGAATCCTCGATTTTTATGTTATTGTGTAGAGTATATAATCAAGCAAGAGTCATTTTAGAACTACAAACATGAATTTTCTTCCTTAACTCGAGTTAGTTGAGTATAAATTCTTCATCTAGTCATTTGATCACTATATATATATATATATATATATATATATATATATTACTGTAATAGTAGACTACGTAAGCATGAGAAATAACTGATGTATCCACGAATATGCGTTTTACATGGAAAATCCATCGTAAACTAATTATCTTGCACATTCTCTTCAATATGTGTTGCACCTGTCTGTTATTTTTGTTTTCCCTTGTTTTTTCTCTTCTTACCACACACCAGGTGCAACATACAAATTTCATTTACAGCCATCATTTGAGTTTGATGTTGTCTAAGATCACAATATATGAAACCATGTGTTAAAAGAGGTCTAAAAATAGTTTTACAAAATTTTAATTTCAATTTTATCAAAAGTAAAGACGTCACAAAATTCATGTTGCACTATTCCATTTCATTTGGTCTGCCTAATTCGACAATTGACGTCACTATCCAACTATCTATCTGCATTAAAAATAGGTCCTAGATACTTCATAAGTTTTCAAGAAATAAAAAAACATATAGGCTCTCATGAACTTGAAAGATTATACAGATACCCCTAAATTTTGGTAAATAAAAAGTTACTAGACCCATCTTTTATTTCTTATAATTTTGTTGAATATATTCATAATCATTTAAACATCCAGAAGAATTTTGTATCTAGATGCATGGCTATAGATATAATTATACGTAATTATTTGCCACCTCAGTGTAATGGAGAACATATAAGTTAAATGTTAAAATATCCAGTTTCTTTGTAAGATTCAGTCCAGTGAAGGGACAATTTTGATATGATTCGGTGTGACCATGGATCAAAATTTCTATACATTTATTAGAAAGTACTATCGAAGCGTTTCTATTCTTTGTCGAAACGAAACTTAGAAGTAGTTTTTAATACTACAACTATAACTTTTACGAAATTTTCGAAACATGTTAGAGAAGCTTTCGAATAATTACGAACATTTTTAATATTTAGATGACTGAATCATATATCAAATCGAAACTTGAGTTCGGGGACGCTTCTCGTACTCCATTTTATTAAAAAAAAAAAAAAAAAAAAAAACCCGAAACTTGATGCATAGCTGTGACGTCAATTCAATAGTAAAAACTCAGTTCACACAGTCGGATTTTTCTGGGACGACTAATTCAACGTAGTAGTAGATAAGGATTTCAAGATTCTAATTAGGGATGCAAGAACTTTCGGAGCATTCCCTTTGATTGGGAATATGACCACAAAGTCCCAAAAAGAGAGTAAATTTAAGAAACACAAAAAAGACCCTAGTGAGTGGGACAGCACTCAGTAGTACAAAAACCGCGTGAATTATTTCTACTTGGTCCATCATTCACAACAATTGAACTTGAACTAATTGCCCCACATCAACATACGGTCTCTCTCAAAGAAGGAACAATTACATTTTACACCCCCTCAATGTTTAATTTTATCATAAAAACCTTCTACTACTATTTCAATTAATACAAAATGATCCGTAAAATTATATATATCTACAAATAAACTCAAATGAGGCTTGAAAAATGACATATACACCTCATAAAATTTGAAAGCATCATAAATAGACTTCATACTTTTACAGCTTCAGAAGACTCTTTCAATAATCATTGATACTTCGAAAAAAAATCATGTCTAAAATGCAAAATTAGTCTCTTAACCTTTGGGTGGTTGCAAAAATAATCCTTGCTTTTTATAACTTGCAAAATGATTCTTTTACCTTCAGGCAGTCGACAATTTTAGTCTTTTCACTTCTTTGACTTGTAAATATATATAGTCACTTATATATCTTTCATTGTTAGCAATTTACGTTATTTTACCTCAATTTAATTCTTTAGTTAGACGTTTTTAGTCATTTCACAAGCAATTTTTTCATTTTTTTCTCTCTATATTTTCACGTGGTGCTTAATTATTCTTTTAAATGGATAAGTTTGCAATTATAACAACTAAGGATTATTTTTGCAGCAACTCTAAAGTTAGAGGACTTAAATTGCCATTTGCCCGAAAGTAGACCTGATTTGAAGGACACCTAATTCTATATAAGTGAACTCTTCATTTGCTGATGTTGCATGCACTTTTACAGACAACAACAAACTTGTGAAAAACATATATTCATTCATTCTATCAATGGATGAATCAACCACACCTGAGCTTGAGTTGCCAGGATTCAGGTTCCACCCCACTGAAGAAGAGCTCCTAAATTATTACCTCAAATCCATGGTCTTCGCCAAGAAACTACGTGCAGATATCATTGGAATTCTCAATATTTACAATCATGACCCTCGAGAGTTACCAGGTTTATTTAGAATAACATGAAACTGTGCCATATATACTTATGTTACATAACTAATTCAGCTTGTGTTTGTTTGATGAAACAGGACTGGCCAAAATAGGCGAGAGAGAATGGTACTTCTTTGTGCCTAGAGACAGAAAACATGGTAGCGGAGGGAGACCGAACCGGACAACCGAAAACGGGTTCTGGAAGGCAACTGGGTCGGATCGGAAAATATTTAGCATATCGGATCCTAAGAAGATGTTGGGACTAAGGAAAACACTGGTTTTCTATGAGGGCCGAGCACCACGAGGAAGAAAGACCGATTGGATCATGAACGAGTACCGCCTGCCCGATACATGCTCCCCACCTAAGGTAATTTTAAGAGTAGTAACATGACTCTTATGTATCAAGAAATTACAATGAGAAGTTGAGTTTTGCATTGACTAACGGATTAGTCAATACAAGGGTGGTTTTTCCCTTTTAATCGTAATTTCTAAAGTACATCGGCTAATACTTATTTGAGCCCCTTAAATCTCGATCGATATTTAGTCATGTTCATATTTCATATTAGTACTTTTTACGCTCACAATTCTGATTATTTGACTCCATTTACCTGATGCAGGACATAGTATTGTGTAAGATATATCGGAAGGCGACGTCTCTGAAGGTGTTGGAGCAGAGGGCTGCAATGGAAGAAGAAGTTAAGACTGCTAGCGCTTACAGTGTGCCGTCTCCATTTACCCCAACGATGGATTCATTTTCATTTGAGGAGGCGAATGTGACCAATGTTAGTGACAGCAATACAGTGGAATTCAAGACAGAAGTTCATGAAGATATGACACAAGTTGAGGAGAAAAATGGTGAGGAAAGTTGTAAAGGGAGGAGTTGCAATGGCCTAATATTACCAAATGAGATAGGGAATTTATCAGATCTTCAAGTGCCTAAAATGAACATGGACTGGACCCAAGACTCTTTCTGGACACAGTTGAGGAGTCCTTGGCTCGATAACCTCAATTCTTTCTTGTCAATGTGTTAAAATTTAGTTATCTCAAGTGTACTGCCAACAAAAAAAAAAAAAAAAAGTGTACTGCCAATTGCTGAGGGCTAATAATAACCATTGGAATATCACTAGATTACGACAATTGTAAAACATTATCTTGTTTTCAGTTCTCTAATGGACAGTTGCGCGTGCAATCAAAGTCTGCCTTACCAGAAAATCATCTACGGTTAATTTGTTTGATTCAAGCCAGCAGATCTCCATATGTAGAATACATAGTAGAAAAATTTTGAAGCATGTAAAATCAGGAAAACAATTGATTTGAATCATGCAGCTTTACTACGTTTTGTTTCTTTTTTTATTCGCTCTGGACTGAAATATACAAGTAGAGTTTCATCTATGGTTGTATAAACATTTAATTTGGTAGATACAAATTTTCAGTGTCCTTATATTATCATGTAATATTGAATATTGGGGGTAGAGAGTCTGCTTTTGATAAAATGCCCGAACATGAATTCCCAACTCTTCTTCCAGTAATTAAATGCTTAATCTGTTCTTTCCCAAGTGATTCAACACTATAATGGAAAAGAAAATGGATGCTTTAATTATGTGAATATTTTGTTTCATGATAACAACATATTTTCCCTATCGAACAACTGTGACAAGAATTTAATTTTGTCTACTTCAAACATATCGAATCGCTAGAACAAAGTAGCCAAGTCATGTAGGGTGAAATTCGTGTCTTCTGTTTCAATTGAACATATACAATATCTTACAACTATGTTTTCATATTTAGGTATGAACTGCCATTTTTCTCCTAAACTACAAAATTTGGAACTCATGTTAAAAGTTATAACTAGTGGTTGAGAATGTTGAGGAGGAACACTCTGGTTTTTACGAGCTGCCTGAATAAGCATTCAAGCGCTTCTTCAAGAACTTGAATACTTGAGTCCATGTTTTTCAAGTGATTCATTAACTCCGCAACTCGAATATCATCTTCTTGGCTCATCTGCAACTCAGCATCAGCCTTGTTGAATTCATTTGCATTTGTTTCTTCACAGACTTTCTTGGAATTCATCATCTTTGATATCAAGGACCAGCCATTTTGCCTTGCTTGACCCTTAGTCCCCATCATGTAAGACAACAAAGACTCTAGCACGGAAAGAGTAACCGACTCTGCTTCTCTCAAAATATGCAATTCGTGGTCTTCCTCAGAAGGTCGGGGGCTTTGTTGGCTTCGGAAGCTCTTTAGATTTTTCAAGGACTTTCCGATCATCTTCTTTGACCGTTTTCTAAGAGTAAGATACCCTTGGATACCATGAACATCTTTTCTCCTTAAGGCTGATAGAAGTTCTTGCACGTCTTGTTTTGTTTGTGATACGAGATCTTTTGCTGAGCTGCAAGCGTCCAAAAGCCTAATGTAACCATCCAACGTTTGGTCGGTCGATTTATCTTGTGAAAAGATGTGTTGAATGTGAGGCAACCGAAGTAAATCATCAATGTTGCCATACAGCTTCTGAAGGGTGTTTATGTTGTCATTCATTGATGAGAGTGATGAAGTGGTGGCTCCGGATGCTCTTATTTCAGACAAGTTCTCATCGAACTGAGCCGCGGTGGGATGTGATGATTCGGAGGGGAAGCTAAGGGAACGACCATGTTGAAAGGCTTTGGATCTTACGGATGAATTTGCCATTTTCCTTGTTTCTTTTTTTTTTTTTGTTTGAATTTATGATTGAAGTCTTATATTGGAATGTTAAATGAATGCAGAAAGTAGTGATATTTGGTTCTTGCAACCAACTGGTGAGTTTATATAGAAACAAAGAAGACAAAAGGAATCGAATCATAATTATTTTTCTCAAGGAGTAGTAATGTGATTTTGATCTGGTTTCACTATTTTTCCTGCGATGTCTACGCAGTGTTTCCCACCCTTGGGACCATAGAAATTATATAAGCACTTAAAATAGTATGTTCGGGAAATTAGTGAAGTGTGCTCCATAGTTTTAGCCAGTGCACGAGTGCCTCAATAATCAAAATGATTGCTTATTATTCTTCTTTTGTATGTATTCCAGTCATGTGGAGCTAGCTAGCTGTATCGTTTTAATTTATTGAAAATATTTTGGGCCAGGACAATGTCAACTCTCCATCCCATTTTTTATTTTCTATTGGTAATAAATTAATTTGCAGCATACGTGTGTGTCACATAATACAGCTGGAAAAGACAGAATTATCCGAATTATCATATGCTCTAATATCTCACAAATGATATCCGTTCAGACATTGCCCTCTCCTTACAGGCAATTGGAATATTGACAGCTACGATTGTCATAAAACCACACAAATATCCCTCGTGTGGCCTTAATTGTTTCCTTAGAACTGAAAAGAGTACATAGTTTAAGTGGATCGTGTAGTCGTGTCCCTTAAGATAAAATATAAAATTGAGTAGTAGTAAAGTTTTCTTGTTTGACTTTCCTTGAATCATAATGTAACTAAACTTTCCCTTTCCCCATGAATATATGTGTGAGCTCATTTTTTTGGTAAATGTGAAAATTTTAACAGTTTTCATGCTGCTACTGATCATCATATAGGATTTCTTTTCCATGTAAAACCATAATCCTGAAAGTCCCATGATGAAACAAGTAATAGTTGATTTATTTAAAAGGTATAACTACATCCACCCTATATATGGTTTAGTCTAACTACATGATCTCATACTGTTTAAATTATTGCAATTGCACCCTTGAAACTTCAAAACATGTAACTTAAGGGCCTGTGTATCTATTATGGTATCCCTGCCCTATATAAAATGTCTCTATACTTAACTCAAACCTTAGGGGAGTACGTATCATATGTAATTTTATTTAAGAAAATTCAAGAGATATTGTTATAATTACTCAAAGAGTATGGCTGTTTGGGGATACAGTAGCTAGTTACATTGATTCTCAAAATCAGATGTAAACAAATTATTGTGTGAAATGAGACATGAGCGATTTTATATACCAAACTGGTGATCATAATATATGAACACATTTGATAGAAAAGCATTTTCAAGATATACAAGATGGATCAAGGAACGTTCCAAAATTTTGTCCCAAGATTACAAATTTACATTCGAGTAGTCTCGCGTATAATTAACTACAGGCTCTGCATGTTGAGTAGTGACACTCTTGTTTTAATCAAACGCTTGAACAAGCACTCCAGTCTTTCCTCAACAACTTGGATTCTCAAATCAATCTCTCTCAACTGATGCATCAAGTGATCATCAGTTTCAACACCACCGTCGCCTTTCGATGTCCTGTAACCAAAAATCTTGTACAAAACTGCATCCAACTCTTCAAATTCAGGAGTATCACAATGGATTTTTCCGGAACTTTTCCTGGATTTGATCAACCTGGAAACAAGAGACCATCCGCTCGTTTTCGTCCCGGAAATACTGGACAGCAGAACCTCAATCAGATCAAAGGTAACAGACTCTGACTCCTTCAACATACTAATGACAGCAACTGTTTCTTGATCCTTATCCAATCCACAAACCGTTGCCTTGTTCTTGAAACTACCAATACTTCTCAGTGACTTCTGAATCATCTTCTTTACACTCTTTCTCGAATTCAAAAATCCACAAAGATGATCATCGACGTCCCGCCTTCTTCTGAGAACCGAGAGAAGATCCTGAACGTCTAGTTTGGCCTGAAAGACGAAATCTTTAGCGGTGGCGCAAGCGTCTACAAGCCTGAGATATCCATCCAAGGTTTCTTCAACCCATTTTTCATTGAGGTCTTTTGTGAACACTTGATGGGTGTGTGGTAAAATCAGCAAATCATCGACACAATTGTATAACTCTTCAAGATTGTTTAGCTTCTTGGTGATTGATGGGAGTGATGAAGGAGTTGAATGATCAGAAGGCTTTAGCTTGTGTAAATGGTCGTTGAATTGAAGTATGAGGGGGTGTGATCGAGTTGGTAAGCTGACAGAGCGTGTGTTTATTAGATTTTTAGACCTGAAAGGAGTGGAGATCATCTTTTTAATTTGGATCGTTTTGAAAAGGTTGTTTTTGGTGTTTTTATATATATGATGGAGGAGAAGGAACAGAACAGTTTGGATACAAATTATATTAGTGTGATTAATTGTAAGTTCGAGTTTGATTTTGTTGTCGGATACTGTCGGGCAATGCCTGCGCATTGTCTTGGCACCAGGCATCAAAACACCTGGATCATAAAATTAATTTATTAGAACAGCCTGCACTATATATATAAGATTGTGATCTTCTAGTTTTTTATTACAATTATTTGTCTTATAATAATATTATTATGTATGCCGACTTTCCTCGTACCAAGAAAGGTTGGCTCCGTTTTATTTTCGTTTTGTCCTTTTCTTTTGTATTTGTTCCTGCGTATTAGGAGGGGTCGTGCATTGCATGGATGCGAACTTAGAGATGGTGCTGATAATAATATATTAATAGTATTGGTGTCCATTCCATGTATTAATTGATTTCTTTCAGGGCAAAACTATATTATTTGGTTGGTATCGATTTGGAAAGATTTTGTATTAATTATTTATTTAGTTTTATAAAATCTAGGATGCGATTTATTAATATCTTAGCAATTAGAGATTACTCTCATAATTTTGAAAAATTAGCACGCAGCCTATCTCTTGATTTTATATTGTATACTGAAATGTAGGACAGAAACATAAATATATTATATTTAATCGTCTACTAATATAGTAAAAAACATTTTTTTACTACAAAATTTCAGAAGGCAAAGTGCTTATTTTCAAGTTCAGGGGGTGAAGTGTCAAAAACTAACATTTGGGATGCTCTTTTCCTTAATGTTATTATCACCTTGGTGCATCTCACCATTTCCTTTTCATTTTCACTTAAAGTGACCTCCCTAACTTCCTGAGTTGAGTTGTACACCTTAAACAATATAATCGAACGACAAATGTGACGGACACTTCACAAGATGATAGCCCAAAAAACTGCAAAAGCTTGATTTGATGACAAGCTAATCACGTTCTCTTCCATGTAAATTTGACGGGCACTGTACATCCACTTTATATATAATTGCTTGATCATGAAATAAAAAATCGATCCTCTTTGCTTTTGGGACGTTTTCTCAACAAAAAAAAAAGGGACTAGGTACAATGCATCCTTGCGATTTGGCAGCAAGCTAAAAATTCTTTCCTAAGAAAGAAATTGTCCAATCATGTAGACATGTCAAGGTCCGGAGACCCGGACCCGGACCCGTTGAATATCAACGGTCCGGGTCTGCGTCAACGGGTCCGGTTCGAGTCCGAGACCCGGACCCGCCTGAAGCACATGGACGAATCCGGGTCCGAGTCCGGATCCGCATATACGGGTCTAGACCCGGACCCATTCCTTAAAATTTTTTTATATATTTTTTTTCCCGAAAATTAAAACGTGCTGGGGTTTGAGAATTGTTTTTTTATAAAAAAAAATGCCCTAATCTCTAGGGTTGTGCACATTTCGGTTTAAACCGAAAAACCGAACGGTTTGTGCTAGTTCAGCTCGGTTCAAACCGAACTAGAGCAAATCGTTCGGTTTTTCGATGTAAACCATAACCCGAATAGGTTTTCGGTTTGGTTATCGGGTTGCCCGAAATATCCGTGGTTTACCCGTTTTTTTTTTATTATTTTTTTTAAGGATCTAAATACCAATTAACTAATTAGAAATTTAGAAGGACTAAAATGCAAAAAAATAATATAGAAAATAGAAAACCGACTCGTTCCTTGGACCTTATTTGAAAAAGAAATCACGCAAATATATTGTTGACAAGGGGCTACATCACCAACTTTACCATTTTGTAAAAAAGATGAAACTGAAACTAAGGTTTTCATTTTTGTCTACTAGGTTCTTGATTACTCAAGGATGAAATTTATATTAGCTTTTTAGTTGGAATCTGTTTTAAAAAAACAAGCAATTACGTAGGGCATTTTTTGTTATAAAATTCTTTATCCTAAAATCACAAATTTACCTGAACTTAGATTCGGCAAACTAATTAATTAGACCTTAAGAACATATGTCGGGAAAAGATAATATTGAACATTATTAGCGATGATTGCTATTATATATTCCAATTGTAATCAAATTTTAAAGAACTAATTGAGAATCTTGGCTAAGGAAGGAAAAAAAATTTTAAAAAAAATAAATTAATGGGCCGGGTTGAACCCGGCCCGTAACTGCGGGTTCGTGTCCGGATCCGGGTCTCGTGAGCGGGTCCACAAACGGGTCCGGATCCGGACCCGGATCCGTTGCAATTTTCAAGCGGGTGTTGGGCGGGTCCGGGTTTTACCCGGACTTTGACAGGTCTAGTCCAATGCGATTGGTTGATCATAGTAAAGTCACTATTAGATATATATTCTTTGTATATATTTCCTTGTTATTATCTTTAATCTAGGTAGTTTTCTATTACTACTCTCATTGTATATATAATTCTTCTCATCGTGAAATACATTATAGAGAATATTATATTCCTACAGTCACAAGAACTCTTACTTTAGCAATAAGCAATGAAATTAGACTATCACAAATGGAAACATTTTGAAAGGAACTTTCATGCAACCAAATAGCTTCCTTGAACTAGAAGACTCCACACATGTTCTCGAGTGATTGAATAAATCTCAACACGAGTTTCATAATACCATGCATCATCTTGAGTTACAAGTCTATCTATGTTACTTTAGTAGAATCTTATTAAGAGTAAAAGAAGTTAGTTAGCTCTCAGATGATGTGGTGTAAGTATCAATGAGAGCCTGCATATGTGCAAACTACAAAGTATTCTCTCTGAGCTAGCTGTGCTACCAGGAAAAAGAAGAGATTTTGAGATGAGATAGATACTGTTACCAACTCTTTCATATTTCCAACCCATGGAAATACATTGAACATTCCATACAGACTAATCTAAACTACTAATGACTCTAAATAATTAATAACCATCTATTGAATAGTTAGACTCGACTAGACTACAAACTCATGAAGCTTCTACTTTTATACACCAACTCACATGACATTCTTAACGCACGGGAGATACACAGTAAGCACAGTTGTTAAACAACACTGAGTACACTTTCTTTTGTTCATAGCTTGGCTGCTTCTCTTTTCATTCAAAGACTACTGCGACATTAGCTTCCCCCGTTATTGCAATATTCAAAGAACATACGCTGAGGCTGTCTAATAATTTGATGATTAGGCAATGCCCACTCGTATATTCAACTACTACAGTGTTCACCAATCAGCAGCAGATTATTGATAATACGATTAGAATATGTGGACCCGCATACGGTTAGGAAAAACCCGTGATTACTTAGCAAAGCAAAACTACTTCAAATGATCGGGAATCAATCCTTAAAGCATAAAACCAGTGTTGGTTATCTCCTCTGCACTCACTCAAAATCAGTTTTTTTACCCATTTCATATTTCAAAGTTCAAAAAAGTGTCGCAATAATCTACTACCAGGACTGGAACCCAATTTCATTGAAAAATTATCTCACATTGGACAAAGATTATGTGGTCTTAACCTCGGTATAGTCAAAACTAAGAGACCTTTTCATGCTCTCTGGCAAGATGGTCCTCCTCAATCCGTTGCAATAACTCCTTATAAACTTTCAAAGAGTTAGCAGTAAACCTCTCCATGGCCTCAAGAACATGCTGCAGACTTGCCTGCAAACTTCCCCCTCTAGTGGTCTCACTATGATACACAATATGTCCAGTTAATGTCGTATCACTTTCATCTGCAGAATTAAGCACCATTCTCTTGTCTAATGCCTGAATTTCCTTTTGTATCTTCTGGTCTTCCTTGTCTAGACTCTTAATCTTCCTCTCATCCTTATCTTCCAACATTTTCATACGCATTTCCTTTTTATCCCGGTCCCATAGCTGAAAGACATTTGAGGCCAACTCCCGCATAGAATCAATCACTTCCTTCTCAGAAATTCCATCTAACGATTGCCACCACTGATTACACACAACGAAAACTGGGGGTGCACCGATTCTACTGGGAGAGAATGGGACTATTCCATCTGGTGTTTCTTCGGGAACATAGAGGAGACATTTCATAAGCCAATTATTTAATGTTCGGACATATCCCTTTTGTGCACTAATCCAGTATGAGAACTGTAAAGTCCAGTTGATAAGGTCATGTTCGAGCTGACGAGTGGCTTCAAACCGAGCATCACTAAATTGATTGTGGAACGCAATGGCATCTAGTCGTTTGGCTTCTGCGATTGCTTGACACTGATTATGATGGCACTCAAGCATGGATTTCCACATTCTCGTTAACCTAAAATAAGAATTAGAGAAAGACTCAATAAAAATAACTAAAATTTACGAATTACACCACTTCAAATTAACCAAAAAAAGTCATCTATATTTGATGTTTCTTACCAAATAGTGACATAAGGAAAAGTATATAAAGGAGGGAGAGAGTTTGAAGATAGAAGACCCTCCAATTTGAGGCAAAGTTGAAGTTTAACTAAAAAGGATTGCTGAAAATCCATAACAATCAGTATGCAAATGGTGGGGGTGATAACACCAATTACCTTGAAGCATGATAGGAAATAGGGGTAATTATATGTAAACCCCCTGAGGTTTGAATAATTGCATAGAAATCCCAAGTAACATTAAAATCATGAAAAAACACACGGTTTATCAATAATATTTTTCAAACTCCAAAGGTGTTTCTGCAATGATTCAAACCTTGTGGGAGCCTATATATATATATTTACTTAAAAGTTGAAGAGTTCTCCCTATACTTATTCAAATAGTAGCAAAAGTTTTTATAATAACACCAAATCTAGAGGGGATGTGATTTTGCCTTGAAAATGACCAAGTGCTTGTAGAGAATTAGTCAGACTTCAGAGCAACATCTTGCGTTATGAGCAATTTATGAAATTATCATCAAGATTCACTTACCCTTGAATAAATTCAGTTAGCAGTGGCCATAATTCATCATCTCTCAAGCTATTGATCTTCACTGAGATTTTATCAACCACCTGAATTGCAATTCTGATCTTTGTTTCCAAACTTCGGACCAAATTTCTGGTTGCATCAACTTTATGAGGCTCGACACCCTCTTCGTCCAAACGCTTCAGTTTTCTAGACTTCCGCTCATGTAGAATTCTAATTTTCTCTTCAACCTGCAACACGAGGAGCATGCCGAAAAAGTAAGAGCGGCAGACCACATTCACCTAAAAGCTTAGTCTTCATCAAAAAAAGATTGCTTTTAACTTGACTTGGTTTCTGAAATAAATAAATAAAATGTAGAAAAGAACGAGACAGAAGAATGAGGAATGAGAAATTTAGGACTTACTTCTCTCTTCTAAAGTCCTATAATATATAAAAAATTTGGTAACTTCATATATGAGATCCACGAACTACCCATACTTAAATCAAGAATAAGAAAAATTGTGAAGGGTATAATCAGAAACACATTTCAAGGAACTGCAAGTATGCCTAAGGCCTGTTCATTTGTTCATATCATATAGCAGCTCTACAATTCCAGTCATTTGCATCAAACTAGAGTAAGACTTGAAGAATAAATACATGCGATGTGTAAGTATAAAAATTGGTTGGGATAGCAAGTTACTTTATAATATTCTAATCAGTGTTTGTATGAAATGCATCAAGGCTTCAGAAGCTTTCATCATCAAGGGGAAAATATGGAGAAGAGATTTTATCTAAATGAAATTAATTTGCGATGAAAGACCGTGTGCAGATCCTTGAATGATTGCTAGTACACACACTCTATAGAGAAAACGCAATAGGCCATAAGAGAAGTAAAAGCAGAGAGTGTGATAGTAGGGAAGACGAAAGGAGGTAAGAAAAAGAAATGGAGACACTGAAAGAAACTATAGTGTACCTTGACCTCTTCATACAGTTTCTTCTCCCACAGATACAACTTGTGCAAAGTAGAAGACAGAGTTTTTGACATCATCTCGAGTTCTTGATCAGCATCTATGCCGGTAGGATCAGAGCTTTTCGACGTTGAAGGCGGAGAGGAGACTGGTGGTAAATGCAATATCACTGCAGCATCAAACAGACGAACACAAAACTCAAGCATCCACAAAAGTAGCTAAAATCTTCAACAACATCATATCGCAACTAAATTCATATAAACAAGAAACTTATTATAGCTTAAACTTTGAACTCAAACTAAAAGCAGAATATAAAGGTTTAAAGAAAAAGAAAGTTGTTTACCTTGTTTTTGTTTATATGGAAGTTTCCCAACCTCAAGAAACTTTAAAAGCTCGGTTTGAGATTCGAAAGCACGTTCAAATTGAAGTTGAATCTCTCTTACAACCTCGGCATCATCCTTGAAGCCAGGTTCTTCAGCAAGCTTATCAGTATGAGTTTCATCTCCTGCTGCTACTATTCCATCCTCTTCTTCTTCTTGGACGAGTGCGGGCTTTGAGTTAGATTGAGTGCTGGTTCTTCCACTTTCTACGACTTCCTTCACAACCTCGCTATCATCATCTTCTTCCAAATCTGGTATCCCTTCTTCTTCTTCTCTGACCTCCTTGGAGTAGTAGTAGTACTTTCCAAAGCTGTCAATTGGGAAGTTGAGAAAATCCCAAGCTGAGGCTCCACTATGGTTCAAATCATTCTCGTAAACAGGGTATGGATTCGGGTTCGGGTCGTCATGATATTTGTAGTAGTGACTATAATCAGGATCACCGTTGTGCTGCATGCTTTGAGTTGTACTGATGAAAGGTAAAGGTGGTTGTGTTGTGTATATTAAAGAAGGTGCAGCTTGGCTTATCATATAATTATTATTATTATTATTCGGTTCATCTTCTTCTTCTTCTTCTTCAGAGTGGAAATGGAGGTGAGAACCGGAGTGAGACCGTGAATAATGGAGGTGGTGGTTCTCTGTTGGTCTCTGAATATTGAAAAAGCGGTCTAGTGAGATACCAACGGCCTTGAGGGAGTGAAGGTACGCGACATGTGCCTCCGACAGTGCAAAACGCTGTCGTATGGCTTCCTCCACATATCCGCACCTCTCCCGGCATAAACCCACCGCCGCTAAATCATCCACCTTCGAACTCCCGCAACCCATTCAAAAGGAAAAATGACAGAGAGTGTTATGTCGGATATAGTTGCAGATGAAGAGTGTGAGTGAGTGGAATAAAACGCCAAACTCCAATCACTAATATTTCTTTACATTTATTATTACATATTTACTCTAGACTAGTTGTTGTTGTTTGTGTACTCGGAATGTTTTGTTTTTTTGTATAAATAAATTTGGAGTTTCCACTATAAACGTGTGTTGGGAGCTTATTTGGGGTTAATTTCATCCACTTCCCCTCACTTTTCTTATCTCTATTCATTGCCCCCCTTACTTTGGATTCTTTCCATCCACTTCCTTGGCTTGGTTCAGTATTAATTAACAACTCTTGTTCACAAAACAACAACTTAATAAATTAAGAATTGTTGATATACAATATTGGATGACAAATATTGTATCAAAAACTTGTATTCTTGATAATTATATTTTACTAATAACATACGCGTTCCTTGCAAACAAAACATAAATATAATTAACCAGGAAGACACATGTATTTGGGTTTACCTCATTATGAAAAATAAGAAGAAGATAGCTAGGATTGTTTAACGTAATGATTCAATAATTCATATATCTTGTATTTTTATGAACTATTTATAAGTCATAGAATCGTGCACCTAAATAAATTTTGTTATATTTTCTACAAGATATATGGACTTTTGAATTATTAGTTTTATGAATCTGTTTATAATACATCTAAGAAACTTAATATTACAATTACTAATATCTAGTATCCAATTTAAAATAAAAAACAAAAAAAATTATATTTGAATAATTATATAGGGGAAACAATATACATGGAATGTAGTTATGTTCAGCCCCAATTTAGGGTACAACTCTATTTGATACTTATGCTAAAAGGTGCTCATGTAGTTCAATTTTTTTTCTCCTGAATTAAACATTGTTTCAATTCGATTATCGTCTACATAACCATGAATCTAAGTATTTTCTTCTTATTTTTATGTTGAGGGAATCCCAAAATACGTTTGTACATTTGCTATATTTATGTTTTGGTTGCAATTAACATTTATATCATTACTAAAGTTTAATAATCTAATAAAAGACTTACATCTAATATTGCTAATTAGTAATTATTACTTATTTAAGTTATTTGGTTGTGTTGTGAATAGATATTAAATAATTTATATTAATTGACACTTTTACCTCCAATTTAAATTAAAGACTAGCAATCAACAAAGGATGGAGAGATGGATGGAAAGAGAACAAACCTAAGGGAAGGCTAATGAAATTTGCCCTTTGTTTGTTACAGACACGTTACTTTTATTTCCTATCATTTTTCCTTTCCATCTTACCCTCTACTTTCACTTTCACTCTCCTTTTTTCTTTATTTTCGATCAGAAATTTACGCTACTCAACTTCAAAGCAAAACTTAAAATTTGTGAAAATAAAGTTCCCTGCCAAGTCTCTTCAAATTTAACTTTTTCTTTTTTCTTATGATAGAAAGTGCTTGAGATTTATGCATAACGTCGATTGAACGGTAAAATAAGAAGTTTTACATATATTTCTTGCCTGAAGTTTTAAATACGCAAATCTAATTTGTTAAATAAGGAAGAATAAATTGGCTAAATTAAGAAATTTGGTCCTCTGGTAATGAAAGAACCACTGATATGTATAACAAATTAAGATTAACTTTAATTAATCGAAGATGGCAAATTTGGAAATGGGACCTATTTTCTCTATTCAGAATCCATAAACAAATGGCTCTTAAGAAATATAATTAAAAAGTTAGTATTATGCTCACTTAATCAATTGAAATTTCTGCGAACCAAGGAATTTTAATTGAGATTACCAATTTACCTCAATAATCAAAATAAGTTGGTAACAATAAAACTGGCAATTATATTGACACAATTTTGGTATTATCACGTGTGAGAAAAGGATCTCGAAAATAAATATGAACTCATATAAAACAAGACTGTAAAACTATGTAGCAAATATATGGATACGGAGGCATAATACGGTATTATACAGATATGAGGACATTAATATTTTCAAAATATAAGAATATAATATAACATGGAATAGACAAAATTACAATTAAAAACTAAATGAAAATAAATCTTATGAACGACTCCTAATTAATGTAAAAGAACATTGAATAAGAAAAAATATAATAATAAATTTATTTATTGATGAAAAAGCTGTCTCAACCTAACTTAAAAAAATTATACCGAATTTAGAAGGATTGCAAGTTGTCTATTTTCTATAATCTTTGTTAGTCTAATTTTATATCAGAAAATTTGAAAATATTAGGTGTTAACAATGTATCAAAGATGGTTGAATACGTTGTCTATGAGTATTTAATACAAGTATTCGTAATTTTCTTTTATTCTAGTTATAAATATATGAAGGTATTCGAAAAGTACTAATATCAAGTACCACATTTATGATTTTTAGGAACATTCATGTAACATAGGTAAAAACTCAAGGATACATCCTTTTTTAATATTTTATGGGAATTATCTATATAAAATTCCATATATTTTATTAAATATCATCGGATCGCTCTTTTCAGTCGCTTTGGTATCTCCATCACCGCCAAAAGAGTTCATCAAATAAAATAATTATATTTTCTTTTTGGTAAAGAATCAAATCCATGAAATGATTTGACTTTTTACCAGAGGATAAGGTAAGTACCCTGCAGGGTTTCGCTCACTCATCATCCAACGGACGAGAACTGCTAGTACATCTGGTCACTGGCTCATCATTAAGGACAAATATAAAGTCCGAAATAAATATTATTTTTTCTTCTAATAACTAAAATATCATGATTTGTTTTTTGGTTTACTATATTTCATTTTGCAGCATCTAAATTTCCAAAGCATTAGGAAGACCGGTATGTCAACTGGATTGTTCGGAACGGTAATGAATGCGTTGAAAAGAGAAAAAGACTAATTAAAAATGATCAAGGTTTATGGGATTTTTTATTTTCAAAAAATCAACTACTCACAAGCATGGATCAAAGTTTCTTTTCTTTTCCTCGAAAACTATCGAAACATTTCTATTTTTGACTCTGTGGAAAAGAAACATACGATATTTTCTACATCTATTGTGCGCATAATTTTTACGAAATTCTCGAAACATATCGAAAAGATCTCGAAACATTACAAAAAGTTTCTAATATTTAAAGTACCGAAACATACTGTCGAAACGATACTTTGATCCATGCTCACAAGTGTAGATGGTTGCATGCACCTTATACAGTAATATAAGCACAATCATTCCCCTGTGTAGGAACTACATTAAAGACTAATTAAAGTTTTCTTTTCCTTTTACAATCAATTGAGGAATCAAAGCATTAACTTCAGAAATGATGATTATTACTTAGGCATAGTATGATGATTCTTGTCTAAATTTACGCATCATTTGCTTGTAATATGTATTTAAAATCTTAATATTAAATATATTTTATAACTTTTTCCACAGTTCTCAAACTATTTGTCCTTCTTCCACTAAATCTGAGTATATTGGAACACTTACCCTTCTGTCATACCTACCTAAAGGCTAAATGGCGATAAAAATTGCCGATCTTAGCAAATATCCACTGTGTTGTTAGGAAGTCGAAGGCAATTAAAAATCTCCCCTCCACCCAAAATTAGGAATGCCCTCATGTCTTAGGTTTAATTGACAAAAAACCTCACGTCTTCGTTTTATTAAACGGTTTACCATTTATGCTACTATACTTTAATCTAATTTGTTTAATGTAGTATTAGAATTTAAATTTAATAACTTTGCGCCACTTCAAATCTTAAATTGAAAAGTATAATGTGAATATTTTATTAATTTGACGTGGTTTAAATATTTAATTGTTACATTATTGATGGAGAATCTGTATGCTAATGAAGTAAATATATAGCAAGTACTATATATACATATTTTTGTTTTTATACACTTTAAAATTTATCTGTACGATTAAGTTTATATATGTACTTCATACATATTATGAAACGGTATGCATAAGAGATTGAAGCATGTTCATCTTACATTTACTGCGTTACCTAATATAAGCAACATGTGATTATAATCTAACAATTAATATAGCTGGAAAAAATAATAGGATTTTTTGATTGATTGGAGGGCATTTTGATATTTCTTTCGCTTGGTCAAACATAGAACAGGGGAGGTTTGCATATGTATGATTGTTGCAATTAACTCCCTTAAAATCACCAGTATTAAAGAAAAACTTGTTATCTATTGAAATGTAACCGATGCATGTTAATATGTTATAATAATAAAAAATTGACACCAATGCCGAATTTAAGGGTTATTATTTAATGCTGGTCGAAAGATATGATGTGTGATACTATAAAGTGTCAAATCGCAAGTACTATTTTCGAATAAAATAGTGATAAAAATGAAAAGCAGACATGATTTTTGGTATTCAACTCAAAATTTTCGGGGATTCCTAAGTGGGCAAGGTTTGAAGTTCGCTTTCGGGAACTTTAATGAAAACAGGCAAATCTAGTAAAGTTGTAAGTGGGTTTTGATGGATGACAAACAGATTGATGGGGTCCTGCTGCTGGGACGGACACTGTTGCCATGTGATTCAAAGTACCAGATAGAATAGAATAGATCCCAAAATTATTTCATGCTATCTTACAAAAATCATTTTTTAAATAAATTAAAAGAGAAAATAAAATAAAAGGAGGGCAAGCCGTGCAATGGTGATATAGTGCATTGGGGGGTGGGTTGGCTTTGCTATCACGAATTAAAGTTCCAGATAATACAGCTTGGGTCCTAAGGATAAGTATCTTCATGAAGTTTGAATAATTACAAAAAAAGAAAAAAAAAAACCCTTTTAAGCTTTAAAAGCATTGATTGATAAAAACAGAAAAATCTCTAACAACATTAAAATATATATAAGTCGAATACTCGTTATATTTTTCAAACTTTCTCCATAAATATTTAAAACTGAATCTATTCCTGATGTTCTACTCAAAAAGTATTTTTGTTATTGTTCAAGTAGGATGAGAAGTTTTTGTTCTAATTGGGTGTGAATGTAATTACCCCTTAAAGTGATATTAGTCTCGGCCACTTAAGTTTTATGTTTGTGGACCGTGGTACGGACAAAGGTGCGAGCCACCTACTTATTTGTTTGTTTCCTTTTGCATGTTAAGTACGTACCCATGTGTGCGTAAGTTGGGAAAAACTATCTGTCTTTTATCTATAATAAACAAATACCTTTCTTTTTCATATTTTTTTATTTAGTTATTGCTCGTCTTTGATTTGCACTGATCAGTCAAAGGACACTAGTATTTGGTTTCCACCTTTCAAACTGATATTTCGCCTTATATATTCTTTTTATTATATACTAGAATTCCATGGCAAGCGGGCCCGCGTGCAAGGTTTTTCTTGGACAGATGGACATTTTATAATACTTTCGGGGTTATTTTAAGAATTTTCAATTATCAAAGGACTAAAACTCAATTTACTTTTGGGACTAAAATGAATATCTATAATGCTTCTAAATATTATTGAAACTCATTGAAAATTGAGGGACTCAAGTGCAATTTAAACATGCAGTTAAATCATGCAAAAACTAGCCATCCTATGTTATGGTAGGTTGCTCACACGAAAATAAAGTTCTGAAAGATAGTGGGAAGATAATAATTTATATATAACTATATGCGTGGATCAAAGTTTCGTTTCCACAACATATTTCGGTGCTCTAAATGTTAGAAACTTTTTACAATGTTCGAGATCTTTTTGATATGTTTTCAAAAATTCGTAGAAATAGTTATAACATTAGACCTAGAAGATATTGTATATTTCTTTTCCGTATAGTCAAAAATAGAAACGTTTCGATACTTTTCGATGAGAAGAAAAAAAACTTTGATCCGTAACTATATGTTAAATTTCACATGGGCATCATGGTCAAAGAATGGTTAAAACAAATGTCAACAACATGAAATATCACCAAATTTTTGGGTATTTGTTTGGCCCAACTCTAATAGCCCAAAAGCCTATTCCTTTTCTTTAGCCTAAAATCCAATTAACCTAAAATGAGCCCCTTTATTTTTTCTGCCTTTGTGTGAGCAGCGAGAGGGTGAGAGTTTGAGTAGGCAGCCGTGGGTTTTAGAGGGAAAGGAAAAAGAGAAAAGAAAGAAGAAAGAAGAAAGAAGAGAGAGGAAAGGAAGAGATATTGCGTATATTACATTTAATGTATTCTTTTTATATATGTGTGTATATCAGTATTGTACTATTTTTACTTATAATTTTAAATATTATGAAACTTTAATGCAATTTCATACTTAAGTTTTCAAAAAAAAAAAACATGTATGTATCGTTTCCGTAGATTAAAAAATAAAACATTTCGTTACTTTTCATGAAAAAGAAAAGAAACTTTGATTCATAATTAAACGGCGTCCATGAGCATCTTAGGTCTTATAAAATACGAGCTTTCAAGTTATTAATAACGTTCTTCCAAAAATAAGATGCGACGTCGAACCCCCAATTACCTCTTGAAAGGTGCGATCTTGACACTTTCAATATTCTTAGTAGCTTCGGACTATTCATTAACAAAACTGAAATTTATTTACCAATCCTTTTGATTCTATATTTTTCATTGTTTGAATGGATATTTCACTCTTTCTTTGTGCATCACCGACCCATCAAGTTTTTGAGAGTACTGTTACTTGTTAAATTTGTAATCCTAAGAAAGAAGAAAATGAAGGAATTAACATGTGTGAAACATTCGAACTACTCAAGAATCAACCTTTGTCATTTACAAATACTTCAAGAAAGAAAAAGCTCTACAAAACCAAGAAAATGTTAAGGCAACAACATTGTTGGTTTTGAAATATGAGTAAGATAAATGTTGTATCAAAGCATGGCAAAAAAATTACACTGCTGCACTTGAAAAATTTCTTCTTATAACTTCGTCGTCTCTCGGAATTGCAGCTCGGCCAAGACTATATATATACAAAAATTGCTTCTCAAGTTCTTAGTTACTCATGTAATTAACCTTGTACAAAGACATCATCTGTATATGCATGTTTTTCCCGGAGTTTTAAAATGACGAGGACCATATTTGTCGAATATATTGGTAATTACTTTCTGCGGACTATAGTACCAGTTTATCAGTGTAACCCTCCATCTAATCTGGAAAAACTTCTTCTATTTCTGGCTGCTCAAATTTCAAGAGAAAACCAGGACTATCTTTTCTATCAGGCAATACTCTCCCTTGACTTCCATCATCTTCTTCCACATATTCTGTTTCTAATAAATCTTGTTCATCTTCACCATCATATTTTCCTGTATTCTTATCTACTTCATTTTTACTGCTGAGGGTAGCTTCAGAGTCTTTCTGGCATATGCAAGCCCTCGGGTTTTCATGGAATTCACCCCTGCCAAGTTTAACTTCATTCGGCTCTCCCGTGAAACCAACTTGGAAAGTTCGCACTTGTGAGGCAAATTCTTCCCATGTGGTGTTATCTCGATTGAGGAACAACCGGTAGAGCTTTTTAGCATTTGGACGGATTGTGCGTTTGTGGCCAAAGTATCTCCTGCGATAAGAAACAAGGTACTTTAGCTACAAAGATTTTGGAGCTCAACTCCTTACAAGTGATCAGTCACTGTAAGATTTCTTTCATGGGCATATGTTAACACAAGTAAGTGAATCTAACATCCCATAATTGTTTAGTTGTTTTCCTCAAAGGATGCTATTTGAACATGTACCATCTGGATATCTTCAAAAACCATGTCATCCTAACTGGAAGATATGTTGTAGTCAAAGAAAGGACAGTTACATATCCATGAGGCTTAGTCTCATTACAAACCATCCTATACTCTTTGAAGTTTGAATGGCTACAAAAACACCCTCTGAAAAATTGAGGAGCATTAGATAGACTCTCTTTAGATTCTAAAAATAACAGAGACACGCTCTAAAATTCGGATAACATCATAGGTAGACCCCCTATTTTTCATGTTTTAGAGTTTCTAGGGGCTCTGTAATTATTCAAACTTTAGAGAATGTTTTTGAAATTAGACCAAATCTTAGTTTTATAATATAATTATCTCGAGAAAAAATCAGATCACACCAACATATAGAGTAACATACCTTCTTCCGGCAAGTATTTTTGCCATGTTTCCATTGTTATTGGTGACAAAGACATCACTATCATCACAAACAATAAAGTCTAATGCTGCCATACGAGCTGAATATGATGAAAATTTCGCTAGCTCTTCCTTGCTAGCAATAGTCTCTTTAGTGTAAAAATTTGGGAAAAGAGCTCTCAGAGGTGCCAGTGTTTCTTCACCTCCATATATTTCACCTGATGCAACATATATGTGCACGTCATTCCCAAAACCCAATGCTCTCAACATCAGGCCAACTTCCTCAGGACTTAACGGGCACCTGCCATGTCTTCGTTCCTTCTCAGGATTTTTTGTCTGCAATGATGCAATGCAGTTACATGTTGATTAGACTAAGCGCAATACAATGCTATCTTCCGCTAACGCAAATAAAAGAAAAAAGAACAACTTGCGTTAGCAGTTACATGTCTATAAACCTATGCAAGTTGTTCTTTTTTCATCAGTGGCTACAATTATATCAAGTATTTAACATCACAACCTTTTTATAATGTGACAAAATCACGGGCACAACGTTTATAGACTCGGTCTAGGTAAGAATCACTTCTTTCACATTTATTTTGGGGTACAGGAAGGCTGACTTACATGTAAAGTTTTCCACCTCTTCCGTATTGCACCTAGTTCTTTGATTTCATTTTCGCTTCCACCGTAGTAGCATCCAGAGAATGCTAGCATGTCAGGCTCAAATCTGTCATTTTAAATTTTGATCAGCAGGAATACTATATACCCTTATACGCCATATGCAATCAGTTATCTCAAAAATTAAAAAAGTTTTGTTTACTACAGAAGAATTTTCAGATATATCAGGTTAACACACTGTTCAGAGCTCTATTGTCTTTTCATTATTTCTCCAAGCCAAGAATTAACATGAAGAAATTCTTAGGTGCTCAGCTTCTTAAAGAAGAAATTATGTATCAACAAGAATAGTTCAAGAAAGACATCAAGATTTATAGCCTTTGTACCTTAAATGCAATGCCACAAAATGCTTGCTTTTCATTCGCATCCTTTGGACCAATTTCTGACCCATCTTAAGAATAGGATCAGTAAACCTCAAAGCATGGAAGTTAACTCTACACCTCAGTTTCTGTAAATCCATGTCTAGCCGATTCGAGAGCCTGTAATCAAACTTTGTGAGCTGAACAGCCTGCACCTGATGAAGACCAATATCTCTTTACTTCAGTTTTTTATTAAGTTCTAGGTAACTCGTTGCAAAAGTTCTATCATTATAAAGCAAGCCCACAAATTTTACTAAATCATTACTTGAGATATACATATTTATTTCAAAAGGCAATCGAAGGATCAGATGGTTGAGTACTATAATGTATCAGAGCAACACTAAACTTGATTGCAGAAAACTTACACGCTTCTTGCTAAAGATGGGCAATATACGAGTCAGATAGCATTTCTCGTTGCATTTCCTTGGAACGCGAGTAGTTATGACTTTCCCAGCGTTTTCTGAAAGCTGTTTAATAATTTTGACATCTTTTGCCAAAGATGTAATAAACCAGTCAATATCAAAGATCTCGGAAAAGTTGCTGCAAGTGAACGTCATCGAGTTAATACTTAATAGCTACAAGAAATACAGAAAGGTTTAAGGAACAAGATTTTACAAAAAGATAAATAACCTGGCATCCTTCCAGAAAGAATTTTGGTCCAGCTTAGGAACAACCAGGGTAGCATTCAAGATATGGGCTGCAACAACAGCATCTGTAATCTGTGACCATGATAGGCAGAATAGGATAAATAATTATTCATATCAATCATTACCCCTCTGTTTACCTATTTAAAGAGATATACAACAAGTTGAGATTTTAAATGTTTAGTTGTCTATTCATTTAACATGAATATAAAACAACTTTATACTCCCTCATTTTCTCTGTTTTATTCAATAGTATCCAAGGGACGGGGGTAGAAGTACGATATCCTTGTATGTTTCCATTCTATGCAACTCAAACTATTTGGGGCTCATGGATTTATAAGACCAATTCTTAACAGGTCTTCAAAGCGTTTGTAGATAAGCAAGAACAAACAAAGATAGACAAAAATAATGCATTTTTCAAGTTAGCATCAACTTCAGATTGCATGACTATAAATTTCAACACAATTCTCACCCCTGTTCTCTGCTGATTTAATCCTCCACTAGTTGCAATCAGCAAATATCTATTAGGTACCGTATTCATTTCCGCAGCTGCAATTGGCAGTTGATAGACAAATGAGATAAATGCAGAAATATAGAAAAAGATGTTCCAAGTAAACAAAAGTGAGCATTGAATGGCAAGTGAGATGAATGATGTGATGCAAGTATCCAACCAAAACTAGACAATAGTCCACATTTTTAATCTGCAGAACATGCTTGGATTTTTTCCCATGCCTCTTTTATTATATATGCGTGTGTGTGATTATATAAAAAAAGAGAGGGGGGCGTACTTAAGAAATCTTGGGTGGCATTACAGCAGCCATGAAAGAAACTCGACTGATTCGAAGTCCACAAGTTACGCCCTGAGCTTCCAACGTTCATCTACAAGTTCATCAGAAAACCAAATAATTACTAACTCAAAGAATAAAATTCCAATGCCGTAAAACAGAACAAGCCCAACAACACTCACGGGAACGCGAAAAACATTTTCTTTATCGACGTTCACGTCAACCTGATTCCATGAACAGCAACAAAAGAACAAACAATCAGATACAAAAGAAGTTGAATATATAAATATAGTTATGGTGGTAATAATTGTTTGTTACCAAGGTGGCGTTAATGAGAATGCGACGGTGACGGTGTGGAATGGCGATTGGCGGAGATAGAAATGAGAATAGAAGAAGTAAACAACCGGATAACGCGGAGAGGAGAGGTAGGAGTTGGTGCAGAAAACGGCGTCGTTGGTGGTGCCGGAATATCAGACCCTGCACTCTATACAATAATTTACTGTCCCTGTGTTGCTTTTTCTTCTTCATCACACTCATTCTTGTTATTATTTATTTATGTATTAGAAGAAGAAAGAGAAATGGAAATGATGGAGAGTGGACATCTTTACGACGACTCTTTTGATTCTATTCTATATATATTTCATCATGCATGTGTGTGTGTTGTGTGCACAGCACTGCACTGCACGACCACTTCAACACATCCAACAACAATTGAAGAGTTTGTTTATATATGTTGCTCTACTCAATGTACATACATATGTTTTGTTTCTTAACATAAACATTTGACAGTGACGATGTGTTCCTTCTTTTTTGTCCCTTTTTATTATTTGCTTTCCCCAGATAACAACAATTTCTTCTGATTTGGCCCCACATGCATGTTCAATTAAATTAGCAATAAGGCCCCTCCCCTGGTTGCTTACTCTCTCTTTTTCTCTCGTCTGGCTTTAGATTAGAGTTACTTGCAAATCTTACTTTCTAAGATTCTCCTAGATTTTATTCTTAATAACTCATCAATAATCAACAAGAAAAGAAATATATATGATTAAAAAACTAGCTAACAAGTAAGTCTAAACGGTTACTATCGGATAAGAGATTTCCCATATGAATTGTATAACTATTTAAATTAAAACGATATAAATTGATCAAAATACTAGTAATTACATAAATACAATTTTGTTTTCAAAAATATTCTAATTATGCTTCCATGAGGTTTGAATAATAATAAAAAAAAGTTACTACTTCAAATTTGCAAAGTACTACAGATAGAAGTCTAAGGTTTTTTTGTTAAGAACTTTAAGAGGTGTTTAATTTTTCAGACTTTAGAAAAGATTTTTATAATGAACAAGTTTTAGAATTAAATTAGCTAGTATGATGAGTGAAGATGAATTTTGCGAAAAAGATGTTAGAGTGTTGAACTTGAAAGTTGTATACTTTGATTCTAATCTTACTTGGGCTAACATCTTAAATTGTGCGCATCTCTTTCTTCACGTGGCTTACTGCCCTTCATCTTATTCATGTTTACCATCATAACTCAGATATTTGTCTCAACCTTAATAACCACCTAAACTAATATTATCTCTCTGCTTAGTATTCAGCGGTTTACTACCTCAGCAAAAGTACGTTGCACATTAATTTGTCTACTGGCATATGAGTTTGGTTTAGGAAATAATTTATTTATTCATCTCTCCCATGATTTAGTAATATTTACCAAGCATCCATCCAAGTAGTAACTTGTATAACCTTAATTTACTAGTTCAGAAAAATGCTTAATCATGAATTTGCAGTAATTACGTATGAACCATTCTTCTTTTGAATAATTTAAATAACTTATATGGGCAATTAAAGAGGTGAGACATATATGGACGATCTTGGCAACAGATTACGCTGGTTTTTCATAAATCAGATTCAATATGTTGACTTCTTATGTTAGATAAATTGTCAATTAGGTTGTTTGGTATAATAAATATATTTTATTGTGGGGCGACGCCTGACCAGAGTTTCAACGTTGCAACACCAGGATTGGTTCGTGAGAAAATGGGAAAATTAAAAGATCAGTGGCCTAAATATTAACGTCGGGAATATTAAATAGGTTTAAGCTACTTGTAGAAAATGTCTTATTCAACATGTTGGTTGGTTGAATCTCATCGACTACTGAGGAAAATGACGGTTAAATAATTTATTGTCATGGTATTCATTACACAAACAATCATAAAGTATTGACTAATTACAGAAACCACCCCTTGCATTTGTAGGATTACACAAAACCACCCTGATATCTTACGTCCATAAAAAGTTCGTATAGTTTTTTGAAGAAATTAAATTTATAATTTCAATAATATATATATATGTGTAATTCTCTTTTTTAAAATATGAGGAGTAGTTTGTGTAAGCAACTCATGCCCTAGGGATACTTTGTGTAATTTATCGCCATGTAATTACATCATATTATGCTTTAGCATTTAAATAATTATTTTTATTTGCATTACAGTTAATTATGTATCCGAAATTATGCTTCTTTAAAATTTTGGTAAATTAATAAATTTATTATTATGTATGCATGTTATGTTTTTTCTAATATGTGACCGTGAGTTCTATTTCTAGCACAAAGTTATTACTCAAAAATCACTGCATTAGAGGCTGATAGGTGTAATCAAACAATTAAAATTAATTACAGACATAAATATTAGAAGATAATATATAATGCATTTTTATATCAAATAAGTTTTATAAATAAAAAAGAACTATTTCTTGTTTGATGAATTTATGAAAAAAAATTATAATTTGAGAAATTATAAAAGTGGTTATCTAGAAAATCTTCGAACTACTTGCTGTAATAATATGCCTTTTAGTATGAATGATTTGATCCGAAAAGAATGTTGTATAAGTATCTCAAAGCTAGGGGGATATATAGTTGTTGTTTTGAACTTTCAAACAAGGACATAACTATTGTAAGAAACATTTAGGTAAACGGTGCAAGAAACAATCGATTATACTAGTACGATTAATTAAGGGTGCTTTTAAACATTAATTCAAGTTAATCTTTATTTTTATATCCCATTGTTTTGTTTGAAAATAATGGTGCGTGGGGGTAAGTATGATCACAAAAATGATAGAATAGTAATTTGTGTAATTTTTGAAACATGTATAGTATTTTGTGAAAAAGCTCCCTTGTGATAGCACCAAACCATTGCACTTTACTGAGACTCTGCATATCGAGAGATTTATCGCACTTTACTCGATCATATCGTATGTTGTGTGAATCACAAGAACAAACTCCATTACTAGTTCGTAGTCACAACTCACGACTCCTTTATAGGACTATTAATAAATAGTAGCAACTTAGAAGCGTTTTTGCCATATACAGAGGCGGAGCCAGGGGCATATAGAGGCCCCCGCCCCCCAGCCTCCAGCCCACCCCTTATATACCCCAATATAAATATATATATATATATATATATATATATATATATATATATATATATATATGTGTAATATATCTTCTGATAAAGTTTTGATTAGATTCCAATAAACTCAAGTAAATTACAGATGAAAGCCCGGAACACACGTTCCTTGAGCTCGAACGCTGTATACGAAGGTACCCTCGTAGGCAGCTTAAGCAGACATTCTGGCTCTGTGTGGTGTTAAACTGTCAGATATTAGACACTTTGGGGTCGTACTTGAATTAAACATAAGTTGTGGGGGTCCTCTCTTATTTTCTCTTATTTCTCACCTGCTTCGAATGAGGAAGGAGGGCCTATTTATAATGTATGGGATTATGCCTAGCTAGCAGGTGGAAGGTAGACGAAGGTGGTGATGCAGGTAGCTTACTAACCCTCTCCACTGCTTAGGTGTCACCTGCTGAAGGTTTGAGGCATATGAAGGAGGTGATGGTGGGTGGTGAAACAGGCGCCTTATTCATAGATAGTCTTCTCACGAACTGATTGGTGGCATGGTGCTTGGTGACTAACGGTTAACGCAATGGTGACTGAGCAACTACCCCTAAAGCTTCACTACGACCTGTCTTAACTTCGTGCTCGTACTTCGTAGGAGCAAGGGCCGTACACGGGGCTCGTAGGACTCCTCTTCGGTTTTAGCCTGTGAAGCTCTGCGGGCTCGTCCATCTTTCCCCCCACGATCCTCGTACTTTATACGGGCTTTCAGCCCCTACACATATTCTGATTCTCCTCTTCGTAAACCCTTCCCGGTATTACTTAACTGTTTAACGTTAATGCGCGCTTAAGGCAATATTTACCTTATCATCTTCTAATTGTAATTAGATTAGTAGATAATTACCGAAAAAGAAAAGGTTAGATTCAGTAGATCAATAATTAGGGAGGTTGAATATTTATTTGATTCCAATCTATTATACCTTATATTATAGATTGTTTTATGCATTTTCCAAGGAAATGTGTTTGAGTGTGGATATTGATTTCTTAATTACGAATTAGCAAATGAAAGTTGATTGTCTCTTCTCTCTCTCTCTCTCTCTCTCTCTCTCTCTCTCTCTCTCTCTCTCTCTCTCTATATATATATATATATATATATATATATATATATATATATATATATATATGTATGTATGTATATATATATAATCTGATATGATTTATATAATCTAAAGTTTTAATCTTATTTCATTCTTAATTTCATGCATTCGTCACAAATGTATAGTTTGTTATATTACTTCAAATATATTATCTTAGTTTTTTCTTACTCATTTTTGCATAACAAATATTGTAAAAGGTTATCATCTAGTATGACATTTGATTGTATATATTAGTTTTAGAATAAATTAACTATTTTCTTAGACATCTATATAATGAAAGATGCAATTTTTTGATAAAAATATTTGGAGAGACGAGGTCATTGATCAAAACCATAGATACTTTCTTAAGTATTGCGATATAATAGTACAAAAAATTACCCAGTACTTTGATACTAATTTAGTTACACTTTAATATTTTCTTATAACACGGGACATAAATATAAATATCTAGGTGAGCATCAATAATAATTAAAATTTATATGAACATGTATGATGTCTCGATTTTCATGGCCTGTTTTTTCTTTTATTATTTATTTGTGCAGTTTTATTATAATTCTGTTATATATACAAGGTATAACTATTTTAAAGTAGAGTTACATTCATTTTATATTATACATCGGTTGCTTTAGTATACTTATATTTTCATCATTTTACTAAAAAATAGTTAATGTTAAAAGTATACATTCATATGTACAAAAAAAATTATCAAAGTAATTTCGCCCCCATATCATTTTCCTGGCTCCGCCCCTGGCCATATATTTGAAGATCTAAACGAAAAACATGAGCTGATATATTAGATGTTTATTGGATACATTGTTCTCTAAAGTTGATTTGACTTTATAATTTTATTATATGAGTTACGTGAATTATGAAATAAAACTCAAAGCAAAAATTGAGAAAAGTGATGTTTAATAAATGTAAATTATATCGGAAAAGGAACCAGTAAAATTTAATTTTTGTGTCTATATATATCATATTGCATCATCGCAGAACTCATCGATTCAAATATTTGTGTAAATGAATCAACCGTTAGAAGCTCATTAATTACTTTATTTTTTGGGTCAGACCCCATAGGAATAAATTGGGCCTGCACAAATAGTTGTCTGCCTGCATATTTTTAAGTTTTAACAGTAGTGATATTTATTAATTTTATTCAAGATTAAAAAAATCAAATTTTGAACGTTTCGAAAGTTATGTAATCCCGAGTGAATCGAGTTGACGGGTGAGAGAGACAATAGCAAGTTGTTTAGTTGAATCTGTTTTTGTTAAGAAATTGGATTAGCCAAATAACATGGCCGGCCACGTTAATCTTAATTTAATTAGTGGAATAAATTAATGTAAGACTACAAATAATATAGCTATAAGTTGTAACAGTTTTGGTAAGTAAATACCTCCATGGAAGTGTTTTAATACCATCTCAATTTGACCGCCATTTATTTCAACAGACGCTTAATAGTAACTTGCTGTATTATATATATATATATATATATATATATATATATATATATATATATATATATATATATATATATATCCATCCGTGGAACTAATCTAATTTATCACCATAAAAGCGCTCTTTTTTACATTTTACTGGACTATGAACTATCATAGAAAAGTCCAAACACTAAAAGATATTTTATTTAGAAAGAAGTTGTGTGCATAATTTATCGAAATTTGCGGTTTGCTTTGCATCTATCACTTGTTCATATGGCAACTATGGTATAACTTTTCAAAGAATGCCACAAAGTAAGAGAGTAGGACTAAGACATATGTTTGTCTTGGTTGGGCATGTTTTGCAGTAAAAAAAGAGTTCTTTTACATTTTACTGAACTATGAAGTATGAACTATCTTAGATAACTCCAAATACTATTTCAAAAAGCTGTTTTTAATTTAGAACAAGTTGTTTGCACAAATTTATTAAAGAACAAGTTATTCGCATAAATTTATTAAAATATACGGTTTACTTTGCGTCACTTGTTCATATGGCAACTATGGTATAACTTTTCGAAGAATACCACAAAGTCATAGAGCAAAAAATTCAGAAAGAGCTCTATTATCTTGTTAATTGGAAGAAAGGTCAAATTGGACTGTCATATATGATATATGTGTGAAATTTGAATTAAGGTGATGATTACACAAAATAAAGATTTGTGATTATTGTTTTTATTAGTTAAGTGAGGAGATTGTTGATTATTATTATGGGCCTAAATGGCTTGGTTGATCCGTTAAGTATACCGTCAAATATAGTTAGTGTGCTGCGATGCAAAATAATATCTGCGCTGCTGATACGTTTTGCTAGTAAATGCAAAAAATGACCTAAAGTCGCACAAAACCAAAAAAAACTCAATTCAGGTGGAATTGCAGTAAATTAAGAAGAAGAAGTTTGTGGTTGTGTGTAGAGAAGAATATTATGATGAGCAAGCTAAAAGTATCGAGTTCCGAATTGGATTTGGATCGCCCTAATATCGAAGATTATCTCCCATCTGGATCCATTCAAGAGCCAATCGGCAAACTCCGCCTGTAAATTATATATATCTATCTTCCTTATTAAACAACTCTCTCTCTCTCTCTCTATTTCTCTGTAATGTCTTCTCTTATTTGTTTTTTCTAGGCGAGATTTGCTTGATATATCGCCTACTCTTACTGAGGCAGCTGGTGCAATTGTCGATGATTCATTCACTCGGTGCTTCAAGTCAATCCCTCCAGAGCCATGGAACTGGAACATTTACTTGTTTCCACTCTGGTGTTTGGGTGTTCTTGTTCGTTACGGTTTCCTTTTCCCTTTAAGGTCTGACATTTTCTTTTCCCTATTTTTAGTGTGTTATAGACATTGTTTCTCTATTGTTGGCTTTACACTGCAATGATCAAATGAAAAGACCTTCGTTGGTCCTTTTACGCAATGTCCAGAATTGATATCTGTTTTCCATATATAAGATTATTCAATTTGGGGTGATTATGTCCAAGTTTGTCTATATGTGCAAAAATTGCTAGAGTATGGAATTAAGCTCCTCGTGTGTGTCCCTGTATATTTGTTTGTCTACACCTAGTTTTATTCATACTCCAATATAGATAGATCTGCACTATTGGGAAACTTGGAGCAGCATATAATCAAGGCGTGATATTTACTCGAGATGGCTTGTCATCTCGATAGTGGGATTTATCCTAGGCTGATAATTCTATGTTTGGTCTTAAATTGAAAAATATCCTATTCCTTTTTGTACTTTATTGGTGAGTGGCATAACTCTTTATCTATTGTGCTTTTCTTCATATTTTTTGTTGGAAGCAGATAGTGGCTTCTTTTCAATGTTTATTTGTCCAAAGTTCCAGACCATTATAATGTGGGTTAAATATAGCTTAAGCTCTACTAGCAGAACTAAGTTTTATATACAGTTGCATATTATGCTCTCAAGCATATCCTGATACTTTTTTCTATCAAATGCAGGGTTATAGTTTTGACCGTAGGATGGATTATATTTCTTTCATGCTATTTTCCAGTGCATTTCCTGCTGAAAGGACATGATGGTTTGAGAAAAAAGTTAGAGGTAACAATATCTCCATTTTCTCTTTCAACTAAATCTTTTATATATAACTCCGGCTAGGATGATATGTTTTCATACTTCTTGGAGATGTAAGCCTTGGGGAATCAATATTTTCTCCATCTCGTAATTACATATGAGTCAGGAGATTAGTTTGTCACATATCACAACATGGTTCTCTGTAGATCATGATATATTGAGTAAGGCGACACTAGGTAGCAAGGTTAGAACTTCTTAAGGGAAACAGGAGGATGATGTAGAAGATAGACAACAGTCGTATGGCAAAAACAAGAGTTGTGTAAATTGTAGTTTAATCATAATTTAGTTATTTTTCTGCAGAATATAAGCCATTAAAGTCTAGAAATTGGCCTTAACACAAGTGTCGTATGTTGTTTATTTTCTCCTCAGAGAGGTCTGGTGGAGTTAATTTGCTGCTTTTTTGTTGCATCATGGACTGGGGTAGTCAGGTACCATGGTCCACGGCCAAGCATGCGACCTAAGCAGGTAGGACTTTGTGTATTTCCTCGAACCATCAAAATTTATGTATGTTCCCTGAGATTAGCTCAGATTTGTGTGCATGTACATTAAAGCTTATTTCAATTGATGTGCAGGTCTTTGTGGCAAATCACACATCAATGATAGATTTCATTGTGTTGGAACAAATGACTTCATTTGCAGTAATTATGCAGAAGCATCCTGGGTGGGTTGGTAAGGTCTTTTAGTCATACAAGGAATCTAGGGTTGTTGAGGCGTTCTTTTAATGATTTTATTTTGTTTTTTATATTTTACTGCATAAGTGGATGCACCCAGTTGTAACTCAGAATCTGGCATTTCCAATTCTAATGTCTGCCACACTAGAACTTTTGATATAAGTAGTTTAAATTTCCCTGCTGTGTGTTTGTGGAGTTGGACTGTATCATATTATTGTTAGGATGCAGATTGGTGTTTTAGAATTTCAACTTGGGAATTAGGTATCAAAGAAAAGAAAAAAGATGTGCCATAAAGTAATTAATGAATCTAATGGATTTGAAAAAGTTACTGGTTCATTAATGAAGTGCATTTTTCTCCTGTCTTTTGTTTGACTGAATTTATCATATTCATACTGTGTAGGATTACTCCAGAGCACTATTTTGGAAAGTCTAGGATGTATCTGGTTCAACCGCTCAGAATCAAAGGACCGTGAAATTGTTGCAAAAAAGTACGTCTTATTTATAAAAGGGCTTAATATTTCAAACTATATTGTTTTTTCCTTATCCCAGATTTCTTTTCTCAGGCTGAGAGATCATGTTAATGGGCCTGATAATAACCCTCTCCTTATATTCCCTGAAGGAACTTGTGTGAATAACCACTACACTGTGATGTTTAAGAAGGTGATCTTATTGTTGTATTTCTACTTTCTATAGAGTTGATTAAATGACTTTTGGGACTTTATTGTTTAAGAACTGATTGATTGCTCTGGTGCTATTCCTTTTCCTATGTTACCACCCTTATATACACCGAAAACTGTGGACATGCTAATTGTCCCATACCATATTACTTGTTCTCTTTGTTTGTTTGGAGTATTTCCAGTTAAAACTCTAATTATAAATAGCGGTGAAGGTAGGTTGGTATTGAAAATATTTACCTCAGGTTTTAAAATGCACTTGAAATGTGTGTATTTGTTCAAAAAAACTCTTTCATCATCATGCGAATGTTCTTAGCTTAGTGTTTTCTTTTCTTTCTTCTGGTGTTTAGGGTGCATTTGAACTTGGCTGCACAGTCTGTCCAATCGCAATTAAGTACAACAAGATTTTTGTTGATGCGTTCTGGAACAGTCGGAAGTAAGTTTTTCATGCTGGTTTCTTCTTTCAATAAAACTTTGTTCAATCGTTAATATTAACATCTCTAGCGTTTTAGTTACTCTCCGATTTCCAAAATATCTTTCTCATTTGACTGAACATGACTGGTGACTCAAGATGGTACTTGGCGCAGTGTAGTGAAGAAACTATTGATATCAATTATTTTACTTTCTTAAAACATGCTTTCATTCTCTTTGGCAGACAATCTTTCACTACACATTTGTTGCAGCTTATGAAATCATGGGCTGTTGTTTGTGATGTGTGGTATCTAGAGCCTCAAAATCTGAAACCTGGGGAAACAGCAATTGAATTTGCAGAGAGGTAAATATCATTTTATCAATTCATAAAATGAATCCTGCTAGATCAGTGCAAAAGAGTTCTAAAGATGAATTTTTCAGGGTGAGGGACATCATTTCTGTTCGAGCAGGTCTTCGAAAGGTGCCATGGGACGGGTATCTAAAATACTCTCGCCCCAGCCCAAAGCATCGTGAACGGAAGTAAGTTTTTCCATTTGCCTGATGTCTTTGTAGGTCTTCCATTTTGCTGCATGCAACTAATTACTCTCTGATTGATGATATCTGTTTTATCAATGGACTTCCGGTCCCTAAATAATAATACTATGCACGTCATTTATTTCTGTATCTTGCATTGGCAGGCAACAGAGCTTCGCTGAGACTGTGCTCCGTCGACTGGAAGAGAAATAGATTTGATATGTGAAATGTTTCTGTATTGTGTTCCATTTGCTATGAAGTATAATCGCAATTTTCATGTCCTCATCTGGTTACTCCTAGAATAGTAAAATTCTGTTAATTTTGTGGTTGTAAAAGAAACTATTTATTTGTAAAATAGCGGGAGAATGGTCCAAGAGACGAATAATTGGAACTTTTTTGCACAGGAACATTAGCATGCGACTGGTTAATGACTTGTTGAATGAACGATCTTTGGGAGCCATTTAGTTGTAACTTGTAATCAAATATCATAACCTCATTTTACTTTAATTGTCTCAACAATTGACCAAGTATATGGATGAAAGTTGTGTTCTCCGTGCGAGTGCTAAGTATTAGCAGATTACTTATGGAAATAAGTATTACGAGGATCAAATATAATAAATATTTTTTCTATAAAATTCAAAAATATTTGAAATTAATCAATATTGTATTGTTAGTTTTTGAATTAAATATAGAAAGATAAAATTGGGATAATTTGAAATAAGTAGGTAAATTATAGTGAGTGGGATTATGTTAATAAGTAGAAATAAGAGAGAATTTAATAATTGTGTAAATAATAAAGGACATATACCGATATTTGTCGCCACGTATGAATTATGATGTATAAAAGAAACAATTTTTATATATAATTTGAAAGAAGGTGCGGTGCGGTGCGGTGCGGTGGCAGTGTATACACAGCCTAGTAGAGCGTGACACTCGGACTCTGTCATAACTGACGACTAACAATCAGAAGAGGCGGTTCTGTTCTATTCTGTTGTGCCGATTACAATTAGATTATTATTATTATTATTAACAATTGCAACAGTTGGGTTTGTGTTTGTATTTGTTTGATACGAAAAGAATGGTGGCTGCTGCACAACTTGGTGGTTTATCGAGTAGGAATAGGAGGAATAGTAGTAGTAGTAAATGGTGGGCGTGGGCATATGCTGCTGCTGGTCCAAGGATAAATTCAAGCTCCTTTCATTTACCTGTAAGAACCACTGGTTCAATATGCTCTCTGTCTTTGGACAATAGCCCAAAAGGGTTCTGTTATTATAATCATCATCCTGTTGTTCAACAAAGGAAGCAGAAGCAGCATGTTCTTAACAATCACAGTCACCATGGCGAGGACAGCCTCGCTATTCAACAACACCAACAAGTGCCAGGGTACCAAATCCTTATTCATAATTACTGATTTTGCGTCTCCAACTACTGCAATTTGAAAAAAGATTATATTCTTAACCTTTACTATGTGCATGTTACTCAGAGAGAAACTCTTTGCATCTTTAAAAAGTTACATTTCTTCATCAATTAATTTCCCTACTTGGTACCTATGCATCTGTTGTCGAAGCTGTGCATTAGTAAAAAGATAATGCGTATTGATGATGCATGCCTTAGTTTCTCGCACAGGGATGGCAAGAGGATCACTCTTCTCCACCCAAATGTTTTGGTGTTTCATGCTTCCACTTTACTTGCTTCATCTTTACAATCACTCTAGCTCCAACTTAACACAGACTTCAACTACTTTATGAACATATCATGCTTATTCAAGTTGCACAATGTCTTTTTCCTGCGGGAGTTTATTTATACTGCAAATTGCCAAACTTTATGACCATTTGATCTATATATTATATGTGTGTTGATTTGGTACTTGTTCCGACAGATGAGCAGATAATGCATTATTCTTATTCCTCTTGGGTGGTTTCTGGTATTGGAAATCTTACCCAATTTGTTACCATAATCTTTGCTTTCAGTGAGTTGAATGGGTTTGCTGCTTCTCAAATCAATGAACACAAGTTGAGGGAAGTCCCTGCGACTACTTCTCCACGAAAAGATGTTAAGCTTGAACTCATAATGCTTTCATTACCAGCAATCGGTGGACAAGCCATTGAACCTCTAGTGCAACTCATGGAGACTGCATATATTGGCCGTCTGGGTAAGCTTGATGCGTGATCTTGTGTATCCCTGCTTAAATTTCATAATTAAGGATCTATGTGTGTTATTGAGATTCAGTATCCTAGTTCTTTATCTGTTTGTAATTGTAATCATGGACTTTTCCTATCTTCTTGCCTGGCTTATTGGAGATAGAGGACGTATATTTTCAAAACTCCACCAGATCTGAAAAGTATTATGTTTCACTGTTTAAGATATCATCCTTTCCTATGTTTTATTTTATTCTCATCGTTGATGTTTCTGGAGTGTTCATTAGGATCAGATGGTACATCAATGAAGCTGTTGAAATATATGTTATATTATACTCCTATAAGTTGTAGCTTTCCTCAATAAAATTATCAGTGACCAGCTTCTTTTTAATGTATGCCAATGCTGGTAAATAACTTGAAAATTGAGAAAATTTTCATTCGTTTGTGCTTTTTTACCTTTAATGCATTTTAATCATGACAAGATGACATTTTGTTATACATCCTAAAATATACTTTTCTCCAGGTTCTGTGGAATTGGCTTCTGCTAGTGTCTCCATATCCCTCTTTAATATAATCTCGAAGCTTTTTAATATTCCTCTCCTCAGTGTCGCTACTTCTTTCGTGGCTGAAGATATTTCGAAGAATGCGAGTAGATTTTCTACATCAGGTAGATTGTTAGATGTGGCATTAGCCTTCTATTATCATAATAGATGCAATTTTCAGTTTAAGTAGTTGTATAAATTCATTGTTTATATTTATCTTTGATTTGTTACATGTGTCATTGCTCAAGTTAAAGAACTTTGACATAGTGAATTATTTACTGATGCTGTAGAAAGGCTGCAGTTGTCTTCCGTGTCAACAGCTTTGTTGTTAGCTGTTGGCATTGGCATCTTTGAAGCAACTGCCCTGTCCTTGGGATCTGGACCTCTTCTCAGTTTAATGGGCATATCCCCGGTATGAATTTAACTGCTTTAAGCTATACATATTCAATTTTGTTCTGGTATTTTGCTACTTTATCGTAGCCATATTGGATAAACGCTAATTAATAAACAGGATAATTGCATTACACCCTGAAGGTTGATCTAATTACATAAAACTTCTCCTTCAATAGCAGAAGTACCTTTTGGAATTATAAATAATTTCAATTATAAACAGGTTCCCAAATGTTGGAATAATTTAGAAGCACCCTCCTAAAGTTTGAAGAATGTTATGGATGGACCCCCTTAATTTTTACAGCTTTGGGGTGTGTGTAACAATTCTAACATAGAATTAGACCAAACCTCGGGGGATGTAGATGTATTGTCCTTTTTATACAAACAAGCAACATTTTAATAGTCTTTTTCCGTTAAGGTCTATTGTTATTGCAGGCTTCTTCTATGCGTGTTCCTGCACAACGATTTCTCCTTCTAAGGGCTCTTGGTGCTCCTGCATTTGTTGTTTCTTTGGCACTTCAAGGCATTTTCCGTGGTTTTAAGGATACAAAGACTCCTGTATTTTGTTTAGGTAAGTTTAACCCCTAGAATTATGTTATGTGGTAGCAGCTTGACAATCAGATCTTTTGTTATTGATGCAATCTTTTTCCAATGATATGACTTCTTTCGCTTGCATGAATCATTTCCGTCCTCAGATACCGCGGAGGAAAAGAAATTTGGAACTGTTTTTCTCTCTTGCTAATTATGTACAAATTAAAATGCACATAACTCCATATAATTTACAAAAAAGCCAGCTTCTTCTTACTTTTAGTCATTCTTGGGATTCGAAGTGTTTAATTCTTCAGTGAAGACTTTGGATATTGAATTTCAGCGTTTCTTGACTGTATGAGGATAATCCAACTTCAATTTCAGCTAAGATTAATCACCGTTTCTTGCATCTTTTCCTGTATTTTATTTCAAGCTTAGGGATCAGTACATTAAGAAAAAATAATCACTTTGCAAAAGTAATGAATCATTGATTGGCTATTAAGTTATATGCAAAAGATGGTGAAACTATGGTTTAAACAACTAAAGGCAATTGTTATGTTTTAAAAAATTGACCTAGCAAACTCACCTTGATGACAATTCCTGACATCATTTTGCTACAGCCAGTTGTGCTCTCCTGTACTTGTGCATCTGAACCTTCTTTTTCTGGCAGGCTTTGGGAATTTTACTGCTGTATTTCTCTTTCCTTTCCTTATGTACTATTGTAAGTTGGGTTTTTATGGAGCTGCCGTTTCTACCATTATATCACAGTACGTGTTTTCACTCTGCCAGTCCTTTCGTTTATCTTATTAACTTTCTTCTTAGTTTCTTATTTTTCTGAGCATTTAATTCTCATGTTGTGCTCCTTGATCCAGATACATGGTCACCCTTTCGATGATTTGGCGTCTGCAAAAGAGAGCTGTTTTATTGCCTCCAAAACTTGGAGAACTGCAGTTTGGCGGTTATCTGAAATCAGGTTAGCCTGAGTTTCTTGCATCTTTTAGACCTTCCGCGCTAAGATGTTTTTGGGACATACAAATTCCACTTTTGTTGACAGTTTCATGCTGATATACTCTTATCTGTTTTATACTAAGCCTTCTCTCCTATACCTAAAAGTTCAATTCCAAGATTCTTATAAATTTTGTATCTTGAATTAAGATTTTATTGGTAAATGATGTTTATACCGACTTCACTTATTATGTTGAGTTGGTCGTTTTTCGTGCAATGGATGCAAAATATATGTCCTTGTCCTTCAGCCTTTGGCTTTTACAGTAAGATTGTTGTGTCAAAACATCTAAACAACATGACACAAAGCTATCAAAGCTTCCGATTATCTAACTTGTAACTCATTATCAAGATTTCTCATGCGAGGTCCTTGACTTCTGCGGTTCTAATTGTTATTTTTCCTGTGAGGATGACTGACTTTGTAACTTAGTGACCTGGATCTCTCCAGTATTTCAAGTACTATATGCTACTTCATCTACAGAGAGAAAAGATGTGTGCTAAGAATCGATGGATTACTTTCCCGTTAGGCTGGCAAAAGCCTCGATATTGCTTTATACAATTCACCAGCGTGTTTTCCGTTAGCTTCTTAATTATAGGTGTGGGATTGGGTCAATTTTTGCGGGGTTCTGGGAGTTTGAGACAGGTACCGGAATTGTCGGGTGCCAAATCTGTGCACCTGAGTCCCATTGAATATGAAGGGTACTCAAGCAACTAGGTAGTTGATGTACTCGGGTACCCAAGTGCTGTTATGCAGTGTAGAAAAACAGAAGGCAAATGCCTTCTGTTTTCTGGGCAAAACAGAAGGCGCTTGCCTTCAGTTGAAGTCAATATCAACCAACCATGGGCATGGGGCTGCAGTTACTAATACATCGCAGCATTTTCCCAGTACTTATTTTTATGGTTGCAGTCTCCTCCTCCGCAACCAATGATAACTCGGACGTGGTCGACCTTGGAATGCTGAGAGATGGGCCGAGAATGGCACTTGGAGGATGGAATTCTGCGATGACGTTTGCAAAGAAGCCCCCACCATGGGTATCCCTGAGCTGCTGATTGCTTTGATATTTAAGTGAGACAAAATTTTAACATACATCATTCTTTAGAGTGCGGCAGAGAGCTGAGATAGTCAGATGATTGCGATTGCGATTGTGATTGTTCAGGATTTCTGAGAGTTTCTGTGCGTGATTACATGTGGGTATCTTGAAGACTGAAGTTTGAAGACTTCAGTTCAGTTACGTCGAAGTTCAGAGCTTGAGCTGAGGAAACCTTAAAACGTATAAAAGAGTTTTCCTAATAAGGCTTTTCTGTCAAATACCAGCTCCGTTCCCCGATACCCGAGCTGGTGCAATACATACACCCGAATTTTGTGTTTGGGATCCGGGTATTCCTGACCCGCAATAATCTGAACAGGACAGGTTTTCAGGGAGAACCCGATCGGTTCGGGTACCCAAAGATCCGATCCGTAACCCCACCCCTAATATATTGCGTTTCATCATAATTTGCAATATCGAATTGCTGTCACATTTCTTATCCAACATCCGTTGTCTTTTTGTTATTTGCCTCGCTGTACGTTGTTTTGCAAAGTCAACCAGGATATGCATCATATATGCTTTGGGTTTTTTTAGGTGGTTTTCTTATTGGGAGAACTCTTGCTGTTCTGCTGACTATGACACTTGGTACATCCATGGCTGCTCGGCAGGGACCTATAGCAATGGCTGCTCATCAAATATGCTTACAAGTGTGGCTTGCCGTCTCGCTTCTCACTGATGCACTTGCTACATCAGCTCAGGTCATTTTTTGGTTTTTACCTCTTTGGTAGTATATACGTGCTAAGAACGTTCAAACATCTGTGATTTCGGTGCTGCTATCTGTTAACTGTTCTATTACATTCTTCGCAAAGTTTACATTCAAGATTCTTTTTTCAGGCATTGATTTCAAGCTATATATCTGAATATGATTACGGGACGGTGAAGGATATCACTCATTTTGTCTTAAAGGTATTCATCAACTATTATTGATTTTTAATTCTTTAAAGTTCTTCCTTCTGGGGTATTCTCTGAATCAGGTCATAGAGCACAAGTTCTCTAAGTCTGAGTTGCATTTTTCTGATTTTCCAGATAGGCTTTGTGACTGGTGTTTTTCTAGCTGTGGTTCTGGGTGTTTCTTTTGGTTCTTTGGCCCCACTATTTACCAAGGATACACAAGTCCTAGGAATTGTTAGAACTGGTGTTTTGGTGAGTTTCTTAATCTGTTTAGTCTTTTACATTTCAATAGCTGTCGTTGCTGACACTTACCTAATTAAGTCTGTGAAATGCTGCAGTTTGTCAGTGCCAGCCAACCTATAAATGCTTTAGCTTTTATCTTTGATGGTCTCCATTATGGAGTTTCAGACTTTCCTTATGCTGCACGTTCAATGGTAAGCTTATGAGTTGGTTTGATGTGTTGGCCTTTTGGTTCACCTGGTGTTAAATTTTTGACCGTATAGCTGATTGAAACGTCACAGTTACATAGCAGATGATTTGGAAATTGTGCAAGTTTGCCATGAAGCTGAATCTTTTGCTTCCAAAATCATCTTCTATGTGAATGGGAAGCTTCAACTTGCTATAAACGCGTCACAATTGTCTTCAGGCGTTATGCAAATTTCAGCAGAAAACTTAAAGCCACGTCGTCGTTATGGAAGTCATATATCTCTTTGAAAATTTTATTTACCTTTTTCTGAAATGTAGATGGTTATTGGTGCAATATCTTCTGCCTTTCTGCTATTTGCTCCAAGAGTCTTTGGTCTTCCTGGTGTTTGGTCAGGCCTCACTCTCTTCATGGGACTTAGAATGGTGGCTGGCTTTGTCAGGTAATATAGCAGCTCAGTGAGTATGTTTTTGACTATATTTATCCAGATTGATTCTGGTGTCCTACTGGTAATTTTTTGTAAGTTGGTAATACACGAGTATGTAAACGGTAGGCAGAGAACCTCATGGTGGTTTTGACCTGTGTTTCCTTTCCCCTTGAAGATTCCGAATGTTGTAGGTTTATGCTGTTTGACTTTGATAATCAACTTAGTTCATCTGGAAGGAAAGCACGAATTATGCTTATTGATCCATGTTTGTGCTGTAAGTCTTATTCAGTATCTTTTTCCATTTTTCAGATTACTGGACCAAAAGGGACCTTGGTGGTTCTTGCATGGTGGTGTCGAAGAAGCCAAGGTTAGAGAGTTGTTTACCCCCCCCCCCCCCCCCCCCCCACCCCCAGACACGCACACACATATACACCTGTGTCGGTGAGATAATTTTGGGAGATAAGCCCTATATATGCTGTATTCTCTACTTAATGTTGAAAATCAAAAGAAACTTTACAAACCTTAAAGAAATCACAAAATAGATCTCGGACATTTATAAATCTTATGCTTCTTTTTTTGATTCTCTGTTACTGTTCATAAAAATGTCATTTTTTACTTGCAGTTAGTTGGCTGAGGAGTTTCTATGTGAAGGATCTGCAGAAATTGTGAGCAGCCCCAACAACCCATGCAGCAGTTAGAAGGACTTACTGATCTACTTCATTAGGTAGTTACATACTCACTTAGCTCCCTCTGGATGCTACCCTCCCCCAGAAATAGCAAGACAAAGTGTTCTCCTTGCCTGTATATGTGCCATTTAGAGTAGTGGTGAACTGGCTGTTGAGGTTCATTATCTTGTTGAATCCGCATTACTAAGAAAAGTTACAAGATTTTGCTGATTTGTCTAACTTAATGCTCATTACATACAATTTAGTCTTTGTTTAGGGATACTTACGGTGAATTTTGGTCTAACTACAGACTCTCTGTTTGAATAACTAAAGAAATACGTTCCCAGTATTAAAAACAATGCATCACATATGGGATGTTGAATAGTTTCGTAGACAGCCCCCTCCCCCCCCCCCCCCCCCCAGTTTATAAAAACATTGCAAATAGGCGCGATATTTTCAGCATTTATAAAGTTAACGTGAGTGTCTAGGTTTATGTACGTGTGAATATCCTACATTAATTACTAGAAAATGAGAAGCTGCTGTGCCTAGTCTGACATTCTCAAAGACTTCCACAATTCGAGGAGAATAAAAACTTGACAAAATTTTGGTAAGAATCATTTGATTGTATTTCTGATTGATAACAAGAGAAACTGTTGCATAATTAAGCATAGTCCATTGGTCCATATGGCTGAAACAATTCTCTGAGAACACCCTTTTTCCTTCTAGTTTGCCATCCCATATCCTTACATAACTGATCATTGTACCATATTTGCAGTGCAGCCAAGCATGTTCTGCCATTGTTATCACCTAATGACACTTTCCTGTATTCATCCCATAGCATCATATTTTTCTCCATTTCTTTGATATTCGGTAGCTTGAAAGTACCATCAAGAAGCTCTGCTAACCATCGACATGTTATTTCAGAGGTGAATATATTAGCTACACTTTCTGAGAATCCAATAAAAGCAAGTTGTGGAATCCGTGGATGAATACATTCTCTGTACAGTTGAAACCTGGTGTCCTTATTCATTAGATCTCGAAACAATGGTGATTGAAATGTAGCTTTCAGTTTGTCAGCAGGTCTGAAACCTGTGGCAAGAATCATTAGATCGATTTTTAGAGTTTCATTCTCGCCATCTATGGAAACACCTTCACTTGAAAAAGTGAAGCACCCTGCTTTTTTGAGTACGATGCATCCTTCTTCAACCCGAACAAAGAAACCCTTCGGTACAGTTGGGATTGAACAAGAATTCAGTTCTTTTAAGAAGCTGTGTTTTGGTACCATGCCATGTCTTATAAGATTCTGCTTCTTTTTTATATGGCTCTCGACGAACTTTGAAATCGCCCATCTCTGTCAAAGTAATCAAAAGTTTAATCAGCATGTTGAGTTAAACAGTAAATTTGTTTTAAAATTGAAAGATTTAAGCCATCGAATGTATTCAAAATCTTGTGAAGTTCAGTTTACCAGTGGCGAAAGGACTGTGGCTAGGAGGCTTAGAAGGAACCCTTCACCGGGCTTATGAACCAAGAGCTCGGAGAACCGGTTTTGGTACAGATATGACAAGGGAATTCCCCATGGCGAGTGATCAGGCATATTCCAGTGCTCTGTTCTGTATAACAGAGTGCATGGTTGCTTCATGCCTGTAAATTAAAGGATGCAAAGGTACAAATTAGCATCGAGACCAAATTCCATGCAAAAATTTGGGAAATTAATAGGAGAAACCAGATTGTTTTTGGTATCGTTCTTCTTACCATTGACAGTTGAGCATTCCATTGAAATATCCATTCCTGATTTCTGGAAGCCCACAACAGCCACTCGCTTTCCTTTGACGAGTTTAGCAGCACTTATATGATCCATAGCAGAGTATTCCATGGAGTGAATTACATTCCCTTGAAACGCTTCAGGGCCCTTACCAGGAGGGAATTCGGGTATATTTGGAAAATCGCTATACATTCCGGCACACACAATGACAAAATCAACATGGTGAACCTGCATTTTAATGAAGCATTTCAAAATTTCCTCAGTATTTCGATAACAAAGAATAAGTTTTAGGTGTATATGGCATTTATTAGTTAAGTTGCTGACTATATGCACTGACCTCTACCGAGAGGCTTTTACTGTCCTGCACTGTGACCTTCCATTTTCCTTTCGGGCCAAAAGCTTCGCCAGAGCCGCCCCACAGTGTCCACGATCGCATTTCTTCTTCCGACAGGCCGTCATAACTGAGGCTAAGGACTGTAGAGTTGAACTTGATATAGTCAAGCAAATTATAGTGATGAACATAAGATTGAAGATACTGAAGAACTTGGCATTGGGTGGGGAACTCTTGGGTAACAGATGGTGGCCATGGAAAATCGGAGAACTGGTAGAGTGATTTGGGAGTCTGGAGTTTAGTGGTTTCTATGGTTTTGGTCCACACTCCTCCAGCTTGGTCTTTGGATTCAAAAACAATAGGATGGAATCCCTTTGATAAGGTGTATTTACAGGCGAGTAAGCCACTTATTCCAGCTCCAACAATGGCAACCTTTTTAGCCATTAATGAATGACTTCTTGAGTTTAAGATTTTCTGTGATGGTAATGTCTTGGAATACAACTTGATATTTATTGATGCTGATATTTTGTGAGATATTATTTGAAATAGTTTTGCAAATAGGCCAAATTTGAATGGACCACGTGATTGGCTCAGTTAAAGATGGCTTTGGAAGGTTGTCTTTGTCTGTAGGATTGGCTGCCAGCATGGAGCACGTCCATACTTAAGTCATTATAATATGGTGAAGAAGAAGCAAAATTACGAGTGAAATTTTCTGATTAACTCGACTGAATTCTTGGTTATATTTTTGCTTGAACATTTTATATGTTCTGCTAAAAAGATTGAGATTTGAGTAGTGCAAGGTCAGTATGAAAATTCCTACTTTCTAGTTTCATTTAAGAATCGTGTCCAATCTCAATAACTGCTCAGAGAACTGGGTGTTGGCCGCTGCATTTTGGAGTTCTTTATTACTATGAAGATTCACAAATTCTGCTTTTCAGTTTTTAACTAAATGCTCTGTCCTGCATACATGAAATTAATTATCTATCCAGTTTGGTCTAATTACTGAAACCGATCTTCTAGTTGTGAATTATTACAAAAACCTTTTTGAAAGTTAAAGAACAATACCCTTGAAGTTTAAATAATTATACAGACGCACTCAAAGTTTTTTCAAACCTGAACAATAGAACCTTTACCTTTTACGATGAAGGGGTAGGTGTCTCTTCTCACTGACCTTAAGCCTTAAGGTTAGGTTTTCATGTAAGTACACTGTACAACAAGCCTCATCCCGTGCAGATTTTAATGATCCCTATACTTTTATTCTGTTCTAAGTTACTGGAAAATGAACAGCTGTTGTCTCTGATCTAACATTCTCAGATATTTTCCCAATTAAATAGAATACAAACTCAAGATGGAGTATTGGTAAAGAATTATTTCATTGTTAATCTGATTGACAACAAGAGAAAAGGTCACGTATTTAAGCATAGTCCAATGGTCCGTATGGTTCAAACAATTCTCTGAGAATTCCCTTTTTCCTTGTAAGCTTCCATCCCATATCCTTACACAACTGATCATTATACCATATCTGCATTACACCCAAGCATGTTCTGCTACCATAATCACCTAATGACTGTTTCCTGCATTTATCCCATCGTGCCGCATCTTTCTCCATCTCTTCTATGCTCGGTAGCTTGAACCTACCATCAAGAAACTCTGTTAGCCATTGACACGTCAACTCCGAGGTGAATAAATTTGCTAAACTTTCTGCAAATCCTATGAAAGCAAGTTGTGGAATCCGAGGATGAATACATTCCCTGTAGAGTTGAAACCCAGTTTCCTTATCCATTAGATCACGAAAGGCCGGTGATATGAAGGTAGCTTTCAGTTTGTCAGCAGGCCTGAAACCTGTAGCAAGAATCATTAGATCAATCTTTAGAGTTTCAGTGTCGCCATCAATTGAAACACCTTCGCTGGAAAAACTGAAGCTTTGCGCCTTTTTAAGCACAATGCTTCCTTCCTCAACCCTATTGAAGAAACCATCAGGTATGGTAGGGATTGCACAAGAACTTAATTCTTTAAAGAAGCTGTGTTTAGGAACCATTCTATGTTTCGCTAGCCTCAGCTTCTTTCTCATATGGCTTTCGACAAACTTCGAGATCGCCCATCTCAGTCAAAGCAATCAATAGTTTCAAGTAGTGTGTTAAAGTTCCAAAAGTAGACGGATAGTTACAGTTACACTCCCTCTTTGAGGTCTTGGTTTAGTTACCATAACTTCTCTCTTACTGTCTCAACTAAACAATTATAGCTAAAAGAACATGTCACATACAGACTCTTTCTTGAAATTCTGAAAAACATTATAGATTAAACTCTAGTCTAGTTTATTATTAACGTCTAAAATTCCAAGGGGTTTCTCTTCTCTTATAGATAAAACATTCAAATTAATTTTAATTATCTTAATTTTAAAGTATGATGAAAAAAAAAAAGATGTTTTCTTTTTGCCTTAGGTCTTGTGAAGTTGAGTTACCAGTGGCGAAAGGAATGTGGCTAGGAGGCTTAGAAGGAAACCTTCGCCGGGCTTATGAACCAAGAGCTCGGAGAATCGGGTTTGATACAGATATGACAAGGGAACTCCCCACGGCTTATGATCAGGCATATTCCAGTGCTCCGTTCTGTATAACAGAGTACATGGTTGCTTCATGCCTGTAAATTAAACAATGGAAAGATACAAACTTAGAAGCAAAACAAAATCCCATGCAGATTATTTTATGGTTCAGTTTGTTCGGACCATTGAGAGATGAGCATTCCATTGAAATATCCATTCCTGATTTCTGGAATCCGACAACAGCCACCCTCTTTCCTCGAATGAATTCGGCAGCAGTATTATGATCCATAGCTGCGTATTCCATCGAGTGAATTACCTTCCCCTGGAACGCTTCGGGGCCGTTCCCCGGAGGAAATTTGGGTATATTTGGAAAATCGCTATACATTCCCGCACACACAATCACAAAATCAACTCGGTGCACCTGCAGAGTAGCACTTAAACCAACTAAGTGTGTGTTTGTTTATTTATTTATTTAGTTAAGCAGTTGGAAAACAAAGATGTACTGACCTCTGTGGAGAGGCTTTGAGTGTCCTGAGTGGCGACCATCCATTTTCCTTTTGGTTGTTCATTATAACTGAGGCTAAGGACTTTGCAGTTGAAGTTGATATAGTTGAGCAAATTATGGTGATGCGCGTAAGACTGTAGATATTGAAGAACTTCGTTTTGAGTGGGGAAGTCTTGGGTAACAGATGGTGGCCATGGAAAATCTGAGAACTGGTAAAGTGATTTGGGAGATTGGAGCTGAGTTGTTTCTATGGTTTTTGTCCACACGCCTCCAACTTGGTCTTTGGATTCGAAAACAATAGGATGGAATCCCTTTGATAAGGTGTATTTACAGGCTAGTAAGCCACTTATTCCAGCTCCGACAATGGCGACCTTCGTCTGTGCCATTATTATTACTATTTCTTAGGTTTATGATCTAGCATGTTTCTGTCATTATATAAGTGTAGTGTAAAGATCAAGACAATCCGATTAAAAATGATGTACTACTCGACCGGCCTTGCTCGTCAAAAGATGCGAGGTTGGTCTAATGGGACAGGACATCTACAGGTTGAGGACTTCACTTAATCTTATTAGTAGTATTTCCTAAATTTAATAATTATATAGATAGCCTAATATCCAATTGCAATTTGCAAAACATTTTTATCCGTTTCTTTAATGATCGGTGGCTTGAAAGTACCATCGGTAAACTCGGCCAACCATTGACATGTTATTTCCGAGGTGAAAATATTATATATTGGCTACACTTGCTGAGAACCCAATAAAAAGCAAGTTGTGAACTCCAAGGATGAATCCTAGTGTTAGATCTCGAGGGTATCTTTCAATTTGTCATCAGGTCTGAAACCGGTAACCAAAAACCTTAGATCAATTTTTAGAGTTCCAATTTCTCGAAAATGTGAAGCGTCCTGCTATTTGAGTACGATTTTTCCTTTCTTTAACTCCATCAGAGAAACCCTCAGGTGAGGTTGGAATTATAAAAGATTTTAGCACCATGCCATGTTTCATAAGATTCAGCTTCGTTTTGTATTGAAACGCTCCATTAACAGTACTAAAACCTTCCTCTTTTTATATGCTCATGAACCTCCGAGGGTCTCTTTAGCCATACAAGTAGCAGGAAATATTCATTTGATAAGCTAGACTTCAGTTTATCCCTCATATAAATTGCATCACTGGGCGACAGTTGATGAAACCTGGTAAAGAAAATGATAATCTGAAAAATGATAAAACGTGAGTACTAACCAACCAACTAATCGTCACAAAATCATCAAAATACCCAAATAAAATTCAATGATTTTTTCACTGATACAACATGAAAATCCTTCAGAAACTAAAATATTTTTCAATCAATACTTATTTTTGAATTTCCGCAACAATTAATCGAGTAGGAACTGTGAATTCCATGAGCAACTCAACGTTGAATATGTGAATCAAAACCGTTACAATTATTATACATAAAATTGCTGACAAGTCCACATTCCAGGAATCTGTGCATTTTTAGAAAATTCAGTTCAGTTTTGCAATAACAGCATCCACCACTTCCTGGGTGGTACTTTCTCCACCAAGGTCTTCTGTCCAATATTTACCTTCTGATATCACCCGCTTGACTGCATTCTCAAGTCGATCAGCAAATGAAGGAAATTGCAGGTGTCTTAGCATCATAGCAGATGAAAGAAGCAAAGCCACTGGATTTGCCTTCTTTTCCTCTACTAACTTCTCGTTTCCTACATTTCCTGCAGAAGCACCTTGCTCAAAAATGGCATGATCAGCTCCCACGTTTCCTGAAATTCATCAAAATTTATCAACACCACCAAACAGTGTTTTTACGAGAAGGTCATTATTTTGGTTGACATTTTAACTGCAAGTTCAATGGACAAAAGAATTCAGATGGATGCATCATACATACCACCAGGCATGACACCAGTGCCCCCCGCTATACCAGCAGCTGTATTTGCAACCAAGTTCCCATAGAGATTAGGAGTTACCTGAAAAATATGAATAAGGCTGTAGAAACAAGGGCCAACAGTAACAACTGATAGAATCATACAATCAAGCGAAAAAAAGATTACGCAAAAATGACGCAAAATCATTAATTGAACATGAATTTGTATCGAGATTTAGACTAGCTAGTTAAACACATAATGTTATTAAAGATGAAATTGAAGGTAGACGCATCTCATTTTCAACTTAGCAAAAGATCATGACGTGACAATCGACAGAGAAAAAAAAAGGATGTGGAGTACAAAACTAGTCAATTGCTATGATGATACAGTAGTGCATTACAGGTTAGATGGAATAAGAAATTATACAGGGTTGTTTTCTACTTTATCTTATCACCATTCACATAGATCAATGTATAAAGCTTCACAACTCATCTTAAACATATAACCTACTCTTGTGATAGATAATAGAACGAGGCAAAGGAACAACAGTTCTTTACTGTAAACTAAAATTAGTAAATAATAAGGAAGAACTTGGTAGACGGTTTAACTCCAACCACCCTCACCCCCACCCAAAAAGAAAATAGTAATAAAAAAAAAAGAAGAAGAAGAAAAGAATAAGGAAAACTACGTATTACAAAAGGAGAAGATCCCTATCCCAAAATGGAAGGACGGAAGAGACGGGCATGATAATCACTTCCAGAACTTGGTCAACTCTTACCTTACTCCGAAGCGCAGTAAGAAAACACCAAGGAACTTATTCAATTTCCTTTTTGATTTAGGACAGTGCTACTGCTCCATGATTTATGAGCCAACCAAAAGAACCATGGCGTGCTAACATTCACTAGATAGGTAGGCATATTGCCACTATATAAGAATCTACAGCTTTACTACAACAATAAAGGAAGTGACTGAAAGTGCCAATTATAGCCAAACAGATTCTTATCCAAGTTAAGTTGTATTATCGTCCTAATCAATTCAAATCAAAAGAGAGGAAAACAACACGGAAAAGTCATGGCAAGTAAGAAAAGGCAAAAGTAGAAACCAGCAAATAGTGTCCATAAACAGAAAGAAGCGGATTGCTCTAGTTCCTTACCATAACGTCAAATTGCTCTGGCTTGGAAACAAGTTGCATGGAGCAGTTATCCACAATCATCTCGTTGTACTGGATACTGGGGTACTTGCTAGCAATTTCACGACAGGATTCCAAAAACAAACCATCAGCAAGTTTCATAATATTAGCTTTATGCACGGCAGTCACTTTCTTCCTGTTGTTGAGATAGGCATACTCAAAGGCGTATTTCGCAATTCTTTCGGAGCAGAACTTTGTTATGACCTAGCAATTGGGATAAACAGAAATGAAGAATGTTGCGAGTAGTGTTGCACCACATAACAATGAACAGTAAAAGAAAATCAACATAATTGCTGAGACCACCTTAAGGCTCTCGACAACTCCGGGAACGACCTCGTGCTCGAGACCGGCGTATTCGCCCTCGGTGTTCTCCCGAATGACAACGATATCGACGTTATCGTGGCGAGTGGGGAGACCGTGCAAGTTGAAGCAATGCACGAGGGAGGCGTAGAGATCGAGCTCCTTCCTGAGCAAGACGTTGAGCGAGCTGACACCTCCGCCAACGGGAGTCTTGAGTCCACCTTTAAGACAGACCTTGTTCTTCCTGATCGAATCGAGCACCTCATTAGGCACGCTCTTCATGTCACCGTGGACATCGTACTTCTCGAAGTAGACAGGTGCGTGCATCGCCTCCATGACTTGCTCCACGGCGCCGGTGACAAGTGGTCCGACGCCGTCGCCGGGGATGAGAGTGACGGCGCGTGGAGTGCCGTCGCCGGGACGGGGCATGTAGGTGACGGATCGAGTGTTGTTGAGGAGGTAGTGCTTCAAGATTGGAATGGTCCGTAACCTAGACATGTTTAGCTGCTAGGGTTTTCAGTTGGCGGGTAAAAGGGAAAAGGTGAGGTGAGAGAATCAATCTGTAAGTTAAGTAGGAGGAGAATAAAAACGGGAATTTGCCTGTTGAAGAACAACTAGTAACAATTAATGTTATATTCTGTTTTCGGACCAACTTGCCAGCCTTTGGCCTTTCTTTCGCAAAATAACTTAATTCATCTGCCAAGACTCATACACTAATACTTCAATAATATATGAAAAGTCAACATAGTTTAGTTCTTGCTACACTCTTCTGCCCGGTGTCTTTAAACCGGACTAGACTAGCCAGTCGAATCAGTTCGACCCTTGTCCAAACACCGGTGGTTAAATCGATTCGACCGGTAAAATTAGTGAACCGGTGCCTCAATGTCCCGGTTTAATTTTAAAAACACTGATTATGTCAACTGCGCTCTTTGGATCTCCTTCTAAAATATTATTTCAATGTTACACTTATAATTAAAAATTATTATCATTTTATTCCTTGATTACACTATGTAATTCGTGTAACAATTGCATTAAATAATTTTTCTACTGTTCTCTGTTCTGTTCTCTACCTCTCCCTTCTTTTCTCCTATCATTTTGTGACTTTTTTCTTCCTATTTTGTCTGTTCTTTTCTTTTCTTTTTCACTTCGTTTTGACTACATGCATTTCACCTTTTCTTTATTTATTACTTTCCCGTATCATTTCTCTTTTTCACTCACCATGCAATTTAATACCTCCATCAATGAATGACATTGCCTGCTCCATTGCAATGAATAAACCATCCGAAGAAGAGACATTCAACGCACTAGTGACAAAGTTCATAATAGTTTCCAAAAGTCCTTAATTCTAAACCTATCAACATTGCAGCTCTTAAAAATACTTTTCTCAATGGTGAAAATACCATTCACTCCTCAAACACCAACACAACTGCCAAACGCGAAGCCAAGGGCCACCCCCTAATACTATACATTAAGTTTTTCACACAATGTTTAATTTCCTACAAAACATATGTTGTTCTCGTGAACTGGAATGAAGTTTTGACTTTTGAGTGAGATTTTAGTATATAAGTTGAGTTTATTTTAAGTTATTTGCAGTGTTTATAATATTGATATAAGTATGATATTGATATAACACGCACAACATTCAAGTAATCATTTTTTTTGTAAAAGAAAATATGTGGCGACAAAGTTAAAGATAATTTATTAACTGTTGTGTCGGTAATATACATCAAGAAAGATATTATTTAAAATATTGATAATATCTTAATTGTAGTTTAATGTCTCATCAAAGCATGTGACACAATTATAGGTATCTACGAGAGCACAGGTGGAAAAGAACTAGGGGAGTGTATAAATTATCATTTTAAGGACATTCTTTTTTGTTTATGTTTAGTAGTTTTATCATATTTCTTTTACAATTAAATTTGAGCTATAGTTAGGTTTCTTTTGGAGTTACTTTTATGATTTATATTATGTTAAGTACTTATGCTGAAGGTACTTATGTTTTGATTATAAATTATTATTTTCTTAATGAATTATTAATGATTATCTTCGTCGAAGCACACGATCTTAACAAAGCAATCAACACACATGCTCATTTAGAGACATCCATATCATTCGAAGGAGAAAGCCTTCGGTGACTACTAAGTCAAAATTTTGGGTCAATGTTGATATCTTCTATTCTTCACGAACACAAGTGATAATTTCCATTATGAATATTCTTTCATATATATCTATTGAAACAAACTCTCTGGGTGTCAGATGGAAAAAAACAGCCACAATAAGGGTTCAAACTGACATCACTAAACCCTCAAGTTTCATTGTGCGAGCAATAGGTTCACAATATTTTTCAAATATGGTTTAGGACACTTTATGCTAATGAAAGTGATGTGATTAATAGGTTATATCATAGATCATAGTAAAGAGGATTGACGTAATTGGATATGACTAAATCAATGGACACTCAAAACTGGATTCGAGTAACTTGTATATCTATGGCGACGAGAATGTTATATCAATCATTTAATGTAGCGAATTCGAGATATTGGAGCTCCGATCCTAGGTCCATCCCATCCTCTCAAGTTCCAACCGAATATACGAATTATATGTCATACTGCATACTAGTGTAATGTACAAAGAAATAAGAGTTCATTTTTGAATTAAGTAATTAGTGATTTGGTTCAAATAAAAAATTATTAATTAATATAATTAATTGAATAGTCAGTAAATAAGGAACTGTGAACTTTGAATTGCATAATAGATCATTGAAATCTGGAAATTGCTTGTCTTCGATTTTGTGAAATAAATTTAAAAATAAATTGTATTTGGGTTTGATTGGATTTTATTATTTATGAAATAATAAAGGAAACTAATAAAATGATTTAGCTCTAATATTGTGTTGGACGCATGGATAAAAGTTTCTTTTCTTTTCCACCAAAAGTACCGAATCGTTTTCATTTTTAATTATGTGGAAACGAAACATAGAAGTATTTTCTATGTCTATTGCAACAATAACTTTTACAAATTTTCCGAAACGTATTCAAAAGATGTCGAAATACTGCGAAATTGTTTTAATATCTAGCGCACTCAAACATACAGTAGAAACAAAACTTTGATATATGGGTGGACGTCACATACTTATTTATGAGCTAATAGTATAAGTCTACTTTAAGCTATTTTATCATACTTATTTACTTACTTTATGCAAGTCTTTGCACGTTACTATGTATCTTTTATGTTACTTTCCTGTTTTCTACGCATCAAGTCAAAAACTACGAAAAATAGTGACCAACGCACAAAATCGAGGTAAAATGAGTTCCAAGGTATGAATTAGAAGTTATAAGGAGCAAAAGTAAGAAAAGCTAGAAAAGGCATGGCGCGCCCACGTTGTGGCCAACGTCACCAACACCATTCATGCAGAGGAGAAACTGACTGCAGCATTTTCAACGCCACATTGGGCATTGCCAACGTCCAAGAGAAAACAATATGGTTAACGTCACTGATAGCTTCACTAAAGTATCCAACGTAGCCAACACCGACCACAACATTACAAACGTTACCCCAACCTGTAGAATCTAACCTAGCCGCTTGTTCACTGGCCATAGCGTGAGTCTGTGACCAATGTTGACAACATTACACTCAATTTTTGTGTAGAAATTAGCAGAATATTATAGATAGAAGTCCATGACGAGAACATACCTTTCGGGAAACCCTAGGATGTCTTTCAGCTTCTCAAATCATCTATAAAAGGCCCTAAAGAGTATCTCAATCAAGACAACGACATGTCTATTCTCTTAGAGATTATCTAGAATTATTTAGGTTTTACTTCTCCTAAATTTTTCTTTACGTCTTAGATTATTTTTATCGCTTTCTCAATTATTTCGAAGAACTCCTGAACAGTGATCCTAAACCTGTGCATGTGTCTTATCGGCACAGTGCTCGGCCAAAATTTACCAATATTTAGAGGTTATAGGAGTAGCAGGATCATGGATCGTTTGCTATGAATATAATTCAAGTTTATTATTTATGTTTTATATCCTTAGTTTAATATTTTTATGTGCGCCATGAATACACGAATGATTCATTAGTGTAAGGTAGATAACCTTTTTAAAGTATGTATTCTTTTGATAAACAATTTTATTTGTTATAGGATAGAGGTAGATTGCATGCTTATTTCTTAGTTAAAATCTATGTGCATATTCAGCATCTGTGAAGGTTAAGTCCCACCATAGGACTCTTAAGTGCGACCCCCACGCATTTTACCGATTTGAAGGGCTAGATGGTATGTCCTACTTGCAAATGACACTAAGTAGTAAAGATGCTTTGACATTACTCTAATTTCCTGTTACTTAATTCTTGCTTTGGTTATTTAGTTTTTATTTGATTTATATTCTAGTACTTCATAATCAACATCTTCAAAACCCTCGTGTTACTATTCTATAATTTATTAGTAAAGTAGTTGAATAAATTAGCGTTAACTGGTTGCACTTTTTTTGTGGAGATCGATATTTTGAGGTCGTAATCTTTACCTCATATATTATGTGGAACACGTGCATTTGCGATATAATGTGTTGCGGGTTAATTTCATCCACTTCTCATGTAAATTGAATATCTTCACTCAGAACGAATAATATAGATTTTCCATTAGTTAATACTTTGTATGTTTTCTTTTTGCTTTTATATATACTTTTAGCTTGAATTTAACATATATATAGAACACCAATTGAAAAAAACACACTAAAGATGAGCTAAAAAGATTGTTCCTTCAACATTTAAAGAAAGATTAAGATATTTGGTACGAGGAAATGTTAAAAATAGATTATAGAATTATTTAGAAGTTAAATATTTTTCATATGAAGGGGAAACATATATTTTGCTCATACGGTCTTGTGTTATGTAATAATACGGTCTCCTCTAAAACTTAGTAGCTTCATGGTTTAAGAATTATTTTTTCAAACACGGTGACTCTGTAAGATTTCAGCGGTAAATTTTGTTTTTTAGGGGGAGTGATTGCCCGTTAGTTTCCTGACACTCTTATTTTATTTTTCTTTACTTTTTTGTTTTTGTGTTCTTTTTTCAATTGTTATCACTATTTGAATCAAACTTATAAAGTACTTCTTTGCCAAACTTGGTGCTGCCTATTGCTCTGCTACTCATGAGTTGTAACCATCGGATACAGCTGATGGGACGCATGTCCTACATGGATAGAGTCCTACTTTTGTCTAATTTATCTTATGTTGTTTTTCGTTGGCCACGTTCTACTACTCTTTGTATTAAGATTATCATTTTACATTAAATGAATTATACGTTCTTGTTGTAAAAAAAGTATCATCGAAGTTATGCATGTTTTATTCCCCACAGCTGAAGGGATGAAAAAAATCAAATCAAATTTGCATCTGCAGGATGTAAACTCTAGATCTCCTGTAACATCACTTGACATCACATGTTCTATGTTAAATGAAAGAATTAAAAGTGCAAGGGGTGGTCACCTTAAAAGAGATAGTTTAAGAACATGATGTCTTAACTACTCAATTCCATAGTTCTCATTAATTAGATGTACACCTGTCTGACATAATCATCCATCCCTATTGCAGGATGATTGTATCTACAGTCCTCAAGTTTTGAGTTAATTATACAAAATTTTCTTGAGGTTCAAACAGTTACAGATACACTCTCCAAAATATTAAAAATACTAAAAAGTATGTGAGCTATCTATACTTTTTTATAAATTTAGAAGGTATTTATGAAGTTATTCAAACTTAAGGGTAGTTTATATGTAATGTTCTTTTTCTAACTTTAAAGGAATGTTAATGTAACTTCTGATCAAACAGTTAAATAATATTATTGGAAGTTTCTGTAATTAGATCAGATTTTAGGGGGTTTAGATGTAATTAATCCTATTTGATGTTTCTTTATTTTAGATGCTCAGTTTTAATTAGTTGTCATGCATGGGTATGAAGATCCCTGCAATTAATTCAGTACATTGCTAACTCCGGATGTGTACGAAGCTTGCTATTGCCCTGACTTCCTGGTACACATACCATGAACTTGACCACAAATTGAATGAATCTGCTTTACTGGCTGGTACTCAAATGTCAAAATTTCAATATATACGAATTTCTTTTTACTTTTTTATTATTATTAAAATATAAAGGTGATTTGATTTACAAACATACACACGCAGACCACATATGATCATATATAATTGCGAAGGTGAAAGTATCCTAGGCAGTCGTGCGGTCATGCTTAATTCCTTCGGTAGATATTTTTATGTATAATCTGGATTTTTCCCTAAGATGGATTTTAGTTAGGGTACAATGAATGTGACCAAAACTATTTCTTGCAACATATATGCCAACATATATATTTACTATGTTGTGTTTGTGCGACTTCAAACTTTACAAGAGTCCAATAATTCTTACATCAGTGAGTGGCGGGGTCAAAGAGTTGGGCGGCCAACGGACTTTGAAAAATAACAAGGGACTTTGGTAGTTTGCTCTTTGTGGTGTTATATTTCTCGAAAAAACAAATGGCAAATAAACTAATATGAATTTTAAACCTAAACACCAAAAAAGATTGTAGTTTATTCACAAAATATCGAGATTGTGATTAAAGTATTGCACCGAAAAAGACATTTGTACTAATATCGTTTAAAATGTACATATGTCTTTTTCCATCTTTCTTTTTGTTTTGTTTCAATAAGACAAGAAAGTTTTATTAGGTGATGAGTACGAGTGATACTCAACCCAATTACAGAACCAAATTAGTTGAAGTACTGGAATTTAGGGTATCAAAGAAAGGTTTAATATGACCAACGGGTGAATGTATGGTATGGATAATATCAGTCAAAATTAATACAAAAAAATAAATCAAGAACTATCTATTTACATTCGCAGAAAGTGTACGTAATTTAGAATTTTAATTACAACATGAAAATAATTGTTCGCCATGTACTGATAAGATCAGGGGATGCATCCAACGGTATTGGCACTGAGAAATCGATTCTGCTACTGTACGAACAAGATCCTATAACTTCCTTCCTTTAGTTAATATGAACACGAGACGATGATCTAAGATGGGTCCCTCCTACTTATTCCTTATCCAGATAACTCCACATTACATATATCAATCACTGAAAAAACGAATTAGAGCAAAAAGATAAAGAGAGGCTGAGGCTCCACCCACAGATTTTCTTGTCCAAAAAAATCAGAAAATTAGACAAGATTGTAATAATATTAATATATTATATTAAATTGGGGTAGCGAGCACGAGAGGCTAAGCGAAGCAGCATGTGAAGACGCGTCACGTTTGTCCAAACCGCGTGGCCCAACCCAACTCAACTGCTTTCAATTCCAACCATTTTTATTGGACGCAATTGCAAAAGCTTCCTCCGTGTTATTTTTACGACCAAAACAACCTTTGTGGTATTAAAAATTTACAAAGAAAACCCCCAATATATTTATTTAATATGCACGTACGGAAATTGATAACAAAACACTTGATTGATAAATCTCTATAGTTTGAAAATATGTGAAAACCAAAATACGATGTTGATTAATTTTGTTGTTAAGTTTTTAAATAATTCAGAAAAGAATCACAATTTCTTGAATAAATAAACGTTTGATATTAGATCGCTAGTTATCGGTATAATAAACTTATAATATAATAAATCTTATAGAGGTTGTTTGTAATAAATATTACATAGGGGGTTATTTACCAATTAGAGATAAGAAAGATGGGATAGGTTTTTTGCATATTATTAGTCCATATAACGCGAAAAAGAGAAAATCCCACCTTAAATACCGGGAACAGTAATAAGTGTGAAACAAACTTCACTATCTTCCTCTACCATCCCAAAATGTGGTGTAATACTCTACTAACATCATTCCTTTTGCTGATATCATCATTTCCACTTTAACACCATTATTATTATTATTATTATAAGACCAAACTTCCCAAAAATCAATGGAATTAGAAACTACAATGGTGGAGGGCAGAATTAATAATATGTTGGGCAGTGGAGCTGAAACATTAATAACAATGGTGAATGAAATGACGGAGGTTATTGAGAAAGTGGGATCTTATTCAGGTTTCAGAAACATTATTCAGAGGAAAGAATGTTTCAACTTGGTCAGGAGATTGAAGCTTTTGGTGCCTTTGTTGGAAGAGATTAAGGACCAGCTTCATGATCATGATAATGATGATGGGTTGGTGTTGAGTTGTTTGCTTAGTTTGAAGAAAGCTCTATTGGCTGCTAAGCAATTGCTCAAGACTTGCTACTCTGGAAGCAAGATCTTTCTCGTAATTATAATTACAATCAATCATTTAAAATCCTCTTCTTAATTGTTATATAGATACTTATGTTCTGAATGCTGCAGGCCTTGGAGAGTGAGGCTTTGATGACCCGTTTTCATGCGGTTTGCGATAAACTGAATCAAGCTCTGAATGAATTACCTTATGAAAAGCTTGGTATCTCAGAAGAAGTTAAAGAGCAGGTCTCATTCTCTTTGCTCAATTTGCACTTCTTTTTGCAAATTCTACCTGAATATGCATGTCTGCTTACACATTCTGCTCTTTAAACTTATGTTATCCCTTCGCTTTTTCTTGTCTTATTTTAAGATCTCATTACCCTAACTTTACCATTAGATTGTGAATTATTAAGCACATTTTAAGGATGACCCAGAAAATTATTAAATGTGACATGTGGAAGTTGCAACTTTACGAAGAAATGTAAACTGGTATATTCTTGATTAAACAGAGTTATGATGTTGAAATATCTAATTAAACAATATTTCATAAGCTTGTTCTCAAGGAAAAGGCATTTGTAGTTTGCTTATGCTTTCTGATACGCCATTGTGAATATATAAAGGGGGGAGGGGGTTATCATTTTTCTTTTCCTTTATGGAGGTGAAAAACGATGCAAGCTTTCTTTTTTGTGATAAATGTAGACAGTTAAGGAGATATTTGTGCTAATTTCTCTCCCCAAAACTTTCTCATAATTATTTTGTTGGGCTTTCTCAGGTTGAGCTAATGCACATGCAACTTAACCGAGCGAAACGGAGAACAGAAACACAGGATATGGAACTAGCAATGGATATGATGGTTGTATTCTCAAGAACTGATGAACGAAATGCAGATGCTGCAATAATAGAGAGACTCGCTAAGAAGTTGGAGTTGCAAACAATGGCGGACCTCAAAACAGAAACTTTGGCTGTGCGAAAACTGGTTAAAGCCAAGGGTGCACATAATTCAGACATCATCCAACAAGTCCTGGATCTCCTTGCAAAGTTTAAGGAAGTAGCCGGAATTGATGAAACCAATGTGCTTGATGGATCTGCTTCTTTGAGATGTTTGGAGAAAAGCAAATCGATGTCCATACCAAATGAATTCCTCTGTCCAATTAGTCTGGAGATTATGACAGATCCTGTTATCATTGCAACTGGACAGGTAGTGCCTTCTTCTTAGATATTTACAAGATTATGAACTTTTTGAGCTTTAAGTTGTTTGCCAATTTTTATGCTGCTGTTTTTCCAGACATACGAAAGAGAGAGCATATGGAAGTGGTTAAATTCAGGTCATAGAACTTGTCCTAAAACTGGACAAAAATTGAAATACTTGACTCTGGCTCCAAACTTTGCACTTCGCAATCTTATTCAGCAATGGTGTGAAAAGAACAATTACGATCTCCCGAAGAAGGAACTTTATGATGATCCTGACATTGCATCTTCTCCACTTGCTGAGGAGATCTCTTCCTTAATCCAGAATTTATATTCTTCCCAGTTAAATGTACAGAGAGACGCTATTGTCAAACTCCGTATGCTCTCAAAAGAGTCCCCTGACAGCAGAGTCTTGATAGCCAACAGTGGAGGAATTCCCCCATTAGTCTATCTCTTATCATCCCCCGATTCTGAAATCCAAGAACACATAGTTACTGCTCTTTTGAACTTATCACTAGACGAGGCAAACAAAAAACTTATCGCCAGAGAAGGAGCCATTCCCGCTATTATTCAAGTCTTGCGAAATGGAACAGACGAGGCTAAAGAAAATTCTGCTGCAGCATTATTCAGTCTGTCAATTCTTGATGAGAACAAAGTTATAGTGGGATCCTCAAACGGGATTCCACCGCTCGTGAATCTTTTACAAACCGGGACAAATAGAGGGAAAAAGGATGCTTTAACTGCAATTTTCAGTTTAGTACTGAACCAAGCCAATCGATCCCGAGCAATCAAGTCAGGCATAATACCACCACTGCTTCATTTACTCGAAGACAAGACATTGGATATGGTGGACGAAGCTCTTTCAGTTCTGTTACTTATCGCGTCGCATCCTGAAGGAAGAAATGAAATTGGACGACTATCGTTCATACAAACTTTGGTTGAAATACTGCGAGATGGGACGCCAAAGAACAAAGAGTGTGCTATAGCTGTTATTCTTGAGTTAGGTTCCAATAATTCGTCTTGTCTTTTGGCTGCACTGCAGTATGGAGTTTACGATCATTTGATAGAGATCACAAGATGTGGTACAAATAGAGCACAACGAAAAGCGAACTCACTTTTGCATCTCATGAGTAAGTTTGAGCACATTCCGTTTGTTCCCAGGAGATGATGGTTATTGCAAGTACTCAGCTTTTTGTTCAAACTTGTATCACTGCCTTTAAAGTTTTTGTTCAAAGGTAGCTTTGTTGGAGCATTGGTGGATATGAATCATTTGTAGTGTAACACTATTTGTGTGTGTATTATAAGGTGAGTTAATTATCATTTTCACATGTTTATGCTATTGATATGGACTTGATGGAATGAAATATTTGAGCTTTCAATTTGTTTTGCTGTGTGTTTTTACATTGCAGTTCGATAGGGAGAATCATTTGGAGCATAATATGAGGTTCCTATAACTTAGGTTCGATTTGTGAGTGATACATCCCTCCTCATCAATTTGTGAGGGCAATACCTTTGAATATCCAATTCTTTTGTCTTGCATGTTTGTACGGACCCTAAATTCCACGTTTTTGCCCCCGAAATGTCGTCGTCCTCATCAACTCCATCCCAAGTGTACACCTGTTTTTGCCGTAAGATGAAGTCCTTTAGGCCGGCCTAGGCGAGGCAAAACATTAGGCGGCGTTTCCACAGGTGACTGGATTTCAAGGTTTGAAAAATGTCCCATAATTATACATAAAGGATGAAATCCCATCAAACTTACGTACTTTAATTAGTTGATTATTTTAGTTTACTTAGGTTATTTTGATTTTAGTTTTAAAGGTGGATATCGAACAAGTTTAAGTAATTTCTACTTAATTACATATTGTGCACATTGTTTAGTGCCTCGTACCTAAAGTTTAAAATGAAATCAGCATTTGGTGCGATAGTATCCCCTTTCTAAGGGTTTAGGAAATAACTACAAGCTTATGCCACAACTTTTACGGGTTCCCTCCTCTTCACAAATCAAGATGGTGCATCCAGATTCCGCAGCTGTTACAAAACTTGCTGGAAAATGATCATTGATTGCTCTGATAAATCTATTTTGCAATAAAAGTTCCTTAGCTCATTGCCGAGATATAAGGAAACCGAAGCCTTTTTCATTTTCTAATTTTCACTGTTGTAGTAGTAGATCATTAGATGGAACTTCTGTGCAGTAGTAGATCATTAGATGTTACTTCTGCCACACAGAAATTACTTCCTACAATTGAGAAAAAATAATACTCTTGACCGTTGGTTGCACCACATCAGTAATGCATTGGTTGTATAAAATAATTTTCTCATAGCTCATTGTCAAAATTGCACAGATGTTCCAACGTATTCCCTGATCCCTCATACTTTTCTAACACTCATTATCTTCCTTCGCCATTTCATCTAAGAATAGAGTATTTCTCTTGGGAGTTTTTGGATCATTAACTTTTTCCTCAGCTTCTTCTAACATTTTCTTTCAGTATTCCTTCTTCCTAGTCATCTCTTGTAGTCTCGCTTAAGATGCAACAATTACGTTCCTACCAATACACTCCTCTTTCCTCCTACTAGTTTTTACGTCTAACTTAGAATCACGATCAAATAAGTCTAATTATTTCTATGATATTTGTCGATTGTCTCCAACAAATATTAACGCCATTGGCAATGAGTCATTGGTGTAGAGATAGCACCATCCAACCCTACGACCTCTCTACACTAGGTAGATCCCTCAACGCCGCTCTAATAGCCATCAACGCCTCTGGTAAGCTATTGGTAGTGAGTTGTTGATGTAGAGTTAGCACCATCAGTTGAACATGAGACTCAATCATAAAGAGTCGAGCTTCCTATTGGTTGTTCTTTCTATGTGACTAAATTTGTTACTAAGACTGTTTATTCAGCCGTGATAAGATAAGATTAAGACTTTAAAAGGCTCTCGTAGACCTGGCCATCGTACCAAAATGGTGTTTATGGTTTCTATAGAATGTGTTATTCATGGGGTATCTTCACTCTACTCTTCGACACTCTACCTTAGACTAAAACGTTGTCCACGTGGCTACTTCTTGAACTGAATCAAGCTAGTAAGGGAACTTTATGGACTCAAAATAATTCGTTTGGCTTGTTCAGGGACCCTCAAATGTTTAAGTGAGTCAAATAAGGAAAAATGTTGATAGTGTAGTTAGAATCACAATAAAAGACATACATTTTTCTCACTCAAGAGGGAGTAATCAAAGATTTTATTCAGGATCGTAATTTAATGAAAAATGGAATTCGGAATGATCGTCAAATCCATGATTCTTTTGAGGTCAATTAGATGCTAACGACTCAATAGCTTCATGAATGATGATTTGATTAATTTGTATCGAGTCTCAGTATGTCGATATAAAGTTTGATGATAAAGCTCGATATAAAGATGCGTATTCAGATGACAGTTTGGTGCCCTTGTGAGATAGATTGAGTACAATAGACTACCGGTTTATTCTAACAATAGACGTATGGTTGATACGTGGTTACTTGTAGATATAATATAACCAAGTATCATAGAAATAAATATAGTACCAAAAATAAATGTATTAATATGGTGATATTATATTTATTTACAAGTAGCACACAAAGTTTGACCTGAATAATAAAATTAAAACTTTGTAGCTGAACACATTTGAACATATAGTAGTAGTTGTAGGTTTAATAATATATTGATGCTTCATGCCTGTTAACCTACGGCACATAGCATATAAAGGATTTTAGGGGTGGTTTGATGTCAAAACCATTGTTAATGTTCAAAATTAATAAACCATATTAGTTAGTAAGTTATAATCCGATTCGTCCACTAATATGTTGTTACAACATATGCATCGTAATCAAATACCACTAGTAAACATTTGTATATATATATTATTATGTTTTTAATAAAAGCCACGAGAGAGGAGTGTCCTAATCGAACTCAAATAGATATATATATATATTTTTAATTATAAAAGAAAAGCGAGAAATTAAATAAGGAGAGAGGAATATCCGAATCGGGACTAAAATAAAAAAATGAAATAAAACATATAGTTGTTGTGATGAAATTCTGAATTGGCGTTCTGTGACCAGCAAATATATTCATTCGATCTTTTTTCCCCAAATTGAGTTGAGATATTACTATACAATAAGAGTTAGGTTGTTTTTGATAATTGAAATTGAGAGAATGGGCGTCGATGGTGAGTCGTCGATGGATGGTGAGGTAAATGTGAACATCCGATGCTCCAACGGTGCTAAATTCTCGGTGAAGACGAGACTCGATTCGACGGTGTTGGAATTGAAAGGGTTGTTGTCGCAGAGCTGCGATGTTCCAGCTGAACAGCAGCGTTTGATTTACAAGGGTCGGATCTTGAAAGATGATCAAACCCTACTCTCCTATGGTACCCTCTATTCAATCTCAATTTATATCGTGTCTTTTGAATATTATATTACGGCTCACTGCTATTTATTGGTGAATAACAATTTGATAGCATTACTTCACAATTCACTAACTCAATTTGTTCACTATACTTTGTTTATTTGTTGGCAACTAATGCTGCTTCAAACGTCTCCTAATCATATGTGCAAGGTTTTCGGTCACTTATCATCACTAATTTAACTACTGATATCATCTCTATTATCTCGCTATTGATACACAAATTCATCAACTTTCACCTCTTTAGACATCGTGTTGCATTTCTTTGATGACTCTTGGTTTGTTGCCCTTCTAAATAGGTTTACAGGCAGATCATACAGTTCATATGGTTCGCGGCTCCGCACCTGGTGCTTCTCCTCCTCCTCCTGCCAATGCGGGGAACACCAACACTACTTCTGTCGCTGCACAGGGTGGCAACCCGGACATCGGAGGTGCATCAGTATTTCCAGGGCTTAATTTAGGAGCACTTGGTGGTACTGGGGCACCTGGGTTATTCGGAGCCGGGCTTCCTGAGTTTGAGCAGGTGCAGCAACAGCTAACTCAGAACCCTAACATGATGAGAGATATAATGAACATGCCTGCCATTCAAGGCCTCATGAACAATCCTGAGATTGTGCGCAGCTTAATTATGAGTAACCCTCAAATGCGTGAAATAATTGATCGGAACCCTGAACTTGGTCATATTCTCAATGATCCCAGCATCCTTCGGCAGACACTCGAAGCTGCACGGAACCCTGAGCTAATGCGTGAGATGATGCGGAACACTGACAGGGCAATGAGTAACATTGAATCTTCTCCTGAGGGATTTAACATGCTCCGGCGCATGTATGAAAACGTCCAAGAACCCTTCTTGAATGCATCAACAATGGGTGGTGGCGCAGCCAATGATGTCGGATCAAATCCATTTGCAGCTCTATTGGGGAATCAGAGTAGCGCCCAAACCAGAGATGGATCAACTGCTGGACCTGAAGTGACCTCAGGGACCACTATTCCAAATGCGAATCCACTTCCTAATCCTTGGAGTAATACTGGTAAGATTATATTGTTTAATATGTCAGAAGCGGATGGTAGTTGTCTGTTTGCTTGGTACAGTTATGTGACTATATTCTCCCAGTAGTTTTTGGGATACAATTATACATATTAAATGGTTTGTATGTAACCTACCCCAATTAGCTATGATGAGTATATAGAGTTACAGCCTGCTTCTTGGTTCCAGTTTATAGTAAATTCTTTGGTATTAATTTTTCCATGCCCTTGATGTAGTTTTGAGGGTTGATTATTTTATTTTGCCTTTATTCTTTGTCTTCTATTTCTGGGGCCTGCAAACTGTGCTTCTAAAGGTGTTATTAAATTCCGTTGTTAATTTCATTTGGTGACTTGTGATGTTTTCTCCTTTCCCTTACTTCTTGTTTCCCCTGAAATTGGCAGATTCGATCAGTCTGATATAGTTGCATTGCATATCTTAGCTAGCTGTAGTCTTACATGGGTAATATATTCACGCAGTTTGTTAAAACAACTTAATCCTTTATTTTTATATTTCTTGTTATACACGATCTATTTGATAGACGACAAGCTTGAGCAATTTTTTCTTACTTGATTTAACTATTGATCATTGAAGCATACATCTTGTTTTTGGTTCAAAAATTATTTTTATTCCTATCTTATTTATCTCTGGTTCTTCATTTCTTTTTTCTGGATATGCTTGTTTATGACATATCGATCTTACTACTTTATTGCACTGCTTAGAAGGTTCTCAAACAAATAATGCTGGAAGAACTAATTCAACTGGTGATGGAAGATTACCTTCGATCCCGGGGTTAGGAGGGCTTGGTCTCCCGGATATGGAGCGGATGGGCATGCCAGATTCCTCTGCAATCAACCAGTTATTGCAAAATCCAGCCATGTCACAGATGATGGGAAGCTTACTTTCCAACCCTCAATACATGGATCAAGTACTACTATTTTTTCAGGGTCATTGATTAGGCAATTTAACTTTGTCTTTGTGTTATATTAAATCAGAAGTTGATTGCAGATTCTAGGCATGAATCCCCAGCTGCGCAGCATGCTTGATTCAAATCCTCAATTAAGAGAAATGATGCAAAATCCAGAAATTCTTCGACAGTTGACATCGCCCGAGACAATGCAGGTATGGTGACCTTCTTACGTTCCTTTGCAGTATGCTTTTCTTCTTTTTAATTAGTAATAGTCCTCTGAGAGGGAAATACAGATTTCATGAGCATCATGAGATAATTGAATATGGACAAGTTTTGTTCTAATTTTAGCATATTTTGATCTAATTAATTTGAGATTGTTTTGCTAAAATTGAACTGCCCTAACTTGGATGGTTTACATACTCGCAAATGTATCAAAAATTTAGTCGGATTTTATTTTGATTTTCCTGAAATCAACACATAAGTAATAATAGTATATAAATTAGTAAGATTTTGATTTCCCTGTCTTTAAATGTACAAAAGAAAAATAATCCTTGGAAACTTTTGTTGAGTCAGATAATGCGTAAGTAATGTGTTTTCAGTTTCGACCTCCATATTCAGATAATATTTGTGTTGATCTATCGTCATCTTCAGCTGAAGCATACTTTTTGGAAGCTTTCTAGAAGAACATATGATGTGCGTACTTTTCCTTACCAACTGTCAAAATTTTATTGTTTCAGCAAATGATGGCTCTGCAGCAACAACTTTCTCAACTTAGTCGTCAGCAATCTACCCCGTGAGTGAGAAAAAACTGTTCTGACTTAAATATTATATACTGTTCTCTACCACGTGTAGATGAGTTTCATATTGCTTGATTAAATTTGTTACTGAAAGGGATTACGGAAAAATTGCATTTCATTTGGTATGGTTACCGTTTAAATGTTTGGAATATCTATGCCTCAGTCTTTGATCTCAAGTGCCAATTTTCATGTTCTCTATACTTTCTTAATAGCAGGTAATGCATTAAGCTGGTTTTTTGCTCATATGGCTCTTTCTTTCTAAACTTCTATCATACTAGTACATCTCATGTTCTTATGCACTGAAGTTGATTTAAGCTACTGCTTTATGCAAAAGTAAGCTAAAGCTAAAGCTCTTCTCTTTGTTGTCATTCTCACATCTGGTGCGTGTAACTCAAATGATGTCTGTCACTGTATAAACTCGGTGCAAACCCTACTGTATATTCATTTATTCACTTGGCTAAGCTAGGAGACATCCACAGTTCCTGTGAACGCCGGTACATCAAACTTTTTTTTGTAATTACAAGTCACCCAAAGCTTGTGATGTAGACCTTTGCATCACAGCCCCTCCCCCTTCTGCTTTTCTGAAACTCAATAGTATATGCTATATTTGAGTTCTTTTGATGCTTAGACTGTTTAATGCAACTTTTCTTTATCTATGTGGAACCCGTCATTCATTTTTATGACCATATATCTAAACCTGCACTTTTTGCAGGGGCGGAGCTCAGAGTGGTCAAGCTACAGGTACAAGGCATCCAAACCTGGGATCACTATATATTGTTAACATCAACAGATGGTTTTTGTTGTATTTTTATCTGCAATTATGCCCCCAACATCCATGGTCTTTGTTGTTTTCTGAATGCAGGAACTCAGAACAATATGGGTCTGGACTTGCTAATGAATATGTTTGGCGGACTTGGAGCTGGCAGTTTAAATGTTCCAAACAATCCTGACGGTAGCAATACTCTCTTTCTTCTTTCCCTTTTGGTTCTGTTTTTAATTAGGGGATAGTTACATTTACATTCCCTGAGAGTTCATCTAGTTATAGAAACATCTCTTGCTATTAGAATGATTTCACGAACACCCATTGAAATGTAAAAGATATATGATAGATAGGCTCCCTAAAAGTTTGAATGTTATAGACACCCTCAAGTTTGAAAAATATCACATATGGACCCTATTTTTGCATGTTTTTGAGGCTTCATAATTATTGGCAGATTCTGTAATTAAACTAAATTTCAGGGGCTATATTTGTAATCATCCCTTTCAATTATGGGAGTCAGTCGATCTATCTTCTCCTCATCCTCTTATTATTTGAACTTTATTTATCCTTATAGTGCCCCCTGAAGAACTCTACGCAACTCAGCTATCACAACTACAAGAAATGGGTTTCTTTGATACTCAAGAGAATATCAGAGCCCTTCGTGCTACGTCAGGAAATGTTCATGCAGCTGTTGAACGACTCCTGGGAAACCTCGGTCAATAGTATATCTACAACTGTTCTATATGTTTCTTCTTTTCTTTTCTTTTTTAGTTGACATCATGGGGAATGTAAAACTAGACTAAGGTTGTTACAGCATATCTATCACATGAGAGAGATTCTGCATTTGAGGCATGCGAATAAAGATTGCACTCAATACCTCCCTTTTACACCGGGCATTGATTCCATTGTTGTTTTGTGCCTTTGTATACGCGTCGTATATTTATTCATGTGAAATTTACTCTCTATTTATTGAATATCAAAAAAGAAAAATTCTCCATTTGTTTTTCATTTGACATGATTTGTTTGTCGCTCCTCAAGAAATTGTTATGGAGATCCATTTTTGATAAGAGCCTTTTCCCTATATTGTTCGCCGGGAATCGCTTACTTGCTTCTAAATTTAATTTTTTTTATCATCCATTATTTTGATTCTTGAGTTAGTTCAGAATTTTCTCCTCATTTAAAATTTGCTTTTCTTTTCCCATTGTAGACTACTGAACATATTTTGGGCAACTAATGTGGTATTTGCATGTTTTTTGACTGAAAGTTTAAATTTTAAACCTGTACTTGCATGGTTTAGTTTTTAATCTAGCCTATTCGGGTTGACAAATTAGTAACCCGCGAATTTTGCGTATGGTTACATTTTTAACAACCATTTGCCCGAGAACACCCCTATACATAAATTTAAGGATAAACATGAAAATCAAGAAAATATTGAACCAAACCACTTTCTTTGTGTATCAAAATGAAAGTTACTAAATTGATTACAAAACTATCTCTATCACTTTTTGCCGCTTAACATTTCATACATGAATTTGAGGGTAGACTTTGAAACCCCAATTAAAATGAGAGAGATTATTTTTGTAGCCCAATTTTATTTTATTTTTGTAACATCATAGTCTAACAAATTAACCGGCTGCATCTTCTGTGGGCTTTTGGAATATTTTCATTCATTTACATATATATGACTTAACTTTCTTGACCAATAATTAATATTTTGATGAATTTTCGGTATCAATCACATGTATATGTTAGTTCCAGCTTCTGCCCTTTCAATGAAGAAAAATGAGTAAAAAAAAACGGAGATGTACAATATTAAAAAAAAAAAGATTCATGTCCATTATTCTATTTCAAAATTAAAGGTGTCTTTCATTTGACACTTTAAATACAAACGAAATAGTAAAATGAAGTACTATATATATTGCAGTTCTTTTAAAATGAATATACACCTTTTATGCATATACATACTTCTAATTACAACAAGAAAAAAGCTAATATTAATATATAATAAGGCAAATATTAGAGATATTCAAGATATTTTGATCCTTACACGTAATAAATACACGAAAAACAAATAGAGTGCGGTGAACAGTATTTTTAAAACCATGGGAATAATTTCCATGGTAGTAATTAGCTCCATTTTGATTATTCAAGAATAAAAAACCGGAGATTATTGCACCCTTCAGGAAAGAAAGAAGGGTGAAAGATATATAAAGTCCGTAAATTAAAAGATCGATGTGGATATATCACCTGACCGTTCATTTTGTAAATTTAGTGACAGTATTATTCTATGATTTACGCATTTTGAAAGCTCCACAACAAAGTTCTTGAATGCGTGTGGCGAGCTGAAGGTCTTGCTTACGTATACACGGTTTTTGATTATATATTGCTTTGCAAGTTGGAAGATATTTTGTCTTCTTATTGCATCAATAATGTATTATAACTTATAATCAAGTATGACTAGGCCAGGCCACAAAGCCAAAAGATATATATAGATAGATTAATTAGTCCTATTTTTTACGCCATTAAAACTAATTAATCCGAACATACACAAACACACGCCCGCACATAATTATATACATGTCTTGATCTTTCTATCTATATGCAAAGCCTTCTTGTCGAAGGATTTCTCTATAATACAAGTGCCAGATGTAGGCGCGCTGATTCCAACTTTTGCTTAGTCGTAGGAGAATTTGTTAAGGTTGAGCTTCAGTTCATATATTATTTGTCAAATTAATGCTTTTTTTATTTATTTATTAATTGAATGGATGATTTCATACTTGTACCCACATCAGATATTCGTATGCATAAGATTCATTGACTTTGAGCTACCTTCATATATAGATATAACCGATATATTATATCTTTCTTTTTCAGAATTATTTAACTAATAAAAAACTATAGACCTTTATGAAAGAATCTCCAACGCTTGTGTGTCCTTGTTTGTAAACACAAAGTGATAATGCAAATATCCATAATGGATCTCTATGGTATCTATGAGCATTAATTGTATTATCTCGCCTGTGCTGTTTGTATGTCAACTGTATATTCTATATATTATTAGTTATGTGTGGGACACTGTGTAAATTATTGGGGTTTGACTTTGTACTTAGCGTATATATAATAAATATAATTTACGTTTGAGGATAACTCAAAATATACAGTCCTAATATGGCAGTGTCATTCATCTACAACATTTTGCAATTAATACAATATTTGACCAACTATTTTACGTTTTATGCATATACATCCACAATATTCCACATTATGCATATAAGAAGAATGTGAAACTTTTTGTTTTTTCTATCCGATTTAATTTCTAACATTTTCCGAGATAAGGATACCCATAGGCCATATCTTGCCAAACATGATGCAATTAGACACATGTGTCGACCTATAAAAAGTGTCTAATCACAACTTGTCTTTTAGTTATTTTTAGAGATAATTATGTTTTTAATATTCTAGAGGCTTGATTATATTATAGAAGACTCTATATTGATTATGTTTGAATAAAATATATACACATACATTGGTTCACATTCTCGGTATTAACTAAAGTTCATTAATTTGATGTAATCATCACTTCTTTTCTCTTTCTAAAGTTGGTGAGAGAAATAAAAAAGTTATACAAATTAAAGTCGAATTAAAAGGTATTACTCTCCAAATTGGTCTACGTACTAAAAACTGTAATAAAGTACTGGTCAACTCTTTAAGATTAAATAAGTAAAAGTCATCATCTTCTAAGATTAAAGTAAAATACTATTTTTCTCAAAGAGCTAGCTGATTTTTTTTTTTTTAGTTTATTGTGAAATAAGTAATAAAATTAAGATACGTACGCCACCTTTTCCCCATTTTATTTAGATAATGTCAAAATTTATTAGGGGGAATTTTATTTACTTTACAAGAATATCACTGAACTCCGCTAACGTTAACAACTTAATCCGTTTTTCAACTGCTTGAAGTGGAACTATATTGTTTAAGGAATCTTAAAGGAAGCAGAAGTCTTCATATTACTTCATATTTAAGAAACAATTGTACAATTAATTATACGAAACAGAAACAGAAGGGATTGTGAAAATAATTATTTTTTATTTCACATATTCTAAAATACGTGAAACAAGAAAGGAAAATAGGCTAACCAAAAGAAAGTGATAGATATAATCAAACATACACGAAAGAGCACAAGGTTCCAACAATTGTTGATTTTTTTTATTTTTTTTTTGACACGAACAATTGTTGATTTTGGGCAAAGTTAAATTGTAGAATCCAATGGGATGATGACATCAGAAGCAGATCTTTTGGCTGAGAGAGATACCAAGTGGATATGGGTTGGATGATCCGAGCCATCGCTCTTAATGTAAATCCATTAATATATTAGTAATTAAGCTAATTAATGTTTGAGCTTTAAACTTATATTTTAGCTTTATTGGAATGCACGTCATCACTCTTCGTGGATCTACAAGTACAAAATACAAACCATCGGTTAGTTTACTAATATTTTTCAGTCCATCAATCTGACATAAGCGCATGAAAAAGGGGAGACAACTAACAATTATCGGTACTTCGATCACCATTAATTATTGCTTCATATTGGTTATCTTTTTTTTTTGTATTCATAGTACTTTTGCTTTGATTAATGCTCTGCATCATTATCAATGACTAATGCGAGTTGTTTAAATAATGTCCTCTTCCAATAGCATTGATTTACTTTGATGTCTTGTACTTCTCAAGACAAGTGCATGATTGCGACCTTTATGATGAGTTTACCAATACTAAACGTTAGTGCGGGTCATTTTTATAAATACTACTTCTTTTAATAAAAACAAAATCATATATCTGTAGTTACAAATCAATTTTTATTTAACAGATTTTAGCGCTAAGAGCTTTATCCAGAAAGCCATATTACTAGTCTATATCTATATATAAGCTTTCTTAATTAGCTAAACTCTTGTCCGTGACGGATTATTCAATATATAATTAAGTAGGTTGGATCAGTCATGTGTTACTAAATACAAAATACAAAGTTGGTCAGCTGGTAGTTTAAAATGGTAAGTGGATTAGTGGCCTAGACTGCATCAACAACTAATATATATTTAATCAAGAAATGCTGACGATCGATCTGATCAAGACTTGGACTCCAATATAAAAAGGCCGACCTGATCTTTTATATGGATTGACGTCATTAATTATTACATATTTCAATTTTAATTTTGTGAGTAATTAATAAATATTAAAATTTGGTGTTTCCCCGTAAGCAACAATCGTGGGCCTATGAAACGGTATCACCAAAGCTCGCAAGGATTCCACTATATAAGTAGTGCTTTAGTCATGCACGGAAGAACAGATAATTATTAGTTAATTAGTTATTAGAATATCAATATATATAGTTGATGATAATAATTATATGGGATAAAAGCATTAAACCCCCTATACTTTACCCCATGTTGCACTTTGTCTCCAATTTTTTAACTTTTTGCAACTTGCCCCATGTACTATGGATAAATAAGCATTTTGTCCCTTGTGTCGTTTTTTCACCATTGGATTTGAACACGTGTCAGTAATTTTTTGTCGTTGAATTTAGATCCAGGGGCAAAGTGCTTATTTATCCATAGTACAAGGGGCAATTTGTCAAAAATAAAAGAATAGGGGGCAAAATGCAATCGAGACAGCATTTAACGCTTTTATCCCTAATTATATATTAGGTGCTGGGTGGGGCAAGTCAGAATTGAGATGCGGCGAATTGAAGCATAGACTGAGTAGAGGCGATGGCCATCCACAAATACTGAGAGGCATCGTAAGTACCTCTAGATCTGATCATCTATATAGTTGAAATTAATATTAATTGTTTGGCAACTTTCACCTAATATTATATAGTCTGATAATTCTGTAAATATTATCCTTTGTATTATTAACCCGGCTAGCTAGCTGGTTCAAAATCAAATTCCTACAACATAAAATATATGATGATATATATGAGGATAGCTGGGGGCAAGATTTAGACTAGAACTACGCATCCTTTCCGATGCTAAAGGAGACAATTACTAATAAACGGATTCACTAGCTAGTTTCCGCATATATACATATCAATTGGCGTATGCGAACGTTTTCGATCAATGTATACTTTCTCCTGGAAGGATATATCTGGTATTTATCTGTTAACTTAATGTATATATGGCTGGTATACTTAGCACACAATCTATTATTTATCATTTAATTGATATATAAATATATTCTAATTAGATATAATATAAACGGTGTAATGCTTCGTAAAACATTTCATGTAAATTATGAAAGAAAGCAGAATCCGTCGAATAGAAATGGAAATGGAGAATACAATACTACTATTTAGCTTTTTTACATATGTAAATTACTTAAACACAAAACCTTCTCCTAAGTGTGCATGTCAAGTCTTTAATATTTTCTATTTTACCCTTCTCAAATTAACAAACTAATATATTTTCGTTTTTAGTGTCTGATTTCTCCCGAAAGATAGAAATATTCTCAGATATTATTGATTGGAGTTTTTCTAAAATTTAATTATCAAATGAACTTCATTAGCATCAAATTATCAGATTAACAAAAGATTTAGGTGAGACTCCATGAATTACAAGCAAAGACAGGAGATGTAACACATAAAGAAAGTTAAAAAGAATAATCCAAAAGGGGTCTTAGGTTTTCTTCGGACTATATCCGGTCATAAATTTTCTTCTTACTCCATACTTTTTTTTTTTTTTAAATTTAAATCGATCCGTGATCATCTGGTGGTGATAATGAATCATTTATTTAAATTTTTATTAAGTAACATATTTCATATGATTTATATACTTTCTTTATATGGAAAAAAAGATAATATTTTCATATGATTAATAAGAAGAAAATGTTTTATAAGTTGAGTTTACAAAAATCAATTAGGCTATTCAGGTACTAAAAAGAACACTGAATTATGCAATTAGTTTAAGGAGGTAAATAGTCAAGAATGAAGTAATTCTCTGTAATTAAACTTTTTGCTCTTCATACATTATCCTCGTCGTCAATCTCTGAAATATAATATGTGTATGTGTGTGTGATGTGTCTTTGGGGCGACTACAAAAACAAAAACAAAAACAATGGTCCAAAAGAATAAATATTAGATGACGTAAGGGGCATCCAGTTAAATGGGGTCAACTCGAGTTTGTCTTGTGCACAGCAGGGGACACAACAGCCCCCTCTCACACATGTGCGGGGCTCACGCGGGCCCCATGAGCATGGGGCCCCGTGCATGTGTGTGGGGGCTGTTGTGCCCCCTGCTGTGCACAAGACAAACCCGGTCAACTCGGGCAGGCGGAGAATCTTAAACCTGCAGGTTATGTGACTTACGTAATCAACACCAAAACTAGAAATTGAGGTGAAAGATTCTTTTCTTTTTTTTACAGATACATTAACTAAGAAAGAAATGTTCCATTCAACTGCTGCCTTTAGAGATTGTGAAAAGTAAATTTTTTTTTTTTTTTAAAAAAAAGAAAGAGATCTAGTACATTTTGTTATGAAATTAAAAGATATAAAAGTTGTAAGTTCATTTGTTTTCTTTTTTTATTGGCTTGTAAATAAAATAATACAGAGAAGAGATGATCTCATAATGGGTCCCATCCCATGGCAGAAAGTTGCATAAAAAAGATTCTAATTCTCCCACACACAAACACAGCAGCATTGCAATTTGCAATCATTCCACATTAACACAAGTCCATATATCGCCGTTAACAAAAAAAGGCATTTTGTTTCAGAAAAATCATTGATTGTTTGTTTTTGAGCGAGAACTACACGAATCTTACAAATCAGTAACGGTGGCTAGCTTCAGAGCTTAGAGTACTCAAGTAAAGTTTGTTTTTCTCTTTAATTTGCATTAATCCTCCTTGTTGTTGTTGTTTCATTTGAGAAGTAACAACGGATGCATGAATGAATGATCCTACTCTAGCTCTTTGGTGTTGCTAGCTACTGTGATTATTAATTCAAAGATCCTCTTTCTTTTTGTTATCAGCTAGCGTCCCTTTTCTTGTAAATACATAAAGAATTATTAGTTCAACCTTTCTGATCCCTCGCATGATGATTCAACAACTAGTATCCTTGTTTTGACTCTTTTTTCAGTTTGTGGTGTCTACAGGCATGTTAAGCCTTAATGGGAGTTTTTATATATTTAGTTTTGGATCTTACGTGTTTTGTTTAATTTCTATTTTTCTTTCTTTAATGTTCCAGTACCTACCTAATGGATTGGATTTGGAAGAGTGACAAGTATTATTGATCATGGAAGATGGTGTCTTCATGCCTAGTCCCATGCTATCCGACACTACTACGACTATTGACTTCAATCTCATGGATGAACTCTTTTTTGATGGCATTTTGTTAGAAACTATCGATGGATCCAACTTTTGGCAGACTACACTCAATCTAAATTCCACTTCATTCTGTTTTCCAACTCCAGACACTAGTTACATAAGCAATTTCAATACAAATCCACATCACCAGATCACTACTTTAACTGAAAAATTGCCCTTTAGTTACCGACAAATGGATGAATTCCCTACGCAGAACCATGAACCACCCGTTCCTACAGTAATCCCTTTGAACCAATCTGCAGATATTCAGGTCGAAAACAGCAAGACGAACACAAGGTTGAAGAAGAAATTAGTGCAGGCTGTCAAGAACCTGCAAGACTACATAAGGGACAAAGAAGTGCTTATTCAAATCTGGATTCCTGTAAAGAGAGGAAGTAGACAAGTACTCACCACCAACAATCAACCATTCTCACTAAATTCCAGTTGCAAGAATCTTGCACAGTACAGGGATGTTTCCCAAAATTATCAGTTTGCCGCAGACGAGGATTCTAAGGAGTTTGTCGGTTTGCCAGGCCGTGTTTTCTTAAACAAGTCGCCTGAATGGACTCCGGATGTTCGTTTATTCAAAAAAGAGGAGTATCCAAGGGTTAACCACGCCTACAAGTACAACGTTAGAGGATCACTTGCACTTCCAGTCTTCGAACAGGGAAGTGGCAATTGCTTGGGAGTGATTGAGATCGTCACAACCAGTCACAATGTCAATTATCGCCCTGAACTCGAAAATGTTTGCAAAGCTCTAGAGGTTTGTGTTTCTTATTCCTTTTCGAACCATAAGATAGTAAGCTCGTCCCATATAACCAGTTATTAATTCTCTGCATGAAACTACAGATGGCATGGTAGGAGAAAAACAAGAGATCAATGAGCTTTTTTCCACCAATAAGACATCACATATTTTTGTTTCTTAAATCCTGAGCATACTTTTTTCTTGCAGGCTGTTGACCTCAAGAGTTCTACTGTTCTGAGTCCTCCCAGTGTAGAGGTAACAGATAACAACTTTTTAAACCAATCATTTAAACTCATCTGCTCTTGAAAGTTTTCCATAACTAAGAGTACCTTTTGACACCAGGATTGCAACAAACCTTACCAAGCTGCCTTGGCGGAGATAAGAAATGTCTTGAAATGTGTATGTGACACTCATAAATTGCCTTTAGCACAGACGTGGACTCCATGCATGCAAGAAGGTAAAGGAGCTTGCCATCACTCTGATGAGAAATACATACGCTGTGTTTCAACATTGAACTCCGCCTGCTATGTTGCTGATCCACAAGTGTCTGGCTTTCATGAGGCATGTTCAGACCACCACTTGCTCAAAGGTGAAGGCATTGCCGGCAAAGCATTCCTCACAAACCAACCATGTTTTGCTGAGGACATAACGGCTTTTTGTAAGACGGAATACCCTCTAGCTCATCATGCCAGGATTTTTAACTTGTGTGCTGCAGTTGCAATACGCCTCAGAAGTACACACACCGGCAGAGCTGATTTTGTTTTAGAGTTCTTTTTGCCATTAAACTGCAAAGATGCCGATAGCCAGAGGTTGATGCTCGACTCATTATCATCTGTTATACAACAAACTTGCCAGAGCTTAAGAGTAGTTACCGAGCAGGAGTTGGCTCAAGAAACTTCAGCTAGACTAAATGCGGCGAATTCATCTCCTATAGAACCCTCTCACGATGTTTCATCTTGGGTTATGCATGTAATGGATCGCCAGAAAAAGGGTAAAGGAGTTGCCGTATCTATGGAGGAACGCAAAGAAGAGTTCAAGGTGACAACCGACTGGGATAGGCCAGAACTTATGGATCATAACCAGCTTCAGCAAGAATTTGGAGTCGAAGAAAGTGCCAAAAGTGGACACTTTTCCTTCACTACTGAGCATCCCTCCTTAGGCTCTAGGACAAGCAGCGAAAAGAGACGAGCAAAGATAGAGAAGAATATTAGCCTACAAGTACTTAGACAATATTTTGCTGGGAGCTTAAAAGATGCTGCTAAGAGCATTGGAGGTATGATAATGACACTACTTCAATACTCATCTCAGAAACTTAAAGATGGTTATCATTTTTAATTTTTTTAATGATATCTTCTGTTTTTCATCCTGATTTATTCTCACCAGAAGACGTTCTCTAATTTGTTATTTACCAGCCAGCAACATGCACATTTTCTTTTCTTTAATGGGAACGATGATTATACAAGCAACGTTTTGAGAGTTTGCTTCTTGCATTTCACTCCAAGTTTAGGATACCAATATAACTTAGATCCATCTCTTGCATGAGAATCCTGAGTAGATAAGAAAGTTAACTTTTTTAGACATAATACCAGAAGAATCCATACATAAGAAGTACTCTAGACACTCTTTTCTCACTGTTCTTTCTGTAATATATCCACCTTCTATCATGTTAGCGCCGTCCTTTCCTAGCCAGAAGTTTACTTCGTATAGCTTTCATCTTTTTCTGCAATTATTACTATAAAGATTCTGGTTCCAGCTTACTAAACAAAGAATTATTGGTTTCTTTTCCTATTGCAGTATGTCCAACAACATTGAAAAGAATATGCAGACAATACGGGATCACGCGGTGGCCTTCTCGAAAGATCAAGAAAGTTGGTCACTCGTTGAAGAAACTTCAGGTAGTGATCAATTCAGTCCAAGGTGCCGAGGGTTCTATTCAACTCAGTTCTTTTTATAACAACTTCCCAGAACTTGGTTCTCCAAATGTAATTGGAAACACTCACTTACCAACATCAAAGACGAGCAACCATCTGCAACAGGTTAAAGCTCAGGGTGAAGCTTCAAAATCACAATCCTCCTCAGGTAGTCACAGCTCCAATTCAAGTTATTGTTTTTCTACAGGGGTGAAGCAACCATCTTTGCCTGTCAATGACTCCATCAGTGGAGATGGTTTATCGACAGAACTGCACGATTTTGGTCAAGAGGGAGCAAAGCTTCTGCAGCGATCATATGACCATAAGATTTTGAGTCCAATTGCTTCTAACAAGACTCCACCTGTGCCAACAAATAGCAGCAAGGGTGCGTTTAGAATAAAAGCTACTTTCGGGGAAGAAAAGATCAGGTTGAGTCTACAACCACAGTGGGGATTTGAAGATTTACGACAAGAGGTGTTGAGGCGTTTTAACATGGATGAAGGCAGTAGGATTGATTTCAAATATCTTGACGATGACGCTGAGTGGGTGCTTTTAACTTGTGATGCTGATCTTGAAGAATGTATAGATATACACACATCGTTCAAGAGCCGTAATATTAGAGTTTGCCTCAATCAAGCCCATCAATCAGGTCTTGGAAGTTCATTGGGTAGTAAGAGTCAGTTATGAAGAAAGATGTTTCACCAGCTAGTCTTGAGATAGATCAAAAACCTTATAGTTTCTTCCCTTCTCCCAAAGGATTTTGTGTTGTACTAAGTTCATGAGAATGTTGAAATGCTTACATAATAACATTTGACCATGTCATAGCTATCTTCATTGTATTTGTATAGACAAGTTGAGATGAGATAAAAATCATTAAACACCGGTTGTTACAAGTTGATAGGGATCTGTCTTTGCCATGTCGAAGTTGTTTTCAGACTTTTGTGGGTTAACACCTTGTACGATACGATAGGATACGGGGACATGAATTTTTCAAAATATAGGGATAGATACGGGCATAGATACATCTATTTATTTATATAATTATACTAATTATATAATAAATTTATGTGCACCATATAATTAGAATAGACAAAATTACAATTTTAGCATTATATTTTAGAATTTAAATAAAAAAAATCTTGCATATGACTCCTAATTAGTATAAAGGAACATTAAAAAAGAATAATGTAATAATGAATTTATTTATTATTATTAAAAAAGCTCTTTCTTCCTAAATTAAGAGAATTATATATAATATAGAAGATTGCAAGTCTCATATTTTCTACTTGCTTTCTTTGTTATTCTAATTTTACGTCACTAAATTTTAACATATAATATGTAATATGGGTTGATGTGTCGAAAATGGTTGAACATGAGTATATTTTGAATGTTGAGGAGAAGAATTGAACCATATACACTTAGGTGTAAATTGAAATGCTCAAACCAATTGAGCTAGACCATTTTGATGCTTTATACATAATTAAAATGAACTTATTATGTATTATAATAATATTTTTTAGAATAAGTACTTTGTATTTTTTTATATTTTAAGTTTTAAAGACGACGTTTTATTTTTTGAAACTTTATAAATTAAAATATATGGTTATGCATCTAATTTTTATAAAATTTTGTAAAACTTACTTTAATTGTACTTAAGATAAAAAATGTCATTTGATGTGTAATTGAAACTTTGTGAAAACAGTGGAATAAAGATTGAAGAGGAGATTAAGCAACATGTTATATGAATAATATAATATAATATAATATAAATACCCAACAAGTATATTATAATAGCAAAGATCTGTTGTGTGAAGAGAGTTGAAAATAGTAATAGAATTGAATTGAAGTGATTGATGGTGTAAGGAGAGTGGTGAAGAAGTTGGATCATCGATGGGAAATAGGTGCAATTGCGATTACCGGTACCTCCTCCTCATCGCCGCCGTACCCTTCATCTACATCCAGGTCATCTATCTCTATAACTAATTTAAGTTTATAATATTGATGATGATGATGTGATGAACCTCAATTCAACTTCCCAGTACCAATTGGTTGCAATTCATCAACTGTCTGTCTGTCTGTCTGTCTTGTTGCGTTGATGATATATCTGACTGACTGACTGAGTGAGGTTTTGTCTCCGAGCAGATTCGCCTCTTTGCTACTCAATCGCAGTACGCTGATCGACTTGCTGATTCTGTAACTCTTCCTTTTTCTTTCTTCTATTCCTTTTATTCTTTTATTTGATGTTGGTTGGATATAAACATAACTTTGTTATGAGTTAATAAGAGTGTCATTTATCATTCCGATTTAATCAAATGTTGATTTTACTTGGAAGATTCAACTCCCAGCTTTGTGTTCACAGAGTTTTACTTCAGATTAATAATCACTTCACCTAATACGCACATGGCAGATCGATGCCGAAAATCAGTGCACAAGACAGACACGCCTGTTTATTGATCAGATTAGTATGCAACAAGGGAGAATTCTTGCTCTTGAAGGTTGTTTATACGTCACCCATCCACAACTAATCATCTCTTCTCTTCTCTTCCATCACTCATACTCTGCTACATGCTGCTCTAATTGCAGAAGAAAAGAAGCGCCAAGATCAGGAATGCGGACAATTGAGAGAACTTGTACAAGATCTTGAAAGTATGTTTATGAATCTCCTCCTCTTTCTCCCAGGCAGTTTGTGACAAATTTATCTTCACCCCTGGCATACTCTATGAATTGATCCAACAACTAGAAAAGGAGAGATGAGCTAGACATATTGGTTCTTTTGTGCCAGATTAGACAAAAGAGTACATTGCATGCTTCCGAGTTCAATACGTAGATGATGTAGTGGTGGGTTCTCGTGTGCCAAATTAGACTAAATTACATCACATGCTTCCTAATTTTACACCTTAGGTGGCTAAAAGAGATTGGGGGAGTAAGGGCACCAGTAAGATTTATTTTCTTTCTCCTTCTTTTGAGAACTTCCAGTGATATGAGAGGGTATGTCGGAATCTGTTAGCATACAGTAACTTGCACTGAACTATTCAAGAAGTTGATGTCTGGAATGTTTTAGTTTAACTTTTATTTTGTGTTAGAGAGGCACATTCAGAAAAGATTTCTGGAGATGAAATTCAGAATTGCTTTCAGAAAGAAAAGAAAAATGTACCCCCTAGGAACGCCTTATTGGAAAGACAGACGTCTTGCTTGGGCTCATTTCCCTGGATTTATAAATATCGAAATTGCTTTTATGAATTCAGAAATATAATCTTTCTATACCCCATATATTTTTACCCCCTGGCCTTTGTTTATGCCTAGTATGTCATCTGCACTAAGTCCAGTTTCGCTCCTGATCCTGCTTGGAATGTTTTCATAGTTATTTCATTTGTCTTTTTGCCTGCCAAGAGCTACTTTTCTGGGTACTGCAGATTTTCATTATTTCTTGGGTGGAATGAATAGGGTTATATTATAAAATCTCTTTGGTACTTCGACTTAGTTTGCCACAAAGCAGGGGTTTTACATGTTGTCTTCTTTTCTTCCCTGTTTTAATATCTTGGCTCTCAGTTCCTCTTTTCCTTCATCATCGATGAGTGCATATGGCCTACATATAATTCTTTCTTCATTAAACTGCAGGGAAGGGTCTTAAGAAATTGGTTGGTGATATACAGGTTTGGATGAGTTGAAAGATATAGTATTCTTAAGTTTTATAAGCTTTTCTCGTAGCTTTTAGTAATTGAACATCTTAATGAATGTTCAGGTGCCAGTCGCAGCAGTTGTGGTCATGGCTTGTAATCGAGCTGATTACCTTGACAGGACTGTTAAATCTATTTTAAAGTAGGATATATTTTAATGCCTCTTTTTTGTGATTTTTAGTTGCCACTGCACATTTATATCTATCTGCTGCCAAATTTCCCTGTATTAGGTATCAAAGTCCCGTGGCAGCAAGATATCCTCTTTTCGTATCACAAGTACGTTAAAATATGAAGTCATAGATAATAGTTTGTGTGGAAACTCTATTCATCTGAGAGATAGGAGGCATGTTATTTATTTAAATATGTTTGTATGCATTATCGGCAGGATGGATCAAATCCTGATGTTAAAAGCATGGCATTGAGTTATGATCAGCTAACCTACATGCAGGTACTTGCTTCTGATTCATGTTTCAAAATGAACTTTAACACCATAATTCTCCATCTTGATCATGCCACTTTATATAGGCTTTTCCTTACGACCTACTATAATTTTGTTTAATACAAACAAACCTACAGCGAAGGCAAATTATTGTTCAATTAACATTAGTTGGTAGGCAGATTGATTGACTTACTTCTAGTTAAAACGTATTCCATGTGCTTGATGAATTCTAAGAACTCTCATGTAAACATTATGTCTGTCTAGCATTTGGACTATGAACAGGTCCGTACAGAAAGGCCTGGTGAGTTGATCGCATACTACAAGATAGCACGTAAGTTCTGAACTGCATTGATTCTTGCTCTTAGTCATCTGTTCTGTTTGAGGAGAAATACACTGGTGTATAAATAACTGCTTTGTCTTCAGGCCATTACAAATGGGCACTTGATCAATTGTTTTACAAACATAAGTTTAGCCGAGTAATCATCCTCGAAGGTGCTTATGAGCGTTCTTCCTTTTCCATTATTTCTCGTGTATAATACTGCCATGTCTCCTTTTCCGTTCACTTAGAGCATATCTCAATGTGCAGATGATATGGAAATTGCCCCTGATTTCTTTGAGTATTTTGAGGCTGGAGCTGCACTTCTTGACCGCGACAAGTGAGTTTTTGCCATTATTGGCGTGTCTAGATCTGATATAGTTTTTGGTTCGTATCATTATGTATTATCAAAGATATATGATGTCACTCTCTGACCTGATTTTCTGGTATGTATGAATGTGATAATTGTAGATCCATCATGGCAATTTCATCATGGAATGATAATGGACAACGGCAGTTTGTACACGATCCTTGTAAGTTTCCCAGTTCATCAAAAACTGGTCTGTTAAACTGCCTAAGTAAAGACCTGTGTATTCCCTAAAAAACTATTGATTGAGTATGTGCTGTTCTAATGTTGTTTGTCATTCCATGTTACAAGGATTGGGTAGACAAACTTGATTTCTATTTCATCCGCGTCGTTAGTCCGATAATTTGTTGTTTTCTTCTTCTATTTATCTTTATATATGATACTAGCCTCGTTGCCCTGCCGAACAACATGCTTTGGCTATAACTGGGACATTTCAGAGAGAAGAGGTCAGGAGAGAGAAGAAAAACAATGTTTATATTTTTTGACTTGGCTGTTCTCTGGAGCCTAAACGGAAACGATGTGTGAAACAATTTAGTCATGATCTTTGACTACTTGTCCTATTATTTAAATTTTGCTTATCTGTCTTAGATGACTTATGTTATTATTGTTTCTATTTGGAGATAAACTTATACTGTGATGTTTTCATAAGACAACCTTTCTGGCCATTTTTTTTTTCAGAATCTCATTGCATTTGCTTTCTCATATCCTTGCAGATGTGTTATACCGCTCAGATTTTTTCCCTGGTCTTGGTTGGATGCTTTCTAGATCCACGTGGGATGAATTGTCTCCTAAATGGCCCAAAGCATATCCTTCACTAGTCATATCTTTTGACTCATATTTGAACTCTAAATAAAACTTAAGATCTGCGTACATGAAAATAATTACATTTAGACCTCTTTCAAGCACTCTCAAGAGCTTTCTTGACCAAACAATACTTACTGGGATGACTGGTTGCGACTGAAAGAAAATCACAAAGGACGGCAATTCATTCGCCCTGAAGTATGCAGAACATATAATTTTGGGGAGCATGTAAGATTTTTTTACTGGGTCTTCAGATTGCTTCTGAACACCTACATGATATGTTCAAAATCCAGTTATGCACAACCTTTTATCTCAGTTCCAACTATATGTTCAGTGTCTGCCATTTAGTTTCTAAATTTGCAGACCATTTTTTTTTATAAATCTGGGCCTATGTAGCAACTAACATGCCAGGAATTACTTCTTTTGACTATATTGAATTGCATATATCCTTTGGTTGCTAATGTTGTATGTCTTTTTCTTTTTGACACTGGCTTGCTGTATTTTTGCTTTAGGGATTATATATTTCTATCCACTGTTTTAATCTGAGCAAACATGATCTTTTTTTTTCTTTCTTTGTGCTAATTAATTTTGTCGAATATTACTTTTATGGAATACCTACATTTCTCTTAGGGATCCAGCATGGGGCAATTCTTTAAACAGTATCTAGAACCTATTAAGATGAATGATATCCAGGTATATAACCATTTTGGATCGTGTTAACACTTTGTTTTGTCTTTACCTGATGATTCCTTTAATGATTTCTCTCGAAGGTTGATTGGAAGTCAATGGACCTCAGCTATCTGGAGGAGGTAACGTCTTGCATTTAGAAGCACATTATGTTATACCATAATGACTTGATGATAAAATCCTTGCTTGGGATATTGCAATCCTTTGTGTGTTTTATAGGACAAGTATGTGAAGCACTTTGCTGACTTGCTTAAAAAGGCGACGCCTGTGCATGGAGCGGATGCTGTCCTGAAGGCATATAATATAGATGGTGATATACGTATTTCTTACAGAGACCAGTCAGATTTTGAACGCATTGCTGGTCAATTTGGCATTTTTGAAGAGTGGAAGGTAAAAAGTCTAAAAAGATTTTTCCCTTCCATTTTTCTTTTTTTTTCAGTTTTTGGTTATAATGAAAATTCAATGAAATGATCATGGAGGGGAGCTTCCAGCTTATGGCCAAAAGATGTTATCCAACTATACATTTTGCGTACATCCTCTAGGCTGCATTCTATAATCCATGTTTGTACCGTTATAACTTGCTTTGCAGCAATGGGCAAGCCCTGAATAATTACAAGCCTGCTAAAATACAAAAAATAACTTAATATAGTAGGACATTTAGGGATGTTGTAACAATAAGCTTTTTGTATCTCCTTTTATACTAAATTTATTAAAGGCAGTACAAAGTTTATACGAAAAGAAACCAGCCTAAGAGATAAGCTAAAGACTAACATTAAGATTTCTTCTCCTTCAATTTACTAAATGTGTGACCTTTCGACATGGCTAACATAGAATAGATAGGTATTACTGTATTAAGGCTGCTTTTTGTAATCCATACAAAAAGTTAGAAGGGTTTACTTTACGTTTGCATGCATTATTACTCGATTTGTAGCATTTGCATAAGCTCGTGATAATTCCAAAGCACGCTATAAAACAAATGAGTTTGTTTCTGTACGAGGTCTATGGGTCTTATAACACTAAGCCTTCTTGGTTTGATAAAAAATGAAAACACTTAAGATTGAGTTAGAAACATAGCCTTAGAGTTGTTGTAGCTGACATTTAATGGTCATTTTAACCTCTCATTCTTGATTAAAATATTGTCAAACAGCTGCCTATTGAATTTGTTGGTTGTTGATAATACCGGCTTTGTTGTCTGAGTGATCTCAACCCAGTAGTGGCAGGCTGTAAATCTCATTCCTTGTACATCCTTTGTGCTGTGATTTCGTTATAGTTTTGTTGGAGCTATCCAACCCAAGTAAGCCCAGAGACAGATTTCCTAAATGCCTTGTGTCAAATTCCTTAAACCTTTCAAACACTAACTTTATATATGAGCATTTTACAGGATGGTGTTCCAAGAACAGCATATAAGGGAATAGTTGTTTTCCGGTATCAATCAAAAAGGCGTGTATTCCTTGTTGGTCCTGATTCTCTCCAAAAACTCAGAATCAGCTAAACTTGACGTCAAGTGATTTCTGCAAGTCATTCAGTTTTTGGTTGACAAGTAAGTTAGTGAATGATCTCTTATTAGGTATGAAGTGGCATCTTGTTATGTGTAGTCTCATAACCAAAAAATGTCTACCTAAAATAGGTCTATGGTTGACCGTGTTACCACAATTGTTCATGTATTGAAATTTATGGGTAAAATCATATCTGGAATTTAATACCACAAATTTTTCAATGCCGTGACAAAATTGTGAACCACACAATTGATAAACCTAATTTAAGTAAGAATCACCTGTCGTGAACTATAACTAAATCATATTGGGACGCAATTCGAGTGATCATCTAACAGTCCATATGTTTATGTGGCAGGCACAACACACTGTCTCTCAGTTAAAGGAGTTTGTCTCACTTGTTGCTAGACCGGTCTATATGACTGGATCACTGGGTAGAGACAAAACCATTACATATGTTACTGTCAACTTCATGTACATGATAAACCATCAACATGGTGCACCAATTATAATATCTCAAGTTATTTCAGCATGCACAAAGAAAGCATATCTAACTCTTCCAGGAGCTTTTTTGGCAGGCCGCGGGCCTAGGGATTCTATTTTTGTTTTCTGTGTGTGTTTTGAGCAGCAACTAACCTAGTATACTCCCTGTCATGGCCTTCCTGGTGACGGGTGAATGAGATATTAACTCTAGAGTTGTGCCAGATATGAATTAAGATCATAGAAGTCATAGTGATTATTTTTCATTTGTCAATTTAAAACAGCGTTCCTTATGGTTTACTTTTGTGATTTTCATAAACTCTAGTGTTGGATTTTGGTTAAACTGAAAACCGAAGCCAACTTCATCGAACGGTAAGGTAAGCATTTGTTTCTTGATATCACATTCAAGCAGTATGTCGGTATTTGCATGTAACCCTAGCTGTAGAAACAGGGGAAATTACACATTGACTATGTTGCGGAGACTTTTTTGAAAAATCACATTCACTTGTTTACTTCAGGGATAAACGAACACTGATTAATATGCCGTATTCCAGTGTTTGTTTGTTTTTTTCTACTTTTTGTTTTGCCTTCTCGAAGAAAATTTGTAGAAGTATAATTATAGATTTGAAGGGCGGCTGTTGTAATATTATCAAATTATCATTTTTGATATTATTCTAAAGTGGTGTTTGCAAACTTTTAAAAAGTTAACATTAATTTTTGACTTAAATGTATAACAGCAAGCTCCTGTTTTTTTCAGCAAGCTCCTGTTTTTTTTTTTTTTCAAACAGAAAGTTGGTCAAGAGGTACTTCTAGCTTATAGTAGATTTTCTTAAATAAATTAAAATTTACTTATACAGTTATACATTTGTTTTTTATTATCAAATGACAGCATATTTTTAAAAAATTCAAAAGTAATACGGAGGAAACTCTACAACATTTATTTTTTTTTTAGCTTAGAAATGATTTATGAGTTTTTTCTTTGAATGATTCGAATTCTTTCTTTATCATGTTGATGTGTGAAATTTATTAAATAATCCATCAAATTGAGTTTTCGGATAGATAATTAATTGATTCTCACAAATTTTAATAAAATTTGAAACTTCTAGTGTATTTAAGTTATCAAATTCATATTAGAATTGAAGTATAATAGTGTACCAAAATAATTGTATATAAAAATGTACAAATAGTCTTGTCATCATATTTATGATTTTTTTTTTTCCTTTGGTCATAACTTTGTAGTTACTGAATGGTTTTTGAGTTGTAATAGTTTTTTATGATAATACATTTTGATGCTGATAATGTATAAGTTTTAGGTATTACAGTCAGCTTATAATAAAGTTAATATAGTCAATTTTTTCTTGCAAACACTCCACCACAAAAAAAAAAAACAAGTTTTTAAATTGTTTTTCAAAAACCTTGAACTTATTACTTGAAGTTGTCTGTAGAACTTCATCTTAAATTATACTCCTATTTTTTAAGAAGAGTTTGTAAAATTCACTTTATTACCACATCAAAAGTTATTTACCTAGCGATTTCTAATCTTAAACTATGATACTGTATTGCTAATAGATGCGAATTTATAATCATATAACAAAATCACATGAATTTATAACCAGAAAAATCATGTTTAGACTAAGCTTAAATTACTATCTTTTTAAAAAAGAGACCAATTGTAAAAAAACTTTACTACATTATGAGTGTGAGATTTGATACATACAATATCCAAATAATTGAGTTAACTCTATTTTGTCAATAACTATAATTATAAAAATACCTAATATTTATAAATCTATAAAAGAAAAAAGAAAGTGGCATATGAAAATCAGTTGGTGGGGATACAAGTCGTATATAAAGTATAAACCCACTCAACTACGAGAGAAATAAAAGTTTACATTGTATATAAAATATAAACCCACTCAACTATGAGAGAGGTAACTCATTTCCTTTTTCACGTTCTATTTACCTATTTTTATGTAGGTAAGGTAAGAGCAACATCATACAACGTCAGAAAGAAATAAACCTCCATCTCAAATAATGATGTAAAGTTATGCAGTGCATTAGTTCACAGGGTTTCATCGTCGAGTCCCAAATTGCCTTGCTGAACCTTCTTTCATGCAGCAATCTTCTTCGCACCAACTGCGAAGAATTCTGTAATAACTTCAAGTGGCATCCCCTTTGTTTCTGGAACCTTGAGGAACACAAAACCCAACGCTATCACGCTCCAAACAGCATATATGCTGAAAATACCAGAGACGCCAATGTACGAAAGCATCAAAGGGAAACTATAAGTAACTATGACATTGCTAATCCAAAATGACAGCGCGCAGATGGCAATGCAGGTGCTGCGAACTCGAGTTGGGAATATTTCTGAACATAGAATGTTGGGAATAGGCCCAAATCCCATAACAAATGAACAGCCATAACACACAATACTTATAGTTGACACAGCTGCTTTGGTTATGGTCCCTAAAGGCAATCCGTTTCCAATGGCTAGAAAGATGAGGCTTGCCGTTAGGACAGGACCCGTGCTTAACAGCAAACTCCTGCAGTAGATAAAATTGTGAAGAGCTAAGAAAAAAATCATGCATGATATATAGAAAGATGTGTGCCAAATAAGTTAATGAAGTTTTCAATCGTTTAATTAAGAGTTAATGGAGTATATTCTAGCATTCCAATTAATTGAATTTAAGGGTTGGTCGTTGTAAGAAACATAAGCTCTTACAATATTAAATAACAGCAAATTATAACAAGCATATATACTGCATTACCTTCTCCCAGATATATCCATAAGCCTCATAGCAATAGCAATGCAAGGAAGCATTAACATGGTCATGATAGCACTAATAAGAACAGATGCTGATGCTGAGTTAATGCCAATGTCTGACATAACAACTCCAACACCTGCTTGCTCAAGAATTTGAGGAGTATAATTCAGAATCCCATTTATACCTACAAACTACAACAAAAAGAAGAGGCTTGCGTAAATATAGGCTTGAAACCAAAATGAGGTTAGATTTTATCAATCACAGAAACTAGCAATTCTCAGAAAATGACACTTCATATACATATTTAAATACGCTAATTGATAAATGTTGGACAACTTTGACCATTTGATAAGAAAGTAACGAATAAGTTAAGTGTAAATTGTAATAGATACACATATACCATTTGCCTGATTAGAGGGACACTGGATAAGTCTTACTATAATCAACTTTGGCTAATTATGATCCCCCAAAGGTTAGCAGATAATATAAGAGCATGAAGTACCGCCAGCCCGTATTTGTGACAACTCTACCAAACAACGTGATAGTGTATGGCGGTTGGCTTAATATGGGTAACTACGGCTATCAAACAGAGGGTTTGCGTGGTGGTAACAATACTTACCTGCTGAAGCATTTCGATCCCCATCCCTACCAGTAATGCATTTTTTACTCCAGGTAGGAATAACTCTTCCCAATTTGACCCTTTTGCTGCAGCTACTGAAGGATGAACCATGGCCGGTCCAACTGGATGCTGATCCATTAACTCCTTTGTACATAAAGCTGGTTGACTCACCAAAGCCGCGGCTTTAATGAACTCACCATCTACAGAATCCATCCCACCTTGAATAGATAGCAGAGAACCCTTCCAGGATCCAGAAGCACCATCCTCGTGCAAATAAACTCTCTTAAAACTTCCTCCTTTGTTCACATTCCATGCAAGCTGCCAACCGCTGCCAATGCCTGTGCTTTCACCTGGTGTTCCCCTGGCACTGTGCAGAGGACTTTCTTGTCTCAAGTTTTCCAAGCTCGTTGCCTGTCGTGATATCAATGGACTTTGCAGATTGTCTTCAGATTCGGCATAATCTTCGTTCTCTCTTGCAAGGCTCTCCTCGTCCCATTCCTCATTTCTTGGTTGGTTCCCTAACACACTGAACATGCTACCGAGATGCGGAAAGTACATGCTACCTTTGCTTCCTGTATCAGTGAACTTCTCATGGACACTACCAAAAAGTGCAACAGTTGGGTCGATAGAGAAGAGACTTTGCTTTACTGAGCTTCCTTGACGAGATGCACCATTGATAAGAGCAATCTGTCCAGGGATAGATGTGGCAACCATTGAAGATTGTCCATCAGTACCAATTAGTACTCTTATTTCCTCTCCAGCATGTTCTTCCTCTGTATCAGCGACTTCATTTGCAGGGTGGATTAAGTACTCCTCCATGGTTGTTTCATCACCGGCTCCGAGACCTTCCACTAGCAAAGCCATTTCATCTGCTTATTACAGAAAATCAAATGAGACGTTGCGGGTTCTTGTTAGCTGGTAAAAGCAGTTATCATAGCTAGAGAAGATAAATACTAAATTACGTCGCCTAATAAAATTGGAACTACAGAGAGCTCTGAAGGGCCTGCCCAGAACGAGTATAACCATGATAAATGGAAAACTAGATCCTGACCCATTTGATTGCTACTTCACCTTTCCCTGTCAAAAGCAATGAGTGCATTCCATTGCTCAAAAATAAACTGTTGTTTGATGGAAAGGAAAGACTTGGAACGGGTAAAAGATTCTTATGAAATTTGTAGTGGTGTGTCTCAAATGTTGGTATAAGGTACATATGAAGACTCAGTCCAAGTTGCAAAATGTGAAGATGTTCATATACTTCATGACTTTGAAAAACCATGCCATACTGATGTGCTTGAAAGCAAAATATGATGTACTTTTAAAAGTAGGCAGAAAATACTCTGCCTATAGAAGAAAAATAAAGGAAGCATATCGTTCAGTGCAGTTCTAGATCTTGACCAAATAGTTGGAATTAGTAGTCACCGGAAACATCTTGTCTTCCACGCAGCCTCTGCAAAACCCTTGTGGCCTCTAACATCCGTCCTTTACTCACGAGCCATCTTGGAGACTCGGGCAAGTAAAAGATCGTCAATGCCAAATAAACAACAGAGGGAGCAACAATAACACCAAGCATTGCTCTCCAGTTTGGAGATTTCACTAAGGACATGCCAAAAACCATGCAATAAGACAAGAATGATCCAGTGGAGTAAGTAAACTGAGGCACAGTGCTTAATAAGCCTCTTATTTCTGGAGGTGACATCTCAGATATATATAAGGGGACAAATGTGATTGTCAAGCCAATTCCGAAACCATCCAAGAGCCTTGCAAAAAGAAGCAAATGTACATTTGGAGACCAAATCATTAGAAGACTACTGAGGACGTATAGGATAGAAGAGGCGACCAGCATCGGCTTACGGCCCAGAATATCAGAAATTCGACCTGAGAAAGGGGTAATGAAGGCGGCTCCTATAAGTGACGTGGCCACAGTGAGGCCTTCCATGGTGGGTTCATTTTCCCATCTGAATTCCCTCTTGATGTACATTATAGCACCTGATGAGATTATTGTGTTAAGTGGTGCATGTGCGTGACGTGACATGACAAATTAATTATACATGTTGGATATAAAAGTAAAAGTGAAAAGAATTAGACCAGCCATGGTGGCGTTATCCCATCCTTGAAGTAAATTTCCAAGTGCAGCGGCGACAGCAACAAACACAGCCGCATTCATCGAACCAATAACCTGCAAGCAAATTAAACTTAAAATAATAAATAGAAAGAAAATTATGATTAGTTTGAGTATCAAACCAAACAGGAAGGTTAACAGATCTCGTACCTTTGTTAATCGAAAAGAAAGGCGGCAGAGCTTATGATATGATTTATGAACAAAGGTTTAAACAGATAGAAAACAAATTAGGACGTTTCAAATTTCAATTACTACTTCTCTTTTGCTCCAAGATTTTATCATCATAAGACATAAATATATATATTCCTTAAATGAGGACAACTCACTCAATCAATCACGGAGAGTCAACTGTCCAAAACATGTTCCGTGAAAGAAAAGGAAGTTATTGTGTTACGCTGACAGTGCGCCACCTTGCATGCCACCTAATATAATTATCCCTTCACTGAAAGAGACAATTAATCAACAAAATTAAAAAGGAATCTAAACTATCCTATATATATATATATATATATATTTCCACCTTAGACTATTATAAAATTATTTAAAAATTGTAAGGTTGAATGAAAAATTCTCATTGTTTGGTACAAAATAATAAAAACCACATACCCACAACAAAACAAGTAAAACTACTATTGGGGTTGAAAATAAATTAAGGAAAAACTTAATTTTCGTTTATATTTAAAAAATTATCAAAGTATGAATTAGATTTGAATATACGTACAATGATCATTACTCATCCATTTGCTCGAAAACAAAGAAGCTTCTCTTGGTGAAAGTCTTAAAATCGGGGTGTGAAAGTTTCAAAAGCAAGAGAATCTTTTATGGGTTGTGAAAAGAAAATGTGTGTTTTTGTTTCTCATTTATTGTACACTTGCTATTGATGTAAAAATAAATAAGTAATTAGATGAAATTAATTGCATTTTTGTGGCTTGTTGTTGGTGTAAAGAGAAATAAGTAATGTGTTGGAATTACTTAATTATAGAAGATATACATTAGTTGGGCCCTAAAATATTTGATACGGTGGGTGGACTTATTTTTGTTCTTCGTACTTGAACTTCTTCATCTTACTTATACGGCTTTGGCATTGTGCTACCAGTACCACTATAAGAAAATGAGGCGACGACAGATTAAAATTTGTTGCTATATAGAAAGAAAATCACCATATATAGGGCGAGAATAATTGGTTCCCACATATTCATAGCAATAGACAGAAAAATCTTGTAGCCCAAACTAAATATGTTGGAACAGAATAGCTTGTTCTCACGTGTGGCATGTGGTCCAAATCACATTAAATGCACATTAAATTATTTTTATGGATTATTTGATATTTTATATATTTTTTATGCAATATTAATTATAATTTAGCATCTTATAAGATAGTAGAGATTTTATAATTAGGGTAAATATGTTAATCAGTTCATTTATGATATATAAGTAGGAGAATGAACTTTTAGGGTACATTTAGTAAAAATGTGTTAATGTTGTAAAATTTAGAAAAAGTTTAGGGAAATTAGAATAATTTTAGAAAAAAAGAAAAAATTAAGAAAAAATGGACAATTTGTAATTTTTAGATTATCATGATAATTATTACCACTTTTAAGATAATTATTAGAGAATTAGGTTAATATATAAAAATTATCATAATCTTTAGAAAAAATGAATAGTATAGTTTTAGGTAAATAATTATTATTACCACTTGATGTAGAGCAAAATTAGGTTCACACAAAAATAGGCGTAACTTCTCTCTCGGTCAGTCATGTGTATTGGGCCCATAAGATATCAAATCGAATGTTTAAGGTAGTTGCACAATATTACATCAAATTTCTCTCGATTAAGTCAAATTTCATTCGATTTGTGTGGAGTTCTCAAATTTCAATCCCAATTTCAATGTTAAATCTCATTAGCCAAAGTTCAATTTTCCTTAAATTAGGATTAATTTTGCTCAATTGAATTTAATTTAAGCCTAGGTTTACCCCGATTATGTTAAATTTCACTAAGTCATGACTAATTACACTCAGTTAAGTCCAATTTCAATCCAATCACTCGATGACGAAATCAATGCAGATGTTTATTATTGTGATTCATAAGATTAATCTGTCCTCGTGATTACGTGGTCACGTATAATTAGGTTCTTATGTTGAGTTATTTTACTTTGAACTATGATTGTTAGTAATTTTAAATTTTTATTACTAATTATATTATATGAGTATTTATTTTTATTAATCTAAGGTCAACTTCAATCAATTTAGTTTAGTTTCAGTATTAATTTCACTCGATTAAGTCAAATTTCACTCCGTTGAGTGAAATTCTAAAACTTCGATATCAATTCCAATGTTAATTTCATTAATTAATGTCCAAAAATCCTTAAATAAGTCCATTTTTTTAAATTAAATTAATTTTGCTCAATTGAGTTTAGTTTAAGTCTTGATTTTCTAGATGAAGTCAAATTTCACTCGATTAGTGTGAAGTTTCTTAATTTCAATCTTTCCATGTTTAATTTCATTAATTTAAGTCCAAATTCCCTAGATTACGTCCGAATCTCTTTAAATTAAATCAGTTTTGATCACTTGAGTTTAATTGAAGTCTTAATTTCCTTGATTCCTTCTATTAAATCAAATTTCAGTAGGTTATGTCAAATTCCACTCAATTCGTGTGAAATCTCAAAAATTCATTTGGAACTTTAACGTTGAATTTCTTAATTAAAGTCAAATCCCATTTGATTTTTGTGAAGATCTCAAACTTCAACTAATGTTAAATTTTTATCAATTAAATTTCAATTTTTCTTACTTACTAGACAGGTGGGTGGCCCACCTAAGAGTGAGCAAGGTGAACCATATCCTTAGCAAAATAACTATATATAAGGCACTTGCTTTCTCAATTAATAAATTCTGGCTTTTATAAAATGACCTTAGTAATTAATATTTAAAAAAAATATTTAAGTTTCTTAATATATAAAGGTTTGATGGAGTTGAGGTAAGAGCTCTCAGGTGGAATCCAAATATTTCTTGGGTGAAGTTTCTAAAGAGATTTAGACTCCACCTACTAAATTAACTAGAATACATCAAAAATTTATTGACCAATAAATCTTTTTTTATGTCCAACACATGTGCCCAACCAAAGTAATGTTTGATCAAAGGTGACACTTACTCAAACGAAGTATATAAATCTTGTGACTATAATTTTATTTCACAGATTAGATGTTAAATAAACTATATAATTATCATTATAAAGTTTAAATATAAGTATACTACTGATGAATCCATTCTCAAATTTCATGTGCTAAATAGACTAATTATGAGCTTAATTCTTGATTGTTTTAAGTCTTTTACTTGTTTTCTCTTATTTTATTGTTTAAGAGCCGTTTTGGTGAAAAGAGGTCGAAAATGGAATTTTGGGCTAAACATGGGAGCAAGGAAGCGAAGTGGAGAAGTCGCATGGTGCATGCAATCGCTTAGTAAAGAAGAATGAGACATGAACGACTGCTTATGTTTGAAGATGACGCAACTTAAAATCAGCAGTGGTTGCATGAGAGGACCGCGCCCCACCAGTCACAATCCGATCCGAGTTGGTCCGGTGGTGGTCACCTAACAAACTCAACTCAGACCGAACTGTAGCTCATAGGAAGGGGTCTCACTGACCAGAATCAAAACCATAGCACTATAAAATATATTTACTTTAAATACAGCGGAAGTCTTTGGAATACAAATAAATTTTACAATTTCAAAATGACTTATATAAAATAAAACGCATAACAATTTTGCAATATCTCTAAAATGCGGACTTGTCGATCTTTCGTTCCATCCATGCTGCTATACCGATCTTGTTATGAGAAAGGGACATATACGACAAAAAAGGAGTAAGTCTTTAATGACTTAGTGAGATTCTTAGAACATGACAATGATAAACAGTAAATCAGAACAAAACGAACAGAATGATCAGACTAGTTACATCTGCATCACTGAACTGAAATTATCGGGGTTTAACGATATACTGAAATATTCAAAAGAACGAGAAAATGAACTTGTGCAATTACTTATAACAGATCCAACCTTAACTACCAAAATTCAACCGTATACCTCCCTAGGAGAAGCGACCTCGCAACAGAACAGAAGACATGCTCGAGTACATGTCAATCTAACACGCGGGTCACAACCAACTCCTGGCTGCAAGCGGCGCTTAGACAGAATGGGTATTAAGTTGAAATACTTAAACTGACAGCCCTTTGCTGCCCAACAGTAAATCTTCTCAATCCCTGGGCCCAACTTCCCAAAGGCGTCCCAATGGGTGAAACAGAAATATCAGATGAGCTAGTAAGCAGGATAATATCCGTTGCTCGTTTTTTAGCTACATATGCCGAACATAGTTCGTTGCTCATTCACAATTCAAGAATCAATAGGGTGGTCATGATATCGGGATAATTATAATTATGAAAAAAATTTCCGATTTTGAATTAAATAAGATTGATTTAACAATAGGCAAGAAAATTGATTATGTAAAGAATTAACGAATATGAATATAAAAGCGTTAAAATGGCGATAAAGTGTTGCTTGTGATTTGAAACAAAGAATCACAATTGTTATGTCCAAGTTTCTCAGGGCCAGATGCCAAACGGGGTTTTGAACAAATCATAAATCAAACCTCACCTTTTACCGTACGGGAAATTCTTCATTAACGTCGATAATTGTCAAACCTTAAATAAATAAATAAAATGTAGATCAATTGTTTGCTCACAAATTAACAACAATAAACATATGTTTTCAATATTTATCATATTTAAGGAAGTTCAATTAAATATCTAATTTGTTAATTTTTGGTTAAATCTCACATTTACGTATTTTAACTTTAACTATGACGTAAAAATATAAATAATGAGATTTACCATTTTAAAGTAACAAGTTGAAGACTAAATCAGTTACAAAATTATTAAAGTCTTCATTTCTAATTTTATTACCAACATATTTGATATTAATAAACATATATATATATATATATATATATATATATATATATATATATATATATATATATATATATATATATTTTTCAATGCATATTTAAACCTTTTAATAACAATATTTCTTAACAAAATTCTTATAACTTACTTATTACATAAAATTTCAAATCAAAAGTTTTACCATGATCTTAACATTGAACAAATAGCTCAGTAAGTCCTTGAATAAAATTATATCACATATATAACTTTGGTAAAAGTTATTTTCCTTTTAGTCATTAGCATTAAATAACATAATATTGTATATATCACTAATAACAATTAAAATAAATTGTAAACATGTAGATCTGATTAAAATGAACTTTTCCATAATACTTATTATGCTAAAATAACTAGATTAGATTGTTAGATCACAAGATAAACACAATACTTCACTTAAAGTTAAAGAAAGTGAAAGATCAACCGTAAAACAAACTACATGTCGTTTAAATGTTGCAAAATCCATGAAAATTATTAAACACGATTCTAAATTATGATCAATTGACCCAAAATCGTTATTACTATTTAGTGAGTCCATATTAATGATCAATTTCATGATTTGGATAGCTTTTGCAACATAAATTGGTTAAACAAAATGTTTATGCAAATATAAGCCAGAAAACTGTAGCAATCTTAGATTTACCTTCAATCGGACTTTCAAACGATGTGATAATATAAAATTGGTTAAGGGGTTAAATCCTAAACATCATGGAGAGTATGTAGTTTCAAAATCAGATCAAGAGGACAATGTTTGGTATTTTAAATAAATCATGAAAGCTAGAAGCTGTTTTCGAATTTTCTGGACAGTGGTACGTATTTCTCAACTTTAGACCCCTCAAAAGACTTTGGTTGAAAAATGTTTCTGAACATGAAAGTTATCTAACATAATGAGGAGTATGTGGTATAAATTTTAGAGAAAGACTCGAAGATTTGATATGGTTTTCGGACTTCCAACGTTTCTGTCCCGAAACTGGCAGTTTTGACATAACTCGGTTTTGAGGATTTTTGAGGACTATGAAGAAGGCTTAAAGGACTGAAACAATTTTTATGGAAATTTAAGCATCAAGAAGAAGAACTTTGAAGAAGAAAGTAAGAGCAGATTCGGAGAAGAGAGGTGTGAGAAAAATTGTTGAAGATAGCCTCCCTTTTATAGGTGAAAATGGGAGACAAAGAAGTAATTACCATACCCTACTCATTTTTATCTTAATCCAAGCTAGGCCACCCTAATTATGAAGATTTTTCCAGGCCTTATTTGATGAAATTTTATAATAATAAATTTATAGAAATATCTAGCATAAAAGACAAAGCAAAGTTACCTTTTCTCAAAATGTAAATGTAAATATGTGAAGATTTACCATTGTAAATGAATGCTTGGATATTTTGAGACTACAAGGGACCACTTTGAAAGTGTTGATAACTTATTTGGTCTTAAATAAATATTTGTGGTCAATCATAAATTTCTTCAAAAGGTAAAGGACTAAATTGTAACTTTTTCAAAACTTTTGAGGTCAAAATAGTATTTTCAAAAAGTTCAAGGACCAAAATAAAAATTCGAAAATACTTTAATTTTCTTCAAATTTTTGGGGCGTTACAAACATTGGTTGCATCTCATTAGAAAGCGATCACCTACGATCGCTTAGACTCAGAAATTAGGTTTTTAATGCAAAATTAAATCTTAGAATTTTTAAGCCCAAGAGAATATAAATAGCTGACATGAAACTCGTGAGAGGAAGAGTTTCAACCATTTTTTAGGGTTTATCATATATTTTGGAGATCTTTGGAGCCACGGACAAAAACATAGATCAAAAGCTGCGACTGAGTTGATGTTGATTAGTATTTTTACTTTTGGATTCTAGTTTTTATTTGCTTTGGATATTATTTGTTAGTTCAGTTTCGTACTTTTGTTTTGGACATGATATTCATTCTTAGTTATTTTATCGAGGACACTGTTTAGTTTTACATGTGTTTATGCTTTTACTTTAATTATGAGTAGTTGAAACAATCGTGTGTCGTGAGGTGATGGAATTATCTGGATAGAGATTATGTTGAGATGATTGTGTGCGGAACAATTAACACGAATTGGTAACTTGATGTTAATGCTTTTGTGTGTATGATTAACACATAGATTTTTAAATTTTTATGACCTACGCGACAACAAAACTCATTGGATATATTTCATAAGTACTTATACAATTCTTCATGTCTTATGATAGTTTGCATTTAGAAATTAAAGAATAAGTAATTCACTGATTCTGTATTGCGTTTGGAGGAACATTACTTGTACTCGTACACTTGCGCTGAATTATCGCTGCATAATTTAAGGCGATCAATTAAGTATTAGCTCTCGCATAAATTTATAAGTAAAATACTTCCCTTGTCTTTTCATTTTCTTTTTTTTTTTGATGGAAAAATAGTTCCCTTGTTGATATGATTATATAGTACTCAACTGAAAACTCTAAAACCCATCGGAGAGATGAAGAGCACAAACACTTGGATAGGGGTAGCTTTCTGACAGCAAAGGTTCTGCTCTGGTCTGGTCGTGGACTCGTACCAAATCAATCTAAACTCTGTTGACGCGGTCAACTTTGGTAGCTTTTAATTGTTACTTTTCAACTAAGATGGCGCGGCAGTTTGACTTTTGACTGCGGTGAGTTTGACAAATAATGATCAAATCCTCGGCAACTTTCGAGTGCTAGCCGTAGAATATAAGAAACGGGTATTAAGGAAAGGTGATAAGAGAAAAACCATTCTATTAAGTAGTGATGGCGTCAAACGAAGCAATGACAAATTGTTTAGAAGCAATATAAAAATATAATATAATAATAATAATATATAAAGAAACAAGTCCAGTCCACTCCACTTAAATCAGCTGCCTGGAAACCACTCTATTTATCTGTCTGTCCTTGTTTCCCCCAACTTGTCTTAATAATATATATTATGTGTATGTAGATGCACTTTAGCTGACAAATAGGAAACAAAAACATTTAGCTATTTTCAAAATACAGAGAAAAAACAGGAAACAGTACTAGTCTCTATTTTGTAAACAGTCACTTCATTTAATATTGTAATTTTATTTTTTGTTATTAATAGGAGAACTGCAGCAACAGTAGAAAGTGTGTGCTAGCCAAATCTGATCGCCATCGTCGTCCTCGAGCTACTTTTTCCCGGTAATGTTATTTCAACTCAAGATCCCGTTTTTGTTCTTCTTCTTAAAGACTCCTTTTTTTTTTCTGCTTAATTTGCATCTGCGTGCAATTCCCTTTAATGGGTTACTGCTGGATGTAACTTCATTTCAAGATTTATTGTGTTTAATTATTGAACTGTGTATCTGATCTGATTCAATTTATGACCCTCTTGGTTGGTGTAGCTGGGGTTGCAAGAAGTAACGTTCACAGTGTTGTCATCTCTTTACTTGCTACAGAAAAAAAAAGAAAATCATCTGTGTTATACTTTGACTTTTTGATGTATGTCATCTGATAAATATATATCTTTTGTTTTTTCAGTTTGAGGATTAACTCATGTCAAAATTAATTGAACTGAGTTGTTAGCGTACTTGTTTCATGGGCAATACATGCCGGGGATCATTCAGAGCCAAACCTTCAAAAACCAACTACACTTGTTCTTCTTCTTCTTCTTCTGACACTTATTCCCAGAACCAACAAGAAACCCACAAAAAGGACCCCAATTTATCAGCTCCCGTCAAAGATAGCAGCACCAGCACCATCATGAACCAATCTTACTTTGTTTTGGGTCACAAGACCCCTAATATCAGAGATGTTTACACCCTCGGCCATAAGTTAGGACAAGGCCAATTCGGCACTACTTATTTGTGCACTGAGATCTCCACTGGTCTTGAATATGCTTGTAAATCTATATCCAAAAGGAAGCTCATCTCCAAAGAGGACGTTGAGGATGTCAGGAGAGAGATTCAGATAATGCACCATCTGGCCGGTCACAAGAATATAGTCACCATTAAAGGAGCTTATGAGGACCCTCTTTATGTTCACATTGTCATGGAACTTTGTGCTGGCGGTGAATTGTTCGATCGTATAATACAAAGGGGCCACTACAGCGAGAGAAAGGCTGCTGAGCTCACTAAAATCATCGTAGGAGTTGTTGTGGCTTGCCATTCGCTTGGCGTAATGCATAGAGATCTTAAACCAGAGAATTTTCTCTTGGTTAATAAAGATGATGATTTCTCTCTTAAAGCTATTGACTTTGGACTCTCTGTTTTCTTCAAGCCAGGTACGCTTATATTTACTTATTTTAAGGATTTTTTCTTATGCTGGTAGCTTGGTTTCTGTGGACAAGTACTATGATAGGAGCGGACATTAAACGTTTCTGAATGTTGTCTAACCGTAGATGGTTTGCATATTTAGGTCAGATTTTCACTGATGTGGTTGGAAGTCCATACTACGTGGCTCCTGAGGTTCTTCTGAAGCGTTATGGCCCTGAAGCAGATGTCTGGACAGCTGGGGTCATACTCTATATATTACTGAGTGGTGTTCCTCCCTTTTGGGCTGGTAGGTTCTTTCATCAAAATCTATAAACTCTTACCCAGTCACAATAAACTGACAATTTCTTGATATTTTTCAGAAACTCAACAGGGTATATTTGATGCTGTTTTAAAGGGACAAATCGATTTTGAGTCTGATCCATGGCCGTTGATATCAGAAAGTGCTAAGGATCTTATTAGGAAGATGCTATGCATGCGACCTTCAGAGCGGCTGACAGCTCATGAAGTACTATGTGTGTTAGCTTTCTTAAACTGTTATAACTGCTGCTCGTCTCTCTCATTCTGGATTCTTAATTGCACTCTCTTTTTCTTGACAATATAATCAATATGAAATGGTTGATGTCTACAGTCTTTACATTTATATTTTCCTGAATCTATCAAAGAGTTTTGCTATTTATAAATGCAACAAATGATATTCTGTAGCTGTGTTAATTGTCGACTGCTGAAATTTCTTCATTGGGCATTTAAGTCACCGAAAAGGATCTGAAATGAACTAGTATTCTTTGGTATCATTTAGATGTGATATATCTGATAGTTTTGTGATTGTGTGATACATCAAGTGCTGCTTCTTAAATTTCTGAGGTAGTGGTTTGTTTGCATGCCCCCTGAAATCGTAATAAGTTGATTTTCTTTTAATTAAAAAATCTAGGTCATCCTTGGATAAGTGAAAATGGTGTTGCGCCTGACAGAGCCCTGGATCCAGCTGTACTTTCTCGTCTCAAACAGTTCTCTGCAATGAATAGGTTGAAGAAAATGGCGTTGAGGGTATGCCATAAGCTCATAATAATTTCGTACTCTTGTTCTCCAATTTCTGTCAGACTGAAAGTCTTTTGTCATGTGAAGGGACATCTTAAACAAGTACATTTCATCTGTTAATTTCAGATACACGACGCTATGCATGTTGCTTGCGTATCTGCACAGACATGATCTAATTGCGAACTTTTAGAAAATCAAAGTTAATTACCCCTCCTATTCTTTCTACAGGTTATAGCTGAAAGCTTATCAGAGGAAGAGATAGCCGGCTTAAAAGAGATGTTTAAGGCCATGGACACTGATAACAGTGGTGCGATTACCTTTGACGAACTCAAAGCTGGTTTACGGAAATATGGATCCACCTTAAAGGATACAGAAATTCGTGACCTTATGGATGCAGTATGCAGCCCTTCCCCATATTGTATTCATGTTCTTGGTTTCTGTTTTCATTTAGGCCTCTGCTAGTTTAGTTTCTACTATTTCGTTACACATGCAACATAATATAACTGGTATACCCAGAATGTTTTTTTTCATAATTATGATAAGGTGATTCAGCATCAGTGAATACTAAACAGCAAAACGTAACAGGAAACTCCTGGCTCTTTTGCTAATGATCTTGCTGTTATGTTGTTCCCTCCAATAACGAAGAATTCTAGTTGTGGTACCTGCCCATAGCCTAAATTACATTAATATATGAGATGATCATAAGACTGTACCTAAAGTCTTTTTTTTAATCTTATATTCAATCTCTATGCTCATCCAGTCATTAGTTAGGATTCTTTGGAGTTTTATATGCTTATGGTCTCCAAGATCTATGGGCCATTATAGTTGCTAAATAATTACCATTTGCAGGCTGATGTAGACAATAGCGGAACCATTGATTACGGAGAATTTATAGCAGCAACAATTCACCTGAATAAACTGGAACGTGAGGAACATCTTGTGGCAGCATTTCGATATTTCGACAAGGATGGAAGTGGTTATATTACAGTTGATGAGCTCCAAGAAGCTTGTATAGAACACAGCATGACAGATGTTTTCCTTGAAGATGTAATCAAAGAAGTTGACCAAGATAATGTAAGTCATGTTGCACCTTGATTATCTTGATAGTTGACTCTATATTGCAAAACAATATTTTCTATCTGTGACAATGCATGTTAGTAAACCCAGTAAGGGCCCCTTTGATAGTCAAGAAAGGAACAAGTATAAAATAATTTAGCTACAGATTATAGTATACAATTTGCAATGATTACATGGTCGTTTCCTAACATAATTTATCTTCTATTATAACCTCTTTTGCCTTACTATGTCATTGGGTAACACTCATTTCCTTTCTTACCGTTAAGCCATTTTTCTTGACGTACATTCATTTCCTTTCTTACCAAGTTTCTGTTAGGTCATTCTCGGTTCAACTTGTATGTTTCTAAGTTGATATCTTTGGTTGTTAGACTAGGGCATATCTTGCACATGATCAAACCATCTTAAGAATATTTCAATTGCTACATTCATAATCAAAGTCTCGTTTTCAACATATGTTTCTGTGTGCTAAATATGAGAGACTTTTCTCTATGATTCGAGACCTTATCGACATGTTTCGGAAAACTAATTCAAATTGATGCTGAAATATATGTAGAAAACACTTGAATGTTTCGTATCCACAGGGTAAGAAATGGAAACCTATCGTTACTATTCGTGAAAACATTTAGAAACTCTGATCCATGGCGCTACATATACTTCAGCATGAATATCCTCATCCTTTGTTTCTTGTCTTTCTTGCTTTATTTCTTAGGCTCTGTTTGGTTTCAACAAGAAATGGAGAAAAAAATTCAACAAACAACAAGATTTTCTCTGATTATCAAATTTTTTGTTTATCTCCTACATAATAGGTAGTAAAGATTCCTTAGATATTTTAAATATCTCAAACTATCAAACTTTTTCGTTTTCAAAGTGGGAAAACTTATGGAATTTCAAAATATCTTCTTTACCATATTCTTTTTTTCCACCAACGTAAAGATGGAAATTTCCAGTTCAAAAATCAAATACAGAGTCCTAAGAACAATAACTTTTTTAACATATTATATTTACCAATATTCTTGTTTTCGAAAAAATTATGTTTATTTGTATTCATTTGTGTTGATAATAATTATTAAGAGGAAATAGTTATTTTTGCTCTTATCTCAAGTGTCAACCTGTATCATTTATATTCTTTCAGCTCAGCTCAAATGTATTGGTAACAATGATAAAGTTCAACATAAGTTAAATAAAATTTGCAATGTATTCTTAAAAATTAAAATATTTCAACATTGTAGAGATTTAGGAAAACAAATTCGAGAACTTCAGAAAACAGTATTTAATTAATTCCAATGAAATGTATTTAATATGATTTTTGTCACATACTTTGAGTTCTAAAGAGCTAAAACGATGCTAATAGCACAAGAATTCTAAGCATAACCATTTTTTTTGGAAAATCACTGATGACAGAGCTTTATAGTTTGTGCACATCCAAGGACTCATGCATCTCTGCTACACTCATATTTTGTGCGTATGGTGTTAAGTCCAATACTATATACCGAAGTTGACATAATAATTGTCTTATTGAAATTTTTCATTCAACCATTATATTGAGGTTGAGTTAAATTTTATATATGAAAAATAGTTGAAGGGAGAAAAACAAGAATAACACAAGAACACTAGACAAGGACAACACCATTAGTGAACACTACACCAAAGATATTTCATTTTGGATAGCTCTAGTAAGTTCATCTATCAATATGAAAAACTTTAATGAGTTCATAGCAATTTTTCCATGCCGTCAAGTAGTTAATGACAAGTCATTTGTTAAATACACTTGATGGAGACGATCACACCCTTCCCTTTTAACAATGCCGGCTTTAATTCCTAACATAATAATTCAAGAATTTTGGGAAGTCAGTATAGACTTAATGCGCCTAGGTATCTGTCTTGCATGACATTTGACGTTCTATTTTTATGTTGAGTTCAAGTAAGATATCTTCTTTAGTTATCTGTGACACGCCCATTACTTATCCTTATTAAATGCATTGTAGAGGTTTCGCTGTGTGAAGGGCAGGGACTGATTAACTAACTATATTATCTTCTCATTTCAATTTTAGGCAATTTTGGCCTTCCATTTTGTTAGTTGGTAAACATTGCTAATGTACTATAAAATGATTTAGGATGGACGGATTGATTATGGGGAATTTGTGGCTATGATGACAAAAGGTAATGCTGGCATTGGACGGCGAACTATGCGAAATAGCGTAAATATTAGCATGAGAGATGCGCCGGGAGCATTTTAAAGTTTAAGTTCACCATGTTATTCACAGGTAGTTTCCTTCTACTCCATATCTCTGGTAACTGCGAGTAAGTTTTCAAGTCTGTAGTGATATGCTGTATGCAGAAACGAATAAAACATTTGCAATACTTCTGGAAAACTCAACTACTTTTAAGCCTCAGTTTTTCCCACTGAGTTCAGCATTACTAGTCACCTGATGTGATTTTTGATATGTTACAGCTGTCCTTTTGGTCTAGACTCTAGTGCCTGTGACTTGATCAAATTTGTGCACATGCATAGTAACTATCTAAAGATTGTCCAATTTGTCATTTTGGATATAAGTGTTATGATTATTGATGTGCATATTGGCAATCAGTGTTTTAAAAGTGAGTATGACATGTCTTCTTAATTCTTATACTGTAAAAAACGATGGATAACTGCTCAAATTTGTTGCTTGAAAACAGTCTACTTCAAGAATGTTTAATTAGTGATTATAGTAATTACCACCAACTGCAACTGGGCTTCAGGATTATGTAGGCTCTTAGAATAAATACTTAGATTGATATTTTCATACGTTTACAAAAAATCAGTTTTTAGTAAAAGAATTTCCATTCAGTGCTTCCAAATGCTGAAAACTTGGTAACCTTGTGTTTGTGCTTGCTGGTACTTAAACATAATCTGATAATTAATGTTTTATTACTTTTTATAAGCTTTGTTTAACTAATTTGAAAATTATATTATCAGGTGTATTCCTTTTCCAGCCTTCTTGTATCATTCATGGTCAAGCTGTCTCTTGATTTCACATGTGAAGCCTATGGAAAGATGTTGAGGCTTCGGACTTTAGTAAAGGGTGGCAAATAGTGTAATGCTGCTCAGCATTTGAACAATGAAAATCCATACGCAATTTGTGTTGACCATGCTAGGGGTTGTAAACTTCTTTGTTTGTGATTACTGTATTGTTGGACAGAATGTGGCAAGTTTTTCTATACTTGGAGTGTGAAATAGCTGGTGCAGCTCATGCTGGTAAACTGTTCTGATATGCTTATTATTCTGGAGACCTGTGCTTACTTTGTTGAAAGGAAAATTCTCAGATACTCCCCATTATCTACCTTTCTCCAATCATCCTTGTTTTCTCTCGCTGAAAGTAATCTCTTGCAACACTATGTTGGTTCTAGCAAGAGATTCAATCACAAGACGGAAAAACACCACGTCGGCACGTCCTGAGTCCTTGTACTACTCTTCTTTCACGGAGCAAGTCAGCAAAATCAAACCTATTTCACTAATTACGCATAAATCATTTGAAATTTTGAGTATCTTCTATGTTTGTGTTTGCAAACTCTTATAGAAAAAGTCAAATTTTGAAACTTTTTTCTTGAATTAAGTACTTTTGGAGTGTTCACAAATTTAAGCCCACAGTTGAAAAACTTTTTGCAAGCTCAAAAGTTTGTTCACTACTTTTGCTTAAAGTCACTTAAAATGACTTTTGACAAAGGGTTAGAAATGTTTGTACATTTTTATAAAAAGCTACTTAAAATATCAATTAAGTGTTTGCAAAAATTAATGAGAATTGATTTTTCTTTTTTAAAAAATATTATGAAAATAAAATAATTTCAAAAGCACTTGGAGAAGCACCCTTGAGCATGCTTTTGCGGCTTGTGCTTCTTCTGACTTTCTTTTTTTTAGATAAACAGAAGCAAAGTCAATGTTCTAAACACTAAAAATGTGTTTTTGTGGCTACAAAAGCCAATAAGCCCTTCGCGTAAGTATTTGCAAACACTCGTATGGACTTGCTTTTGGTTTATAGTAATCTTTCATAAATAAATTAAATATAGAATTTTTTAGATGGTCTTTTAAGCAATATTAACTTAAATTTCAAAGCTCCTTTTGAAATTTTAACTTAGAGTATGTATTTGAATTTTATATTTATGGGTAAAAGAACTTTATTAGAAGGAAACAAGAAACAATAGGGGTAAAATCCATCAAAGAAGGCGACAACAAAACCAAACAAATCTTGAAATCAGATTTCAGAATTTGGGAATTTCTGGATAGAAACTTAAATATTATGTGTGTTAGTGAATTAGGAATAATAATACTCATTATGGAACTTGAATCATTATTGCACTGATTATGCATATAAGTGTTATAAAATAAACCCGGATTAGAGCGTAAATACGGCTAATAATTTGCAACGAGAATATAAACGACTCACAAATTTACGTGAAAAACCCCAAATTACTTTGAGGTAAAAAACCACGGACAAGGTAGAAGAACTTCACTATGAGGTAAAATAAGAATTACAACTCTCAGATTTTTACAGTAGTAAAACCTCACAAACTCTCTATTTTTTACTCTCACTAACAACTCAATTAAACACTACAATGTATACATATGCTTAAGAAAGCTTGTGTTTGGGATGATTGAAAACAATGAGAAATGATCTCTATTTATAGGAATATTTTTGGGGAGGCAAAAGCTATTTTATGTAACTTGAAGGGCCTATTATGTAAATTACACAATATCCCTTAATTGCACTTTTTGACCGTCACTTTTCATCCAAAATTCAGCTTGAACACTAAGTTAGTTATCTGAGTCATATAGGAATCAACTATCATAGTCATACTAATTAAGAATCTTGAATGGGTCATTCAATTTTAAACATGCTTCATCCCCTTGTGCTTCCTTTTATGCAATGCCCGAGCAAAAGAAAAAAATGTTTCAACATGTTAAATATTTAAACATAATTCTAAATATATACTCTTCAAATTACTTTTGAAGTATTTAGGAAAATCATGGATCCAAGTTTCGTTTCGACGGTATGTTTCGATACTTTAAATCTTAGAAACTTTTCGCAATGTTTGGAGATCTTTTCGATAAGTTTCGGAATTTTGTAAAAATTGTGCGCACAAAAGATATCGAAAATATTACATGTTTCTTTTCCACAGAGTCGAAAATATAAACGTTTTGGTAGTTTTTGAAGAAAAGAAAAGAAACTTTGATCATGAGGAAAATAGTTATTGCAATAACAAAGTTAGTTTTATTTCGATTGAGTTAAGAATACTACTATTATTTGAAAAGCTTAATGTATGTTAACAATTAATGAGTTTAAACATTTTTTCTTCTTCTTTTTAATGTGGTCTAATTGGATTATGTGGTTGTTCTATCCATGGATATTCCAAAGGGTTCATCGAAATCATGTGCTCTTGCCCCTTCTCCAATTCCGAGCTATAAAACAAAAATACGCCATCCATTTCCATATTTTGATTATACAACAAAATTCCCAAACTATCATTCACATTTATACCTATAATTAGGGTTTTATTCCCAAAATAATAAGTCTACTTATTGATAATTGTAATATTTTGATCCACCAAATTGTAAGAAGAACTTGATTTGGCAGTGCCCCCTATTTTTGTACATAAGTTCTTATTTTCTTATTATTTTTCGTATGTATAATTTTTTTTATCGTATAACTGTATTGCATTTTATGTGTATGATCTATCTTCAACTAGAATTTGCTCAATTGTGTTACACTGAATTAGATGTAGATATTTGAATTTTGTTAAAGTAGTCATTTTCACTTGAGAAAGTGGTAACTTTGGTTGAAATCTCTACATGTTGACTTTCTAATTAAAATTCGACTAATTTTGACTTAGAGCTTCTTTTGAGTTATCAAAATTCTTTCTTTATATTCATTAGTTTTAGTGAGAAAAATGAACTTTACCAGCATCTTGATGGGAGCAAGGAAGACTAAGATCTAAAAAATGATGATAAGTATGATGTTCTATAATGGTGGTAGGTGCTTGCTCCAAGATAACCGATATTGACTCGTGAAATTTTGTCATGCCGAAATCTACTATCGTTTTTGAGTCGGTTTTCAATATAGGAGGATATATCATATTAGATTTTAAATCTTTTCTTTAACTCTGTATTCGGCCCAACTACTATTTTGTGCACAAGTTTGGCTTTGGAAAGAGTTGATATGCTCTATTGAGGAGGACCCTGCTTTTCTGCTTTTTAAGGATGGTATGTGTTTTTAGCTTCAAGTTCTTACAATTATATTATATGAATTCATAATGCATTTATAACTTAGGACTATTTTGTATATTTATTTAGGATTAAATATGAAGTCACGACTAAAATTGAGTGTGAATTTGCAATGTCTTGATGGGCATTGTTCAAGTAAGGCTTCTTTATTTAGTTTTGCTTTAGGAAATCCTTTAGTTTGGTAGTGGTACTTTAATTATTGAAGCTCAATTTGATTAAAGGCCGAGAACTGTGGAGGAGATGGATATTTCGAATACTAGACTAACCAGTTAAACTGAAACATTCAGATATTAATCGTTTTGCTTCAAGTATTGGGTCATTTAATTGTGTTGTTTCACAGTTGTGATGGCTTTATGGAGTATAGACTACATTTTAAGGTTTATTGAATTATATTATGGACTTTGTGTTAATCCTCTGAAATTGGGATTAATGATGAATGATATATGTTGCTTGTTAATTTTTATAACATTATGGACTATGATATGGGGTTATTGAATGCGATGGATGATTGAATAAATGAATGATGAAGGAGATTTTGTTGTTTGTTGATTACATAGCTTTATTGACTACCATTTATGGTTTATTGAATATTGTAGTAGTTTTAATGCATTGTGGGCTCAATTTATTGAATAATAGGTTGTGAATAGAGAAAAGATACATGTTTTTCATTCAAATTTAGAGTGCCCCCTCATTTTCTTTTTTACCCTAAAAATGCTAAAAATGCATGCCAACGGTTTTCTTCATTAACCAAAATCGTCCAAAAAAAGGACCATTTAATTATTTGACCAGACCACCAAAACGATTCAGTCTCGTGTTAGAGTTTTACCGCGAGATGTTTTACCAATTTTGTGAGATACCGAATCGATTGATGGACAACCCTACTTAACACATAGTTGAATGCCCACGTTGAGCACTTGGTAGCTCAATCTCGTGATTACCCACCTATCATGCTTGTTACCAAGCCTAACACGTTCACCAACCCACCCGCCTTTTCAGATATAAAATGACGTGGCGTGTTCACCCCACATTCCTGAATCTAGTCACCATACATGGAAATCGTTTTAGCCACTATATTCTCTCACCTTTAGCCACTCAATGCCAACAATTCAATGTGATAGCTCGTCCATGGGAGTCCAAAGTCTATGGTGACCTTGGTAACCAGATCTATCGGGCACAACAGTTCTCGGCGGTGGTTCAATCTAATCTGAACTCTGCAGAAGACCCTCATGGTTCCACCATGAGCAATATTTGCAAACTTATCTTAATAGAATGTTAGACCATGAACAAAGTTGCTCGGTTCAAAGAGCCAAGAACTAGGGGATCAAAGACGACGATAATAATACTTGATACTACCACACCTATGCAAGTAAACATCGGTGTACCAACTCGATTCAGGATATAAAAACTACAACTAGATATTGGGTCACTGAACCAACTCAAATACAACAAGAATTTGTCTTGCACTACCGAAAGCCTTCGCTTAGAACCACTACAACTAACTTTCCTTAATTACATCAACTTCCTCTAAGTTTTGCTATTGACTTATGATACTTTGTGTGGTTCCTTCCCTAAAAAAAAATCTAGCAAGATATTCGATGTATGGGGCCTAAAATATCACCTATATTAACACCAATTTTTTTTTTTTTTTTTTTTTTTTATCAACAATCATGATCACAACTTTAACCTTCTATCGTAACGTAAATCACCCAATTATTCACCACTAAATTTCTACAATTCAAGTGGAATGACATGGGTACATGAAAAACCAATCTCGGGACAAATCGATCCCAAAACAAAACGCAATGAGTGCAAACATGTCATTTTATTTTAAACTAATAATATTGTTGACATTATTAATTGATAGCAAAATGTTGTTCAATCATTGAAACTCAAAAGAAAGATCAATATTATTAACCAAAACTTAGGGGAGTGTCGTCGATACTATTATTCATTTAATTAATTATACATATACCATATAACGACACATTCCACGTGTCACTTCTCATGGTGCAAAGATTACTTCATCCAATCTTAGTAAGCCGACAAGGTATAGTCAACGATGATCAAGATCATAATATTTTTTTAAAATAATAATAAAACACTATCCTATTCGAGATACATACTTTTTGCTTTTGTTAAAAAGAAAAGAAAAGAAAAAGGAATTGAGTAGTGATTGAGCAGCTGTTTTGTTTGTATCGTACATACAAACACACACACTTGTACCCTTGAGGTGAAGCGTGAAGCCTGCCTCTTCATCTCAGGTCTCCTTGTTTGGGGTTTCCATTTTAGGTTTTGGTATTTAGATAATAGTGTGAAGGTAGAATTAATTATATATACAACACGTCTCTGAGAGAGAGAGAGAATGAGTGATAAGAGAGAGGAGGGTGAGCAGAAAAATGAGGATGCCAATCCGAAACAAGTGAAAGAAGAAGATGAAGAAGAATTGAGGGACAGATCCGTGATTGAGACTGATAATGTGTCTTGTAAATCTTCATTTCTGTTGTTAGATGACGATGATTCAAATAACGAATCTGGTTCAGAAGAGGACCAAATTGCCTTTATCAAGGAGCTCGAAACTTTCCACCGCCAAAGATTATGCTTGGACTTCAAGCCTCCCAAATTTTATCAAGAGCCTTTAAATTGCCTCAAGTTATGGAGATCGGTTATTCGTCTTGGTGGTTATGAACCGGTCACTTCACTCAAATTGTGGCGTCAAGTCGGAGAATCCTTTAGGCCACCCAAGTCAGGACTATCATCATCAACATTCACTCTTTTAAATTATTACTACTCTACGTCATTTTCTCACAATCCATGCTTATATCTTGCACAGGACATGTACCACTGTTTCTTGGACATTTCGCGGTTTCTATGAGAAGGTTTACTCACTCACTCTTTATATCCCAGGTCTTTTTAATTTTCTGATTTGTTGCTCAATGATTCTTCTCCCCCATTTTTATACTTTATGTATTTTCGTGTGTGCATTATGAGATGACCTTGGTTTTACTATTATGTATTCTTTTGTTTGGGCAAAAAGGGCTTCTCTCCTTACACCCGAAATTAAGGTGGTAACTTTCTGAGAGGAACTCATATTTCTCCAGCTACCTAAAAAGAAGATTTAGGATTTTAGCAATTATATATCAGCTCTCCTTCTCAGAAAAAACAAACTATAAAGACTGGATATATGAGTTAGTGGAGATTGTAGCACGTGGAAGAGGGCCAATAGTAGGTTGTTGGGAAATTTCATTATGTTTATATTTAGATAAAACAGGAAAGAAGAAAGAACTTTAAGGTTCAACAATCTTGTATTGGAATCTTGCGACGTGCTTGACGGTGTAAACTCCTTCAAGTCATGGACTTTTTTCATCTCATAGGCGTGTTTGGACCTATTAAAAACTATAAACTTCTTGAAGTTCTATCATGGAAATAGTAGGTTGAATGCACTCACATATTCTTTACTGTCATTTCTGTTGAGTTTAAAACTAAGCTTCCCATATTACCAATGGAAACTCACTGAAAAATCCATTTTACCAACGGAAACTCATTTAAATCCCAATCCGTGTTTATTATCATGCTCGTCAAGGAGTTGTTGATTAATACGATGAAATAAATACTGCCTCCATATTCAATAAAATGCAGATATTGGTTCGGATATTTGTATCAATTGAGTTTTTTCGATTTATCTGTTTCATTTCCTTTTTCCTCTTTGCTTATCGTTGAAGCTTTCCCACAGTCCATGGAGATTTCGCTCAATGGCTGTCTGGAACAGAAAGTGGCTTTAAGGGTCCAAGATATGCAATGAATTCCATGATATTCTCCCTTATTCTGTTGGTTTCCCCACTATTAGTCTGCACTGGAACCTTAGACTACGATGTGACTAGTGTTGCTTTAAATCAGTGCAAGGGTACAACGACAATAAGCAGACCTTTAATCCCAGTTAATTGAAGTAGAGTACATTAAACAAACAAAATCTCCACTAGTCAAGCACATATGGACTAAAATGTCATCAGAAAATTACTGAAACAAACCTCATTAGAAATGGAGAAACTGTGTCTTCAACACAGTCTGAATGGTTGCTGGAGCTTTTATCAGTCCAAACGGAATAAATTCGCAACAGCAATAACCGCCCAACGAACAGAATCGAAAAGCACCATGAATGGGCTGCCTAGATGATGACGAAAATGTGCGTTATAAGTACTTGGAACCATGTGGCCGATATCGAAAGAAAGGGAATCAAATCCCAGCACCAAATTACAGCTGAAGTTAGTTAAGGGCATAATTTTCGGAGCAGGCAAAATGTTAAAGCGCAGATTCGGAAGGCAATGGATTTATATGAGAAGGGAACATGCATTTTATCTTGGTGGATGATTTCCAATGGCATTGTATGAACAAAGGACTAGCTAGGTAGTGCGTCCTCACCAGATGTATTCAAGGCCATTCATGGGAAGGAATATTGTCCGTTTTGTTTTTCTATTTGAATCTTTCAATTTCCAGAAGTGATGCTAAAAGTTATGATTCTCTCATCTTCAATCCTTCTGTTCTCCCCATCTCCCGCTCTCTACTTTGTCTTCACTTCTCTCCTAATTTCTGCGATTTTCCCATCTCTTCTTCCTTATGATGGTGATGCTCAATGTTGTAGAAGCATAAACACAACATAAGATGCATTTTAAGACTCTAGTTTGGAAAAGTAAATTAAGGGCTACACTAATAATACGAATCTAGAAAATTAATGCAACAATCAGGAATAAATTCCCTTGAGATTTTCCACCCTAACGACAGTAGACATTCTGCCAATATATTGCAGCAGTCCTTCCTTGGGTTTGGCATGTGTCTGCAAATTGTAATGGCCCTGAGATCCGGCTGATTTTTCATCTAATTATGTCTCCCTCTGCATACATACAATCTGCGATACCGAGTGCTCTTTTCTCCTACCTTGCTTTTGTAACTTCTAGCTGGTGGTTACATTTCTTCTCTTAAATATTTCAAATCTCCTTTTCATGCTTCTCTTTTCCAGATATGCAAACTTTCTTGTTACCTGTATGCATTAAATTTTAGATGGTTGGCTAGTACTACAACTGTTCTGTTTTTTTTTTTTTTTTTTTTCTATTCTTATCCCTGCATGGCTGTATACCTGTATGTACTCCTTCTGAATCTGACATTGGTATTCTTCTTACTATGTCTAAAATGGGACTCGACCAATGGTAATTCTATCCTTTTCCTTCATGTTGTTGATGGTGTCTGTCTACTGATATGTCGTTTATAATTTATCGTTGTAGGCTCTATTGGAGTATGAAAAGTACAAAATGCGAAGCGGGGAGCTTCCATTCACTGATGCTTCCTTATCACATCCAGTGTCTGGAAATCAGGTGGTTTTTAAACTTTTTATTCAAGTGTTGTGAATGTTTATCGTGGTACCAGTTCAGTCTACTTAGAATAAAAAATGTCCGTGGGAGCAACTTAGAGTTTATGCTATAACATCTCATCTTCTTTTTATTTGAATATTAAATTTCTGAAACTTGGAATGATTGTTCAACAAAAATCAAGTGTAAGTTAAGAGTTCTCCTTATTTTATTTAATGTATAAGATACCATAAATACCTGTAAGTCTCTTTTTTATTTCTCTCCACAGTCTAACAAAATACCAATCGATGGATGTACAAACAGTAGATGAACATTCTAAATATGTTCCTTTTAATTATTGAGCAGATGTTAAATTGAATTTGAACTGGAATCGTATTAAGGCTGTCCACCAGCACGTGTATAACAAATACAGCACTTTGTAATTATCCACGATGTCCATTTCTGCCAAACCTGTAACACTGATTTCTGTTGGATGTATCATATATATGTGTATTTTGGGTTCGCATAGTAAGGCAATTATTGAGCAAGTCTTGCATTAAAGATATTTGCATCCTGGTGATGTAAGATGTAATTTTATTGAAATACAAACTTCTGTAGTTTGGCAGAGATAATTGAATATGGTGCCACACAGAAGGTTGCCAGGGTTGTGGTGCATTTGATCAATCTAGCAAGTAAAGATTGTAAAACATACCTAGACAAAATAAGCAAGTGGCATTTGGCATTTTGTATAGGCGTACCCATTTTTACGTACTTCATGCCTTTCCTCTAATAAAGAGATTTCCAGATACATGTCGCAATTATAGAGAGGGTCACTTTGGACATACCACCTTGTTAAGGAAAATCAGGGTGTAACAAAGAGATTCAGTTGTTAAAGTGTTGACATATGAGTGGAATTGCTACAATTTTTGGACGTTTATACAAATAGTAAATTTGTATATTGTTTTTTAGAGATATCTCTATGTTGATTGATCACCCTTAACTTTCCTATGAACAACTTTTCTGCAGGTTGATAATAATCATGCTCCATCTGGTAGAGCAAGAAGGGACGCGGCTGCCCGTGCCATGCAGGGATGGCACTCCCAGCGCCTTCTCAGTAATGGTGATGTTGGAGATCCCATCATTAAGGTTTACTAGAGCTGTGTGTTGTTCCTTTGTGCATCTTCCGTTAGTGAATATATCTGTATCTCTATCCTTGTTCTAGGAGTAAATTTATATTTTGTTTCGCAGGAGAAGAATCCAATCAATTCATCGAAGCGCGAAAAACCGTTAAGAAACATTGGTGAGCCTTACGTTTTTACTTTGAGTGCTATTATATAGCACTTTTTCGTTATTTTGAATATGATCTAAATTTGTTGTGTTTGATTCTTGGATTAGGCTTCCTGAAGCGCAAGGGATCATCTCCTGTCGAGCATGCTGTTAAAGTTGCACGCGTAGCAACAACACAGTAAGATCTTTACTTCAGGTCCTCCTTAATGTGTAAAATTTGCCATCTTAGATTGATCATTTATTTGGTAATAGAATTTCTCTTTGGATAATGATTTGAACTTTAAATATAGACACACGCACACATATATATATATAATGCCTTTTGAATTTGGGATAGATTTTTCATGTTTTCAGGAAGTTTATGGTACCCTAAACTTAGTTGGTTCAACCAGTAATTTAGAATTGATGAGAATTCTTTGTCATCCCGCATTCAGTCATAATTGGTCGATTGAAATTTTTCTTTGGTACATCTGGTATCAGCAAAATGGCTCATTTTCTTTTACTTGGAGAGCGAATATTATACTCTGAGACGGATAAATATCAATTTACTTCTTTACATTGTATTGTCTCCGCCTTTGTTATTTTCCTGCACCTCTACCTCCCAGCTACTTCCACGGTCCCCCATTCTAACACTCCTATCAGTGCTCATTTATAGACTGTTGTTGTTCCCTTGATTTTGCTAATTTTGCCCATGGATTTTATGTGAAGTTTCCAATTTAACAGCTATAAATATACTATTTCATTAAAGCTTCTTCGGCTGTAGTTTGTTGAGTCTGGAGAGAACTGGTTAATGCTGCAGCCTGATGGTCAAATAAATCTTGCTAGCTGGTCCAAGTGCCTGTTATGAGGGGGTTTGTTGAGGTGATGACGAAGTGTGACGAGTGATAACTAATGGTGTTTCTTTTCTCTCATCTTCTCAAAGATTTCCAATTTTTCTATATCGTAATCCAACATTTGATTAAAGCATCATCTTAATAGAGACCCCTTGACAAACAAACCCTGAGATGTGCATTATGTTTTATTCTCTGGCGGTTTTGGTCATGAGTGACACTGAGATGTTGTAGGGAGAAAATGAAACGCCAAGTGTTACTGAGTTACAGTATTATGTTGTCTTAATTAAGACCATGGCTTCCTTGTCTTCCGGTATACATGAATTCCTCATTAATTTTTATATGAATTGTGGCCAACTAACTTATTGGTTTTGAATGACAAAAGAAATATGTGCGTTCTTTGTTTCCAGTCAATGAGTTTCAGTTTCTTTGACAGATTGGAGATAATGGTTGTGGATGTTGGCCTTCCAGCTGATTGGGTGAAGGTCAATGTACAAAAAACTGTACGATCGTCTTTTCAAAATTTTGTTATCTTATTTATGATATGTCACTCTATAGAGATATTAACTTGTCGCTTTTCTCATTTTGCAGAAAGATTGCTATGAAATATATGCATTAGTTCCTGGGCTTTTGCGTGAGGAGGCAAGTAACAGAAATATGGCATTGTCTTATTAGTGTGTTTCGTTTGTAAGCATGTCTTTTGTTCCATATCTTCATCATTGGATATGTAAATTATGAGAAAATTTCAACATTAGTGTTCTAACTTGGCCTCGATTCAAAAAAAATCGTCCTAAAACTTGGCACCGCATAAATTTGGTCCCGTAACTTGGCATAAAATTCAATTTCAGTCCTCCAACACCGAAAATTACTAAAACTCGCCGGATTATGGCACGTGAGTGGTCATGTGGCCCCAATTTAGGGATTTAGGGCTTGGAATTGCCTCAATCAACAAGCGTGTGATTTGGGGTGAAAAAGCGCAAAACGCGATTTAGCCAGGTGTCTCTTCACGTGTAGCAATTCCAGGCCCTAAATCCCCCAATTGAGGTCATCTGACCACTCACGTGCTATAATCGGTGAGTGTTAACAATTTCCGATGCCGGAGGACTGAAATTGAGTTTTATGACAAATTAGGGGACCAAATTTATGTGGTGCCAAGTTATAGGACGATTTTCGAATCGAGGCCAAGTTAGAGGACTAATGTTGAAATTTTCCCTGGAAATTATCATTTTTGAGTTGAAATTGCCGAATGATAGTAATAATAGTTCTTAATATGGTTATTGCTTGACTGAAAACTAGTTTTTAATTAGAATACCCACTGATTTGTGAGAAATGTGACTTCTTCCACATCTCTGTTTGGTGAACTTTGCCTTACGTTGACGTCTCTTATGGCAGTGGAAAATAGAGAGTTCGTTTGATATTTTAATTTTGGAGTTGAAATGCCTGATATTGATTCACTGCCTTTAGCTTTGTGCCGAAAGAGTTGGTGACAAATTAGATTACAGGGGATAGGTTAATTGGAAGCTTCTGCTCTATGTAGCTATGGAGTTGATGACTGGGTACATTTCATGTCTAATGCTTGTGGGACAATGATCATTAGAAAGGCCATAAAAGTTGAGGAAATAGAGTATCTTAGAATAAGAGCTCCACCTCATAGATTGGTTGTGTTGAACATGCTCTGAACATCCTGAAAGTGAGTCAAGCCACTACAATCTAATTAGCATATATTATTTAAGACGGCAGCTGCCCAAATATGAAACTATCGCATGTTTTATATTCAACCCTTTTTTTTGGGGGGGGGGGGGGGGGGGGGGGGGGTTAATATGTAAGAGAAGTCGTTTCATCCTTTCAATTGGTTTCATCCTACCCAGAGCAGACCAGCTCAAATACTTTATTATTGATTCTGGTTTCAGTCTCCACGTCTTGATCTGGACATGACTGACCCAACACCCACTAGATGGACATGTTCCTGTTCATTTGATGCGAGCCGTATAACAGTACCTTAAACAACAGGAAACGGTCAACAGCTCTATGCAGAAACTTTGTGATATGATTAGGACTGATCACTGTATCAAGCTTGTGGGATTTACGACATAATTGCAGAAAGGGTTTGTAGTTTTCTCCTGTGGGGTTCTGGCTTTTGTGCATAGCAGAAAGGTGGTTACAAGCTATTTCTTTACTCATAAGAGCTGCCAAGCTGGCACGCTTCAAGACTTTATGGTGCAGCCAGCATAGTTCCCAGTACTTGACTAAACTTACATCCTTCTCAAGGCTCTGACTCCGTATCCAATTTCTCCTCATTTTCTATTTTATTTAAGCCTATTATTTGGAGAGAAAAAGGGTTTCTTATTATATATGTGAAATTCGTAAGGCATACAAAGAGAGAGGTTACTTTACTCTGGACTCGGCCTCATAAGTAATTTGAGCTTCAGGGCTTATTCGGGAACCGTGATTTACTGGTGTTTGTTTCGCAAGCTAAACTTTTTAACTTGCATCTTTCGTATTGGCCTCATACTTATATCTGGATACAGGTCAGGGTGCAGTCAGATCCCGCTGGTCGTTTGGTTATATCTGGCCAACCAGAACAGCAGGATAATCCTTGGGGTGTCATTCCATTCAAGAAGGTAATTCTCACGATGGAATTCTATTTGAGAGGATGCTCCGAGTGACAGACACATCTGTCATCTATTCAATGTTTATCATTGCCTCAGATACGCCTGGATAGTTGACCTTTTCTTTTCTCTATCCCATGGCGCTTTTCGATGTTCTAAAATTCGTATTAAGACATGGTTTGGTATCTCGTTTATTGACAAATGGTTTTCAGCATGAGACAGTTATATTCTATTCTATAACATGAAAACAGTATAATTTTGTAATTTCTTTAAAGCTTGGAATTAACCAAATCAAAATCTAAACAGATTTTAAATTTTTTTTTTTTTGACCTCATGGATCATTTGAGTTTTAAGTTATGTGAATATCTCCAAGTTCGAGTGCATTATTTAAATGAGAGCTCTAAGTTCCACATTTATATAACATCAGAATTATTTTTTTCTCAGGTGGTGAGTTTACCTACTAGAATTGATCCTCATCAGACATCAGCTGTAGTGACCCTGCATGGGCAGCTATTCGTTCGTGTGCCGTTCGAGCAATAAGATATTTAAAACCAAGCAGCCTGTCCCAATGGATAATTGGGTGATATGACTTGAATGATAGATTGTTTTTTTTACTGTTATCACATGTATAATGTTAGTAGTTTGAGTAGTATACATTTCATAGTACTTCAAAAACTTCCATAACATGATAATTTTTTTTATTTGGTTTCTTTTGCATGTCGTGCCTGAGCCTGGTATTTACGACTTTGCTGAGCCTGTCAGAGAAAATTAGCATGTGTTCTGTCTATTGAGTTATGGTTTTGTTATTGTTGTTCCTGATGCCGGTTATCAAATAGAAAGAAAAATATTTTCAGTTTGATTGCTGGGGCTGGTGCAGTGACAAATTGAAAATATGTTGGAGATCTCCCTCAGTGTACCGACTCTACCAATGATATCTTAGAAGAAACAGCGGCAATATTCAACACCAACTTCGTTGGTAGATTGGTAGGTCTGCGGATGGTGAGTTATTTCTTATGGAGAAGGCTCAACGGATAACAAAATTACAAGGTTACCACTGAAGAAGAATGTAGCCTAACCTCAATGTTTTCCACCATTAGTATGGAAAAAAAAAAAAACGTATTTAGCCACCAAGATTTCCTCCTAATTATTCCTTAGCCACCCAGGTTTCAAGATTACATATTTGTTCAAGAATTACAGATTCAATTCACTAGAAATATGTGCCTCCTAATTATACTTTAGCCACCAAGATTTCCTCCTAATTATAATTTAGTCATCAGGTTTCATGTCGATTCGCACCTTGATATATATATATATATATATATATATATATATATATATATATATATATATATATATATATATATATATATATATAATCCTCAAAATTAGAAATGAGATTACCTAAAAAATATGTATAGGTCTTTCTCTTTAGACAACAAATTATTATAATTTATTAATTAAGAATTATGTTCATACCACGACTATGTAAGAAATATTGAAAAGCGATGAAGAAAGATAATAAGCTTAATGATTTAAAAACGAGCTAATGGCAAATTCATACCGCGAATTATACACTTTTTGCGGATTACATCGCAAATTGTAATTGCAAGCGAATTACACCCCGAATTGTAACATTGTTTGCAAGTTACACCACAATGTATATTTGTAGATTTTTCAAAGGGAATTGTAATTGCAAGCGAATTACACCTCGAATTGTAACATTGTTTGCAAGTTACACCACAATGTATATTTGTAGATTTTTCAAAGGGTAGTTTCAATATTTTAATTTTTATTTGATGAAATTTTGCAATTTGGTCCCCAATTAAATTCATGCTTTAGAGTTTCAATTTTCTGAAATAAGATTTTTAAGAAAAAATGAAAAAGACGTTCCTCCATAACAATCACCGCAACTCCACCGTCGTCCGCCACCGCTCACGTTCCGAACCCATGTCGCGAATAAAAAGCCCGAAAATTGCAAGAATTTTCTCAGAAATTGAAACCCTAAATCGTGAGAAAATTCAAAACCTAAAACCCTACGAATCACCTGAGACGCCGCCGCCTGAGATTCGGCGGTCTGGGTTAAAAAGAGCGCGGCGGTGAGCGGTGGCGGACGACGGTGGAGTAGAGGTGATCGTTATGGAGGAACGTCTTTTTCTTTTTGGTCTCGGCTGTTAGACTTTTTTTTCTTCTTAAAAATCTGATTTCACGTTTTTATAAAATAAAATAAAAAAAAAGGAAGAGAAAATTGAAAGACTAAAGCATGAGTTTAATTGGGGACCGAATTGCAAAATATCATCAAGGTAAAATACAGAAATACCCTTTAAAAAATCTACAAATATACATTGTGGTGTAACTTGCAAACAACGTTACAATTTGTGGTGTATTGCGCTTGCAATTACAATTTACGGTGTAATTTGCAAAAAGTGTACAACTCGCGGTATGAATTTGCCATTAGCTCATTTAAAAACCGAAACAAAATTATTTATAATCGTATCACAAATACAATATATTAATATTAATATTAATAATGCTATATATATATATATATATATATATATATATGGAACAAGGAGTGCATAAGTCTTGTCTTCTAAAATGCAAGACTCGTGTAATTTGAAGTTAACTATCTTTAAACAATTAGAATAAATGTACAATCTTTTGTTTTTTAATTTGAGAGAGAGATTGCCACGGGAACTATTTAAGATACATCAAGCCCGAATATCAGAAATCTTAACAGATCACTTTTATTGGACTTATCCTTAAGACCGCATCACATAATTATTAACATAAGCCCAACGTTAGATTAAGGATTCAACAACGTTGGACTAATGTTCCAACAATCTCCCACTTTGGCTATATGTGTAACCTTATAATTATGATTTGGCTAGAATTACTGAATTGAGCTCAACCTTAATTATCATTACTAATGTATCTATAAACAATGTCGTCCATCAACCATACCAACATAGAATTGAAGTGGTCGTTGAAACATATATCGTAACTCGCCCCGTCAACGGTCACATATGCCAATATAGCTAAATGACATAAATCGTGATGTGGATGAGTAGCATGAAAACTTCATGTAATGTTATCATAACATGCATGTTTCCAATTGGTCCTCCTTTAGTGAGATCACACTTAACTAAAATCAGAGTATAACTGAAGTTGAAACTTTATTTCAGCAGAAAATGACCTTAGAAACCTTAACTGTATTGACTGAAAAATTGTCTATATTATAGAAGCATCTACAAACTCCCACTAGAAACTGAATTTCCTTAACTAGCGTAAAATGCGCTATTTTGGGTGACAGTTCGTTAAATCGTGGATCCACAATATGGAGTTTGTGCTGATGCACTTTATAGACAACTGTTTACTCTTTATTTAACAACTAGAAACTCTATGTTTATTTAACTCAACATTGTCAAGATCCTATTGTTGAACTGTAAAACTAGTGATTATTGTCACAAAATTAACTCGAGTGATACTTTTAAACATTATCCTTTATACGTAGCCTTGTGACAAAGATTTTAGTTGTTATCTTTGATTGGATGTCTATCACTATGAATTTTGTTGTGATGACAAAATGTACTATAAGCACTCTTTCTAAAAACAATCGTAATGACAAGTAGATAGCATAGTATGGTTATCCATACTATCAAGCATCCATTAAAATCGGAGTCAGTATACTGAATGATCTCAAACTAATTTGATCTTCAACTTGTAATCATGTATCTTGAACTTTTTTTTCCTTGAATAACTGTAGTCTTTCCTTGAATTACTTCAATCTCTGCACAACCTTAATATAATGTATACAATTACAAAACGTCTATAAATTTGAGCATACTTGAGAATCCTCCTTGCTAAGGCATAGAAGTATTCTTCATTACCTTTTGGTGAGGATGAACTTTAGGGCACTAATCAAGCTGTGCTTGTTTTCCTTTTGACAAAAGAGTATAACTTGATACGCAATCATGCATGTCCTTATTTTACTCCCACAGAGCTTGTGGTATCTTCAGTAATATATTATATTCATCTCAAAATTAAATGAGATAGTTACTTGATGAACTTGAAGTACCATTAATAAACCTTCTCGAGTCCTTTGATGAATATTATCAAGCTTTTAAACCATAAGTTTTGCATCTTTGGACACAAAGTTTCTGGATGCACTAAGTTCGCAAACCGTAGTCTCAGTATTTTTGGACACAAAAGGTTTCTGGTTGCACTGTATAGATCATATCATCAATGTTGCCACTGAAAAATACTATTCACATCCAAGATCATAGATTCTGAAGTATATATTTGATATAAAAAATTCTTGGGGTGCTAGAGTTTGTTCTTTTGAATCTACTTTCTAAATAGGAGTTTCTATGACATTGTCTTAATTTGTTGTATATCTAGTAAAGTCATGAAGTAGTATGTAACCTATTCGATAGCACCCGTGGGAATACATACACATTCCACCTTCAGGACAATGTCTTTAACTGTATTTCCCGTACAAATTTGACATCCATAAAGAACTAAACATTCTTCAACTCAAAAGCTGACTTTGACGTGGGATCAAAAACTATTGTGAAAATACTCAAAATAACTTAATTATCTTAAATCCATATTTTATTCTTTAAGCCTGTAAGACTTTACCTGAGCTTGACATTCTTAAACACGCAAGTACTTTAGTAAGAATTCTTAAATTACAAGTTGCAATCTTACATTGTCCAAGCTCGAGTAGCCTTAAATATCATATTTCATCTTTCAGCAATACCATTTATAGTGGATTTAACCCCTTATGATGTACTGAGAGACGATACTGCATTTCTGTTAGAGCTTAATAAGTTGTGTTGGATATTGTTCACTTGAAACATTAAATCTACCAGATAGTTTAATATCATAGTGCAATATAATGGTTTGATCATTTTCTTGAGTTAATTCTTAACTTTATCTTGTGGTTTTGAACATATCCATTTATTTGGGAATTTCTCTAACATGAGTTGCCTTATTCTCCTTTGGAGATATTACTTGAACCCATATACAAATAATAACTGAATTCTCACATGTCAATATTACTTTTGTACCTTAAGTACTATAATGAAAAATTTATGAGGCAATTATATCGTTTAAAAAATAATTTTCATCTTTCACAATGAATTAAAATTTTGAGCTTAAAGACAAAATACATTGTATTCTTTATTTTCAAAATCAATTGAAAAAGCTTGATTTGTTTTAGAGAATCATATTTCGGCCTGACGACGGTACAATAAATTTTTTTACAATAATTTCTGTTATAATATAATCCTTTATAACCTGAGTATCTTTATTGCCATTACCTAGCATCATCTAACTTTTGGCAACTTAGAGAATCCAACATAAACACAATGGTGTAAGTTGTTGCACTATAATCTAACCTCACTATGTGCTTAAATACTAAATTATATTAACCTCTGAATCAACTAAATTAAGAAGGATACTATCAAGCCATGCATGATAACCAGTACATTGCTCATCTTTTATTTATTTGACTCACATTAGCAACGACTATTACAATCAGACTTACTTTGTAACTTTTGTCATTCCTTGTGAGGCACTGTATTTGCAGCTTTTGTAACTTTATTGTTTACATTGTCCTTATATGTTAAGGTAATACGACACATTTCAAGATGTGCTCCATAATATCAGATTGCCTCAAACATCATTGAAAATTAAAATTGTAAAGAATGTATGAATTTCAACTTTATCATTCTAGACAAACTCCTTCTCAATGTCTTTAAGGAACTCTTTAACCTTACTTATCTTTCAAGACATTGTGTCCTTAAAAATTTCTGAAATTTTCTTATTCATGATCATCACAAACATGCGTTTTTTTCTTTTATTTCTCCCACATTATCATGTTTTCTTTGTTAACAAATATGTACATTTTATCTTTAAGATGTGGCGACGAATCAATCTTTAACACAATGTCGAGATCCATGATACAAACTAAAGTGTTTAACCTTGGATAAACTTTATCTTGCCAGTAATAGTAACAGATCGAACTACATTAGAACTACATTAGATAACTTTATACATGCTCACATAAACTTTAAAGAATAATTAAATTGAAATATTGGTAAATCCCATCTCAAGATACCCGACGCTCCATTAGTATTTCATCTTTGGACAAAACATTAACTTGTAAGTGGTACCCCGGCGTAGTATTTAGACATTGATAATATTAATGGCCCACACCCTGTTAAGATACATTAAGCCCGAATAGCTGAAACCTTAACCCATCACTTTTATTGAGCTAATCCTTAATGACAGACTACATCATTTAATTATTTAACATATAAGCCCAACGTTGGATTAAAGATCGAACAATGTTGGAACAATGCCTAGTTTGATGGATTGTGACCTTTCGAGGAAATTTTTGCCATTATTGCATACGTGGATGGCAAATACCAACTCCGAATAAGGTAACCTTTTCGCAGAGGCTTCTGTCAGTTAACGACAATTGTGGCCACTATTGTACAAGTTTCAGATGACCTTATAAATATGATTGTTATATAAAAAGTTCTAAATTGTACACGACGTTCTAAAGTGCTGTTTATTTTAGAAAAATTTAGTAGAAATGCATTTATACATGTTAGATTACAATGATATACATCGTACACTAAAGAATTTAAGTAATTTAAATAAGCAAAGAGTTCATTTGTACAAAGCATCAATTAAATTAGAACCCCCTAATTAAACACATATCCACTACATGTCACAAAAAAAATATAAAATTTTAAAATAAATTAGGAAGACAAAATGATAATCAAACCCACTCTCACTCCTCCCATTCCATCTTGTCAACCTTAGCCTGTTAAATAATTATCTAGTTCCACTCATGTGCATCACCACTCTCACTCCTCCCATTCCATCTTACCTTAGCCTGTTAAAAATTATGTGAATAATTTTTAAATAAAATGTTTATCACAAGTTATATAATATCGCAATATACGTATTACCGTGCAAGATGTAAAAGAAAAAGTTTTGGACTGTAAAGTGTTAAAAGAATCTTATTCTTTGGTGTAAAATGCCATTGTTATAATCACAAATAAATTTCAAAATTATCCCAAAAAACAACATAACCGATGTTTGGCAAATTTCTTGTTAAGTTAACGAGACTAAAGACAAAAAATCCGTTAAAATTTGAGTGACTAAAAATGTTACTCGCAAAATTTGGGTGATTAAAATATACCTAAGGCTAATCTTGGCTGACTAATATGCATTTTGATTACCATTCAGTACCGAGCAACCACTAATCAAAAATGTTGAGCCACAAGTTATATATGAACTTTGAGAGATTCACTAACGACAAAGTAACAAAACACAAATAAAACGTAAAACAGAAATAATTGAACTGTAGTTTTGATTCAAGTTTCATTGGTGATTAGCCAAGTTTTCATAGAAAGTACATACATCTAATGGTTCCTAGTAAATTACCATTGCATCATTGAGTTAATGTTTAATGCTGTAATTCCTAATTTTGTTTCAAATAAAATGCATGTATCACCAAAACCTATTATTAATTTAAAAAAATAGCAAATTAGACATATCGACTAGAAGTCTTCCTGTTTAATTCTACAGGAATGTGGGCAACTCGCCACACCTATTTTAATTAAATAGCCGTTCATCAACATGGAAGTACGAAAATTCTTAGTAAGTAATAAGTCTAGACAAATTACCATGCGAATATATTTAGATACCAAAAGCTATTAAATTAGACATACCTCCAACATGTATTAACACGATAAATACCTCAGCTCATATAACAATATCATTTATAATGGTCAGGTAGAGCAAATGATTAAAACAAGACAATCATAAATCAACATATATAAAATACTAAAATTTCATAGAACAAAGATCCATTTAACCTATTACTCCTGCAAACTCCAAACAAGCGATGAATTTAGCCTAACATAATGTCTATACGACACATGCTTTACTTTAAATCACTTTTCAACAACTCTTACAAAGTAAACTAATAACAAGACTTAATTAAAAGTATTATGAACCCTAAAACTTATAAATAAAATAGTGTTCCCATGTATTATGATTGTAGACTTTTATAGATGTATTTTTGGAGTTAGTTTCACTCACAAAGGCTCTTGAAAGGTAGATTCTTTGTTGAATTCTGATTCTATAAGATTTGACTTGATCTGCACAATTTTTGAGGTAGCATGGCTACGCTCTGCCAAAGCGTTGTAAAAGATACATTTAATTTCAGGGTTGCAATTTCTTCTTGTGCAGCTAGCTACGCTTAGGGGTGTACAAGACCCGCCGAAACCCGACCCGCCAAACCCGAACCCGTCATGTTTTTTTTTTTATAAAAAATTTGGGCAGTTTGTTTTTGTGGTAACCGGCGAAAAACAAGAGGGTGGCAAGTTGAGCCGCTAACCCGCCCGCCCAACCCGCCATCAAGTCTCACTCTGTGTCATCCCCATTCCCCCCTTCAAAATTACACACGCTAAAGAGATAAAACAAAAACTCTACCCGCAAATCATCACCCCTCCTCAAATTATCGTCCAAATCACCGTCCCTCAAAGTTCACTATGGTTGTGTGTATACTATAACTATTTTGGTGGATGAATATTAGAGGATTAGCGTTATTATTTTCTTTGCTATTTAGTTGTGTGTTATGTTTTATAAAGCTTTTATTGTTTTATTGAAAAACTTATATTTATATATTTGTACTTTTTGGACAACTTTTTATTTGTTATTTTATACTAAGAAATTGTTGTATTTTTCTCACAAACTAAACTTAAAACCCGCCCGCAATCCGCCCGCAACCCGCCTAACCCGCATGATTTCATTCTTAACCTCACCCGCACAGGTTGAAAAATTAGTAACCCGCTAGTCTTGGCTATGGTCATTTTTTGGGCGACAACCCGTCCGAACCCGCCCTTGAACACCCCTAGCTACGCTGTGGGGTGCTGTTGTCAACGCTCTCCTCTGGCTAGTGATGACAATGCTACTTTGATGGCACTGTCAATGATCTCCTCTACGACAAAGTTGACGACGCTACACAAGAACTGAAATTGCAAAACCTAAAATAACTGTGCATTGCATGCACATTGGAAGATTGAATGGAATTCTTCATCAACATATCTTGTTTCAAAAACCTAATTTTTTTCTCAGGCGAGGATGTGTCGTAGGTATAGAGAGACATTAGAAACAAAAACAATTAAAATGATAAGTAACAAATTCACAAAACTTGATATCCTTAATGATACTCAAAACCAAATGAACTGTGCATCCCAAACCTGGAATTCTCCAAAGATTGTTTGAAACCCTACAAATCTTTATCAATTATTCGATGAACCAACGTAGAGTTCTTTGTCGACGACATCATCCGTCAAGTGAGCAGGAGAAGAGCCAATAAGTTTGGTGTCACTCGCAGTCCCGGAGCCGCACTACCAATGCCCATTAGTTGAACAACACCCACATCACTATCCTCAGCCAGAGCTCCACCACCATCACCCATTAGTACCCAAGGTAAAAAATATCTGGTTCTACCCTTAACCCAGGGCGTGGTGGTTGGTTGGAACTAGAATATGTGAAATAAAAAATTTAAAACCTTCGAAATAAAAGATTAAAGCCTTAAAGTTATTAGAGAACTCCAAAATTTTGTACAAGTTTCAGATGACCTTATAAATATGATTGTTATATAAAAAGTTCTAAATTGTACACGACGTTCTAAAGTGCTGTTTATTTTAGAAAAGTTTAGTAGAAATGCATTTATACATGTTAGATTACAATGATATACATCGTAGACTAAAGAATTTAAGTAATTTAAATAAGCAAAGAGTTCATTTGTACAAAGCATCAATTAAATTAGAACCCCCTAATTAAACACATATTCACTTTATGTCACAAAAAAAATATAAAATTTTAAAATAAATTAGGAAGACAAAATGATAATCAAACCCACTCTCACTCCTCCCATTCCATCTTGTCAACCTTAGCCTGTTAAATAATTATCTAGTTCCACTCATGTGCATCACCAACCAACAACCGCCGCAAATTGCGTACCACAGCCAAAACTAATACACATCATCAAATTTGCATTATTCTCCCACCAATGCACATTAATTGAATACAACGGTACATCAAAGTGAAACAAAAATAGCTCAAAAAATCAAACAACTTCTAACTAATTGAGTATCTATTGAAGCCTTTTTTGTGGTGTGGATTTGGATTGATGCCACACATACAGAAGATGTACACACCAACTGTTGTTGCTGAGAGAACAAAGTTCATGAATGCCTTAATTGCAGTAATGAAAAATTTGCCTCAGGTGTTCGTAGTGGCCATTTTCTATATGGTTTGGCAATATGGCAAATTGAAAACTTTGGCTTCTCGGATGCTGCGATTCATTTTTAATAGGAATGGTGATTATGTATAGAAATAGTAACACAATGATATTGGCTGTAATAGTGTTTTTCGTCCCTGCTACATCGTTCTTGTTCATACTTGGGGGTATTCCCTTGGGCAACTGGGCCGATACCGGTAGGCCAAATCTTGAAAAGCCAGAGGAGGACAAAAGTGATGTTACGATGCATGAAAAATTATACAAGGACAGTATGAAGGTACAATGCAACCAATATGCATCAAAAGCCTATCCCAAGAGGAGGACATTAGTGTCGGTTTGAAGCAAATGGTGCGCATTAACACCGTATCCAAACGGAGTGTGAAGATACTTCAGAGAAGTACCACCAGGGCGTATCCACCAGGGCGTATCCAGGATTTATTTTGGAGAGGGTTAATCTAATGAATTTTTTTAATATGTAATGTCAAGTTTAAATAAAAGTTTATATAAAAAAATGATTCATGCTTAAATCAAACCAAGGTCAAAATACAATACAATTAATAATAAAAAAAAGCTAAGAAAGCAAGTAAAAATATAATTATTAACATAAAAGTGATCTAAAAAATATAAAAATAAATGAATACACAAAGGTAAAAGCATGTTAAGTTTAAAAATAATCACTAAATACTACATGCAAGAAGGGAAGTAAATTTATATAACACTTTCCATAAATTATTTGAGTACATTTTCTCCATGGACAATGCAATATGCGCAAAATTTGAATCTAAAGTTTATTTTTTGAAGACAATGTGTTTTGTTGTTAGGTTTTGAAAATTAATAGGAATTATTAGGGGTTTTATATCCGCCTTTTTTTTTTGAATAGGACTCATAAACTTAAATAAATCTATAAGGCCTCTTTTTATTATTCTTTCCATCTATAATTAACTCATTAGTCATAATATTAGGCTTTTATTTTTTAATTTTATGCATACATAATACATATACATATTTATATCAAGTATTAGGCCAAAAATCTATAGCCCCTAGCCTCTACATAAATCCGCCCCTGAGTACCACGGAGATGCTAACCTCAAATCTGGTGAACCTGTGTCGTCACCAAATCTCTCTATGCCTAAAGCCGGTAAACTAAGGACAACACGTTTTTTTGACTTGATTTATCACATAGCTGTTGGGAATGATGCGGGACTAGGAATAGCAATATCCTTTGCAGCATATTTCTGTGGTTAGTTTGGTTATTAAATTGTCAATGTGTTTTTATTGCTCATTAATTTATTACTTTGTTTGTCATTGGTGTTTGAACATGTCATTTTGAAAGGCCCAAAGGGTTACTTGCTCCAAATTGAGGTGATGCGACTTGGATTCGCAGTCATAGTCAACAAATGTGTTACGAATAAGCCCAAAGGTCCAAGCATAACAATCATGGTACTGAAGTCTGAAGCCTACTTGTTAGCTTCAATTCTTTCTAACAATTGTCAATGTGTTGTGTAGCTATAAATCCACGAGTAGTGTACATTTTTGTTTACTTCCATGCCAGATATCTCCTTTTACGGAATGTTACATTTTTTTGTTTCTCAGATATTCTACAAAACACCAACAATACTCACATTGGAACACGCAAATGAACCATATTACTAAAAAATCAACAATGTTGGGATCTTTATACAACTGCAAATACATTTTGTTGATTAGATACATCTTCAAAAAGCATATCGGTTTTTGTATTATAAAAGCACAGAGCAACACGAGTATCATAAAAGAGGCTGGAACTATCCCAAATTCTTATGCGTAACATACAACAATACCAGATTTATACGAGAACTCGGTTTAATAATTTTCCTCTCGAAAAATTTCAAGAAACCTTGCTTTAACTTCCATGTTTTTGTCCACCGACAACACCACTCTTACGACAAGTGGAGACGGAAAAATACCAACTGTTAAATAGATCAAGGTACATTATTTTAGCATATCATTGTACCAAAGAGATAATTATTAGTCAAATTCAGTCACGATTAAACCAGAAGCATATAGTATGCTATCTCTCCGAGACCAACGAGAAGAAAAACCTATGCCTCATACACTCATGTAGCATTCCATAAAAGGAGTTTGGGGTAGAGGTCATATAAGTTCTCAAGAAAGTGAGGGCAAATATCAAACGTGTGAACATGAAATAAAATCAAAACTCTACACTTGTCGAATACCGTTGCACCATTCCAGTCAGTTAATACATATAGATTCATTGGCTGCTTTGACTAATCACAGTAAGAAGCGACACAATTCTGATTAATCTTATTAAATCCTCATTGACTAAAGCAACCATACCATATTAGAGTTAATTCTACTAAATTTCTATAGAAATTGATTCCCCAATGTGGCCTCAAGAATTTGGTTTAACTATCATCATGTCCTTGAGTCTAACATTCAAACCCACATGATTGAGGCACGTGTGGTTCACAATTGAGTATGAGGGGTTTTTTTTGTCAATGACCAAATAACATAGGGGGGTTTGCTAATTAAAATAGTACATGGGGTTATTTTGCCAAATAGAAATAAGTCGGGGGTAGATTTGCATTCTAACTCCAAAAGAATTTATAATGGGAATGAGTATTAGATGAGTTAATATTATTAAGTCATAGCAACCGAAATTCTCCGTCGTGCAATCTCTCGTCTTCTTTCTTTCTTTTCATACAATAAAATAAAAAGAGAAGAATAATAATAATAATAATCGTGCGAAATCATCTTGTACAAGTGTGTGTGGAGATGAGTAAAATGCTGTTGTTGTAAAAAAATGTCTTCTTCGTCGGCAGCAGCAGCAGCATCGCAAACCCTAGGAGGGGCGTCTCGATGTGGGTGGGTGTTGGGTCCATCTCTAGACAAGATCATAAAGAATGCGGCATGGAGGAAGCACTCGCAGCTGGTGTCAGCCTGTAAATCGGCATTGGACAAGCTTCAAACCCTCACAGATGATGAACCTAGTGCCTCCCCTCTCTACGGCCTATCCCCTTCCGATGCCGATTTCCTTGTTCAACCACTCCTAACGGCACTACAATCAGGCTCACCCAAGGTGGTGGAGCCCACCCTCGACTGCATCTTTCGCCTCTTCGCTTTTGCCCTCATCCGCGGCTGCGAGATCACCGACGACGGATCCCTCATCTTCCGCCTCATCGACTCCGTCTGCAAGTGTGTCTCCCTCGGTGACGACTCTGTCGAGCTTGCCGTCCTCAAGGTCCTCCTCTCCGCCGTCCGATCCCCCTACATTTGCATCCGCGGCGATGCTCTCGTCTACATCGTTCGATCCTGCTACAATGTCTACCTCGGTGGCCACACTGGCACCAATCAGATCTGTGCAAAGGCCGTCCTTGCCCAGATGATGATCATTGTCTTCTCCAGGGTCGAGGACAACTCTATGCTTGTTCACTTCAAGAATGTTAACGTCTTTGAGCTGTTAGAATTTGCTGATAGGAATCTCAGCGAAGGAAGTTCCATACAGTTTGCTCAAAACTTCGTTAATGAGGTTGTAGAGGCTATTAAGGACACCCCCTCCTCTCAACCTCCAGGGAAACTCCCTGATGAAGAGCCTGCCGATTACAGTAAGATTCGGGAGGATGGCTTTATGCTCTACAAGAATTTATGCAAATTATCTATGAAATTCTCGTCGCAGGAGCATCCTGATGATCAGATCCTTCTTAGGGGAAAAATCCTCTCCTTGGAACTTCTCAATGTCATAATGGCTAATGCAGGTCCAATCTGGCGGACAAACGAGAGGCAAGTCATCACATTTTGTGAAACTCCTAATCATTTACTGTCCGCAGCTGTATCACCCTCTATGACTTAGGTGTTGCATGGTAGATATTTCGTGAGAATTTTACATTGAATCTCTCGACTAACAGTTATGAAAAAGGAAATATTCAACTAGTTAAGTACCTTATTACAAAAGATAGGACACTCCTGGTAGAAGGATTCAGTTTTACCACTTTGAGGTTAAAATATCACGTACAAGAGCTCACACTCTATGTGAAATTGTTATGTTGTAGCAGGATTGTGCAGTTTAGCTCTGGTCTCATCTTTGTGCTCTGTAGTCCTAGGGTCAATACAATGTCAATTCAGGTCCATTTAGAATATCCTGTATTAATTAATTTAAAACTTATCTTTTTTGTGCTGGAAGAAATATTTTAGCTATTTGAAGAGATTACATGTAATTGTTTATTATTCTTCTTGATTGTTATCATATTCTTGGCATTCCTTGATTTAGGAGTTTGTTGTTTCCTATGAATAGCTAATCTGTTCGTCTCTCAACAGGTTTCTTAACTCTGTCAAGCAGTATCTGTGCTTGTCGCTGTTGAAGAACAGTGCTCTATCAGTTATGAGTATTTTTCAACTTCTTTGTTCTATATTTCGGAACATACTATCAAAATTTAGATCCGGACTGAAATCAGAGATTGGAATTTTTTTCCCCATGCTGATCCTACGTGTACTGGAAAATGTGCTTCAACCTAGTTTCTTGCAGAAGATGACAGTTCTGAGTTTATTGGAAAAGATATCTCAGGATTCACAGATCATTATTGATATTTTTGTCAACTATGATTGTGATGTGGAGGCTCCAAATATATTTGAAAGGTATCAAGGTTTTATTTGCTTTTCTTTTTTGCTTCTTTTTTTTTTCTTTCTAATATTCATTAATATCAGATGCAGACAAGTTAGGTATCTTCATTACTGGGTCTAGTTCTACCACAGCTACCATTTTAAATATTCTTATGTTTATCAATTAATCTATGCAATGAAGCAACTTGAATCTCTTTTGGATTTCTCTATAACGTTTATTTGTGGTATTCTGCTGTATTGCCTGTGTAAATTATACTCGACACCAAAAAGTTTTGGGACATAATAAAATTGAGCAAGGATACGAGAAAAAAGGCAAAGTAGAGGAAACTTAAAATGTTTAGAATTGCAAGGATTTGATGATCATTTTGACGTACATGTGAGGGGCGTGTTGAAATATATGGGTATCTCGAGTGGGCTCTAAATTTCTATAAGTAGTAATATTTTGATTGTGAAAGCTGAACCTTTCATGGAATCACAATAATCTTGAGAAATTAGTTCTAAAAACACTAGATAATCCACCCAAATGACATTGGAAGATATAATTTAGACTGGATTACAATTTTATATCATAAACCAACCTCTTTTCCTTCACCAATATACTTTAAACATTTGGAAAATCTCCTTTCTGTCGGATATCCTTGCAGAGAGTAATGTCATTCGTCAACCTACATCCTTAGTTGATTCTTGTTTTAATCCTCATTTAGCAGCGTTCAGCTATCAACATTTACGAAGTAGAAGTTGGATGCAAATAAGATCAGGTTTTAATGGGTCAAGGATTCAAGAGGATTTGTATTATAAGAAATGGAAATTTGGTTATGAGAGGACCTTTGCTAGTCCATGTAATAGCTGGTCTGATGTTCATATATATATATATATATATATATATATATATTATAGTATGATTAAGGACAATGAAATCGCATCACGGAAAAAAAAAGGTCAAGTATGGTGTAACCCCCATCAAATGGAAACAACACCTGGGACTGGGAGGGACACCACTACAGGTTAAGGGACCAGACAACTGTTTACACATCGCAATATGGTGAATTGCCAACTTGAGATTGCAAGGGCCAATTTTGAACTTCCATTTCAGCCATTTGTGCCAGAAAAAGACGGATCTCGATGATTCAAGAGCGTGCGGTTCAGACCAAATGAGGTATTCGTATTTGGTGGCAATGAATTTCAATGATAGCCTTATGAATCCTAAAGAAAGTAAGGCAAAAACAGGCTTATTCAAGGGAAAGGGTTTCAGGAGCAAGGGCAAGGGAGTCATGACAAGATTCTCCATGGGTAGCTAGGATAAAAGATCGAGTGAAATACGGTATCATAACGAATTCTCTTGTGGTTTCAAAAGATCGAAGAAAGAAAAACATTAGATAATCAATTAATTAATTGAGTATTAGGACGAAGGTTTTTGGAAATCCAAAAGAAAAGTCTACACACGCGGTCATAAGTTTTGTCAGTATCAAGTTTCATTCCATAAACCTGTTTTTTTTCCCTCTGATTATAGTATGCCTCACCTTGTGATACATAGGATTATCACTACTTTTATCACCTTGAACAAGAGCCAATTGGTGAAGTACATTTAACCGTAAAAAACCCTTGAAGACTGTTAAAGAAATTTGTAGAAACAATCTATAAGAAACAGAACAAATATTAGTAACATGAAACTAGTGACCTTTAGAAGCAAAATCAGATTTAGAAACAAGGGTAACATAATAGTGGTTTAGGGCTGAACGAAGGGTTCCTGCATGCAAGAATTCTGTAGCGACTTTCATAACATCCATACCAGTTTTAATACCAAAAATATTAAAAAACGCAGAGAAGACACAGAAAGAGAAGACAGGTAAAAGACAACAGAAGAAGGAACAAAGTACAGTTCAAAGGCAAGCAAAGACAGAGAAATGGACAGGGTAGCTCAGGACAACAAAGTGAAAACCCTATGGATAAGTCAAAGCTTGCAAGGAGGGAGAGAAGCTCCCTGCTCTAATGCTTTGACTGTTGAAATTTGATTGTAGTTTTGACCAGATGAACAAGACCAATCCTGATCTATTTGAAGTAATGATTTGTTTTAATCTGGAGTGCATTGTCTCTAAATTATTTTTATATTACTGTCACACTTTCTCATGTAAGGTTACATCTTTCCACGACATTATGAGATGAATTCAGGCAAATCTATATAGCATTGAGAAGCTGTGAGTGTACTTATGCTCAGCGGATGTCCAGTAATTGTTCTTATTATTTTAAGGGACTTTTGATGTCCCTGATTTTTCTAAAATTTTCTATCAAGAAAGTAATAAATAACCCCCTTTTTCTTTTATTTGCTTTCTTACCCAACTCCTTTTAACTCTTGGAATATTTGCAGGACTGTCAATGGGCTTCTCAAAACTGCTCTAGGCCCTCCACCTGGTTCTACTACCTCTTTGTCTCCAGCCCAAGATACGACTTTCCGTCATGAGTCAGTAAAATGCCTTGTTAGAATCATCAAGTCATTGGGTTCATGGATGGATCAACAGCTCAAAGTTGGAGATTCAAATCCGCCAAAGTTTTCCAATAACGAAATTGCAGAAAATCCCTCAAACCTTGTTGAAGATGCAAATATTACCGATTTTGAGCTGACACCGGAAGCCAATTCCGAATTTTCAGATGCTGCAACATTGGAGCAGCGACGAGCTTATAAATTAGAAATTCAGGTTAGCTTATGTTTACAATTAAAGAGTGATATAGGTATGTCCCTTAGATTACAATTTGCTGTATCCACAAGATATGTTAATATTGATTTGTCATATTATTAATAATTAGCCATGAGGAGTCTTTGCATGGTGTTCTTACGTAAACTTATTATTAAATTTTAATATCCAACCTGTTAAATATATCTAGTGTGTTTAGAAGTTTAGACTGACTTTGTTTACTGTATTAACTAAGTCAAAGTAATAAATGCAGAAAGGTGTTGCACTGTTCAACAGAAAACCTTCCAAGGGAATTGAATTCTTAATAAGCTCCAAGAAGGTTGGCAGCTCCCCAGAAGAAGTGGCTTCGTTTCTCAAAAGTACCTCTGCCCTGAATGAAAGTATGATTGGCGATTATTTTGGTGAAAGAGAGGAATTTCCTATGAAAGTTATGCACGCTTATGTGGACTCATTCGACTTCGAAAGACTGAGCTTTGGTGAAGCAATCAGATTTTTTTTAAGAGGATTTAGGCTACCTGGAGAAGCTCAAAAGATTGATCGCATTATGGAAAAATTTGCTGAACGCTATTGTAAATGCAATCCCAACTCATTCACCAGTGCAGATACAGCTTATGTCCTTGCATACTCGGTGATAATGCTCAATACTGATGCCCATAATAGTATGGTAAAAGACAAGGTGTGTTTCTCAGTATGTTATGTTTTTTAAAATTAATTATCAGTCGCTTTTGTTTTGCGAATTCCCGGAAGGGCAACTCACGGAATTGTTGGGTATAATCTTGATACTCTTAGAGAAATAATGCGCGATGAAATGTTTCTATAAGAGTTTAAGGTAGAACTCACTGTTCTTCTTTGTCTACAAAAGCTTGATACATATGCATGCCATATGATCTTAAGAGCAAGTCGGGAAATCTTGACTTTGTTAATTGTTCTAGTTCACTCTCATTCGATTGCCAGTGCTTATGGGCTATGATGTTTATATTCCTGTTAAATTTTTTTTTTTTTTTTTTACATATTTCCACGTACCAGTAATTATGTTTCATGGCCAAACCAAAAAAAAATTTATATGTATGGAGTCTGGACACTGAAGGGTAGCTGGTTTTTCTTTTCCACAATCTTAGTAATTTAGGTCATTTTAACTTTCATCGAGCCATTTTTCTCATAAGTGTCGATATTTAGCTCTAGATATGGTAGCTTAGCCAACAAATCTTGGATCTCATGAAAAGTCTAAACTCATAGAGTTGTCTTGTCTTTACAATGGTTTCTAACTATACTTGATGTATAATCGAAAGTTTAAGTAACTAAAAGTTTATATAGAGCGTCCTACTCCATCATAACTCATATTATTTGCATGCATATATGTCGTGAACCCGCTTCTCCGGGACAGACGTTGGTTGATTGCGGGCATAGATCCGATCACTTGAGGCTGGTATTGATGGATTCATGATGATATTTTTTGTATTTTGATAAAACATTTAACAAATGCTAAGGAATAATAAAGGAGATATTAAGAGAAAGGGGTGGGAGATTATAGAGAGAATTTAGATGAGAGAATAGAACTATTTCATTGCTTGCCTTTTCATGTGTTACATCCCTCTATATATATAAGTAGCAACCTAAAGAAATAGAAAATGCACTAATTAAAAATAAAGATGCTTGGATGAACAATTGATTTGTATATTTCCAATATTGTCCTTGTCTCCACTATTTCTTTCTGAAACTATCCCTTGATATAGAATGCTTTCATCATCAATGTATATAACTATACATCGTTTGGTACTTAACATAGCTTTTTAGAAGACGACCTTACTATAAGTGTTTCTCAAGTCAATAAATATCATACACAATTCTACTCTCAGAATCACTCGAAGTTGACAAAGTAAATGAATAGCCTTCCTCTTTGAAAATCCAAAAGGAAGCCCAGATATATTAAATGTTTTTTGCCTCAATTTGTGGGAAATATTCATGGTGTGACATGTGACTTCTACTCCATGATTGTTGGAACCTTGGAACATCACTGTTTGATCTTGTCAAGAGGCACTCTTTCTTCACTTGTCTTATTAGTTTTCCTAGGCTCTTTAAAGAGGTTTGTCACCCATCTTTTAGTCTTTTCTCCCTGGTTTATCCATTCTATTGCATTTGCTGTTAATCTACCATACAAAAGGGTTGGAAGACAATCGATATGTTTCTGTGATCCAGAGGTCATATAAATGCAAGTCCAAATGCTGATGTTCGATCTGATACTTTCTATTCTATGAATCTCAAAAAGAGTTGGGATTTTTTTTTAGAGTTAGGGATTTTTGGAGTGGCCTATGTTTATGACCCACACTTATAATCATTTCTTTCATAACATATTGTAGCTAATTGATACTGTTGAATTGAATTTGAACATTATTTGACTTATACTGAGATTGATTTATCTCTGAAGATGACCAAGGCTGATTTTATCCGAAATAACCGAGGCATCGATGATGGAAAGGACCTAGATGAAGATTATTTGGGTGCACTCTACGATCAGATTGTAAAAAATGAGATCAAAATGAATGCACAATCTTCTGCTCCACAGAGCAAACAGGGAAACAGCCTTAATAAGCTGTTGGGGTTGGATGGTATATTGAACCTGGTGTGGAAGCATGTTGAAGAAAAACCATTGGGTGCAAATGGACATCTGATAAGGCATATCCAAGAGCAATTTAAAGCAAAATCACCAAAATCGGAGTAAGTAGGTTTTGTTGTAATTAACTTTTTCCTATCTTTTGAACCAGTAGCTTACCGTCTGGTTTGTGGAAACAGGCAGCTTAGTGCAGGAAGTTAGAATTGAATGATCCATCCCATAAGTATTGTAATTGTATTAATATGATGATTAATTTTTGGCTGTTGAGTCTATGGAATGTCAATTCCTTACACATTTGGTCTCAACCTTCTTTTCTTTACCACTGCAGGGCTGTTTACTATGCTGTAGCAGATCCTGCAATTTTGAGATTTATGGTTGAAGTTTGCTGGGGCCCAATGCTAGCTGCATTTAGTGTGACTTTGGATCAGAGTGATGACAAAGAAGCTACATTTCACTGCTTGCAGGGAATCCGGCATGCTGTGCATGTTACTGCTGTCATGGGCCTGCAAACCCAGAGAGATGCTTTTGTTACCACTGTGGCCAAGTTTACATACCTTCATTGTGCTGCAGATATGAAGCAAAAAAATGTTGATGCTGTTAAGGTAACTTTATTCCACTGTCCTGTCTATTTCATGTGCAAGACATAGTTGCAAATGCATGCATATATACTTTTGCTCCTCCTGATCATATTACATGACACTTTGAGGTGAAAAAACCTGGCAGGAAATTTGTTTCTCTTGCATGCTGTTTTTGAGTTGTTTGGCAATGTTAGCTGGAAGAATTTAGTGTACTTTCCATATATTTTTAAGTTGTGGAAATTCACTTTTGTTTTTTCAGGCTATAATATCGATTGCTATTGAAGATGGAAATTATCTTCAAGAAGCATGGGAACATATTTTAACTTGCTTATCCCGATTTGAGCATCTGCAGCTCCTGGGGGAGGGAGCACCTTCTGATGCATCCTTTCTAAATACATCTAACCTGGAACCTGAAGAGATGTCCGCAAAATCTGCTTACCCATCTTTCAAGAAAAAAGGAACACTCCAGAATCCAGCTGTTATGGCAGTTGTTCGAGGGGGATCCTATGATAGCACCTCTAAAGGAGGAAACTCTCCCAGTCTTGTTTCTGCAGAGCAGATCAATAACTTTATTTCAAATTTGTATTTGCTTGATCAAATCGGGAATTTTGAATTGAACCATATATTTGCTCATAGCCAAAGGTTAAATAGTGAGGCAATAGTAGCTTTTGTGAAGGCACTATGCAAAGTTTCCATGTCAGAACTGCAGTCTCCAACTGATCCTCGTGTCTTTAGTCTCACAAAAATTGTGGAAGTTGCGTAAGATTCTTTCCTTACTTTTAATTTATGCTCAATTGTTACAAATGTTCTGGATGGATAGGGTAATGAGATTTATAACCAATTGATGCTTCTCTTTGCAGGCACTATAACATTAATCGCATCAGACTAGTGTGGTCTAGAATGTGGAGTGTGCTTTCAGATTTTTTCGTGGAGGTTGGGTTGTCAGAGAATCTGTCTGTTGCAATCTTTGTTATGGATTCGCTGCGGCAGCTTTCTATGAAGTTTCTTGAACGAGAGGAGTTGGCAAACTATAATTTCCAAAATGAATTTTTGAGACCATTTGTGGTTGTGATGCAGAAAAGCAGTTCCGCAGAAATCAGAGAGTTAATAGTTCGATGTATCTCACAAATGGTCCTGAGCAGGGTCACTAACGTAAAATCTGGATGGAAGAGTGTTTTCATGGTAAACGTTCCTCTATTCTAGTATAACTTGTCTTGGAGTTAAGGAATTCAAAACCTTCATCTAGTAACTAGTGCGTACATTGTGCCTAAATATATTTATTTTTAATTTCCTGTTTATAATAATTATGTCTTCATATATTTATCGATCGATTTAGATAATAAACTTTTAGGACACAGCTTCAATCATTGTGTCCTGAACCACTTTCCTCCATAGAAACTGCTACCCTATCATCAAATTGATCGTCGGAACTGTCACAATCTGTTGCAGAATAACTGTTTCCACTGTCCCAGCTGTGGCAGCCAACATTGAATTAATTCTTACTGGTGCTAGTAATTTAGGGTTTATCACCGCATTTCTGACTCAGCTCTCCCCACTTTCCACCTTAGTAATTGCCAGTATCAAAATCTACCCTACCAGCCGGAATTTTAATTGGTGCACATCCTTGTGGATTATCGCGTTTCGCTGTAGAAATAGATCATTTAGTGAATATAAATTTAAGCAAACATATAAAATACGTGAATGAGAGGGAAAAACATAAATATGATGGAAGTAGTCAGATTTCAGAAGGAAAAACAATGGTCATCCGCAAATGGGATTGATGAATATAGTCCACATTCAAAAAGTAAGAAAAATCAAATTGTTGCGGCAATGAGGGAAATGTTTAATGATAAATTGATGCATTGGACCTTGTAGAATGAAATAGGGATGTTCTCTCCCATGCTTGGGAGGTAGTCTTTAGTTTAATTCTGTTGGTTGTCAGATGGAGCTTTTCCAACTGTATTTGTTCTGTATTTAGTGGTGGTTGTTTAATTCAGTTTAATTTTGTGCAAGTTGTGGTGTTGGTTGTATTTCTTTCCCACTGGATGGGCATATGGTGTTTGTGGTCTTTGGTGGCTTATGGCGTTCATATGCTGGGATTGCTAATGATTGCATACTAGCTTGACAGCTGATTCATCGATATCAATTGTTCTTAGCAGAGCTGGCCCTTGCAAAGTTGCCTTTCAAATGTAGAATTTCATTTGTGCAGGTTTTTACGGCGGCCGCAGCTGACGAAAGAAAGAGCATCGTCTTGTTGGCCTTTGAAACCATGGAGAAAATAGTGCGTGAATATTTCGCCTACACAACTGAGACAGAAACATTAACTTTTACTGATTGTGTTAATTGCCTCATCACCTTCACTAAAACTAGATTCAACAGCGATGTTAGCCTCAATGCCATCGCCTTTCTTCGATTCTGTGCTGTCAAACTTGCAGATGGTGGACTTGCTTGCAACGAAAAAAGTAAGGGGGGTCAGCTAGGTAGCAAGGCTTTGGATGGTCAAACATTCATAGATGAGGATGATTATGTGCATTTCTGGGTTCCTTTGCTCTCAGGTATTTGATTTTAGTTGAAAATCATTAATTTTGGATGGAGGTAGAAGCTAGGTACCGTTATCATTATTGTTATTTATGTAATATCATGGCTACTTTTCTCATAACATTTTCTCTTACTTTTTCCTGTTATAAATCTTACTTCACCAAAGCTTCTCCAGAAATTTTAAATGGATTCATTTGGTTGCCATCCCCCTTGGATGCGATTCGAAAAAGTCTTTCACTTTTGTATGTACCCCTGCTTATTTATCTGGTTGTCCTTACCATACCAACCCCTCCAAGAACATTGTCTCTCCCATGGTTAAGAAGTTAACTTCCAGTGTATGCAGTTGTAGTTTGAGAACTATTTATTTTTCTTTCAGGAATATCAAAACTGACATCGGATTCCAGATCAGCTATCAGAAAAAGTGCACTCGAAGTTCTCTTTAATATTTTGAAGGACCATGGCCACATTTTCTCGCAGCCACTGTGGGCCAATATTTTCAAGTATGTGATTTTTCCAATATTTGGTTTCACGTGTGATGGTAAAGAAAGTAAAAAGGAGGATGATCTCAGTTCGCCAACAGCAAGATTTGTGAATCCTGATTGGAGCATATCAGACTCTGAAAGTTCCTCAGTGTCGGCAGAGTGTCTTGTTGATGTATTTGTCCATTATTTTGATTTAGTGAGGCCTCAGCTGTGTGGAGTGCTATCTGCATTAGCGGGGTTCATAAGAATTCCAGGTCAAGGTCCTTCAAGTGCTGGAGTTGCTGCTTTAATGCGTTTGGCAGGTGATCTGAGAAGCAAGCTCTTAGAACAAGAGTGGCAAGATATCTTTATTTGTTTGAAAGAGGTTGCTGGATCCAGTTTACCTGGGCTTAGAAAACTTTTGAAAACCATGGACAACATAGAGGTGCCTGATGTTTCTCAACCCAGTAATGAGATTGAATTGTCTTCTGGACGTGGAGTAATAAATGACGGTTCTGGTGATGACAACCTCCATACTGCGGCATATATTGTTTCACGGATGAAAGGACATATAGGTGTACAGCTACTTGTTATACAGGTCTTCTCTTCCTCTGTTTCTCAATTAATATCTGTTTGATTCTTAATACGGAATGAATATCTTCTTTTTTTCATGTTCACTCACAGGTTGTGACTGATCTTTACAAGATGCATTGGCAATCCTTATCCGTAGATACAGTCACTGTTATTCTTGAAATCTATTCATCCATTGCATCTCACTCACACAACTTGAACTCCCAAAATACTTCGCTGCTTAAATTAGAGAAAGCATGCTCTGTTCTCGAGATATCAGATATACCCATGGTTCACTTTGAGAACGAGTCTTACCAGAACTATATTAACTTTCTGCATGATTTGCTCATGAATAATCCTTCTCTATCAGAGGAAAAGAACATAGAAGCAGAGCTTGTATCAGTATGTGAAAATGTACTCAAGATATACCTTGATTGTGCTGGATTTGGACAAAAAGCAGCCAGTGAGCCTTTTGTGCGCTGTTTTCTTCCCTTGGGCTCTGCAAAGAAAGAGGAATTGGCAGCTCGCACTCCTTTAGTGTTATCAGTACTGCGGTTATTGGGAAACCTAGAGAGAGATTCTTTCAGGAGGTTTATTCCAAGGTTATTCCCGCTGTTGGTAGATCTTGTTCGTAGTGAGCACAGTTCGCGGGAAGTGCAGCGGGTTCTCACCAACATTTTTCAGTCACGTATAGGACCAATAATAATGAAGTTCTGCTGATTCTTTTGTTCAATTGTATATAATGGTGAATAAAGCGAATCCTTTTCAAGTTCTTGTCCTCGTAGTGTTTCTGTTGGCAGTAGCACTGGGGCGTCAGTTGGAGTGAGTAGCATATTGTTTTATATTCACATCCCGTTTTTGTTAGGGAGCATTGATTATAGTGTGGATGTAAAAGCACAATCCTATAAGGATTTTACTGACAAAGAACTTTCTACGAAAGTATTAGTTTAAAGTAGTACACTATCAGTATTTTGTCTAGCAGTCCATTTACCTGCAATCAAATGAAGATGCAAATCTTTATCTTATCTTGGCAGTTTCAAACAAAATGGCGAATAAAATAATAGGTTTCTTTGAAGCTTTCGGGATTCAAATAATTCACATGTTAAGTTGGAAGTTTCAAAGAATTTCTGTTGGACCATTTCAACGACTACTACGACAGAGTTAATGATAAGGAGGTTAGATTTGAATGCAGGTGAGGGTGGACACAAGGTTGTTCATACTTCTGCTGGCCCTAAATGAGGGGTGTGTGCGAGTGATATCGTCGATTATAATTTTATATGAATTGCGTGTCTTAATTGACTGTTAAAAATAAATAAACAAATAAATATCTATGTTGCCAAGTGTAAGAGAACTTTAGTTACCCATAAATGTACATATAACATAAAGATTTAATATTTACATTAGTATAAATGCTTATTTTATTGTTCCCGTTTGATTTTTTATTAAATACTAATTAGTAATCAGTGATCGGAAACTTTTAATTGAATATAACATGGAAATTAAACCTTAAGGAGTATACTTTTTTTAATTAATTTTGTAGAACTTGAAAAAGAGGGTGAAAGTTGTAATACTCTGTCTAGTCTATGTAAACTGCGAAGTTTAGTCGCGTCATGATTTGACGAGTTGGATAAATGCGAAACGAGGAATTTTTGTTTTGAAAACATATTTAATAGTATTTTCCGAAGACATAACACGTATATAGTAGATAATACGTAATGTCAGTGGGTGTGGCAAAGTAAAAAGCTTGTGGCAGTAGACCGACGAACATAAAGATGAGAGTCAGTACATTTATACGTCGTAGGTACGTGTTTGTGGAGGAAAAGTTAAACTCGGACTAACATTTTCCAACTAACATTTTCCAGCGGATGATATGAATAATTATAGTTACACATCCTAATATTTTGATAAAATTATAGATACCCCTACTTAAGTTTAGGTAATTACCATATCCTAATTCTTTAAAGGATAAAAGTGTTAAACCCCATATACTATGCCTTGATCGCACTTCGTCCTTTCTCCTTTTATTTTTGGCGACTTACGCTTGTACTATGGATAAATAAGCACTTTGCCCCTCAATTCAAGTCAAACTGCAAAAGATGCTGATAATGTACAAATCCAATAGTTAAAAAATGACTCAGAGGGCAAAGTGCTTATATATCCATAGTCATAGGGGCAAGTTGCCAAAAACAAAAGGTTATGGGCAAAGAGCAACATATGATAAAGTATAGGGGGTTTAACACTTTTATCCCTTGTTTAAAGGCTAGCGATATTGCCAGAGCAAATAATGTTGCTTACAGAGCATCATTTTCAAGTTACCTAATTTGCCCTCATCTAGAATTTTGTCAAAGTTATAATTTTGGAATATATAAGGTTCATTAATTGTACAAAGAGAATATCCTTAAATTTTGCTTGGTAATTTGTTTTTAGCTGCCATAATCTTTGGAAACAAATTCTAAAAGATTTGTTTGTAGTTTGTTTCTTACGCATATTCTAATTTTTTTTGGTTATATTGAAGCTTATTTTGTGTACTTCAAAATCTAGAGTTAATTTTGTTTCCTATAGCATGATATAATTTATATAGGTACCACAAATATATATATATATATATATATAACAAATAATCACTCAAAATATATAACGAAAAGAAATGCAAAATTCAAATGATAAGTGATAAGGTAAATACTATGTTAGGGATTTATTAGTGTTGAACATTTGAGTTAGCACAAGGTCGGGGGTGGTTTTTGAGTATCGGATAAGCAAGGGTCGAATCAGTTGAACCTCGCACGAGAAGCAGGGTCAGATGGGAATGAATGCTCGAGCCCTCGAAGGCTCGTAGATCAGAGGTAGAAGCGGAACTCGAGCCCTCAGAATACGACCCCTGCTACTGTAAGATACGAGCCCGAAGTCGAGGCGCGCCGGAGTAAATATAAGTCTGAACATATGCTTAGTCACCTCTGTGATAACCCTTAGTCATCAAGCAACTTGTCACTAATCGGTCAATAGGAAGGTTAGTTATGAATAAGGTGTGAGGATCACCTCTCTATATCACCATACCTTTACACCTTCTATCCTCATCACCCGACACCTAAGCTGTTGAAGTGGTTAGTAAGCTCCCTACATCACCTATCTGCATCACCAACTTAGTTCATCCCAACCCTTCTCCCACCTGTCAGCTAGGCATAAGCTCGAACCCTATAAATAGGCCCCCAGCCCTCATTCAAAGCAAGTCAAGCAAGAGAGAAAATAAGAAAGGACACCCAAAACTTATGTTTAATTACAAAACGACCTCGATAGTGAGTTGTTGGACAAATCAATATTAACTCGGACCTAAATAACAACCTAAGCTACTGTACGATGGGACCTTCATATATAGCCTTCGAGCTCGAGGACAAAGCGTTCCAAGTTCGATAACCCTGTGCTTAGCCAATTAATTCGTGCTTTATTTGAACCCCTTATCAATAAGAAATTATGAAATTTTTAAAATTATAATGACACTTTTATTATATAAAAGAAAAAATAACAATTTATTTTTCAAGATGGTATTAGTACTAGAAATGATAAAGACTTTTTTTGTACTGAATAAGTTGAGTTTTTTTTTTTCTTTAACTAGTAATCACATATTTTATTATATTGTTATTTTAGAACTATTAGGTTGGCTTTAGATCCAGTTATTATTTCAAGTTGTAATAACGACCATCACGTGTTGGTAATAAAATATATTATTAAAACTTATTGAAATTCAAATTAATAACAAAAAACATATCCTTTTCATGTCGGTAGACATGCTGAAAATTACTAATAATGTTGATGCTATAAATATAAAGAATATTATAAAAAAATGTCAACTATTGAAATAAATTAATAATTTTAAATTTAACAACTACAATGCAACAAATAACAAAAGGAACAAACGTGTTATGAAACACAAGGATTTTAAATTAAAATTATAATGTTAGTTATAGAAAACACAATTTTGAGCAATTAGTGTTTTCTTTGGAATCCAATTTGTTGTGATTAGGTTTTACTTTCCTAATCTTACCACCAAAAAAAAAAAAAAAAAAAAAAAAAATCAATGACTAACATAATTTAAGGAAGTTTGCTAAGGCAATCAATGAATCTCACTAAATTAGAAATTTAATAAATTTTAGATAAGGACAATTTTTGCTCTGGCATTATCGCTAGCCTTCTTTAAAACATGCGAATTTCTCTAACATTTTCATACAATAAGGAATATAACTGTAATTATTCTAACAACATAAAAATGAACCTATTATTATTGTTTCTCAATTGTAAGGTATATTTCTGCAATTATCTAAATATGGATTAGGATATATTGTTGTAATTAGACTACAACTCAGGAGTATAATAAGTATTTCTCACTTAATTAGAATACAATAATTGAAATTAAGAGTTATTTTTCATCATACGGAAATAAGTAATGAGAAGGAACTTAATTAGTCAAACTTCATTATGTTCAATGCATGCTCAGAATTTGTCAAAAATATCAGCAGTCCAAGTATTACAATTTACAAAAGTAAATTACACCAAAAGAAAAAGAAAAGAAAAGAAAAGAGAGCCCAAAAGTAGCGCAGCCGCTTGTGACTTGAGGAAATTGAAATCGAACAAACAAAATAGAGTAACACGCTGCTTTACCTACCTATCAACAGTAGTTGGCAAATAACAATCCAAAATCTCACACCAATAAAGTGGCCCTAAGTTGACTTAATAATAAGGATGATGATAGAAATCTGAGTGGTTTATGTTACACGTTAGTATTATAATCGTTAATAGAATTATACCAGCAAATTTGGTCCATTCCGAGAATCCAATTCCACTGCACTTGAGGACTTGCATGGAAATCTTAGTACGGCACAGGTTGTCTGCGATGACCCAAGACTTGAAAATCATGCCAACCAAATAAAAATCTTTATTTGATAATAATTTACTATTAAGGCTAATTGCAGCAAACCTCTCAATCTGTAGCACTTTGCCCCTAACCTATGAAAATGTGCAAAATGCCTCAAATCTATTGATTTTTGTGCGATTGGCCCCTTGGTGTCAAATCTAACGGACAAGAACTTATAAACGTGTTCAAAATGAACGGTTGATCAACGACTAGAGGGCAAAGTGCTTCAAACCCCATAGATTGATGATGTATAACCCTTATTATTATTATTGATGACGTATAATTCCCCAAGGGACATACACGTCCATGTAGCTTGACCACATGATCTTTACTCTTTCCTCGCTAGCCTCCGTTGTCTTTCACGAGGCTATCAACAAGGGAAATACGAGTCATAAACTCATAACTCTTCAACGATCCCACAAACTCACCAAGCTATGCAACCCGGTGCTAATATCGCACCCTTGCTAAATTAACGAGGCAACCTACATCAAACACGTGCATAACACAACCTTCAAAAGTAAGCTTATTTATTAAGGAATCTCCATTGCTCCCTCAGCCAACCTACGCTCACGTAAGTGTTGGGACCCTTACATCACGATCCACTAAACTAGTGATATGTGCTATTTCTTTTCAAATATAAACTAGTATTTGTAGATTTTAATATTATATTAAAATAAAGGAGCATTATTGTTCAACAAATTACAGAGATTTTTCTTAAGTAAAGAAATAAAACGTAAATTAATTTTTTAAAGAAACTGTAAATTTAATATGAATTTTACTATAAAATTTAATTTTTCAAGTATAGAAACAATTTTTTCATTATTAAAATAATGAATAAGCAAATTAAGTACCCATTGTTTTTTGAAAAATTAATGGCATGGCAATCACATTGTTTTTCATGAAAGTTTTCTTAGAAATTCCATTTTTCGCTATTTTTTTCTTTTCCTTTAATTTCGTGGAACCAATCGGAACTTTACAGAAAGCGGAATTTAATTGGAACAAAAAATCTCCAGCAGAAAAAAGCAAGAGATGGAATTTCGCTAGGAAGTGTTGTATGTAGTGATACTGGGATTTGCAGGATTGGAGAAACAGGTCAAAGACAAAGAGGCACGTGATATGTGCTAAACAAACAACGAATTAGAAGAATGAATTGAGTGGGCAGAATAAGACTTGAATCTTCTGAATGAGAAAAACAGATAAGAGCACATTAAACGAACCGGTGCCAATATGGAAAAAACAAACAACGTGTATAATATTGAAAATTAATCCAAGTTTGAGGTGGGTGCAGGCACGTGTGCGTGAGGAAGTCAAAAAAGCGAAACTTGGTAGAAACAACTTGTGCGTTGGTTTGTTTGTTTGTTAGTTGGTTCGGTACAAAACTACGTACATTTGGTATACTTGTGGATTTCAATATTAATTTCCTAGAAAGCATTATTTATCCCGTTCAACAAATTAACGCAATCTCTACACGCAATTGTGTTTATCCCATTTTATTTTTATTGGCAAGTACAATAATTGTATATTTTTTTTGATGGGAAACAAAGAGTAGAATTTGTTAGGGTCATTTCTTATAAATAGCAGAAAAAAAAGAGAAGAGCCGAAACAAACAAACTCAAACTTTTCTCTCTCTCAATTCTTTTGCCCCTTTTTGGAAAAAGGGGTGAATTGAGTTGAATTAAAAAGATGAGGATGGAGGGCCATCGGCTTCGGAGGAAAGGTGATGTTGATGATGCTGAGGTTAAAGCATCGGACGCCCTGCCTCTTCCACTGTACCTGACCAACGCCGTCTTCTTCACCCTCTTCTTCTCCGTCGTCTATTATTTGCTCCTCCGTTGGAGAGAGAAGATCCGAAACTCCACGCCTCTCCATGTCGTCACCCTCTCCGAATTAGCTGCCATCGTCACCTTCGTCGCCTCCTTCATCTATCTCCTTGGCTTCTTTGGTATCGGATTTGTTCAGTCCCTAATCATTCCCCGTGCTTCCCACCACGACATTTTGGATTTGGATGATGAAGAAGAGGAATTAAAAATTAGAAAACAAGTTGATGATGTGGATCGCCTCCTGCTCAAGGACGACTCACGTGCCGCCCCCTGCGCTGCTGCTGCCCCCAAATTAGAAGAGGAAAAGTTGTTGTTGCTGGACAATGAAGAAGACGAGGCCTTTGTGAGATCGGTTGTCGATGGCAAAATCCCCTCATACGCCCTCGAATCCAAGCTTGGCGATTGCCACCGTGCCGCTTCCATACGCCGTGAGGCCTTGCAGCGTATTACAGGAAAGTCCTTGCTTGGAATGCCCCTTGAGGGCTTCGACTACGACGCCATATTGGGCCAGTGCTGCGAGATGCCCGTTGGCTACGTGCAGATCCCCGTCGGCATTGCCGGCCCTCTCCTTCTTGACGGCAGGGAATACTCCGTCCCCATGGCCACCACAGAGGGTTGCCTTGTTGCCAGCACCAACAGGGGATGCAAAGCCATATATGCCTGCGGAGGCGCCACCAGCGTCCTCCTCAGAGACGGAATGACCAGGGCTCCCGTTGTTAGGTTTGCCACCGCCAAGCGCGCTGCTGACTTGAAGTTCTTCCTCGAGGACCCTCTCAATTTCGACACATTGTCCCTTGTCTTCAACAGTTCCAGCCGATTTGCCAGGCTTCAGACCATCAAGTGCGCTGTTGCTGGGAAAAATCTCTACATCAGGTTCTCCTGCAGCACCGGGGATGCCATGGGGATGAACATGGTCTCTAAGGGGGTGCAGAACGTCATGGATTTCCTAAACAACGAGTTCCCTGACATGGATGTCATTGGCATCTCTGGTAACAATTCTTCTATCTTATATATGTCATATTATCGTTAATCTCTTTAAGTTTCATGTTGATATCCATTCGGTGGTGGTCTTATAACTGTGCAGGAAACTATTGTTCCGACAAGAAACCAGCTGCGGTGAACTGGATTGAAGGACGGGGCAAGTCAGTGGTGTGTGAGGCAATCATTAAGGAAGAGGTTGTGAACAAGGTACTCAAGACTAGTGTTGCTTCTCTAGTGGAGCTCAACATGCTCAAGAACCTCACTGGTTCAGCCATGGCTGGAGCTTTGGGTGGATTCAATGCTCATGCCAGCAATATTGTCTCAGCCATCTACATCGCTACGGGTCAGGATCCTGCCCAAAATGTCGAGAGTTCTCACTGCATCACCATGATGGAAGCTGTGAATGATGGAAGGGACCTTCACATCTCTGTCACAATGCCTTCCATTGAGGTTGGTACTGTTGGAGGTGGGACTCAACTGCCCTCTCAATCTGCATGCCTCAACCTTCTTGGAGTAAAGGGAGCCAATAAAGAGGCACCGGGATCAAACTCCAGGCTTTTAGCCACCATTGTTGCTGGCTCCGTTCTCGCAGGAGAGCTCTCTTTGATGTCCGCAATTGCTGCCGGCCAACTTGTCAATAGCCATATGAAGTACAATAGGTCCAATAAAGATGTCTCCAAGGTTTCATCTTAAGGTATTGGATTTTAGAGACAACTGGATTTACTAATGGATGCTATTAACTATAATCCTCATATATATGTATGAATCATAGAAATTGAACATGGGAATACCAGGGAAGGTTCCCAGTTATTAATTTTACTGTTTTTATTGGTTATTCTTTTCTAAACTTTGTATCCGAGTTCCTAGCTTATTTAATAAGAAACAAAATTGATTGAGTAATCTCTGAAATTTACTTGCATTTTGTTATTTTTATTTTTTGGCAGTTACCACATATCTTTCACAAGCGTGTGATAGAAACTCTTGTGACATTTGAAATACTCCAAGTAAATTTCTTTTTTGTCTCTCAAGAACACCTGCTCTCTGTTCATGTAATACAACAACTTATGCATTGTTCTAACACTTTCCTGTGCGCGTGGTGGAAGCCCTTTAACCACACTGCTGCTACAAGATATTAGGCCTTGTGGGACTGTTTCTTTTCTTGATGTTTGCATTTCCGTCATATAAGAAGCACTTCCCCGTGGTTCTTAATTCGGTTCCTTCGGATAAAATTCCCATGGTCACAGAAGAATTAAGCTGATTCTCTCTACCATTTCCTCACTTAGTTACATCCACTGCTCACTTTCGCTCATTTCCTCTCTTAGTTTCATGTCCTCGGCCTGTACATTCTCTATCTTAAAAATATTTTCATCGTCAAGGTGAAAATATCGGAGCTTCCGTGTATATGATTTTGTGTCACGTTTACTGCGTTCGCTGCTTCAAAATTTTCATCACATGTGATTGTGTTTTTTATGATTCAGGCTATTGATCAATCGGATATTCATAAGTTTTTGCATATTTGTGTTGATTTGCGCTAATTTATATGCATTTTTTAGTTGTTTGAAGATTCAAAACAAATTTTGCAATCTCCGTTCCTGCTTAGGGAGACAAATTTTGCAATCTCCGTTCCTGCTTAGTGACCTACTCCATGCACAAGGAGACAGAAATGAGCGTGATCGGTTTTCCACCCTCTCTGTATAATTTACACCTTTCACTACACACCTTCTTTTTTTTTTGTAATGTTTTGACGTAGTTTTGATATGTGATCGATTTTGTTCACTCCTAAAAATGATAGAAAACAGTTTGGTTAGATGCACTTATGACTTATATATTGAGTTAGGTTGGACATTGATTTGGCTTATGCCTTTTATTTATCATCTAGTAATGATTTTCTGCCTCTTCCATAAAGAGAAACCATTAATGGAATCTCAGTTTCAGGTTTGTGTGTCTACAGTTTATTTACACATAGTTTATAGTTGTTTGCGTTGTTCATCTTTGAAATTTCGTTTTTGCTTGCTAAAATATGGTTTCAGTAATTACGGACTGATTACCCATCCTGAACCTCCTCTATTTTCTTCTTTGGACGATGAGAGACTAGCAGTTAGTGTTGCAACTAGGGGCAAGCGGAGGATTCAACCTGATTCTTTCCGTGATCATCTAATGTAAGATCTTATAAATACAAGAAGCAACAATTTTGATTTAATTTGCACTATTCTTGTTCTTAGCATCTGAAACTGTTTTGAACATTAGATGGAGTAGAGTTACACTCCCAGTCAGGGTCTGATCCACCCCATGTCTGGTAATAGTACATTGCTATCAAAAAACATACAATTTTTTGCCACACACTAGTCCATTCATACTTTGAGGCATTCTTACTCAAGTCCATTTAAACAGGCAAAGTTCTGGAGGCATTGCGCGCTATAGATAAACAGATTTTGCGTTCTAAAATTCCTTGATTTTTGGTGTTGAGTTTTGGCAAACTTATGATCGGAGATTATGGTGTTCCTTGATTTATGTACAGTTGCATTGAATTCCCATGAATATAAAAGTATTCTGAAATCTTAGATAGACAATTTTACTCCAACTTATTATTTGCCATAAAATGCAAAGGGGTTAGCCTTTGATAATATTTGATTCGTTCGTCTTGTTTAAATTTGAAGTATTTAGTATAGTTGGTTAGGTTAACGGATCAAAATTGGCTTCCTAATTATAGAAACACTAAATAAAAATAGTCGTCTTTCTCAGTATTAGAGTATTCATGGTCATTTATAAGTGTTTTCAATGTTTTGTTCATTTAAAGAAAATTCAAGGGGGATGGTTGAGATGTTGACACTTTATAAACATCATTTGTTTTTAAAAAAATTTGCAATAGTTTGACGACCTACACATTATGCAAAGAAATTCCATGAATATGAAAGAATTTTGATAATTAAAAAGGACAATCTTACGCCAACTCATTAGTCGCCCCAAAATGCAAAGGGGTTAGCCTTTAGGAATATCTGATTCGTTCTACCTTTTTGAATTTGAAATATTTGCTATAGTTTGTTAGCTTAATAGATCAAAACTGACTACTCAATGACAAAAATATTTATTTCAAAACTATCAAAGGCTTTCTGATTCGTTAAGGGGAGTTTTTCGTAATACACACATTACACATAAAACACACACTACGTGCACTACACCTAAAACACACACTAACTCGATCCTAACAATTTTGTTATTGTTTTGATAGAAATGGGCTAAAAGTAGTCGTCTATCATTATTCAAGTATTTTATAGTAATTTATGAGTGTTTTTCAATGTTTTGTTCATTTTAAAAAAATACAGGGGGGAGGGGGGAGGGTTTGGATGTTGTCACTTTATAAATATTATTTGTTTTTCAAATATTTTGCAATAGTTTGACAATCAACTCATCAAGAGTAGAATTTCCATGAATATAAAATGATTCTGAAATCTAAAACAGATAAAGTTACACTCGCTCATCCTTAAACAATGCAAATGGGTTAGCCTCTGTGAATAGTTGATCCGTTCAACCATTTTGAATTTGAAGTATTTACTATAGTTGGTTAGGTTAATATATCAAAACTAACATCTCAATTATAGAAACACTATTAGTTATCTCTCATTATTAAAGTATTTCATGGTCATTCACGGGTGGTTTTCACTATTTTGTTCATTAAAAAAAATGCAAGGGGGAGGGTTGGAATGTTGACAATTTACAAACATCATTTGTTTTTAAAATATTTTGCAATAGTTTGACAACCTACACATCATGCATTGAATTCCATAATATAAAAGTATTCTGCAATCTTAAACGGGCAATTTTACTCCAACTCATTATTTGCCAGAAAATGCAAAGGTGTTAGCCTTTGAGAATATGTGATTCGTTCGTCTTGTTTGAATTTGAAGTATGTAGTACAGTTGGTTAGGTTAATAAATCAAAATTGGCTTCTCAATTATAGAAAAACCAAATAAAAATTGTTGTCTCTCAGTATTAGAGTATTTCATGGTCATTTATGAGTGTTTTCAATGTTTTGTTCATTTAAAAAAAAAAATATGCAAGGGGGAGGGTTGGGTTGTTGAGAATTTATAAACATCATTTGTTTTTACAATATTTTGCAATAGTTTGACAACCTAGAGATCATGCATTGAATTCCCATGAATATAAAAGTATTCTAAAATCTTAAAGGGGAAATTTTACTCCAACTCATTATTCGCAATAAGATACAAAGGGGTTAGCCTTTGAGAATATTCATTCGTTCTTCTTGTTTGAACGTGAAATTTGAGTATAGTTGGTTAGGTTAATATCAAAATTTGGGTCTCAATTGTAGAAACACTAAATAAACATAGTTGTCTCTTAGTATTAGAGTATTTCATGGTTATCTATGAACTTGTTCAATGTATTGTTCATTTGAAAAAAAAAAATCAAGGGGGGAGGGTTGACATGTTGAGACTTTATAAATATCATTTGTTTATCAAATATTTTTGTATTAGTTTGACAACCTACATATCATGCATAGAATTCCCATGAATATAGACGTATTTTGAAATCTTAAACAAGCAATTTTACTCAAACTCATTATTTGCCAGAAAATGCAAAGGAGTTAGCCTTTGAGAGTATTTCATCCGTTCGTCTTATTTGAATTTGAAATATTTAGTATAGTTCGTGATGTTAATAGATAAAATTGGGTTTTCAATTATAGAAACACTAAATAAAAATAGTCATCTCTTAGTGTTGGAGTATTTCTGGATCATTTATGAGTGTTTTCAATGTTTTGTTCATTGAAAAAAAATGCAAGGGAAAGGGCTGGGATGTTGACAATTTAAAAACATCATTTGTTTTTTAAATATTATGCAATAGTTTTACAACCTACACATCATGCATTGAATTCCCATTAATATAAAAGTATTATGAAATCTTAAACGGGCAATTTTAATCCAAGTCTTTATTCGGCAAAAAATGCAAAGGTGTTAGCCTTTGAGAATATGTGATTCATTCGTCTTGTTTAAATTTGAAGTATGTAGTATAGTTGGTTAGGTTAATAGATCAAAATTGACTTCTTAATGATAGAAAAACTAAATATTAATTGCCTTCTCTCAGAATTAGAGTATTTCATGGTCATTTATGAGTGTTTTCAATGTTTTGTTCATTTAAAAAAATGCAAGGGGAGGTTGGGATGTTGAGAATTTGTAAATATCATTTGTTTTTACAATATTTTGCAATAGTTTGACAACCTAGAGATCATGGATTGAATGCCCATGAATATAAAAGTATTCTAAAATCTTAAAGGAGAAATTTTACTCCAACTTATTATTCGCAAGAAAAAGCAAAGGGGTTAGCCTTTTACAATACTCATTCGTTCTTCTTGTTTGAATGTGAAATTTTAGTATAGTTGGTTAGGTTAATATATCAAAATTTGGGTCTCAATTATAGAAACACTAAATAAAAATAGTTGTCTCTTAGTATTAGAGTATTTCATGGTCATTTATGAATGTGTTCAATGTTTTTTTCATTAAAATAAAAAAAATCAAAGGGGGAGGGTTGACATGTTGACACTTTATAAACATCATTTGTTTTTCAAATATTTTTGTATTAGTTTGACAAGCTACACATCATGCATAGAATTCCCATGAATATAAAAGTATTTTGAAATTTTAAACAAACAATTTTACTCAAACTCATTATTTGCCAGAAAATGCAAATGGGGTTAGCCTTTGAGAATATTGGATTTGTTCATGTTGTTTGAATTTGAAATATTTAGTATAAGTCGTGAGGTTAATAGATCAAAATTGGGTTTTCAATTATAGAAATACTAAATAAAAATAGTCGTCTCTCAGTGTTAGAGTATTTCATGCTAATTTATGAGTGTTTTCAATGTTTTGTTCATTTAAAAAAGAATACAAGAGGGAGGGTTGGGGAGTTGACGATTTACAAACATCGTTTGTTTTTAAAATATTTTGCAATAGTTTTACAATCTACACATCATACACTGAATTCCCATGAATATAAAAGTATTCTTAAATATTAGACATGCAATTTTATTCCAACTTATTATTTGTTGTAAAATGCAGAGGGGTTAGCTTTGAGAATATTTGATTTGTTCGTCTTGTCTAAATTTGAAGTGTTTAGTATAGTTGGTTAGGTTAATAGATCAAAACTGGTTTCCCAATTATAGAAATACTAAATAAAAATAGTCGTTTCTCAGTACTAGAGTATTCATGGTCATTTATGAGTGTTTTCAATGTTTTGTTTATTTAAAAAAAATGCAAGAAGAGGGGGGGGGGGGGGGGGGGTGGGTGGGATGTTGACCATTTATAAACATCATTTGTTTTTCCGGATATTTTGCAATAAAGTGACAATCTATACATTATGCATAGAATTCCCATGAATATAAAAGTATTCTAAAATCTTAAACGAGCAATTTTACTCCAACTCATTATTCGCCAGAAAATGCAAAGCGGTTAGCCTTTGAGAATATTTAATTCGTTCGTCTATTCGAATTTGAAGTATTTAGTACAGTTGGTTAGGTTAATAGATCAAAATTGGGTTCTCAATTACAGAAACACTACACCTAAAACACACACTACATGCACTACACCTAAAACACACACTAACTCGATCTTCACAATTTTGCTATAGTTTTGATAGAAATGGACTAAAAGAAGTCATCTATCATTATTCAAGTATTTGATGGTCATTTATACGTGTTTTTCAATGTTTTGTTCATTTTAAAAAAAATGCAAGAAGTGAAGGTTGGGATGTTGATACTTTATAAACATCATTTGTTTTTCAAATATTTTGTAATAATTTGTCAACCTACACATCATGCACAGAAGTCCCATGAATAGAAAAGTATTTTGAAATCTTAAACATGCAATATTACTCAAACTCATTATTTGCCAAAAAATGCAAAGGGGTTAGCCTTTGAGAATATTTGATTCGTTCGTCTTGTTTGAATTTGAAATATTAAGTATATTGGTTAAGTTAATAGATCAAAATTGGCTTTTCAATTACAGAAATACTATATAAAAATAGTCGTCTCTCAACATTAAAGTATTTCATGGTAACTTATGAGTGGTCTTCAAAATTTTGTTCATTAAAAAAAATTGCAAGGGGGAGGGTTGGGATGTTGACAATTTATAAACATAATTTTTTTGTTAAAATATTTTGTAATAATTTGACAACCTACACATTATTCATTGAATTCCCATGAATATAAAAGTAATTTTGAAATCTTAAACATGCAATTTTACTCAAGCTCATTATTTGCCTGGAAATGCAAAGGGGTTAGCCTTTGATCATATTTGATTTGGTCATCTTGTTTGAATTTAAAATATTTAGCATAGTTGGTTAGGTCAATATATCAAAATTTACTTTTCAATTATAGAAACACAAGATAAATATTGTCGTCTCTCAGTATTAGAGTATTTCATGGCTATTTATGAGTGTTTTCAATGTTTTGTTCGTTTAAAGAAAATGCAAGGGGAGGGTTGGGATGTTGACAATTTACAAACATTATTTGTTTTTCAAATATTTTGGAATAGTTTAACAACCTACACATTATGCATTGAACTCTCATGAATATAAAAGTAGTCTGAAATCTTAAACGGGCAATTTTACTCCAACTCATTATTCGCCAGTAATGCAAGGAAACAACCTTTGAGAATATGTGATTCGTTCGTCTTGTTTGAATTTCAAGTATGTCGTATAGTTGGCAAGGTTAATAGATCAAAATCGGCTACTCAATTATAGAAACACTAAACAAAAATTGTCGTCTCTCAGTATTAGAGTATTTCATGGTCACTTATGAATGGTTTTCAAAGTTTTGTTCATTAAGAAAAAATGCAAGGGGGAGGGTTCGGATGTTGAGAATTTTTAAACATCATTTGTTTTTCAAATATTGTGCAATAGTTTGACAAACTAGAGATCATGCATGGAATTCCAATGAATATAAAGTATTCTGAAATCTTAAAGGGGAAATTTTACTCCAACTCATTATTTGCAAGAAAATGCAAAGGGGTTAGCCTTTGAGAATATTTCATTTGTTCTTCTAGTTTGAATTTGAAATTTTAGTATACTTGGTTAGGTTAATACATAAAATTTTGGGTCTCTATTATAGAAACACTAAATAAAAATAGTTTTCTCTTAGTATTAGAGTATTTCATGGTCATTTACGAACGTGTTCTATATTTTGATCATTTTAAAAAAAATATTTAAGGGGGGAGGGTTTACATGTTGACACTTTATAAACATCATTTGTTTTTCAAATATTTTTGTATTTGTTTGACAACCTACACATCATGCATAGAATTCCCACGAATATTAAAATATTTTGAAATCTTAAGCAAGCAATTTTACTCAAACTCATTATTTGTCAGAAAATGCAAAGGGGCTAGCCTTTGAGAATATTTGATTCGTTCGTCTTGTTTGAATTTGAGTGTTAAGTATAGTTGGTTAGGTTAATATATCAAAATTGGTTGTTGAATTATAGAAACACTAAATAAAAATAGCCGTCTCTCAGTATTAAAGTATTTCATGGTCACTTATGAGTGGTTTTCAAAGTTTTGTTCATTTAAAAAAAAATGCAAGGGGGAAGGTTGGGATGTTGACAATTTATAATCATAATTTGTTTTTCAAATATTTTGCAATAGTTTAACAACCTTCGCATCATGCATTGAATCCCATGGATATAAAAGTATTTTCGAAATCTTAAACATGCAATTCTACTCAAAGTCATTATTTGCCTGGAAATGCGAAGTGGTTAGCCTTTGATAATATTTGATTCGTTTGTCTTGTTTGAATTCAAAATATTAAGTATAGTTGGTTAGTTTAATATATCAAAAGTTTCTTTTCAATTATAGAAACTCTAAATAAAAATTGTCGCCTCTCAGTATTAAAGTATTTCATGGTCATTTATGAGTATTTTCAATGTTTTGTTCATTTAAAAAAAATGCAAGGGGGAGGGTTGGGATGTTGACAATTCACAAACATCATTTGTTTTTTTCAAATATTTTGCAATAGTTTGAAAACCTACACATCTTGCATTGGATTCCCATGAATATAAAAGTATTATGAAATCTTAAACGGGCAGTGTTACTCCTACTCATTATTCGCCCGAAAACGCAAAGGTGTTAGCCTTTGAGAATATTTGATTCGTTTGTTTTGTTTGAATTTGAAGTTTTTAGTATAGTTGGTTAGGTTAATAGATCAAAATTGACTTCTCAATTATAGAAACACTAAATATAAATTTCCGTCTCTCAGTATTAGAGTATTTCATGTCATTTATGAGTGTTTTCAATGTTTTGTTCATTTAAAAAAAGATGCAAGGGGGAGGGTTGGGATGTTGACAATTTACAAACATCATTTGTTTTTCAAATATTTTGCAATAGTTTGACAACCTACACATCATTCATTGAATTCCCATGGATATAAAAGTATTATGAAATCTTAAAGGGGCAATTTTACTCCAACTCACTGTTCGCCAGAAAATACAAAGGAGTTAGCCTTTGAGAATATTTGATTCGTCCGTCTTGTTTGAATTTGAAATATTTAGTATAGTTGGTTAGGTTAATATATAAAAAAATTCTTTCATTTATAGAAACACTAAATAAATATTGTCGTCTCTCAGTATTAGAGTATTTTATGGTCATTTATGAGTGTTTTTAATGTTTTGTTAATTTAAAAAAAGATGCAAGGGGCGGGGTTGGGATGTTGAGAATTTACAAACATCATTTGTTTTTCAAAACTTTTGCAATAGTTTTACAACCTACACATCATGCATTAAATTCACATGAATATAAAATTATTCTGAAATCTTAAACATGCAATTTTACTTCAACTCACTACTCGTATGAAAATGCAAATGGATTAGCCTTTTTGAATATTTTATTCGTTCGTCTTGTTTGAATTTGAAATACTAAGTATAGTTGGTTAGGTTAATAGATCAAAATTGATTTTTCAATTATAGAAACACTAAACAAAAATAGTTGTCTCTTAGTATTAGAGTATTTCATGGTTATTTATGAACGTGTTCAATGTTTTGTTAATTTTAAAAAAAAAAAAAATTCAAGGGGGGAGGGTTGACATGTTGACAATTTATAAACATCATTTATTTTTCAAATATTTTTGTATTAGTTTACAACCTACACATCATGCATTGAATTCCCATGAGTATAAAAGTATTTTGAAATCTTAAACAAGAAATTTTACTCAAACTTATTTTTTGCCAGAAAATGCAAAAGGGTTAGCCTTTGAGAATATTTGATTTGTTCGTCTTGTTTGAATTTGATATAGTAGTTATAGTTGGTTAGGTTAATAGATCAAAATTGGCTTTTAAAGTATAGAAACACTAAATAAGAATAGTTTTCTCTCAGTAATAAAGATTTCATGGTCATTTATCAGTAGTTTTCAATGTTTTGATTATTTAAAAAAATTGCAAGGGGGAGGGTTGGATGTTGACAATTCATAAACATCATTTACTTTTAAAATATTTTGCAATAGTTTGACAACTTGCACATCATACATTTGATTCCCATGAATATAAAAGTATTCTGAAATCTTAAACGGGCAATTTTACTTCAACTCATTATTCGCCAGAAAATGCAAATGGGTTAGCCTTTGACAATATTTGATTTGTTCGTTTTGTTTGTATATGAAGTATTTAGTATAGTTGGTTATGTTAGTAGATAAAATTGACTTCACAATTATAGAAACACTAAACAAAAATAGTCTTCTCTCAGGATTAAAGTATTTCATGGTCATTTATGAGAGTTTTCAATATTTTGTTTATTTAAAAACAAAATGCTAGGGGGAGGGTTGGGATGTTGAGAATTCACAAACATCATTTGGTTTTCAAATATTTTGCAATAGTTTGAGAACCTACACATCATGCATTGAATTCTTTTGAATATAAAAGTATTCTGAAATGTTAAAAGGGCACTTTTACTCTACCTCATTACTTGCCTGGAAATGCAAAAGGGTTTAGCCTTTGAGAATATTTGATTTGTTCGTCTTGTTTGAATTTGAAATATTTTGGTTCGGTTAATATATCAAAATTCTCTTTTCAATTACAGAAACACTAAATAGAAATTGTCCTCTCTCAGTATTAAAGTATTTCTTGGTCATTTATGAGTGTTTTCAATGTTTTGTTCATTTAAAAAAAATGCAAGGGGGAGGTTGGGATGTTGACAATTTACACATCATTTGTTTTTCAAATATTTTGCAATAGTTTGACAACCTACACATCATGCATTGAATTCCCATGAATATAAAACTATTCTGAAATCTTAAGGGGGAAATATTACTCCAACTCACTATTCACCAGAAAATGCAAAGGGGTTAGCCTTTGAGAATATGTAATTCCTCCGTCTTGTTTGAATTTGAAGTATGTAGTATAGTTGGTTAGGTTAATAGATCAAAATTGACTTCTCAATTATAGAAACACTAAATAAAAATTTTCTTCTCTCAGTATTAGAGTATTTCATGGTTATTTATGAGTGTTTTCAATGTTTTGTTCATTTAAAAAAAAATGCAAGGAGGAGGATTCGGATGTTGAGAATTTGTAAACATCATTTGTTTTTCAAATATTTTGCAATAGTTTGACAACCTAGAGATCATGCATTGAAGTCCTATGAATATAAAAGTAATCTGAAATCTTAAAGGGGCAATGTTACTCCAACTCATTATTTGCCAGAAAATGCAAAGGGATTAGCCTTTGAGAATATTTCATTCCCTCTTCTTGTTTGAATTTGAAATTTTAGTATAGTTGGCTAGGATAATATATCAAAATTTGAGTCTCAGTTATAGAAACACTAAATAAAAATATGTGTCTCATAGTATTAGGGTATTTCATGGTCATTTAAGAACGTGTACAATGTTTTTTGTCATTTAAAAAAAAAATTGAAGGGTGGATGGTTGATATGTTGACACTTAAACATAATTTGTTTTTCAAATATTGTTGTATTAGTTTGACAACCTACGCATCATGCATAGAATTCCCATGAATATAAAAGTATTCTGAAATCTTAAATAGGTTCGTTCGTTTTGTTTGAATTTGAAGTATTTAGTATAGTAGGTTATGTTAGTAGATAAAAATTGACTTCATAATTATAGAAACATTAAAAAAAATAGTCTTCTCTCAGTATTAGAGTATTTCATGGTCATTTATGAGTGTTTTCAATGTTTTGTGCATTTAAAAAAAAATGCAAGGGGGAGGGATGAGATGTTGGGAATTCACAAACATTATTTCGTTTTCAAATATTTTGCAATAGTTTGACAACCTACACATCATGCGTTGAATTCCCATGAATATAAAAGTATTTTGAAATCTTAAACGGGCGATTTTACTCTAACTCATTATTTGCCTGGAAACGAAAAGGGGTTTGATGCGGGATATTTTCGGCTGGATATGTGTCCACTTGTCAACACTCCACGTCAGACTGCTTCAGTTCCTTTTGGATGCTTAAGCAGCTTTTGAGTTCGGAACCTGCACTCAACACCACACATAAACTAAGCCAATGCCTTCTCCAGCGAAGGCACTCCAACGCTCAAGTCAGATGGGTCGGAATGTGAGATCTAGTTGTGCGAGACAACAAGTTTAAATAATAGGTCGAAATGTATGTAATAGGTCGAAATAAAGCTATTTCAGATAACTCGAAATACTCTCAATATAGGTCGAAATAGACCTATTTCAGATAACTCGAAATGCTCTCAATATAGGTCGAAATAGAGCTATTTCAGATAACTCGAAATGCTCTCAATATAGGTCGAAATAGAGCTATTTCAGATAACTCGAAATGGTGTTGAACAACTCAAATTTGACTTATATTGCTCGAAATGAATGCTTGAAATATAAAAAACGTACCTAAAAATGAGGTATGGGACCTCTTATATAGTACTAAGAGTCCTTATTTGGCTAGAAGTTCACTCCAAGTAGAACTATGCTTCAAAATAGCTCGAAATAGAGCTATTTTGGAATAGCTCGAAATGGTTGCCCAAATATGTCGAAATGGCTTCAGATAGCTCAAAATGGGCCTCAGATAGCTCGAAATGGACTTGAATAACCCGAATTATGCTTGAATAACTCGAATTGGGGCCAAACAGGTCGAATTTTGACCAAACAGGTCGAATTCGACTTGTTTTTCAGCCTTGCGCAGTCTTACTGTTTTTTTTATATCTCTTTCTATAGACCTTGGAATCTCAATCCGTTTTTTTATTTGGAAACCGGACTTCAGAGGCTTTCGAGAAATATAAGATTCATTGAATTTGGAGTTGAATTCATAGGTAGAAATAACAACTCAAAATAGTAGCTCGGGATTCACCCTTCAGAACTCCTCCTCATCCTCCTTTGGAATGAGGAATGTGACTCCTTTATAATAAGAGTCCTTATTCAGCTAGAATTGTAGTTCAAGTGGAATTATAAGTGGAATTGGACCCTAAAACAACTCTAAATTGGGCCTGCATGGGCCTAATTTGAGTTTTGCCTTGAATTGTAATTTTGCATTAAAAAATAATGGTGCTGATGTGGCATAATATATTCCGAAATACACTCGTAATATTGTAACAAATATTATGACGTGGCAGTACCAAAATGTGGTACATCAGGGTTAGCCTTTGAGAATATTTGATTTGTTCGTCTTGTTTGAATTTGAAATATTTACTATAATTGGTTAGGTTAATATATCAAAATTCTCTTTTCAATTATAGAAACACTAAACAAAAAGAGTCTTCTCTCAGTATTAGAGTATTTCATGGTCTTTTATGGGAGTTTTCAATGTTTTGTTCATTTAAAAAAAAATTGCAAGGGGAGGGTTGGGATGTTGAGAATTCACAAACATCATTTGGTTTTCAAATATTTTGCAATAGTTTGACAACCTACACATCATGCATTGAATTCCTTTCAATATAAAAGTATTCTAAAATCTTAAACGGACAATTTTACTCGAACTCATTACTTGCCAGGAAATGCAAAGGGGTTGGCCATTGAGAATATTTGATTTGTTTGTCTTGTTTGAATTTGAAATATTTAGTATAATTGGTTAGGTTAATATATCAAAATTCACTTTTCAATTATAGAAACACTAAATAAAAATTGTCCTCTATTAGAGTATTTCTTGGTGATTTATGAGTGTTTTCAATGTTTTGTTCATTTAAAAAAAAAATGCAAGAGGGAGGGTTGGGATGTTGACAATTTATACATCATTTGTTATTCAAATATTTTGCAATAGTTGGACAACCTACACATCATGCATTGAATTCCCATGAATATAAAAGTATTTTGAAATCTTAGACGGGCAGTTTTACTCCAACTCACTATTCGGCAGAAAATGCAAAGGGGTTAGCCTTCGAGAAAATGTGATTCGTTCGTCTTGTTTGAATTTGAAGTATGTCGTATAGTTGGTTAGGTTAATAGATCAAAATTGGCGTCTCAATTATAGAAACACAAAATACAAATTGTCATCTCTCAGTATTAGAGTCTTTCATGGTCATTTATGTGTGCTTTCAGTATTTTGTTCATTTAAAAAATAAATGCAAGGAGGAGGGCTAGGATGTTGAGAACTTATAAACATCATTTGTTTTTCAAATATTTTGCAAAGGTAGAGATCATACATTGAATTCCCATGAATATAAAAGTATTCTGAAATCTTAAAGGTGAAATTTTACTCCAACTCATTATTCGCCAGAAATGCAAAGGGGGTTAGCCTTTAAGAATATCTCATTTGTTCTTCTTGTTTGAATTTGAAATTTTAGTATGGTCCGGTCAATATATCAAAATTTGGGTCTTAATTATAGAAACACTAAATAAAAATAGTTGTCTCTTAGTATTAGAGTATTTCATGGTTATTTATGAACGTGTACATGAAAATGAGGTATAGGACCCCCTTATATACTATTAAGAGTCCTACTTCAGCTAGAAGTGCAATTCAAGTAGAACTATGGCTCAAAATAGCTCGAATTAGAGCTATTTTAGAATAGCTCAAATTGACTCCTCAAATAGGTCGAATTTGGCAAAATAGGTCGAAATGGGCCAAATAGGTCGAATTTCGACATATTTTTCAGCTTTGCGCAGTCTCACCGTTTTTGTTATATCTCCTTCTGTAGACCTCGGAATGTAGATCCGCTTTTTGATTTGGAAACTAGACTTCAGAGGCTTTCTAAGAATATCAGATTCATTGAATTCGGAGTTGAATTCATAGGTCGAAATAACAACTCAAATTTGTAGCTCGGGATTCACCCTTCAGAACCTCTCCTCCTATTGGAATGAAGAATGTGACTCCTTTATATATTACTTAGACTCCTTCCTTGGATTGTAATTTTGCATTAAAAAATAATGTTGCTGGCGTGGCATAATATATTCCAAAATACACCCGTAATATTGTATCGAATATTATGACGCGGCAGTACCGAAATATGGTACATCAATAATTATTGAACGAGGATAAGTCTGCAAAGTAATAATTTAATATTTTGGCTTTCCAATAATAGAAAGTAAATCATATATGAAACTTGATCATTATTTTTTAGCTAGTTTAAATTAATAATATTTTTTTAAACATTATCTACTAATACTGATCAGGGGTGGATTTTTTATTCTTGCTATTGTTTAGAGTACAATGGGTTATTTTAGAACCTGACTAATATTATTTAATAGTTTTTTAATTATGTCAATTCATACAGTCTCTATCTAGAACAATTTCTTACTGATCTCCAACAAATTATTTACATACTTTATATGTTACAAGCTACGTTGTTCATTTTTTTATGTTGCTTGTTTTTTGAGTAGAATACTTGTTATTTTATAAACACAGTTTCACAAGTTAATTAATTTGCGTGGTGCAAAATAATTAAGTAAAATTTATTATGGACCACGGCAATAAATTTCCATGAATTTTTTTCCCAGGAAAAAGATAGTTCTCCAATAAAGGTTTTTTTTTTTCCCAGGAAGAAGGTATTTTAATCTACTGTTTTGTTTATATCTTAATATATCAGCTTATATATTTTTACCTTTTTTTTTTTTTTTTTATCTTACAGATGAAGGGGAGAACCCCGATAGAACAAAGAAAAATTACATAGGGATATTTCCATGACTTATATAGTTTTACTAATCTTATACTTCTGCCTCTTTAATACATTAGTGTAGGCATAAAGCAACAGGTAAAGAATGAGAAAATGACTCGCATTGAAATAGACTATTGAAAAGTCTAATCCCTTCTTTATGCTGTCTTTTTTCACCTTGTTCTTTGCTCTCTATCATGAAAGTGGCTAACCGCTAAAGATCTCTTCCACGGTTCCACCCTACCCAACACAAACAAAAGCAATAAAATCTTTGACAACACTTTCATGTGAGGGGATCATAGCCAAAAACAGATAAATAGATGTAAGATTTCAAAGTTGACTTATTCCAAGAAATTAACAAAAGAGAAGTATCTCTTCAAACTTGTATACCTTACAAGTACCACAAGCGTATAGCGGCTCGTTCCCTACAAGTGAAACTCTCGAGACAACTTTTATTCCAGCTACCCAAACATGAACTGCATCACATAATTTATAGTGATGCTGCGTCCTAAGCCTCCATACTTGCTTCGTGCTCTCGTGGAACTAAAAAGATTCTTTAGCCAGGATGTTCTTCCACCTATAAAAGACGCAGCTCATTATGTATACTTCAGAAATCCATAGAATCAACTATTGATCATACAAAGATAGCATTTCTTAAAACGTACAGAAATTCAAGAATATTAAAGACTCTTCATTAACCATAGTCACCAGTTATTTTGGCTTGAGAGAATTGGAGGACTGGACGGATGAGAGCTTTTAAATATTTGGCTACTTCTCTCCCTTCTCAGGGGCGGAGCCAGGATTATAGCGTAGGGGGGGCGGAATTGTGTGCGATGTTTTTTTTAGGTATGAAGAGTTTTGTTAATATATACCTTTATTTTATCTTAAAAAATAAAATATCAGGAAAACTTAAGTCCATTAAGCAACCGATACATAATAGGAATTGTAAAACTAATCAACTCTACAGCAAAACAAGTATACCTAATATCTATAAAAGAGTCAAAATAATGTTAATATGTAATGAAAAATAGAGACACTATATATGCTCCTACAAATTTTATATCATTTATGTTTACTTAAACATCCATAATTGGTGTTGCATGTTTTAAGAGAATATTAGATTCTGATTTCCCGAAATGGATCAGGGGAATTATCGTCCTCAGTATCTTTGCTGTTTTCCTGAGTAGTCAAGACAGGTGGTGAGTCATGATTAAGGATAGAAGAAAATGCAAAAAATGTTCTTTCTTCAGATTCATCAATGCAACAATCTAACTCGTTATCACTGCATATGGATGTAATCGATTTAATCTCAGAAGCAGTTTCAGAGTTGTCCTGGTCAGTCGCGACAGGTGATGAGTCAGGTCTGATGACAGAGGAGAGTGCAATATTGGCTTTTTCTCCTGTTTCATCTTCACTTTCAGATGACTCTTCATCACTCCAGGTGCACACCATGGCTTTATCTTTATTCTTCGGGAGAAGATTTGCACAATCAGTTTGTATGTGACCATAGCCTTGGCATTCCCTGCATTGAACACCTTTTCCTCTTCTTTTGTAGCTAAGATCATTAGCAGCGGAAGATTTTAATGAATTATCAGAGTTAGAAGGAAAGTGTTCCTACCTTTGTTTTTCCACTTGGAAAACTTTCGGAGTCCTTTGGAGAGAAACGCGACAGATTTCTCGAACTCGTCCTTGTCGTCACTTTGAGGTTTGTCTTTGATTTCAGCTTTAAGTGCAACACCTTTCGAAGTGACTCCATTCAAATTCTTTTTCAACTCGAAAGTTGAGAGGGCACCCATGAGCTCTTCAAGTGACAAGTTTTCCACGTCTCTTGCTTCTTCAATCGCCTCAATTTTCATATCGAATCTTGAGGGTAAAGTTCGAAGAGTTTTCTGAACAAGTTTGGACTCACTGTACTCATCACCGAGGAGGAAGGCTTCATTAGCAATGTCTCTAAGTTTAGCATTGTATTGAGCTATTGTTTCATGATCCTCCATTTTAAGTTCCTCAAACCGTGTACCAAGGATTTGTCTTTTGGATCTTTTCACGGATGGGGTACCTTCATGGGCAACGCGGAGGGCGTTCCATGCATCTTTGGCCGATTCACACTTGGAGATCAGTTTGAACTGATTTAGGTCGACTCCATTTAAAATTGCATTGATTGCAATGGAGTTGTGGCTCGCGTCGAGATCTTCTGCGTCCGACCAGTCGAGCTCTAGCTTCGGCTTTCCATCTTTGTCTAGTGGTGGAGACCATCCTTTGAGAATGCTTTTCCACGCTTTCTGATTTTCCTTTTTGATGAAAGCTGTCATGCGGACCTTCCAGTATGAATAGTTAAATTCATTTAAGAGCGGCGGCTTTGATGATGATGATCCCTCAACGTTTTGTGCCATCAAATCTGCAAGATCTAAATAAAACCAGAATCTCACCAATGTAAGTAGGTGATAGGCTCTTGATGCCAATTGATAGATCTTAGAGTCTAATACTTTACGTTTTAGCAGTAGTTGCGGTACCTAGTCTCGACAGATAAGTAAGACAGGTAAGTAAGACAGTAAAGTAAGACAGCATATTTTAACGTGGTTCGGACTATGTCCTACATCCACGAGGCTTTCGCCTGAATCAAACTTCTTTCAACGGACAAAAGTTATTACACCAACTGGTTTTACTCTAACACCGAATCCCTCTAATGTTGATACCACCGGAACCTTTTTCGCGTCTACTCCGTTTGACCCGTAAGACCAAGACTCCCGTAATGATCTTCTTATGAGAATGCTTCCAAGCGAACTGCACGTACGTATAGATCCCTCTAACTGGCGCAATCCTTTCCCGTTGAACTCCCTTCAACTCTTGTCGGCTTCTCACGTTCTTGATGTAACTCAAGAGGGCAAAAACTAAGAAATCAAAATAAAAGAGAACACCTAAAGATGTATATTTTGTTACACGAGTGTTCTACATTGATTCCTAGGATTTCTACTATTTATAGGATAGCTCTCCTGAAAGATATCCTTGAATCTCGGCTAGTCTCCATATCCAGTCGAGACAGGATCTTTCCAAATATATCCGAATCTTTCCATGATAAGGCGATTCTTCCTTTTGATGAGTCTTTGTTTCCGTTTGATAAGATCTTCATGGTCTTCGTATATTCTACACATCAAAGACAAAGAAGAACTCCACAAGGAATAGATTACTAAAGGATATAGGAAAGAGTTTGATAAAGATTAACTTTCCATAAGATAAGATACTATAAGATCAAGTTAAATCTTTCCAAACCTACCTAAATATTCACGCGTCTAATAACAAGATAAATACCATATAAACCGAGTGAATAAATAAGTAAATAAATCAAAGTAAATAAAACCGAATTTTCCTTTAAAATAATTTCGCAAACAAGGAAATAAAATCTAGTTGGACCTGGCAGTCCTGACTGTTCAACCGAGTTTGAAACCTGTCGGACTTTGCGGTCCTAACAGTTTTTATTGATACATGTAAAGGGCTTTTATATTACAGGAACAAATGGAAGCCAATTTAACAAAAAAATAAAAGGAAGCCTGAAAAATCAGAATTCTGAAGTTGAGCTATCTATTAAGAGAAATGTTCAAAAGTTAGAAATCATGTTTGTAAGTGTAACTTTCGTCTTCACTAGCTCTGCCTCCCTCAAGGTGGTGGTTATGGATTTTAGCTATATTATCATCTAAAATTATTTGTCACTGTTATGATGCCACACTTTCTAGCAGATTGCCCACCTATTACTTACAATGGATACTTGCATCTAAACTCCTTAAGTTTGGTTTAGTAACAAAAACCTTCCCTACTGTTTGAATAGTCTTAGAAACAACCCTTGAAACTTAAAAGACTATTATTTATAAGCTCTCCATAAAGTTCAAAGTTATAGAGACTCCCCTTAAATTTGAAAAACATCACAGTTAGTTGTCAAAAATAAAAGCGTTAACATTTTTAATCGAAATATTTATAAATTTTGGTCCATTCAAACATGTGATTTTCATAATTAAAATGGAGGGAAGAATGAATCGATGGCAGACGAACTTTAAATTCAGGAAGCAGTCACCACGCCAATCACATTTGCTACTTAGTTACACCACTGGAGAAATAGTACAACTCTCATTTCTTCAGCCACATTAGAAGCAACTGAAACAAGTTCACAATTTCGTACGGAAAAAAAACCATGATTTTACACATTTTGATTGCTTCAGGAATCAGCTGGTAAAAAGCAGATATCTCTATAAAATCTCGAACTGACAACCTACTAAAAGACAGAATAATCAATAAATCACAGGAGAAGAAGTGAAGAACGTTATTTCTTTCCCAACTTGCAAAGTTACACCAGTTCAAACCAGCAAATTGGCGCATCTGTTCCTAGACTTTTAGGTGTCGTAATTTATATACACAAGTTATCGGTCAGTCAACATTCAAAATGCCATCAGATGGCAAAGGACTCTAGGCTCTATGAAATGCACAAATCGTCAAGCATGCCTAGCACTGCCGTGCAGCTCTGCCGGTCTCACATTATGTTCATCCTGACATAAGAGCAAAATGGAGGTTATAAGTCATGGAAAGTAAACTAACTATTTATCAATTCATACACGACATTATTACAACTGACCTGCATGCCATAGCTAAAAGTTGGGTGTCTTAAATCCAAATGGACCTACACAAGATAGAAACAAAAAGAATGATCACCTAGATTGTAATCAAGCTTGAGTAACATTTTAATATAATATGGTCCAGAGATCAAACAACTTCATACCAGTCGACGTACATGCTGTTGTGACCCATAGTATCCATTTAGGGTAATTCCTTCTGAGCTTATATTCTCCTATGACGGAAAATTCATTATAAGTTTTCATCTTTATGAAACATAAAAGATAGGAAATGCCTATCCTCTTTTTTTTTTTTTTTTTTTTCCCTCTTGCATAGTAGAGATAAATGGTATCATTACTTTAATTTACATTGTCCAAAATTGATACAATAATCTTATATAAAGATTATGACAAGTTTACTGTATCTCACCACTTGTAAACTGTCTTGAGCCTCAACGATAACAGCTTCAGGATCTGGTTGTGACTGAAATAGAAACATGCTTCAAATGCTTGTTCAAGAAAGGACAAAAACAGAGAAAGATACTTAAATGACTCAGTACCTTCCTTTTCTTCTTTGCATTCTTCTTAATTGTTTTAGTAGTTTGGGCCAGCTGATTACGCCATCAGCACAACGAAGAGCAACAGAATTACCACTACATTCTACAGAAGTTCTGTTATTGACATTCACACAGTTCTTTAGTGCTTCGTTAAAGCATGAAAAGCAATCTTGTAACTATCCTCACCCAACAAACCTTCTTCGCCTAATTCAATAGCACACTTGCACAGATCATTGTATCTTTGTACCCTTGTTTGGATTCTCTCAGTTCCCTCTTCGGCCACTTGTCTGTTTCCCGCATCTTTGTCCACCTCTTCAGAAAGACCACACATTTGGAGGAAAATCATTGAATGTCTGCACAGGAAACCTTTGAACTCAAACGTTAAACATGAGCAAGAAACATCTGATTTTGCCTCATTCCATGTAACTAAAAAATTCTCATTTTTTCCGCTGTCATCAACACTAAAAATAGAATTTCCTCCATTATCTTCTTCCCTTTCCTTTCAAGGATGACAGCCTACCACACCCAAAACCTCAACTCACATGTGTATATATTGTTGACATTTGTTTTTCCCAAGGAGAAGGTGACCTAAGTGCTGGCTGTTTGTGCCACGTATCAAAGTCTTCCATGTCTTCCTCTTCATACCTATTCTGAAGTATTGCTCCGTACTGTTTCACAAACTCTTTCAGATTGATCCTTTTGTGAATGTATTTGTCAAAGAAAGAGTTCCCACTTTCCGATCGCTGAGACGTGAACATCCCAGCCAAAAATGTTTCCCTCATGAAGGTAGGAACCCATGTTTTACGGTCGACATAGATAGAATGAATCCATTCGTTCTCTTGTAGTTCAAATCTGCTCACCATCTTCCACCACCGCATATCAAACTCTTCATCCGTCGATGACTCATATAAACACTTGTTGAATTTTTTCATAAAATTGTCATGTTGTTTAAGAACATGAACAAGAGATTCAGGTAACCTTTGCAATACATGCCAAAGAGCATAGGAACAGCGTGAATATGGGAAAACTTCTTCAATAGCTGATTTCAATTGTTTATCTTGGTCAGAAATTATAACTTTAGGTGCTACCCAACCCATTGCTCTTAGCCATGTCTTCATCAACCAAACAAACGTGGGTTTCATTTCATCAGCTAATAGAGCAGATCCAAGCAACATAGGCTGAAAATGATGGTTCACCCCAAGGAACAGAGCGATAGGCATCTTCATTGCTTTTAATGTACGTAGTTTCAAGGAAAACAACATCGCTGAAGCTGGTATAACCTTTCCTGTTTTTGGCATCAACCCAGACTAAGTTCCTTAAATGCTGATCTTCAGTCAAGTCTATTGCATAAAAGAAACGAGGATTATCTTTTTGGATTTGGGCAAATACTCAAATATGACTTGACCATCCCCCTCTTGTAATGCCAAATACCGACCTCTATCAAAATGGTGGTCAAACACATTCTTGGTTGGGTAATATCCCTGACTTCCATCAGATTTTCTAGACATCTCGACATACATCTTCCTCGTGCAATCACTAACCGCCTGCAGAATGTCTATACTACTCTTTTCAGCTAATTTTACATTCCTATAGATACGAAAATGATAGGCTAATGCAGGCAAAAGCTCATGATTTTGGCCCTTTATAAACTCGTGAATAAACCGTTTCCCATCTCGCTTTCTCTTTACATGCATACTGGCTTTACAATCCGTCTTCTTCACGCTCGGCCTTCGACTGCTTCCACTCTCTGATTCTGGTGTACCCCGTATCTCGAACTAGCAAATTTAGCGTCTACGAATTCTTAGGTTTTCTTAGAACGACGGCTGTTTTTAATAGACGTGGTCTATCCCATCGACTTTGCATATTCCTGATTAAACGAATAGGCTGCCACGTGAGACTCAAATTCGATTCCATCTTGAGGTTCAAGGTTTTCACTTACGGTCCCCACATCCCTACTCGAGCAATTACTTACCTGGGTGCTCCGATTCTCCGCAGAACCTAAGACAATAACCATATTTAAACCAATCAATTCATCACCACTACCTCCCACATTCTCTTCCCGATCAACCTTTGTATCTAAAGCATTTCGATTCACATAATTCCAAGCTCTATTGCATTGTCAGTAACAAGACTGAAACTTTAACATATTCAATCCTGCAGCTGGGATATAGAAGTTGAAATCAGCTATAAAATCTAAAGCATGAAGAAAATTAACTAAGCTAAGTCTTGAAAATCAAAACACCCCCCAACTCAATAGCACAAAAAATGCAACAAAAATGCCACAAAAATTAAACCATGATTACCAACTGAACCAATTACTAAAACCCCGTACATACTTAAAGGAGACCAAATTAATAACCTCGCATAAACAAAATTGAGGAGATCGAAAGTTGAGCTACATGAATCAAAAATTAACAAAAAGGAAAATTTCAAACATGAATATGAGAGAATAAAAGCGTACCTAGTTTTTGAATTCGAGCATTTGTTGGCAGCGACAAAGAACTGTATATATGACTGTAATTCCGAATTGAAAATTAATTGACATGATGAAGACTGAACACGTATTTTTGCCTTTGTGGTGTTTTAATTTATTTAATTTAAATGCAGGATTTTAAATATTTTGGGAGTTTTCAATTTTTTTTTTCTTTTAAAACGTTGTTTCTTGTTTATTGTAAAACACAAAATACAATCTATCCTTGCTTACTTAAAGATCAAATTGTTTTGCACTGAACACAACTTATAATATTTTATAGTTGAATCACACAGAATAATAAGCAAATGGCATCTCATTGCCGAACACGTATTGTGCTTTGCCTCTAATTTTTAAAAGAATTACAACATACATCTCATTCTATCAAAATATGCAAACTTTCAAAAACATGAATACTTCATACTTTTTGTAAAAAAAATTGGACTTTTGGCCTATGTTGTTAATGTTTAAAGGCTTGGACTAATCGCGCACGACCAACTTTGGGAGGTTAAAGGACAAATAGCGCACGACCAACATTTTGGGAGTTAGACGCTTTTTACCATAAGTTTACGCTTTTTACCATAAGTTTTATTTTATGCTTTTACATACTTCTAAATAATTGCAAAACTTAACCTTGTCGAAAATCTTCCAAACGAACCAAAAGTTTTCACATTTCTTGTAACACGCGTCTCAAAAGATCTATGTTTATGACTGATATACCATATTTCAGTATTACACGTGGCTTTATCCAATTAAGACACGTCATGAGTATGGAGTGCAACTGAACGATGAGTTGTCAACTTATTTGACACTTACGTGTCATAAATGACGTTGATGCCTATAAATCACATGTTTGACGTCGACACCGTCATATTTGACGCTGGCAGTCCGTCATCATAAAATCTCAAAATTTTGGTCAAAATTTGATTATTATATTTAGGAGATAATCAAGGAACCAATGACCTATAAATACCCTTTCATAAATCATTACAAGGGACATCGTTTTTACTCTTCAATATTGCTAAGCCATCTTGTTTGATGTTGATCAATATCGTACGACACTAATCTCGACCGTCTAATACGATAGTTAACTCCATCATTATTGACAGGTTCAACTGCTACTTAAAATCACTACTGACTTAGGCATCAGAGGGTCTACGCCGGGATAACCCCCGGCTTAGCTCACGTGCAGTGTTTGAGTGCAGGTTACCCTAATTCGACGGTGATTCAAAAGTTGGATCAGTCTGAAGTGGAGTATCCAATAAGCGTACAAAATCATCATTGGCGCCGTCTGTGGGAAACCACATAAAAAATACTCAAGAAGATACACTATGACCAAGTCAAAAAGACCAGCAGCACAATCCCAAAAGAATGAACCTCCATGTGAATCTCTACCTGAGGCGGGGACGTCGTTACCACTACCCCAACCTCCGGTTATAGTGCAAGCACAACCAGGGGGTACTGTAGCTCCACTTCCACCGAGCACTTAACATAGATTATCGCTGTCGTGCAAGGTATTTGAAGCAAACAGAACTCTTTTGCCCATACCTATTATAAGGCAAACTAATCAAACGACAATGGGTAGGGATCTTCCCCAAGGTTCCCCTGTTGGCGAAGAACTGTCCAGTGAACTCCCTAACGTACCTGACCAGATTCACATTGGAGCAAGAGCTGATAAAAGAGGAACAACAGTCAAAGGCAGAAAGTCAAGAGTTGTCCCACAAAATAGTGCACCTTCACCGCCAACTAGAACAAGCAAAAAGAAGAGTTGCAGAAACAATAGAGGAATACATACCGTCACCCTTTTGTGACGCTATAGAGGGTGAGGTATTGGCTAATGGGGGGAAAATCCCTTATATGCCAATGCATGATGGAACGACTTATCATGTCGCCCACTTGTATGCCTTAGACATGACACTAGTTATGCACAACTACAACAAGAATCAACAAGACAGATTGTTTGCCATAACTCTCGAAGGAGTGGCCCAAGAATGGTTTCGGAGAATTTCACATAAAAACATTGAATGGTATGACCAACTTAGAAACAAATTCAAGAATAAATATTCCAATCAGAAGAAAGTTAAGCTGAAACAGAGTTACATGTTTTCAATACGTCAAGAAAATCAAGAGGACATGCGTACCTTCATGGCCATGTTCAATTCTGAGCTGTTGAAGGTAGATGAGCTACCTGCTGAATTTGTGCGAACTGTTTTGTTCGCGTGCTTAAGAACAAGAGTTTTTCTGATGCTTTAATTAAGGAGGAGCCTGATTCGATAGACCATATCAACGAGTTATAACAAAGGGAAATGACCTTAGAGGAGATGAATAATATGATCGAGGAAGGGCCAAATGAATCAAATTCTATAGGTCCAACTGGACACAAAGGCAGAGGTCGATCACCTCTTAGACGTTTCACAAGCTTTACTCCTCTAAACACGAACATGGATATAATTTATGCAGCGATTCAGCATAAGGATTGGTCAAAATACCAAAAGAGTATCAAAGAAACTGATTAAACTCGTAGTTCACTGTGATACTGGAAGTACCATCAACAAAAGTGGCATAATACTAAAGATTGTTTTGATTTACGAAATAAGATAGAAAGACTAATTCAAGATTGGAGTTTAGCAAAATACCTAAAGAACTTACGTGAAGAAGACAGAGACAGTTGTGGACGCAGGTCCAGATCACGTTCGCCTAGTGATAAAAGACGAACAAGCTCGGACTCATGGGATAATGAATGACATAATAAAAAGTTGTTACTTGAAGAGAAAAGATCTAAGATGTTCTAGGAATGCTTAAACTTGTGGCATGGCATTTCTACAAATGATAGTTTAGAACAAGATCAGCAGCTGTTTATTTTTATTACCTAAGAGGGTCTCGATTTAAAGATCCGCTTTTACAGTTTTCAACTGTAATTAACATTGTGAGCTGCGATGCAAAGGGCTTGATTTTCTATGATGAGAATCGTCACAGGAATACATAGGCAACTCAGGGACTTCTCGTCTCTGGATTCAGTCCCAAGTTAATAAAAATTCCTGCAGATGGAACATTTTGTTCATCTATCCTTTTGTTATATGATGAAAATTATCTAAACAATAGCAAAGCACAAATGATAATAAACTCCTTATGATTTCGCCAACTGTAGGGACAATAGGGCAGAGTAGACATGCTAGCAACAAAGATGATGAGACACTTGTAAGGAGACTCGTGCATTCTCTGATTTTTGTTGTAAAAGAAAAATAGGGAAGCAATTTTCTAAGCTGAGAGAAGTTGAGTCTAAGTGGCTGTTTGTTCACCTACTGGGATAAGAGAGAAAATCACCTCATTACTACCCCAACCGTGGAATTAAGAGGGGTTGACATCAACTCATCATCAAAATTCCCCACAATATCGACAAAATCGTATTCATGGGGATCTTCATCATCATAATCCCCACGAGTATCAACACACGCGTTCTCAGAAGATTGAGACTTATTGTTAGAAGTTGCCTAGATGATGAGGTAGCTTCGTCGGAATCATTTTCAGTCGAAGAACCACTACGAGACATGGATGATCAAGAACTACCCAAAGTTTCAAGATTATTTGACATCTAAAGCAAGCAACAAGGTGGCGCAAATAAAGTGGCAATGATGTAAGCTTACCGAAAAAAGAAACAATATTTATTTCTACTCTACGAGCGATAACATATTTTATTGCGTACCCTGGGAGCTTGCCTATGTGGAACATCAACCACAAATGGAAATCTTTGTGAACCTGTCGTATTAACACCTGAAAGAAGTTAAACAAGGTGAATATTAGTACGTACGTGAAGAATCATGTAAATTCAACAAGTACAAAAGCTCAAGTATTGAGGAAGTTAAAGCGACATGTAAAAAGCATTGAAGTGAACAAAGCCAAAGTTTACGCTACTTTTTTAATTTACTGACACTTTTGTAAACTTACTTAGTAACTTTACCATATACCACGAGACAGCCACGGGTGTCTAGTGCCCAACGCAAAAAATGGTTTGTGATTCCGACAACTACAAAAAAGGTTATACCCATAATGATAAAGCGATACAAAGTTGAAATTTGCACGACTTTCGAAATTTTTTGGGGTGTTCTCGAAAATTTTAAAATTTTTCGGGTGTAACTGATACAAAAATTTTGGGAACTCAATGAGATTTCTAGAGTTCTTGTGCATATTTGTGAACAGAGCTTAAATGCCGATTTTGGACTTTGCATGATGAAATTAGCAATTTGCGAAGTATAAGTAAGTGCTAAGCGATTCAGTAGCACAATAGCTGTTCTAACTCAGTTTGCAATAGGCTCACTTCTCCTCCCTAAGGTCACGAGTTTGACCCCCAACTTAGTAGTTTTTGCTACTCTTATTTCCACAACATAAACTCACAACCAAATTAAAACTGCTAATCTAAATCAACAGTGGCATTGGCTTGCCCCAATTTATTTGTTTTCTTCGTAAAAACACACTGGACAGTTGGGTCAGTTTGACGAGAAAATTTACGTAAGCATGTCGAGAAAGCTAGCGTACCGAGAAAGCTTTAGAAAGATGATTTTTTTTTAAATTAATAATTTTTTTTATGGCTTCTTCGCAATCTATTTTTCATGCTTGGAGTTTTATCTATTGCAGATATTTTCGTGTCTGATCTTATTTTCTGAACTAAGTGAAAAGATTCACGTCATTTTTATGTGATCACGTATTAACATCTCAAACTTTGATAAATAAAATTTATTTCTACATTCATAAATTCCTTTTGAAAATATTGTGGATGGTATTCCAAAATTATTTCATCAAGTTTAGAAATGGAAAAGGAAAAATCTTTGCTTATATGATTATTCTTCGTATTTTATTTTCAAAAGGATCTTCAAATGAAAATTTATAAGCTTAATCGCATATTTTTATCTGGGTTTGTAGTTTTGAATATTTATATCGTTCATTCAAATATTGAATTTAAAAATTCTTGTAACCATTCAATGGTGCAAATGCCTTAGTATAAAGTTTTAAACCGTTTCACGATTATTTCAAAGTTTTGCACACAAATAGTCTCCCTTACCTATTATGTCATATTATTATTTGAAACAAGAAATTGCATTTTCATAAGATAAATGCTTTCATACAGAGATAAAATCATTTTTCATACCACAACTCGACACGATCTTCATTTCCATACCTTAATTTGGCACTCATCAATTTGCATACCATAAGTTGAACATTTTCTTCACATTTGGTACTTTGATGCTGAAAACATACGTGCAATCGATATGGAATATGTTGAGGTGTAAGATTGGAATTGGTCTTAATTACTAAAATCTCCAAATTTGATTTCATTGGATGGCACATTGTAGTTTTTCGGGGCCGAAGTACCCATTGTGAAGAAATTGTCCAACTTATGGTAAGCAAATTGATGAGTGACAAGTTAAGGTATCAAAATGAAAATTGTGTCAAGTTATGGTATGAAAAATGATTTTTTCCCCTTTCATACATGAAAAAATAATTTTCTCATTAAAATTACATATTTTTGGTACACCATACCGCGCAAATCTTTAAAAAAAAAAAAAAAATATTTGAAATTTAAATTTTTTTTCCCGACTTCCAACAGCTATAAACGACTATATTGGCCAAACACTCTTCTATAAATTGAAAATTTTACTCCACAAAAAATCACATTCATCATTTTCTTATCTCTCTCTACCAAAAATATGAGATCTTCTCTTGTTTGCCTATTAATTGTTGTAATTTTAGCTATTGACAATTTTATTTTTTTGGTAAATGATGAAGAAACGCCAAACGAAGTTGCTATTGTATTTACGAGATTAGTAACACCCATTTTGCTTTTCGTTCTCGCATTGAATTCGGCTTTGCTTTAGATAAAGTTGTAATATTGCACTTTGAATAATAATTGTATTTAAATTATGTTTGTATTTTGTGTTACTTTTGTGTTTAAAGATTGAAAAGTTCGACTCCAACAAGCTCAACATCCATTGAAGCTTTTATACTTTGCACTCATAATGTCAATCACGTTTTGTCTTGCATATGTTTTCTTCTAAACTGTAAAAGTATTAATTTTCTTCTTCGAATGAAAGAGTTTACGATCTACTTAAGTATTGATCTTGACGGATGAAATTTAATTGAGGGAGTAGTTGGAAATATTTCTCTTTGGACACGTGAGTTTTGACTAGGCTCAAAAGATTGATTTTAGGTGTTGATTACAAAAAGATAGTCATATTGTATCATTGATAGGCTATTCAACCTAAAGGTTATCAAGTTTAAGAATTCGATATTAGGCTTGAATTCGAGAAGAGACATTTCAAATATATTTGGGTTTTATAAACAAATATGATGATTGGAATTTTGGGAAAAGAAATTTGATAAAAGACTTTGGGCTTTATGACAATGCTTTGAAATTTGGGTTAATCGATTCCTTAGTATGTTGATGTATTTGGGATTTAGTACTTAAGCAAATCGTGGATATTTATATTAGTGGAATGAAGGTTAAAAGAAAAAGGATAACGACAATTGAAGAATATTTTACAAGTCTTGAGAAAATAGTTCTACAGTACTGTAGAAGAAATTGTGATTTACTTGGGGTTCTTAGGTTTGAATCATTTGAGATGAAAATTGATTATTTTGGGATGAGATGAAAATTGATTATTTTGGGATCAAATTAGTAGTAAGTTTGAAAAATATGGAGTTGATATTTTTGTTTCGGCTAGATACTAAGATATCATTGATCAATGATTTCGAGAGTTGCAAATCAAAAGGTTTCAATTATGAATATGCTTTAGGTGGTGGATCACAAGTTTGAGGATATTACTTTGGAGTCGGGATACGTAAGGTGGAAATATTTCCCATTTCCTTCGAAACAATTCAGGTATGAATCTGGGGACCAGATTCTTTTAAGAAGGGAGGATTGTAACGCCCCTGAAATTTGGAAGAAAATAAAAGTATTTTTGAATTTTTACTTTAGTCCTTGAACTTTTTGAAAATATGATTTTTACCCCTAAAGTTTGAAAAAAGTTACAACTTAGTCCAAAATTATTTTAAATCAGCCCCAAAAATTTGTGTAGACACTACATTTGATCCAAAATGATTATATTATGTTCTAAGTAGCATAATTACCCTATGTTTGATTCTTAAATGAACTTATCGCTTTTATTTTACGATATGGTTATTAATTGGTTCTTTACCCGTTATAAATTAAATGAAGGTTAAATCTTAAAGTTTTCTTAGTTGTAGAAACATTGATTTCAAATCTCTTTTGCATTGAAAAGTTTTGAATTTATCAACCATGTGGTAAAAGTTGGATTTAAAATTTTATTTTTAATATTTCATTTACAGCTATATAACATGTTATGCAATAATCAGGATATTAAGAAACATACACACGAAAAGCGATAAAAGACAAGACATATTTGTTCACCCAGTTCGTCAAAAGACTACCTCTGGGGGCGCTGCCAAGCCAGGATTTTCTTATGAGTGTTATGACAAACGCAAGAATACAATTACATATTGCTGGCTATTTATAATAGGAACTCTTTCCTAATTATAGTTTTACATGAACTCTGCAACTTCTAGGTAATTTAGGTTTCTACTTCCCAAACCAACTGGGTATCCGTTTCCTAGACTAACTGGGTCTCTGTTTCCCAGATTAACTAGATCTCTGTTTCCCGAATTGACTGGGTCTCCTACAATTCCTAGGCAATTCAGACTCCACAACCCTAACAATCTCCCACTTGGAGACTGAATCCATATGTAATCAAATCTTCAACTTTTCAACAGCAAAATCCATAAACACTGACAACGCCAATCCCCGAACTCTTCAAGTCTCGAGGCCACTTGAAACTCTGCATAGTTTCAAGCCATCTAAGGTCACAACCCTAGACAATATCAGCAAGCTCCCACTTGCTCATTGTCACATACAGAGTTCTCTTCTCAAACCCCGAGCCAACGCCATGACTCCTTGGATTAACTCCGATGTGTCTCTTCCATTTTTCCGATGTGGGACTGTTGTCCGCCTCAATAATCCTCCCCTCGAACAAAGGACCACTGAACTTCCCCTGCACTCGTGCGACTGGAATTCACCGCCTCTTTCCGTTCGTTCCTGGGATATTATTTGGCACAACAATTATTCCCTTGAACAAAGGACCACCGAGCCTCCTCTTAATCTGGGAGTTCACCACCTGCGAACCTCACCTTAAGCCAGAATCTCACACCTCCTTTGTCGTTCAGTCTGGGAAACGCACATGGATTGGAGCACCTGGCTCTCGAACATACACTCATCGCCTTCTGATCCAACACGGATCATCTTCTTCCGTCATGTCCTTCCGATTGTCCTTCCACAAATCTTTACCATACAGGTAATCCTCAATTGCCCAAACCATCCAACTTTTCGATCCGTGATTTTCCTCCATCCGTCGTGATTGCTCCCACTCAAACCTGAGCTCTGATACCACTTGTTATGCAATAATCAGGATATTAAGAAACATACACACGAAAAGCGATAAAAGACAAGACATATTTGTTCACCCAGTTCGTCAAAAGACTACCTCTGGGGGCGCTGCCAAGCCAGGATTTTCTTATGAGTGTTATGACAAACGCAAGAATACAATTACATATTGCTGGCTATTTATAATAGGAACTCTTTCCTAATTATAGTTTTACATGAACTCTGCAACTTCTAGGTAATTTAGGTTTCTACTTCCCAAACCAACTGGGTATCCGTTTCCTAGACTAACTGGGTCTCTGTTTCCCAGATTAACTAGATCTCTGTTTCCCGAATTGACTGGGTCTCCTACAATTCCTAGGCAATTCAGACTCCACAACCCTAACATAACAGCCCATACAGCTGGAGATAGCTATGACATCTGATTCTAGATAAAATAAAAAATACAAATTAGTCAAAAATGGGGCATACCTATTGACTCTATGTACCCAATTATTGTCCATATAATGTTCACCATCTTCAACGATTTTTTCTGCACTTCTTCTCCCCGAATCTGTTCTCATTTCCTTCTGCAACTTTTCTCCCTCTGATGTTTAGATTATCAGAAAAAAAAATTCCGCCTTTTTAGCCTTCTCCATTGTCCTTAAAAATCCTCAAAACTCAAATCTATCAAAACTGCCAGTTTTGGTGCAGAAGCTTTAGAAATCTGAAAACCCTATCAAAACTTCGAATATTTCTCTGAAACTTTAACCACATACTGGTGATGGTGTGATATAACATTTTTGTACAGAAACTTTCTTCAACCAAAGTCGTTTGAGGGGTCTAAAGTTGAGAAATACGTACCATTGTCCAGAAAATCCGAAAACAGCCCTTAGCTTTCATGATTTATTTAAAATACCAAACCTTGTCTTTTCAATCTGATTTTCAAGTTACATACTCTCCATGATGTTTAAGACGGAACCCCGTAACCAATTTGAGATTATGATACTGTTTGAAGGTTTGATTGAAGGTGAATCTGAGATCGCTACAGTTTTCAGCCTTAGATTTGCATAAACTTTTTGTTTAACCAATTTATGTTGCAAAAGCTATCCAAATCGTGAAATTGATCATTAATTCGGACTCATTACATATTAATAATGATGTTGGATCAGTTGATCATAATTTAGAATCGTGTTTAATATTTTTCATGGATTTTATAACATTTGGATGACATGTAGTTTGTTTTACGGTTGATATTTGAAATTTCTTTAACTTTAAGTGAAGTATTGTGTTTATCTTGTGACCTAACCATATGATCTATTTTTTTAGCATAATAAGTATAATGAATATGTTAATTTTGGTTAGACCTACATGTTTACAATTCATTTTGAATGTTATTAGTGATAAATGCAATATTGTGTAATTTTATACTAATAACTATAAGAAAAATAGTTTTTACCAAAGTTATATATATGATATAATATTATTCAAGGACTTCGCTACCCCCGCGGCCCTGCTTCGCCTTCTTCAATATTTCACAACCGCGAACGCTTTCTTGAGCCATGTTTAAGGCTTCTTCAACCACCACGCCGTCAAATTCTGAAACATCTATCTTGGTTTTCGATTTACCCTTCTTACCCATGGTTACTGTTTTTTTAGTGCGAGTGTGTGTTTCTTTTTTTCACAGAGAGAGAAGGATTCAGCGGGAGAAGTTTTGAATAGTGAATTTATGTTTTGAATGGAGACAGTAGCTGGTGTATTTGAAAACAAGAGCTGCGTTTTCTTGAAGTTGGGTGTATTTTGGATCGGGTTCAGAAATAATTGTTGGGTCGGTATTTACTTATTAAATTCGGGCCCAGTAGGTAAAATTTCAAACTGGGCTGAATCTGGAGAAGGGGACCTTGATGTGGTTGTTGGGCCTCGCCTAGTATCTACAAGGCTGGGGCTAAGCCGAGATGTTTTTTGGGTTTTTAAATGCAGAAATTGGGCTGACGGAATGCCCATAGTGTTTGCATGCATATATGTTAAGATTAGTGTTTATTCTTTATGTTTTGCTTTACTTTCGTTAGGATCTAACTTAGTGTGTTCAAGATAATAATTTATTTTCCATTTAGTTTAATATTGTTAAAAGAACGAGGAAGTCATTTTTTTAAAAATTAGGCGAGAATTGAGTAAAAAAATAATTCGGTAGAAATTGGCTTAGAATAGGCCGGAGGGAAAAAATTTCTAATACGTGCTAACTTGGAAGCCTAATTATGTACATTGTATCAATTTACATGCCTATTATTGCTAAAATTCCAAACCTTTTTACTTATTAAAAATCTTGCATTGTCATGGCTACAAGCTAAGTTCTGTGAATAAAAAGATAATTCACCTTTTAAAAAGATTTACAAATTTCATAATTATTATGGTTATTAAATATTTGTTTATAATAATATTATAATAGGTTTAGGGATTAGTTACTTTCTAATTCGTAAGCACTGGGGACACACACGCCGTAACGCCATTCGTTTTTTTTTTTTTTGTTAGTTTCTTCTCCTTCGTTCTTATATCCCCGACGCACTAAGGTAATTAATTCCTTACCTTCTTTCCTTCTTAATTAATGTTCCTACCCCATGTTTTTTCCAAACTATGCAATCATCATATACCACTTCTTTCACATTAAGCTTTTGGGGAACCGTGTATGGAAACTTTTGAAAGAAAAAAACAGGAAAAAGGGGATTTATTTATTTATGTACTAAGCCATGTGTGTGTTTGTAATTGTGAGAGGAGAATTCAAGCCAAATCTTGTCAGCACCTAATTGTTTACCATGTCAGTATTATTATTATATTATAATTTTAGAAATTGTGTAAGGAAGCATAGTTGGTAAATTAAGAACCATGAGTAATATAGTCTGGGTATACCCTGTGAGTATAAAAACTGATTTTGTAATCTAGAATCTACCAAATTAGGCCATGACAAATAAACATATTTTTTATTAATACTTTTCCAAATAATCCCGTCGCTTATGTGTTATTCTACAAATATTTAGGTAAATTATAAATTCGAGTTGCATGAATAATATGTAATTTTACGTAACATGCATTAGCTAAACTAAGTCATAAAAAATTGCACATTTAAATTAGTATACTCGCTAAAGTTCAAAAATTAGATAGTTTGATTATAGTTTTGGTTACGTGTCTGAGCAAGTGAGATTGCGGGTTTGCATCATGGAGTTATTTATCTTAAACTATGAATATATTGTGGAAAGTGATAAAAGTTGAATATTTATGTTCGAATAGGTAAGTCGGTCTAGCTCTTGATGGTATATTATCGTTGTTGTCGATAATAAGGTGAGTTCTCATAAACTCTATTATTTCCAAAACTGGAAGGATGCATGTATAGATATTTATGTAATATTACTATATATGTTTGAAATGTTTTAAGGTTACATGCATTGCATGTGGTAGTGAGCAAGTTTGTTTCGTTTGAGGAATTATTCTAATTGATTCTGATCCATGCCTTCAAAAGATTTAGACACATTGAGTTGAACTCTGGCACTTTAAAAAGATCGAACATGCTGAAAGTATATCACTTGACTCATAATTGATCCCTAGATTGCTGAATGTTACCTTTTGGAGTTTTGGTTATGTTACCTTTTTGTAGTTGTGCAGTTTGCAATCATTGTTGACATTGTAGAGAGCTTTTCTAATTTTGAATTTTGTTTATATCTGGATTCTGGAGCTATGCCATAGTTGTTTATGCAGTTGTCTGGTTTTGTTTAAATTTAGTGATTGATCTTATTGTAAAAAGAAAACTTCATTGATCTTCTGTACTAACTATGTTATTTAATGTGTTTCCATCAATTAAATTGAAATGATTTGTTTGTTGATACTTGGTAGTACAATTGTCTATTTTGCTTATGGCTTCTTTTGCAATTCACCTGCTTTGCTTGCTGGGTTCAACAATTCCTTTTGTCCTTGCCTCATTGGAATGTCTAGATACCTCAGCCATGAAGTCAAGTATAGCAGCTCGTTGTAATCTATTTTTTGCACTTTTGCCCCTACAAATAAGCATAGGCCACTATTTCATTTTTATCGATACAAAATTTGAAGTTGAGTATACAGTTTTGTAGGCTAAAGGAATTAGCTAGTCTTCATTAATTTTTTTACGAGACATAATTTATCGAATCAATTTTTTGGGGCTAAAACATAATTTCTTAGGAATATAGGGGTGGGTATGCAATTATTGATAGTTAAGGGGTGAGAAATGTAATTCTGCATAGATATAGGGGTTTGGGTGCATTTATTAATGCTTAGTGGTAAAATAAAAATACTCAAAAGTTAAGGGGTGTAAATGCAATTTTTTGATAGTTAAGAGATGAAAACGTAATTATGCATAAATATAGGGGTTTGGGTGCAATTATTTAATGTTTAGTTGTAGCATAAAATTACTCACAAATTTAGGGGTGCAAATGAAATTTTTTGATAGTTAAGGGGTAAAAAATGTTATTATGCATAAATACAGGGGTTTGGGAGCAATTATTAAATATTTAGTGGTAAAATAAAAATACGCAAAAATTTAGGGGTACACCAGCTACTGTCTCCATTCAAAACATAAATTTACTATTCAAAACTTCTCCCGCTGAATCCTTCTCTCTTTGTGAAAAAAATAAAACACACACACTCGCACTAAAAAAACAGTAACCATGGGTAAGAAGGGTAAATCGAAAACCAAGATAGATGTTTCAGAATTTGACGGCGTGGTGGTTGAAGAAGCCTTAAACATGGCTCAAGAAAGCGTTCGCGGTTGTGAAATATTGAAGAAGGCGAAGCAGGGCCGCGGGGGTAGCGAAAACGGGGTGAAAAACAGAGCGATTGATACGGTAAAAGTGGAGCGAGATACGAAATTGGCATTTCAAGCACAGTTCGCTGAAGAAAAACATTGATCGCCCAAAGTTACAGGCCTGCGGAGTCGCGTCTCAAGAAATGGTTCAGTTTTTCAAGAACACGCGAAGAGATTCCTGTTTTACGATTGTATTCTCTCATTTTATAACTTTTTCTGCACAATAAATGAAGCATAGATCATATCAGAATTGTCACGAATGTAATGCTGATTTGTTTTTAATAAAATGTTAGTCTGCGCATAGTCTGTGTTTATTCTCTCGTTACGCGAAAATCTTTATATTTTATTTGGGTTCTTGATAGCACGAGTTCGTTTCTGGTTTTTTTGGTTTCTCCGGTCGGAGGAGTCGCCGGTGTTCATTTCTTGTTGTTTCGGTTTCGCCGGTTGGAGGAGTCGCAGGTGTTCTTGGTAGCTCGAATTCATTTCTTGTTTTGTTTTTGGTTTGTCGGTCGGAGGAGTCGCCGGGGTGAAGATTTGCCGTGGCCGGTTTACTTTTTTTTTGTGTTTGTAATCTTGGGCTCTATAAAATTTTGGCACGAAAAGTCTCTGGGCCTGGTTTAATTTGCCTATAAACTAAATTGGATTTGGGCTGTGATTTAGGCCCATCTAACCAATTCAATTAAGAGGTTGGATTGTAATTAAGAATATGTAACTTTTAAGGAATTTTTGAGTTATATTTCTACTTTAAAAGTAGGCAACAAAAAGAAAAATGCATTTTTTTTACAAATTAATTTTGTGGGATAATATTATTTAATGACCCCAATTATGATAATTGGCTTCCTAAAAAAATTTATTTCCCTGATTAAGCATGTGAGTGATATGTAATTGAAATGTTTTGATGAAGAAAAATTTAATTACGAAATTTTATGTGATAATCTATTACTTAGGATTTTAGTAAGTTTCTATTTAATTGATGTTTACACAAATGAACTCTTCCCTTATTAATATGATTTATATTTTTCAATGAACAGTGTGAATTATTATGATCTAACATGTATAAAAATGAATTTCTATATACTTCTTACAAAATAAACATATTTTTTACAAACTCGTGAACAATTTAGGACATTTTACTATAACAAATATATTTACAAAATCATCTCAAACTTGTACCAAATTTGGAGTTGCCCCAAAGGCTTCAATCTTTTGTCTCAGAGTTTTTAAATTTTTTTTCGCCTTTGAGACAGCCTAGTACCAATCAACCACCATAACCTGGATCAGAGACGAAATCGGGAATTCTTTTACCCCTTTGGCTACTAATAACTTAATAAATTAAATAAAAATAATTCTTAACAATTAAGATATCGAATTTGTAAAGTAAAATTAGACATATGTATTGTTCTATTTGAACTAAATGGGGCATATAATTAAACAAATGAAACTATGTATCAACTCTTCTAGTTCCTCATTCAAATCAGTTTCAACCGACGCCCAGTATTCATTGTTTAAATAAATTTCTATATGGAAAAAACTGTCCGTAGCTTTCACATAGGGGCGCCATTCAGAGTTCTCCGCAGCAGAATCGATTTTCAGGGATAAATCTTCAATTTTGGCATTTTTTAAGTTATGCCATTGAGCCATTCTCGTCTCATTAGGTTTAATATTTGGGCTCGGACGTAGAGTTGGAAATCTCTCCCAAATACCTGAACTAGTGCTAGTGGGGCTGAAACTATAACTTCATGAACACTGTCAAAGTCACCTCCATTTCCAACTTTTCTCGCAGCACTCATTGCTTCCTTTAACCAGCTCATGTTCTGGTATATTCCAGCAAGAACTGCAGGCGCAAGCGCGATTTTGATCCCTCTACTCAAATGTACAGCAATACACAGAACCCTTCTACCTATTGAGTTAATTGGAAACACAAATCTGGAAAGCCAAAAGGCCAGAAAAGCTTCATGTTCGATTTCACTTCCACGGTTCATAATTTTTTCCATCCAAACCCTTTGATCAGCTTTCCTTGCCTTAGTTCTCGTGATCTTGGAACGCGCCATCATTAACGCTTTTACACTTTCCGCCATTTCACTTGTTTCGGGATTGATCAACACAGAGTCCCCCAAAACAGAGTAGCCTCCAAGAACCATCTTGTCTTCCAATGTAACAGTCGCTTCTCCCCACGGAAACACGAATGAGTTCGAAATGGGACACCATTTTTCCACAACCCATAAATTAAAATATTGTTTCGACGGGTAATGGAGGTGGAACTCATGATTGCATTAAGGATCCAGCTTTTTCCCATGTCGAATGATGTAAAGCATGCATATGCTGAACCCACGACTCCCATTTCTCCGGTGGGTATTTTAGCTTATGAAAATTTCCCTTAAAGGGTAAATCTTTGTAGGTTTTTGCGGCATTTGTATGAGAATGAGGTGGTGGAGCTTAATAGGGGCTTTAATGGAGGGTGTGAGCAGGGGCGGAACTAGGATCTTTTTTCACTTTGGGCTACTCTTGAAGTATTTACTATAGTTGGTTAGGTTAATATATCAAAACTAACATCTCAATTATAGAAACACTATTAGTTATCTCTCATTATTAAAGTATTTCATGGTCATTCACGGGTGGTTTTCACTATTTTGTTCATTAAAAAAAATGCAAGGGGGAGGGTTGGAATGTTGACAATTTACAAACATCATTTGTTTTTAAAATATTTTGCAATAGTTTGACAACCTACACATCATGCATTGAATTCCATAATATAAAAGTATTCTGCAATCTTAAACGGGCAATTTTACTCCAACTCATTATTTGCCAGAAAATGCAAAGGTGTTAGCCTTTGAGAATATGTGATTCGTTCGTCTTGTTTGAATTTGAAGTATGTAGTACAGTTGGTTAGGTTAATAAATCAAAATTGGCTTCTCAATTATAGAAAAACCAAATAAAAATTGTTGTCTCTCAGTATTAGAGTATTTCATGGTCATTTATGAGTGTTTTCAATGTTTTGTTCATTTAAAAAAAAAAATATGCAAGGGGGAGGGTTGGGTTGTTGAGAATTTATAAACATCATTTGTTTTTACAATATTTTGCAATAGTTTGACAACCTAGAGATCATGCATTGAATTCCCATGAATATAAAAGTATTCTAAAATCTTAAAGGGGAAATTTTACTCCAACTCATTATTCGCAATAAGATACAAAGGGGTTAGCCTTTGAGAATATTCATTCGTTCTTCTTGTTTGAACGTGAAATTTGAGTATAGTTGGTTAGGTTAATATCAAAATTTGGGTCTCAATTGTAGAAACACTAAATAAACATAGTTGTCTCTTAGTATTAGAGTATTTCATGGTTATCTATGAACTTGTTCAATGTATTGTTCATTTGAAAAAAAAAAATCAAGGGGGGAGGGTTGACATGTTGAGACTTTATAAATATCATTTGTTTATCAAATATTTTTGTATTAGTTTGACAACCTACATATCATGCATAGAATTCCCATGAATATAGACGTATTTTGAAATCTTAAACAAGCAATTTTACTCAAACTCATTATTTGCCAGAAAATGCAAAGGAGTTAGCCTTTGAGAGTATTTCATCCGTTCGTCTTATTTGAATTTGAAATATTTAGTATAGTTCGTGATGTTAATAGATAAAATTGGGTTTTCAATTATAGAAACACTAAATAAAAATAGTCATCTCTTAGTGTTGGAGTATTTCTGGATCATTTATGAGTGTTTTCAATGTTTTGTTCATTGAAAAAAAATGCAAGGGAAAGGGCTGGGATGTTGACAATTTAAAAACATCATTTGTTTTTTAAATATTATGCAATAGTTTTACAACCTACACATCATGCATTGAATTCCCATTAATATAAAAGTATTATGAAATCTTAAACGGGCAATTTTAATCCAAGTCTTTATTCGGCAAAAAATGCAAAGGTGTTAGCCTTTGAGAATATGTGATTCATTCGTCTTGTTTAAATTTGAAGTATGTAGTATAGTTGGTTAGGTTAATAGATCAAAATTGACTTCTTAATGATAGAAAAACTAAATATTAATTGCCTTCTCTCAGAATTAGAGTATTTCATGGTCATTTATGAGTGTTTTCAATGTTTTGTTCATTTAAAAAAATGCAAGGGGAGGTTGGGATGTTGAGAATTTGTAAATATCATTTGTTTTTACAATATTTTGCAATAGTTTGACAACCTAGAGATCATGGATTGAATGCCCATGAATATAAAAGTATTCTAAAATCTTAAAGGAGAAATTTTACTCCAACTTATTATTCGCAAGAAAAAGCAAAGGGGTTAGCCTTTTACAATACTCATTCGTTCTTCTTGTTTGAATGTGAAATTTTAGTATAGTTGGTTAGGTTAATATATCAAAATTTGGGTCTCAATTATAGAAACACTAAATAAAAATAGTTGTCTCTTAGTATTAGAGTATTTCATGGTCATTTATGAATGTGTTCAATGTTTTTTTCATTAAAATAAAAAAAATCAAAGGGGGAGGGTTGACATGTTGACACTTTATAAACATCATTTGTTTTTCAAATATTTTTGTATTAGTTTGACAAGCTACACATCATGCATAGAATTCCCATGAATATAAAAGTATTTTGAAATTTTAAACAAACAATTTTACTCAAACTCATTATTTGCCAGAAAATGCAAATGGGGTTAGCCTTTGAGAATATTGGATTTGTTCATGTTGTTTGAATTTGAAATATTTAGTATAAGTCGTGAGGTTAATAGATCAAAATTGGGTTTTCAATTATAGAAATACTAAATAAAAATAGTCGTCTCTCAGTGTTAGAGTATTTCATGCTAATTTATGAGTGTTTTCAATGTTTTGTTCATTTAAAAAAGAATACAAGAGGGAGGGTTGGGGAGTTGACGATTTACAAACATCGTTTGTTTTTAAAATATTTTGCAATAGTTTTACAATCTACACATCATACACTGAATTCCCATGAATATAAAAGTATTCTTAAATATTAGACATGCAATTTTATTCCAACTTATTATTTGTTGTAAAATGCAGAGGGGTTAGCTTTGAGAATATTTGATTTGTTCGTCTTGTCTAAATTTGAAGTGTTTAGTATAGTTGGTTAGGTTAATAGATCAAAACTGGTTTCCCAATTATAGAAATACTAAATAAAAATAGTCGTTTCTCAGTACTAGAGTATTCATGGTCATTTATGAGTGTTTTCAATGTTTTGTTTATTTAAAAAAAATGCAAGAAGAGGGGGGGGGGGGGGTGGGTGGGATGTTGACCATTTATAAACATCATTTGTTTTTCCGGATATTTTGCAATAAAGTGACAATCTATACATTATGCATAGAATTCCCATGAATATAAAAGTATTCTAAAATCTTAAACGAGCAATTTTACTCCAACTCATTATTCGCCAGAAAATGCAAAGCGGTTAGCCTTTGAGAATATGAAATTTTAGTATACTTAGTTTCAAATTCAAACTAGAAGAACAAATGAAATATTCTCAAAGGCTAACCCCTTTGCATTTTCTTGCAAATAATGAGTTGGAGTAAAATTTCCCCTTTAAGATTTCAGAATACTTTATATTCATTGGAATTCCATGCATGATCTCTAGTTTGTCAAACTATTGCACAATATTTGAAAAACAAATGATGTTTAAAAATTCTCAACATCCGAACCCTCCCCCTTGCATTTTTTCTTAATGAACAAAACTTTGAAAACCATTCATAAGTGACCATGAAATACTCTAATACTGAGAGACGACAATTTTTGTTTAGTGTTTCTATAATTGAGTAGCCGATTTTGATCTATTAACCTTGCCAACTATACGACATACTTGAAATTCAAACAAGACGAACGAATCACATATTCTCAAAGGTTGTTTCCTTGCATTACTGGCGAATAATGAGTTGGAGTAAAATTGCCCGTTTAAGATTTCAGACTACTTTTATATTCATGAGAGTTCAATGCATAATGTGTAGGTTGTTAAACTATTCCAAAATATTTGAAAAACAAATAATGTTTGTAAATTGTCAACATCCTAACCCTCCCCTTGCATTTTCTTTAAACGAACAAAACATTGAAAACACTCATAAATAGCCATGAAATACTCTAATACTGAGAGACGACAATATTTATCTTGTGTTTCTATAATTGAAAAGTAAATTTTGATATATTGACCTAACCAACTATGCTAAATATTTTAAATTCAAACAAGATGACCAAATCAAATATGATCAAAGGCTAACCCCTTTGCATTTCCAGGCAAATAATGAGCTTGAGTAAAATTGCATGTTTAAGATTTCAAAATTACTTTTATATTCATGGGAATTCAATGAATAATGTGTAGGTTGTCAAATTATTACAAAATATTTTAACAAAAAAATTATGTTTATAAATTGTCAACATCCCAACCCTCCCCCTTGCAATTTTTTTTAATGAACAAAATTTTGAAGACCACTCATAAGTTACCATGAAATACTTTAATGTTGAGAGACGACTATTTTTATATAGTATTTCTGTAATTGAAAAGCCAATTTTGATCTATTAACTTAACCAATATACTTAATATTTCAAATTCAAACAAGACGAACGAATCAAATATTCTCAAAGGCTAACCCCTTTGCATTTTTTGGCAAATAATGAGTTTGAGTAATATTGCATGTTTAAGATTTCAAAATACTTTTCTATTCATGGGACTTCTGTGCATGATGTGTAGGTTGACAAATTATTACAAAATATTTGAAAAACAAATGATGTTTATAAAGTATCAACATCCCAACCTTCACTTCTTGCATTTTTTTTAAAATGAACAAAACATTGAAAAACACGTATAAATGACCATCAAATACTTGAATAATGATAGATGACTTCTTTTAGTCCATTTCTATCAAAACTATAGCAAAATTGTGAAGATCGAGTTAGTGTGTGTTTTAGGTGTAGTGCATGTAGTGTGTGTTTTAGGTGTAGTGTTTCTGTAATTGAGAACCCAATTTTGATCTATTAACCTAACCAACTGTACTAAATACTTCAAATTCGAATAGACGAACGAATTAAATATTCTCAAAGGCTAACCGCTTTGCATTTTCTGGCGAATAATGAGTTGGAGTAAAATTGCTCGTTTAAGATTTTAGAATACTTTTATATTCATGGGAATTCTATGCATAATGTATAGATTGTCACTTTATTGCAAAATATCCGGAAAAACAAATGATGTTTATAAATGGTCAACATCCCACCCACCCACCCCCCCCCCCCTCTTCTTGCATTTTTTTTTAAATAAACAAAACATTGAAAACACTCATAAATGACCATGAATACTCTAGTACTGAGAAACGACTATTTTTATTTAGTATTTCTATAATTGGGAAACCAGTTTTGATCTATTAACCTAACCAACTATACTAAACACTTCAAATTTAGACAAGACGAACAAATCAAATATTCTCAAAGCTAACCCCTCTGCATTTTACAACAAATAATAAGTTGGAATAAAATTGCATGTCTAATATTTAAGAATACTTTTATATTCATGGGAATTCAGTGTATGATGTGTAGATTGTAAAACTATTGCAAAATATTTTAAAAACAAACGATGTTTGTAAATCGTCAACTCCCCAACCCTCCCTCTTGTATTCTTTTTTAAATGAACAAAACATTGAAAACACTCATAAATTAGCATGAAATACTCTAACACTGAGAGACGACTATTTTTATTTAGTATTTCTATAATTGAAAACCCAATTTTGATCTATTAACCTCACGACTTATACTAAATATTTCAAATTCAAACAACATGAACAAATCCAATATTCTCAAAGGCTAACCCCATTTGCATTTTCTGGCAAATAATGAGTTTGAGTAAAATTGTTTGTTTAAAATTTCAAAATACTTTTATATTCATGGGAATTCTATGCATGATGTGTAGCTTGTCAAACTAATACAAAAATATTTGAAAAACAAATGATGTTTATAAAGTGTCAACATGTCAACCCTCCCCCTTTGATTTTTTTTATTTTAATGAAAAAAACATTGAACACATTCATAAATGACCATGAAATACTCTAATACTAAGAGACAACTATTTTTATTTAGTGTTTCTATAATTGAGACCCAAATTTTGATATATTAACCTAACCAACTATACTAAAATTTCACATTCAAACAAGAAGAACGAATGAGTATTGTAAAAGGCTAACCCCTTTGCTTTTTCTTGCGAATAATAAGTTGGAGTAAAATTTCTCCTTTAAGATTTTAGAATACTTTTATATTCATGGGCATTCAATCCATGATCTCTAGGTTGTCAAACTATTGCAAAATATTGTAAAAACAAATGATATTTACAAATTCTCAACATCCCAACCTCCCCTTGCATTTTTTTAAATGAACAAAACATTGAAAACACTCATAAATGACCATGAAATACTCTAATTCTGAGAGAAGGCAATTAATATTTAGTTTTTCTATCATTAAGAAGTCAATTTTGATCTATTAACCTAACCAACTATACTACATACTTCAAATTTAAACAAGACGAATGAATCACATATTCTCAAAGGCTAACACCTTTGCATTTTTTGCCGAATAAAGACTTGGATTAAAATTGCCCGTTTAAGATTTCATAATACTTTTATATTAATGGGAATTCAATGCATGATGTGTAGGTTGTAAAACTATTGCATAATATTTAAAAAACAAATGATGTTTTTAAATTGTCAACATCCCAGCCCTTTCCCTTGCATTTTTTTTCAATGAACAAAACATTGAAAACACTCATAAATGATCCAGAAATACTCCAACACTAAGAGATGACTATTTTTATTTAGTGTTTCTATAATTGAAAACCCAATTTTATCTATTAACATCACGAACTATACTAAATATTTCAAATTCAAATAAGACGAACGGATGAAATACTCTCAAAGGCTAACTCCTTTGCATTTTCTGGCAAATAATGAGTTTGAGTAAAATTGCTTGTTTAAGATTTCAAAATACGTCTATATTCATGGGAATTCTATGCATGATATGTAGGTTGTCAAACTAATACAAAAATATTTGATAAACAAATGATATTTATAAAGTCTCAACATGTCAACCCTCCCCCCTTGATTTTTTTTTTTCAAATGAACAATACATTGAACAAGTTCATAGATAACCATGAAATACTCTAATACTAAGAGACAACTATGTTTATTTAGTGTTTCTACAATTGAGACCCAAATTTTGATATTAACCTAACCAACTATACTCAAATTTCACGTTCAAACAAGAAGAACGAATGAATATTCTCAAAGGCTAACCCCTTTGTATCTTATTGCGAATAATGAGTTGGAGTAAAATTTCCCCTTTAAGATTTTAGAATACTTTTATATTCATGGGAATTCAATGCATGATCTCTAGGTTGTCAAACTATTGCAAAATATTGTAAAAACAAATGATGTTTATAAATTCTCAACAACCCAACCCTCCCCCTTGCATATTTTTTTTTTTAAATGAACAAAACATTGAAAACACTCATAAATGACCATGAAATACTCTAATACTGAGAGACAACAATTTTTATTTGGTTTTTCTATAATTGAGAAGCCAATTTTGATTTATTAACCTAACCAACTGTACTACATACTTCAAATTCAAACAAGACGAACGAATCACATATTCTCAAAGGCTAACACCTTTGCATTTTCTGGCAAATAATGAGTTGGAGTAAAATTGCCCGTTTAAGATTGCAGAATACTTTTATATTATGGAATTCAATGCATGATGTGTAGGTTGTCAAACTATTGCAAAATATTTTAAAAACAAATGATGTTTGTAAATTGTCAACATTCCAACCCTCCCCCTTGCATTTTTTTTAATGAACAAAATAGTGAAAACCACCCGTGAATGACCATGAAATACTTTAATAATGAGAGATAACTAATAGTGTTTCTATAATTGAGATGTTAGTTTTGATATATTAACCTAACCAACTATAGTAAATACTTCAAGAGTAGCCCAAAGTGAAAAAAGATCCTAGTTCCGCCCCTGCTCACACCCTCCATTAAAGCCCCTATTAAGCTCCACCACCTCATTCTCATACAAATGCCGCAAAAACCTACAAAGATTTACCCTTTAAGGGAAATTTTCATAAGCTAAAATACCCACCGGAGAAATGGGAGTCGTGGGTTCAGCATATGCATGCTTTACATCATTCGACATGGGAAAAAGCTGGATCCTTAATGCAATCATGAGTTCCACCTCCATTACCCGTCGAAACAATATTTTAATTTATGGGTTGTGGAAAAATGGTGTCCCATTTCGAACTCATTCGTGTTTCCGTGGGGAGAAGCGACTGTTACATTGGAAGACAAGATGGTTCTTGGAGGCTACTCTGTTTTGGGGGACTCTGTGTTGATCAATCCCGAAACAAGTGAAATGGCGGAAAGTGTAAAAGCGTTAATGATGGCGCGTTCCAAGATCACGAGAACTAAGGCAAGGAAAGCTGATCAAAGGGTTTGGATGGAAAAAATTATGAACCGTGGAAGTGAAATCGAACATGAAGCTTTTCTGGCCTTTTGGCTTTCCAGATTTGTGTTTCCAATTAACTCAATAGGTAGAAGGGTTCTGTGTATTGCTGTACATTTGAGTAGAGGGATCAAAATCGCGCTTGCGCCTGCAGTTCTTGCTGGAATATACCAGAACATGAGCTGGTTAAAGGAAGCAATGAGTGCTGCGAGAAAAGTTGGAAATGGAGGTGACTTTGACAGTGTTCATGAAGTTATAGTTTCAGCCCCACTAGCACTAGTTCAGGTATTTGGGAGAGATTTCCAACTCTACGTCCGAGCCCAAATATTAAACCTAATGAGACGAGAATGGCTCAATGGCATAACTTAAAAAATGCCAAAATTGAAGATTTATCCCTGAAAATCGATTCTGCTGCGGAGAACTCTGAATGGCGCCCCTATGTGAAAGCTACGGACAGTTTTTTCCATATAGAAATTTATTTAAACAATGAATACTGGGCGTCGGTTGAAACTGATTTGAATGAGGAACTAGAAGAGTTGATACATAGTTTCATTTGTTTAATTATATGCCCCATTTAGTTCAAATAGAACAATACATATGTCTAATTTTACTTTACAAATTCGATATCTTAATTGTTAAGAATTATTTTTATTTAATTTATTAAGTTATTAGTAGCCAAAGGGGTAAAAGAATTCCCGATTTCGTCTCTGATCCAGGTTATGGTGGTTGATTGGTACTAGGCTGTCTCAAAGGCGAAAAAAAATTTAAAAACTCTGAGACAAAAGATTGAAGCCTTTGGGGCAACTCCAAATTTGGTACAAGTTTGAGATGATTTTGTAAATATATTTGTTATAGTAAAATGTCCTAAATTGTTCACGAGTTTGTAAAAAATATGTTTATTTTGTAAGAAGTATATAGAAATTCATTTTTATACATGTTAGATCATAATAATTCACACTGTTCATTGAAAAATATAAATCATATTAATAAGGGAAGAGTTCATTTGTGTAAACATCAATTAAATAGAAACTTACTAAAATCCTAAGTAATAGATTATCACATAAAATTTCGTAATTAAATTTTTCTTCATCAAAACATTTCAATTACATATCACTCACATGCTTAATCAGGGAAATAAATTTTTTTAGGAAGCCAATTATCATAATTGGGGTCATTAAATAATATTATCCCACAAAATTAATTTGTAAAAAAAATGCATTTTTCTTTTTGTTGCCTACTTTTAAAGTAGAAATATAACTCAAAAATTCCTTAAAAGTTACATATTCTTAATTACAATCCAACCTCTTAATTGAATTGGTTAGATGGGCCTAAATCACAGCCCAAATCCAATTTAGTTTATAGGCAAATTAAACCAGGCCCAGAGACTTTTCGTGCCAAAATTTTATAGAGCCCAAGATTACAAACACAAAAAAAAAGTAAACCGGCCACGGCAAATCTTCACCCCGGCGACTCCTCCGACCGACAAACCAAAAACAAAACAAGAAATGAATTCGAGCTACCAAGAACACCTGCGACTCCTCCAACCGGCGAAACCGAAACAACAAGAAATGAACACCGGCGACTCCTCCGACCGGAGAAACCAAAAAAACCAGAAACGAACTCGTGCTATCAAGAACCCAAATAAAATATAAAGATTTTCGCGTAACGAGAGAATAAACACAGACTATGCGCAGACTAACATTTTATTAAAAACAAATCAGCATTACATTCGTGACAATTCTGATATGATCTATGCTTCATTTATTGTGCAGAAAAAGTTATAAAATGAGAGAATACAATCGTAAAACAGGAATCTCTTCGCGTGTTCTTGAAAAACTGAACCATTTCTTGAGACGCGACTCCGCAGGCCTGTAACTTTGGGCGATCAATGTTTTTCTTCAGCGAACTGTGCTTGAAATGCCAATTTCGTATCTCGCTCCACTTTTACCGTATCAATCGCTCTGTTTTTCACCCCGTTTTCGCTACCCCCGCGGCCCTGCTTCGCCTTCTTCAATATTTCACAACCGCGAACGCTTTCTTGAGCCATGTTTAAGGCTTCTTCAACCACCACGCCGTCAAATTCTGAAACATCTATCTTGGTTTTCGATTTACCCTTCTTACCCATGGTTACTGTTTTTTTAGTGCGAGTGTGTGTGTTTTATTTTTTTCACAAAGAGAGAAGGATTCAGCGGGAGAAGTTTTGAATAGTAAATTTATGTTTTGAATGGAGACAGTAGCTGGTGTACCCCTAAATTTTTGCGTATTTTTATTTTACCACTAAATATTTAATAATTGCTCCCAAACCCCTGTATTTATGCATAATAACATTTTTTACCCCTTAACTATCAAAAAATTTCATTTGCACCCCTAAATTTGTGAGTAATTTTATGCTACAACTAAACATTAAATAATTGCACCCAAACCCCTATATTTATGCATAATTACGTTTTCATCTCTTAACTATCAAAAAATTGCATTTACACCCCTTAACTTTTGAGTATTTTTATTTTACCACTAAGCATTAATAAATGCACCCAAACCCCTATATCTATGCAGAATTACATTTCTCACCCCTTAACTATCAATAATTGCATACCCACCCCTATATTCCTAAGAAATTATGTTTTAGCCCCAAAAAATTGATTCGATAAATTATGTCTCGTAAAAAAATTAATGAAGACTAGCTAATTCCTTTAGCCTACAAAACTGTATACTCAACTTCAAATTTTGTATCGATAAAAATGAAATAGTGGCCTATGCTTATTTGTAGGGGCAAAAGTGCAAAAAATAGATTACAACGAGCTGCTATACTTGACTTCATGGCTGAGGTATCTAGACATTCCAATGAGGCAAGGACAAAAGGAATTGTTGAACCCAGCAAGCAAAGCAGGTGAATTGCAAAAGAAGCCATAAGCAAAATAGACAATTGTACTACCAAGTATCAACAAACAAATCATTTCAATTTAATTGATGGAAACACATTAAATAACATAGTTAGTACAGAAGATCAATGAAGTTTTCTTTTTACAATAAGATCAATCACTAAATTTAAACAAAACCAGACAACTGCATAAACAACTATGGCATAGCTCCAGAATCCAGATATAAACAAAATTCAAAATTAGAAAAGCTCTCTACAATGTCAACAATGATTGCAAACTGCACAACTACAAAAAGGTAACATAACCAAAACTCCAAAAGGTAACATTCAGCAATCTAGGGATCAATTATGAGTCAAGTGATATACTTTCAGCATGTTCGATCTTTTTAAAGTGCCAGAGTTCAACTCAATGTGTCTAAATCTTTTGAAGGCATGGATCAGAATCAATTAGAATAATTCCTCAAACGAAACAAACTTGCTCACTACCACATGCAATGCATGTAACCTTAAAACATTTCAAACATATATAGTAATATTACATAAATATCTATACATGCATCCTTCCAGTTTTGGAAATAATAGAGTTTATGAGAACTCACCTTATTATCGACAACAACGATAATATACCATCAAGAGCTAGACCGACTTACCTATTCGAACATAAATATTCAACTTTTATCACTTTCCACAATATATTCATAGTTTAAGATAAATAACTCCATGATGCAAACCCGCAATCTCACTTGCTCAGACACGTAACCAAAACTATAATCAAACTATCTAATTTTTGAACTTTAGCGAGTATACTAATTTAAATGTGCAATTTTTTATGACTTAGTTTAGCTAATGCATGTTACGTAAAATTACATATTATTCATGCAACTCGAATTTATAATTTACCTAAATATTTGTAGAATAACACATAAGCGACGGGATTATTTGGAAAAGTATTAATAAAAAATATGTTTATTTGTCATGGCCTAATTAGGTAGATTCTAGATTACAAAATCAGTTTTTATACTCACAGGGTATACCCAGACTATATTACTCATGGTTCTTAATTTACCAACTATGCTTCCTTACACAATTTCTAAAATTATAATATAATAATAATACTGACATGGTAAACAATTAGGTGCTGACAAGATTTGGCTTGAATTCTCCTCTCACAATTACAAACACACACATGGCTTAGTACATAAATAAATAAATCCCCTTTTTCCTGTTTTTTTCTTTCAAAAGTTTCCATACACGGTTCCCCAAAAGCTTAATGTGAAAGAAGTGGTATATGATGATTGCATAGTTTGGAAAAAACATGGGGTAGGAACATTAATTAAGAAGGAAAGAAGGTAAGGAATTAATTACCTTAGTGCGTCGGGGATATAAGAACGAAGGAGAAGAAACTAACAAAAAAAAAAAAAACGAATGGCGTTACGGCGTGTGTGTCCCCAGTGCTTACGAATTAGAAAGTAACTAATCCCTAAACCTATTATAATATTATTATAAACAAATATTTAATAACCATAATAATTATGAAATTTGTAAATCTTTTTAAAAGGTGAATTATCTTTTTATTCACAGAACTTAGCTTGTAGCCATGACAATGCAAGATTTTTAATAAGTAAAAAGGTTTGGAATTTTAGCAATAATAGGCATGTAAATTGATACAATGTACATAATTAGGCTTCCAAGTTAG